>CM060371.1:28226710-30695131 GCA_030545235.1 Helianthus tuberosus | reverse complement strand
TAACTTATAAGATTTTGCCCCCAATGATCCTTTGCTAACTGGGTTATAACCAAGTTAGTTTTTTGCTGATGTGGCTGATGACATGAACACAACTTTGTTATTTGTTGACTTGGCTGCTTATGTGGCACCATCACCACCTCCACCTCCTCCTCCTCCACTGCCACCACCATCTCCTCTAGCCACCACCAGCTTCTACCACCATTACCTCCGACCACCACCTCCACCTCCATCGCCACCCACAGTCTTCCACCACCGGAAAAACACTATCACCTCCCACCACCTCCATCATCTGCCACTGGAAACCTCTGTCAGCATCACCACCTCCACTCCATCATCTTTAAACTTTACCACTAATTTCTATTGATGAATTCTTCAATCCACCCATGGTCCTGCTTCATGATAATTTCTTAATCTGTGCTAATTTATGTTTTGTTTTCTGGTTCATTCAAATACAACAGGTGCAACGTCCTTCTTATTCACAGAGTATCAATACGTAGGCATTTTCATGGTTGTTTTCGCAATCTTGATCTTTCTATTTCTGGGTTTTGTTGAGGGACTTAGCACAAAAACTCAACAATGCACCTACGATGTTCACCGAATGTACAACCCTGCACTCGCTACCGCTTTCTGGGTAGTTGATGATGGGTTCTGTTAAGGGACTCAGCACAAAAACTCAACCTGCATTTGCTACCGCAATCTTGATCTTTCTATTTCTTGGTAGCAGATGATGGAGGTGGTCGGAGGTGATAGTGTTTTTCCGGCGGTGGAAGACTGTGGGTGGAGGTGAAGGTGGTCGGAGGTGATGGTGGTGGGCGATGGTGGTAGATGATGGTGGTGGCAGTGGAGGAGGATGAGGTGGAGGTGGTGATGGTGCCATAAGCAGCCAAATCAACAAGTAAAAAAGTTGTGTCCACGTCATCAGCCACGTCAGCAAAAAAATAACTGGGTTATAACGCAGTTAGCAAAGGATCATTAGGGGCCAAAATCTTACAAGTTGGGATTGTTACAAAGAATTTTTGAAGTTGGGCTTATTAGTGGCCAACAGGTGAAACTTCGGATTATTAAAATCCAATAACCCTAAAATTTATATCCAAATATTTAGAGAAAAAAAAAAAAACAAAGCCGTGTACTTTGTTTTTTTTAACTAACCCCAGATTATTTGAGAAAAGTCAAATTAAATAAATGTTAAATGAAATATCAAAACAACTTATTAAAAACTAATAAGTTAATGATGTGTCGTGCTTTTATTGGCTCACTATATTAAGTTCTCATGCCTCACTTCTGCGAGTGTGTTCACAGGTGAGTTTCTCACGTGACACTCACGTACGGGTGACGTGGTGTTCTGTGTTCACGTGGGTGTGAGTTGACATGGCTCGGTTCTCTCTCACGCTCATGATCTACATAAAGCTTCGCCTTCGAAAATAATAATAGCCAAGATCAAGACTCTTCTTATCGTAGAGGAGCCAGATATGCCCACGTTCATGAACCAACAACCATGCAAACACGTACGGAGAAAAGGATAAAGAAAGAATACAAAACACCAAAAGCAAGAAGGTAAAACTAAAAAAGTGAAAAATACAAACAAAACTGGACAAAACGAGGTGGGGGTGAGACCACACTTTAGCATAATATCTTCACAAATGGTCCTTACAAATCTAAACCAGTAGTTGCGTTCCTGTAACTCTTTTTCTTTTACACCGACCTTCACTATTATACTTGACTAGATATGCTATAACCAAACGTCAAGTCTTCCTTTTGAATAATATCAAAGTTAGAATCATATTTAAAACAAGTTAGTGGTGTCAAAGTGATGAATTGTCTCCCTTTTGAATCCTATCAGGTTAGAATCATATTTAAAACAAGTGGTGAAAGTGTAAGAGGAGATCAACATATAAATACCTGTTTACCCGACTTGGTTACCTAATTATATAGATGGCGGGCTTGGGTGAAGTTCCTGTAAAAAAGACATTTTTCGTAAGAAGTGTGATAAGACATTGAAATTGACATGTATGTATCATATTTTGGACTTACGCATGATGTTTCGGGGTGTTTTGGTAAGAAAAACACGAAACATAATAATAATTTAAAACACAATTCAATGTATTATAGGCATAAAATTTAAAACACACTGCTTAGACTATGGGGTATGGGGCGGTGGTTGGGGCGTGGGTTGGATACAAACGCCCAAGTCACCACCCCGGGTGGGCTTGGGTTTCGGCGTGGCCCCTTGGGCGGGGGTTTCAGCCCGGGCGTTGGGCGGGCCTAGCGGTCTTCCGTGGCCGGCTCTCATTGACTGGATTTGCTAGGCTATAGGTGGCTAGATTTAAATTTAAAAAATAACCGTTTGGCCAAGCCAAACCCATACCCCAACTACTATAAAACCCCCCACCGCCTGTCCACATCGCTACCCCAACCCTTAACTCCACCTATCCGAACCCGCTACCCACACTTGAAAAATGGCCACATAGACGAACGAGGAAGAGATAACACTTGTAACGAGCGTCGTGGACCCTTTTTTTTGTAGGATTTTGTAATTTTTAGGAAATTTTAATAATAATTTTAGGATTTTTTTTAATTTTGTGTGTATTTTTTAATTTTAGGCTTTTATTTTTTATTTTTATAACACGTGGCCAACCCACGCGGGCTAGCCCCGCCCCGCCATACCGACCCAACACGTCACTGACCAGCGGTGCCCCTCGAAGTCCACATGTCAACCCACGCCCCAAACCCCCGTCCCACCATACCCCACGGTCTTAACACTTAAAACACACTACTTAACGTTCTTGGCATTGTGTTATGAGTTTTAAGCTTATAATTCATTGCATTGTGTCTTAATTTTTTTTTTTTTTTTGCCAAAACAACCTAAAACATCATGTCTAAATCTAAAAAATGATATCTAAATGTCAATTTCTATGTCTTCTCACAGTTCTCATGAAATATGCCCTTTTTATAGGAACCTAAGAATGACGGTCTCATAAGCTTATTGTGCTTGGTCGGAATTGTAAAATCAAGTCATATTACCCTAAAATGATGACTAGTGATTTTTTTTAATTCACTTGAAATGTAATGTTTTGAAACAGTTTTATCACCAATCACCAAACATTAATATATTATATTGGCGAATTGGAAATAAATAATCCCACCTAACTTAATTTGGCCGATAATAATCCCAAGTCAGTTATTGACCGATGATAATCCAAACTGGTCAATATTTTTGGAAAATAGTTCGCTGTTAAAATAGCTTAACGGAGTTAAGGTTTTTTTTTTCCGAATTACAAACCGATGTTTTAGGGCTTTTGAACAGAACGAGGATACGAGTCGATTGATGTAAAACTTACATCGAAATTGTGCTCGAAATGGCTTGATTTTTGTTAATTTGAAGTTTAAACACCCGAATTGAAGCACCGTTTTCGTGGGTGGGTCAGTATTTCGAGTTAAGTTTTACATCAATCGACTCGTATCCTCGTTCTGATCAAAAGCCCTAAAACATCGGTTTGTAATTCGGAAAAAAACTTAACTCCGTTAAGCTATTTTAACGGCGGACTATTTTACAAAAAAAACTGACTAGTTCGGATTATTATCGGCCAATAATTGACTTATGATTATTATCGACCAAATTGAGTTAAGTGGGATTATTTATTTCCAATTTGGCTATATTATTTCTCATGTTTTACTACAACTTTTCACTAATGTACGCAATTTTTATATAGATTGGTGGTGTCAAAGTGATCATGTCTCCCTTTTTTTATATATAGTACTTGTAAAAGTTCTTATGGTTTGTATAAAGACCATTCTCAACTGTTTGGGTTTTTCTTGTTTCCCAATCTTCATTGTATGTTACACACTTTTGAAGAATAGGTTTTTCTCTCTGCCGTTCATCCCTTATCTAGCCTCTACCTTCTCTTTTCTCCATGAATCCATCCTTTTGTGAGATTAATCCTCACAATCACCACTCAAATCGCCCACCTGATGACCCTGATTTCCCTCCTCTATCGTGTTCTCTCAAACCCTGCCCTAAAAACCCCTCCTCCACTCAATCGCAGGGTGAGTATGAAAAGGGGGCCTTTTCTACGGCGCCTTCTGATCCAAAGCTGGTGGTCGATTTGAGTGCATATGAAAAGGGGACCTCTGGTACGACGCCTTCTGCTCCAAAACTGGTGGTCAATCTCGACCTGCAAAACTTCGTGGATGCATCTCCCTTATCAGAGCTTTCCCAAGATGGCATTCCTCCTTCAGAGAGTCTCAATGAGGTACGCGTTAGGGATAGATTTTCCATAACTAAGTGTTTTGGTTAAAAATCAAGCAATGATAATGCAACCAAACTTTCTGTTATAAGGTATGATGCTTGAATCTATGAACAACACTAAGGATCACTTAGAAATGAAATGTATAAGTGACACAAAGATTTATACGAGGAAAAAGCCCTTGATCAATGAATGATCTCCGGCATAAAAAACCTCGGGTGATGGAAACTACCGATCACCAACTCAAATTAAACAAGAAATGTGTTACAACTTCGGATGATAGCGAGCTAATTACAAGGATCACTATAGTGTTATGTGCAAAAAAGTGTGTAATCGCCAAGTGAATTGTCAAGAGCTGGTGAGAGCAGTTGCGAGAGTGTGTGTTAAGCTAAAAATAGCCAAGTGTTTTCTATTTAGCTCGCTATCCCTTTTAAAAATGGAAAATATCTAAGCTAACAAACTCCACGACCTCCATAACGTCCATTTCAGCCATGCACGTGCGGAATAAATATGGAATATGCTCCAGGAATATCGCCAAGACCAAGTCCAAGCTCGTACTCCTGCAAAACAACATCATATTCAAAGTAGACAATCGTTAGTATAAGGATCCTTAAGATGATCCATGATCCTGATCCTGCAATACTTCTGAGGATCACCAATTCAAACAGAAGTGAGGATCACTAAGCCCAACAGTAATTGAGGATCACTGATCATTGAAAAATCCTCCCCTAACAATTGCCCCCAAAATATAAGGAGTAATAATGTAGATAACGAGTTATATTTTCTGTTCTTATCCGCAACGAATCAACGGATAACTAGCCGTTGTAGTCGGACTAGCCGTTACCATCCTGACGTCACTGAAGTGACTACCCTGCAAGATCATCATTATAAATTGAAGTTAGAGATAAGGTTTAGAGAGCATTTAAATTCGTGCGTTTCCTCTTTAAATCCTCATTCGAAGACTTGATCAGGTATTTCTCTTTCCTTTCTCTCTTCATCTTCTCACTCTGTTTCTTCTTCTTCACCACCGTCATAATCGAGATGATGCTAAGATCCTCACCGGCCAAGGATCACAAGAAGGACAGCCCCTTGAAAAGTCAAGGGATCATAAAAGATTCTGCAAAAGAACGATGCTGCTTCACTGATCCACAGATAGACAGAATTCGCCATTGTTTTCCGACAAACACCGATTTCAAACCATTTGATCCCACCGTTCTAAGTGACTACGTTTCTGAAACCTGGGTAGCTTTTCCGGTCACACCATTTACAATAGGGTACTCGTATCCTTTTCCAGATTTCACTCAATCCTTATTCTCTCTCACCGGCATCTCCTACATTCAAGCAATGCCAATGATCTGGAGGGTCTTATATACCCTTAAAAGGATCATTGAACATGAAGGAATTGATCTGGGAATGTCGGAGTTTGTAGAGATGTATGACCTCGTTAGCCATGGATCCCACCGATATCTACTCAAACATAAACCTGGTGAAGAACACCCCATCTTCAAAGCCACTAAGAATGACACCAACTGGAAGCGGCGATTCTTCTTTGTCAGAAGTGATTCTATCCCTGATGGAAAGGATCTGCCAAGAAAGTGGACCACCCATGGTAGGATAGAGGATCCTTAGAAGGATCACCGAATAAGCTTGTTTCTGTTTAAGGATCACTAACGTCCTTTTGTTTCTATTTTGCAGCTATTACTGTCGCACACCTCATCACAACACCTGTAACACAGGAAAGGCTTGCCGCTTTCCGGAGACTTGATCCTGCAAGAAGATCATTTAAAACAAATACCCAGGATTCCCAAGAAGTATCTTCAGGTTCTGTCACTATGTCGAGTAAGTATCCTGTTTTTTGCATAATTAAATGTTTAAATAAATAGTTAAATAGGAATGGGATAAGGATACTTATCAGTTTTGGATGTGTAGGTGCTGGAAAATCTTCAAGGTCTGCCTCCAAATTCAGTGTCACTGACCTTGACACTGTCCGATCCTCAAAGAAGAAGCTTGCTGCTAGCCCAGCCATCACGATCCCCAAGGCAACCACTTCAAAGGGAAGAGGTGGAAAGAAAAGGAAGACCTCTGAAGCTGACAATCTAGAAGGCTTGCCTCTGATCCGCCATCAGTTCCTCGAGTACTTTGCTGATGTAAGGATCACTGACCTATAGGGCTGTCCAAACTGCTCGACGATTGCTTGAAAAATGCTCGTTCGATTCCCGCTCAGTTTGTAAATGAGCCGATAGGATCGGTTCGATTCAAATTCAATCCGAGCATGAGCATAGCTCCGCTCGCTCGTCGATCGCTCGGTTTCGATCGAATTATTTTTATTAATAATTAATATATATATATTTATATTATAGATTTTATAGATTATAAACTCAAAAAATATAATAGCCCAAAAAAAAATTTAAAGCCCAAATCACATTCAACCCAACCCAACTTAATATTTAATACGTAAATCTAAGTATCTAACCCTAAATCCTATTCAAAAGAGTATTCAGTATTCACTCACTATATTCAATCGGCGCTCCTGTGTTTCGCTATCTAGTCTCCGACACAAACTGAGCGGTCTTCAATCTGCAATTGTTCGTCGGACGGTCTTCAATCTCCGGTCTTCAATCTGCAACAGTTCGTCGGACGTATTCAATCTCCGGTCTTCAATCTGCAACAAGTGAGTCACTCTGTTTTTTTCTAATCTGCTTCTGTTTTTTAAACTTGTTTCAGTTGTATAACAATCGTTTGTAAATATCACTTTTTTGTTTCAGTCGTATAACAATCGTATAACTTGTTTCAGTTGTATAAATCGTTTGGTATGTTAAATCGTTCAGTCGTATAACTTCAGTCTAATCATCTGTTATGTTTCTGTTTGTTATGTTAAGCAGATTGTTTCTGTATGTTAAGCATATTATTTCTGTTTGTATGTTAAATCGTTTCTATTTGGTAACCAGTTGGTTTCTGTTATGTTTCTGTTTGTTACAGTAGTTATAATTGTGTTTATTTTGGTAGGATGTCTTCTTACAAAGAATTTGTTTTTTAGGATTTGTTTTTGTTAACGAAGCCTTATTATTCAATCGAGCGAAAACGATCCGCTCGCTTTTTTTTAGGATTCGATAAAAACCGAGCGAAACCGAGCCGATCGATTCAAATTCAATCCGAGCATGAGCATCACTTTTGCGATCGGTTTTACAAATTTGATCCGCTCGGATCGGATCGGTTGTAATTCAATCCGAGCATGAGCAGACCCTCGATCGGATCGGATCGGATCGTGAACACCCCTACCGACCTAGTTTAATTATCCTGCCCACTTGAGGATCATGTGATCCTAAACTTCACATTGTCTTTTTGCAGAAATTTGCTGAAATCGAGGACTACGTAGGCAATGTTGAAGAGATTGAGCAGAAGTGTGTGGACCTCCAAAAGATCATGCTAGCCAAGGATAAGAAGATTGCCTCCCTTGAAAATGACGTCAATCTGGTAAAGAGGGAACTCGTCCTGGCTCACATCACTGCCGACCAAGAGAAGGCTGAAATCACCAATGATGCCAAAGTCTCCGCTGCCATCGCTATGTACAAAACCAAGTTGCAAATGGCCGAAGAAGCTCAGGATCCTGACTTTGACAAGAGCAACTGGGACGTTGAGGGCTGGAGGGCAAGGTTGGCTGAGCTGGATGACGAAGAAGAGGCTGGTGAGGTTTTGGCAATCGAGGCGAGTGGCAGTGGCAAGTGTTAGTGCATTCATCTGTCAACTTCGTCTTATATCGAGTCTCAGTTCGTTGCGGATATGAAAGAGGATGATGTCACCATCTTTGATGATGACATCATAATGATGAAGTCATCATTGCATCATTACAATGAGACAAAATTAGATTGCATGGATGTACACGTAATATTACATGCATATTATTCTGATTTCGCTTTTATGTCCTAGACTAGGTTCGCTTTTATGTCATCAAGTAGGTCCGCTCATGTGTCAAGTGTGAGGTTCGCTTTTATGGTCATGTACATAAAAGCGGAACCTGCATGCATATATATAGCCGCATAAGCGGAATCACAATAGAAGTTCTAGGTGTTGTCTTCCGGTGAGCCACGAAGTGCTGCCGAAGTGTCGACAGGTTGTAAACATTGTCCAGATCAATAATATCGACAGTTTAGTGTGTATACTTGCTGAATTGTACTCGTTTTGCATGTTTCCGCCATTCAAAATGAGATAGACTCTTCTACGCGACTCGTTTAGGTCCGAATTTGATCCTACAAGTGGTATCAGAGCTAGTGGAGAAGAGTTTTCTACAATTCAGCTGGAAAATCTGTTTCTACACCTTTCTTTTTCGAAAAACAAAAATTTTTACGGTCGGAATCGCTTTAAATTTACACAGTGTGTTCGTAATCATATAAAAGTAAATCCTTGAAAGTTTCAAAGCTAAAATCGATCAAAAACTCATTATTTTTGAGGTCTCGCTTTTATGGACTCGTGCATTTGATGATGTCATCAGCGATCTTGTGTTGATTCCGCTCATTTGAACACTTCTGATTTCGCTTATCTGAACAAGCAGATTCCGCTCTTAGTGACATTTGAGTATCGCTTTTGTGACAATCTTGGGATTTTGCTTATAGTGACAACAATGGTTTCAATTTAGTGATACTTAGGAATTCACGTGATTGTTCTTTGAGTATGGTGAAACATTGAATTCGAGGTGTCAGTTGGTTGGAATAAGATACCACATGCTTGTGTCAATTTGCATTGAAAAATGATAAAGCAAGAGTTAATCAGATACATGTAAGTGTCATCGAGTAGTGAAGTGGTAAAAACAATTGTCGGTTCAGTGGACTTTGAGGCCCAATCTTTATTCAACAACAAAAGAAATTGTTGTCACGGGTTTGTTTGTGAACAAGAAGTCAGGCCTGTCATGTGATTAAAAAAAATGGACGGCCCAATCACAATATTTGATTAAGTCATCAGTAATATTTGGTCAAAGCACTTTGTCGGTTCATGCGCATGTGAAGAAAGATAATTTTGTTAGTTGTCTTAAAGTCTTCTACATCGACACTTGTGTAGTGTGTTACATTATCCTTGTTGTCAGAAATTGTTGGTCAAAGTCTACTTGAAGATCAGATTGAGACAAAGTGGTTCAACCAAATTGATTTGTTATTTGATATGTGTTAATTGTTTGAAGCCCATGTCAATAGTTCGTTCATGTGATTCTTTGTTTACGATCCATTGGAAGCCCATTTGATCTAGTTCATTCACTAAGTTTGCTCGTTTTGGAGTTTAGTCAGTCCGCGAGTTTTCAACACGAGCTCACAAATATTCGACACGAGTCTTCGATTAATTTCATCAACACACTTTTACGTATACAGTTCATTTAAACTGATTGTGTTTGTTTGTTTGGACAGGTAATTGAAGATGTCAGGCAGTGGTGAAGAATTCTACAATACTTTCTACAACGCGTTCAATTCTGAATCATCCGATAGAAGATCTGAGATGAAAGAATATTCAAAAGAGATTTCGGAAAATTTGAAGTTTGAGAACATGTACGGAAGCCAACAGAAGCCACCAAAGCTAATGAAAGTGGAAGATTATCACTGGTGGAAAAACAGATTTGAGGGTTGGGTAAAAGCTTTCGCTACTGAAAGCTGGTTAAAACTGACACATGAATATGTTGCACCAGTAAAAGAGGGAGGAGAGTTAATAGATCCAAAAGATTTTACAGAAAAAGATATAAAAAATGTTGTGGCTGAACATAGAATGATAACATTGATCAAACAGTCAGTAAGAGAGGATATTATTTCATTGCTCGAACAAGAAAAGACTTCAAAGAGTTTGTGGGAAGCATTAGAGAGAAAATGTGTTGGAAGTAATGAAATTGTTAAAAACAAAAAGAAATTGTTGCGTAAAGAGTTTGATTTATTCAATTGTATGAAAAATGAGTCTGTTTGTAAAATGATTGAGAGATTCGGACGTCTGAAAATGGAGCTGATCAGACACAAAATCTTACCTTCTGAAGAGGAGCTGGTGGATAAATTGTTTGATTCATTGCCAAATGATCAAGAGTGGCAATACTTCGCTCTAATGTTGAAAAACACAATCAAGCCTGAAGATTTGAAAGTGGATTTGCTGATTGAAAGACTTGAAAGCCATGAGTTGGAGATAAAGAGATCTAAAGTCAACAATCCAGCTTATCAGCAGAATGTAGAGCTTTACTACAGAGGAAATGTACCGCAGGCTGGGTCTCCAAGAACAGCATTTTCTGCAGAAAGTTCAAGTTCAGTGAACAATGAAAGTCTTCACAGTGGTTTTCACAGTGGATCTTCTTCAACAACTTCTGATCAATCTGCTTCAAAGAATTTATTCCAGTGTAATATCGCAGTGGATCTAAAGAATGGACAGAATTTCAGCGAAGAGTCGGCAAAACAACAGATGGTTTTCTTGGCATCTGTACTTGAATCGTATGAAAGCCTCGTTGCAGGGAAGATTGGTAATACTAACTTGACGAAAGAAGATTATGATCAATTAGACCCCGAGGAGATGGAACTAATGGATATAAGATGGTGCATGGCCAGTGCGGTTCGTCGGGCACAGCGGTTCATGGAGATCACGGGGAGAAAGTCAATTGGTGGACCATCTACCAAATTGGGATTTGATAAATCCAAGGTGACATGCTTCAAATGCAAACAAAGAGGTCATTTTAAGCGCGAGTGCAGAAATGCGTATGCTGCTGATGATTCTGAAAACCCGTTCAACGAAGATTATTACAAGAAAGCGATTTACCATCAGAACAAGTCTGAGCCACCAAGATTAAAGCAACCAGAAGAAAGATCAAGGGCTCTTGCAGTTATATATGATGATGAAGGTTACGATTGGAGTCAAGTTTGCCCTGAAGAAGATGCAGTTGGTTATGCATTTGTTGCAAATGATGATCATGATAGATGGTGGAGAAGAGACAGTGCGAGATGGGAGATTGGCAAATTGTATGAACCATTTAAGGAAGCACAAAGAGCCAAGAGATGGAATGAAGAACTAGAGTGTTACATGGATCCACAGGGTAATCCAGTAGTTGATCCATCAAAAGTGGATTTTGATGCTGTAACCAATGTGTTTCCAAGTGAGGGCACTTTCAACACAAGAAGGCTTTCTGATAAAAGCTATTTGCCAAATTTGATGAACAAGTTAAAAGAAGTTTTTGAAGCAAGTTTACCGAAGGTGGTAGAACTGAAGAAAAGAAAGGAAGAAGAATTGAAGAAGATGATTGAAGAAGTGAAGACTGTTGCAAAGCTTGCTGGAGAGGAACAGAGAGCTGAAGAAACGCAGAAGAATGAAGAAGCTCAGAAAGAAGAAAAGGAGGAAGATCAGAAAACTGAGTCAGAAGAACCGGTGCTGAAAGAAACTGAGGTTAGAAAATCTTCTGATTTGTTGAATGTTGAAATCTTTGATAACAAAGAAAACAAGTGCAGGAATTGCATAGAAATGTGCAAAGCCTGTACTGAAAAAGATGATATAATCAAAACAAAAGATATTGAAACAAGCAAACTTGAAAATGTTTTCAAAATGAAATGTAAAGAAATGATTGAAAAAGAAGAAATTTTGAAACTAAAAGTTGAAAAATTGACACAGAAATGTCAAGGTCTTGAAAAGGATAATGACGTTTATAGACAATTGTGTTATACAAAATGTGTCGATTGTGTTGAAAAAGAATCGAAATTTCAAGATTTACAAAAACAGTATGATTCTTTAAAGTGGTCGAGTCAGAGAGTACAAGAAGCTTATGATACTTTGAAGAGCCAAGTCAAAAGTTTTGATCAAAGATTGTCTGAAACTTTAACAACCAAAGAAATGTATGAGAGACAGTTTAAAGAAAAGCAAATTGAATTAAACAAATGTGTTGATGAAATTGCAAATCTTAAACAAGTCTTGGCTGAAAGAGAAAAGGTTGTTACAAAACTTCAAAGTTATCATAACTCTTCGTACATTCTCGAACGCATTTTCAACATTACACCAGATGACAAAGATACTGAAAATTGCAAAAAGGGTATTGGTTCAGAATTTCATCAGGTACCACCACCATTGAGAAACAATTATACTTTTTATGATGAGGAAAAAGGTGGCAAAGGGTTTGAATATAGCTGACCAGTTACCTGAAAGTATCGATGTGACTTACTCCAAATCTGATGATGCTAATGATTCAGAGGTGGTAAGTAAGGTTGTTGAAAGCGTTTTGAAAGATGAGTCTACAAAAGGTAAGTCTGAATCACAGGATGAAGATGAAGGAAATCTTTATGATGGTTATCTGAAAAACACAAAATCCGAGAAAAATTTGAATGATGATTCAAAAGGATTGGTTTATACCATGATTGGATCGGACAAATTATTCTTAGATGTTGTATTCCCAATTCAGAATGTGATTTCAGAGAAGGTCGATCAAGTTTTTAAAATGGTTGAGATTGAGAAGTCTGAGATTCTAAAGTTTGCTGGTAAAGGTCATAAATCTTTTTATAACAAACCTGGTTTTAATAAGAAAAACATGAAGGCTGGTTTGGGTTATAAAAAGAAACGGAATTGGAATCAAAGTGAAAAACAGGATTTGCAACAAAAGATGAATTTTGTTCAAGGGAAAAGCTTGAAAGAAGAGGAAAAACTCAAATTTGGACGACAGTCTAATGATGAGTTTGATGCTATGAAAAAGAAACAACAACAGGCCAAGGATGTTTCAAAGAAAGTGTGTTTTAAATGTGATCAAATTGGACATGTTGCAAGAAAGTGTCCAAATCCAAAGCCTGTTGATGTTGAAAAACAGAAATCTGAGGATGTGAAATCGAGGTCAACCAGATTTGATTCGAAACAAACTTGGAGGTACAATACAAACAAGTTTGCTTCAAATCAAAATTGGAAATCAAACCCGAACAGGTTCGATTCAAGACAGACCTGGAACTCTCACACACCCAGATTCAGAACAACACAGAGTTGGAGAACATCTGTTGATATGACAAAACCTCAAGAGTTTTGGAAACCTAAAAATGTTGTTCAAAATCAAAAGGTTCAAAAAGAGACAAATTTTTACAAAAGAGGTACTCCGGAAGGTCAAATGTGGAGTGCTAAGAAACAAGTGACGTCGGTAAAAGATGAGAAAGTTGAAGTCAAAATTGAAAACGTTTTAAGTGACAAAGAGTTTCCAAAATTGAATGAACATTATTGTGTTGAAATGCCTAAGGTCCAACAGACCTGGGCTAAATTGTTCAAATGATTGATAAAGTTTGAATGTGCAGGTGCTCAACGAAGCTGAAGATTGTGAAAAGGGAAGTTGGAGCAACCTGGCACAGGAAGAGGTTGCAGGACCCTGGTTTGGTTGAACAGGGAGTTTAGTTTGATTGTTTTCTGTACATAAATAAACAATAATTTCAAAATCCTAAAAATTGAAAAATTAAAAACCAAAAATATGTTTTTAGTTTGTTAAAATTTGAAAAACCAAAAATATGTTGTTTTTAATTTTGTTTTGATTGTATGTTGATTGAATACGCCGAAACCCTCACGGCTGAACAAACATGATTACTTTCATCAGATTGAAAAACGGTTTTCAAACTGTTAAGATCAATGGGTTGTAAATCATGGGGGTAATTAGTATGTTATATTTTCTGCAAATCAGTGCATGAGAAGCAGAAAATGGATGACAAGACAAAGCTATCAGCATTGGTTGTCAAATTTTCTTTCAATGATTTTGCATTTTAGGGGGAGAAAAATTGTCATTAGAAAATACAAAAACATTTGAAAATTTGAAAAAGCCAAAAACATGATAAAATTGAAAATTGAGTTTTTGCGTAAAAAGAGGAAATGATAGTACATCAGTAGACAGTTACAGTTCGCTAAAGAAATGGAAAGTATAAAAGAGTTAAACAATCTTACTGATGATGTGTCGATAGGTTTTCGCACATTTAGTAGATTTATTCGGGATATAAACCTAAATTCAAACTTGTGAATTCGTGGGGAACACTACTTGGATATATAGGTAACCCCTGAAATCTCGTTTGAAAGGTCTCTTAATCTGATATACTAGGTCTTTATACTCAATGATGTCTGGGGTATTATTCCGGGACTTCTGCTGAACGGTGGTTCTGACCTAGTCCTTGGATAATACTTGCTGCAATGCTTGAAACACAGCATTAAACCCTCAGCATGCTGAAACAATAAAATTGATAAATGCTGCTGTTGTAAGCAATAAGATCCTCTAAAGGGGACACACCGAAAAGTCGAAGCTGATATCTCTCTGCGTATACGGAAGTATCGACCTGAGATCCCTCGGCCCTCGCATACCTAATTTATATACAGATATCATTGTAGTATACTCACCTGTAAGACTGATTATTGGGATTCTGGATACGGGAGTATATTCAAGAGGTGGGACACATGAATGAGTTTAAGTTCTTAAAACACCTAATTCGTATCCTGAATCAGTTGAAGTTTGTATGAAAATTTAAGTGGATCAGTATATCGACAATCTAAGTGAATTGTTTAATGCATAATGTGATTTTAAGCTCAACGGTACTTGTGACTTGTCAAAAACTGATATGATCCTCTAACGCATACTCAAACAAAAATATTGTCTGTAAATATGTTTGTACATATTTCATTACTGCTTTATATTTCAGAAAATCCAAAAATTTTTTTGATTCTGCTTTATTTTCGACAACTGATGTCTGAAATGCTGAGTTTCAAAATCTAAGTAAGCTGATCGCGTTTCTGAAAATAAAACAAGTTCATTAATTTGAAACTTGAAGTTTTAAAATCAAAAATTCAAAAACAGTTTGTGATATCTCCAAGGTCATTAATTTGGACTTGGATGATTAACTGTGGGGGATTTGGATGCTTATATTGTTATAGAGCTAGTTTTCGATACGATTCGATGAAACTGCCAAATTCATGAGAAGTGATTTTGAGGAGATTGAATTGTCAGATTACAATATGTGGAAGTTTAAAATTTTGTTACTTATAGTTGTATGAGTGATTGCAGATGTACCAGACTACGATCCCGAGAGCAGAGTCTAAGGGGGAGTCTGAAGACAAGCTTGAAGCAAAGAGAAGCTTGTAAATGGAAAGCTAGGTGTCGATCCCAAAGCATGGAAGCTTGATGAAAGGGGGAGCCTGAAGCTGATAAAGACTGAAGACTGAGAAAACTCGACACTTAAGACTCGTCAACATCTGAGGGGGAGTCTGTTAGTGCATTCATCTGTCAACTTCGTCTTATATCGAGTCTCTGTTCGTTGCGGATATGAAAGAGGATGATGTCACCATCTTTGATGATGACATCATAATGATGAAGTCATCATTGCATCATTACAATGAGACAAAATTAGATTGCATGGATGTACACGTAATATTACATGCATATTATTCTGATTTCGCTTTTATGTCCTAGACTAGGTTCGCTTTTATGTCATCAAGTAGGTCCGCTCATGTGTCAAGTGTGAGGTTCGCTTTTATGGTCATGTACATAAAAGCGGAACCTGCATGCATATATATAGCCGCATAAGCGGAATCACAATAGAAGTTCTAGGTGTTGTCTTCCGGTGAGCCACGAAGTGCTGCCGAAGTGTCGACAGGTTGTAAACATTGTCCAGATCAATAATATCGACAGTTTAGTGTGTATACTTGCTGAATTGTACTCGTTTTGCATGTTTCCGCCATTCAAAATGAGATAGACTCTTCTACGTGACTCGTTTAGGTCCGAATTCGATCCTACAGCAAGGATCAAGCAGGTGATGGTGCTGGAGCTGGAGGTGATGGTGATGCAGCGAAGGTGTAGGCTCCAGGAATGGGCGATGAAGGACATTTCTAGACGTAGCCGGAGCCCATTTTTTAGGATTTGGTAGTTTTATTTTGGTTCTGGTGTTTTTGTTGAACAATGATGGGTTGTAATAACTTTAGACAATAGTTTATAGGGTGAAGGATCATGGATCCTTGAACAATAGGCAGGATAATGGGTGGTGGACGGATCCTCTGTTTGGGGGATGAAGCCACTCGTTATCCTTCCGTCTTTTATTTCCTGCACTACAAAGACCCGTAAACAATGGACACCCTTTGCCAACCCATGTGGACGGGCCACGTTTTGCTGGTAGAAACGTGGGTTGGCAATTTTGACAACCTTAAAGGGTTTAACGTTTTGTGAATAAAATAACTTTAACTTTTTGGCTATCTCCCGTGTTGCTATCCTTGTTAGTACTTTACTTTTCAATTGTTGTAATATACATTTTGTCTAAACTTATCAAGTAAAGAAAAATTTAATAAATATCCTTAAAAAGTTTAGGATATGTTCAAGGATCACATATCCTATAGTCGACAAGTTCCGAAAAGTAGTATATTTCAAGGGTCATAAGTTCAATTGTCAAAGGATAAGGGTTACTCAAATGAATAATGAATAAAATCAAAATAGTTAAGGATCATACCTGAGAATCCAAGTTAGGATCCTAACCTTTAACACTTATAATCAGGATAACCCAAAAGACAAACCTTAGTAGAAGGTAAGGATCAAGGATCCTTGGTCGTTTGTCTCCAAAAACCTGAAATAGGATACAACTTGGGACTAAGCCAATATAAGATAAGAGTTAGTAACTGGGGGAAAGCCCAATATACTGGGGACAAGCCCAAAGGATAACTGGGGACAAGCCCAAAGGATAACTGGGGACAAGCCCAAAGGATCGTGTGTAAACTGGAGTATGGCCCTCACTGGCGACTATCCAAACTTAGTGACATGAAAATGTCAAAACCTTAGCTAACGTGAAAACGTTAGAAACCTTAGGAACGGATGTATGGTACGTCTACCATTATACATAGGATCCTGATTATAGCCAGTACAATGAAATTGTCAGCCCCTAAAGCGAGTACTGGTCCCATTGCCATGAACTATACCAGGATCATCGTGCGCTACTGGCGAAACTGGGGACAGGCCCAAACTGGGGTCAAGCCCAAATAACTGGATACTTATGTGGATAATTAGTCCTTTGTTAAGGATACCTGAACCTTCAAAACTCAGAATCAAGTGAAAGGAGGATAAAGGATACAGGATCCTTACCCTTATATAGGATAATTAAAAGATGAAATAGTTTGGGATTAGATCATTACCAAAATGAGAATCGTCTGTCTTGTAAGGATCCTTCAAGGATACTTATCATGTTAGGATCATGGATCCTTATCACATGAAGTATTTCTTCAAATGGACAGCATTCCAAGCTCTTGGCAGCAAATCACCTTCCATTGTTAGCAATCGATATGCCCCCTTTCCTGCTTCAGCATCAATCAAATAAGGGCCTTCCCATTTTGGTGCCAACTTTCCATCAGCAGGATTGGTGGTATTCTGAAATGCTTTCCTTAATACCATATCACCAACTTGGAATTTCCTGATCCTGACATTTTTGTTGTAGGCTCCAGCCATCCTTTGCTGATAACTAGCCATCCTTATCCTTGCCAAATCCCTGATTTCTTCTATAGTATCCAAGTCTTGAACCAAGTTTTCAGCATTTTCTTCAGGATTACGAATGCTTGTTCTTGCAGTTGGAACCACCATCTCTGTAGGGATCACTGATTCTGCCCCAAATACCAGAGAAAATGGAGTTTGGCTAGTAGCATTCTTGGGAGTTGTCCTATCGGCCCAAAGCACATAAGGTAGTTCTTCTGCCCATTTTCCTTTCTTGGATCCAAGCTTCTTCTTCAAATTGTTGATGATGATCTTGTTGGATGATTATGCCTGACCATTAGCTTATGGGTGGACTGGTGTTGATGTTATCATCTTAATCCCCCAGCTATCACAAAAGTTAGTAGTTCTATTCCCAATAAATTGGGATCCATTATCACAAACAATTTCAGAAGGGATACCAAATCTAGTAATAATGTTTCTTTTAATAAAGGATATAACTTCCTTTTCACTGACTTGAGCAAAGGCTTCAGCCTCTATCCACTTGGAGAAGTAATCAGTCATAGCAAGCATGAATACTTTTCTACCAGGTGCCTTAGGAAGCTTACCAACTATATCCATTCCCCATCTCATAAATGGCCAAGAAGAGGATATAGGATGCAAAAGTTCTGCTGGTTGGTGAAGGATATTACTATGTCTCTGACAAGGATCACACTTCTTGGCATATTCCACAGCATCCTTCTTCATAGTTGGCCAATAGTATCCTGTCCTCAGAATCCTTGAGAATAATGCCCTGCCCCCAGTGTGGTTTCCACAATCTCCTTCATGGAAATCCTTCAGGACTTCTTGGATTTCAGGATCCTCAATGCATCTTAGATATGGTCCTGCAAGAGATCGTTTATACAACATATTATTCAATATTGTAAATTGAGATACCTTAATTTTGAAAGCCCTAGGGTTTTCTCCTGTAGGAATTTCTCCATATTGTATGTATCTCAAGATTGGGAGGATCCATGATCCTGAATGAGATTGAGTATCATCACTAGGGATGATTGCAGAATCTTCTCCGATCTCCATAGCTACATGATCCTTGATAGCGGGGGTCAGGATATGGATAATAGGGATCCTTATATCCTCCGGGATCTTCAAGGATGATCCTAGATTGGCTAATGCATCAGCCTCTGCATTCTCTTCCCTTGGTACCTGTGTCAAACTAAAGGAAACAAAAGAGAGTGCCAATTCTTTGACTATCTCTAAATATTTGATTAGCTTTTCACCTTTAACAACTAGGATCCATTAAAGTGATTAGTGATTAATAATGAATCTACATGTACCTCAAGATACCTGATCCTCATATGCTTAGCAATTTGCAAACCAGCTATCAAGGCTTCATACTTAGCCTCATTGTTGGTAGTTTGAAATTCACAAGCTATGGAGTGGGGTATTATGTCCCCCTGTGGCGATTTTAGTAGTATTCCAAGCCCTGTTCCTTTTACATTAGAGGCTCCATCAGTGAAGAGTATCCAAGGATCCTTAGTTTCTTCAAGCTGTTGGACTTCTAACTCAGCTTCCTTTTGCAAATCACTACTAAAATCTGCCACAAAGTCAGCTAAGGCTTGGGATTTGATGGCAGTCCTTGGTTTATATCTTATATCATATGCACTAAGCTTCACTGCCCACTTAGCCATCCTTCCTGACATTTCAGGTTTCCTGAGAACATTCTTAATTGGAAAATTAGTCTTAACAATAATGGCATGAGTCTCAAAATAATGTCTTAATTTAGTAGATGCCATTACTAATGCAAGGATAAGTTTCTCTAAGTGTGAATACCTGGATTCAGCATCAAGTAAACTCTTACTTACATAATAAACAGGATGTTGTGTACCTTGGTGATCCTTAACAAGGACCGCACTTACTGCTTTTGAGGATACCGCTAAGTATAAGGATAATATATCCCCTTTTTCTGGTTTCATCAAGGCCGGGGCTGAGGATAGGTAATCCTTAAGAGCTTTGAGGGCACTTTCATGCTTCTCAGTCCATTCAAATTTCTTGTTCTTCCTCAGGATGTCATAGAATTCCTTGCACTTTTCTGAGGATTTGTATATGAACCTGTTCAAGGCTGCGATCCTGCCTGTCAATCTTTGCACATCCTTAGCATTGGCAGGAGATTTGATATTCACAATAGCCTTGATTTGCTCTGTACTTGCTTCAATGCCCCTCTTTGTCACCATATAGCCTAGGAATTTCCCTGCTTTAACACCAAAATGACACTTGGAAGGATTTAATTTCATATTAAATTTATCAAGGATATTGAATGCTTCCTCCAAGTCTTTAAGGTGATCCTCAGCTTTCTTGGACTTAACCACCATGTCATCAATATAGACTTCCATAGTGTGTCCAATTTGTTCTTTGAACATCATATTGACTAGCCTTTGATAAGTAGCACCTGCATTCCTTAGTCCAAATGGCATAGCAATATAACAATATATACCAGTTGGGGTCATAAAGGCTGTATCCTCTTGATCAGATGGTTCCATCTGAATTTGTTGAAATCCAGATGAAGCATCCATAAAAGTCAACAACTCATGACCCGCGGTAGCATCCACCATGGAGTCAATGTGGGGTAATGGGAAAGGATCCTTGGGACATACCTTGTTTAAATCAGTAAAATCGACACATACCCTCCACTTTCCATTTTTCTTTTGAACAACAACGACATTGGCTAACCATCTTGGATACTTAACCTCTCTTATCATACCTGCCCGAAGTAGTTTATCTACCTCTTCCTGGATAATGGCATTCCTCTCGGGTGCAAACTTCCTCCTCTTTTGATGAATTGGCTTGAATGATCTGTCAATGCCAAGTTTATGAGTAATTATATCTTTAGATATACCTGTCATATCCTCATGTTTCCAGGAAAAGGTAGTTTTCCTTCTTTTTAGGAAGGATATTAGCTCCTGTTCAATATCGCTAAGGATCCCTGATCCTATGAAGATCTTGGATTCAGGATCATCAGGATCCATGAGGATTTCTTTCAAATCCTGTTCTCTTGCCTCCAAGACATCTCTTGAAGGATACTTTAATTGCTATTGCTCCCTTGGTCTTGAGGCTGGCTTCATTGATGATGTATAACAATTCTTAGCCTCTTGTTGATCACTCTCAATTTTCACCACTCCCCATGGACTTGGAAGCTTTACACACTGATGATAGGTGGATGGGACTGCCTTCATATCATGTATCCATGGCCTGCCAAGGATAACATTACAACAAGATAAGCAATCTATAACATAAAATTTCTGATAAGAATGGAGTCCTTCAATATAAATAGGGAGTTTGATGTCCCCCAATGTGTTTTTGGTTTCCCCACTAAATCCCACAAGGACCGAGGATCTTGGGACAATATCAGACTCCGGGATATTCATTTTCTTGAGGACATCAAGCTGAATGATGTTCACAGAGCTTCCTCCATTGATTAGGATCCTGCGAACAAAGTGGTTAGAAATAAACAATGTAATTACAAGACCATCATGATGAGGATCCTGGACATCAATACGATCATCCTCATCAAAAGTTATGATCTTATCCTTGGTGACGGTGGAGGTCCGGATGGGTCTATCCCCATTATCCATATTGGTTTCCTTAGCATGTCTCTTGGCTGCTGAGAAGGAAGTACCACAAATGTCTGATCCACCGGATATGAAGTTTATAGCTTGTGCCTCTGCTGGAGGAGCAGGAGCCCTTTCCGGGATCCTTTCAGGATCCTGGATCCTTGACTTCTTCCGTCCCAAAAGTTCCTTCAAATGCCCCTTGCTCAACAAGTAACCAATTTCCTTTCTTAATGCAATACACTCTTCAGTGAGATGCCCGAAATCCTCATGATATGCACACCACTTGGACTTATCCTTTGTAGCAGCTGGTTTATCACTTTTTCTCGGCCACCTAGCTTTCTCACCTAGATTCTGCATTGCAAGGATTAGTTCATTGTTATTAACAGAAAAACGGTATTCAGAAATAGGAGGATAATCCTCATCATCCTCTTCTTGTTCCACTGCATGCACGTTCTGGTTATCAGATCTGTTGTAGGACTTTGATTTGTTGTTCCTGAAGTAGGATCCTTGTTTCTCCTGTTTTGAGGATCATGTCAATCTATCCTGGATCCTTTTGTCATCCTCTAGGCGGATGAACCTAAGGGCCATGGTTCTTACTTCATCAAGATTCCTGCAAGGTGTCATAACAAGATCATCATAGAATAATGAATCCCTAAGCAATCCCATTTTAAAGGCTTCTACAGCCGTAGCAATATCCAAATTAGGAATATCTAAGGATTCTTTACTAAACTTAGTGATATAATCTCTAAGTGATTCATTTTGACCTTGTGTTACCCTATATAGATCACTAGTTAATCGTTCAAATTTTCTACTACAAGAGAATTGACTATTAAACAAATTAACTAGATTAGCAAATAAAGTAATAGAGTAAGGGGGAAGACTTAGCAGCCATTTAAGAGCAGATCCTGTGAGTGTGGATCCAAATCCCTTGCATAGACATGCTTCTTTTAACCTCTCAGGAATTGGATTGATCTCCATCCTCTCCCTGTATTGAGCTACATGCTCCTCTGGATCCGTTGAACCATCATAGAGCTTCATGGATGGTATCTGGAATCTTTTGGGTATCTCAGCATCACATAAGGGTGGTGCAAAACGAGATATCCTATGGCTACCATCTGCAATCTCAGGAATGGGTTTAACCACTCCTGGTACACTGGATATCATATCCTTAAGCTTCTGTAGTTCCCTAGCCATAGCTTGATTGATTCCTGTATCCTGCATGGAGCCATGGTTAGTGTTATAAGAATTATTAAAAGTATTACCTCCCAGAGGATTCATGTTTGGAATTCTAGATGTGAATCCATATTGATGGGATTCCAGTATGATCGAAGGACCAGATGAAGCAATGGTCTGCATTGGTATGAAGTCTCCTTGATGAACATCCAAACTTGGAGGCTGCATACTCCTTGAGGATCCTCGATCCTGAAAGATGTTGGATCCTTGAACCTGAAAGGATCCTGGAACCAGAGAGGATCCTTGGACCGGGAAGGATCCTTGGACCTGGGAGGATCCTTGGACCTGGGAGGATCCTTGAACCTGGGAGGATCCTTGGACCGGGAAGGATCCTTGGACCTGGGAGGATCCTTGAGGCTGGGAGGATCCTTGAGGCTGAGAGGAGGATCCTTGAACCATGGAGGATCCTTGAACTGAGTGCATTCCCAAATATCCTCCTGAGCTGACGAAGGATCCCTGATGCTGGACAGAGGCTCCGGAAGGTTGATAGTAAGATCCTGGAGCCTGAGTCATTGTTGTTGTTCCATAACGTCTTCCTGGTAATTCACCCAAGTATTGAACGTCCGGAGCTGCTGATTGCTGGGAAGTTATGACTGGAGTGTCGAAGTTCAGCGACCTGGGCATCAATGGGGAATGATCCTCCACTGATTTCTTCTGTTTCTTGATATCACCTATCTCCATGAGGATCTTTTCGTTGGTTTTATCCTGCTCTTGCATACGATCCCTCATCTGCAAAATCAGATTAAAAAGATCATTAGTAGTAGGATTAGTGGAAACAGAAGAAGTTGGTGGTTTTTGGAAAATGGGGGTTTGTCTCTTCGCAGTGTTATCAGCATTCTTCTGGGATCCAGAAGGTGGCGGAGGCAAAGGAGGAACGCCTTGTGAAGAACTGAATGATGGCATTAAACTTGAAGTGTTCTTCGCTGAGGAAGCCATCTGCTTGGTTGTAGCGAACCGAAATGACCACGAAAATACGCATCTTCTTAGGAATGAAGCACCAATTACCCCACGGTGGGCGCCAAACTGTTTTGGTCAAAAATCAAGCAATGATAATGCAACCAAACTTTCTGTTGTGAGGTATGATGCTTGAATCTATGAACAACACTAAGGATCACTTAGAAATGAAATGTATAAGTGACACAAAGATTTATACGAGGAAAAAGCCCTTGATCAATGAATGATCTCCGGCATAAAAAACCTCGGGTGATGGAAACTACCGATCACCAACTCAAATTAAACAAGAAATGTGTTACAACTTCGGATGATAGCGAGCTAATTACAAGGATCACTATAGTGTTATGTGCAAAAAAGTGTGTAATCGCCAAGTGAATTGTCAAGAGCTGGTGAGAGCAGTTGCGAGAGTGTGTGTTAAGCTAAAAATAGCCAAGTGTTTTCTATTTAGCTCGCTATCCCTTTTAAAAATGGAAAATATCTAAGCTAACAAACATTCCGCATTTGGTGCAAGTCCTCCACGACCTCCATAACGTCCATTTCAGCCATGCACGTGCGGAATAAATATGGAATATGCTCCAGGAATATCGCCAAGACCAAGTCCAAGCTCGTACTCCTGCAAAACAATAGTAGACAATCGTTAGTATAAGGATCCTTAAGATGATCCATGATCCTGATCCTGCAATACTTCTGAGGATCACCAATTCAAACAGAAGTGAGGATCACTAAGCCCAACAGTAATTGAGGATCACTGATCATTGAAAAATCCTCCCCTAACACTAAGGATCACGGATCCACAAGTGCAGCCATGATCACGGATCCTCAATTCTGTTTGAATTAAGGATCCTCAGAAGACGTTGCAGATTTAAGGATCCAGGATCCTCATTGTTATCCTAACACTAACGGTTGTTTCCATTACATTTAAACTTGTTTTGCAGGAAGGAACGAGTGGGACTTGGTCTTACCGATATTCCTGGGGAATATGCTCTAATATTCTGCACGTGCATGGCTTGGAAGGACCTTTTTAGAAGTCGTGGGTAGCTTGCACATTTGGCGGATAGTTTGTTACTTAGTTTATTTCTATTTTTAAAGGGGATAACAAGCTTGATAGTTAGAACAATTAGAAAACACACACACTCTCGCAAGCTCTCTGCAACTCATTGGCGATTATATACATTTTGCACACTAGTGATCCTTGTAACAAGCTTGCTATCATCTCGAGTTGTAACGATCATTTGTTTAATTATAGTTGGTGATCGGTAGTTTCCATCACCCGAGGTTTTTTATGCCGGAGATCATACATTGATCAAGGGCTTTTTCCTTGTATAAATCCTTGTGTTACTTGTTCATTTCATCTACAAGTTGTTCATACATTCGTTCATTGATCTAAGCATCATACCTCACAAAAGAAGATTTGGTTACATTATCCTAGTCTGATTTTTGACCAAAACAGTTTGGTGCCCACCGTGGGGCAATTGGTGCTTCATTTCTGAAAAATTTTGTTCATTGTGTTCATTTCGGTTCATTATCTTCAACCATATGGCTTCTTCAGCGAAGAACACTTCAAGCTCTATGCCGGCAGTCACTTCTTCACAGGGCATTCCACCTTTGCCTCCAACACCTTTTGGATCCCAGAAGAATGCTGAAAATGCTGCGAAGAAACAAAACCCCATTTTCCCAAAACCACCAACTTCTGTTGTTTCTTCTAGCCCTTCTAACAGTGATCTTTATTCTTTGATTGTGCAGATGAAGGATTACATGCAGCAGCAGGACAAAACTAATGATAGGATCCTTCGAGAGATTGATGACATCAAAAAATTGAAGAGATCAGCGGAGGATCACTATCCACTGGTACCTAGATCACTAGATTTTGACACTCCAGCTATAACCGCCCTGCAATCTGCTGCTCCGGATATCCAGTACCAGAGTGGACCGTTGGGAAGGCGTTATGGATCAACAACTATGAGTCAGGCTTTAGGGTCCCACTTCCAGCCTTCAGGATCCTCTTTTCAGCCTTTAGGATCCTCTTTCCAGCATCAGGGATCCTTCGTTAGCTCAGGAGGATATATGGGGACGCACACAGTTCAAGGATCCTCCTAGGTTCAAGGATCCTCCCAGGTTCAAGGATCCTCCTCTCAGGTTCAAGGATCCTCTCAGGTTCAAGGATCCAACATCTTTCAGGATCAAGGATTCTTAAGGAATGTGCAACCCGGAAGTACAGATGTTCATTAAGGAGACTTCATTCCTATGGAAACTAATGCTTCATCTGGTCCCTCAATTGTACCAGAATCCCGCCAATATGGATTCACATCTGGAATTCCAAACTTGAATCCTTCAGGAGGTAACACTTTGAATAATTCTTATAACACTAACCATGGCTTTGTACAGGATATAGGTATCAATCAGGCTATGGCTAGGGAATTACAGAAACTGAAGGATATGATATCCAGCGTTCCAGGAGTGGTTAAGCCCATTCCTGAAATTGCAGATGGAAGCCACAAGATATCCCGTTTTGCACCACCCATTTGTGATGCAGAAATTCCAAAGAAGTTCCAAATACCAACCATGAAGCTGTATGATGGTTCGACGGATCCAGAAGAACATGTAGCTCAATATAGAGAAGGGATGGAGATCAATCCCATCCCGGAGAGATTAAAAGAAGCATGTTTGTGCAAGGGTTTTGGATCCACATTAACAGGATCAGCTCTTAAATGGCTGCTAAGTCTCCCCCCTTACTCTATTACTTCATTTGCTAATCTAGTTAATCTGTTTAATAGCCAATTCTCATGTAGTAGAAAATTTGAACGTTTAACTAGTGATCTATATAGGGTAACACAAGGTCAAAATGAATCACTTAGAAAATTTGAACGTTTAGCTTGTGAGTTTCAAACTACTAATAATGAGGCTGAATATGAGGACATAATACTCTATTACTTCATTTGCTAATCTAGTTAATCTGTTTAATAGCCAATTCTCATGTAGTAGAAAATTTGAACGTTTAACTAGTTATCTATATAGGGTAACACAAGGTCAAAATGAATCACTTAGAGATTGTATCACTAAGTTTAGTAAAGAATCCTTGGATATTCCTAATTTGGATATTGCTACGGCTGTGGAAGCCTTTAAAATGGGTTTACTTAGGGATTCACTGTTCTATGGTGATCTTATCATGACCCCTTGCAGGAATCTTGATGAAGTAAGAACCAGGGCCCTTAGATTCATCCGACTAGAGGATGATAAAAGGATCCAAGAAAGACTGGCAGGATCCTCGAAGCAGGAAAAGCAAGGATCCTACTTTAGGAACAACAAGTCCAAGTCTTATAATAAATCTGATAATCAGAGCGTGCATGCAGTCGAACAGGAAGAGGATGATGAAGATTATCCTCCAATTTCTGAATATTGCTTTTCTGTTGATAACAATGAACTAATCCTTGCAATGCAGAACCTAGGTGAAAAAGTAAGATGACCCAGAAAAGTGATAAGCCAGTTGCAACAAAAGACAAATCCAAATGGTGTGCATATCATGAAGATTTTGGTCATCTCACTGAAGAATGTATTGCACTGAGAAAAGAGATTGGTTACTTGTTAAGCAAAGGGCACTTGAAGGAGATTTTGGGAAGAAAAAAGTCAAGGATCCAGGATCCTGAAAAGGTTCCAGAAAGAGCTCCTGCTCCTCTGGCAGATGCACAAGTTATAAACTTTATATCCGGTGGATCAGACATTTGTGGTACTTCCTTTTCAGCAGCCAAGAGACATGCCAAGGAAACCAAGATGGATAATGGGGATATACCCATCCGAACCTCTACTGTTACACAGGAAAAAGTTATAACTTTTGATGAGAATGATCGTGTTGACGTTCAGGATCCTCATCATGATGGTCTTGTTATTACCTTATTTATATCTAACCATTTTGTTCGTAGGATCTTGATAGATGGAGGGAGCTCAGTAAACATCATTCAGCTTGATGTCCTCAAGAAAATGAACATCCCTGAATCGGATATTATCCCAAGATCCTCAGTTCTTGTGGGATTCAGTGGAGAAACCAAGAATACATTGGGGGACATTAAACTTCCCATCTACATAGGACTTCATTCTTATAAAAAATTTTGTGTTATAGATTGCTTATCCAGTTGCAATATTATCCTTGGCAGGCCATGGATACATGACATGAAGGCAGTTGCATCTACATATCATCAGTGTGTAAAGCTTCCTAGTCCATGGGGGGTGATAAAGATTGAGAGTGACCAACAAGAAGCAAAGAATTGCTATACCTCATCAATGAAGCCAGCCTCAAGACCAAGGGAGCAATAGCAATTAAAGCATCCTCCAAGAAATGTCCTGGAGGCAAGAGAACAAGATGTGAAAGATATCCTTATGGATCCTCATGATCCTGAATCCAAAGTCTTCATAGGATCAGGGATCCTCAGCAACATCGAACAGGATTTGGTATCCTTCCTCAAGAGGAGAAAAACTACCTTTGCCTGGAAGCATGAAGACATGACAGGTATCTCTAAAGATATAATTACTCATAAGCTTGGCATTGACAGGTCATTCAAACCCATACATCAGAAGAGGAGGAAGTTTGGACCTGAGAGGAATGCTATTATCCAGGAGGAGGTAGATAAACTTCTCCGAGCAGGTATGATTAGAGAGGTTAAGTATCCAAGATGGTTAGCCAATGTGGTTGTTGTTCAAAAGAAAAATGGAAAGTGGAGGGTATGTGTCGATTTTACTGATTTAAACAAGGCATGTCCCAAGGATCCTTTCCCGTTACCCCACATTGACTCCATGGTGGATGCTACATCTGGATTTCAACAAATTCAGATGGAACCATCTGATCAAGAGGATACAACCTTTATGACCCCAACTGGTATCTATTGTTATATTGCTATGCCATTTGGACTAAGGAATGCAGGTGCTACTTATCAAAGGCTAGTCAATATGATGTTTAAGGAACAAATAGGACACACTATGGAAGTCTATATAGATGACATGGTGGTTAAGTCCAAGAGAGCTGAGGATCACCTTAGAGACCTGGAGGAAGCATTTGATATCCTTGACAAATTCAATATGAAATTGAATCCTTCAAAGTGTCACTTTGGTGTTAAAGCAGGCAAGTTCCTAGGCTACATGGTAACAAAAAGAGGCATAGAAGCAAGTCCAGAGCAAATCAAGGCAATTGTGAATATCAAATCTCTTGTCAATGCTAAGGATGTGCAAAGATTGACAGGGAGGATCGCAGCCTTGAACAGGTTCATATCAAAGTCATTAGAAAAATGCAAGGAATTCTATGACATTTTGAGAAAGAACAAGAAATTTGAGTGGACTGAAAAGCATGAGAATGCTCTCAAAGCCCTTAAGGATTACCTATCCTCAGCTCCTGCCTTGATGAAACCAGAAAAAGGAGATATATTATCCTTATATCTAGCGGTATCCTCTAAAGCAGTAACTGCAGTCCTTGTTAAGGATCACGAAGGTACACAACATCCCATCTATTTTGTAAGTAAGAGTTTGCTTGATGCTGAATCCAGGTATTCACATTTAGAAAAACTTATCCTTGCTTTGATTATGGCATCTACTAAACTAAGACATTATTTTGAAACTCATGCCATTATCGTTAAGACTAACTTCCCAATTAAGAATGTTCTCAGGAAACCTGAAATGTTAGGGAGGATGGCTAAATGGGCAGTGAAGCTTAGTGCTTATGATATAAGATATGAACCAAGGACTACAATTAAATCCCAAGCCTTAGCTGACTTTGTGGCAGATTTTAGTAGTGACTTACAAAAAGAAGCTGAGTTAGAAGTTCAACAGCTTGAAGAGACTAAGGATCCTTGGATACTCTTCACTGATGGAGCCTCTAATGTCAAAGGAACAGGACTTGGAATATTACTAAAATCGCCACAGGAGGACATAATACCCCACTCAGTAGCTTGTGAGTTTCAAACTACTAATGATGAGGCTGAATATGAGGCCTTGATAGCTGGTTTGCAAATTGCCAAGCATATGAGGACCAGGTATCTTGAGGTACATGTAGATTCATTGCTAATTAATAATCACTTTAATGGATCTTATGCTGTTAAAGGTGAACGACTAATCAAATACCTAGAGATAGTCAAGGAATTGGCACTCTCTTTTGTTTCCTTTAGTTTATCACAGGTACTGTTAGGGGTGGATTTCTATAAGACCCGTGATCCTAAATTATTATCCTCTTTAGTGATCCTTACTTCTGTGACAGATAGTGATCCTCAGAAGAGCTTCAGGATCAGGATCATGGATCACCTTAAGGATCCTCATACTAACAATTGTTCCCTTATGTTTCGTATTGTTTTGCAGGAGTAACAAGTCGGACTTAGTCTTGGCGACATTCCTGGAGAATATTCCCAAACTATCCCGCACGTGCTTGACCAAAAATAGACGTTGTGGAGAACGTGGAGGCATGGCATGAAAGTCGGATAGTTAGTTAGAGTAGATTATTTCTATTTTAAAAGGGGTAACGAGCTAGTAAAAAACACTTAGTCATTTTTGCAGTTACACACACTCATATACTCGCACACTTGAAGCTCTCGACGAACATACGTTCATTTTCACTCACTTATACACATTTCACGATAGTGATCCTTGTACCTAGCTCGTTACTATCCGAAGTTGTAAACATTTATCCATTTATTTGAGCTTGGTGATCGGTAGTTTCCATCACCCGGGGTTTTTTGTGCCGGAGATCAACTCTTGATCAAGGGCTTTTTCCCCGTATAAATCCTTGTGTTGTTTGTGCAATTTACATTGAAGTGATCCTCATCGCTGTTACACATTTTAAGCATCATTCCCCGAAACAAAGAGTTTGGTTGCAATATCCTCAACAGATTTTTTGACCAAAACAGTTTGGCGCCCACCGTGGGGCAATTGGTGCTTCGTCCTTAGAAAAATTCGCATTTCTGTGCTCATTTCGGTTCACTACGACCAAGCAAATGGCTTCCTCAGCGAAGAATGCTTCAAATTTGATGCCCTCATTCACTTCTTCTCAAGGCGTTCCCCCTTTGCCTCCACCACCTTCTGGATCCCAGAAGAATGCTGAGAATGCTGCGAAGAAACCAACTCCCATTTTCTCAAAACCTCCAACTTCTTCTGCTTCTTACACTCCCACTACTAGTGACATGTTTACTTTGATTTTGCAGATGAAGGATCAGATACGGCAACAGGATAAGACCAATGAGAGGATTCTCAAAGAAATCGGAGATCTCAAGAAACAAAAGACAACGGCAGAGGATCATTCCCCACTGGTGCCGAAATCCTTGAATTTTGATACTCCAGTGATTACTTCTCAGCCATCAGTGGTTCCAGAAGTTCAATATGTGGGTGGACCAAAATGAGTGCACTATGGAACAACAACAATGACTCAGGCATCAGGTTCATATTTCCAGCCAGCGGGATCCTATCCTCAGCATATGGGATCCCTCACGAGCTTAGGAGGATATTAAGGAATGCAGCAGGTTCAAGGATCCTCCTTTGTTCCAGGATCATCCCAGGTTCAAGGATCCTCCTTCGTTCCAGGATCATCCCAGGTTCAAGGATTCTCCTTCGTTCCAGGATCATCCCAGGTTCAAGGATCCTTCTTTGTTCCAGGATCATCCCAGGTTCAAGGATCCTCCTTTGTTCCAGGATCATCCCAGGTTCAAGGATCCTCCTTTGTTCCAGGATCATCCCAAGTTCAAGGATCTTCCATCATCCCAGGATCGTCCCAGTTTCAGGGATCCTTCCAGATGCCAGGATCCTTGAGGAGTTTGCAAACAGGAAGTTCAGATGTTCATCAGGGAGATTTTATTCCAATGCAGACCAATGCCTCTACTGGTCCCTCGATCATTCCAGAGCCCCAACAATATGGATTAACATCCATTCTTCCTAACTTGAATCCAATGGGAGGTAACACTTTTAATAATTCTCATACTACTAACCATGGTCTTATGCAGGATCCAGGTATCAATCATGCCATGGCTAGAGAATTGCAAAAGCTAAAGGATATGATATCAAGTGTTCCGGGAGTAGTCAAACCTATCCCAGAGATTGCAGATGGGAGCCACAAGATATCTCGCTTTGCACCACCAATCTGTGATGCTGAGATACCCAAGAGGTTCCATGTGCCAACAATGAAGTTGTATGATGGTTCAACAGATCCTGAAGAACACATAGCACAATACAGGGAGAGGATGGAGATCAATCCAATTCCAGAAAGGTTAAAGGAAGCATGCATGTGCAAGGGATTCGGATCCACTCTTACCGGATCAGCTCTCAAATGGCTGCTAAGTCTTCCTCCCTATTCTATTACCTCATTTGCTAACCTAGTTAATTTGTTTAATAATCAGTTTTCTTGTAGTAGAAAATTTGAAAGATTAACTAGTGATTTATATAGGATAACCCAGGGTCATAATGAATCATTAAGAGATTACATTACCAAATTCAGTAAAGAATCCTTAGACATTCCCAACTTAGATATAGCCACGGCTGTTGAGGCCTTTAAAATGGGATTGCATAGGGATTCGTCTTTCTATGATGATCTTGTTATGACACCATGCAGGAACTTAGATGAGGTAAGAACCCGAGCACTTAGGTTCATTCGACTAGAAGATGACAAGAGGATCCAGGAGAGGTTAGCAGGATCCTCAAAGCAGGATAAGCAAGGATCCTCATTCAGGAACAACAAGTTCAGATCCTACAACAGATCTGATAACCAGAATGTGCATTCTATTGATCAAGAAGAGGATGATGAGGATTATCCTCCAATTTCTGAATATTGTTTTAGTGTTGATAATAATGAACTAATCCTTGCGATGCAGAGTCTAGGTGATAAAGCTAGATGGCCGAGAAAAAATGATAGGCCAGCTGCAACTAAGGATAAATCAAAGTGGTGTGCATACCATGAAGATTTTGGGCATCTCACAGAAGAATGCATTGCACTAAGAAAGGAAATTGGATACTTGTTGAGCAAGGGGCATCTAAAAGAATTGTTGGGAAGAAAAAAGTCAAGGACTCAGGATCCTGAAAGGATCCCTGAGAAGGCTCCAGCCCCTCCAGCAGATGCACAAGTGATAAACTTTATTTCTGGAGGATCAGACATTTGCGGCACATCCTTCTCAGCGGCTAAAAGGCATGCAAAGGAAACTAAAATGGATAATGGAGAAAGACCAGTTCGAACATCAAGTGTCTCCGAAGGGAAAGTCATAACCTTTGATGAAGAGGATCGTGTTGATATCCAGGATCCTCATCACGATGGTTTAGTTATTACTCTTTTCATATCTAACCATTTTGTCCGCAGGATCCTTATAGACGGAGGAAGTTCAGTGAACATTATCCAGCTTGATGTTCTAAAGAAGACGGGTATCCCTGAATCAGAGATCATACCAAGATCCTCCGTGCTCGTGGGATTTAGTGGCGAAACTAAGAACACCCTGGGGGACATTAAACTCCCAATATATATTGAAGGCTTACATTCTTATAAAAATTTTTGTGTTATTGACTGTTTGTCTTGTTGTAATGTTATCCTTGGTAGGCCTTGGATACACGATATGAAAGCAGTCCCATCTACTTACCATCAATGTGTGAAGCTCCCTAGTCCTTGGGGAATAGTGAAGATTGATAGTGATCAGCAGGAGGCCAAGAATTGCTACACTTCATCGATGAAACCAGCCTCGAAGTCAAGGGAGCAATAGCAATCAAAGTATCCTCCAAGGGATGTCTTGGAGGCAAGAGAGCAGGATGTGGAAGAAATCCTCATGGATCCTGATGATCCTGAATCCAAAATCTATATCGGATCAGGGATCCTTGGCGAAATGAAAGAGGACCTCGTATCCTTCCTCAAAAGGAGAAAGACTACCTTTGCATGGAAACACGAAGATATGACTGGTATATCCAAAGATGTAATCACTCACAAACTCGGCATTGACAGATCCTTTAAACCAATCCATCAAAGGAGAAGAAAGTTTGCACCAGAAAGGAATGCCATTATCCAGGAAGAGGTAGAGAAATTGCTCCGGGCAGGTATGATTAGGGAGGTCAAGTATCCAAGATGGTTCGCCAATGTGGTTGTTGTTCAAAAGAAAAACGGAAAGTGGAGGGTATGTGTCGATTTTACCGATTTAAATAAGGCATGTCCCAAGGATCCTTTCCCTCTACCCCACATTGACTCCATGGTGGATGCAACTGCAGGTCATGAACTGTTAACTTTTATGGATGCTTCATCTGGATTCCAACAAATCCAAATGGAACCATCCGATCAAGAGGATACAGCCTTCATGACTCCAACTGGTATATACTGCTATATTGCTATGCCGTTCGGATTAAGAAATGCAGGTGCAACATATCAAAGGCTGGTGAATATGATGTTCAAGGATCAGATTGGACAAACTATGGAGGTTTACATAGATGATATGGTGGTAAAATCCTTAAAAGCTGAGGATCACCTAAGAGACTTGGAGGAAGCATTCGATATCCTTGACAAATATAATATGAAACTTAATCCTTCAAAATGTCACTTTGGTGTTAAAGCAGGTAAATTCTTAGGATATATGGTGACAGAGAGAGGCATTGAAGCTAGCCCGGAACAAATCAATGCAATAGTGAACATCAAATCTCCGGCCAATGCTAAGGATGTTCAAAGGCTAACAGGAAGGATCGCAGCTTTGAACAGATTTATATCCAAATCCTCGGAGAAGTGCAAAGAGTTCTATGATATCCTAAGGAAGAACAAGAAATTTGAGTGGACTGAGAAGCATGAAAATGCTTTAAGAGCCCTCAAGGATTACCTATCCTCAGCCCCAGCCTTGATGAAGCCAGAAAAAGGAGATGTGCTATCCTTGTATCTTGCAGTATCCTCAAAAGCAGTAAGTGCGGTCCTTGTTAAGGATCATCAAGGTACACAACATCCTGTCTATTACGTAAGTAAAAGTTTACTTGATGCCGAATCCAGGTACTCACACCTTGAAAAGCTTATTCTTGCATTAATTATGGCATCTACTAAGTTAAGACACTATTTTGAAACTCATGTTATCATTGTTAAAACTAATTTTCCAATCAAGAATGTCCTCAGGAAACCAGAGATGTCAGGAAGGATGGCTAAGTGGGCAGTGAAGCTGAGTGCATATGATATGAGATATGAGCCTAGGACAGCCATCAAATCCCAAGCATTAGCTGACTTTGTGGCTGATTTCAGTAGTGATTTACAAGAAGAAGCTGAGCTAGAAGTCCAGCAGCTAGAAGAGACCAAGGATCCTTGGATACTCTATACTGATGGATCCTCAAATGTCAAAGGCACAGGGCTTGGAATACTACTAAAATCGCCACAGGGGGACATAATACCCCATTCTATAGCTTGTGAGTTCCAAACCACTAACAATGAGGCTGAATATGAAGCCTTAATTGCTGGTTTGCAAATTGCTAAGCATATGGGAATCAGGTATCTTGAGGTACACGTAGATTCTTTGTTAATTACAAACCACTTTAATGGATCCTACGCTGTTAAAGGTGAAAAGCTAACCAGATATTTAGAGATAGTCAAAAGTTTGGCACTCTCTTTTGTTTCCTTGAGTTTGACGCAGGTACCAAGGGAAGAAAATACAGAAGCTGATGCATTGGCTAACTTAGGATCATCCTTGAAGATCCCGGAGGATATCAATATCCCTATTATCCATATCCTGACCCCGGCTATTGAGGATCACGTGGCTATGGAGATAGGAGATGATTCTGCAATGATCCCTAGTGAGGATACTCAATCCCATTCAGGATCAGGATCATGGATCTCACCAATTATGAGATACTTACAACATGGATAGATTCCTACAGGGGAAAACCCTAGGGCTTTCAAATCTAAGGTATCTCAATTCACAATTTTAAATAATATGTTGTATAGACGATCTCTTGCAGGACCATACTTGAGATGCATTGAGGATCCTGAAATCCAAGAAGTTTTAAAAGACTTCCATGAAGGAGATTGTGGAAACCACACTGGGGGCAGGGCATTATTCTCAAGGATCCTGAGGACAGGATACTATTGGCCAACCATGAAGAGAGATGCTGTGGAGTATGCTAAGAGATGTGATCCTTGTCAGAGGCACAGCAATATCCTTCATCAACCAGCTAAATTATTACATCCTATATCCTCCTCTTGGCCATTCATGAGATGGGGTATGGATATAGTTGGTAAGCTCCCTAAGGCACCTGGTGGAAAAGTATTCATGCTTGCTATGACTGATTACTTTTCCAAGTGGATAGAGGCTGAAGCTTTTGCTCAAGTCAGAGAAAAGGAAGTTATATCCTTCATTAAAAGAAATATTATAACTAGATTTGGAATTCCTTCTGAGATTATATGTGATAATGGTTCCCAATTTATTGGGGGCAGAACCACTAACTTTTGTGACAGCTGGGGGATTAAGATGATAACATCAACACCAGTCCACCCACAAGCTAATGGTCAGGCAGAATCATCCAACAAGATCATCATCAACAATTTGAAGAAGAAGCTTGGATCCAAGAAAGGGAAATGGGCAGAAGAACTACCTTATGTGCTTTGGGCTGACAGGACAACCCCTAAGAATGCTACTGGTCAAACACCATTCTCTTTGGTGTTTGGGGCAGAATCGGTGATCCCAACAGAAATGGTGGTTCCAACTGCTAGAACAAGTACTCGTGATCCTGAGGAAAATAATGAAAACTTGGCTCAAGACCTGGATACTATTGAAGAAATCAGGGATATGGCTAGGATAAGGATGGCCAGTTATCAGCAAAGAATGGCTGGTGCTTACAACAAAAATGTCAGGATCAGGAGGTTTCAAGTTGGAGACATGGTATTAAGGAAAGCATTTCAGAATACCACCAATCCTGCTGATGGAAAATTGGCTCCAAAATGGGAAGGCCCTTATTTGATTGAAGCTGAAGCAGGAAAGGGGGCATATAGATTGCTAACCATGGAAGGTGATTTGCTACCAAGAGCTTGGAATGCTGTCCACTTAAAGAAATATTTCATGTGAGCAGGATCCTCATGGCACAGATGATCCTCACGATAGGGATATCCTTAAAGGATCCTCAAAGTATCGGCGATCCTAACTTAGGTAATATCCTAAACTTAAACTATTTCATTTCTTTATTTTCTCATATAAGGATAAGGATCATGTATCCTTTATCCATCTCTCACGTGAGTTTAAGTTTTCCAAGTTCAGGTATCCTTTGCATAACATTGGTTATCTGCAGAAGCAATCCGTTCCTTGGGTTTAACCCCAGTTATTTGGGCTTGACCCCAGTTCCGCCTGTAGCGCACGATGATCCTGGTATAGTTCAAGGCATTGGGACCAGTACTCGTTTTAGGGGCTGATAATTCCATTGTTCTGGCTATGCTTAGGATCCTACGTATAATGGTAGACGTACCATACATCCGTTCCTAAGGTTTCTAACGTTTTCACGTTAGCTAAGGTTTCTAGCGTTTTCACGTTAGCTAAGGTTTTGGCATTTTCATGTCACTAAGTTTGGATAGTCGCCAGTTAGGGCCATGCTCCAGTTTACATACGATCCTTGGGCTTGCCCCCAGTTATCCTTGGGCTTGTCCCCAGTTATCCTTGGGCTTGTCCCTAGTTGCTAACTCTTATCTTATATTGGCTTAGTCCCAAGTTATGCTCTATTTCAGGTTCTTGAAGATAGGCAACTAGGGATCCTTGATCCTTAGTTTATTCTAAGGTTTATCTTATAGTTATCCTTATTATGGTTAGGATCCTAACTTGGATCCTCAGGTATGATCCTTAACTATTTTGAATTCTATTCATTATTTAACCCTTAAAGTTTGACAACTAAACTTGTGATCCTTAAAATATATTGCTTTCTGAGACTCTTTAACTAAAGGATATCTGATCATGGATCATATCCTAAGTATTTTCAATTTGACTTATTCAAAATTATTTGTTCAATGAATATGCATCAAAACAAAGGAAAATCAAAGAAACACAAGGATAACAACACAAAATAAGCGACAAAAGGTTAAGTTTTTATTAACAAAGTAGTAACCCTTAAGAGGTTGTCAAAATTACCTACCCTGAGCATCTACCAGCAAAACGTGGCCCGTCCGCTGGGGTAGGTAAAGGGTGTCCATGATAACAAGTTCGAAAGTAGTGCAGGAATATAAAGGCGGCAGGATCACAATGGCTTCATCCCCCAAACAGAGGATCCCTCCACCAATTGCAATCCTGCCTATTGTCCAAAGGATCATACATGATCCTTGATCCTAAAACCTATTATTCAAGTACAACCCATCATTGTTCAGCAAAAAACACCATAACCAAAACAAACTATTAAACCTAAAAAATGGGCTCCGGCTACGTCTAGAAATGTCCTTCATCGCCCATCCATGCAGCCTACGCCTTCGCTGCATCCTCTTCCCCTCCAGCTGCGGTATCCTTTATCAGATCCTTCCCACTGCCACTTGCCTCAATCGCCAAGACCTCAGTAGCCTCCTCCTCATCATCCTCAAGATCAGCCAACCTTGCCTTCCAACCCTCAACATCCCAGCCGCTTTTGTCAAAACTAGGATCTTGAGCTTCCTGGGCCATCTTCAATTTTGTCTGATACATAGTGATGGCGGCAGAGACCTTAGCATTTTCTATGAGGTCATGCTTCTCATAGTCAAGGTCGATCAGAAGTTTGGCTGTCTTAGTCTTCTCATCTTGGAGTTCCTTCCGAAGATCAGCAAGTGCAAGGTCCTTGAGCACAGCAACCTGTTGGAGGTCAGCAATTTTCTTGTCCTGCTCCTCAACATTCCCCACGTAATCCTCAATCTCAGCAAATTTCTGCAAAGAAAAGGATAAAGCAGTTCAAGATCAAGTGATCCTCATACGAGTAGGATACCTAGGCAGAATTAAGGATCCTTACATCATTGAAGTATTCAAGGAACTGGTGGCGGATCAGTGGTAGGCCTTGAAGATCCTCGGCATCAGAAGTTTTCCTCTTCTTGACACCCTTTCCTTTAGTGGGTGCCTTTGGAATGGAGATGCTGGGACTGGTAGTGGACCTCTTCTTTCTGGATCGTACGACATCAAGGTCAGCCGTGTTGAACTGGGATACAGGCTTGGCAGATTTTCCAGCGCCTACACATTCAAAGCAAGATGAGTATCCTTATCCTATTTCAATTCATTTATTTATTTATTTTAATATTCGAACTGTGTAAAAGGCAGGATACTTACTTGACATGGTAATGGAACCTGAGGATACTTCTTGTGAGTCTTGGGTGTCTATCTTGAATGTCCTTGTTTCAGGATCAAGCTTCCAAAAAGCAGCGAGCCTATCCTTGGTTTCAGGTGATGTGATGATGTGTGAGACAGAAATAGCTGCATGACACAAGACAAAAAGGGTCAGTAATCCTTATACAAAAATAAAACTACCTGGTGATCCTTCTCAGGATCCTCCGGCCTACCATGGGTGGACCATGTTCTTGGTAAATGCTCTCCGTCTGAAACGGTATCCCTTCTTACAAAGAAGAAGCGACGTTTCCAATCTTTGTCATTCTTGGTGACTTTAAGAAGGGGATGTTCTGCACCGGGTTTTCGTTTGAACAAATAACGGTGGGATCCAAAGGTGGTAACATCATACAATTGTGTCAGCTCTGACATGCCTAAATCAGTACCCTCCTGCTCGATGATCCTCTCCAAGGTATACAAAACCCTCCAAATCATTGGCATGGCTTGGATGTAAGAGATGCCGGTAAGGGAAAAGAAGGATTGTGTAAATTCCGGGAAAGGATAGGTGTATCCTATGGCGAATGGAGTAACTGGAAAGGCAACCCATGTTTCTGAAACATAGTCGCTCAGGACAGTAGGATCGAAGGGTTTGAAAAAGGCATTCGCCGGAAAACGGTGACGGATGTTATCTATTTGTGCATCGTTAAAGCAACACCTTTCGTTCACTGAGTCTTTGATGATCTTTTGACTCTTCAAAGGGCTATCCTTTTTGTGATCCTTGCCCGGTGAGCTTCGGAGCAACATTCTCAAAGCAGTGGTGATAAAGAAAGAAAAACAGAGTAAGAAAGGGAGAAAGAGGAGAAAGAAATACCTGGTTGATCGTCGACTGAGAATTTAAAGGGAGTTTCTTTCGAATTTGAATGCATATTGATCCTATCTATATCTCTATTTATAATTATGATTCTGCAGGATTGTCACTTCTGTGATGTCATGATCGCAACGGCTAGTTCTATTTTAACGGCTATATATCCGTTAGTTAGTTGCGGATAAGATCAAGAAAATATAACTCACATATTTACAATTTAACTCCTTATATTTTGGGGGCAATTGTTAGGGGTGGATTTCTATAAGACCCGTGATCCTCAATTATTATCCTCTTTAGTGATCCTTACTTCTGTGACAGATAGTGATCCTCAGAAGAGCTTCAGGATCAGGATCATGGATCACCTTAAGGATCCTAATACTAACAATTGTTCACTTGTGTTTCGTATTGTTTTGCAGGAGTAACAAGTCGGACTTAGTCTTGGCGACATTCCTGGAGAATATTCCCAAACTATCCCGCACGTGCTTGACCAAAAATAGACGTTGTGGAGAACGTGGAGGCATGGCACGAAAGTCAGATAGTTAGTTAGAGTAGATTATTTCTATTTTAAAAGGGGTAACGAGCTAGTAAAAAACACTTAGTCATTTTTGCAGTTACACACACTCATATACTCGCACACTTGAAGCTCTCGACGAACATACGTTCATTTTCACTCACTTATACACATTTCACGATAGTGATCCTTGTACCTAGCTCGTTACTATCCGAAGTTGTAAACATTTATCCATTTATTTGAGCTTGGTGATCGGTAGTTTCCATCACCCGGGGTTTTTTGTGCCGGAGATCAACTCTTGATCAAGGGCTTTTTCCCCGTATAAATCCTTGTGTTGTTTGTGCAATTTACATTGAAGTGATCCTCATCGTTGTTACACATTTTAAGCATCATTCCCCGAAACAAAGAGTTTGGTTGCAATATCCTCAACAGATTTTTTGACCAAAACAGGTACCTAGGGAAGAAAATGCAGAAGCTGATGCATTAGCCAATCTTGGATCATCATTGAAGATCCCAGAGGATATCAAAATTCCTATCATCCATATTTTGGCTCCTGCTATTGAGGATCATATAGCTATGGAAATAGAAGAGGATTCTGCAGTCGTTCCCAGTGATAATGCACAATCTCATTCAGGATCATGGATCCTTCCAATTATGAGATATATACAACATGGAGAGATTCCTACAGGAGAGAACCCAGGGCTTTCAAAATCAAGGTATCTCAATTTACAATATTAAATGACATGTTATATAAACAATCTCTTGCAGGTCCATATCTAAGGTGCATAGAGGATCCTGAAATTCAAGAAGTCCTAAAGGATTTTCATGAAGGAGATTGTGGAAACCACACTGGGGGCAGGGCATTGTTCTCAAGGATCCTTAGGACATGATATTATTGGCCTACTATGAAGAAGGATGCTGTGGATTATGCCAAGAAATGTGATGCTTGTCAGAGGCATAGTAATATCCTTCATCAGCCAGCAGAGCTCCTGCATCCTATATCCTCTTCTTGGCCATTCATGAGATGGGGAATGGATATAGTTGGTAAACTTCCCAAAGCACCAGGAGGAAAAGTGTTCATGCTTGCCATGACTGATTACTTCTCCAAGTGGATAGAGGCTGAAGCCTTTGCTTAAGTCAGAGAAAAAGAAGTGACATCCTTTATTAAAAGAAATATTATTACTAGATTTGGTATCCCATCTGAAATTGTTTGTGATAATGGATCCCAATTTATTGGGAGTAGAACTACTAACTTTTGTGACAGCTAGGGGATTAAGATGATAACATCAACACCAGTCCACCCACAAGCTAATGGTCAAGCAGAATCATCCAACAAGATCATCATTAACAATTTGAAGAAGAAGCTTGGATCCAAGAAAGGAAAATGGGTAGAAGAGTTACCTTATGTGCTATGGGCTGATAGAACAACTCCCAAGAATGCTACTGGCCAAACTCCATTTTCTTTAGTGTTTGGAGCAGAATTAGTGATCCCTACAGAGATGGTGGTTCCTACCGCAAGAACAAGCATCCGTGATCCTGAGGGAAATGCCGAAAACTTGATTCAAGATTTGGATACCATAGAAGAACTCAGGGATTTGGCAAGGATAAGGATGGCCAGTTATCAGCAAAGGATGGCTGGAGCCTACAATAAGAATGTCAGGATCAGAAAATTCCAAGTTGGTGACATGGTATTGAGGAAAACATTTCAGAATACCACAAATCCTGCTGATGGAAAGTTGGCACCAAAGTGGGAAGGCCCCTACCTGATTGAAGCTGAGGCAGGAAAGGGGGATATCGATTGCTAACAATGGAAGGTGATTTGCTACCAAGAGCTTGGAATGCTATCCACCTGAAGAGATACTTCATGTAATAAGGATCCAGGATCCTTAGCTATTTTTCGTGTCCGATGTAACCGAAGGATCCTTAGAGGATAAATGATCCTCATTCTAGTAATGATCTAACCTCAATTTATCCACTTCTTTAATTAAGTTATATACAAGGAGAAGGATCCTGGATCCTTTATCCTTCTTTCACTTAGTTCTGAGTTTTGCAGAAGGTTGATGTATCCTTAACAAAGGATCGAGTATCCACAGAAGTCTCCTAAGTTTTATGGGCTTGTCCCCAGTATTTGGGCTTGTCCCCAGTTTTTTGGGCCTGTCCCCAGTTTCGCCAGTAGAGCACGATGATTCTGGTGCAGTTCAAGGCAATGGGACCAGTACTCGCTTTAGGGGCTGACAATTTCATTGTACTGGCTGTATTCAGGATCCTACGTATAATGGTAGACGTACCATACATTCGTTCCTAAGGTTTCTAACGTTTTCACGTTAGCTAAGGTTTAAGTTTGGATAGTCGCCAGTGAGGGCCATACTCCAGTTTACACAAGATCCTTTGGGCTTGTCCCCAGTTTTTTGGGCTTGTCCCTAGTTTATTGGGCTTGTCCCCAGATTGTTGGGCTTGTCCCCAGTTGCTAACTCTTCTCTTATATTGGCTTAGTCCCAAGTTATGTTCCATTTCAGGTTTTTGATGCTAAACAACTAAGGATCCTTGATCCTAACCTTTTATTAAGGTTTGTCTTTTGGTTATCCTAATTGTAAGTATTGAAGGTTTAGGATCCTAACTTGGATTCTCAGGTATGATTCTTAATCACCTTAATTTTATTCTTTATTTATTTTAGTGACCCTTATTCTTTGACAACGAGATACATGATCCTTAAATTACGTCACCTTTTTGAATTTTTCGATTATAGGATATGTGATCCTTGATCATATCCTAAACTTTTTGACAAGATCTGTTAAACTTTTGTTCTTAACTTATGAATTCAAACAAAGTGTATCATAACAATTGAAAGATAAAGTATTCGCAAAAATAACAACACATGATAAGCCAAAAGATTAAACTTTTATTTATTTAGCAAAAGGTTAACCCTCTAAAGGTTGTCAAAATTACCTACCCCAAGCATCTACCAGCAATCCGTGGCCCGTCCGCTGGGGTAGGTAAAGGGTGTCCATGATAATGAGTTCTAAATAAGTGCAGGAATAGAAAGACGGCAGGATCACAATGGCTTCATCCCCCAAACAGAGGATCCCTCCACCATTTGTTATCCTACCTATTGTCTGAAGGATCAGTGATCCTTAAACCTAAGAACTATTGTTTAGAGTTATTACAGACCAGCATTGTTTATCATCAAAACATCAACAACAAAAAAAAAACTACCAAACTATAAAAAATGGGCTCCGGCCACGTCTAGAAATTTCCATCATCGCCCATTTTTGCAGCTCACACCTCCGCTGCATCACCATCACCCCCAGCCTCTGCATCCTCAGCTTGATCCTTCACCCCGCTGCCATTGGCTTCAATCATCAGGACCTCTCCAGCCTCCTCTTCATCGTCAAGCTCAGCCAGCTTAGCCTTCCAACCTTCCTGGTCCCAGGTGGTCCTGTCAAAGCTAGGATCCTCAGCTTCCTTTGCCATCTGCAGTTTAATCTTGAGCATGGCAATGGTGGCAGAAAGCTTAGCACCCTCCATCACTTCAGCCTTCTCCTAATCAGCAGTGATGTGGGCCATGACCAGCTCCTTTTTCATCAAGTTAAGCTCCTTCTCAAGGGAAGAGATGGTCTGATCCTTAGCCAGGTACAACTTTTGGAAGTCCAGCTCCTTTTGCTCAGCCTCTTCAGCATAGGAATCCATGAGCATTTGGATCTCAGCAAATTTCTGTAAAAGAATGACACGCATCAGGATCCATTATCCTCAATATGGGTAGAACAGATTTAAGGATCAAGGATCCTTACCTCAGAGACGTATTCCTCAAATTGATGCTGGAGGAGAGGCAGGCCTTCAAGAGTGTCAGCGGTTTTCCTCTTTTTTCCACCCTTGCCTTTGGTGCTGACAGCCTTAGGAACTGGGACGCTGGGACTAGCAGCAAGTCGTTTTTTGCCGGACCTGGAGGATGCAAATGCGTTAAGATCACTGACGCTGAAGTGAGAGGCTGATTTTGAAGACTTTCCGGCACCTACAAAGGACAAATAACAGACAAGTATCCTTATTCTATATCTATTTAAATATTTAATTATGCATAAATGAGAATACTTACTTGACATGGTGACTGAACCAAAGGATACTTCTTGTGAATCCTTTGTTTTGGCTTGGAATGTTCTAACAGCAGGATCAAGGTTCCAAAAGGCAGCGATCCTTTCTTTTGTTGCAGGTGACTCAATGAGATGAGAAACTGAAATAGCTGCACAATAGAAACAGAAGAAGATCAGTTATCCTCAACAAAAACAGAGTCATCCTATGATCCTTCTATAAGGATCCTATATCCTACCATGGGTGGCCCACTTTTTGGGGAGATCCTTCCCGTCTGGGATAGAATCCCTCCTGACAAAGAAGAATCATTTTTTCCAGTGGGTATCGTTTTTTGTGGTCTTGAGGATTGGGTGAGGATCACCAGGTTTGTGCTTAAACAAGAAACAGTGTGAACCATGGCTGACAAGATTATATAACTCGGCCAACTCAGACATTCCTATTTCTATACCCTCTTGCTCGATGATATTCTCTATGGTGTATAGAACCCTCCACATCATCGGCATGGCCTGGATATAGCACATGCCGGTGAGTGCAAAAAAAAGATTGAGTGAAGGCAGAAAAGTAACCCAAGTGTCCGAGACAGAATCACTTTTGGCAGTAGGGTCAAAAGGTTTAAAGATGGTGTCTGCCGGGAAACAATGGCGAATCCGGTCAATCTCTGGGTCGGTGAAGCGGCAAAGTTCCTTTGAAGGATTTTGGATAATGCCTTGGCTTTTTAAGGGACTATCCTTCTTTGGATCCTTGGCCGGTGAGGATCTAAGAACCATCTTCGTCATGGGTGTACAGAAAAATAAAGACCAAAATAAGCAAATGAAGAGAGAATGAGAAAGAGAGATACCTGATCGGTCTTGGGATGAGGATTTAAAGGGAAGTAACGCACGAATTTAAATGCCTATCGATCCTTATCTCTAATCTCAAATTTATAATGATGATTTTGCAGGTTGTCACGTCGCTGACGTATGATGTGCAACGGCTAGTTCAATTTTAACGGCTATATATCCGTTAGTCAGTTCATTGGAGATAAGATCAAAAATATGACTCATTAAGTAATATTTTATTCCTCATATTTTGGGGGCAATTGTTAGGGATAGATTTTCCATAACTAAGGATCACGGATCCACAAGTGCAGCCAGGATCACAGATCCTTAATTCTGTTTGAATTAAGGATCCTCAGAAGACGTTGCAGATTTAAGGATCCAGGATCCTCATTGTTATCCTAACACTAACGGTTGTTTCCATTACATTTAAGCTTGTTTTGTAGGCAGGAACGAGTGGGACTTGGTCTTACCGATATTCCTGGGGAATATGCTCTAATATTCTGCACGTGCATGGCTGGAATGACCGTTTTAGAAGTCGTGGGTGTTTTGGTCAAAAATCAGACTAGGATAATGCAACCAAATCTTTTGTTGTGAGGTGTGATGCTTGAATCAATGAACAAATGTATGAACAACTTGCAAATGAAATGAACAAATGACACAAGGATTTATACGAGGAAAAAGCCCTTGATCAAGAGTTGATCTCCGACATAAAAAACCTCGGGTGATGGAAACTACCGATCACCAACTAAATTAAACAAATGATTGTTACAACTCGGGATGATAACAAGCTTGTTACAAGGATCACTAGTGTGCAAAAGTGTATGAAATCGCCAATGTGTTGTAGAGAGCTTGTGAGTGTGTGTGTATTAGCTAACTTGTTCTAATTCAAGCTTTTTTATACCCTTTAAAAATAGAAATAAACCAAATAACTAACAACCCGCAAATGGTGCTAGCTACCCACGACTTCCATAACGGTCTTTAGGCTATGCACGTGCAGAATATTGAGAGCATATTCCCCAAGAATAACGGCAAGACCAAGTCCAATGCGTATACTCCTGCAAAACAAGCTTAAACATAGTGAAGGCAACCGTTAGTATAAGGATAACAATGAGGATCCTGGATCCTGATCCTGCAACGTCTTCTGAGGCTCCTTAATTCAAACAGAATTGAGGATCCATGATCCTGGCAGTATTTGAGGATGCATGATCCTTAGGTTTAGAAAACCTATCCCTAACAATTGCCCCCAAAATATGAGGAGTAAAATGTAAATTAACGAGTCGTATTTTTTTGATCTTATCTGCAACAAACTGACTAACGGATATATAGCCGTTAGGATCGAACTAGCCGTTGCAGATCATACGTCAGCAACATGACATCCTGCAAAACCATCATTATAAATCTGAGATTAGAGATAAGGATCGATAGGCATTTAAATTCGTGCGTTACTTCCCTTTAAATCCTCATCCAAAGACTAATCAGGTATTTCTCTTCTCCTTCTCTCTTCATCTTCTTATTCTGATCTTCATCAAAATCTTTAGATTACAATGAAGCTACGATCCTCCCCCGCCAAGGATCACCAGAAAGACAGCCCCCTGAAAATCCAAGGGATTATAAAAAATCCTTCGAAGGAACTCTGCTGCTTCACTGACCCGGAGATTGACCGTATTCGCCATTGTTTTCCGGCGGATACCGTCTTCAAATCCTTCGACCCTTCCGCTAAGAGTGATTCTGTCTCAGACACTTGGGTTGCTTTTCCGGCGACCCCATTCCTGATAGGATTCTCTTATCCTTTCCCTGCCTTCACCCAATCTTTCTTTGCTTTTACCGGTATGTGCTATATCCAGGCCATGCCGATGATGTGGAGGGTTCTATATACCCTAGAGAACATCATTGAGCAGGAAGGCATAGATTTGGGGATGTCGGAACTGGCTGAGCTATATAATCTTGTGAGCCATGGTTCACACCGTTACTTGTTCAAACATAAGCCTGATGATCCTCATCCAATCCTTAAGACCACAAAGAATGACACCAACTAGAAAAAGCGTTTCTTCTTTGTTAGGAGAGATTCTATCCCAAATGGGAAAGATCTCCCCAAAGAGTGGACCACCCATGGTAGGATCCTTATAGAAGGATCATAGGATGATTCTATTTCTTTTGAGGATAACTGATCCTTTCCTGTCTTTTTGTGCAGCTATCTCGGTCTCTCATCTCATTCAATCACCTGCAACAAAAGAAAGGATCGCTGCTTTTTGGAGCCTTGATCCTGCAGTTAGATCATTCCAGGCGAACACAAAGGATCCACAAGAAGTATCCTCCGGTTCAGTCACAATGTCGAGTAAGTGTTTATTTTTACGTATGATTAAATAGATTTAGATCAAGGGTACTTATCTGTTGTTTGCCGTTTGTAGGTGCTGGAAAGTCTTTAAAGTCAGCCACTCGCTTCAGCGTCACTGATCTTGATGCTGTCTCTGCCGGATCCGGAAAGAAGAAATCTGTTGCTAGCCCTAGCGTTCCAATCCCTAAGCCTGTCACCTCCAAGGGCAAGGGAGGAAATAAGAGGAAGACCGCTGATGATCTTGAAGGCCTGCCCCTCATCCGTCATCAGTTTGAAGAATACTTCGCTGATGTAAGGATCCTTGATCCTCAATCCTATCCTACACATTTGAGGATAACGGATCCTGAATTGTATCCTTCTTTCTTTGCAGAAATTTGCTGAGATCCAGATGCTCTTTGATACGTATGTTAAAGAGGCTGAGCAGAAGGAGCTGGACTTCCAGAAGATTTTCCTGGCTAAGGATCAAACCATCTCTACCCTCGAGAAGGAGCTCAACTTGGCGAAAAAATAGTTGGTCATGGCCCACATCACTGCTGATCAGGAGAAGAATGAGGTGATGGAGGATGCTAAGCTTTCTGCCGCCATTGCTATGTACAAGATCAAACTGCAGATGGCCAAAGAAGCTGAGGATCCTAGCTTTGACAGGACCAGTTGGGACCAGGAGGGCTGGAAGGCTAAGCTGGCTGAGCTTGATGATGAAAAGGAGGCTGGAGAGGTCTTGATGCTTGAGGCAAGTGGCAGCGGGGCGAAGGATCAGGCTGATGATGCAGGGGCTGGAGGTGATGGTGATGCAGCGAAGGTGTAGGCTGCAACAATGGGCGATGATGGATTTATCTAGACGCGGCCGGAGCCCATTTTTTATAGTTTGGTAGTCGTTTTTGTTTGATGGTGTTTTCTGAACAATGCTGGTCTTTACTTAAACAATAGTTTTTAGGGTTGAGGATCATGGATCCTTAGACAATAGGTAGGATAATGGGTGGTGGATGGATCCTCTGTTTGGGGGATGAAACCACTTGTTATCCTGCCGCCTTTATTTCCTGCACTTAGACCTTGTTAATATGGACACCCTTTGCCAACCCAGGTGGACGGGCCACGTTTTGCTGGTAGAAACTTGGGTTGGTAATTTTGACAACCTTTAAAGGGTTTAACTTATTGCTAAATAAATAAAAGTTTAATCTTTTGGCTTATCATGTGTTGTTATTTTTGTGAATACTTTATCTTTCAACTGTTGTGATATACTTTGTTTGAATTCATAAGTAAAGAATAAAAGTTTAATAGCTTATGTCAAAAAGTTTAGGATATGATCAAGGATCAAATATCCTATAATCGATAAATTCAAAAAGTGATCTGACTTAAGGATCATGCAAGCTGTTGTCAAAGAGTAAGGGTCACTTAGACAAATAAAGTATAAAACTAAAGTGATTAAGGGTGATACCTGAGAATCCAAGTTAGGATCCTAAACTTTTAACATTTACAATCAGGATAACCAAAAGACAAACCTTAATGAAAGGTTAGGATCAAGGATCCTCAGCTGTTTAGCTTCAAAATCCTGAAATGGAACATAACTTGGTACTAAGCCAATATAAGAGAAGAGTTAGCAACTGGGGACAAGCCCAACAATTCTGGGGACAAGCCTAATATACTGGGGACAAGCCCAAAAAACTGGGGACAAGCCCATAGGATCTTGTGTAAACTGGAGTATGGCCCTCACTGGCGACTATCCAAACTTACTGACATGAAAATGCCAAAACCTTATCTAACGTGAAAACGTTAGAAAACTTAGGAACGGATGTATGGTACATCTACCATTATACGTAGGATCCTGAATACAGCCAATACAATGAAATTGTCAGCCCCTAAAGCGAGTACTGGTCCCATTGCCTTGAACTGCACCAGGATCATCGTGCGCTACTGGCGATACTGGGGACGGGCCCAAATAACTGGGGACTAGCCCAAATGACTGGGGTCAAGCCCAAATAACTGGGGTCAAGCCCAAATAACTGGGGTCAAGCCCAAATAACTGGAGACTTATGTGGGTACTCAATCCTTTGTTAAGGATATATCAACCTTCTGCAAAACTCAGAATTAAGTGAAAGGAGGATAAAGGATGCAGGATCCTTCTCCTTGTATATAAGATAATTAAAGAATTAAATAGATTGGAATTAGATCATTACCAGAATGAGGATCATCTATCCTCTAAGGATCCTTCGAGGATACCGGTCATGAATATAGCTAAGGATCCTGGATCCTTATTACATGAAGTATTTCTTCAAGTGGACAGCATTCCAAGCTCTTGGTAGTAAATCACCTTCCATTGTTAGCAATCGATATGCCCCCTTTCCTGCCTCAGCTTCAATCAGGTAGGGGCCTTCCCACTTTGGTGCCAATTTTCCATCAGCAGGATTTGTGGTATTCTGAAATGCTTTCCTTAATACCATATCACTAACTTGGAACTTCCTGATCCTGACATTCTTATTGTAGGCTCCAGCCATCCTTTGTTGATAACTAGTCATCCTTATCCTTGCCAAATCCCTGAGTTCTTCTATGGTATCCAAGTCTTGAACCAAGTTTTCAGCATTCCCTTTAGGATCACGGATGCTTGTTCTTGCAGTAGGAACCACCATCTCTGTAGGGATCACTGATTCTGCTCCAAACACTAAAGAAAATGGAGTCTGGCCAGTAGCATTCTTGGGAGTTGTCCTATCAGCCCATAGTACATAAGGTAGTTCTTCTGCCCACTTTCCTTTCTTGGATCCAAGCTTCTTCTTCAAGTTGTTGATGATAATCTTGTTGGATGATTCTGCTTGACCATTAGCTTGTGGGTGGACTGGTGTTGATGTTATCATCTTAATCCCCCAGCTGTCACAAAAGTTAGTAGTTCTACTCCCAATAAATTGGGACCCATTATCACAAACAATTTCAGAAGGGATACCAAATCTAGTAATAATATTTCTTTTGATAAAGGATATCACTTCTTTCTCTCTGACTTGAGCAAAGGCTTCAGCTTCTATCCACTTGGAGAAGTAATCAGTCATGGCAAGCATGAACACTTTTCCTCCTGGTGCTTTGGGAAGTTTACCAACTATATCCATTCCCCATCTCATGAATGGCCAAGAAGAGGATATAGGATGCAATGCTGGTTGGTGAAGGATATTACTATGTCTCTGACAAGGATCACACTTCTTGGCATAATCCACAGCATCCTTCTTCATAGTAGGCCAATAGTATCCTATCCTAAGGATCCTTGAGAACAATGCCCTGCCCCCAGTGTGGTTTCCACAATCTCCTTCATGAAAATCCTTTAGGACTTCTTGAATTTCAGGATCCTCTATGCATATTAGATATGGACCTGCAAGGGATCGTTTATATAACATGTTATTAAATATTGTAAATTAAGATACCTTGATTTTGAAAGCCCTGGGGTTTTCTCCTGTAGGGATCTCTCCATGTTGTATATATCTCATGATTGGAAAGATCCATGATCCTGAATGAGACTGTGCACCATCACTAGGAACCATTGCAGAATCCTGTTCTATCTCCATAGTTATGTGATCCTCAATAGTAGGAGCCAAAATATGGATGATAGGGATCTTGATATCCTCTGGAATTTTCAAGGATGATCCTAGGTTGGCCAATGCATCAGCTTCTGCATTTTCTTCTCTGGGTACCTGTGTCAAACTAAAGGAAACAAAAGAGAGTGCCAATTCTTTGACTATCTCTAAATATTTGATTAGATTTTCACCTTTAATAGCATAGGATCCATTAAAGTGATTGGTAATTAACAGTAAATCTACATGTACCTCAAGATACCTGATCCTCATATGCTTGGCAATTTGCAAACCAGCTATCAAGGCCTCATATTCAGCCTCATTATTAGTAGTTTGGAACTCACAAGCTATTGAGTGGGGTATTATGTCCTCCTGTGGCACTTTTAGTAGTATTCCAAGTCCTGTTCCTTTGACATTAGAGGCTCCATCAGTGAAGAGTATCCAAGGATCCTTAGTCACTTCAAGCTGCTGAACTTCTAACTCAGCTTCTCTTTGTATGTCACTACTAAAATCTGCCACAAAGTCAGCTAAGGCTTGTGATTTGATGGCAGTCCTTGGTTCATATCTTATATCATAAGCACTAAGCTTCACTGCCCATTTAGCCATCCTTCCTGACATTTCAGGTTTCCTGAGAACATTCTTAATTGGAAAGTTAGTCTTGACAATAATGGCATGAGTTTCAAAATAATGTCTTAGTTTAGTAGATGCCATAATCAAAGCATGTATAAGTTTTTCTAAATGAGAATACCTGGATTCAGCATCAAGCAAACTCTTACTTACATAATAGACATGATGTTGTGTACCTTCGTGATCCTTAACAAGGACTGCACTTACTTCTTTAGAGGATACCGCTAGATATAAGGATAATATATCCCCTTTTTCTGGTTTCATCAAGGCAGGAGCTGAGGATAGGTAATCCTTAAGGGCTTTGAGAGCATTTTCATGCTTTTCAGTCCATTCAAATTTCTTGTTCTTTCTCAAAATGTCATAGAATTCCTTGCACTTTTATGATGACTTGGATATGAACCAATTCAAGGCTGCGATCCTCCCCGTTAACCTTTGCACATCCTTGGCATTGGCAGGAGATTTGATATTCACAATTGCCTTGATTTGCTCTGGACTTGCTTCTATGCCTCTTTTTGTTACCATATAGCCTAGGAACTTGCCTGCTTTAACACCAAAGTGACACTTTGAAGGATCCAACTTCATATTGAATTTGTCAAGGATATTGAATGCTTCCTCCAGGTCTCTAAGGTGATCCTCATCTCTCTTGGACTTAACCACCATGTAATCTATGTAGACTTCCATAGTGTGTCCTATTTGTTCCTTAAACATCATATTCACTAGCCTTTGATAAGTAGCACCTGCATTCCTTAGTCCAAATGACATAGCAATATAACAATAGATACCGGTTGGGGTCATAAAGGCTGTATCCTCTTGATCAGATGGTTCCATCTGAATTTGTTGAAATCCAGATGAAGCATCCATAAAAGTCAACAACTCATGACCTGCAGTAGCATCCACCATGGAGTCAATATGGGGTAATGGGAGAGGATCCTTAGGACATGCCTTGTTTAAGTCAGTGAAATCGACACATACCCTCCACTTTCCATTTTTCTTTTGAACAACAACCACATTGGCTAACCATCTTAGATACTTGACCTCTCTTATCATACCTGCTCGGAGCAATTTGTCTACCTCCTCCTGGATAATGGCATTCCTCTCAGGTGCAAACTTTCTCCTTTTTTGGTGTATGGGTTTGTATGACCTGTCAATACCAAGTTTATGAGTAATTATATCTTTAGAGATACCTGTCATATCTTCATGCTTCCAGGCAGAGGTAGTTTTTCTCCTCTTAAGGAAGGATACCAAATCCTGTTCAATATCGCTGAGGATCCCTGATCCTATGAAGACTTTGGACTCAGGATCATGAGGATCCATAAGGATATCTTTCACATCCTGTTCTCTTGCCTCCAAGACATCTCTTAGAGGATACTTTAGTTGTTATTGCTCCCTTGGTCTTGAGGCTGGCTTCATTGATGAGGTATAGCAATTTTTTGCTTCTTGCTGGTCACTCTCAATCTTTATCACCCCCCACGGACTAGGAAGCTTTACACACTGATGATAGGTAGATGCAACTGCTTTCATGTCATGTATCCATGGCCTGCCAAGGATAACATTGCAACAGGATAAGCAATCTATTACACAAATTTTTTGAAAAGAGTTAAGTCCTTCTATGTAGATGGGAAGCTTAATGTCTCCCAATGTATTCTTAGTTTCTCTGCTGAACCCCACAAGAACTGAGGATCTTGGGATGATCTCTGATTCAGGAATATTCATCTTCTTGAGGACATCAAGCTGGATGATGTTCACCGAGCTTCCTCCATCGATTAGGATCCTGCGAACAAAATGGTTAGATATGAACAAAGTAATAACGAGACCATCATGAGGAGGATCCTGCACATCAACACGATCATCCTCATCAAAAGTTATAACTTTTTCCTGTGTAACAGTAGAGGTTCGAATGGGTCTATCCCCATTATCCATCTTGGTTTCCTTGGCATGTCTCTTGGCCGCTGAAAAGGAAGTACCACAAATGTCTGATCCACCGGATATGAAGTTTATAACTTGTGCATCTGCTGGAGGAGCAGGAGCTCTTTCTGGAACCTTTTCAGGATCCTGGATCCTTGACTTTTTTCTTCCCAAAAGCTCCTTCAAGTGCCCCTTGCTTAACAAATAACCAATTTCTTTTCTTAGTGCAATGCATTCTTCAGTGAGATGTCCGAAATCCTCATGATATGCACACCATTTGGACTTGTCTTTTGTTGCAGCTGGTTTATCACTTTTTCTAGGCCATCTTGCTTTCTCACCTAAATTCTGCATTGCAAGAATTAGTTCATTGTTATCAACAGAAAAACAATATTCAGAAATGGGAGGATAATCCTTATCATCCTCTTCCTGTTCTACTGCATGCACGTTCTGGTTATCAGACTTGTTATAAAATTTGGACTTGTTGTTCCTAAAGTAGGATCCTTGCTTTTCTTGCTTCGAGGATCCTGCCAGTCTTTCCTGGATCCTTTTATCATCCTCTAGTCGGATGAATCTAAGGGCCCTGTTTCTTACTTCATCAAGATTCCTGCAAGGGGTCATGACAAGATCATCATAGAATAGTGAATCCCTAAGTAAACCCATTTTAAAGGCTTCCACAGCCATAGCAATATCCAAATTAGGAATATCCAAGGATTCTTTACTAAACTTAGTGATATAATCTCTAAGTGATTCATTTTGACCTTGTGTTACCCTATATAGATCACTAGTTAAACGTTCAAATTTCCTACTACATGAGAACTGACTATTAAACAGGTTAACTAGATTAGCAAATGAAGTAATAAAGTAAGGGGGAAGACTTAGCAGCCATTTAAGAGCTGATCCTGTGAGTGTGGATCCGAAACCCTTGCATAGACATGCTTCTTTTAACCTCTCAGGGATGGGGTTGATCTCCATCTGTTCTCTATATTGAGCTACATGTTCTTCTGGATCCGTCGAACCATCATATAACTTCATAGTTGGTATTTGGAACCTTTTGGGTATCTCAGCATCACAAATAGGTGGTGCAAAACGAGATATCATCTGGCTTCCATCTGCAATTTCAGGAATGGGCTTCACCACTCCTGGAATGCTGGATATCATATCCTTTAGCTTCTGTAATTCCTTAGCCATAGCTTGATTGATACCTGTATCCTGCACAAAGCCATGGTTAGTGTTATAAGAATTATTCAAAGTGTTACCTCCCGGAGTATTCAAGTTTGGAATCCCAGATGTGAATCCATATTGACGAGATTCTGGTATGACTGAAGGACCAGAAGAAGCAATGGTCTGCATTGGAATGAAGTCTCCTTGATGAACATCTGTACTTGAGGGTTGCACACTCCTTAAGAATCCTTGATCTTGAAAGATGTTGGATCCTTGATGTGCTGTGAATGGGGGTCTTGGAGGATAATCCATGGATCCGTAAACCTGAGATGAGGATCCTTGGACCTGAAAGGAGGATCCTTGAACCTGAGAGGATCCTTGAACCTGAGAGGATCCCTGATGCTGGAAGAAGGATCCTTGAGGCTGAAAGGTGGATCCTTGAACCTGAGAGGATCCCTGATGCTGGAAGAAGGACCCTGAAGGTTGAAAGCAGGATCCTAGATCTTGAGTCATTGCCGATGATCCAGAGCACATTCCTGTTGATCCACCCCAGTACTGGATGTCCGGAGCTGCAGATTGCAGGGCGGTTATAGCTGGAGTGTCAAAATCCAGTGATCTAGGCAGCATTGGAGAGTGATCCTCCACTGACCTCTTCTGTTTCTTGATGTCACCAATCTCCTGGAGGATCCTTTCGTTGGTTTTATCCTGCTCTTGTATGTGATCCCTCATCTGCAAAATCAAAGTAAAAAGATAACTGTTAGTAGGGCTAGAAGAAACAGCAAAAGTTGGTGGTTTTGAGAAAATGGGGGTCGGTTTCTTCGCAGGATTCTCAGCATTCTTCTGAGATCCAAAAGGTGGTGGAGGCAAAGGTGGAACGCCCTTTGAAGAAGTGATTGCCGTCATGGAACTTGAAGTGTTCTTTGCTAAAGAAGCCATCTGGTTGAACCAAAATGATCACAATGACTAAAATTTCTCAGAAACGAAGCACCAATTGCCCCACGGTGGGCGCCAAACTGTTTTGGTCAAAAATCAGACTAGGATAATGCAACCAAATCTTTTGTTGTGAGGTGTGTTGCTTGAATCAATGAACAAATGTATGAACAACTTGCAAATGAAATGAACAAATGACACAAGGATTTATACGAGGAAAAAGCCCTTGATCAAGAGTTGATCTCCGGCATAAAAAACCTCGGGTGAGGAAACTACCGAACGCCAACTAAAATTAAACAAATGATTGTTACCACTCGGGATGATAACAAGCTTGTTACAAGGATCACTAGTGTGCAAAAGTGTATGAAATCGCCAATGTGTTGCAGAGAGCTTGTGAGTGTGTGTGTATTAGCTAACTTGTTCTAATTCAAGCTTTGTTATCCCCTTTAAAAATAGAAATAAACCAAATAAATAACAACCCGCAAATGGTGCTAGCTACCCACGACTTCCATAACGGTCTTTAGGCTATGCACGTTGTCACACCCCGATTTCCACGTGTCACCGGTGGGCCCGGTAGGGGAGTATCGTGACGTGGTTGGTAACATAATAGTCAAACAACACAATATTTAAATGCACAGCGGAAGCAAAGTATAGATTCATATCAACCAAACAATATTGTAATATTAAGTATCACAAGTAGTCGAATATTAATCCACAGGTAGATCAAAATAAAAGGAAACAATGTTCAACAGTCTATGACATCCAAGCTTGCGAGACTTATTGTGGATGCTAGGAGAAAAGCCAGCCTATTACGCGTAGTACCTGCACTTAACCTTTTTGAGAAAATACGTCAGTTTACACTGGTAAATACAATCAACCGACTCATTTTGAAAAAAGTTTAAGAAAATGCATTTAAGGCTCAAGGCACAAATAATATTTTATAACTTGGGATAATTATTAGAATATATAACTTGTAAAGGATTTACATGTTTCTTATGCGTTCAGTAGCCCGGGTCGAGCCGGGTTAAAGATCAATAGACACACCACATTATGTATATGAGACACCAACGGGCGTACGCCTACGCCCCGTGCTTAGGTCGTGGCCATTTCGTAAAATGATGCCAGGGATATCCGGGACATGGTCATTAACCCCCCAAAGGCTTTAAGCAAACAAAACAATTTAAACGAGACATCTCAATACGTTAACCATTATACAATTAAAGATTCAATGCCCGACCAAGCGGTATTTTATATACCGTACCCCAAGCCCGTATAGGGAAAATAAGTTAAAAGTATTTACCTGAGCAAGTATAAATCAAGATCAGCGAGTGCAAGTATCTTTTACTGGTTCTCCTAATCTGGAACGAAGGTTTATAATAACCTATTAGAATCCTAACGGGTCTTTAGTTAAGCTTAAGTTTAGACCGGTTAATTTTAAGATACGGTTCGTACGCACGATTAAGCGAAGACCGGATAGAATGTGATTTAGACCCGACAAGTTTGAAGACTTGCTTAATATGGGTATATTATACACATTCTGGATTTTGAGATAAAACCGATAAGGTTTGACCCGTTTCGGCTAATTTATGTAAACAAGTTACATAAACCGAACCGAACGCGCATGAAGCGTTACGGGTAACCGTAAGAGTCCTAAACAGGTTTCCTAAGTTAACATGCCTTAAATATATTGTGATATCAGTAGGATACCTTCCATTATGCCCAAAACGAGTTTAACCTATAAATAAGCCCCGTAGGGGTATTTTGGTCATTTTAAAGATTATAAAAGGGATTAATTTATCTTTTGTGATCCGGGTCTGAATAAATCAGTAAAATAGCTTATTTTAACAGGTTATAACATTTGGTTATAAGTCTTATATGCCAAAATAGTTTTAAACCCAAACTATGCGTTTAATACGCGTATAATGTCGTTTTAAGCGATTTACGGGTTAATATAGGATTCTGAGTTTTCTGATCAGTTCAACAGGTTCAAAACACTCCATTTATTATTTGAAATCAGTAGCAATTGGATTGGTGTCAAAAGGACTTGTAAAACTCATTTTATGGCCGAAAAGGGTATATTCGGTATTTACCGAATCAAGGCACTAATCCTAGCTTATGATTAGTTTAAAAATAATTAAAAATCTTCAAAAATCCCAAAATATTATATTACATCAGTGGGTAAAAGTTTTGGTGTCAAAAATTGGGTTTAGATAGGCTTTACGCTAATGACGCCGTTTAATCACTAAGATGCGTTCTAATTACGTCATTGAGCATAACTCCTAATCTATATGTCCAACTGATGTAAAAATTTACAGACATGTTTAATAATCAGTAACTAAGATTATTGTACTTTCACATTTCCAAAATTCTCGTTGTATGGTCATATGGGCATTACGGTCAATATTCAAGCGATTAACGGAAACGTCGGACAATTAAGGAGTTAAGTGGTATAAACGCAGAGGGTTATACAAACATGTAACTAGGTCCTAATGGAACTTTAAGGCATGTCTAAACCTATCAAAACCGGGTCAGAACCGAAGTCAAAGCAGAAAGTCAAACTATGCGCCTTTCGGCTCCGAATCGGTTCAAAATAGAAAGTTGTCGAAACATACAAGCTTAAACAAGTTATTATACTTATTATCAAGTTATATGAATGATAAAACAGGTTACACGCATTCTATATCGCTAATTACGCGTTTAATGGTTCTGTTGACTTTTTCGTAAGAAGTTTGACCCGCCATTCGACCTAGTTAGATCGGGAATCAGAGGGTGCCCTTTTAAGGGTTAATTGCCCACATAATTACCAACTTATAACAACTTTCATTTCGGCAAAACACTGGACCGTTTGTGTTTTATCGTTAAGTCAAACCGTAATTACGACGGTTTGAGTTTTAAGCTAAATACTAAGCATAACTTAATTAGAGAAGGTTAAACATACTTACACGTGTCTAATGGATGCTTAGGAAGGTCTTGGTTCTGCTCTTGTGCTCCTCAAATGCTCAGAAGTTGATGTTGAAAGGAATGATCATAAGTTGCAACTTTGTGTGACTTATATAGTGAGTCAAACTCACTTAGATTGATGACATGCAACTCTATAATTGATCAAGGATGCTTACAAGTGCCATCTATAGCCTATAAACCACTTTAGGACGCCCAAGGTATGCAAAACAACACATATAAGTCAGTTACAAGGCTGAAACAGGCACCTGTCAAGTTTCTGTCACTGGTACCTGTCACGCGGCCCGCGTAAAGGTCTTCATGATCTTTCGCGGCCCGCCTTAGACCTGGGCTCAGGTTTTGAAGTTTTTGTTTATTGCACTTTCAGTCCCCGGTCCTTCTAAATGTCGCTTTCACTTCCATTCTTGCATTTTAAACCTTTAAAATTGACATTTAGGGGCTTTACGACTTATACCATCTTTGTCAAGTCCTCGGGTAACTTTGTGATCACCCGAAAAGCCCTAATTTTCAATGTTGACGATTCTAACCCTCACACACGAATTTTATCATAACTTTCTCATACGATAACAAAACTTGGTGAAATTTTTATGGTGCATTCTAGTGAGTATAATTAATTTTTACAAGGCTTCGGGTTTGCTAAAAGGTCACTCAGAGGTATATCTTAACATGTTGACACATTTAACCCCTGTAATTTGTAATCTCTCGCTTTCTTTCACAATTCGCTTCGTATGATCCATGATCCATTCGTTTAAGGTTATAGACATCATGTAGGGTTATTGTAAAGTATATTTATTCATTGTTGACATTTTGAACCCTCAAATTCACATAGTTTCTATGTTTGTCAACTTTAGTCTTTCTAGAACATTCTTTCACACGTTCAAACCTATGACACGTGTCAACACATTAAAGGACGTAAATTTTCGAGGTGTTACATCCTCACCCCCTTAAAAGAAATCTCGACCTCGAGATTTACTGAAACAGATAAGGGTACTTTTCTTTCATCGTGGACTCAACCTCCCACGTATACTCGGGACCTCTCTGGGCATCCCATTTGACCTTTACAATCGGTACATGCTTCCTTTGAAGCTTCTTAACCTGTCGATCCTCAATCGACAATGGTTTTTCCACAAATTTTAAGCTCTCATCTATATGCACATCTGTATGTGGTATGACCAGTGATTCGTCAGCGACACACTTCTTCAGATTGCAGATGTGGAACACATTGTGTATACTACTGAGCTCTTCAGGTAAGTTTAACTTATAGGCAACTGACCCGACGTGTTCGATAACCTCGAAAGGTCCTATGTATCTCGGGATTAGCTTGCCTTTCTTACCAAACCGCATCACTCCCTTCCAGGGTGATACTTTAAGTAAGACTTTATCACCTACTTCAAAGTGAAAAGATTTACGCTTGGGATCAGCGTAGCTCTTTTGCCTATCTCGGGCAGCTTTGAGACGGTCACGAATTTGGACAATCTTGTCCGTCGTTTCAAAGACTATCTCCGGTCCTGATAACTGGACATCTCCAACTTCCGCCCAACAAACAGGCGTTCTACACTTTCTACCGTATAAGGCCTCGAAAGGCGCAACCTTAATGCTGGTGTGGTAGCTATTGTTGTAGGAGAACTCAATTAGTGGTAGGTGGTTATCCCAACTATCAATCATACATGCACGGAGCATGTCTTCCAACGTTTAAATAGTACGCTCACTCTGACCGTCTGTCTGAGGATGGTAAGCCGTACTAAAATTCAAACGCGTGCCCAAAGATTGTTGGAAGCTTTTCCAAAAATGTGACGTGTATCTAGTATCTCGGTCAGAGATAATAGACACAGGTATGCCATGTAAGGCTACAATCTTATCAACGTATAACTGGGCTAACATGTCGGAGCTATAAGTCTCCTTGATGGGTAAGAAATGAGCTGACTTAGTCAGTCTATCAACGATCACCCATATAGTATCATTGCCTTTCCTTGTCTTTGGCAGCTTGGTGATGAAATCCATCGTCACCATCTCCCACTTCCATGTGGGAAGTTCAGGCTGTTGTAGCAAACCTGACGGTTTCTGATGCTCGGCTTTGACTTGCGCACATGTCAAGCATTTAGCTACATAGGTGGCTACAGACTTCTTCAAGCCTATCCACCAATAATTCGCCCTTAGATCCTGGTACATCTTATCAGCTCCAGGATGAACGAAGTATTTGGAACTATGGGCTTCCTGGAGGATAACATCTCGAAGTCCTCCATAAATTGGAACCCATATTCGTCCATTCAATCTTAGTATTCCGTCCTTGCTAAGTGTTAACTGCTCCTCAGTTACCCCTAGCTTTTCGTTAGGATAGTTAGCTTCCAACACAGCTTCCTTCTGTGCAGCTAACAACCTTTCAATCAAATTGTTCTTTATTTCCATGCGCTTGGCATTGATTCGGATGGGTTTCACCTTCTCCTTTCGACTCAAGGCATCGGCGACTACATTCGCCTTGCCGGGATGGTATCTTATTTCACAATCGTAATCATTCAGAGTTTCCATCCAACGGCGTTGCCTCATGTTCAAGTCCTTCTGATTGAACAGATGTTGAAGGCTCTTGTGATCAGAATAGATCACACATTTGATTCCATATAAGTAGTGCCTCCACAGTTTTAGTGCGAATACAACTTCACCAAATTCCAAGTCATGGGTGGTGTAATTCTTTTCGTGCACCTTTAGCTGGCGTGAAGCATAGGCAATTACTTTGCCTTTCTGCATAAGCACACATCCCATCCTGGTGTGTGATGCATCGCAATAAACTACAAACTCCTCAATTCCATCAGGCAATGTCAGTACTGGAGCATTGCTCAACTTTTGTTTCAGAATATCGAAGGATTCCTGCTGCTTAGGACCCCAGTCAAACTTAATCTTCTTACGTGTCAGCAAAGTCAGGGGTGCAGCAATCCTGGAGAAGTTTTCAATGAATCGCCTATAGTATCCTGCTAAACCTAGGAAGCTACGAATTTCTGTAGGCGTCTTTGGCTCATGCCAATTCATGACAGCTTCAACTTTAGCAGGATCTACTTGGATACCACGCTCACTAACAACATGTCCAAGAAATTGGACTTCTCGAAGCCAGAATTCACACTTCGAGAACTTGTCATAGAGCTTTTCTTTATGAATTAGTTCCAGAATGCAGTGAAGATGCTTCTCATGGTCAGCTTGGTTCTTCGAGTAGATGAGAATGTCGATGAAAACGATGACGAATTTATCTAAGTATGGCTTGCAAACGCGATTCATGAGATCCATGAACGCGGCAGGTGCATTAGTGAGCCCAAAAGGCATCACTTCGTAATGACCATAACGAGTCCTAAATGCTGTTTTGTGCACGTCTTCATCTCTAACCTTCAATTGATGGTAGCCTGACCTCAAGTCAATCTTCGAGAAGAAACTTGCCCCTTGAAGTTGATCGAACAGATCGTCGATTCTGGGCAAAGGATACCTATTCTTGATGGTGACCTTATTAAGCTCACGGTAGTCGATGCACAGACGCATCGATCCATCCTTCTTCTTGACAAATAAAACTGGTGCTCCCCAAGGAGACGAACTAGGTTTGATGAAACCTTTGGCTAGCAAATCATCTAGCTGAGCTCTCAATTCCTTCATCTCTGTTGGTGCCAACCTATAAGGCGCCCTTGCAACTGGTGCTGATCCAGGAATAATGTCGATTCTGAATTCTACTTGCCTATCTGGTGGCAAACCAGGTAGTTCTTCCGGAAAAACTTCGGGGTATTCAGAAATGACGGGGATATCCCTAATCTTGGGCTTTGGCTCATCAATAATCACTTGTGCCATGTAGATGACACAACCCTTCTTTAAACACTTAGAGTCCTTGAGCATTGACATTTTCTCAGGCAGCCCATACTGGGTATCTCCCTGGATAGTAAGTGATTCACCAGACTGAGTCTTGATCACCACTTGCTTCTTATTGCAAATAATCTGGGCTTGGTTATGAGATAACCAGTCCATACCCAAAACTATGTCGAAACCGGCTAGTTTCAAAGGAAGTAGGGACAAAGGAAAAGAGTGGTTCTTAATGGATATGAAACATCCATCTAATAAGGTTGAGGCAGTTTCTAAAGTGCCATCTGTTACACCCCGACCACGTAGAACATACAAAACGTGGCGGAAATGTCGGGGAGTGTTGTAACAGAATTAATTGTTTCAAATCCATGGCAATTGAAGTTTCGTTTTATTGATTAAAAGTGTTACAATGTCTTAACAAACAAGAAATACAACATAATTAACTAGTCTTGCATCTTTTATTGTCACTAAAGCCCAAGTCTGCCTATGTGTATCTTGATCATCTTATGCAACAGCTCCTGAAAAACACATGTGAAAATAGGTACGTCAGCATAAAAATGCCTGTGAGATACATAGGTTTTGTGAAAATAGGTTTCATGACTTATGTTTGAGAAAATGTTTAGTCATGAACCTTGTAATTTGCTTTGTTTTGTAAATCATTTGAAAAACGATAAGATCAGATGATATGTATAAATAAGAGAATAATGTATGGTTAAGTGAATAACCATTGTAAAATGAGTTTGTATAAGATAAGTTGCTTGTAAAACAATGTATTGTAAAAAGTATGTTATTTGTATAAAATGTTATATATCTCAAACTGAAATGATTCAAATAACGCTACGATATGTAATACCATACAAACACTTATATATAGGAAGTACCAGCGGCGTATCCACCATGCTTGTATCATATTACACACGCATCGTTACTTAATCACTTAATCAAACCAAACCACCAAAGTAATGTTTAACAATTGTAGAAATGTTTATGTATGGTTAAATACGGTTCACACGGTTCACAGATACAAACGGTTCACAGATACAAACGGTTCACAGATACAAACGGTTCAAAATGCAGTATAATGTGTTCACATGCTGGATGAGCATATGCAACAGAAATGTAATGTAAAACAATGTACTAAGCATGCACACAATGGACATACATAGCATAAGTGTAATGTAAAACGATGTACTAAGTACGCACACAATGGGCATACATAGCATGAAATGTAATGAAATCATGTACTATAATGTACTAACGAACATAGCAGGTGTATGATGTGAAAACAGGAAAGCATGAAAGTAACAAGTAGGCACATGTGTTCCACCCCAAAACGTTTGGAAAACAGTAAAAGAGGGGTCTATGTACTCACTTGATATTTCTTAGTAGTCCTTGAGTAACAACCAAACAATGCTAGAGATCACGGAAATCAAACGACACCTAATATAGGTAACTATGTTAATAAACCGGACCTAAATCGGAAGATCTGATAGAATGAGGGTTCGTAAACCAAACGAGTATAGAGACTCGTGTCATATGGTTTAACAAAGCCTACATACTAAATGAAACCTTAATCTAAGGGCTTACGACCCATTACGACCCGTTTAGGTAGCTTATGCTACTTTAACGCGTCGTTCGTGTGAAACGCGTTCGGACCACTTAACTAGTCCTATGACAAGTGTTATATGCCTAAACATGTTACATAATCAGTTATGTGACAAAAGTTTAGGTTACATATGCTTAATTACCAATTATACATGAAAAGGGTATTCTGGTAATTTACCTAAGGCATATAAACTACCTATCATACAACTACTTAACGAAGCGACCATAAGGTATAACCTCGGAAGGTTATTCCCTATATACTATGGTCACCTAATGTATTTGGTCGGATCCTAATGATCGACCAAATGGGTCGGGTTCGAGGTATAAGCGATTTATTAGATCGCTTACCCTACGACCCTAGACAACGTGGTAATCAGTAGGCATAGTCCCAAGGGACTATAACCAACGTGATTACACTCACGTTGCGAAGTTCAAACGAACTTCGCATTGACCATAAGCTGGTCAACGCTGAAAGTCAAACAAAGTTTGACTTTCAGACTCGAAAGACTCGAAAAGTAATAAAAGAACGAAAGAATACTTACGAAGGGTCCCCGAATGCTAATCTCGATCCAAGAATCTCAGGTATGAAACAATGGTTTCAACTTAGAGTTTCTAAGATCAAAATTCTAGTGGTTTTTGAAGTTGTGGGGTGGGGTATTTATAGTTTTCGGGTAACCGTTAAGATCGTTTCATGGAAACCGTGCTCGAATCTCATGCGTACACTTGTCGGAAACTCATGGTAGCTAAAAATGGGTCTAAATGAGCTGAATGTGCAGTTGTGAGCTTGTGGTTGTGGTTAAAACAACTGGAATATGCTGACTATTCATTCTGATCTGTTCTGGGAGGCTGAGGCGGCCCGCTTCAGGATCAGACAAATCTAATGCGGGCCGCATGGCCCTTCTGATCAGCATATAACTTTCAAAAATGACAGTTTCAGCCCCTGCACGTGTTTAAGGCCATTCCCGACACTTCTAAGGCCCGTAAAGCCAACTTTAAGGCCCTAAAATGATGCCTAAACATTGTGGACATGAAACATGCTCAAAAATATGTCGGATGTCAGTTCGTTTGGTCGTACGAACGCGATGTTCGCTTAATTACGACGGAATGCGCATAAGCGCGAAAAACGATCCAAATGACGAAACGAATGGATTTTTCTTATGCCAAACACTAAAATAAAATATTTTAGTGCTTACATAAATTTTTGGATGTCCGGATGTATTCAGAACGTAAGTTATGCGCGAAAATGCAAACTTGTGCACTTTTTGACGCTTTTAGTCCCTGAATGACACAAAAGTTTATTTTAGCACACCGAACCCCTAAAAGCCTATTTCTAAGCTATGTAAAGGATATTTAAGGTGTGTTTAACTTATGGTCATGTTCCGGAATGTCTGTTACAGTTCAAATTGGCATACTTTCGCAGTTTGTCAACTTTAGTCCCTGTAAGCGATTTAACTTGATTTTGCCATACCAAAGCCTTCAAAACTTATTTCTAAGTTAAGTAAAGGTTATTTAAGGTATGTTAAGCCTGTTTCACTATTCTGGAGTGTTCGTTACATTAAACTGGTTATATTTACGCATCAGTGCGTGTATAACCTTCCAGAAAGTGATATAGAGTTTGAAATCGAACAAGAATTGATATGTATAAACGATACACATATTTTTACAAATCCCAAGTATGAAATACAATATTTCATTGTTTTGGTATTTGTTTGCTGGTCGTAGTGACACAGGTGTCACACCATCTGCTAGTTCCACCTCATACTTCACACTTAAGGTCTTAACAGGTAATTTAAACAATTCACAAAACTTATTATCTACGAACGACTTATCAGCGCCTGAATCAAATAACACTCTCGCATAAACATCATTTACGAGAAAGGTACCTGTTATCACATTGTCGTCCTTGACGGCTTCCTTAGCATCCATCCTGAAGACCCTAGCATTGGTCTTCTTAGCCTCTTCAGGCTTCTTGGCGTATTTTGGGCAATTGGTCTTGATGTGCCCCTTTTCATTGCAACCGTAGCAGGTCGCATCCTTCATCTTTTTGCAATCCAAGGTCTTGTGTTCCTTGGACTTGCACAACCCACATGCAAAAGTTTTTGATTGTGAATGCGAATTTGATTCATACCTGCACTTCCCAAAGTGCTGTCTCTTGCAGACTTTACATCTGGGTTTTTCACCCGTCTGCTGACCATCCTTCCTAAATCCTGACCCCTTCTTGTGGTCATTGTTTCCCTTATGCTTCTTGTCTGAACGTCGTGAGTTGTCATCCTCACGCTTCCTCTTTTCGGTATCAGCGTTCCTCTGCGATTTCTGCCTGACCGCGTCCAAGGTAAGAGACAATGATATGTCTGCTGCAGACCGAAAAGTAGCTGGTCTGGAGGCCTTCACACTTGCCTTGATCTCCGGGGCCAAACCCCCAATGAATCGGGCTATACGTTTGGGTTCCGGAGTTACCAAATATGGAACCAACCTTGACAAGGTGTTGAAACTAGTAAGGTAGGCCTGACAGTCTAGGTTTCTCATGACCAGCGACAAGAAGTCAACTTCAATCTTCTTAACCTCATGCTGAGGGCAGTAGTTTTCCTTGATCAGTGCCATGAACTGTTCCCAGGTCATATTGTACAACGGGATTTTCCCCGTAGCTTGGATCAAAGATCTCCACCAAGCTAATGCTTCACCCTTAAAAGACTGAGACACGAATTTCACAATATCTCTAATATTGCAACCACTGATATCCACAACCGTATCCATCTCGTCCAACCAAGTCATGCAATCTACTGCTCCTTTTTCCCCAGTGAAATCCCTGGGTTTGCACGAAACGAAGTACTTATAGGAGCAACCCTTATTACGGGGTTCTTGATTCTGTACGACTCTTTGGGATGGAGCACTCCTCTGGTTTGATGAGTGGTGAGAATTACTGTTGTGGGCAGTGTGGGTCCTGGAGGGTGTTCTAGAGTGTGGTGCAGATTGGGTCCTTGCATGGGTACCACTTGATTCATGGAGCTGTCTATCCATAGCTCGATTAACGGCATTATCTATCATTGCCTGTAATTCTGCACCCGCTACATTTACTCGGGCATTATCAAGCTCTCCCCGAGGGTGACTATTAATCTCGTTTGAGTCGGCCATGTTGCTTGAACTGTTACATATTGACAATAATTTATTGGTGAGTTTATCATAGAATTGTCTTTTATGGCAATTTATTAACCGTGGTAAACGTAGACCATATATGGTTAATTTATTACTCATATTTATTTAGGATTTCTAATATAATTTATCCTAATTATAAAACAATAACAGTTTTATTAGCACATAAGGCCCAGTCACAGGGACAAAATTTTAAATTACAAGCCATGATTTCAGAGAATCAAAGCATGAAGGTTTGAACAAAGTTCATTACCTTTATCAGACAGGGTCACAGACTATTACTGTCTTTTGTCTCATATGAAAATGAGAAGGGCCCGTAGGCATTCTATTACCAATGGATGGTAAAAAGAACTGATCATATTTATTGATGATTTAACCCATGATTCAGAGATCATTTAGTTGGGTTAGGAATCTTTAAAAAGATCCTTATATAATAATAACACGTGTGATTTTTAACGAATCATGTCTGCCAGGAGTGTTAACATGTTTTCAGATGTTAACTGGGATTTGAATCTTTTTAACGGGTTTTACCATCTTGGCCAGGTCTTAAAATGACATGCAGGCTAGGTTATACCTTTAAGATCCTTAATTAAAAATTAAAATAGGCCGATAGATTTTTAAAAGGAATGATTCCGATTTATTTATTTCATATATAATTTAATTATGCATAACATAGCAAAGATGAAATTTATAAACTTACATTCCATTAAAACTTAAAAGTAGTACACTTTGCCCTAAACGGGACTTTTCACAGAAACACCTGCCCTCGCAGGAGCTATACTGGCAATACAGGTCCTCGCAGGGACTGTTTGCAAAAATAAATGTCCTCGCAGGGACTAATAAAGACAAGTCCTCGTAGGGACTAAGTACAAAGATAGATGTCCACGCAGGGACTACATACACACATAACTAAATGTCCACGTAGGGACTTGATTTAAACAAGGAAATACAATAATACATATTGGGATTTAACGATCCCGTTTCTTCTTTCCCTTCAGCAAACTTGCCAAACCACTCATGAATCCCTGATTCTTCCTACGCTCACTCTGGAGGTCTCGCTCAACCTTATCCAGTCTTTGACGGAGATCCTCCTGCTCTGGTGGGGAAAACCGTGGTGGCTGGTACTGTAGCGGTGGCTGAGCAGGTACTTGATACCCACGAGCTGGGTGTCCCATTCCCCAAGGGGTTCCATATGGTCCCTCAGGATTTTGGGCAAGGTAGTTTGCTGCCACTTGGTAATGGTCGGCCTCGGCATAGTTAAAGTTATGGTATGCTGGCGGTCCGTATGGGTTGTAAGCTGCCGGAGCAGTATAAGCAGGGATAGGGTTGCCAAAACCCGGTGATGGCGGTGCAATAGGTACCGAATTCACCTCTGAAACTGGAACTGAAGGTCCACCCATTTGTGGGTCTTCATATATTGGCGGGTAGTGGCTGCCACTAGAGTGTTGAGGGGAGCTGAAATGAAAATCCACTCCTCGTGCTGACATCCGAGCGCCAGTCCTCCTACGTCTTGGTGGTGCTGGAGGCGCTAGATTAACTGGTGGCGGTGGAGGCGGTGGCGTGACTGCCACGAAACGTGGATCCCCAGAGGGATCTTGCTGCTGCTGCTGTTGCGGCTGCTGGTGAGGCGATGAATGGTAAGATGGTGTAAAGTACCACTCACACCGGTCGAACCGTGCCTAATGACTATCCGGACCTTGGTATGGTGTTCCGTGAAAAGACGAACCATCAGAGATCTCAACAGGATGGTTCGGGGTTTCGGTTGCAGGCTCGACGGGATCTGTGTCCTCGTCCATGTCCATCGCTTGATCACCGGAAAAGTGATCCTCCGGTCCTAGTGGGTTAAAGCCACCTTGTTCTGGTAGGTAGTCCGCTGGGTTAAACTGGCCCCGAAAGACAGGAGTAGGGTCGTCGAAGGAATGGTGCGATAAGGATCGCTGTAGGGGTATGTATGAAGGTTGCGGGTTGTTGGGCTCATTCTCGGACTGAGGCCCATAGGAGTGATGATATGGAGGCGTTGAGCTATACGACGTAGATCGTCTGGAAGGCTCCTCATAAATCCTCCAAGGTTCTTGTGGATCTGCACTCCTTGTAGAAGAAGGAGTTCGCCGGCGCGAAGGCCCGGCCTCGTGGTCGTTAGGGGCGCTGATCGGCTCCTTTCCTCGTCCTCCTCGCCTGAATCTTGGCGGCATTGTTAAACCTGTCAATATAAACAAAGGTAACAACAAGAAAATAAAGGACAAAGTTAAAATAAAATAAAATAAAAAATCTTTTGGATTATTCCTAAGTTCTTTGTCTAGACTCGAAGATTTAGGAATGTGCAATTGTGTAACTGAGATTAAACACAGAAGGCTAGTGTTTAATTCACTCAGTGTTGGCTCTGATACCAACCTGTCACACCCCGATTTCCACGTGTCATCGGTGGGCCCGGTAGGGGAGTATCGTGACGTGGTTGGTAACATAATAGTCAAACAACACAATATTTAAATGCACAACGGAAGCAAAGTATAGATTCATTTCAACCAAACAATATTGTAATATTAAGTATCACAAGTAGTCGAATATAAATCCACAGGTAGATCAAAATAAAAGGAAACAATGTTCAACAGTCTATGAAATCCAAGCTTGCGAGACTTATTGTGGATGCTAGGAGAAAAGCCAGCCTATTACGCGTAGTACCTGCACTTAACCTTTTTGAGAAAATACGTCAGTTTACACTGGTAAATACAATCAACCGACTCATTTTGAAAAGAGTTTAAGAAAATGCATTTAAGGCTCAAGGCACAAATAATATATTATAACTTGGGATAATTATTAGAATATAATACTTGTAAAGGATTTACATGTTTCTTATGCGTTCAGTAGCCCGGGTCGAGCCGGGTTAAAGATCAATAGACACACCACATTATGTATATGAGACACCGACGGGCGTACGCCTACGCCCCGTGCTTAGGTCATGGCCATTTCGTAAAATGATGCCAGGGATATCCGGGACATGGTCATTAACCCCCCAAAGGCTTTAAGCAAACAAAACAATTTAAACGAGACATCTCAATACTTTAACCATTATACAATTAAAGATTCAATGCCCGACCAAGCGGTATTTTATATACCGTACCCCAAGCCCGTATAGGGAAAATAAGTTAAAAGTATTTACCTGAGCAAGTATAAATCAAGATCAGTGAGTGCAAGTATCTTTTACTGGTTCTCCAAATCTGGAACGAAGGTTTATAACAACCTATTAGAATCCTAACGGGTCTTTAGTTAAGCTTAAGCTTAGACCGGTTAATTTTAAAGATACGGTTCGTACGCACGATTAAGCGAAGACCGGATAGAATGTGATTTAGACCCGACAAGTTTGAAGACTTGCTTAATATGGGTATATTATACACATTCTGGATTTTGAGATAAAACCGATAAGGTTTGACCCGTTTCGGCTAATTTATGTAAACTAGTTACATAAACCGAACCGAACGCGCATGAAGCGTTACGGGTAACCGTAAGAGTCCTAAACAGGTTTCCCAAGTTAACATGCCTTAAATATATTGTGATATCAGTAGGATACCTTCCATTATGCCCAAAACGAGTTTAACCTATAAATAAGCCCCGTAGGGGTATTTTGGTCATTTTAAAGATTATAAAAGGGATTAATTTATCTTTTGTGATCCAGGTCTGAATAAATCAGTAAAATAGCTTATTTTAATAGGTTATAACATTTGGTTATAAGTCTTATATGCCAAAATAGTTTTAAACCCAAACTATGCGTTTAATACGCGTATAATGTCGTTTTAAGCGATTTACGGGTTAATATAGGATTCTGAGTTTTCTGATCAGTTCAACAGGTTCAAAACACTCCATTTATTATTTGAAATCAGTAGCAATTGGATTGGTGTCAAAAGGACTTGTAAAACTCATTTTATGGCCGAAAAGGGTATATTCGGTATTTACCGAATCAAGGCACTAATCCTAGCTTATGATCAGTTTAAAAATAATTAAAAATCTTCAAAAATCCCAAAATATTATATTACATCAGTGGGTAAAAGTTTTGGTGTCAAAAATTGGATTTAGATAGGCTTTACGCTAATGACGCCGTTTAATCACTGAGAAGCGTTCTAATTACGTCATTGAGCATAACTCCTAATCTATATGTCCAACTGATCTAAAAATTTACAGACATGTTTAATAATCAGTAACTAAGATTATTGTACTTTCACATTTCCAAAATTCTCGTTGTATGGTCATAAGGGCATTACGGTCAATATTCAAGCGATTAACGGAAACGTCGGACAATTAAGGATTTAAGTGGTATAAACGCAGAGGGTTATACAAACATGTAACTAGGTCCTAATGTAACTTTAAGGCATGTCTAAACCTATCAAAACCGGGTCAGAACCGAAGTCAAAGCAGAAAGTCAAACTATGCGCCTTTCGGCTCCGAATCGGTTCAAAATAGAAAGTTGTCGAAACATACAAGCTTAAACAAGTTATTATACTTATTATCAAGTTATATGAATGATAAAACAGGTTACACGCATTCTATATCGCTAATTACGCGTTTAATGGTTCTGTTGACTTTTTCGTAAGAAGTTTGACCTGCCATTCGACCTAGTTAGATCGGGAATCAGAGGGTGCCCTTTTAAGGGTTAATTGCCCACATAATTACCAACTTATAACAACTTTCATTTCGGCAAAACACTGGACCGTTTGTGTTTTATCATTAAGTCAAACCGTAATTACGACGGTTTGACTTTTAAGCTAAATACTAAGCATAACTTAATTAGAGAAGGTTAAACATACTTACACGTGTCTAATGGATGCTTAGGAAGGTCTTGGTTCTGCTCTTGTGCTCCTCAAATGCTCAGAAGTTGATGTTGAAAGGAATGATCATAAGTTGCAACTTTGTGTGACTTATATAGTGAGTCAAACTCACTTAGATTGATGACAGGCAACTCTATAATTGATCAAGGATGCTTACAAGTGCAATCTATAGCCTATAAACCACTTTAGGACGCCCAAGGTATGCAAAACAACACATATAAGTCGGTTACAAGGCTGAAACAGGCACCTGTCAAGTTTCTGTCCCTGGTACCTGTCACGCGGCCCGCGTAAAGGTCTTCATGATCTTTCGCGGCCCGCCTTAGACCTGGGCTCAGGTTTTGAAGTTTTTGTTTATTGCACTTTCAGTCCTCGGTCCTTCTAAATGTCGCTTTCACTTCCATTCTTGCATTTTAAACCTTTAAAATTGACATTTAGGGGCTTTAAGACTTATACCATCTTTGTCAAGTCCTCGGGTAACTTTGTGATCACCCGAAAAGCCCTAATTTTCAATGTTGACGATTCTAACCCTCACACACGAATTTTATCATAACTTTCTCATACGATAACAAAACTTGGTGAAATTTTTATGGTGCATTCTAGTGAGCATAATTAATTGTTACAAGGCTTCGGGTTTGCTAAAAGGTCACTCAGAGGTATATCTTAACATGTTGACACATTTAACCCCTGTAATTTGTAATCTCTCGCTTTCTTTCACAATTCGCTTCGTATGATCCATGATCCATTCGTTTAAGGTTATAGACATCATGTAGGGTTATTGTAAAGTATATTTATTCATTGTTGACATTTTGAACCCTCAAATTCACATAGTTTCTATGTTTGTCAACTTTAGTCTTTCTAGAACATTCTTTCACACGTTCAAACCTATGACACGTGTCAACACATTAAAGGACGTAAATTTTTGAGGTGTTACACACGTGCAGAATATTGAGAGCATATTCCCCAAGAATATCGGCAAGACCAAGTCCAATGCGTATACTCCTGCAAAACAAGCTTAAACATTGTGAAGGCAACCGTTAGTATAAGGATAACAATGAGGATCCTGGATCCTGATCCTGCAACGTCTTCTGAGGATCCTTAATTCAAACAGAATTGAGGATCCGTGATCCTGGCAGTATTTGAGGATCCATGATCCTTAGGTTTAGAAAACCTATCCCTAACAGTGGGTAGCTTGCACATTTGGCGGATAGTTTGTTACTTAGTTTATTTCTATTTTTAAAGGGGATAACAAACTTGATAGTTAGAACAATTAGAAAACACACACGCTCTCGCATGCTCTCTGCAACTCATTGGCGATTATATACATTTTGCACACTAGTGATCCTTGTAACAAGCTTGCTATCATCCCGAGTTGTAACAATCATTTGTTTAATTATAGTTGGTGATCGGTAGTTTCCATCACCCGAGGTTTTTTTATGCCGGAGATCATACATTGATCAAGGGCTTTATCCTCGTATAAATCCTTGTGTTACTTGTTCATTTCATCTACAAGTTGTTCATACATTTGTTCATTGATCTAAGCATCATACCTCACAAAAGAAGATTTGGTTACATTATCCTAGTCTGATTTTTGACCAAAATAGTACGTACCTCATTTGTTTCATCACTAGGCAGTTGGGTCCAGCGTATGACCGACTCTAACCATTCAGTTGAGGGTCTCTTTGTTGCATCTGCGGGAAATGGGGTTTCTATGGCAACTAAATCTGGCCTGGGTGGTGATAATACCAGATCCCCTGTTGCGGATCCTCTGATTCGAAACACCTCTATATCAAATTCGATGGATGCTGGGGATGAAGGTGAAAACCCTAGTCAACTGGGGAACAGAAACTTAGCACAGGACATTGATATGTATACGGGTGAGGGCCGTGTAGCTGTTACTTCCCCAATCCATGTGCCTGCCCAGGAGGAAAATTTAAATGAGTGACCACCTATAGCTAAATCAGTGTGGGAGAAGCATAGTCCTGGAAGGAGAACGTTTGCTGATCAAATTAGGATGAACAATGAGCTAGAAGACACGAGGCTCGAATATATCCCACCTGTGGTATCCCCTGCTTGCAAAAAACAGGTCCTGATCACTCAAGATGATCTCAGGTATTTGGCTAAATCATTTGCATTACACCTCTATGGATACTTCCTAGGCACGCCAATGGTTTTTAAAGTAGTGAATTCTTGTTTTAGACGGTTATGGAGATTATTTGAGTTGGATACGATATCAAAAAGTTCTGCAGGTTTTTTTTTCTTTAAGTTTAAAAGCGAAAGTGGTATGAACCAAGCCCTTGAAAATGGCCCTTGGATGGTAAATAACATTCCGATATTTTTGAGTAGATGGGAACCTGTCGCAACCCCCGATCCCTGTTTCCCCGAGAACGGGCGGACGCGAGCTCAGAGTTTGGTGGTATCAGGTTGTTTAATCTCGCAGCGGAATTTACATCAGGACCGTAGTTAGGAAATGTTTATCAGAGTAAAACCACCATATTTGATATTAATAATAACATGGGCAAAACCCAAGTTTCTTATTACAATACATTTATAGGGACAAACACTATTTTATTTAATTTAAAACATTGTTTCTTAGATAACTTTTATAGCCACTTATTTTCCAAGCCGTCAGTGCTCTCGAGCTGGCTTTTTTCCCGTTGGCTTTCACATTGTGTTACCTGAAACATGTTTTAAAAATATTTTGTCAGCGGGAAATACTGGTGAGTGAATCCCAGTTTAATCAAGAAACATTTTATCAATTAACACAGTATTGAGAGCGATCACATTGTTTATTTCTACCTAGTTACTCAATCAGTATTGTCAATCCTTGACTTGTGGGTCATATTACACATTGGCTAACTCGTTGTCCAATGGTAACGTACTGTCATCCCGACTTACTACTCGCAAGTAATAAATTTTGTATACAAAACCCCAAATACCGGCAGTAATTGAAGAACTACAAAGACTCAATCACCGCTTAATTTCATTTTAAAACAATTAAGGTTTTATAAAATATTCCAAAAACATTATCAAAAAGAGGATAAACTCACTTTGCTATCTTAGGCTTCTCGTAAGGGTTTCCTGGATATAATCTATAATTTATACAAATGTACATTGGTTAGTATCATAACCCTTTGAAATTATTAATGATACCCTCCCCGAGACGGCATTCCAACAACTACGTCGGGCAGAACCACGACAGTTGTTACGGAACCCTAAATCAATCGGGCAGCGTAACTATTACGAAACTGGGGTTATAATACTTACAACGGAGCAGAATCTTGCTAATTAGGGGTATAATACCCAAATATTATAACACTACTACAGAATTTAGATTGAGAATTGAGATTGTGAGCGACGGAAAACGAAGTCTGATGGCCTTCTTATATAGTCGTGTAATCTGGTAATCGGGCAGCGTAACTATTACGAAACTGGGGTTATAATACTTACAACGGAGCAGAATCTTGCTAATTAGGCGTATAATACCCAAATATTATAACACTACTACAGAATTTAGATTGAGAATTGAGATTGTGAGCGACGGAAAACGAAGTCTGATGGCCTTCTTATATAGTCGTGTAATCTGGTCCTCACGCGGCCCGCGTAAGGTAAGGCTAAGCCTTACGCGGCCCGCGTCAACACGCGGTCAACATATAGCTTAGCTGGGTCAGCTACTAGACTCGCCACGATGTCGACACGTGTCGGCATCTGGTGTATCCGCATTTGATGAGTCCGCGCGGCCCGCGTAAGCTTGAGGTGAGGTCCTACGCAACCCACCTCAACTTACATTTTCAGATTTTTAATTTATTTTATAAACTATAACATATTTTGGGCTCGATTTTCACATACGGGGTGTATTATAAGACATATTAGAATATTTTAAGATATAATAGGGTGTCAGAAATATTATAAGGGTGTTGGTTTTACCGAGGGTTGTTACATTCTCCCCACCTTGTTTTAGAGCTCGTCCTCGAGATCTATTGAAATAAATGCGGGTATTTCTTTTTCATTTCTGATTCGAGCTCCCATGTATACTCAGGTCCTCTTTTGGAATCCCACTTTACTTTGACTAGAACTAGACGCTTATGCTTGAGATTCTTGACTTTTCTGTCTTCAATTTGTATAGGTCTTTCTACAAATTTGAGTTGTTCATTTACCTCTATATCCTTAAGAGGTACTATCAATGATTCATCAGCTAAACACTTTTTAAGATTTGATATATGAAACACATCATGTATTCCTGCCATTTCTTCTGGCAGTTGTAGCTGATAGGCTACAGGTCCTATTTTTCTAATAATCTTAAAAGGTCCAACATACCTGGGACTTAGCTTTCCTCTTTTGATGAATCTTACCACTCCTTTCCAAGGAGAGACTTTCAACAATACTTTATCTCCTACCTGGAATTCCAATGGTTTGCGTCGGTTATTGGCATAACTCTTTTGTCTATCACGTGCTGCTTTCAGTCGTTCCTTGACTTGAATAATCTTGTCGGTTGTTTCCTGCGCTATCTAAGGTCCAGATAGTTGTTTTTCCCCAATTTCTGCCCAACAGACTGGGGTTCGGCATTTTCTTCCATAAAGTGCTTCAAATGGTGCAGCATTGATACTTGTGTGATAACTATTATTATAAGAAAATTCTATTAAAGGTAAGTGATCATCCCAATTACCTCCAAAATCAATTACACAAGCTCTAAGCATATCTTCCATTGTCTGAATTGTTCTTTCACTTTGTCCATCCGTTTGAGGATGATAAGCTGTGCTTAACTTTAACTTGGTTCCCATTGCCTTTTGGAAACTTGACCAAAAATGAGAGGTAAATCGACTATCCCTATCAGAAACAATTGATAAAGGAATGCCATGTAAAGAAACAATTTCATTTACATACAATTTAGATAATTGTTCCATATTAATTGTTTCCTTCATTGGTAAGAAATGAGCTGATTTGGTTAGTCTATCTACAATTACCCAGATTGTATCATTTCCTTTCTTAGTTTTGGGTAATTTAGTAACAAAATCCATTGTTATCAATTCCCATTTCCAAATTGGCATTTCTAATTGCTGTAACAAACCTGAGGGTTTCTGATGTTCAGCTTTAACTTGTGAACAAGTTAAACATTTAGAAACATAAGCTGCTATATCCTTTTTCATTCCTATCCACCAGAAATTTTTCCTTAAATCCTGGTACATTTTGTCACTTCCTGGATGCATCGTATACTTGGACTTATGGGCTTCTTCTAATATACGATTACGTAGATTTCCTAATTTAGGTATCCACATTCTCTTTTCATGGAATCTCCAAATTCCATCTGTTCCTTGTTTTAATTCTTTTAACATACCTTTTAACTTTTTAGTATCTTCCTTGATTACTGATTCTTGTGCTTCTCTTATTTGATTATTTAAATCTACTTGCAGATTTAATTTAAGAGAACGTACCTTTCTTGGTTTTTCATGATACTTTGGACTTAAAGCATCTGCCACTACATTTGCTTTTCCTTCATGATACTGGATATCACAGTCATAGTCACTAAGAAATTCCATCCAGCGTCTTTGCCTCATATTCAACTCTTTTTGCTTGAAGATATACCTTAAACTCTTATGATCAGTGAATATGGTAAACTTACTACCATAAAGGTAATGTCTCCAAATCTTAAGAGAAAAAATTATAGCTCCTAACTCTAAATCATGGGTTGAATAATTCTCTTCATGACTCTTAAGTTGTCTAGATGTGTAAGCTATAACCTTTTGTCGTTGCATCAACACACAACCATAACCTAATTTAGAAGCATCACAATAGACTATAAAGTCTTTAGTTCCTTCTGGTAATGCTAATATAGGTGTATGGGTCAATCTTTGCTTAAGAATTCTAAAGGCTTCTTCTTGTTTTACTCCCCATTCAAACTTAACAGATTTACAGGTTAGCTTAGTTAAGGGAATGGCTATTCTAGAAAAATCTTTAATAAACCTTCTATAATAACCGGCCAATCCTAAGAAACTTCTAACCTCAGTTGGTGACTCAGGGGTTTTCCATTTAGTAATTGCCTCAATCTTGGTTGGGTCTACATGAATTCCTTCATGATTAACTAGGTGTCCAAGGAATTGTACTTGTTCTAACCAAAATTCGCACTTAGAAAATTTAGCATAGAGCTTTTCCTTTCTTAATAGACTTAAAAGTGTGTGCAAATGCTTTGCATGATCCTCTTTACTCTTAGAGTAAATTAGAATATCATCTATAAAAACAATTATGAATTTATCCAAATATGGCTTACATATTCGGTTCATCATGTCCATAAATGCAGCTGGGGCATTGGTTAAACCAAATGGCATGACAGTAAATTCATAATGGCCATACCTCATTCTGAATGCGGTCTTAGGAATGTCCTCTTCCTGTACCTTTAATTGATGATATCCTGACCTTAAATCAATTTTAGAGAAAAATCGAGCTCCTTGCAATTGATCAAACAGATCATCGATTCTCGGTAATGGGTACCGATTTTTAATCGTGACTTTGTTTAATTCACGGTAATCAATGCACATACGCATTGATCCATCCTTCTTTTTAACAAACAATATCGGCGCTCCCCATGGCGACGAACTTGGCTGTATAAATCCTTTTTCTAACAATTCATCTAGTTGTTTCTTTAATTCTTGCATTTCTGCAGGTGCTAAACGGTAAGGTGCTTTGGCAATTGGTGATGCTCCTGGTATTAAATGGATTCTGAATTCAACTTCTCTGTTTGGAGGTTGCCCTGGCAATTCTTCTGGAAATACATCTGAAAATTGAGATACTACTGGAATATCTTTTAGTTCTTTTTCTTTAGTGTTAGTGATTATAGAAATCAAATACACTATAGAACCTTTTCTTATACAACTTGCAGTTTTCATTGCAGAAATGAACTTAGTGAACCTAGAAGGTTTATCTCCTTTAATTGTGATCGTTTTACCTTTTGTTGAATTTACTTGAATTAACTTTTGATCACATAAAATACTAGCTTTATTGGCTATTAACCAATCCATTCCTAAAACAATATCAAATCCTGCTAGATTCATGGGATAAAGATTTGCAATAAATTTCTGATTTGAAATTTCTATTCTTGCTCCCTGCAAGATTTCAGAAATCCTAACGGTTTCTCCATTAGCTGTCTCTACTAAGCATTCTAGTGGTAGTTTAGTTAATGACTGATTTAGAAATTTGCAAAACGATGTATTAATAAAACTTTGGTTTGCACCAGAGTCAAATAATACTTTAGCAAAGACATCATTAACTAAAAACGTACCAGCTATGACATCTGGAATCATCTTGGCTTCATCTGCAGTCAGAACAAATGCTCTGGCATTTTTAGTATTCTTGTTATTTGTAGCTGGAGATAATTTTGGGCAGTTTGGCTTGATGTGACCTTGTTCTCTGCAGTTATAGCATATCCTGCTGTTTTTCTTCCTGCAGTCTTCTTCCTTGTGTCCCGATATTTTACAAAAGTTACAGTACACAGAGCATCTTCCTGAATGCTTTCTTTTACAATTCCTACAGTAGGGTGTAGAGGTAGACCCTACATTTCTCCCACGGTTAGAATTTCCAGAACGAAATTCTTGAGTCAATTTCTGGGTTAGGTTTCTCCTTTGATCCTCTTCTCGGGTACGGACTAATTCGTCAGTCAAGGTATTGGCTAGTTCTACAGCTTCTTCTATGGTTTGAGGTCTAGCTGCCTTGACTACATGTCTAATCTCCCTGATTAATCCCCAAATGTAACGGGAAATTAATACTGGTTCTGGTGAAGCAAGAGTTGGCACTATTCTAGCATATTCAAAGAATATTTTAGTGTATCCCTTACTATCCACACCAGTCATCCTAAGGTTTAGGAATTTGTTTGCTATCTGTTCTTTTTCATTAGGTGGGCAGAATTTCCTTTCTACCTTGTTTTTAAATTCTTCCCATTCCATATTATAAGTCCTATCACTTCCTCTTGTCTGGAGGATAGTGTTCCACCATTCTAGTGCTGCATTCTTAAACAGATTAGAAGCAAACAATATTTTATCTTCTTCAGCACACTTGCTTATCCTTAAGACTGCCTCAGTCTTTTCTATTCAGCGTAAAGTTGCAATGGCCCCTTCATTGCCCGAGAATTCCATTGGTTTACAAGACCAAAATTCTTTATAAGAACAACCGTAAGGCACAGTTCTTCTTCTTTTGGGAATAGGCATTTGAAGTACAGGTCCATTGTTCACGCTGTTTTCTGGTTCACTTGGTCGCTTACTGCTATGCTTACTTTTATTATCAGCATCTTTAACAGTTTGAAGAATAAAAGGCATTGCATCTATAATTCCCTGTGCTACTATGTGTTGGATAGCACTATTGTCCACTTGATTGTTATTGTTATTGATGCTTGGATTCTCATTAACCACGTTAATGTTACTTTGGTTATCGTTATTCAGATTTCCTTGATTTCCTTCGTCGGCCATCTGAATTTTAAACATTTATCCAATATTAATATCACAAATAATAGGTAATATAATTAAGCTTCCCATTTACATGACATGAAAGCAGTTCCATCTACATATCACCAATGTGTCAAACTTCCTAGTCCATGGGGTGTAGTGAAGATTGAGAGTGACCAACAAGAGGCCAAGAATTGCTATACCTCATCGATGAAGCCAGCCTCAAGACCCAGGGAGCAATAGCAATTAAAGCATCCTCCAAGAGATGTCCTGGAGGCAAGAGAACAAGATGTCAAGGATATCCCGATGGATCCTCGGGATCCTGAATCCAAAGTTTTTATACGATCCGGGATCCTCACCAATATTGAAGAGGATCTAGTATCCTTCCTAAAGAGAAGAAAAACTACCTTTGCCTGGACGCATGAAGACATGATAGGTATCTCTAAAGATATTATTACTCATAAACTTGGCATTGACAGGTCATTCAAACCCATACATCAAAAGAGAAGGAAGTTTGCACCTAAGAGGAATGCCATTATCCAAGAGGAGGTAGATAAGTTGCTCAGAGCAGGTATGATTAGAGAGGTTAAGTATCCAAGGTGGTTAGCCAATATGGTTGTTGTTCAAAAGAAAAATGGAAAGTGGAGGGTATGTGTCGATTTTACTGATTTGAACAAGGCATGTCCCAAGGATCCTTTCCCATTACCCCACATTGACTCCATGGTGGATGCTACCGCGGGTCATGAGTTGTTGACTTTCATGGATGCTTCATCTGGATTTCAATAAATTCAGATGGAACCATCTGATCAAGAAGATACAGCCTTTATAACCCCAACTGGTATCTATTGTTATATTGCTATGCCATTTGGACTAAGAAATGCAGGTGCCACATACCAAAGGCTAGTCAATATGATGTTTAAAGAACAAATTGGACACACTATGGAAGTCTATATAGATGACATGGTGGTTAAGTCCAAGAGAGCTGAGGATCACCTAAGAGATTTGGAGGAAGCATTTGATATCCTTGATAAATTCAATATGAAATTAAATCCTTTCAAGTGTCATTTTGGTGTCAAAGCAGGCAAGTTCCTAGGTTACATGGTGACTAAAAGAGGCATAGAGGCAAGTCCAGAGCAAATCAAGGTGATTGTGAATATTAAATCTACTGCTGATGCCAAGGATGTGCAAAGGTTGACAGGAAGGATCGCAGCCTTGAACAGGTTCATCTCAAAGTCATCAAAGAAATGCAAGGAATTCTATGACATCTTGAGAAAGAACAAGAAATTTGAGTGGGCTGAAAAGCATGAGAATGCTCTCAAAGCCCTTAAGGATTACCTATCCTCAGCTCCAGCCTTGATGAAACCAGAAAAAGGGGATATATTATACTTATATTTGGCAGTCTCTTCTAAGGCAGTAAGTGCAGTCCTTGTTAAGGATCACGAAAGTACACAATATCATGTATATTATGTAAGTAAAAGTTTGCTTGATGATGAATCAAGGTATTCATATTTAGAAAAACTTATCCTTGCTTTGATTATGGCATCAACTAAATTACGTCATTATTTTGAAACACATGCTATCATTGTTAGAACTAACTTTCCAATTAAGAATGTCCTCAGGAAACCTGAAATGTCAGGAAGATGGCTAAATAGGCAGTAAAGCTTAGTGCTTATAATATAAGATATGAGCCAAGAATTGCCATTAAATCCCAGGCCTTAGCTGACTTTGTGGCAGGTTTCAGTAGTGACCTACAAAGGGAAGCTGAGTTGGAAGTTCAACAGCTTGAAGAGACTAAGGATCCTTGGATACTCTTCACAGATGGGGCTTCAAACATCAAGGGAACTGGACTAGGAATACTACTAAAATCTCCACAGGGGGACATAATACCCCACTCAATAGCTTGTGAGTTTCAAACTACTAATAATGAGGCTGAGTATGAAGCCTTGATAGCTGGTTTGCAAATTGCCAAGCAAATGAGGATCAGGTATCTTGAGGTACATGTAGATTCATTGTTAATTACTAATCACTTTAATGGATCTTATGCTGTTAAAGGTGAAAGACTAATCAAATATTTAGAGATAGTCAAGAAATTGGCAGACTCTTTTGCTTCTTTTAGTTTGACACAGGTACCCAGAGAAGAAAATGCAGAAGCTGATGCTTTGGCCAACCTATGATCATCATTGAAGATCCCAGAGGATATTAAAATTCCCATTATCCACATTTTGGCTCCTGCTATTGAGGATCACACAACTATGGAAATAGTGGAAGATTCTGCAATCATACCTAGTGATGATGCATAGTCAAATTCAGGATCCTGGATCCTTCCAATCATGAGATATATACAACATGGAGAGATTCCCACAGGAGAAAATCCCAGAGCTTTCAAAGTGAACGTATCTCAATTTACAAAATTAAATAACATGTTATATAAACGATCTCTTGCAGGTCCATATCTAAGATGCATCGAGGATACTGAAATCCAAGAAGTTCTTAAGGATTTTCATGAAGGAGATTGTGGAAACCACACTGGGGGCAAAGCACTATTTTCAAGGATCCTTAGGACAAGATACTATTGGCCTACTATGAAGAAGGATGCTGTGGATTATGCCAAGAAATGTGATGCTTGTCAGAGACATAGTAATATCCTTCATCAACCAGCAGAGCTCCTGCATCCTATATCCTCTTCTTGGCCATTCATGAGATGGGGAATGGATATAGTTGGTAAACTTCCCAAGGCACCAGGAGGAAAAGTGTTTATGCTTGCTATGACTGATTACTTTTCCAAGTGGATAGAAGCTGAAGCCTTTGCACAAGTCAGAGAAAAAGAAGTGATATCCTTTATTAAAAGAAACATTTTTACCAGATTTGGTATTCCTTCTGAAATTGTTTGTGATAATGGATCCCAATTTATTGGGAGTAGAACTACTAACTTTTGTGACAGCTGGGGGATTAAGATGATAACATCAACACCAGTCCACCCACAAGCTAATGGTCAAGCAGAATCATCCAACAATATCATCATCAACAACTTGAAGAAGAAGCTTGGATCTAAGAAAGGAAAATGGGCAGAAGAGCTACCTTATGTGTTATGGGCTGATAGAACAACTCCCAAGAATGCTACTGGCCAGACTCCATTTTCATTAGTGTTTGGAGCAGAATCAGTGATCCCTACAGATATGGTGGTTCCTACTGCTAGAACAAGCATCCGTGATCCTGAAGGAAATGCTGAAAACTTGGTTCAAGACTTAGATACCATAGAAGAACTCAGGGATTTGGCAAGGATGAGATTGGCTAGCTATCAACAAAGAATGGCTGGAGCCTATAACAAGAACGTCAGGATCAGAAAGTTTCAAGTTGGTGACATTGTGTTAAGGAAAGCATTCAAGAATACCACAAATCCTGCTGATGGCAAATTAGCACCAAAGTGGAAAGGTCCCTATCTTATTGAAGCTGAGGCAGGAAAGGGGGCATATTGGTTATTAACAATGGAAGGTGATTTGCTACCAAGGGCTTGGAATGCTGTCCATTTGAAGCGATACTACATGTGAGAAGGATTGAGGATCCTTGGCCATCTTCATGTCTGGTATACAATAAGGATCCTTAGAGGATATATGATCCTCATTCTGGTAATGATCTGATTCTAATCTACTTAATCCTTTACTTTAATTTATTACAAGGTGAAGGATCCATGATCTTTTGTCCTTTTTTCACTAAGTTATGAGTTTTGCTGAAGATTGATACATCCTTGAAATAAGATCAAGTATCCACAGAAGTCTCCTAAGTTTTATGGGCTTGTCCCCAGCTTCAGGTTCTTACACCTTCGCCAGTAGCGCACGATTATCCTGGTGCAGTTAAAGGCAATGGCACCAGTACCCGCTTTAGGGGCTGATAATTTCATTGTACTGGCTGTATTCAGGATCCTAAGTATAATGGTAGACGTACCATACATCCGTTCCTAAGGTTTCTAACGTTTTCACGTTAGCTAAGGTTTTGGCATTTTCATGTCACTAAGTTTGGATAGTCGCCAGTGAGGGCCATACTCCAGTTTACACAAGATCCTTTGGGCTTGTCCCTAGTTTTTTGGGCTTGTCCCCAGTTTATTGGGCTTGTCCCCAGATTGTTGGGCTTGTCCCCAGTTACTAACTTTTCATTTTACATTGGCTTAGTCCCAAGTTATGTTCTATTTCAGGTTTACAAAGCTAAACAGCTAAGGATCCTGCATCCTAACCTTCTACTAGGGTTTGTCTTTTGGTTGTCTCAATTGTAAGTACCAAGGATTTAGGATCCTAACTAGGATTCTCTGGTATGATCCTTACTTACTTTAACTTTATTTTTTATTTATCTAAGTTACCCTTATTCTTTGACAACAGGATATATGATCCTAAAATTATCTAACTTCTTGAACTTTTCGATTATAGGATATTTGATCCTTGATCATATCCTAAAGTTTTTGACATAATTTAATATACTTTCATTGTTAATTTATAAGTTCAAAGGAATATGCAATGGTAATTGAAAGGTAAACAGATACAGAATGAACAACACGAGATAAGCCAAAAGATTAAAGTTTTATTTATTTTTCAAAAGTTAAACTCTTCAAAGGTTGTCAAAATTACCTACCCCAAGCATCTACCAGCAATACGTGGCCCGTCCGCTGGGGTAGGTAAAGGGTGTCCATACTAAAAGTTTGATTAGTGCAGGAAATAAAAGGCGAGGGGCACCAAAGGCTTCATCCTCCACAAACAGAAGGACCCATCCACCTTTGTTACCCCCTATTGTTCGAAGGATCAGTGATCCTTAAACCTAAAGCTATTGTTCAAACTGCAAACCATTGTTTAAAAACACCAACAACCAAAAAAACGTTAAACCATAAAAAAATGGGCTCCGGCCACGTCTAGAAATTTCCACCATCGCCCATTTCTGCAGCTTACACCTTCGCTGCATCACCACCACCAGCTGTTTCCTCCACCGAATCCTTCAGCTCACCGCTACCAGCCTCAATTTCCAGGACCTCCTCAGCCTCCTCTTCATCATCCAGCTCCGCCAGCTTCAGCTTCCAGGCCTCTTGATCCCAGGCAGACCTGTCAAAAGAAGGATCCTCAGCCTCCTTTGCCATCTGAAGCTTGATTTTGAGCATAGCGATTGTAGCCGAGAGCTTTGCCCCTTCCATCACCTCCTACTTCTCCTGCTGAGCTGTGATTTGGGTCAAGACCAGCTCCTTTTTCACCAGAGTGAGATCCTTCTCGAGGGAGGAGATTGTCTTGTCTTTGGCCAAGAATATCTTCTGAAGGTCCAGGTTCTTTTGCTCAGCCTCTTCAAGATTGTTATCCAGGAGCATTTGGATCTCAGTAAATTTCTGTATAAAATAAGCACATGGTCAGGATCCGTTAACCTCAGAAAGGGAAGATCAGATTTAAGGATTCGGGATCCTTACCTCGGAGACATACTCCTCGAACTGGTGTTGGATGAGAGGGAGGCCTTCAAGAGACTCAGCAGCTTTCCTTTTCTTTCCACCCCTGCCCTTCGTGCTGGTACCCTTGGGATTTGGGATGCTGGGACTGGCAGCAAGTTCTTTCTTGTTAGACTTGGAGGAAGCAAATGCGTCAAGGTCGCTGACACTGAATCTAGAAGCTGATCTTGAGGATTTTCCAGCGCCTACAAATGCCAAACACAGATAAGAAGGATCAGTTATCCTTAAAAGAAAAAGAATCCTACTATGATCCTTGTCTAAGGATCCCATATCCTATCATGGGTGATCCACTTTTTAGGGAGATCTTTCCCATCTGGGATTGAGTCTCTCCTAACAAAGAAGAACTGGTTCCTCCAGTGGGTGTCGTTTTTGGTGGTTTTGAGGATCGGATGAGGCTGAACAGGTTTATGTTTGAACAGAAAGCGATGAGAAATGTGGCTAACAAGGTTATACATTTGACTCAACTCGGACATCCCAATGTCAACACCCTCTTGTTCTATGATGTTTTCTAGGGTATAAAGTACTCTCCACATCATGGGCATGGCCTGAATGTAGCACATGCCCGTGAGTGTGAAGAAAGATTGGGTTAAAACAGGGAAAGGATAAGAGAACCCTATCAGGAAGGGGGTGGATGGAAAGGTGACCCAAGTGTCGGAAACGCAGTCACTCTTCATTGAAGAGTCAAAGGATCGGAAAATGGCTTCAGCCAGAAAACAATGGTGAATCCGATCGATCTCAGGATCGGTAAAGCGGCAAAGTTCCAGCGAAGGGTTTTTGGTAATGCCTTGGCTTTTCAAAGGACTGTCCTTTTTAGGATCCTTAGCAGGTGAGGATCGGAGAACCATCTTCGCCATGGATGCTTGAGAATAGAGGATAAGAAGAATAAAACTTAAAGAGAAGGGAGAAGAGAGATACCTGTTTGATCTCTGGATGAAGATTTAAAGGGGTGAAATGCTCGAATTTAAATGCGTCTCAATCTTTATCTCTAACCCTATATATATAATGATGATTTTGCAGGGGTCTTGTCGCTGACTTCACGTTCACAACGGCTAGTCCGTTGGCAACGACTATATTTACGATAATCAGTTCGTTAGAGATAAAGCAGAAAATATGACTCGTCTAGTTATATTTAATTCTTCATATTTAGGGGCAATTGTTAGGGATGGATTTTCACATCTTATGGATCACGGATCCTCAGTTCAATTTGAATTAAGGATCCTCAGAAGACGTTGCAGGAATAAGGATCCATGATCCTCATTATTATCCTTATACTAGCAATTGTTTCCATTACATTTGAACTTGTTTTGCAGGAGTATACGAGTGGGACTTGGTCTTGCCGAGATTCTAGGGGAATATGCTCCATTATTCTTCATGTGCATGGCCTTTGTGACCGTTATGGAGGTCGTGGGAAGCTAACATCTTTTGCGGATTGTTAATTAGCTAGATTATTTCTATTTTTATAAGGGGATAACAAGCTTGATTAGATAGAACAAGTTAGCAACACACACTACTCGAGAACTCTCTGCAACTTATTGGCAATTTCACACTTATTGCAAACTAGTGATCCTTGTAACAAGCTTGTTGTCATCCCGAATTGTATACATTGTTTGTTAATATACTTGGTGATCGGTAGTTTCCATCACCCGAGGTTTTTTGTGCTGGAGTTCATACATTGATCAAGGGATTTTTCCTCGTATAAATCCTAGTGTCCAACACTCATTTCATTCATATATTGATCATACATTTGACCATTTATTCAAGCATCACACCTCACAAAATAAGATTTGGTTGCATTATCCTTGTCTGATTTTTTGACCAAAACAGGGAATGGGATTTTTTCCATGATCAGTGCCTAGAACTTGGGTTAAATTCAGATTTCTGCATTGAAGATGTTGCTGAAGATACAAGCGGGTCCGCTCAATTTTTCACGGGCCTCATGAGGGACCCGGTTGTGGTCAAATCCTCCCATCGTAAGTAACTATGTATCTTGTTATGAGGTTTTGTCGGGATAGTGGTTCTTTTTTGCTGTCAATTTTTGTAGTCTTTGGTTGGTGGTGGATTATCTTCATGGCTGTTGTCGATTTTGTACTGGCTCCTGGGTCTCTGAGGTGTCCGAGGTTATGCTGCCGTTATTTAATCTCTAGGCACTACTATTTTGCTATGTTTCTGCGCTGGGCTCCTGCCCACTCGGCCCTTTTTTGCAGCTTGTTCCAGCTGAAGGCCCAGTTATGTGCTGGTTTTTTATGCTGAAGGCCCTCTTTCATTGGGGTTTTTTTGGTTGGTTTTACTTTGTATTTATTGTAATGGGTGTTTTCTTGGAATGTGATCTCTAGCGGTAGTTTGTTTTATTTTATCCTACTAAGTTTCTATTTTGATAGCTTAGTCGGGTCTTATAAAACTTTCTCGTTTAGTGAGGTTCCCAAAGCTTGTTTTGGGGTGTCCTCTTTTAGGAGTCTTGGGGGGTATGCCCCCCTAAAACCTGTAACACGCTTTTCTTTGGAATATATTTACCGGGCAAATGCTCATTTATCCAAAAAAGAAAACTGTTTGGAAAAATATCAGTGCAATGTACCACGACATGCAACTCATTAATACTCATTTCAAGTGTTGTTTCTTATATATATAGAGATAAAACCTAAACCGAAATGTCATTTGTGATAAGAATAAATGGTTACGCTAATTAAAACTTGAACCAAATTTAGTCTGGACCTACCATCACATGCATCTCATTACAATTTTGGTTCTACACAAAGCTTGTCTTTGTTCCTTGTAATTATGAAATCGGATCGATGTCTATAATCAAGAGGTGTTACCGATATTCTTAATGTGTTTATTAGGGGATATTAGATAGGGTTTATTCTAATTATCTATACTATAATTCTGAGATAAGGTTTGATGAATTATATTTCATTTATAGTTATCCTTGATGTAAATAGATGATTAATGATACATAATACCTTACGGATTTTTCATTATTTCATATGGTATCAAAGCCTATAGTTCTTGCCTTGTTCTCTTCTCTTATTTCACACCTCTCTTTGCCACTTGACAAATTTCTTCCTCTTCTTCCTCTTGCCTTGCCGGATGACACTTTGTACAAATATATTGATCAGGCTTTGTTTGTTTTTCATTTACAAATCATTCTCTAAACATGAGCTTTTAAAGCTAGAACATATCCAAATCGAAACCAATATAACTGTATTAAAAACTATAGGAACAATGAAAAATCAAAAACAAACTATCGAAGTAGAGATAGAAAATCTACAACAAGAATCAATGTTGATGTCTAGCTTGACGGGACATGTAAGCAATCTATACTATCTATAATAAGATATGAGAGGCTGATGTAAATCTGCCTACGTGTCAACTCCTAAGCTATGCCACATGTACATGCTGATGTCATAATTCCATTTTTTAATTGTAATATAATAAGATTTTATATTATGATAAAGCCTTTGTTAGGAGGGAATTTTAAAAATGCATTGGGAGATGAAATGGGCATTTAATTCACCTGTGAGAAGTAATCATATCTGAACTCTTTCTTTCTTCTTCGCTCTTTCTTCTCATTTCAATATCTCAGCCGATTCTAGGGTTTATTTTCTTCATCTTCTATACGAACCATGTTATCCGCAAAGAATTCCGTCCGTGAATCACCATCTTTGTCACTCAGATCGATGAAGATGATTTTGTCATCCGAGGCTACGATGGCGAGATCTGGCAGTTCCGATTGGGATTATGACGGTGACTTGGTTTATACTTTAGATTATGACAGTGATCTCTCGATCTAAAACTTCTGATATGGTGAATCGAATTTGTTTTTTGTAGATTTATATCTTAAATTTTTCTTTTTTGATTTTGATGTGGCCATGATGGAAGCTTTTTGTTTCAGTATCTCTGGTGATGATGGGGAGCACAGACTCGCCGCCGCCGCCTTTGTGTTGTTCCGTGTTCGTCTTGGAACCCTTTAGGGTTTCTGGATGGTGGTTGACGATGGTGGCTCTGGTTTCAATTGGTGGTGGTCTGTGGCTTGGTTATGATGACTTAAATTTTTTACACACAATTCATGACCATGGCGTGGCAAGAATAGTGGAAGGCAAGTTTAAACCTGCAAACCTTCTTGCAGCCATGGTTTGTGAAAGTTTTGAACCATAGAAAGCACAGACCTCATGAACTTCATCATTCGTCCATCCAGGTGATTGATTTACATTATCCTCTTTTGAGTTTCAGTATGATGGTACATTGTTCTTTATTTTTAGGGTTTTGAGTTTTTTGAAATTTTAGGCGTTTTTGATCGGGTGAAAGTTTGATGAAATTGGGATTGGAATCTTGTAGTGGAACTATGGAACGAGATTTCATGGGTTTGAATTTGAAAGATTTGGTGGTGGTGGTGAAAGAAGAAGCTGTTGAAGTTTGTAAGGAATCAGGTGCGATTTTGTTCAATTTTGTTCGAATTTGTTCAGTTTTTGACATGATTAGAACTGATTAAGTGAATTATGTAACAGTTTGAACTCAGGATTCTGTAATTTTGTTGTGATTTGGTTAATTTTGGTTGAAATTTGTTTATTGCATGTGGTGTTTTATCTTACTTTGAAGTTTGCTTTATTTAAAAGCTTTATTTTAAAGTTGAATTTATTGTTTTAACTAATTAGAACTGTCCACTTTTGTATAAATTAATTACCTTTTTGTAATAATTTGCTTAATTTTAGAAATTGGGGTTCTAATTTGGGGATTTTTGTTACATGTAATGTTTTCAAAGAGCTCTACAGTCAACTGGCCTCTATCAGGTACAAGATCTTTGTTTTAAAATTGCTGATGAAAATTGATGATGATTAAATCTGATTGATTTGTTTATGTATCAGGTGCAGATGTTAACCGTCAAGCTGGTGAAGTTCAGGTATGTTTATTACCAGATTTTGTAATGGATGCATAGGTTTCTTTAATTAGGTTTTGTGTTTATGATCATTAACCTAAATAGATTCTCAATCGTTTGAAAAATTGAAGATGCACCAGACGCTCTATACCGTTGTTGAGATCTCGACAGATATATGTTTCGTTTTGATTGTGCATTCACGATTAAGAATAATTAGATGAGTTCCTGTCTACTTCAATAAGACTACAACAGTTGCATTGCAATGTCAAATCACACAAGCAGTTATATGTTTGGTATTACATTAACACGTTTATTTTTACATATGAGATCTTAAATTATAATTTTTAATTTTGTTCATGACAGCCCAATGCTCATGTGAAGAAGTGTTTTCAATTATGGGAAGAAATGTTGTTTTCTGCAAGTCGAACTCTTCTTACTGGATCTCAGGTTATTTAATATCTATATCTATATCTATATCTATATAGTCTATAATAAGAGTTTAGAAGATGACCTCACATTGTTCATGCTCATGTCATAAATCTGATTTAATCAATGTTCGGTTGATGGTGATGAGATCGATGTCACCTAAGGGATATTCAACAAAACGACATCAGCTTCTCATCTCTTATTATAGATTATATAGATTATAGATGTTCGGTTGATGATGTTGAGATCGATATCACCTAAGGGATATTCAGTCAATGATGTTGATGAGATGCTTCTCACCTGAGACTAAAACTATGGTGTTTTTCTTGTCCTTTTAAGATGAGGCTATGATGATTTTGTAGATCTGAGTAAAAATTGAATGAAGATAGCATTATGGTATGGCAAGGTTGTAGGATGGCAGTTGTTCATGCAACCTCTCTTGCAGCCATGGTGTTGTCATCTTTATGCACAATTTGAGCCTGGCATTCTGACAATACAAATGTTTTGCAAGTTCACCATGAATGACCTTCGCCGACGTTGTGTTGTTGATTAAGGTTTTGAAAAGGGATCGTGTATAATCGTTGTCACATCTATACAAGAAAATGGAGTTTGGTTGGTCTGAGATATCTATTTAGCTGTATCTGAGGACGCCGGTAAGTTTTCCTATTTAGCTGTGTTTTGTTTTACATGTGGTCGTGTGGCTATGGTGGTTTTACCAACAGATCTTGCTGAATTAGACCCACTGTATGTGATGTTGCTACCGAGGCACTGTTATTATATACAATATTATATAGATTAAATCGGATTTATGACATCAGTATGGACAATGTGGCATATCTCAAAGGTTGACACGTAAGTAAAGTGACCTCACTTTGCTTACGTGTCAACCTTTGAGATATGTCACATTGTCCATGCTGATGTCATAAATCCGATTTAATCTAAATAATATTGTATATAATGATTTAGTAAAGTGCATTTTTCTTGTCCTTTCAAGATGAGGCTATGATGATTTTGTAGATTAAAGTGTGATGAAGAAAGAGAGAGATGGAGATATGATTACTTCTCACAGGTGCATTTATTGTACAAATCAACTTGAACGTCTCTACTCAGACCGATGAAGATGATTTTGTCATCTGAGGCTACGATGTCCATGCTGGCGTGTTGTTGCAACATATAAACCACCGTTGCCGGCTGCCGTTCGTGGCTGTCCTAGGTAACGTTGGCTGTAATCCATGTTCGGAACATGATTATGAGATCGATGTCAACTAAGACCACGTTTTTTAGATTGTAAGTGATATTCAGTCAATGATGTTGATGAGATGCTTCTCACCTGAGACTAAAACTATGGTGTTTTCCGACAATTCTAGGGTTGACGGTGCTCCCAGAGTGTTTTGGTAGTAAGCTAGGGTTCCGGGCACTTTTCGGTAACTTAGATGCGTTTCTGATGAAGCAAACGTCGGCCCGAATATATGGGAGGTCTTACATTTTGCTATCATTTGTATTAGTTTAGTAAATCATTTAGTGTTGACTGTGATGGTGAATAAAAATGAATGCAAAGTGCATTTTTCTATTATCTCTTTCTTCTCATTTCAAACTCACATTCGATTTTAGGGTTTATTTTCCTTATCTTCCACACGAACCATGTCATCCATATAGAAATCCGTCGGTGAATTACCATCTTTTGTCACTCAGACCGATGAAGATGATTTTGTCATCTGAGGCTACGATGGCGAGATCTGGCGTGTTGTTGCAACATGCCCTAATCGTTGCTAGCTGCCATTCGCGGCTATTCTAGATAGCGTTGGGTGTAATCGATGTTCGGTTGATGATGATGAGATCGATGTCACCTAAGGGATATTCAGCAAAACGACATCAGCTTCTCATCTCTTATTATAGATTATATAGATTATAGATGTTCGGTTGATGATGCTGAGATCGATGTCACCTAAGGGATATTCAGTCAATGATGTTGATGAGATGCTTCTCACCTGAGACTAAAACTATGGTGTTTTTCTTGTCCTTTCAAGATGAGGCTATGATGATTTTGTAGATCTGAGTAAAAATTGAATGAAGATAGCATTATGGTATGGCAAGGTTGTAGGATGACAGTTGTTCATACAACCTCTCTTGCAGCCATGGTGTTGTCATCTTTATGCACAATCTGAGCCTGGCATTATGACAATACAAATGTTTTGTAAGTTCACCATGAATGACCTTCGCCGACGCTGTGTTGGTGATTAAGGTTTTGAAAAGGAATCGTGTATAATCGTTGTCACATCTATACAAGAAAATGGAGTTTGGTTGGTCTGAGATGCCTATTTAGCTGTATCTGAGGACGCCGGTAAGTTTTCCATTTTTTCGTTTGTATATCGGTCATATAAATTGACGTTTGGACCCGATTCCTATGTTTTGTTTTACAGGTTGTTGTGTGGCCAGTTTAGTCTCTGAATTTGGTTGAATCATCGTTGCCATTGATACGGAGTGACTGAGAAGATGTTAAGGTTGAAGCAACTTTCTCCTACAGATCAGGGCGGTTACTCTCAATTGTCGATTGTTGTTCACTCAGAAAGATAAGGTACTTTTACCATCCCTGAAGATGTTCTTGGTTTGTTTGTTCTTAGTCGTGATTGGTAATTTCAAGAATTTGTAGTTTGATAAAGGTTTCATCTTTTTTGGTTGGTTTTGGTTGTGGTGATGATTTTTGTTTTGTTGTAGATGATGTTTATAGATTCAATGAAGGCAATCTGGATGATGTTTATAGATTCAATGTTGTTTGTTTGTTTTTCATTCAGTTTACTTTTCTCTTAAACGTTTTTTGATGATAATAGCAATTTGCTGATTACGATGACGGTTAGTTTGATAAGTAACAAACCGGTGTACGCATGTGGAGGCTGCGGTGCAACACTTCAAGGTTGGTAGCATATAATATAACTAACTATTTGTGTTTTGTTTTTTTTTTTGGAACATTTTGTTTGCTTTTATGTTTTATGATTTTAATGTGTTAATACAGCGAAGAAGCGGAATAATAGTACAATTGACACCACATTACATAGACTGGACAACAATTCTTCAGGAAAAACCGGTTAGTGCATTCAGAAGTTAATAATCTGAATTATGGATTGCTATTAAGATGTTTGTAAATTGGTTCTTTGTTGTTAGCTGATGTTGAGATTCTTGAATCAGTGAAAATCCGGTGCCATATAATTAAGTACAGGTTATACTTCAAGCTTTTTCGATCTCTTTGCAGGCGGATAGGTGGCTTTGGGAGGTATGAAAAACAGAGTTGATAAATTTAGGGAAAATGTGATTGAAAGATGATAACCCAGTATTTGAGGATCTCATTCTATAGCCTCGATAAATTCAGGGGTGTTTTCAAATAATGCTTCATAGATGTTTGAAGACCGACAAATGTCCAAAGAAGCAGCACTGTGGACATTTGTCATTCTTTGTCAGTTTTCAAACATCTAGGAACCATTATTTGAGAACACCCCTGCATTTATCGGAGCTGTAGAATGAGATCCTCTACTGTTGGGTTATCATCTTTCAAACCCATTTTCCCTAAATTTATCGATATTGTTTTTCATGCAGGGACATAATCTGTTTTTTAGTATTTGATTTGGCCGATGACCCATGTTCAAGGATGACTTATGTTTCAGACTATACAAAGATTGCCTCTTGGTTATCATAAGGTTAAATTTTAAATTAATATGGTCTCATTTGTTAATAAGCTTATAATTATACTTAATCCATCACATTCTTTTCGTTAGGTCTCAATGCACCTAATGACAGCAACCATCATTGAGCCATCACATTCTTTCCGTTTACATATCAGGTAACGGTTTTCCTTAATACATCTCGAAAATTAGGTTGTTATGTATGATTTTTCAATGTGGTTTTGAAACTTATTGGATAGTAATTGTCAATTTCAGGTAGGTTGGGTATTGAGACCAAGAAATTCAGCGCCACTTGCAGTTATGGTTTTAAGGTCAATTATTGGCTTGAAACAGAGACAGAGGACCTTTGTTTCTGAATGTATTGTAGCTTCAATTATGACTTATGCCTGATGTTGTTGTCAATTTATAAGTATAATGCGAATGTGAATTCATTAAATAATTTCACATCATATTTTACATATAGATGTAGACAAAAACTTTTATCATTGTACTTATAATACTAACACATACTGTTTTTAACATTGTTTTATAAAGATATGTAACTAAACACAAACAATTTAAATGATGTATTATAATCTATTTTTTAATATTTGATTTCGATGGTTATTAAACTTACCCGTGTGTTCACACGGGTCCTACAACTAGTAAATATATTATATGATATATATTGGTTAGGTCTCAATTATAGTTTTCTTGCCATCGTGATGCCATAGTGGTAGCTCTTGCGTCGGCAGTCATAGCCATTGTCACCATAGCTCTGATACCATTTATAATATATAGTGAGAACTTCATAAAATATTATGTGTTATTAATCAAATATATACAATAAGAATACTTATGATCTCTATATTAATTTGTAAGATTTTTCTGATCACGCTCATGTTTACTATTATTTTTTACAAGTTTTTATGCTCTATTTACTCCTCTTAGTTGCATATCCATCTACCAATTTCTTTTCCACTTGTGGATAACTCAAGGGTTCACTCTATTATGATGTAGTAAACATATAATACATGGGTTCCACTCTATTATGTTGAAGTAAACATATAATATAAGAGGGGTAGGGGTGGTGATCACTCATCACTCACAACATCCAATCAATGTCATGTCATCAACCATTATTCCATTACTCACAATCTTTTTTAGTGGAAATACTCCTCACTCACCACCACACCCAACAATTTCCTCACAACCAACAATTTCCCTCATCACTCAATACCCATCACGCGTCAAAAATAACACGCATTATAAAAATAGAAGCGTGAAAAATGAAGGTGGCAATGGCGGTAGCGGTGACGGTGGTGTTTTGTTATTTTCCACGAGTGAAAAGTTTCACTCACATGGGAAACATGCTCCACCCCAGGTCCCCTTATGAAGAAATAAACATATAATACATGGGTGGATTCCACTCTATTATGATGAAGTAATCATATAATACTAACATTTATTAATTTATTTATTATCTCTATATTAATTTTTAGATTCGTTTCACACTCATATTTACTATTCGTTTTTTACAAGTTTTTATGCTCTATTTACTCCTCTTAATTGCATATCCATCTACCAATTTCTCTTAAATTAACTCCTAGACAAATTAGTTTTTTTAAGTTCTTATTAATTGTAGGAAATTTATTTTTGTTTTACTTTCTATATAAGATGCTGTATAGTAACAGAAAAGAAACTTATTGTTTTATTTGAAACGTTGATTTTGAGGAATTTATATTTGTTATCTTTTAGTGATTATTTTCACGGTTTATATTTCAATCTAATTTTAGTGAATTAACAACCGTAACGTGCGTGTTTGATTTAACATTTTTACGTTTACTTTTTGTTTGGTTTCACAATTCCGCCGCAAAACGTGGGTCCTAAAATACTAGTTATTTATATAGCAAACCCTAATCAAAATCATATCATAATAATTATGGTATAACACACACAAAAAAATAGTTATAAAAGATCTTGCAATGTTGATGACACATATACCTTCCGCATATGTTCGTGATTAGTGAAAATCCTTAGTTATATATGCTATGAGTATGATATCGTTGTGGTTGTTTCTTATATCTATGGCACCAATCTTAGTCTATTAATTTTCGAATGGTAGGACACAAATGGATACAATGCAAGTATGCAACAATCACTAGTTATGAATTTATGAAGGCACCAGTTAATATTATATTATTATTATAATATCATATCTTAATTTGGGATGAATATATATAATACTATATCATCATCAACCAACCACATGCATTATTCATAGGGACTACATACATGGAAATTATTGTTCAAAAAACGTGCACTGAAAGAGAACAAACCCTAAAAGTCTGCCAGCTTATTCCATAAAGACCAATTATGTCATTTTTTCATATCTGATAGAACCCATGCGCCATGAAAAGACTCTCAAGTCGTGGTTGTCATTAACACCAGGAGTTGATGGTAACGCAGGGGGACCGAAGGGCCACTACAAGGGTTATTCCCACGTGGACACCACCTGCGCTCACGTGGTACACTTAGCTAATTGATCAGTACTCAGTAGTACAATCACGTGTGCTGGTTCCTTTTTGTGGCTCATGCATGACTATATGCTCTTCCTATGTTACACACACTCTCTAATTGATCAACACCGTAAATCTCTCTAGATGTCACACATTTTTAATATCGTATCTTAAGTAGGTGTCTACTTGCATATCGCCTTGTGGTCTATATGACATTAATAGTCACCCTTACAAATATGATGTACGTTCAAATCCTAGTAAATACAAGTTAGTTAGGTGGTATTTCGAAATAAAAAAATTGTTAGTTTAAAAAAAGATAAAGTATCTATTTGATAATACCATATACATTTGATATAATGTGCATACATGTTCATAATTGATCAGGCATCCTTCTACATGAGAATCAAATAATTTAATGGTTGTGATTGACGTAATAACAATTTTATAATTAATTGAAAGTTAGTAATGTTTGGGCGGGGTAAAAGAGGTAATTAGTACATCATATTGAATTTTTTTTCATCTATGGATTACTCCAATTTTTTGTGCTCAAAATCTTTTTTAAAATCGTATAATACACACACCACATTGTGTTATGTATGTGTGATGTTATATCATTTATACGATGTTATCTTATTTTAAAATGTGCAGACACATATCTATTGAATTCACATAATGTTGTTGTGTGTATATATCTGAAATGGTATTCTGATTACAAAAAGTACAGTGCGGTTATGGCATTTTACATGATGGTGTTATTGTGCTAGAAACTTATATTCATAAATGGACGCAAATACATGCGTACATGTGTCATATCTCTCTCTTTTTTTCTTTATATATTATCAGCGCGCAACAATTTTGCTTTAGTAACATTAATCCTTACATATTTCATATATAACAATGATCGTTATTCAATTAAGGAGACTTTGACTTATAAATTTACATGATTATCATTTACACTTTACACGCTAGCTTACCAAAAATTCTAACTAAAACTTAACCTAGAAGATGATGAAGACAATATACATCAATGGACTTGTAGTCTAGTGATATTACTGTGTTTCTCACAATAAGATTAAGAGTTTTCATCCTATAGTTGACAATGATGTTGATTTAATAGAAGGAACATGGGATGTGTGTTTCTTTGTCATTCTAGAAAAGATGAACACACTATATGGAGCATAATTTTTGATGCCCTAACGTATGGAAGTAAGTGTATGCGTGTGTGTGCCACAACCACTCATTAGGTATTTGTCATCTTTGTTTTGTACTTTTGTACAATAATAAAAAGTCCCATGGAGTACTACACAAAGTTCCATGAAAATTAGACATGACCCATGCACATTTTTTTCTTGAATTTCTAGGTGTTACTACTACACGTAGGTTAATATGTATAACCCAGAAAATCGACTGAGCTACATGTCTTGAAACTGATTAAACCTTGTTTCTTTTAAAACGAGTATATATTTGATGTGTCATATCCGTGATTTTATACGAGTTGGAGACTTCTGTTAGATGTTTTTGGTCGGTTATAGTTTGGACAAATGTTCTAGTTTATTTCTTTTGCATTCTAAAGAATGATAACTCACACTCCAAAGTTCTAGTCTACCTAGATCGGACTTTATACACCCTTAGTTTGAAGTGTTACTATTACCATCATAAAAACAAAGCCTCTTGAGGTGCATTTACCATTAACTTGTATCATGGTTTAAGGTAAGAACGTAAAGTTATTTGGCTAAAACTAACTTTAGGCTTATGCTACTACAAAATCTAAGATGTTCAACGATCCAAACATACCAAAACTGAAAATTACTTGATTGTATGACACCACTTACACAAAAGTGATGAAAGATCAAATAGCTAGGTGGATAGCCACCTTATACCATTTTATGTAGTGTTAAATTAAACTATTTAATCGCGGTCAATTTAATTTTAACCGATTTTCTAGAGACATTACTTATTATTTCGACAATTTAATGATTTAATCCATAATTGTTTTTAAACAAGGTCTAGAAGACCGAGTACTCGCTGAGTAATTGCTACAAGGACGGTGCTGAGATTATTTTCTTCAGCTCCGCTTAATTACTCGCAATCGACCAAAGACGTTCAACCTCGGCCAAAATCGGATTGAGACGGGACGTTGTCTTCAAAATAAAATAAAGCATAATTTATTTGTCTATAATATTAATGAATGGATATCAACTTTTGAAGTACATTAGTATCCGAAGATCACGGATTTTGTTATGAATATTAGTAAAGTTATGATATTGACATATATAATATCCCGAAAATTAATTTCTTTATAATTTATCATGTCCGAGTACTCTCCGTGTATTCTTCGCCTAAAACTAATACCGTAACTCCTCACTTGACCGACCGGGGAGTGCCAACGACTTCTGCAACCATGGTTTTTACTATTTATTCAAGTTGCACACTTATCTTTTTGACACCATTTTAATAGATTTTTTAACGTTCATTCATTGGTACAATTCTAAATGCATAAAGTACACATGATAGCAAAAGCATCTTATCATCGAGTCTTGAATTCGTTCGCTCCTGAAATACAGTATATATACATACATATAATGTGTTGAATGGTGTATGAGTTTCTCTCAAGCTTATTGTGTTCATCTTTTTATCTGCATTTGCACCTGCACCTTCTTGCTACAATCTACCGCTTTCTTTCAGGGGTTTGAGACACAAAAAGGTGCATGTGTTTCTGCAGACAAAAGATGCCATCTTGCATTCTGCTTTAATCTGCCATTTCTCTCTCTCTCTCTCTCTCTCTCTCTCTCTCTCTCTCTCTCCCTCCTCAAAAGTATATGCATATCCATATACATATATATACGTGTATGTGTTCAGTGTGTGTACATGGTGAAGAATAAGTGGAAAGAAGAAATGGTATTCATCATTCATACATCATGCAAAGGTAAAGATTTATAATGTTTTTTTTATGATATGTTATGTATTTAGGGTTAGATCTGATATAAGTGATAGTAAAGCCTATGTTTTAATTATGTTGTTTGTCTTCCTAAAATCAAATTGGAGGGTTTGACTTAATTTCAAAACATAACTACAAAACATTATGGCACATACATCTTGCATACATTTGAGTTGAACATGTTAAAATGAGTGTATTATTATAAGTAATACCTTGGAGGTATATAGTATATGGTATGATTTTTAATGGTGCGCCAATAGATTGGCAAAATAATGTATTGTTCTCGATTTACTCACCTTTAAGGGAGAACAAAGGACCACTCATAAGGTTATGTTTGTAGAGAATGAACCTCCTCCTATGACCATATGCGGCGTGAGGGGAGACATGCACCACTAACCGCCCTCCACGTCAGCGTGTCCGGCTTCTCTCCTAACGGGCTCTCTCTTCTCACCCTCTCCTCTCACTTGAGAGTCGGGGATGCACCCTCACTGGCTTCTGCACTCTCTCTCCTCCACATCGTCGCATCTTATGACGCTCTTCACCAGCAGTGCTTGGAGAATTGAAGGTGCAAGTCCTAATTTTCCCTTTTTCAAAGGTTAATTTGCAACTTCTTATCTTCTAACTTCTTAGAATGCAACTTTGTGTACTTGGAACATATCTTCCAATCAAATCAAGTATATAGGGGAAGACAACTTCTTGTTAATGTATCCAAATTCCTAAACTAATGTAATTAGACAATGGTGTATATATATCCAACGGATCTGCGATTTCTTTTTCATAAATGGTGTGTTTTTAAGTGATCCTTTCACAAATGGTGTAAAAAAAACATAACCTTTCAAAATTAATGTTTCCAAAGTTGCGAACTTCGGGTTGGTGAAAATTTAAACCCCAAACGTAGGTGTGTAGTTGCCTTGGTGGTTTTTTATTATTATTTTTTTTTTGGTCAACCCGGGCTTTGAAATTAACCCCATGGTAGTGTTTTTTTTTTTTTTTTTTTTTTTTGACTCGACATAGTTCGTAACCCCGGATGGCTTTTTTTTTTTTGCTTGACTCGACATAGTTCGTAACCCCGTCCATTTGCTCAACCTGGGGTTAGCAAGAACGGTCTGAGCCAAAAAAAAAAAAAAAGCCGCGCCAGGCACTTTAGTGTTTGTTGTTTAGGGCTGAAGGGCCTTTAGGAGGTGTGGGTTGGTTTTGATTTAGGGCATGGGGTGCCTGTTTTCGATATTGTAATCAGGGGCGGACCCAAGCCCACCCTAAGGTGGGCGGGCGCACCCCCGGGGAAAAAAAATTAGGGCTAAATTCCGTCGAAAATCTCGTCCGCACCCCTTGGAATTTTTCGTCCGCACCCCTTGGAATTTTCGACCGCACCCTTTGAAAATTTTTCGTCCGCACCCCTTAGGTAAAAAGTGTTATCAATTTATATTTTAATTTTTTTAGTAAACTCTTATTTTTTTTTTAAATATACTACCTAAATTATATAACTTTTAATACCTAACCAACTAAACCCAAATACCCATACCTTTACCCACTTATAATTTTTAACTAGCTAGCCCATTAACCAAATCCAACAATATTTCAAACTATAATAAAATAATTAAAGCCCAAAACCTTTAGAAATTCTATCCCGCTCTCTCTCTCTCTCTCTCTCTCTCTCTCTCTCTTGCGTCCCTGCACTGCCAACGAACAACATCACCCAGTGATAACAGTCCAGCAGCCGGCGACCACCGTAATCAGCCACCATACCACCGTCGTTCGACACCAAATCTAACCGAAATCCGAACACGGGTAAGTTTCTTTGTTATTTTGATGATTTTGGTTGATATTATAGGAGAAAAAAGGGTAACAAAGTTGTTAAATAGGTTTGAAATTTTGTGTGTTTTGACGTTATTTATGGTTGTTTAGATGATTTTTAGGGTGATTATGTTGTTTATATATTTTTATGGTGATTACAACTTACGTTATGATTTCTAGGGCTTGAATAGTTGAAAATTAAAATTGAAACATTATGTTATGGAGCGATAAACTTATGTTATATAGAGAAAGAATTGCTTAAGAAATTAGCTTTAGATGATGTTTTGGATAGATTTCAAAAAATGAAAACCCGTAGGGCGTCGACGTTTTAGTTATGTTTGTAACAATGTTTGACATGTTTTTGATGATTATATAAATTTAGTTTGATGTTCGTTTGTTTTACATGACCCGACCTGACCCGATACGAACCGATTTTTTTACTTATATACATAGGGGCCTAAAATTTTTAAAAATGTTCCGCACCCCCATGGAAAAATTCCTGGGTCCGCCACTGATTGTAATCCGGCAATTGCACAAGTATGGAATGTGATCATGACTTTTGAATTTTTAAGGACTTAATAATGGAGGGGCTTAATTATCAGTTGCTAAGCACACCAAAATAGAAACTGGTGCTAGCAACTTTTATGGTGGTTTTAGACTATTAATAAATGTCCAACAAGTGGGAAAACAATGTGATGGCTTTGTGGAGTGACATCGTCTCATTAACTACACTTGACAATGATAATGAGCAAATATGTAAATTTATGATCAAGTAAGAAAGCTTGATGTAAGTCCTCAACTAGAACTTCTTGTAATGACAATGATGCTATGAGATTGATGAAAATAAGTCGAGCCTTTATTGAGCAGCATATCACACTCAGTCTCATTCTAGTCAAACTTTTATTGAGTTCATGTTTAAACTCGAGCATAAGGGTATGGGTGGTCATCACTCACCACTCACTCATCACTCACAGCATCCAATCAATTTCGACCACGTCATCGAGCTTTATTCCATCACTATAGTGGTGGATTTTAGTGGAAATGCTCATCACTCACCACACCCAACAATTTCCCTCATTCTCTCCAACTTTTCACGCATGATAATCTTGACGCGTTATATAATTGACGCGTTAATGTATCGAGTGGCGGTGGTGTTTTGGTTTCCATCACTCGTTATACTCTTCCATCACGTGCTAAAAGTCTTCCACCCCGGGTGGCCTAAACAACGAGCTTGAAATGTGAAATATAAACGATACAAGTTAAAGTTTATATATGTGGGTTTTGTAGGGCATTGTGTAATATAGACGTCTCTATAAAATGACTATGTACAAATATATTATGCGGTTCGTAGTGTATTTTTGTATTTTGGGGGTTCTGATTTGAACACTACACTACGCCTACACATACACCCACATACACAGTGAATATTCATACATATTTGCGATAAGTTTGGTTATCACTTTCCTATTAAGTTTATTGATATGCTACCCATTAATGCCTTGATATTGGTAATTGGTATGTTATAAATTCAAATCGACAACAATATTCAAGACATATCAACCAGTTTTCCAATATGAGACTATGTATTGCAGTGAATGTGAAAAAAGTGCGCCACATATGCAGTGTCAGTTTTAGTTTTATGAAGGATTGTTCTTTGACAACGGTCTAACATTCCTCCTTAACAAGCAATAATAGTGGCAATAGTTGGGGGCCAAGTCTAAAGTTTTGAGGTGTGTACTTGGTTGACATCTTCGGGCTCCTTGTTGATTCAAACTTGTATAAATGCATGATCGTGCTCAAACCATGAGCTGGCCAATTTTGAATCTTGATTGACAATGAGAATAGTTGAACATTATCTGAGAATGAAAGTTGGTGCATGTCTTATGTTCAATAAATGTCTATTACATGTTGGATAACTCACATATAACTATGGAAATTGTAAATAGTTTAGCAAGAGTTCTTGGACTAATTGAGAACACTTGATAGCTTGTAAATGTCATACTTTACTAGGGGTAGTGAGACTTGTGCAAGAGGGAGCCTGTTAGATTTCTATGATAGCCTAAATAACAACATTCAAAAATACTTCTTATAAGGTACGATCTAGAGAGTTACAACTCGAGCAACAAACAAAAAATATTTAAATAGTTTTAACACAAAACGATGACTACGATAAACTATTTGCGAAATAATTTATACAAGTTTTTTGTTTAATTTTAATAAATAAAAGAGTTTTTAATTAATTATGTGATATTATATTACAAGTTAATTAATTAATCTCGTACTTAATAATTCAAAATGATTTTTGCTAGTTGATAACTTCTTAAGCCACTCTGTCACGTGTCACATTGTTAGCATTTCACCTAATTAAATCTCTCTCCTATTAAAGGCATCTATAAACTATCTCATATTTGATAATAATAATAATAATAATGATAGTAATTTTTAAACATTAAAATAAACAAGTTAAATATCTTATTTTACTAATTTATTAAAGCTTACTAAACATAAGATTTCAATTATATTGTATTTTAAGATTCTTAAATGTTCATTATTTGTTAATTACGATAATTCTTAAATCTTTATTATTTTTTATCTACATGTAGGTCCTTCGGAGGTTGAGGTCAAACCTAATCCTTGTTATGTTTAACACACTAGCAAGTGCGGAATCCAAGCTAGAATGCAAACCGGTAGTTTATATGAGAACACAAGCTACAAAGAGAAAGGTAGACACACGAGATATCAAAGTTTTCTCTTGTATTTCAGTGGACACGGTTACAGCCCTTGACCAAACTGAAAATACGCTCTCTACAAGACTAAGTTCACTCACATCTCACACACATCTCACTCTAATGAAGTGAACACATTACATGAGTATATATATCCATCACAGCTCGTCTGGTCGAAGGATCAGATAGCCTGATCGAAGGATCATCTATCGATCTGAAACCTATCGAAGGATCCACATATACCTCGAAGGATGATATCCTTCGAGGTCCATCTATATCCATCGAAGGATTATCCTTCGAGCTCATCGAAGGATATAAACAATCCTTCGATGACTCATCCTTCGACACAAACATCTAACAAACAATGTGCTAACTGTTTGGCCAAGTCAAACCAGGAGGATGGTTGACTTGGTCAAACTTACATCGAACACACATATTAACAAACCTAAGACGTAAACCAGACTAACACAAGACATCGTTTTGTATCATGAAAAAATACAGACACAAGTGCACCAACAAACTCCCCCTTGGCTGTAGCTTTGTCTCGATCTTCGTGTCTTCAAGTCTTTGACGTCCTTTCAAGTCTTCAATGTCGGAGGATCTTTAAAGTCTTCACGTCTTGAAAGCAGAAAGTGTACCAACAAACTCCTTGTTTCATGTAGGAAGTGTGTTGGCAAACTCCCCCTTAACACAAGCTCCCCCTTGATTTATACTTGTGAAATACTTGTTCTTTATCAATAGAGATCCTTGTGGTGTTGATGATGGCCAGCGGCAACTCGATCATCTTCATCACTTGAGTGCCTTCACGTCGTGTCTTCATTCCGAAGCTTGTCATCGACCATGTTCTCCTTGCCTTTAGAATCTGCACATGCAAGAAATCTAAACGCGTAATGAGAACAACTGCCTGGAATATAGTTAGCATAAACAAATGACACACGTATGACCATGTCATAATCAAACACCGTCCGACAGTTTGAAAGTTTAACAAATTGTTCAGTTTTAGGTTTTTAACTTTCAAAACTTGCAAATTTCGACCGTTTATGAAGAATCAGTCGTTTCGGTTTTCAATCAGATTTCAGGTAACGAAGACTCGAGATCCAACATCGTACAATCGAAAATAAGACAGAAATAAAATCTTTTTGGCTTTTAGAAAGTTTATATTAAAACACACCTAAAATCTTTTTGGTATTTTGAATATTTCAAATTTAAAGACTGAAAGCAGTAAATAAATATATACAAAGATGCAGAAACTGAAAGCATTAAATAAATATTTACAGACATTCTTTTTGCGAGTTTCGAGGGTAAGAGAATCATATCAGTGTACGGTCATACCAAAACGCTCTTGTTGTTCAGTTAATTAACATTAAGATAAGCATCCTATAACAATTATCGGTATTGTTGTCCACATAAGCTCAACTTATCAGATGTAATCATGGCGAGGGGATACGTTAAGGTATGATTTATACTTACCGACCGGTGTTCATCCACATCACGACACATTCCCGTATCAAGGTATGCACGAGGGTTCATCTTACCGGTGAGTATACCGATTATCATCTGTTTGACCGTATATGATGTGAGAAACTCACTTATTTTGATTGAAAACAAGCCCTATGTGATATAATCACTTATTGATGAGGAACTTGATTTTCGATGCATGAGGGCACAAGAGCAAGTCCGTGAACAGGTCAGTACTTTCGTACAGCAGAGAGACGAACTTGACTCCCGGATAAATGTGATATATTATCACTTATTTGTTTGGACATGTGATTGTTGATCACTTATTGAGGTCGAATGCAGTATGTACACGTATGTATAGTATCATGGAAGATCTAGACTTGCGTCCCCGTTATTTTTCGGTAAAAGATACAACCATGATACCCAGATGATAAGCAGCATAAAGACCGAATATCTCAGAACCTCGGCAATCTCTCAAACGAAATTTCGGTACTAAGACCATATGCCAATGAATGGTTCCCACCTGGTCTTCAGTCGATTTAAGTTTATATCACCCTGCACACTTTAAAATGATTGTGAGCCTACCGATACATCTTATATAGAGCTGCTTATCTTTTTACAGTTTTAGGTTTAAAGAGGTTTGGACAGACCACTGATGTACTATCATTTTCTCTTTTGCTCGCCAGGAAACTCATTTTTGCTTTTCTATTGTTTTTGTGTTTTTGAAATTTTTCGATGTTTTTGGATTTTCAAATTTTGGATTTACTCCCCCTAAAAACAATAAACTAAGATAAATTTAAAACACAAAGGTATTTACAAAAATGATTTCCCGATGTTGGTTAACTCATGTTTTACCTCAATGCCGTTTACCAAAATTAATTTTGAATCAGAAATGATTTATCGAATTTTGGAAAAAAAAAATGAGTTGGCATGTCGGTAAGCGGTGCGGACCATGACAACATTGTCTGGCCAAAGAGTGCTGTACGAGATAATACTAATTCATAAAGCAGCTTAACTATCGACAAGTATAGGAGAGATTAGAAATTTAAAACCGTATCCTGCAACTGCTTCGTGCATTGCAAGGAATCTGAGTGCTCTCCCAAGCTGGATATCCACCCGGTGTGGATTTCAAAGTCGATTTTTGTAGCTACTGAGAAATCTCTTCACAGCAACAAGATCATAAACCTTTGGGTCCGACTGGTCTCTTACACATTGCACCAGCGAAGGTCTTTGTCTTTCTCTTTTTCTTTGAGAAGAAGTGTGCGGTTGTTCAATCCACGCCAAGGCATCCGCACACCCGGTTGGTTTGTTCAACAAACACATTTTCTTCAATCACACCGTAGAGAAAAGTACCCTACACGTTCATCTTGTGGACTTTGAACTTCTTGTGGAAGAAACAATCCATGAATCTGCAAAAAGCGTCAGACGTGCTACAGGCGCGTACTTTTCATTTGAATCTTTCCTGAGGACCCGATCAAAAACCATAACAACCAAATTTTGGAATGATCTTCATCTTGTCGAATTTTTTAACTTCATTCAACCACATTCTTTCATCAGACATTTTTGTCTTCTTTTCTCCTTTTCTCATTTCTCTCCATCAAAGGCAACAATATTCTCCTTGGTTACAACAATGTTTCGGAGCCTAATGTCGCCGATCTTGTGCATGGACGCTCCACTATCAACAATCCTAAGACTATCAATAGTTCCTCCTGGAATATCCTACACACTCATTCAGAGATTAGTTGGAGAGGGGGACCCAAGCCTTCACAGACTTGGGTCGTCCGTCATCATCGAGAATTGTGACATCCATTTCCCGATGATTCGGAATTGATGTAGCTCCCCCTGAAACAATTTCCAATTTTGGTTTCCAAATCTGTTTTTGTTTTTCATTTTTAACATTTGATTCAACAGATTTTGTTTGGACAACCTCCGGTTTTAAAACCTTTTCAACATTTTTCCGTTGTTTCTTTCTCTGTTTCACTTCTTGTTGTTTAACAAGACGAGGGTCCTGTTTTGGTGAAACAAATCTTTTATGGTAATTGTTACCATGGGGGGCATCAACTTTGGCTTTTTGTTTATGAAGATATGGACAATTTCGAATGATATGTCCAATTGTGCCACATTCAAAACATGATCTTCGTTCAACAAACCCCGAAGTATCATGTGATCGTCTTGCCGATGATGAACTTTGTGATCCTGAGGTACTAGGTTTTGAACTATTTGGTTCATTTCTTTTCATCACAGTTGCTTTCTTGACAAAATCTAAGTTAGATTGGTTTTCAAACGTTTCAATTTTGTCCGTTCCCTTAGATTTCAAAAAGTTCACATTCTTGTTCTTCTTTTGATTTGGCTTCTTTTGACTTTGAGCCGGCAATTTTCCTTTTTGTTTGTTATGATTTTGCTGCCTTTTCTCTGTTGGTAATTTCTGATTGCCAAATTGTTTTCTAACTTCAGCCTTTGGGATAGGAGGGCACTGTGTTACCACAACGTGTGATCCTTTCTTACCCAGAAATTTACTTGTCGAATTTTCAAAAACTTTACTGATTAGGGATTGATTTACATTCTTAATCGGAAAATCTTTGTCAGAATAAATTTTATTATCACCAACAAGAGTATACAGCAAATCCACACTCTCCGACTCTTGTGCAGACAAGGACTCGATTGCAACAGTCTTAGCGGTTTTGCAGGAGGATCACACAGAATATGATTCTCAAGAGGTATGTCCTCTTCTTTTATCACTGCATCAGACTTTGCTGAATCAGTATCATCAGATTCATCATCAGAAGAATCAGCATCCTCAACAACAACTGGAGGATCCTGATTCTGTTCAGCAGAAGACACACATGTATCTGCAGACACATCCGAATCTGATGATACTTCTTTCTTGTATCCGAGTCCTGTTGCAAATTCATTAACATCTAGAGGAACAGATGGTTCAAAGAAAGTTCTATCCTCCTCGTCAGGCATGGCATCATAATTGTGTCTCACAGGTGGTGGACATTTCTTGTATCCAATGCATGTGACATCCCGTTTCTCTTTCTGTACGTCAATGATGTGATCCAACACATAGCTAGAGCTCAAATAACTGTCTAGCTTAAGTTGGATCGCCTCACTTTCAGTTTTGACACAAGCCATTTCCTTTTGCATTACCTCAAGGCGAGTTATATACAAATTAATGTCAGTTTGTTTTCTGGAAACCATTTTAGTTAACTCGGTTTTATCTTTCTTTAATTTCTCAATTACCGATTTAAACTCCTTTTCATGGTTTTCATAAAACATGTTGGCTTCAGTGCACTTCGAAAGATCCACAGTCAACTTCTGATTGTGAATGAATGTCACATCATATTTGTCTTGCAAAGCCTCGTGTTCGCTTTGCAATTCACACCACTTATCATTCAAAGAAACATGTTTGTCTTGCAAGTCAAACAAACTAGCTTGTAAAGCATCATGTTTGCCTTGCAACTCAGACATGTTTGCTTCTAAGTCAGCATTTTTAACACGCAAACTATCACAGTTATCACAACTAACAGCAATGGGTTCATCGACACATACCTGACTTGATGAACTGTCGACATTAGCCATAAAGGCTGAATGGAGAGAAGACGAAGAATAAGCAGCTTGATCCACCAAAATAGATCTTCTTTCAATTCCTGCTGTAGCTTCTTCCAAAAGCTCATCAATATCTGCATCGACTGACGCACTTGATGTCTCATCCACATGATCATTACCTGAAGTGGAGGATTCTTCATCTGAGCTTCCACTATAACCTGAGCTGTCTTCATCTTCAGAAGATTCATCACCATTGGTGGAAGATTCCCCACCACTGGCGTGATTTAAATCCTTAACCACTTCAGCAAAACATGCTGTTCCATCTGGAGCATCACCACTCAGCTGAATTGACCAATCACAACCTTCATCTACTTGAACCACAAGTGCCTGGTTGGCATTAGATGGTCCTGCTTGACTCTGGTTGTTGACAGGCACCAATGTGCGCTCATTGTTCCTTACTTGGTTCTGATTTGCCCTGTTGCCTTGACCTCTGAAAGGATTTTGGTTTCCATGTTGAGATGGCCTCGTACATTCACGTTTGAAATGACCACGTTCACCACAATTGAAGCACTTAACAGCCTGCTTATCAAACCCATACTTGGTGTCTTTCTTGCTTTCCAAGCTGGTTCTGCCAGTTCTTTCCATGAAATCCTTTGCTCGCCTAACAGCACTGGCAAAGGCCCACTTGATGTCCATCATCTCCATCTCCTCTTTATCGATCTGCTGATAGTCTTCTTGAGTCAGATTAATGTTGCCAATCTGACCTTCCACTAATCCACAGTATGCGCTCACCAAAGTGTTTAGAAGCTCCATATGTTCTTTTGCTACTTCAACACTGACTTTAGAGAAACTTGAGGTGTCGAGCCGTACTGTATTTGGCTTTGATTGCTGACTAGCAGATGATGTGCTTCCATAACATGCTTGCTGTTGAGGAGGAAGTGGATTCCCGTATAAATCTGTTGGTCCGGTAGATCGAACAGGTAATGGATTTCCGAACATATCAGTTGCTCTGATAGGTTGTTGGCTTTGCTGTTGTGGCACTGGTTGAGTAACTGATTGAAGCGGATTTCCATACATGTCTGTTGTTGGAGGAGGCTTGGCCGGAACTTGGATAGGATTGCCATACATGTCAGTGCTAGACACAAACGCTGTTTGAATTGGAGCGTGTGAAGAAGGTTTTGTAGAAGTGCTAGAAGTTCCATAATACATTTCAGGATTTTGTGGCACTGGAACTCTTTTCGCCTTGAGAGTTTCTTCCTGATTCTTGTTTTCCAGGAGTTGAACAAAGTCATTGAAGTTTGTTGTAGCTAAAGTGCCATTGTACTTCATGATTTCCAAGAAAGTATTCCATTGAGGTGGCAGTGCATCTGCAAACTTTTTCACTACCTCTGCTGAAGTTGTTACAACCCCAATATTTGCCAATTCAGTCAGCAAATGATTAAATCGACTTGTCAAATCTCCTAAAGATTCATTCTCCATACAAGTAAAACCATCAAACTCTTTCTTTAGCAGGTCTTTTCTCAATTGACGTGTCGCTTCATTTCCTACGCCCCTTATCTTCAATGCGTCCCACAACTTCTTCGTTGTCTTGAAACTGACAAATTGATGATAAATATCTTTGCTTAACGCCTGAGTAAGAATGGCATACGCTTTCTTCTCTAAGTCATAGACCTTCTTCTGATCTTCCGTAAGATCGGCAAACGTAGCAGCAGATGAAGCGGCAACCTCTATTGTTTGATCAAAATCTGTGATGAAACGCAACCACAATTCTGTATTTTGACCAAGGACGTATGTATGAAATCTATCAAACCATCCCGGATATTCACTTAAGTGCATCAACTTTGGAGGCCTATTCAAACTTCCCGTTTCACTCTCGCTTAACAAAATGCTTTGAATACTTGGAGTTTGATTTGATACGAATGCCCATTGACCGGTAGATATAGCATTAGCTTGCAAAGATACAGATACGGGAGATTCGGCCCATGCAGGAGATAAACTGGTATTTCTATACTTTCCCGAATCCGGAGCCGGAGTACCATAATACATTTCTGTATTTATCGGAGTACCCCACATCGAATTCATTTTTGATCAAGAAAAATTGTTACACTAGTTCTCTCGGGTTCTCCTTGTTAACAACCAACCAGCCGAAGGATCCCTGATCGAAAGACGAGAAAAACACAAACTTGTTAAACTTAAACAGACAAGGATCGAAGGATCAATACTTGTTCGAAGGATCAACAGTGTTCGAAAGATCACTGTTGAATTTCGTACAATGATTTTGAAGGATTCTCCAATCGAAAGATCCTTATATTTCGAACCAGAACAGTAGATCGAAAGATGTATTTTTCAAAAAGATTCCTTGGATCGAAGGATAAGTCACAGACTCCGAAGGATGTTCGAAGGATGATTATCTATCGAACTTCCTTTGATCGAAAGATGATCTTTCGACTTCGAAGGATATCCTTCGATCTGTACTGACACAGTTGACAAAAGTGACAGGTTGGTGAAAAGGTGATGGGTTGGTAGAAATCTTTCGGCAGAAGGTATGCTCAGACCATACCTTTTACCAAACCAAGATTTGAACAATAAAATATTACTTAAAAAGACAGTTCTTATCCAGAAAACCGGTCACCGGAGTAAGCCGGAATTTGGCCGGAGATTACCAAACTTCTTAAAAACAAGTTTTTAAGTTACCCAACCCGTCCTTTAACACACCCGGTTAGTTTAGAACACGTTTTTACGTCAAGAAATGCGAGAAAAACACTAAAAACGGGTGCTAAACCATGTGAGTTTTGTCCAAACACTCCAAAGTCTTGTATAAACTCGGTTTTTAACAAGGAAAAGAGCCACGGCTCTGATACCACTTGTAGGTCCCTCGGAGGTTGAGGTCAAACCTAATCCTTGTTATGTTTAACACACTAGCAAGTGCGGAATCCAAGCTAGAATGCAAACCGGTAGTTTATATGAGAACACAAGCTACAAAGAGAAAGGTAGACACACGAGATATCAAAGTTTTCTCTTGTATTTCAGTGGACACGGTTACAGCCCTTGACCAAACTGAAAATACGCTCTCTACAAGACTAAGTTCACTCACATCTCACACACCTCTCACTCTAATGAAGTGAACACATTACATGAGTATATATATCCATCACAGCTCGTCTGGTCGAAGGATCAGATAGCCTGATCGAAGGATCATCTATCGATCTGAAACCTATCGAAGGATCCACATATACCTCGAAGGATGATATCCTTCGAGGTCCATCTATATCCATCGAAGGATTATCCTTCGAGCTCATCGAAGGATATAAACAATCCTTCGATGACTCATCCTTCGACACAAACATCTAACAAACAATGTGCTAACTGTTTGGCCAAGTCAAACCAAGAGGATGGTTGACTTGGTCAAACTTACATCGAACACACATATTAACAAACCTAAGACGTAAACCAGACTAACACAAGACATCGTTTTGTATCATGACAAAATACAGACAAAGTACAGACACAAGTGCACCAACACTACATACGTCTAATAACATTAACATACAAAATCTTCATTGAAAAACAATGATTTTAACATGTTGATTTATTCAACCCATGTATTAGATGTGTTTCTAACCTAGTTATATATCAATTATTGATAATGATAAATGATTATTAATTCAAATAGTTATCAAGTTAGTAGACAATTATAATGTTAAATTAATCAATATACAATTATGGGATAATTATGGAATCCAAATAAATTATTTTAACCGACCACTGTTGTGCGCCACCACCGTCGCCGCTCAACGTTGCTCCATCGCCATGTACCTGCTATCGTCATCGTCGTTGACAAAACTGGATCTAGTCATTTCGATTTGTGAACCCCGATCAAGGCATTTAGTAAAACTATCAACGTCACTGAGGTCAAAATGGGCAGGTTGCACATAAATTGTTTTTTTTATCTAATAAAAAAAACCTGAATTTACCATGGTTGATGTAGTCATGTTATCTGCCAGCTTTAGTTTCTTTGATTGTTGTTGTTCCTCTAGAAATATTGGAAGTTCTGCTCTGGTTCTTTGTGTGGAAATTTCAGAATTTAATATATGTACCCTGAAAACAAAAATGGACATGAAGTTTCTAAGGTTAGGTTACTGCTTTATTTATTTGTTCAGCACAATCGAATGCCTTGTGGAAGAATAAAAGGCTTTTGATACAATCCCAAGAGGCCTAGTAAGCCCAATCCAGTTAAAAAACCTAATTCGACAGTTTGATAGACGTGGGCTGAAATAGTGGGACGGTTTGTTCATTCAATTTGTGGGTATTAGAAATAGGGTACTCAGTTTATTAGGAGTTTTCGATGTTTTTATATAAAATTAGGGTTTTTTATACCTATATATATTCGGAGATCTAATCCTTCTCTTATTGGATTATTCTACCAATTTCATCTATCAATTTCAAGATTCTATCAACTGGTTCCATTACCGGGAAATCGTGGCGCCAAAAAACCGGAGTAACCTATATCCAAATCCATCATACCCCAACCCTGTGGCTGCTCAATTAACGGCAATAACATCTTCCATGGAGTGCCTGCAGAATGAAGTTGTTGCCCTCAAAATGCAAGGCCAAAAGAAACATAAATCACGCACCGAGTTCAACAAATTTATGAAGAGTCCTCTTGGGGCAACAACCGTCGTTACCATCCCTACAACAAAATCGAATTTCCTAAATTCAGCGAGAGTGATTCACAGGGGTGGACACTTAAGGCTAAGAAATATTTCCGGTATTTTAACATACCATAAGAGGAGAAGGTGGACGTGGCCTCCATGCATTTGGAGGGGGATGCATTAGACCTTTATTCCTGGTTATCTTCTGATTAGGAAATTGAATACTGGGAAGACCTTGTTTGCACTTTAGAGAAAAATTTTGGACCCGTTAGGTTTTAAATCCCAAACAAACACTTATGTAACATCCGGCAAACCGTTACGGTGCAGGAATATCGCCAAGAATTTGCGAAGCGTTTTTCCCGGGTCACGAATTGGCCAAAGCACTGTATCTTAGGGGTATTTCTAAACAGCCTCAAAGAGGGCCTCAAAGCTGATGTTAGGATTCATAAACCCAGAGTTGTTTACAAAGCTATGAGTATAGCTCTTGAGTTCGAATCCAAAGTTAGTAATATTCCGTTCAAGACAAAACTGACTCCAGCAGCTTCTAACACACTGGTACCCGCTGTTTCAGCCCAAAAGCAAACAGGGACTCGTATTTCTGATGCAGAAAAATAGAATCGATACATTCGGGGGGTGCTTCTGATGTGGAGAGAAATACGGACCAGGGCACCGATGCAAGACAAATACTTTCAAACTATTGGAGGTAACATAAGGAATGGAGAAACAAACCGATTGCATAGTGGGGCAACTTACCGGTTCAGCCACTAAACTAGCCGAAATCAGTCTCCACGCCCTCTTTGGTAAGCCCAATCCAACTACTATGAATTTGCAGGGTATTTTGGCGGATAATGAAATCATAATTCCGATAGATAGTGGATCGACACACAATTTTGTCACACCCTGATTTTCCGGTGGGTTCGAACTTGGGGTTTATGTGTGATGTCGAATAACAGTATCACAATTGGCATGATAAAGTACAAGTATGAAAACTTGAAACTATATTAAATAATGTTTTATAATATGTGTTAGGTACAAATATCCCACAACGCAAGATCATAATAAAAAGGACTTTAGACATCGTAGGTCTTTAGCCATGGAGTCGCAAATTCCAAAGCTTTATGGCTCAATCATATCCAACCTACTATTGAGGTTCGTCACCTCAGGTCAATCTTTAATAATACGCCAGTTTTCACTATTAAATACTACACTGACTCTTTTGAAAATAATTTTTTTTTCAAAATCATTTGATAAATATATGAAAACCAGTTGATAATCATTTTATTTTTTACTTTGGGATAGATTTCTTGTTACCAGTTTTACATGATTCTCAATACAGTCGGGGACCGGAATCAAATGTCGGTACATGATTAATATACACACCATCTTTAATATTTAGCGTCTGTCAGGTGTATACCTACACCCCATGCTTATTTTATATGGCCATTATAATTAATGAGTCGAGACGTCCAGACACGGTACTATTAACCCCCAAGTGTTTAATGTTATGAAGCATAACGGATTAAATCGAGCTATCACATTTCTATGACATCATTTGCCCTTTTGTAATACCCGCTCCAAGTGGCTGATGCCATATCCCAAGTTTTATAAATAAAATAGGCTAAAAGTATATACCTTTGCTAGTTGTTAAAACAATTTATTCGATTCTCGTAGCAAAGCCGTATTCAAAGAATATTAAACCTAGATGCGATTATCCGGATGGCTCTATAGTCCAGAATGAACATAATTATTATCTGTTAGAATGTTTACGGGTCATTGGTAAGTCTTTTGACTTTGACTCGTTAACTTAGAATTACGCTTGGTTCCGCTAGATTAAGCGTTGACCGGATAGAACGTGGTTTATACCCTTATGAGTGAGCACTCTTGTATAATATGGGTTTATTAGCCAAACATTCTGATTTAGAAAGGTTTTGAAAAGGTTTAACCTTATACGACTAGTTTATATGGTTTATGCCATTTAACTAGTCGTGCGCATATATACGAGATCAGGTGGTCGATTGGGTTTATGACGAGTCTGACATGTTTAAATACATTTTATGATGTTATATAACTTGTCTCAAGTCAGAATATAAGTTACATAGGCTTTAAAACCATTTTATATGATTATACGCCAAAAGGGCGTTTTTGACTTTTTACGAGTTATATGTTTGACTCGTCATTTGACCCACTTAAATGTGATGATCATGGAATATAATTACATAGAATTATACCCTACATTATGATGATCTTATGGACGGGTTTGATTGGGTTTTTAGGTTGACCAAAGAGGTCAAAACCGAAAGTCAAAGAAAAAGTCAAACTGCTTGACTTTCGACTAGGAATTGAATGCTAAACTGAAAATTGACTAAAGAGAATCACTTACCTAAACTTGAAGACTACTAGAACCTCAAAAGGAACGTTCCTAAATGCAGAGAAGAGCTCCACAAATGTTTTAAAGAGTGAAGTGATGAAGGTGTGGTGAACTAGTGCAACTTAAGGTGATATTTATAGGTGATCAAGTGTAATTTGGTGATTCCAAGTGTGACTAGAGTCTCTAAGAACAAGATTAGTTGTTGGACAAGTGTCCTAAGGAGGTTTAAGGTGGCAATTACGCGAAGGTGGCACAAGGATAAGCAAGGTTGTTGTCTAGCCATGTTTCTACTATCAGCGTACCCCTTGCGGACCGCAAGGGGTTTGCCATACGGTCCGTAAGGGGACCTGGCGCGCATGTATTTTAAATATCCCTTTCGGACCGCAAGGGATAAGTGTTTGGTCCGCAAGGACCTCCTTGCGACCAAAATAATTGCCTTTTAGGTAGTTTCAACCCCTCAACTGTCACACCCCAACCGATGGCGGAAACATCATGGCGGGACGAAATAGATAATTTAACCATGTTCTTCTTGACATCAAACCATGGATTGGTTAGTGTCGTAGGTTCGGTTAATTTGTAGATATATAGACATATATATATTTATATAGTTTTTTAGTAGTCCAAGTGTTAGTTTTAGTCAAGTATGATCATGCATAGGTTGGATGAATCCATTAACCCGAATGTTCACCAATTCACAAATCATCACAAGGATAATCGGATGGTCGTGGAACATAAGAACATAAAATTACTATATCTAAAACAACCAAGTGAGCTAGCTAGAAGCGTGCATCCTAAACATTGAGAGTGTTTGGGGACGTGATGTAGCATTGTTCCTTTGTTTGGAAATTGTTTTGAGATGTAGTAATATGAAGATAAACTAACTAATCAAGAAAGTGGGGTAGTGGAAACATAGTTTGATAGCCAAGGCTTCCATTGTTCACACTTTACCAAAACACAAGTCTTACAATATGGACGATTAAAGACTTGAATTGGTCTTAACACTTTGTAGGTTGTTTGAACCTTTTTGGGCAGTAGCTAAGTGAGGTTTTGAGGCTTTTAATCCCTTGGGGATCAACCATACTCAAGCCCCACAACCATGAGTTTGATTGGGAGCAAGGTAGGTACAAGATTCCCACAAGATAGAACAAGAAACAAACAATGTTGTAAAAGTTTTGTGAAAACATAATTGTAGGTCCACCCGGAGGATCGAGTAACCTCTATTCCCTGTTTTCCGACAAACCCGAAAGTGCGGAATCCAAACGGGTAAGTTAAACCAAGTGACGAACACGTAAAACACAAGATTCACCGATTAACACTCCATTGTATTAATCTAGAAAACGGTTACAATACAATGTTTACAAGATGCTCTCATAAACTCTAAGTGTGTGTGTGTTTACAGTGTTCGCTCCGAAATCTATTCAGACTTCTCTTGACTGTGTTATGTCTGTTGTGAGTGTATATATACTGAAGCCATGACGAAAACAAGATCCAGACGAAAACCCATTAACGAAAACCAAGATCTGGACGAAATCACAGTGATTTCGTCCCATAGTGTTTTCGTCCCATTTGGTTTGCATTCTAAGTGTTTTCACCACAAGTGATTTCAACACATGGGGACTTGGACGAAATCAGTGATTTCGTCTCATATGGGCCTTGGCTTCTTCATGTTGGACTTCTACTTGGGCTTTGACAGTTGGGCCTTGGCTTGGGCTTAGAACAAACAAACAACAAACATAAACTATAATCTAAAATGCAAACTGCACACACGCAGTTGCATTTACATCAAACGTTACGAAGTAGATAACATACCGAGTCAAGACAGGAGGATGTCTTGACTACGGCCTTTACTTCGTAGCCGAGTCGAGCCGAGTCAAACCGAGTCGAGTCGTATCCACACGATATGTATCAACAAACTCCCCCTTGGATGCTGCTCGCGAGGTTCGTAATCTCGTTCTCCATCTCTTGATGGTTCATTCATTCTCGGAAAGGATCTTCAAAGTCTTCACGCGTTGTGAGTAGAAAGTGTATCAACAAACTCCCCTTTTCATTTAGAAAGTGTATCAATAAACTCCCCCTTTGATTATGCTGTGAATCTTTTGATTTTCGATACTTTAGATCCTTGTGGTGTTGGTGATTGATCAGCGGCAACTCGATCATCTTTATCATTTGAGTGCCTCCATGTCGTGTCTTCATTCCGAAGCTTATCATCGAACATGTTCTCCTTGCCTTTAGCATCTGCACATGCAAGAAAGCTAAACGCGTAATGAGAACAACTGCTTGGAATATAGTTAACATTAAACAAATGACACACATGTGACCAATTCTTATTCAACTACCGTCCAACAGTTTAGTTTGAAAAGTTAACAGATTTTTCAATTTAGATTATTAACTTTCAAAACTTGCAAACTCTGACCGTTTATGAAGATTCAGTCGTTTTGGTTTTCATCAGATTTCAGGCAACGAAGATTTGAGTTCCAACATCGGTTAATCAAAACTAAAGCAGAAATAAAATCTTTTTGGCTTTTATAAAGTTTAAGTTAAAACATACCTAAAATCTTTTTGGTATTTTGAATATTTCAAACTTAAAGACTGAAATCAGTAAATAAATATATACAGAGTTGCAGAAACTAAGAAAAGTAAATATATACAAACATTCTTTTTGCGAGTTTCGAGGGTAAGAGAATCATATCAGTGTACGGTCACGCCAAAACGCTCTTGTTGTTCATTTTGTTAACATTTAGATAAGCATCCTATAACAATTATCGGTATTGTTGTCCACATAAGCTCAACTTATCAGATGTAATCATGGCGAGGGGATACGTTAAGGTATGATTTATACTTACCGACCGGTGTTCATCCACATCACGACACATTCCCGTATCAAGGTATGCACGAGAATTCATCTTACTGATGAGTATACCATTTATCATCTGTTTTGCCGTATATGAAAATGTGAGAAACTCACTTATTTTGTTTGAAAACAAGCCCTATGTGATAGAATCACTTATTTATGAGGAACTTGATTTTCAGATGCATGAGGGCACAGGAGCAAGTCCGTGAACAGGTCAGTACTTTCGTACAGCAAAGAGACGAACTTGAATCCCGGATAAATGTGATATATTATCACTTGTTTTGTGGACATGTGATTGTTGATCACTTATTGAGGTCGTATGCAGTATGTACACGTATGTATGATATCATGGAAGATCTAGACTTCGTCTCCGTTTGTTTCGGTAAAAGAAACAACCATGATACCCAGATGATAAACAGCATAAAGACCACATATCTCAGAACCTCGGCAATCTCTCAAACGAAATTTCAGTACTAAGACCATATGCCAATGAGTGGTTCCCACCTGGTCTTCAGTCGATTTAGGTTTATATCACCCTGCATACTTTAAAATGATTGTGAGCCTACCGATACATCTTATATAGAGCTGCTTATCGTTTTTCATTTTGCATTTCAGTTTAAAGAGGTTTAGACAGACCACTGATGTTCTATCATTTTCTCTTTTGCTCGCCAGGAAACTCATTTTTGTTTTTCTATTGTTTTTGGGTTTTGAAATTTTTCGATGTTTTTGAATTTTCAAATTTTGGAAATTACTCCCCCTAAAATCAACAAACTTTCAATAATTTTAAAAACACAAAGATATTTACAAAAACAATTTTCCGATGTGGATTACTCTTGCTTGACCTTAATGCCGTTTACCAATAATAAAAAGTCAAATCTTGATTTATCAAATGCTTTAGTAAAAAGGTCGGCACGTTGGTCATCAGTATGGACAATGACAACATTGATGAGTTTCATATTGAAACAATTACGTGTGAAGTGATATTCGAGATCAATGTGTCTGGTCAAGGAGTGCTGTACGAGATGATAATAATTCATAAAGCAGCTTAAATATCGACAAGGATAGGAGAGATTAGAAATTTAAAACCGTAATCCTGCAACTTCTTCGTGCATTGGCAGGAATCTGAGCGCTCTCCTAAACTGGATATCCACCAGGTGTGGATTTCAAAGTCGATTTTGTAGCTACTGAGAAATCTCTTCACAGCAACAAGATCATAAACCTCTGGGTCCGGCTGGTCTTCCACATTGCACCAGCGAAGGTCTTTGTCTTTCTCTTTGAGAAGTAGTGTGCGGTTGTTCAATCCACGCCAAGGCATCCGCACACCCGGTTGGTTTGTTCAACAAACACATTTTCTTCAATCACACCGTGGAGAAAAGTACCCTACACGTTCATCTTGTGGACTTTGAACTTCTTGTGGAAGAAAAATCCATGAATCTTCAAAAAAGCTTCAGACGTGCTGCAGGCGCGTACTTTTCATTGGAATCTTTCCTGTTGACCCGATCAAAAACCATAACAACCAAATTTTTGGCACATATTTCATCTGGTCGAATTTTTCAACTTCATTCCTTTTTCCTCTCCATCAATGGCAACAATATTTCTCCTAAATGTAACAATATTTCGGAGCCTTATGTCGTCGATCTTGTGCATGGACGCTCCACTATCAACAATCCTAAGACTATCAATAGTTCCTCCTGGAACATCCTGCACACTCATTCAGAGATTAGTTGGAGAGGGGGACCCAAGCCTTCACAGACTTGGGTCGTCCGTCATCATCGAGAATTGTGACATCCATTTCCCGATGATTCGGAATTGATATAGCCCCCCCTGAAACAATTTCCGATTTTGGTTTCCAAATCTGTTTTTGTTTTTCATTTTCAACATTTGATTTAACAGACTGCGTTTGGACAACCTCTGGTTTTAAAACCTTTTCAACTTCTTGTCGTTGTTTCTTTTTCTGTTTCTTTTCCCGTTGTTTAACAAGACGAGGGTCCTGTTTTGGTGAAACAGATCTTTTATGGTAACTGTTACCATGGGGGGCATCAACCTTTGACTTTCCCTTGGTGAGATATGGACAATTCTTAACAATGTGCTCGTACTCACCGCATTCAAAACATGATCTCCGCTCAACAAACCTCGGAGTATCATAACTGTAAGAGCTTGATGATGAACTTCGTGATCTTGAGGTACTTGGTCCTACATCACAACCGTTTGTGTGTTATGTGTAATTGTTTTGACTGTTTCTTTTCAGAATTTTACTTTGTTTAACAAAATCCGTGTTGGATTTGTTTTCGAAAGTTTCAATTTTATCAGTCCCTCTGGATTTCATGAAGTTCACCTTCTTGTCCTTTTTCTGGGTCTGTTTCTTTTGACCTTGAGTCGGTGATTTACCTTTTGATTTGGTGCGATTTTGCTGAACTTTCTCAGTTGGTAATCTTTGATTGCCATTTTGTTTACGAATTTCAGCTCTTGGAATCGGAGGACACTGTGTTACCACAACGTGTGATCCTGTCTTTCCCAAGAACTTACTTGTTGAATCTTCAAAAACTTTACTGATTAAGGATTGATTAATATTCTTAATAGGAAAATCTTTGTCAGAGTAGATTTTATCATCACCAATAAGAGTGTACAGCAAATTCACACTCTCAGACTCTTGTGAGGAAGTAGACGTGGACTCGATCAGAACAGTCGTAGCAGGTTTTGCGGGAGGATCACATAGAATATGATTCTCGAGAGGTATGTCCTCTTCTTTGATTACCGCATCTGACTGTGCTGAGTCAGTATCATTAGATTCATCATCTGAAGAATCAGTATCCTCAACAATGATTGGAGGATCCTGATTTTGTTCAGCAGTTACAAAAGTATCTGCTGACACATCCGAATCTGATGATACTTCCTGTTTGTATCCAAGTCCCGTTGCAAATTCCTCAATGTCTAAAGGAACAGATTCTTCATAATGAGTTCTATACTCCTCATCAGGCATTGCATCATAATTTTGTCTAACAGGTGGTGGACATTTCTTATATCCAATGCACGTGACATCCTTTTTCTCTTTTTGTGTGCCAATGATGTGATCCAGCACATATCTAGAGTTAGAATAATTGTCTAGTTTAAGCCGGATCGCCTCACTTTCACACTTTGTGCAGGCTAACTCTTTTTGCATGCTTTCAAGACGATTCATATAAATGTTTATGTCATTTTGTTTTCTTGAAACCATTTTTGTCAGTTCGGTTTTATCTTTTCTTAAAGTTGCAACCATCGTTTTAAATTCCTTTTCATGGTTTTCATAAAACATGTTAGCCTCTTTTCATTTCGAAAGATCCACTATCAACTTTTGATTGTGCATATTTGTCACTTCAAATTTGTTTTGCAAATCCTCATGTTTGCTTTGCAAATCACACCACTTAGAATCAAAAGAAACATGTTTGTTTTGCAAGTCAGACAATTCAGCATTTAAAGCATCATGTTTTCTTTGCAACTCAGACATATTAGCATCCAAATCAGCACATTTAACACTTAAGCTAGCACAATTATCACAATTAACAATAGTTGGTTCATCGACACATACCTGACTGGAATCACTCTCAGATGCTGACCTATCTGCATCAGAATCAACAACATCCCTTGATGATTCACATTCAGATCCATCATCGCTTGAACTTGAACGTGAAGTTGTAACATCTTCAACTGAAGTTGAAACGTCTTCAACTGAACTACTGTCATGTTCAGAACTGTCATTGTTTCGTGATGATTCACCATTGATGGTATCTTTGACAATTTTTGTAACGCCCCAAAATCTAAATGTCATATATTCGAAATATGTCCTTGTGACATCCCAAATTTCGTATAATATAAATATATTATATTCAAGATGTTAAGTAACGGAAAACAGTAAATATAGATTTGTACCATAAGAAAGTAATGATAAGTTTAATATATATGTGTATATATAAAAATTATTGGGGTGTTAAATGTTTCAAGTAATTAGCTAAGTCTTAGATAAATATGAAGGAAGTTATAAATTTAGAAAGACTATACAAGAACAACAATGAAAGCTTGTTCAGGGGCTGAATGTGTAAATTCATATTATAAGAGGGGAAATTAAACACAGTGATTGTGTTTGGTGTGTGGGTCGCGAGAGAAGGGCAGGAGCAAGGGGAAACCCTTCTCCTTCAATTACATGCAAGAACTCAAGAATTGAACCTGAATTTGAGAGGAAATCGAATGCATGAGGCTAGATACAACTTAATTTAAGTGTATCGATCATAAGGTAAGTTGCAATTTATGATTTGATGATCTTGTATGAAGTGGGTTTAGGTTTAATCCGTGAAATTGTGTGAAATTAATCATGTATATGTGTTAGATTCACCGTGTAGAACATGAACTATGTAAGATTCTAAGCAATTTGATGTTTCGGGATAAAACCCACTTGTGCTAGTAGGAATGGTGAGATGCAAGAATTACCATGTTCAATTCTTGTATAATTTTGATGTATGGTGTGCTATATGATCGATTCTTACTAGTTAGATTGAGTAGGATTTGAAAGAAATATGATGTTGTGTTATTGTTGTTGATTGGAAACAAGTGGTAGAAGATGAGCATGAAATACTTGTACATTGTGCCTTACTTGTTGTACGCCCACCAAGTGTTTGATGAAATGCCGATGTGATGATTTTTAGATGAATTGTGGACAATGATGGATGGAAATGTTTAGAATGTATTAATGAAGTGATAAACGATAGGTTAACATGAGATATGTGTTTTGTGTGATAATGAATTTGGATTTCGAAGATATTGAACCATGTGGTTGATGAATCGTGTTAGTGGAAGTCAGTGTAGATAAGAGTTGGAAAATGTGTGTTAATATGAATGAGCATGAATACTAACATTATCATGGCATGACGACATGAAAGGATAGGAAACACACAAGCATTGACCCAGCATGGAAGGCTAACGAGTCAAGATGAGGCAAGGAAGCGGTCACGAACACAGACGCACAAGGTAAGTGACTTCGAATCACTTCTTAGTATACATATAGAGTGTTCTTGTTTATGGATGAAGGGAGATGATTGATGTATATAAAATGGCTTTAGGGATTTTGTAAAAACCCCACTTTGAGTGCCATTCCCGGTTGTAAGGCGAAAAGCATGTTTAGTAAGCATTTCAAGCACCCAAAAACAAACTTTCCCGGAGCCCATATGCACTGCCCGTCGCCGACGGCTCCCAGCCCGTCGCCGACGGGCTTCGGTTATTTCGAATGTGGCGGACGGCTTAACCTCCTGGTTACGGCCTTAGTTGGTTAAGGGCTTTTCCCGAGCCCGTCGGGGACGGGTTCATACCCGTCGCCGACGGGTTGTCTAAGTTGCTTTCTCCAGTTTTCGCGTCTCGCATTTCCGGTTGACCCGTAACGCGTCCTGGTGATTCGTTTTTCGATCCGATGACCCGTAAAGCTCCCGAAAAGCTCCTTAACTTCGTTAAAGTTGCATAAACACAATTTTAATCAAAAGTAGGCCATTTAAGATTCACACTCATATAAAAACATAAAGTTACACGATTTCGAGCACCTGTTTTCAATCACGTGTCAGTAGGTGGTATGTACGAGATTATATGTATGTATGAATGTATTTAGGAAAACGACGTAAGTATATGCACGTCTGAGTGAAGGTATGCACGTGTGTAGTTATGATTCATTTTATGAATGCATGTAAGTATGTAGTTATGTATGTATAAATGTATATATGTAGGTATCGGTGTATGTATGTACGCAAGAAGTTATGTATGAGCATGAGCATTATGTATTTGAGTGTGAAGATACATACGTGTGTAGGTATTGATTCATTTTATGAATGCATGTAAGTATGTAGTTATGTATGTATAAATGTATATATGTTGGTATCGGTGTGTGTATGTACGCAAGTAGTTATGTATGAGCATGAGCATTATGTATTTGAGTGTGAAGATACATACGTGTGTAGGTATGAACGTATATATATGTGGATGCAAGTATGTATGTATGTATGCGAGTAGGTAGATATGTATGTATATATGTATGTGTGCATATATGTATGTATGTAGGTACGTATGATGTAATCATGTACATATGTAAGTAGATGCGTGGGTATGCAAGTAAAGTGTGCTCCGAGAATGAAATGTAATGCAGGTAGACATAATAATGTGTGTATGTACGTAGATGTGTATTTATGTGTATGCGAAGATACGTATTGTATATGAACGTATGTAGAGGCGTAGTAATGTATGTGCGTATGTAGATATGTATTTGGTATATATGAAGGTACGTATGGGTATATGCAGGTATGTAGATATAGGAAGGTATGTACATATGTAGATGCATATGTATAAATGTAAGAACTTATATGTGTATGATTTAGATACGTCGAGTAATACGTTATTAATAGTGTGCCTTGAGAATGAAAAGTAATGCAGGTACATTATTGAAGCCTCACCAGAATATGGATACGCGGATGAAATGTCTAAAGTTAGAAAGATAACGCAATGGAAAGTGTACGAGATTGAATCTTGTTTATGTCTGTGTACTAATGTGATAAATGTATGTGGTGAGTGCAGGTTGTACGATTCACGGGCGGTTATCATGAGGAATAGAGATCGAAGACCGAGCCACAAGATAGATTGTACGGGAATAATTGAGTTTGTACTATTAGTAAACAGGACTTATGTTTTATTTTGTAAAAGATACATATTAAAACGAATTTTCAAGTAAGTCAAGACGTTTGTAATGAAAGAATTTTTATGGTACGAATTTTCCGCTGCGACTTTTTGTCAAATACGTATTAGGGTCTAACAATTTTAGCATAAAATGCCGTTTTTGTTTGACTACAGTTCCTTGGATCAAGAGATGATGGTGCTACCATAGAACGATGGCACTGTGAAGCAACTGGTGGTAATGGATTTCCATACAACTCTGTGGTTGGAGCTGGCTTTACAGGAACTTGTATCGGATTGCCATATAAATCTGTGCTTGTGACAAACGCCGTTTGAAGTGGAGCGTGTGAAGAAGGTCTTGCAGAAGTTCTAGGAGTTCCATAATACATATCAGTATTTTTTCGCACTGGTATTGCAGAAGTGGGTGCGGGATTTTCGGCCCATGAGGGAGATAAACCCGTGCTCGTATATTTGTTCTCTGTATTTGACGGAGTACCCCAAGCCGGATTCATTTTCAATGTATAATGATGAATACTTGATTAAAAATCTCAAAACAAATAGTTAAGATTGATTTTTAATGGTTCTGTTAAAAATTTAACAAGTGATGTCGACGAAACAAGTATACGACGAAACAAGTATACAACGAAACAAGTTTGATTAATGAACGACAAAACTTGATTAAATTTGATTCGAAGATACTCAATGCTGAACGATGAAAGCTGATGTTGAAATAGTTATGACGAAATGTTTTTGATTTTGACGAAACCTTTATGACATTGAATGATGAGAATAATTAAACAAAAAATGTTGGCCCAGTTGTTAACAAGGTGTCGGCCCAGCATTTAATTATCCATATATAAATATAAGATGAAAGTGGATATTTTGGCCCAATCAGAATGTATTTAAAAGTGTCGGCCCAGAACTGATTTCGTTGAATTGAGGTGATTTCGGCCAGGACTGAAGTGATTTCGGCCCAGAACTGAAGTGATTTCGGCCCAGAACTGAAGTGATTTCGGTGATGAGGGTTTTCGCTGATAAGGGATTTCACCTGATTTCGTCCAATTGAATAATGTGCAGCTTGATATTGTTGACTAACTGATTTCGTTGACCAGGTATGTATCAGGGTGATTTCGTGGATATCCAGCTTTGAAAAGTGATTTCGCTGAAAGAGATAACCACACAACAAGATATTTTCAAACTAGATCTTATCTACTTCTGACACAATGCACAATTGTCAAACTAAGCCTTACTTTCGGCCACACTCTTTTCAAATAAACATCATCATTTTTATGTAACAATAGTCAAACAAATGTTTAATAATCAAACAGTAAACACAAACACAATCATTCAGTAACAAATAAAGATCAAACACAGATAATTATGCAAGAACAGTTTGAAGATGTGATGAACTAGATGAAGATTTAAGTTTCCTGAAAATATCCGAAAACACTTTTGCAAATAAAGTTCAACAAAAACCCAATAATAACATGTATACAAGAGTTTTAACAAGGTTTTATATGAACTAGAAGCAAAAATACCAAGACTTTCAAGATTTTAACAATGCTTTTCCAGAAAATGTATGAACTTTAAAATCAAAAACCAAGAAAAACAACTGAAAATCTTTCAAATCTCAATAAAAACACTTGGTTTAAACAAGGAATCGAGCCAATGCTCTGATACCAATTGTAGGTCCACCCGGAGGATCGAGTAACCTCTATTCCCTGTTTTCCGACAAACCCGAAAGTGCGGAATACAAACGGGTAAGTTAAACCAAGTGACGAACACGTAAAACACAAGATTCACCGATTAACACTCAATTGTATTAATCTAGAAAACGGTTACAATATAATGTTTACAAGATGCTCTCATAAACTCTAAGTGTGTGTGTGTGTTTACAGTGTTCGCTCCGAAATCTATTCAGACTTCTCTTGACTGTGTTATGTCTGTTGTGAGTGTATATATACTGAAGCCATGACGAAAACAAGATCCAGACGAAAACCCATTAACGAAAACCAAGATCTGGACGAAATCACAGTGATTTCGTCCCATAGTGTTTTCGTCCCATTTGGTTTTCATTCTAAGTGTTTTCACCACATGGGGACTTGGACGAAATCAGTGATTTCGTCTCATATGGGCCTTGGCTTCTTCATGTTGGACTTCTACTTGGGCTTTGACAGTTGGGCCTTGGCTTGGGCTTAGAACAAACAAAGAACAAACATAAACTATAATCTAAAATGCAAACTGCACACACGCAGTTGCATTTACATCAAACGTTACGAAGTAGATAACATACCGAGTCAAGACAGGAGGATGTCTTGACTACGGCCTTCACATCGTAGCCGAGTCGAACCGAGTCGAGCCGTATCCACACGATATGTATCAACAAACTCCCCCTTGGATGCTGCTCGCGAGGTTCGTAATCTCGTTCTCCATCTCTTGATGGTTCATTCATTCTCGGAAAGGACCTTCAAAGTCTTCACGCGTTGTGAGTAGAAAGTGTATCAACAAACTCCCCTTTTCATTTAGAAAGTGTATCAATAAACTCCCCCTTTGATTATGCTGTGAATCTTTTGATTTTCGATACTTTAGATCCTTGTGGTGTTGGTGATTGATCAGCGGCAACTCGATCATCTTTATCATTTGAGTGCCTCCATGTCGTGTCTTCATTCCGAAGCTTATCATCGAACATGTTCTCCTTGCCTTTAGCATCTGCACATGCAAGAAAGCTAAACGCGTAATGAGAACAACTGCTTGGAATATAGTTAACATTAAACAAATGACACACATGTGACCAATTCTTATTCAACTACCGTCCAACAGTTTAGTTTGAAAAGTTAACAGATTTTTCAATTTAGATTATTAACTTTCAAAACTTGCAAACTCTGACCGTTTATGAAGATTCAGTCGTTTTGGTTTTCATCAGATTTCAGGCAACGAAGATTTGAGTTCCAACATCGGTTAATCAAAACTAAAGCAGAAATAAAATCTTTTTGGCTTTTATAAAGTTTAAATTAAAACACACCTAAAATCTTTTTGGTATTTTGAATATTTCAAACTTAAAGACTGAAAGCAGTAAATAAATATATACAGAGTTGCAGAAAAAGGGAGAAACGGGTGGGGGTGGGGTGGTAGATGGTGGGTCCCACATATTTTTTTTAGTTTTTTTAATGTCTTATTTATTAGTTTTTAATATAAAAGGGTATTTTTGTCATTTAACACCCACTCAACTGAGAAAACTAATTGCCATATAATATAGGGACTATCCGAGTAACAACTTGTCAAACCACAGGAAACAAGAGTGTACTTTTAGAAAGTTTACCCAAACCACTAGGACTATCCGGGAATTTTTGTCATTTTCTTATATAGTCAACACAATTGTTAAAATATGATGTTTATTATAGATATTCAATATAGCTTATTTATGTTTTTTAACCTCGGTTTTGAAAGCTTTTTAAGTTATAGTTTATTAGCATTTTAACCTTGGTTTTGAAAGCTTTTTAAGTTATAGTTTATTAGCATTTTAACCTCGGTTTTGAAAGCTTTTTAAGTTATAGATTCATTAGCATTAACAAAATATTCTAGTACGTGAGTCAACTAGTCAAGTGCGAGTCATCTCCAAGTTATCTAAAGAAGGAAGTGCAAATCCGATCATAGTAAAAACTAGTATCGAAGCTCGCTCTTCCTGGCGGGGTCGTAGGAGGGTATTGACAAGGATATATTTGTTACATGATATATCGATGAGTTATTATGGACCATGCAATTTTAATCTAAACGACAGTAAAAATAAACAATCAACACGGTTAAGTAAACATGTCTAGAGTTAAAAGTTAGCTTTAGTCTAAATGATGGTAAAAATAAGTAAGCACAAGATTAAGTTAAATAAACAATAAGTAAAGTAGAAATAAACAATCAACACGGTTAAGTAAACATTTTTGTTAAAAAAGAAATTAACTTTATTAAACTTTAAGGGACGTATGATAACTTTACGGTTAAGTAAACATTTTTGTTAAAAAATAAATTAACTTTATTAAACTTTAAGGGACGTATGACAACTTTATTAAACTTTGGGGTTGAAACATAAATTGTTTATAGAAAAAAAATATTATTAAACTTCTTAGAGGTCATTTAATAAGTTTATTAAAGTTTAGGGTTAGAAATGTAAATTAAATAAAAAAACAATAATAATATTGTAGCTCTATAATTATAAATTATAAATAAGTTAAAGACTTAAAGTCAAAGTGGATCAAATATATATTTAGTACTGTTTACAAATTGTTTTGTTAATATATAAAATGGTTAACTAATTTGAAATATTTAAATATTATTCCTAAAATTTTATAAATTGTAATGTTTTGATGAGTTAATAAACCTTAATATATTTATATTTAAAGTCCTGTGCGAACCCAATAAGTAACATGCTCGGATAGCAAAAACATAGCAAGTTTCCATAGCCAAACCGTATCTAAAATCTATAGCAAATAACCTTGTAGCAAACGTGTAGCTAAAAATTCTGTCGCAAACATTTTCGTAGCTAAATCCGTAGCTGAAATAGCGACATACGTTTTTGTAGCTAAAACCGTCGCACCTATAGTTTCATAGATATAATTCGTAGCAAATAGATTAGTGATGAGACTCGTAGTTACAACTTACAAACATGTCCGTAGCAATTCCAAAGCAAAATGGGTGTTGGCTACAAATTAGCTACGGATTTAACCATAGTAAATAACTCATTGTGCAATGGTGTGAAAATGATAGTTTGGTTTGAACAAGTAAAAAAACAATGACACGTGAGTCATGACTTGGTTCACGGCTCGACCACCGTGTGATGTCCGATTAGCTCACTACAAGCCAAAACGACGTGAACGTGGATACCATATACCGATTTTTTTTTAACTGTGATAAAAATCTATATGCATTTTGCTTTTGCAAAACTCATTATTCTTACTTGCATTTCTGAAAACATAGTCTGGTTTCAACAAAAGAAAAGGTCAAAATATGAAACCGTCAGTGATCCAAATTTACCATTAAAAAACATGAAAACATGAAGCTTTTATTCTTATCAAAAGCACATGGTTTGAAACTTTTAGTCCAAATCTTCATTTTTTTTTTTTGCTTGAAACTGTTCACCGGTAGCCAATCCTGCATAGAAACGCACATGGCATTTTATGACGTACGGTCTCATCATGAAAGTAAAAACATGAAATTTCTAGGTTGGTTTGGTAAAAGTAAATTAATGATCAATTCATGTAACTTTTTAGGATGTATGTATCTTGTTTGATGATGAATATTTCCATTCGCCGGCCACCATGGTTGTAGGTTTCATGATTCATTGGCTAACACTCACCATCCACCATCACCATTGCTATTGCTATTGCACCCCATGACAAACCTATATCTCTTTTAATAATTATGTTTCCATTAGGAATATCTTCACTCCTAAAATCCTGGTTGTTGTATGTTTACTTTTAAACTTTATATCTCTTTTTTCTTTTACCGGCATTATAGTCCGGTAAAAGAAAAAAAAGATATATATATATATATAGGTGTTTTAATTAAGTGATGGAGGTTCAAGTTTCATTGTTAAAACATGATGTAGATATAGGTTGCCATTCAAAAAGATCTTTTTTCTTCTAAGATTGAGATTACTTACTTTTCATTTTATCTAGATAAAAATATGTTCTTATTTAAACCGGTACGTGTTGTTCATCCTAAGGCCACCCGGGGTGGTGATAAATTTGTGCGTGATGAAATATGTTCACGCGTGAACATTTGCAAAACACCACCGCCACCCCATAAACATCACGCGTGGAAACTAAATCGCGTTAAACTTTTGACGCGTTATGTTTTGATTCATGTGAGGGAAATTGTTGGTTGGGGGAAATTGTTGGGTGTGGTGGTGAGTGATGACCATTTCCACTAAAAAAGGTTGTGAGTGATGGAATAAAGCTTGATGACGTGACGGAACTTGATTGGTGAGTGATTACCACCCCTACCCCTAAAAGGTTTAACTACCTAGGTTAACTACCTTTTCTAAGGACACTAACAATATTTTATGTTCGACATGTAGATCATTAAACAATCTACTCTTAATAATGTAGCAATAACTTTTAAGGCTAGAGGGTATGGTGCCCATCCTCCTTTGGAGGATGATCCGCCACGTAGGCGCCACATCATAGTCCTCCCAAGGATGGTCCATCCCATAAAACTAGTGGAAATGGGAGGATGGTCCTAGATGATCCTACCCCACCACTTTTATATTTTTTATTTTTTTAATCTCTATGCACTATGTACAAGTAGTAATGCCTAATGTACAAATCACTAAAGCTTCATTAATCTTTATTTTGAAATTCAAACACAAACACAAACAAAGGGGGCCCACCAGATTGGATCGTCTTGATCGTCTAGAGGTCGCAGGTGAGGACGGGGGGGGGGGGGGGGGGGATGGTGTTATGTCGGCGCCATTCCTAGACGGGTATGGGGACGGACCCCATACCCACCAGCCTAACAAAATAATACAACCTTGTAGCACTATAGAGCTTAAATGTATTGCATGTTTTATGGAAAGAAACATACGTTGCAAAGAGATTACCAAAGCAAGCATGTTTCTAGGTGTATGCAATAGTCTCTTTTACAAGGTATAAACTCTTACTAAAATGATTATTTACAGCGTTTTACACCAGTGCCTCTTTGATGCAGAGCGGAAGCACAAAATATAAATAGATATATTATATAAATTCATGAAAGTTGATATATAACTCAATGAATAAACCATTACAAGAGGCGTCCCGTGTCCTTATATAAGGAGTTTCTAAATTTGGCGTAAATTGTGCTAATCTATAATTTACACATTTTAAGCTAAAAATATATTTAAGACTTGGGAAAATTTTATGTGATGAAACTGGAGCCTTGAATGAAAGAAATCTTTGAGACCCATGAACACAAACTATAATATTCTTTAATAACTGTTACTGTTACTATACTACTATCAGTATCAGTATTACTATTACTATACCAGATTATACAACACCAAAAATATTCAAAAATCAAGTTGTTTGTATGATTAAAATGTGACAGTTTTTTCTTCACTACCCATCTATCTGGCGTTTAGAACTCGAACCCAAACCCCCCAAAGCCATATTTGCAGCCTCCCCGTGTGAGAATCGTTGCAACTGTATCATTTTCGCGTAACACCCTTCGGGGTAGTTCTTCAACAGATGCGAGTGAGACCCTTGTTCAGCCACTTTCCCATCATCGATCACCGCAATAACATGCGCATTTCGTATAGTTGATAGTCTATGTGCTACAACGATCGTCGTTTTCCCTGAGCAGACACGCTCGAGAGCCTCTTGAATGCATTTCTCCGACTCTGCGTCGAGTGCACTTGTAGCTTCGTCTAGTAGCATCACTTCAGCTTTCCTTAAAAACGCCCTTGCGATGGCGACTCTCTGCTTTTGACCACCGGAAAGCTGCGCTCCTCGTTCCCCGACGAATGTTTTGTAGCCGTCAGGTAATGCGGAGATGAACTTGTGCGCGTTAGCAAGGGTCGCTGCTTCGATGATGTCACTTTCACTTGCTGATTCGTGTCCATAAGCAATGTTGTCGTAGATCGTGGTGGCAAACAGGCAGGGTTCTTGTGGGACGACCGCGATGTGGTGTCTTAATGACTTTAAGTTATATTTCCTGATATCTTTTCCGTCTATCATCACGCGTCCCGATGATGGTTCATAGAATCGTTGTATCAACGCTATCACCGAGCTCTTCCCACAACCGCTCGGGCCGACTAAGGCGAGCGTTTTTCCGCCTCGAGCTCGAAGACAGAGGTCACGGAACACGAGGACATCTGGCCGAGTCGGGAAAGAAAAGTCAACATGTTTGAGTTCGACTTCACCTCGGAGACGGTCAGGGACAGGGATCGAGTCTACCTCATCGGGCTCAATCTCGGTTCTCCGGTCTAAAAGATCGAAAACCGACTTCATCGCTCGACCGCCCTTGATGAAATCAGGAGCAAGAGTTAGAGTCTCGGCTGCGCCATTCGCAGAGACCATGAGAACCATGAACACCCGTATAGTCTTTGAGAAGTCGGAGATACCGTGCTTAACGAGCCAAGATGCATACCAAAGGCCAATAGCATAAGAAGCATAGAGCAAAAACTGAGCTATCCCGAACCCAATCCCGGCTATCTGTCCCTTCCAGAAACATCTGCGAAGCGGCTTCTCGAGACTTATCGTAAAAAGGTTGATGATTTTCGCCTGGGAGTTGAACGCAGCCACCGTTCTCATATTGGCTACTGCCTCCCCTGCTAACTGTGTTGCTTTCGCATGAGCACCTTCCAAGTCGCCCGAAAATCCTTGCATAAACATTTTCTGTCAAAAACAACAAACAAACAGTGATCGTTTAGCAACGAAAACTCAAGCTGCCAGACTGGTAACCGTTATATACAATTAGGGCTGTAAACGAACTGAACGTTAGTGAACAGTTCGTAAACCGTTTGGCGGGAAGTTCGTTTATGTTTGTTCGTTTAATAAATAATGAACAAAAACAAACAAGAAATTTTGTTCATTTATGTCCATGAATGTTTGTTTGTGTTAGTTTGCATTCATTTACGTTCGGTAGGTGTTCATGAACATGTTCATTTCCTTGATGAACGAACACGAACAAGAAATCTCGTTCGGTAAGCGTTCATGAACATGTTCATTCCTTAACGAACACAAACACGAACAAGGCCTTTACAGCCCTACATATATATATAGGAGAAGGATCCGTTAGGACCCACCCTTTATTGCGAGAACCAATGTGAACACAACCAAAAATACCTAAAAAAATCTAAAAAACACACAAAAAAAAATTTTAATATTTTTTTTAGTAAAATCGCTACTTTTCGTTAATAAAAAAAATTTGGATACTAAAAGTAGCGATTAGAATAAAAAAATATTAAAAAAAATTGTGTGTTTTTTAGATTTTTTTAGGTTTTTTTGGGGTTTCGCTTTACGGTTTAGTTTTTAGCATTTAGCGCGGGGGGGGGGGGGGGGGGGGGGGGGGTAGGTTTTTGGTGGTGTAGTGGGTTTATTTTTTTGTCTTCACATTGGTTCTCGCGGTTCTCACAATAAAGGTGGTTCTCGCATGAACCCTACCCTATATATATATATATTAACACGCAGACCTGCAAAACAGTAGCTGCAACCACCAGTGGGAAAACAGCAACAAGAACAAGTGCTAGACGCCACTGAAGGACAAAACCGGCGGTGCAGGCCACCAACATGAGCGCCGAATTCTGCATAATCACCGAAATCCGATCACCGATTGCCGACCGGACATTATTAGCATCGAGAGACAACCTAGCCGCAATTCTTGAGCTCTCATTCTCCTCCTGATCGAACCACGCCATTTCATTCCTCAAAATGGCAGCCAGCATTTTCTCTCGAACCCGTTTAGTCAAGTTTTCTCCGACCACATCCCAGAAAAAATGCTGCAAAGTGTTGAAAATGAGTGCAGCCGATGACACCCCGATCAGCAGATAACAGTATTTCCCAATTTCTTTAATCATGTAAGCATGGTTTGGGTTGTAGTACACGCTGAGGACAGCACTTAGGACGTAAGCGAAAAAGGCGCTGAGCGACCCGCAAATCACGGACCCCACCGAGCCGATCAAGGCGTATGTCCATTCGGGTGAGTTCATTTTTGCTAGCCTCCAGAAGGAACTTGCTTGCATCTTAAACGGGAGCTTCTCGTGGCGGTAACTAGGATATCCACCTTCGATTGATAGGCTGAAGTCCGATGTCGAGAAATCTGATAACCGTCGGGAGTATGGTGATCGACCATAAGACGAGTTCCGGGTGATTATAGGTGAACTCACTGAGTTCCTTGCACTTGAAGGCCTAAAATACACACAAAAAAAAGCATAAGCAAATCTAGATCACAAGTAGGGGTGCTAAACGGGTTGTGTTCGCGGGTTGGCGGGTTCAACCCGACCCGAACTTGAAAATTTTAGATGAACCCAACCACGAACTGAACACGACCCAAATATTCGCGGGTTGACCCGAACACGACCCATTTCAATCATTTTTATGTGATAATTATAACTTAAAAAGAGAAATTGGCATAAAATACACACCCAATTCAATTTATGACATAAACACATTATAAAAAATACAATATGATATAAATGGGTTAAATGGGTCAACCCGACCGGGTTGACCCGAACCCGACACGTTTAGCTAAACGGGTTCGCGGGTTCAGCCCATTTAGACTAAACCCAAACCCATGAATTTCGTGTTAGGTCCGTGTCATGCTTTTGGCTCGTGTCAGAAATTCACACCCCTAATCACAAGTTTGACTTTTGAAGTCAAACCAGATATTTTGAAAATTAATCAAAAATTGATTGTGTTTCTCCCAGTTTTAAAAAATATGTATGTATCAGCATTAAGTTGGATCTTAATCCATTTGCCCTAAAAAGTCAAAACTATAAAAAAATCCTAGTTGCTAGCAGTAAAGTTTGACTTTTGAAGTCAAACCAACCCGTTTAAAACGAGATAGAATATTGCTAAAAATCTTGCCACTGACTTAATATCCAGCATTTACATGGTAGTTCTAATGAAGTTCAATGTGTGATTAACATTTTTCTTTTGGGTTCAAAAGAATCAGTATCAATTTCCATTTGAATAGCTCGTTGACTTTCACGAAGTCAAACATTACCTCGCACTACTCTTTCTGGCATTAATCATGGCAGTTTCATGGGCTATTTCTTGCATCTTTATAAGCTTAGCATATGCACCATTTTCGCCTTTTGCAAAAAGCTCATCATGAGTTCCCATTTCTAAAACACCACCCTGCTGTAAAACCACCACAAGATCCGCCTTACGTATGGTGGAGAGACGGTGGGCGATCACAAGAGTTGTCCTCCCAATCATGAACCGGTCCAACGCCTCTTGAACAAGTTTTTCAGATTCGGAATCCAAAGCACTCGTCGCTTCATCTAAAAGCAAGATTGCGGGATTTTTTAACATTGCCCTTGCTATCGCTATCCTCTGCTTTTGACCACCGGATAGTTGTAACCCCCTCTCTCCAACCTGAAAAAAACATTATTATTTTTCACATGGTTGTAAAATTCTCGCCTAGCCTCCAATTAGTCGCTGGTCGGAGGTTCACTGAATAATTTTCATCTAATCGTGCAATTAAATCGCTAGGCGGTCAACGTTGGTCAAATCCGGTCCTAATCGTCCAAAAATCGGTGACATACACAATCTAGCGATTTCGGCCACATCCGACCAAAACCTGTAAATTCTGGCCAGATTTCGGCCAAAACCTGTAAAGTCCGGCAATTAATCTTATCTTCTTCAAAATACGTGTCGAAGAAGGTGTTAAAGCATATTTACTTAAAAATTTACATGTAAAATTGTGTGTATATACATATAAAACTAAAAATTTCATATAAAATCCTAATCCGATTAATCGCTAGTCGGTGCTCCACTGGTTGACTAGCGCCTAGTGATTCTTACAACACTGATGTTTCATAAAAATCAAACCTTTACCATAATTTCAGGATTTATTTATATATAATAACACAAATTAGTACTTTGACCCACTCCCCACATTTATTTCTTTTTTAAATTGTTAATGTAAGAATCTTATCTAGCATTATGTGCTTAATTTGTGATGGTCAAAGGATTCCCTTAACATGCTCCTGGTCAAACTAAATCTCTGAGTTTGTTCTGAATTATTGTTTACTTCAACATTATAAATCATCTTAGCGGTTTGACTTTTCGGTCAACCACTACCTTGCTTAGTTTTAAGGATTTGCACATGCACTATTGACTCAAGAACCATGATGTATGATGTTTCATCTCCATTATTGTATGTCCTTGAAGAAAGTTTCACCTCCACCAAAGTTTGACTTTTTGTACCAAAAGCTAAGTTTTCTGTTGACCAAATGGCCCATTTCTCCAATATTATAGATGTAATAATGTAGCAACAAAAAAGCAATCAACTTTATCATAACTCTTGTCTTCTAGGCAAAGTGATTACATTTTACCACCCGACATACTCCACACAAATAGACCCGCACTAAAACAAACCAATGGGTCCGGCTTAAATGACCAAAATACCCTAACTGTGTAAAAAATGTCTGACCTGAGTATCATACGCGTCTGGTAATTTAATGATGAACGAATGAGCGTTTGACACACGAGCGGCTTCCTCAATCTCGACCATCGATGCATCAGGTCGACCCAAAAGTATGTTTTCTTGAATCGTTGTAGCGAAGAGTGCGGGCTCTTGACTAACCAACCCGATTTGTTGTCGTAACCATTTTAATTTCAGCCCCTTAATGTCATGCCCATCAAGCATTACTTGTCCTGTAAAAAGTATAACACAAACATGGTGTTGTACAATATGAAAAGAGAGTTGTACATATGCACGAAGAGTCATTGTCATTTGTCAATTACCTGAAGTAGGATCATAAAACCTTTCAATGAGGGAAACCACTGTGCTTTTTCCAGAACCACTGCTTCCAACTAAAGCAATGGTCTTTCCAGCAGGAACACTTAAACTAAAATTATTAAGAATTTTAACATCTGGTCTTGAAGGGTATGCAAAACTGACATTCTTGAGTTCTACAAGCCCTGAAACAGAGTCCAACTCAACGCCTGATTCACCGTCTTTGTCAACGCTCGGTTTGTGATCGATTATTCGAAATATTTTTGCTGCGGCTACTCGAGCTTTTGCGAATGCAGACATACTCGGGGCGGATTGGCCTAAAGCACTATAATTTTTTAAATTTAGAAAAAGAATAAAATTCATCAGTAAAAATCTTAAATTTTAAAGTCAGATGTCATTTGCTTCCCTGAGGTTTGGCCAGTTTTGCGACTTTCGTCCTAAGGCTTGTTTTTCCGCATCTGGATCCAAAAGGTTTGAAATCTTGCGCTTTTCACCTGGCTCGTTAACTCCATCCATTTTTCTCCGTTAAGTCAAGGGTCTTTTCATCTTTTTTGTTAACTTAAAGGGCGATTCGGTCTTTTGAATACTAGTACATTATGCTAAATGCTTGTACATAAAGTGAAAAAGACCGAATTGCCCTTTAACTCTTTAAGTTAACAAAAAAAGGACAAAAATACACCTGACTTAACGGAGAAAAATGGATGGAGTTAACGAGCCGGATGAAAATGGCAAGATTTCAAACCTTATGGATCCAGATGCGGAAAAACAAATTACAACCCTTTGGACGAAAGTCGCAAGAATGGCCAAACCTCACGGACGAAAATGGCATTTTACTCTAATTTTTACAAGGAGAAAGAGTTGAATATTGTTCAAATCAAGAACTTACAGGCCTCCAATCATGACAGAGAACATAGTGGCAATAGCAAGTCCTCCATTGGTGTGATTGTGTCGAACAAGGTAGCCTCCATACCATAAAAGAAGTGCATAACAACAAAAGACGGTGAAATATGTTGCTCCTAATCCAAATCCTTTAGAAAATCCGGTTTTGTATCCGAGTCTTTGTGAGATCTTTAATGCAGAGGAATAAGCTTGCAATGCTCTTGATTCCCCCACATATGCCAAAACGGTCCGAATTTGTACAATCGTCTGCAAATTTAGATAAATTATAACTTACACAGATGGTAAAACATGGTTTTTTTCATTGTAAACAACATTCTCAAGAAATCAACCCCAATTCAACAACACCCATATGGAAAAAAAAAAAAAACATACACACACACCTGCTCTGCAATGTTTCCAGCTTGTGAAAGAGCATCTTGACTTTTAGAAGAAAGTTTAGCTAAAGTGGTGGCATGAATACCTCCAATAACTGCAATAAGAGGCACCACAGCTAGTGTAACCAGTGCCAACTGCCAAACTGCAGTGAATCCCACAACAAAACCAGAAACAAATGTTGCCATATAGTGTATGAAATTCCCCAACTGCCATACACAAATAAAACCAAAATGTTTAGTTATATAGAACCATAAAATCCCAAAAAGGGACTGAAAAAAGACTTGATTTTTACCTTCTCACTGATGGCATCTTGGACCATAACAGCATCAGTGTTGATAGCAAACACAACATCTGAAGTTCTGACTTCTGTGTCAAAGAACTGTATGTCTTGACTCAATGCTGCTTCTAAGTATTTGATCCTCATTTTTGTTGACTGTCTCTCTCCTGTATACATCCAACATGATATCTCTACAAAACACCCATATCAAAGTTTCAATCTTTTTCAAGAATATGAATAAAAATTTGAAATTTAACAAAACCCTAATTTATAAAATTTAAGACCTGCCCATGAAGATGCCCATATTGCAGCTCCAACCACAAGAAAGTATAATGCATACTACAAAAATGAAAAAAAAAAAAAAAAAAAAAACCCCATCAAGCAAAAGAAAGAATTTGAACAAAAACAAAATAAAAATCAAATCTTTGTGAAAAAAGATTAAAAAAAAAGGTGGCACCTTTAACACTTCTTGAGACATTTTATCAATGTTATTGGCATTGGACCCAAATGAATTAACAAGATCAGCAAAGAATCTTAGGAAAATTGGCAAAGAACAGCCATGAACAAAGGCACCAATTGTTCCAATTCCCATTAATACATAATCTAATCCATCTGCAAATCTAAACAACTCTCCAAACCCAACTGTTGCTGCACTGCTGCTTTTCTCTTTCTCATCTTTATTACTGTTTTGCCCCTCACTTTCCATTTGTACTCTTCTGTGTTGGGTGTTTTGAGGTTGTGTGTCTTCTTCAGTTACTGGGTCTAAGTTTTGATTTTGATTTGAAATTGGAGTTGGGTGTTCTGATACAAGTTCAAGACCTTGCATTTCAGACCATTTCCATTTCTCTATGCCTTTCTTTTTTATCTCCTCTTGGGATTCTTCTTGTGATTGCATTTTTCTTTTATTTTACAATTCCCTCTCTCTCTTTCCTCACTTTCTCTCTCCTTTGTCTCTCTCTCTCTCTCACTTCAGAGTGTAGTGTGTAACTGTCAACGACTAGAGGGAGTGGTTAACGGTAAATATTGTGTTATATATGTTGTGGGTAGAAATGTGGCGTGAAAGCAATTCACATTGGGCAGTGAAGAAACACTAACCTTTACGGTAGTATTCAACTAAGGACTCTAACTCTTGGCGACCCGAACTGCTAACTGCAAAACAGAACATCGTTAGGACTCGTTACAGGAATGGGGTTATTCTTGTAATCACCCTCCGGCGTGAGAATAAGTCTCGGTTTGGGAGAAAATACAAGTAGAGAGAGAGTTAACGAGAGTAAGATGATGTTTGCCTCTATTTATAGTTTACCATTAGGGTTTCCCTTAACTTAGGATGAACTCCGATAAGTTAGGGATTTGCATGATCTTCCCAAAAAGTTGGGGATTTGGTTACGTAGTTTATCCATACAGAATAGAACATTCTAGAATAAACATGTGTAATTAATTATTTATAATAAAATGATAGGTAATGACTGGGTTGGGTTAGCCGATTCGGGTCATACCTCGTCATGTCCCCCCAGTCCGAAGTTATGTAATGAAATTCATGAAATCGGACTAAAAAAGGAAAGGTCAAAATTTCCCCCTTTGAGTGTAATTTTCTCGAGTGGGGTACCGTTATGCATTTTGAAAAAATGGCGGCGGTGGGAAAGGATGTGACAGTTAAGTCATCATTAGGATGACAACTGTTCCTACCCTGTAGTGACTAGTGTTCCCATCCATTTGCCTTTTCGAATTCGAAAAGTTGTTCCTCCGTATAAATAGAGTTCCTGTTGAGGGGTTTGAAATTTCATTTCTCCCTTTGTTTACAACGACGTTCTTCAACTTCTTGAATCGGACATGGCGTCCAAGACCGGCGAATCATCTTCTTCTGCCCAAACAAGTGCTGATGCACTTTATTGCAAGTCGGGACCTGTATCGTACAATAATCTTGTTCAAGATTATGGTATTAGGGCAGAATGGAATCTGGTACTGCCGTCGAAAACAGACACGGCATTTCCGTTGAAGAAAGGTAAAATCACTCTGTTTAGTGATTTTTTCAAGTTTTGCAACTTTCGATTGCCGATTACCAACTTCTGCAAGTTGGTTCTTGATCATTATCCCATCCATATCTCTCAATTGCATCCGTTGGGGTTGGTCAAACTTCGACAGTTCGAGTTTGCCTGTATCGCCTTGGGGCACATCCCTGAACTCGTTGTTTTTAGGGCTTTTTTCGTCCTTGTATGGAAATCCCCCTTTTTTACCTTCGACAGAAGGGACCCCGATGTGTCTTGCTTGAGAGACATCCCCACTAGTTCTAAAGACAAAGATTGGAAGAAAAAATTCTTCTATATTGATGTTGGTGTTATCCCCGGAGAAATGCACTGGAGGGAGATGGGACCGAAAGACAAAATTAAAGACGAAGGCCCCCCAGAAGACGCTTTTGTGGCAAACGCCCTGTACACAAGATTGTGTGGGCGCCCTTTCAAGTGCACAGTAATCCCTGAGGGAGCCTTGGTGATGGCGGGGATGAGGCTGCTATGGCGTGACATCAAGTTGTATCCTTCGTTCCGGAGGGATGATGAAGGTACATATCCTTTTTGCTTTGCATATGCTTTGTTAACTATGTGTGAGATAACGTGTGTACATGTCGCAGGGGAATGGAGTTTGTTTGATTTTGTCGACCCCCCGCGGCATGCTGCATTGAGAGCCGCGGACCGCGTGCTTCAGTGCTTGGTGAACAGGAACCGGATGTCCTGAAGGTTCACATGGAGCATTTTTTGCTGCCAGCCGTGCCGGCGGACCCGGCTGCTTATATTTCTCAGCCTCCCCCCCAGTGGAGGGAGTAACGTTGTTGACAGAGAAGAAACCGGTCAGGATAAGAGTCACCGGGAGGAAATATATGGCTGCGGGAGCTGCTGCTTCCTCGGTTGGCGTGACTACACCCGCTGGGGGTGCTACTGTGGAGTTGACAAGTCCGACCCATGTGTCGAAAAACGCAAGACTTTTACTGTACCTGCCCTGACTGCTTTCGAGGCTATGCAAACTACTTATGCCCTGCCTCTTGGTAAGTAATTTTGCTTGTGTGTTCAAATGTGGGCTTTGTGTTTTATGTTATTGAACTTCTGATTTGACACAGGTTCTACCGCTGGGGCCCAGGTTGAGGGTGTGTCATCTGTTCCATTGACGTCTGTGGGAATCATACCTTCCGCTGTTGGCGAAACCATCCTATCAGATCTTATATTTCAGGCGAGTATTACCGCCGCTATTAGCTGTACTATGCCGCCACCCATGCCTACAACTGTTGTGACCATGACAACCAGTCAAGTATCCACACCACTACCGTCAAGCGTCACGCCCGCCTCCTTATTTGATTCTCCATTGAGCGTATTTTCTGCCACCGAGAAAGAGATGCCCACAGTGTCTGCTGCTCATGAGGCGACTAGTGCTGGAGGCACCGCTGTTAGCGATGTTGGAGGGTCCAGTAGTAGAATTGCTGATGATGGGCCCCGCTTGGGCGATGATCTTTATTTGCCTACCATCAACTGGGATCCCAATATGCAAGATAAATGCTACTAGCCCCGGTGAAAGATTGCTGAGTCTTCTAGACTGATTTTCCATCCAGTAATTCAACACTGGGTTGAGCAGGCATACCCCCCGGCCGAGTCAGCATATGTGGAGGGGTTGAACAATGAGAACTTAATGAATTCCACCATGGTGGACTCCGTTAGTCAGCCCCGGAGCCTGGCAGAGATTCGGCGTAGGTGGATGCATGATAACAACGAGCTCCACCAAGCGCGGGCTGCTATTCAGGAGTTGAAGGATGAGAAATACCGCTTGGAGAGTCAGCTCCAAGCCGCTGGGCTGAGGAAGAGCAGGTTCTTGTTGGAGAAAAATAAGGCAAAAGATGACTTGAAACGTGTGACTGCTAACTTGGCTGAGGAGCGGATAATATGGGCCTGCGATATAGCAGAGAAGGAGCGGGTCCTTGCTCATGCTAAGAGTGTACAGGAAGAGTTGGAGCGGAAGGCTATTACCGAGGCCCAAAAGGTGAGATCTGAAATGTCTGCCAAGATGGAAAAATTACGAATTAACACTGACTTTGTGTCTCAGGTGCAGGAGCGATACCAAGCTTTAACTGTTGAAGTGGAAGCGTCAAACGCTAAGGTCCGGGCCAAACAAGCGGAGTTGGAGGAGCGGGAAGAGCACCTTAGAAAACTTCAGCAACATTGTGATTCCCTTGTCTCTGAAAAGAATAAGCTTACCCAATCCTCTGCCACTCATCAGACGCGCCTTAAGGAGACAGAAAGTGCCCTGGAGCAATCGAACGCTGAGGTGGACAGTCTAACTAGCCAACTGGCTGCCTTGCGAGGTGACAGGAATTGGCTACCAATGGCCTGGTTGGGGCATTTGAGTATCTCCGTCAGTCGGGACCTTTTACAGCGTTGATAGATCGCCTTTCTGCCGCAGCTTATCAATCTGGTCATCATGATGGTGTTTACAAGGGCTACTTTGAGTGCCAACAATCGGAGAAGATTACTCCTGAGTTCCACACGACGAGGGGCAAATTTCAAGGTGACATGGCGGATGCCCTCGAAGCGGCGTACAACGAACCGCTGCCCGCGTATGCTGATTTAGTGGATATGGTGAACGAAGATGGTATAGATTCCTTATGCCTGATGTTGGACCCTGCGGAGGAGTCGGAGGAGGAATGAGTGTTTTCGTTTTGTTTATTATGTACATTGTTCCTCAAGATATTTTGTATGAACACTGTTTTACTTGGTTTTTGCGCAAATACTTGATTTGTTTGTCAGACATTTAATGCTAATGTCATGATTGACGGCGCCGTCGCTCGTCTGAAATGTGGCGATTTGACGTGTGATGGTTATTTTTCATTAACTATGTTGTCGTCATCACTGTCAAACTGTTTATACTTCTATAAATTACGTTTCTTTTTCCAAATTTGGTAATTCGAAAAGATGAGCCGGAGGAGCTATAAACAGCGACTTTCTGACATCTTCTGACGCTTGGATGCCGCATGTCACGGCCCCCGACCCGGTTGAACCCGTTTCAGGAGCCGCGGGACAGAAATCCCGTGGTATTTATTTAATTGAGTTTAACAGCGGAAGTTTATCATCAGGATCTTTTTAAAGCTAAAATTTTTCCCGATTATTTAATTTCACAACTCGGGATAAAACCCCGGTAATTTACAATACTATGATTTCACGGAGAAATCTTTATTTTACAAAACATATTTCTTTATTTTATAATGAGCCACTTTCTTAAGCTTGTAGTGCTCCACAGCACCTTTCCTGGATCACAACAGATCACCTGAAACATGTTTGAAAAAGGTTTTCTTAGCGGGAAATACTGAGTGAATCATTCTAATTACTAAAACAGACTTGTTTGTTATAATTTACAGTATTAAGGGTGATTACATTGTTTCTATATCAAACCAACTACCCACGGTATTTGTCACTCGACCGGATCTGTGACTATGGTCATATCCCCCATTGGCTGCCCCAATGGTGACGATTATCAAGTAATGTATACAAAACCCCACATACCGGCTGTAACTTGGTGATTACAAAGACTTAATCCCCGTAATTATAACTTTGAAAATAAACATGCTTTTATAAACAAATTTGATAAAAAGAGAGAATGACTCACATTGCAGATTTAACACGGATAGAGTCTAATCTACGGATTAGCCTTGTTAACCTAATTTAAATAACAATGCACACAAAACTGGGTTAGTAATCAATACAGCATTTACGATAACTCACGAGATCAAACCCTCACAACGAATGACAAAGTGCGATACTTAAACATCCATCGAATTAACGACGAATGACAAAGCATAACCCTAATGTGGGCAGCACTTAAACATCCATTGGATATATTGATCGATCGGACAATGAATCATAATAGCGATTGAGTTATTACCCTGTTTTGCGGCAGCACTTCGTGAATCGTGTGTGTTTTGTAGTAATTATACTATATCTCAGCGTCAATTGTGAGTTTTTACGTCGAACAAGTGCCTGAAACCAAGTCCCACAGTCTACTATTTATACATGAAAAATGGTCCCTATCGCGTGTCGCGACAGGTCCCCTTGTGCCTGTCGCGTGGCGCGAGGGGTGCCAATCTACCCTAGGGTAGCCTTGTGTCCCAGTAGGCTTGCTGAGTTGGTTTCGTGTTATTTCGAATTTTTGACAACAAACTGTATAGATATTACTGATTAGGGTTTACCCCCCCCCCCCTGAGTTTTAGGGGCCCTGATCCTAATTCCGATTGTTCTGAAAATTTTAGGGATTATGCAGAATTATTTGGGTGTCTCAATTAGGGTTTCCTTTTGGATAAACTAATAAAATAAATAGGAATTTTGATACGAGTTGTTACATTCTCCCCACCTTAATAAAAATCTCGTCCTCGAGATTTACTGGAATAAATGAGGATACTTTCGCTTCATCTCTGATTCCAGTTCCCAAGTGTATTCAGCTCCTCTCTTTGAATCCCATTTGACTTTAACTAGAACTAGTCGCTTGTGCTTGAGAAATTTCACCTTCTGATCTTCTATCTGAAGAGGTTTCTCAACAAATTTTAACTTTTCGTTTACCTCTATATCTTGAAGAGGTACTACCAGTAATTCGTCTGATAAACATTTCTTGAGATTGGATACATGAAATACATCATGTACTCCAGCTAGTTCTTCGGGTAGTTGTAAACGATAAGCAACTGGTCCTATACGTTGGATTACTGGAAATGGTCCTACATATCTGGGACTTAACTTTCCTTTCTTACCGAATCTAACAACTCCTTTCCAAGGAGAAACTTTCAACAATACTATGTCTCCAACTTGGAATTCTAACGGCTTGCATCTATTGTCTGCATAACTTTTCTGGCGATCTCGAGCCGTCTTCAGCCTTTCCTTGATTTGAGTAATCTTGTCGGTCGTCTCTTGCACTATTTCAGGACCTGAAAATTGACTTTATCCTATTTCTGCCCAACAAACTGGAGTTCTGCACTTTCTTCCATACAGTGCTTCAAATGGGGCAGTTTCAATACTTGAATGATAACTATTGTTATAGGAGAATTCAATTAAAGGTAAATGATCATCCCAGTTTCCACCAAAATCTATTACACATGCTCGGAGCATATCTTCTAGAGTTTGGATTGTCCTTTCACTTTGTCCGTCTGTTTGAGGATGATATGCAGTGCTTAAGTTTAGTCGAGTTCCCATAGCTTCTTGAAAACTTTTCCAGAAATGAGAAGTAAAACGACTATCCCTATCTGAAACAATGGAGAGTGGAACTCCATGTAGAGATACGACTTCATCTACATACAACTTTGCCAATCTTTCCATGCTAAAGGTTTCTTTCATAGGCAGGAAGTGAGCAGATTTAGTTAATCGATCCACAATTACCCAAATTGCATCATTACCTTTTCTGGTTTTGGGTAACTTAGTAACAAAATCCATTGTTATAAGTTCCCACTTCCATACTGGCATCTCTAATTGTTGTAGTAAACCTGAGGGTTTCTGGTGTTCTGCCTTAACTTGTGAACAAGAAAGACACTTAGAAACATATCTAGCTATATCCTTTTTCATGCCTATCCACCAGAAATTCTTTCTTAAATCTTGGTACATCTTATTGTTTCCAGGGTGAATTGTATACCTTGACTTATGGGCTTCTTCTAAAATCTTATTTCTTAATTCTCCTTGCTTAGGTACCCAAATTCTGCTTTTGTGGAATTTCCAAATTCCATCAGCTCCTTGTTCTAATTCTTTAATCTGTCCCTTCATTCCTTCAGCAACATCTTCTATTGCTGTTTCTTGAAAATGCTTTATTTTTTCCATTAAATCTAATTGTAGATTTAACCTGAGAGCACGAACCCGTCGTTGTTTCTCATGGTACTTACGACTTAAGGCATCTGCAACTACATTTGCCTTTCCTTCGTGATATTGAATATCACAATCGTAATCACTTAGGATTTCCATCCATCTTCTTTATCTCATGTTTAACTCTTTTTTCCCAAAAATATATTTTAAACTTTTATGGTCTGTATAGACAGTAAATTTACTTCCGTAAAGATAATGTCTCCAAATCTTAAGGGCAAAAATTACAGCTCCTAATTCTAAGTCATGAGTTGTATAATTTTCTTCGTGCTTTTTCAATTGCCTTGAAGCATACGCAATTACTTTCTTGTGTTGCATTAGCACACATCCTAATCCTAGTTTTGAAGCATCACAATATACTTCAAAATCTTTAGTTCCTTCTGGTAAGGCTAAGATTGGAGCATTGGTTAATTTCTGCTTCAAGATTCTAAAGGCTTCTTCTTGTTTAGGTCCCCATTCAAACTTAATGGCTTTACAGGTTAGCTTAGTTAATGGTACAGCTATCTTGGAAAAATCCTTAATAAACCGTCTATAATACCCAGCTAGACCTATAAAACTTCTCATTTCCATTGCGGTTTGCGGAACCCTCCAATTAGTAATTGCCTCTATCTTAGCAGGATCTACATGAATACCTTCGTGATTCACCATGTGTCCTAAGAATTGCACTTCTTGTAGCCAAAATTCACACTTCGAGAATTTGGCGTACATCTTTTCTTTTCTTAACAAAGTTAAGAGTATATGCAAGTGCTGACAATGTTCGTCCTGACTTTTGGAATAAATAAGTATATCGTCTATGAAGACAATTACAAATTTATCCAAATACGGCTTACAGATCCTATTCATCATATCCATGAATGCTGCAGGTGCATTCGTTAACCCGAAGGGCATGACTGTAAACTCGTAATGACCATACCTAGTTCTGAAAGCAGTTTTAGGTATGTCTTCTTCTTGTACCTTCAATTGATGATATCCGGAGCGTAAATCTATCTTAGAAAAATATCTAGCTCCTTGAAGTTGATCGAAAACATCATCAATCCTAGGTAATGGGTATCGATTCTTAATTGTAACCTTATTCAATTCTCTATAATCGATACACATTCTCATCGAACCATCCTTTTTTTCTTTACAAACAACACTGGAGCTCCCCAAGGGGATGAGCTAGGTTGTATGAATCCTTTACTTAGTAATTCATCTAATTGTGTTTTCAGTTCTAACATTTCGGTAGGAGCTAACCGATAAGGTGCCTTAGCTATCGGTGTAGTTCCAGGAATTAGATGAATCCTAAATTCTACTTCCCTGTCTGGTGGTAATCCTGGTAAATCTTCTGGAAATACATCTGAGTATTCTGAGACTACAGGAATCTCCTTAAGTTCTTTGTTCTTAGTATTAATGATTACCGAAATCATATAAACTATTCCTTGCTTTCCTTCATAACTAGCAACTTTCATTACTGATATGAACTTCATGGGCTTACGTGGTTTATCTCCTGTAATCGTGATTACTTTTCCAGTAGGTACCTGAATTTCTATAGAATTCTTATCACAAAGGATTCGAGCATGGTTGGCTATTAACCAATCCATTCCTAACACAACATCGAATTCAGCTAATTTCATAGGTAACAGATTTGCAGAAAATTTATGACCTGAAAGTTCTATTTCTACTTTTTGCAAAACCTGATCTATTTTAACTGAATTCCCATCTGCGGTTTTGACTGTAAAAATCTGCCTAATGTTGGTTAAAGGTAACTTAAGAGCTTGACAGAATAAAGTATTTATAAAACTTTGGTTTGCACCAGAGTCAAATAATACTTTTGCGTATACGTTGTGAACTAGGAACGTACCAGCTATCACATCTGGAATGAGTTCTGCTTCTTGAGTGGTTAGCTGGAATGCTCTGACATTCTTCTTAGTAGCTCCGTCGGTCGCCTTGGTTTTGTTGTCTGAAGGTTTGACCAATTTAGGACATTCTGTTTTGAAATGTCCGGCTTCTCCACAATTGTAACAAATTGTGGATTTCTTCCTGCAGTTTTCTTCACGATGTCCTACCGTTTTGCAAAAATTACAGGTTATATCACATCTTCCATAATGTTTCTTTTTGCATTTCCTGCAGTATGACGGAGTTGGAGATTGCCCTAATCCTTTTCTCCTGAAGCTGTTATTATTATTACCCGTACGAAATCCTTGGGTAATTTTCTGAGCCAGTTCCTTCTTCCTGTTTTCATCTTGCGTGCGTACCAGTTCGTCAGTTAAGGTATTGGCTAATTCCACTGCATCGTCAATAGTGCGAGGTCTCACAGCCTTAACAATGTTGCGGATTTCGCTAATTAATCCCCAAATGTAACGAGAAATGAGTACCGGTTCTGGCGAAGCCAGTGTTGGTACCACCCTAGCATATTCGAAGAATGTCGAAGTATACCCTCGATAGTCCACATTCACCATCCGATGGTTTAGGAATTTATTTTCCATTTGATCTTTTTCATACTCGGGACAGAATTTTCTTTCTACAAGATTCTTAAATTCTTCCCATTTCATAGCATATGCCTCAATCCTTCTTTTAGCTTGTAACACAGTGTTCCACCATTCTAACGCCCCTTCTTTAAAAAGATTGGAAGCATACATAACTTGATCTTCCTCAACACATTTACTTATAGCAATTACTGCCTCAGTTTTCTCTAACCAATGTAATGCTGCAATAGCCCCTTCATTACCTGCAAACTCAATTGGTTTACAGGCAAGGAATTCTTTGTAAGTGCAACCAGGTGTTGCAGCTTTCATTTTCTTGAAAATTGGAGCTTGCAGATCATTATTGTTATTAACATGATTTCCGCCTCCGTTTATACTGTTACTAAAATTGTCGCCTTGAGTACGTTTACTAGGAATAATTGATTGAGGTTTAACAGGTTTCTGGACAGCAGCCACGATTGCTGGAATAGCATTGGCTATTCCTTGTGCAACAATAGCCTCTATATCTTGCCTATTTAGCAATTGTTCTTCCTGAATTGGCTCAGATTGATTTACTTCATTTACTGGTTCATTACCAATGTTTGCCATTTGATAATTAATTTATAGATAATTAATTAGTATAAAAGAAATAATCCAATGTCACAATTAATTGCACATAATCACGAAAACGAATATACAAATAAAATTGTAAATTTTCTAAAATTCCATTTTTATTATATCATGCGTCTATATACAACCGTTTTATTATTTCTTTTACACATACTGATTTTACTATTACTATTACACAACCATAGTTTCACTACCCACTTCTCTCTCGTCACTTGTTTTCCTAAAAACGAAGCTCCCTTTCATCATATTTCCAGGCAATTTGTCCTCCTATCTCTCGGATCCTATTCCCAGCATCCATCAGCTCTTCACCAAAATGGCGAAGTTCAGTCATATTCTCGTTACTCATCGGTGGATTTGGTAGGGGTTCTGGATCAAATTGTGGAAGAAAGGAACAAGGACTATTGACAATGTTTTGGAATTGGCAGTCATTTGTCCACCATTCGTCCATTCCCAGAGGTTGGGTATGGATTATTGGTTCTGAAATTGCTGGTTCAATATTTATAGGGATTTGGGTTTCAATAGGACGAGTAAAAACATTTGTATTGACAGGCTGAATAGTATCACAGCTTGCCAATATAAAATCTATTTCCTCCTGAAATGTTATTTCCTGATTTTGTTTAGAACTTTCTCCAATTTCCATCTGAGTTTGTCTAGTACCTTTTCCAACCTCCGTTTCTATTTCCTTAGAGTATTCCTCAAATTGTATTCCCATTTGCCTAGATTCTTCCCTGACTTCAGTCTCCAATTCCGGCTGTCTAGAACTTTCCCCGGTTTCAATTTCTTTTCCTTTTTCTAAGGGATTATTTATTTTAGGAAGTCTCTTAGCTGGCTTTTTCCTACGTAGACGACTTCCCCACACGTATCTCCTTCTTTTCTTTGGTTTTGGCTTTTCCAAAGGTGGAGCGTTGAATTCTATTGGTTGTTCCACATCAGGAAAATACCTAGTAAATTCTTTAGAAACTTCTATGTTTACGGGGTAAAGGTTGAGATTCTCTAGGGCTCCAGATAACTCATTCATGCTGTTAAAATAAATTAAAAATTTTATAACAACTTTCAAAATAACCTTCACATATTATTGCATACCATATTATTATTACAAAACAACTGAAATTTAAAACATACTTATGTTTTATTGTAAATTTATTTATTTACTGGATGGATTTTCTAGCTTGTAGATGATATGGTTGGCTAAAACTGAAACAATTTATTTAAAGATCTGCATTTACTGCTACTGTAGCTAACATATAAAGATCTACCCATTTTTCGTCTAACTTGTCTTCCCAAGGTGATTTACTGATTAATTCCTGGGTTTCCTTTTTAACTTTCTTTTCTCGGGATTTCCTTAATTTCTCCTGACTTTTTCTAATAATTAAACTTCTTTTATCAGGAGAAAGTGGTTCCTCGTATTGGGCTTTTCGAACGAATATTCCTTCTTCAGGAGTTTGGGATGAACTTCCTTTTTCATTTGATGACCTATCTAATTTAAGATAGATGTTTGAAAGCTTTTGCTTACCCATACTGTAACTAACAAATAGTTAGTTAATAAAGCACATAATCACATAATAGTAATCAGGAAAAATTAAGTATTTCTAAATACTTAATTTGCTTAACTTAGTGGCTCTGATACCACATTTTTCTGTCACGGCCCCCGACCCGGTTGAACCCGTTTCAGGAGCCGCGGGACAGAAATCCCGTGGTATTTATTTAATTGAGTTTAACAGCGGAAGTTTATCATCAGGATCTTTTTAAAGCTAAAATTTTTCCCGATTATTTAATTTCACAACTCGGGATAAAACCCCGGTAATTTACAATACTATGATTTCACGGAGAAATCTTTATTTTACAAAACATATTTCTTTATTTTATAATGAGCCACTTTCTTAAGCTTGTAGTGCTCCACAGCACATTTCCTGGATCACAACAGATCACCTGAAACATGTTTGAAAAAGGTTTTGTCAGCAGGAAATACTGAGTGAATCATTCTAATTACTAAAACAGACTTGTTTGTTATAATTTACAGTATTAAGGGTGATTACATTGTTTCTATATCAAACCAACTACCCACGGTATTTGTCACTCGACCGGATCTGTGACTATGGTCATATCCCCCATTGGCTGCCCCAATGGTGACGATTATCAAGTAATGTATACAAAACCCCACATACCGGCTGTAACTTGGTGATTACAAAGACTTAATCCCCGTAATTATAACTTTGAAAATAAACACGCTTTTATAAACAAATTTGATAAAAAGAGAGAATGACTCACATTGCAGATTTAACACGGATAGAGTCTAATCTACGGATTAGCCTTGTTAACCTAATTTAAATAACAATGCACACAAAACTGGGTTAGTAATCAATACAGCATTTACGATAACTCACGAGATCAAACCCTCACAACGAATGACAAAGTGCGATACTTAAACATCCATCGAATTAACGACGAATGACAAAGCATAACCCTAATGTGGGCAGCACTTAAACATCCATTGGATATATTGATCGATCGGACAATGAATCGTAATAGCGATCGAGTTATTACCCTGTTTTGCGGCAGCACTTCGTGAATCGTGTGTGTTTTGTAGTAATTATACTATATCTCAGCGTCAATTGTGAGTTTTTACGTTGAACAAGTGCCTGAAACCAAGTCCCACAGTCTACTATTTATACATGAAAAATGGTCCCTGTCGCGTGTCGCGACAGGTCCCCTTGTGCCTGTCGCGTGGCGCGAAGGGTGCCAATCTACCCTAGGGTAGCCTTGTGTCCCAGTAGGCTTGCTGAGTTAGTTTCGTGTTATTTCGAATTTTTGACAACAAACTGTATAGATATTACCGATTAGGGTTTACCCCCCCTGAGTTTTAGGGGCCCTGATCCTAATTCCGATTGTTCTGAAAATTTTAGGGATTATGCAGAATTACTTGGGTGTCTCAATTAGGGTTTCCTTTTGGATAAACTAATAAAATAAATAGGAATTTTGATACGAGTTGTTACAGCGCAGATGGCCTGGTTCTTCTCCAAGTTCCGGTGACGGAGGAGATGATCAGAAGAGATGTGCCTGCTGATGATGCCTTACCATGGGTTAGCCGGTCTTGTAAAAGTATCATTTATGAGGAGCCTGCAAAAACTGATGCAGGTACGGCCTCCCTAACGGCCGATACTCTGATTGGAGCTTTTCCACCAGATCGTATTCAACGTTGTGAGTTGGTGTACGAGCGGCGACGTGGGGGCCGTTCTGGTAAAAACCAGGTTGGTGATCGGGAGGTGGTGGCTCTTCCGGTGGATGAGGAGAATGTTGACGACTTAATTATTGATCCTCACCCAAAGGAATATTATGGTGTGGCGTTGCATACCCCTGCAGAGGTAAGAGCAACGCTTTCCCAGAAGTAGATGTTTAGAACATGTTCGTTTTCGGTTCCCGTATGTTGGTATTTTAGCAATAGGGACAAGTACTTGGTTTATTTGTAAGATAGTTGTATGTATTTATTACCAAAGTACCTATCTTTTTTGTAGTGGTTAATGTATCTATTACCAAGATACCCACTCTTAGCGCTGTATATTTTTGACCCTTTAACTTATATATGAAAAATATTTCGTGTCAAGGATGTTTTTTTACTGTTCAATGCGATGGTAAATGTTAGTACCGTAAAGTGCAGTATAAATGCGATGGTAATTGTTAGTACCGTAAAGTGCAGTATAAATGCAATGGTAAATGTTATTGTGCATGTAAATAATGAGAGATAATTATAAAAAAGAAAAGAACTTTTATTAACTCAATACTTTTTAAAAAAGAGACATCGTCGGAGATGGATTACACTTGTTTGCAAAAAAGGAAAACAATCACACCCGCCGTTAGGGGCAAGGTATTACATATAACATTTTTTCAGCTGAGCCGCGTTCTAGCTACGTGGAACCGCGGTACCATCTATCCTTGATAAGCGGTAGGCCCCCTTGCCTAGGTCTTCTTGGATGACGTAGGGGCCTTCCCAGTTGGGTCCCAATTTGCCTGTGGGTTCCGCTCTATTGGCATCATTATCACGCATGACGTACTCACCCTCCTTGAAAGTGTGCTGAGCCACGCGCTGATTATAGTATTTTTCCAGAGTCTTCTTGTACTTTGCCTCGCTGATGGCGGCTGCCTCACACCTCTCTTCGAGCATATCCAGGCCTTCCCTTAGAAGCTTGTCGTTATCGTCATTAGTAGTAAGACGCCTTAGCGAGGGCAAACCGACTTCCGCGCCATAGGCTAGGCTGAAGGGGGTTTCACTGTTACTTGTCTTAAGCATTGTTCGATGTGCCCAGAGGACATTTGGCAGTTCTTCCACCCAGGAGCTTCCTTCGTAACCTAGCCTCCTTTTTATACCATCCAACAAACTCCGATTTGCCCGCTCCACCTGGCCGTTTCCTTGCGGGTGTGCTACAGATGTGAAGATTTGTTGAATCTGCAGTTCTGTACACCAATCTTGCAAGACCCTATCTATGAACTGCGTTCCGTTGTCACTTACCAAATATAGCGGCAGTCCAAACCGACACACAATGTGCTCCTAAAGGAACTTTTTTGCATTTTCAGCGGTTATTTTAGCCAGGGCTTTGGCTTCGACCCACTTGGTGAAATAGTCGATTGCCACGATAAGGTATTTTAGCTTTCCGGCGGCCAGCGGGAATGGTCCCACGATGTCAACCGCCCATTTCTGGAAAGGCCAGGCCGCTGTGACTGGGATTAAGCTGTTATTGGGGCGGAGTGTTTGAGGAGCAAATTTTTGGCAACTACGGCACCTTCTGAGTTCCTCTACCGCGTCTTCATGCATCCCGGGCCAATAGTACCCGGCATCGTGGATCTTTGCCACAACTGCCTGGGGTCCCGCGTGAATGCCACATATGCCCGAGTGTATTTCTTGGATAAGATATTTTGCCTATTCTGGGGATACGCACCGCAGTAGCGGTCCCAAGTATGATTTCCTGTAAAGGACGCCATTGTTGACTTCATATTGCAATGCCTTGGTTTGGATCTTTTGTGCTTCACCCTGGCAGGAGGTAATTCACCTTTTGTGAGGAACTTTAGTATTGGGGTGTACCAACAGGGTTCATCTGCTGTCAGGGCGGAAACCTCCCGTGGTTCAATAGAAGGCATTTGCAGTGTTTCTACCTTTACTTCTCTTTCCATGCCCGAAGTAGCAAGTTTGCTCAAGGCGTCTGCTATTTGGTTCTTTCCCCTGTGGACGTGATTAAGTGTAACATTATCAAAGGAAGCTATAAGCTCCTTTGTTTTAGTCAAATATTTTGCCATCGATTCATCCTTGGCCTCGTAAGTTTCGTTGACTTGATTATTGACAAACAAAGAGTCAACATATGCGTCAACTCCCATGGCTCCCATAGATTTGGCTGTGCTGGATTCCGAGATATCCTGGATAGTGGGGTCCTGTATTATTTCACCCTCAGGAATTTTGGCCAAGAAATCGGCAATCACCTGTCCCTTGATTGTTGTTCGCTTTCGATATTCGATATCCAGGGCTCCCAACTCAATCGCCCATTTAGCCAATCTACCGGAGATTTCTGGCTTGTGAAAAATTTGCTGTAACGGGTAATTTGTTAAGACCTGCACGCGTTGCCCTTGAAAATATCTTCTGAGTCGCCGAGTGGTGTGAACTAGTGCTAGGACCAACTTTTCGAGTGTTGGATACCGCGTTTCAGGTACCGCCAGAACTCGGCTGATGTAATATATAGGTGTCTGCTTCCCATCTCTTTCCACCATGAGTACTGCGCTTACCGCGTTATGAGCTGCCGCCAGGTACATTTTGAGTAGTTCTTCTGGGTATGGCGCTGTCAGCATGGGTAGTTTCTCGATGAAACGTTTCATGTCTTGCAGGGCTTCTTCCGCTTCGCTGGTCCATTTGAAATTTTTCTTGTTAAGGAAATCTTTTAAAGTTTTTATAAATGGCAAAGACCTCTCAGCGTGTCTTGCCAAGAATCTGTTTATAGCCACTAGACGCCCATTTAACGCTTGCGCTTCTTTCAAAGTCCTGGGAGAGGGCATCCGCGTTACGGCAGCTACCTTTTACGGGTTAGCTTTAAAGCCGTCTCGGGTGACCACTACCCCTAAGAATTTGCCTTCTTCTACTCCAAATGAACATTTCTTGGGGTTAAGCTTAATATTGTATTCTCTGAGCTTTTGGAAAGTTTCTTCAATGTCTTCAAGCGTTTGTTTTTCTTCCCTGCTCTTGATTACTAAATCGTCAACGTATACTTCTAAGTTTCTACCGATCTTGTTTTTCGAAAGCCTTGTCCATGAGCCGCTGATAAGTGGCTCCGGTGTTTCGCAAGCCGAAAGGCATTTTAGTATAACAAAAAATGCCCACATCGGTATGAAACACCGTTTTTTCTTCGTCCTCTCTGGACATTTTGATCTGGTGATAACCCTTATAGGCGTCTAAGAAGCATTTGTACCTATAAGGGACCAGAGAATCAACCTTAAAGTCCATCTCGGGTACCGGGTAGGCATCTTTGTGGCATGCTTTATTCAGATCTTTAAAATCGATGCACATTCGCCATGTGCCGTCTGGTTTTTGGACCATCACAGGGTTTGATACCCATGTGTGATACTTTGTTTCTCTGAGAATTCCAGCTTCAACCAATTTTCGTACTTCTTTGACTACTGCTGCTTTTCGATCCGGAGCCACGCTGCATTTACCCTGTGCGACGGGTTTAATGCCCAGGAGTGTTGCTAGCTTGTGCTCTGCCTTGTCCCGGGGTATCCCAGTCATGTCAGAGTGCTCGAAAGCAAAGATGTTGGCGTTCCTTCTCAGCAGCTGTTTCAGGTTACTATTAACTTCAGGGGAGAGGTTGTCCCCTATTGTTACCGTCTGATCCGGATGACGTGTGCTTAATACCCACCTTTCCGGACCGATGGCGCCGGTGGGCCCTTGACGGCATCTTTTGGTATTCAATACTTCTCCCAGCTTGTCTCGAAATACTGTTGCAATACCCCGCGGGGTGGGGAACTTCATGACCCCCTCGCTGTAGAGACTATAGCATCCAATTTCACCAGGGTGAACCTTCCAATGATCACATTGTGGTAAGACTCAGCGCGTACCACAAGGAACGTTAAGAGTATGGTCCTTTCCCGGGGTTCTTGCCCGAATGTAACTGGGAAAGTAATCTGGCCAATTGGATCAACCTTCTCTCCAGTGAAACCTTTATTAGGAGCGTGCACTGACTCAAGAAGCCTTCTGTCTTCTGGTTGCATTCTATTGAAGCAATGCTCGTAGATGATATCTTCAGAACTCACGGTATCTACCAGTATCCTTCTCGTGTTATAATCACCTACCGTAGCGGATATGATTAAGGCATCAGTGGTAAGGTGTAAATATTCCACACGTGGCTCGATTGTCATGGTTGCTAGCATCCAGGGTTCGAGCGTGGAGAAACTCCGTTTAGCCCCTTTTCCCTTATCATCATATACCATGTTTAGCTCTCGTGGCCTCTTTCCCGCCCCTTTATCGTTTTCCTTTTTGACGGGGGGCGGGCCCTGTTTAATGTCTCGAACCAGATGAGCTATTTTTCCCGCCTTCACGAAATATTCGATCTACTTCTTCAGCTGAAAACAGTCATTGGTATCATGGTCGCTCCCCTTGTGGTATTCACAATATTTGTTGGTGTCTTTGTTGGGGTTGTCCTTCAGCGGCTTCGGAGGATTAAACTTGAGGTTCTCAGAGGCTAGGATTTCTGCTGGCGTCTTACTCAAGTTGGGGTAGTCGGACCGTGGTTTGGAGGAGGATTCATTCCTTGAATAGGTGCTTCTAGACCTATCATACCGCGAGTCCGTTCTGTCACCTTTCTGGTATCGGTCTCCTCTACCCCTACCTTTGGAGCCCCGCTGATCTCTGTCGTCCTGGTTTTTTTGAGCCTCCTTCTTTCTATTGGCCGCGTGACTGGCGGCAACAACTTTCTCTTGTGTAACATATACCTTAGCTATCCTCAAGATTTCATCTATGGTGGGAGGTACACCATCCCTCTCGTGGAGTGTTCTCAATAGCTCATCGTTATTTACCCCTTGTAGGAAAGCACCACACGCTAGATCGTTCGTGACACCTGGGATCGCCAGGCTCTCTTTGTTGAATCTAACGATGAAACTCTCCACTGTTTCATTGTCTCCCCGGCGAATGTGGAGGAGTTCGTTTCGGTCTTTTGTGTGCCTTCTCTGTTGGCTGAACTGCAATATGAACTTGGCTTCTAGGTCTTCGAAGCTGTCAATTTCCCCGATTGGTAAACTATCCCACCAGACCCGGGCTACACCTACCAGTGTTTGGACAAACATCTTACACCAGAGGGGCATGGGACAGCAGGCTACTTCCCCTGCACTTTTGAATAAATTGAGATGATCATCAGGGTCGCCTAGACCATCGTACTTGCCTACCGTTTGAGGCATCTTGGGCTTTTCCTTGATAGGAGCTTCCGCTATTCTTCTGGTGAACTTGGATTTGAAAGTGGCGTCCACTGGTTTGTAAGGTCTGGTAAGTTCGTCTTCTTCTACATTAATGGGTTGTATTGGAGGAGTTACCCCACCCTGGCTGGTACCCTGGGTGACAGGGGTTGAGCTGGGGTGATGTTCAGCGTGGGGCTGGGGCCTCCACCCGGAGAAAAAACGAGGCCTAGATATGTTTCCTCTGTCATACGCAGGTTCCGCTGCCGGCGGAGTCTGACTGTAAACGGGCTGTGATGTTGGAAAAGTCCACTAAGGCGGCATATAAGCCGCGTATGGTGATTGCTGAGAATAGCCTTGTGCCCCCTGGGGAGTGTACGTTGGCGTATTGTATGGGGGTAAATACCCGTATGAGGGTGCGTAATAATATCCGGGAAAGTAAGCCTGATTTCCTGGCGTAACCGGGGCGTTCAAGATTCCCGCCGGCATGACCCCTGATTGATGGGGTGGCGTGGATAACGCAGCCGTTGGTGCTGCCGAATACAAAGGCGGCATGGCGTGAGTGACCGAGGGTTGATAGTATTGAGGCACGCTCACCTGTGGTATGACAGTGCTTGGGCTGGCCGATGTAATAACTGGCATAGTGCTACGACGTATAGTCTGTGCACTGGTGGTTGTTGCTGGGATGAAAACATTCACGCCTGTTGCAATTGGTTCGACTGATCGAAACTGTAGAGAAGTATATGAGTATAGGTATGCTGTCGTCGTCCCAGAAGAGACGGCGGTAGTGCCAGTAAAACCTGGTGGGGGTCCTTCTACTTCAAATTCCAAGTCGAGAGACCTGGTCACAGCCGGTGAGGCTGCCATGGTGGTAACAGGGCTCGTTTCTAACAATGGATTGCTAGTTACCATCGCCTGACTTGGTGTTACAGCTATATTCTGATCGCTTTCCATTGGGTTCAGTCTTGTTGTTGTTACCGCGCGGTCCCACGGATGGCGCTAATGAAGAAACACTAACCTTTTACGGTAGTATCCAACTAAGGACTCCAACTCTTGGTGACCCGAACTGCTAACTGCAAAACAGAACACCGTTAGGACTCGTTGCAGGAATGGGGTTATTCCTGTAACCACCCTCCGGCGTGAGAATAAGTCTCGGTTTGAGAGAAAATATAAGTAGAGAGAGAGTTAACGAGAGTAAGATGATCCATACCTTAGATGTTTACCTCTATTTATAGTTTACCATTAGAGTTTCCCTTAACTTAGGATGGGCTCCGATAAGTTAGGGATTTGCATGATCTTCCCAAAAAGTTGGGGATTTGGTTACGTAGTTTATCCATGCAGAATAGAACATTCTAGAATAAACATGTGTAATTAATTATTTATAATAAAATAATAGGTAATGACCGGGTCGGGTTAGCCGATCCGGGTCATACCTCATCAGGCACATAACCCCGTGTATGGCGTGAAAGGTGGCGTTGTAGGTGGAGCTTGAGAATCTTCACCGACGTGGAGGGCAAATGGGTGGTGAGGTGGCGGTTTCATTGGTAGGTGGATTTTGGGTTGGTTTTTATTAGTCTTGTTTATTTATTTTTATTTTTTATAAAAACGTCACTTTCACGCCTCTCCCACTCCGTGTTTAATTTGTTTACTGCACCCCCCTTGCTGACGTGGTTGCCACGTGACGTTTAATGTCTCCTCTTCACGTCCTCCCACTCCGTATAATCTTACGCTCTGTTCCCGAGTTAACTTAACGAGGGATAAGAAAAGAAAGTAAAACTGAGAAAGGGGAAAAAAGATGTTTTTCCCACCATTTCCTCCCAAATCGGAAGGAAAGAAAAACTAAAGAATTTAACCTAGTTTTCCTTTCATTTCCTTTTTTTCCTTCCTTAGATGAAACTCGAGAACACGACATGTTTTATTTTCATTACTTTTCCTTCCTTAAATGAAACTTTGGAACACAAAATATTTTACTTTCTTTTTGTTTCTTTTCCTTTCCTTTCATTAGTAAACTCTGGAACACTGTGATAGTGTGATAGCGTCTGATGTCAAATCAGCATGAGGCGTTAAACACCACCTCCTTTAGTGAATGGGGGCATCAAATCGTCAATACCCTTTTCACCAACCCTTGAGAGATGGAGTTCGCCTCCTTTTAACCAATCACATTATTATTATTTTTTTTAAATTAAGTATTGGTTATTTCACTACCTAGTTATTAGTTGATTTAGTTATTCTCTCATTACTTACTTGGTGTTGATGTACTAACACTTTTTGAATGGTTTAGTTCTTCAACCACACATATGTGATAACAATTTAGGAGTGAGATAATTAAATAAACTAGAAAATGTAAGAATCGGTTAACTAAATAGATTTTAAAAAAAATGATATTACACTAGTTTGAAATTAGTTAATTATGATATTATTAAATGAAAAATATCTGACAATTTTAACAAAATGATGTATTACACTAGTTTGAAATTAGTTAATTATGAAAAACAAGTTAATATAAAAAGATATATTAAAATGTTTTCTTAATATACTTTTCTTTCTAATACATACGTGGTAATTTTCAATCTTATGGTTCATAAAGAGGTGGTATGACATTTTAGGGTCAAGAAATGTAGCGACAAAAGTATATCAACGTTGGAGACGGTGGTCAAGAGTCGAGAGGAGTAGTGCGGCGAGGGAGATATAAGGATCTAGCCATCTAGGGCAAGACGCAAAAAGTGTTAAGGAAGAGAAAATGTAATCATGATGGGGATCTCGTCTAGCTATGGGTAGATCGAGAGGAGTAGAGCGGCAAGGAAGATATAAAGATAAATAGACATGTATATATATTACTTTTTAATCAGGATTACATATATTGTCCTGTTGATCAGTTCTATTTAAACATAATGGAAAACATGAATAACATACCTGTTACAGCAGACAAGCCAGTAGAGAATCCAGTCAGAGATGCAGCCATTGAGTTTGACAAACTTGTCAGGATGATATGGTTCCTCCTTAGGGTGTAAGATTATGATGGTGATGAAACCGAAACAAGGGTTGGTTTCGGTTAGGAGAGAGAGCCGAATTGATGTTATTAGGGTTGTGTAAATTGTGTAATTGTCTAACCCTTAAACTCTCTAATAATCTCCTTATATAAGGGTAATATGGTCCATCAACAATTACCAACTAATTATTAATAGGTTATTAATATATTTTGATCTATATAATATAAATGATTATAATGGCTACAAGATTAAATATTATAACAATAATATATTTAATCTCACATTCTCCCACTTAGCCGAGTAATCATTTATCATGAGTATTAGATGAGCTTGGCCAGGAGTTAACACTCATTTTAGCCTTAAACCAAGAACTATAGCAGAGAAATACAGCCATTGAATCATCATTCGACTCAGGACCCCCATTAGTCATACTATAGCCTCAATTTAAAACCTAATAATTATGATCAAAATACGCATAAGCCCTTTAGCATCTGATTTGTATTTATATATTTGTCTATATGTCATTACACCGGCAGAACATATGTTAGAGACATAGAAAATCAAACTGAGGAAATTTCATTAATTAAAACATAAGCTAGTACAATATGCCATTAAATAAGATCTTTAGTAAGTCCCATATTCGATACATGTTCTTCGAAAACTTTAGGTGGGAGACTTTTAGTCATCGGATCCCCAAGCATATCTTTAGTACTAATATACTCAATACAAAGATTATTTTCCTCAACTCGTTCACGTACGAACAAATATTTTGTATCGAGATATAAACCAGCTCCAGTCGAACTATTACTGTTCGAGAAACTAACGGCAGCTGACTTATTACAGTAAAGCTTCAATGGTCTAGAAATGGAATTAACAATTTTAAGTCCAGTGATCAGATTTCTAAGCAACATTCCATGACAGGTTGCGTTGTAAACAGTGATGTATTCTGCCATCATTGTGGAAGTTGTGGTTAACTGTTGTTTATGACTCTTCCATGAGATAGGTCCGCCTGCTAACATAAAGATATAGCCCGAAGTGGATTTCTTGTCATCTTTGCACTTGGCAAAGTCAGAATCAGAATAACCTACCACTTCTAAGTGATCACTTCTTCTATAAGTCAGTTTATAGTCTTTCGTCCCTTGCAGATATCTAAGGACTTTCTTAGATGCTTTCCAGTGATCTAGGCCAGGATTAGTCTGATAACGGCCTAGCATTCCAGCAATATAAGCGATATCTGGGCGAGTACAGACTTGAACATACATCAGGCTCCCGACTACTGACGTGTAAGGTATCTGGCTCATTTGCTCCTTTTCAACCTCTGTTGTCGGACACTGGAATGAACAAAACCCTTAATTACTGGAGCGACTGAGGGTTTGCACTGTTGCATGTTATAACGTGTAAGGACACGATCTATGTAAGACTTCTGAGACAATCCTAAGATCCCTTTATGTCTATCTCGGTGAATTTCGATGCCAATGACGTAAGAAGCATCTCTGAGATCCTTCATGTCGAAGTTATGCGAGAGTAACCGCTTCGACTCATGCAACATGTCTAAACTATTACTTGCCAATAGAATAGCATCTACGTAAAGGACAAGTATAGTAAAATTACTCCCACTCATCTTGAGGTAGGTGCATTGATCCACTTGATTCTTCATAAAACCTTGTCTCTTCATGACTGCATCAAACTTGAGGTACCATTGACGTGATGCTTGTTTTAACCCATAAATGGATTTCTTCAACTTACAGACTAGATGCTCCTGACCTTCAGGTTTAAAGCCTTCAGGTTGTTTCATGTAAACATCTTCGTCTAAATCTCCGTTAAGGAAAGCAGTTTTGACGTCCATCTGATGCAGCTCCAAAACAAAATGAGCTACTAGGGCCATAACGATCCTTAATGAATCTTTACGAGAGACATGTGAAAATGTCTCTTGATAATCAATTTCCCTCTTTCTGAGTGTAGCCCTTTGCAACCAATCTCGCTTTGTAGCGTTCAACGTTCCCATTCGAATCCAGTTTTGTTTTGAACACCCATTTACATTCTACAGGTTTGACACCGTTGGGTAATTCTACCAAATCCCAAACGTCATTTTTCTTCATGGATTCAAGCTCATCAATCATTGCTTTGTTCCATTCAGAAGACTGATCACTGCTAATGGCTTCATTATAAGAGGTAGGATCATTGAGCTTTCCAGCATCCATTTCAGTCAGGTAGGTAACATAATTATCCTAATTAGTAGGCTGTCTTTGCCTAGATGACCTCCTGAGTTGATTATCAGGTTCAGCGTTGTCTTGGTTTTGAGCGTTTAATGTGCCTTCGTTATGAGGTATAATGGGTTCTGATTGTGGAGATGGAATTTGTGCAGTAGCTTCAGGTGCAGTTGTTGCATTGGGTACAAGAGGAGTAAACGGAGTAATGGTAAGCGACGAGTCTCCCCCCCCCCCACGTCTTGTACTTCTTGCAATTCTTCGTAAGGGTTGGCACTGTTCCCACTGACCTTGAAATCCTCCAGGAACGCAGCTGTAACGCCCGGCTCTTTTGTACCTTCCATTTATAGAAAGTTTTGTTCGTATTTCTATTTTTGGAAACCTTGTATTCTTGTAATCATTTCCTTCTTTGTAATCATTGTAAAACCGAGACTTGGATCATTAATGAAACTCGTATTTTGTTACAAATATGTTATACACACTTTATATATGCTCGTATGTTCGATTTTGTGAATCAATTGATGCTTAAACGATATTCTCGGAAACTATGTGCTAAACTTGTAATTAATCTAAACTTATGCCTAAAACATGTTTTGAACAAGAACGACACTTGATTATGATACTTATACACGCAATTATACTTGTGTTATGATCGCCATGCTTGATTAAGTCTTAAACTATGCTTATATGTCAAAACAAGTCCCTAAACTACCAAACTTTCACCTAAAAGCATCAAGCATGAAACTACAGGGACTAAAATGTAAAAAAGCAAACTCCCCCCCCCCCCCAATTGAGGCGCCGCGTGACGCTAGGGACCTTGGCATCACGCCAAGGCCCTGTTTCGGCAGACTTGTGTTTCTTCAGCTGATTATGCACGAAATCCCAAGTTCTAGTCACACCCAATCCCCTTTAATCCACCTCTAATCACCTCCAATCAACTCTAAACTCTTCCACTGTAAATACACACCTTCTCTAACCCTTTTTACACTTTCACAACTCATTACACTTCACAAATTTACTCTAAATCTTGTAACACCCTCAAAAATTCACTTGAATTTAATACTAATTTTATACATTTTTATAACAAAAGATATTAATTTGACATAAGTTTCAAAAGTCAAGTTCATAAGTAACATCAACCTTAGTCAACTAATGACTAAGTTAAAACATTCAAAAGTTTTTTAACAAGTGTTTATAACCCATAAACAAAAGTACTAAGGATTTTAAAACATTGCGGAAGCTTCAAAATGTAGTGTTCGGTTCTTCATCGTTCGCTTGATCGCCATCCGTAAGATCCATTTTGTTACCTATGGTCAAAACCTTTAAAACATTAGTTTTGACTTTGTTATAAAATACCATATCACGATATCAAACATCAAATTTTAAATAATAAAAATAAAAGCTTTTCTGGTTCCACCGTAACTTACGGTATCACCGTAAGTTACGGTGAGTCCTGGAAATCTCCTAGTCCACCGTAAAACAGGAGAGGTCTACCGTAAACACCTGACCTATACCGTAAGTTACGGTTCTACCGTAACTTACGGTAGTTCCTGGGAATTCATGTTTTGTTTGTTTTGTTCATTGCACTCAAACCCAACTCCCGGATTTCGCTTTTCTAACAAACCAATACATCAAATTCTCGTATTTCTAACATGTTATATATCAATCAATATCAAATAACAATCCACCATATTCCGGAGCATTAACCATGCTTTACTTGATTATTCGACCCGTTTGGCTCGTCTAAGGAATCCTCCCATATGACGACTACCAACGAGTTCCAACCAAATTTGATCAATCATTCAATATAGCGACTTGACCGCTTAGTTCAAAACAACACTTACTCAAATTTCAATTTGCGCATTATATAATCATCAAAATCTACTTAATGTAACGGGTCAAGTTACATACCTTTAAAGCAAGCCTTTCAAACATGCGTCCACACCGGTTTGCCCGCTAGATGCCCCGGCTTCCTTTCCTATAGAGTTCAATCACTCTATGTTTAGAACTCTTTGTTTCACATACATAACGCACATTTTATCATACATCACTATTATGCGTTTTTAACTTAACAATTCAGTTTCAAGCCTTCTTTGAGGCATTTTATCAAACACTTTAAGGGCAGAATTTTATATCTTTCATATTCAAGTTCATAGCTTGCTAATTAGCTAACTTAACATCAATATAGCCTTCATATATCATTTAAACATCATACTTTTCTGAAATCACTTTCTATCATCAAATTACACTAGAATAATCATTCTAAACCCTAGTGTTCATCATCATATTGTAAAACCCACAACCCACCTTCAAGGTGTTCATGGAATTTCCTGAAATTGGACATGATTTCACATGTAGTTGTCTAGGTTTCACTTCTAGACACCATATCATCCCTAATCTAACCAAATAACACACATGCAACATATAATTTCAGATTTTCCAAAATCATGAGAAATTCAAGTTGAGAGATTTCATCAGATTTTACATACCTTAGAATCCTCTTGCGATGAGGATCACAATTCTAAGCTCTAATTTCGATTTCGACTTGGATTGAGCCTTCAATTGATTGATTTAATGAAGTTTTAGGGTTTTGAAGATGGGGTGTCGCCCCCTGCTCCTTCTTGATCGACCAGACACCTCTAAATGAGGTGTTTGGTTTATTTTTATTTGTTTTATCTAATTTAGTTTCAAACTTAACAACTAAGGCCCCTCTACTTTGTTCAACATATCATTTAGTAGCTTTTAACCCTATTGTAGGCTATTTCTAGTCTTGTAACTAACTAGGTTAAAAAAAATTCCTAGTTGGTAAATTCTCGTCTATTTATACTTTATAGTTCCAATATAAAGTTTTATATTTTCGGGGTGTTACAAGTCCACCCCCTTAAAAAGGGTTTCGTCCCCGAAACCGAAGTACGTACCAAATAATGTAAGGTAGAGTCGTCGCATCTCTTCCTCGGACTCCCACGTAGTGTCCGAGCCTTTTCTATGCTCCCATTTGATTTTGACTTGGTCGATTTGTCTATTTCGTAAGTATTTGACCTTTCGATCTAAAATCTCCACCGGTCTCACCACATAATTCAGACTATTATCTACTTCGATATCATCGAAATGAATCTAAGCTGTTTCATCCGCTAGGCACTTTCGTAATTGTGACACGTGAAACGTGCTATGAATTCCACTTAGTTCCTCCGGTAGCTCAAGGCGGTAAGCTACCTTGCCGACCTTTTCAACGATTTTAAATGGCCCAATAAACCTCGGGCTTAGCTTCCCCCTTTTTCTGAATCTAATAACTCCCTTCCATGGGGAAACTTTTAGCATAACCATGTCGCCAACCTGGAATTCGATTGGCCTATTCCTTTTATCAGCATACGCCTTTTGCCTGTCTTGAGCCGCTTTCAAGTGTGCCCGAACTATATCGATCTTTTCATTCGTGGCTCGTACTATATCTTGGTGGGCGAGTTCACGTGGACCCACTTCACCCCAACATACCGGGGTTCGACACTTCCTACCATAAAGCATTTCGTACGGTGCCATCTTAATACTAGATTGGTAGCTGTTATTATACGAAAATTCGACCAACGGTAGGTGAACATCCCAACTGCCTCCAAAGTCGATTATACACGCCCGTAGCATGTCCCCCAATGTTTGTATCGTTCTTTCAATATGCCCATCCGTTTGGGGATGGTACGCAGTGCTAATGAACAATTTGGTTCCCATTTGCTCTTGGAAATCTCGCCAGAAATTCGAAGTAAACCGGGTATCCCTATCAGACACGATGGATACCGGCACTCCATGACGTGCTATTATTTCATTAGTGTAAACTTCTAACATCTTTTCTGACGTGTAAGTCTCACGAATCGGAATGAAGTGAGCACTTTTCGTCAATCTATCCACCACTACCCATATGGCATCGAAACCACGATTCGTCTTAGGCAACTTGGTTAATAGGTCCATTGTAATATGTTCCCATTTCCAAACCGGAATTTCTAACGGTTGGAGTTTACCGTAAGGTTTCTGGTGCTCCGCCTTGACCTGTAAACATGTCAAGCATTTTTCCACATACTTCGCCACATCCCTCTTCATTCCGGGCCACCAATAATTTTGTTTCAAATCATTGTACATCTTGGTCGCACCCGGATGAATTGAATAACGGGATTTATGAGCTTCATTAAGTAGAAGCGTCTTCACTCCACAAGTATGTGGGACCCATATCCTTCCAGATCGAGTCTTCAACCCGTTATTCCCATCCGTCAAATCTTTCAACTGACCAATTATTCTTTCTTTCTTCCAATTCTCTTCTTTCATTGCTTCTGATTGTGCCTCTCGAATACGTTCCAGTATACCCGAGGTCACCACGAGTTGCATCGATCTTACTCGTATTGGGACATAATCCGCTTTTCTGCTCAGCGCATCCGCCACCATATTAGCCTTTCCGGGGTGATAATGTATTTCATAATCGTAGTCTTTCACCGTTTCCAGCCATCGCCTTTGTCGCATATTTAACTCCTTCTGATCGAAGAAGTATTTCAAGCTCTTGTGATCGGTGAATATCGTGCACTTTACCCCATTTAAGTAGTGCCTCCATACTTTTAAGGCAAATACCACCGCAGCCAACTCAAGATCGTGCGTGGGATATTTCTTCTCATGTATCTTCAGTTGTCTCGAGGCATAAGCTATAACTTTGCCCCGTTGCATCAAAACGCATCCGAGCCCCGATAGAGAAGCATCCGAATATACCACCATGTCTTCGACTCCGTCCGGCAATGTCAGTACCGGAGCTTGAGTTAACTTCTCTTTTAGTGTTTGAAACGCCCTATCTTGATCTACACCCCAAATGAACTTTTCTTTCTTCCGGGTTAATTTTGTTAGTGGTGACGCAATCTTGGAGAAATCTTGGATAAATCTTCTATAGTATCCCGCAAGTCCCAAGAAACTTCTAATTTCCGAAGGGTTCTTCGGGGGATTCCATTTTGACACAGCCTCGATCTTGGACGGATCCACCAATACTCCGTCGGCACTTATGACATGGCCAAGAAATTGTACCTCACGTAACCAAAAGGCACATTTAGAGAATTTCGCATACAGCCTTTCTCACCTAAGTGTCTCTAACACTTCTTGCAAGTGGTGTGCGTGTTCAGCCTCACTTTTTGAATATACCAAAATATCATCGATAAACACGATGACCGACTTATCCAACATTGGTTTGCAAACCCGATTCATGAGGTCCATGAAAGCCGCGGGTGCATTTGTTAGCCCAAATGACATCACGAGGAATTCGTAATGTCCGTATCTCGTGCGGAAAGCCGTCTTAGGCACATCTTCTTCCTTGACCTTTAGTTGGTGATACCCAGATCTAAGGTCAATTTTTGAAAACCAGTTTGCACCTTGTAATTGGTCGAATAAATCATCTATTCTCGGAAGCGGGTATCGGTTCTTTACCGTAAGTTTGTTTAACTCCCGGTAATCGATACACATACGCATGCTCCCGTCTTTCTTTCTCACGAACAATACCGGTGCGCCCCAAGGAGACACACTCGGCCTTATGAATCCCTTGTCAAGCAGGTCTTGAATTTGGGACATCAACTCTTGTAATTCCGACGTTGCGAGTCGGTACGGGGCTTTTGCTACGGGTTTCGCGCCCGGAATCAATTCGATCCCGAACTCTATTTCCCGTTCAGGCGGTATCCCCGGCAAATCCTCCGGAAACACATCTTCATAATCTCGTACTACCGGTACATCTCCAATCTTTTGTGATTCTTTCTCGGGCTCATTAGCGTATATCATGAATGCCTTGCACCCTCGCTTCATAAGCTTGTGAGCTTTCAACATTGAGCATACTATGGGGTTGCCTCCTTTTTCGCCATAAATGGTGACGTGTTTCCCGCTCGGAGATGTTAGTTTTATCTCTTTACGAAAACACACGACCTTTGCATGGTGTTGAGATAGCCAGTCCATCCCAATGACTACTTGAAATTCTCCCATTGACATCGGAATTAGATTTATCAAATATTCTTCGTCGTCAATGCTCAGTTTACAGTTTTCACATACATCACAAACAATAAAGCTCTTGTTATTACCTATCTCTACTTCCAAGGGCACAGGTAATTTTGTTAGAACAAATGAAGGATGTCGAATAAATCCATATGAAACAAAGGATTTATTCGCACCCGTATCAAATAACACGCGCGCAGGAATCGAATTTACAGCAAATATACCTGAGACCACGTCAGGTTCAACCTTCGCTTCTGCGGCAGTCAGTTGAAAAGATCTTGCCTTCGCTTTTGGGGCTTCACCTTTCGGGTCTTGCCCATCCTTCTTTCCAACCAGTTCCGGGCATTCCGACTTTTTGTGACCCGTTCGATAACAATTGTAACAAACCGTCACTTTCTCCGGGCATGATGTAGCCATATGTCCCGTTTTTCGGCATATGGGACAAGGCTTATCCTTGTAACGGAATTCGCCTTTATGACCCTTTTCGCAGATTCTGCAACTTGGCGATCCGCCTTTCGTATCAGATTTCTTTGCGGTTTCGTTTGTTCGTGCCTTCTTAGCAGGGCTTGGGTTTACATCTTGTGCTTTCCGTTCACCCCTTTCAATGCTCTTTTTCAGTTCGATCTCCCTTTCCCGAGCAGCATTTATGATCTCGGTAAGGGTCTCGTATTTGGAAGGGGTGATAAATTCCCTATACTCAGCACTCAACATGTTATGGTAGTAGTATATCTTTTGTCACAATGGGTCCTCTCGAATACCCCTTCAATATCACTTAGCCATCGTTGGCACACTATTGGGTCAACCTCCCCATTATATATTGGTGGTTTACAGGCCATGAATTCCTTGTATGAACAAGGATTTCGTCCTCTATGCTTTTCCTTTGCTAAATTTGAATCATCTTCCAATTTCTTGATTCTCTCCTCTACTATTGATAAAACTGTGTTTTGAATTTTATCAATAAAGCCCGACAAACTGTTTTCGATCGCCTTTCCAACCTCTTCGGCAATCACTTCCCTCATTTGTTCGGTGACTCTTGGCACCGTATCATCATTACCTCCATCTGCCATCTCTATTTCTGAAATGTTTACATCGGTTGTTAAACATTCCATTTATAACACATGCTTTACTTGTTTTGATTCAATCAAGTTCATAACTTGATTTAATCGTTCTTGTTTTGATTCAATCAAGTTCATAACTTGATTTAATCGTTCTTGTTTCATGCATTTCTTGTATTTGGGTGAGCTTACACACTCTTTTCATGCATATTTGTTCACGATTTATTTCTATATTCTCTAGTTTCTACCTAAACGATTAACTCTTACCGGATGCTTGATCAAGCTTGAACCGAACACTTATTGACAACCTTGAGCTCTGATTACCAACTTGTAACACCCTCAAAAATTCACTTGAATTTAATACTAATTTTATACATTTTTATAACAAAAGATATTAATTTGACATAAGTTTCAAAAGTCAAGTTCATAAGTAACATCAACCTTAGTCAACTAATGACTAAGTTAAAACATTCAAAAGTTGTTTAACAAGTGTTTATAACCCATAAACAAAAGTACTAAGGATTTTAAAACATTGCGGAAGCTTCAAAATGTAGTGTTCGGTTCTTCATCGTTCGCTTGATCGCCATCCGTAAGATCCATCTTGTTACCTATGGTCAAAACCTTTAAAACATTAGTTTTGACTTTGTTATAAAATACCATATCACGATATCAAACATCAAATTTTAAATAATAAAAATAAAAGCTTTTCTGGTTCCACCGTAACTTACGGTATCACCGTAAGTTACGGTGAGTCCTGGAAATCTCCTAGTCCACCGTAAAACAGGAGAGGTCTACCGTAAACACCTGACCTATACCGTAAGTTACGGTTCTACCGTAACTTACGGTAGTTCCTGGGAATTCATGTTTTGTTTGTTTTGTTCATTGCACTCAAACCCAACTCCCGGATTTCGCTTTTCTAACAAACCAATACATCAAATTCTCGTATTTCTAACATGTTATATATCAATCAATATCAAATAACAATCCACCATATTCCGGAGCATTAACCATGCTTTACTTGATTATTCGACCCGTTTGGCTCGTCTAAGGAATCCTCCCATATGACGACTACCAACGAGTTCCAACCAAATTTGATCAATCATTCAATATAGCGACTTGACCGCTTAGTTCAAAACAACACTTACTCAAATTTCAATTTGCGCATTATATAATCATCAAAATCTACTTAATGTAACGGGTCAAGTTACATACCTTTAAAGCAAGCCTTTCAAACATGCGTCCACACCGGTTTGCCCGCTAGATGCCCCGGCTTCCTTTCCTATAGAGTTCAATCACTCTATGTTTAGAACTCTTTGTTTCACATACATAACGCACATTTTATCATACATCACTATTATGCGTTTTTAACTTAACAATTCAGTTTCAAGCCTTCTTTGAGGCATTTTATCAAACACTTTAAGGGCAGAATTTTATATCTTTCATATTCAAGTTCATAGCTTGCTAATTAGCTAACTTAACATCAATATAGCCTTCATATATCATTTAAACATCATACTTTTCTGAAATCACTTTCTATCATCAAATTACACTAGAATAATCATTCTAAACCCTAGTGTTCATCATCATATTGTAAAACCCACAACCCACCTTCAAGGTGTTCATGGAATTTCCTGAAATTGGACATGATTTCACATGTAGTTGTCTAGGTTTCACTTCTAGACACCATATCATCCCTAATCTAACCAAATAACACACATGCAACATATAATTTCAGATTTTCCAAAATCATGAGAAATTCAAGTTGAGAGATTTCATCAGATTTTACATACCTTAGAATCCTCTTGCGATGAGGATCACAATTCTAAGCTCTAATTTCGATTTCGACTTGGATTGAGCCTTCAATTGATTGATTTAATGAAGTTTTAGGGTTTTGAAGATGGGGTGTCGCCCCCTGCTCCTTCTTGATCGACCAGACACCTCTAAATGAGGTGTTTGGTTTATTTTTATTTGTTTTATCTAATTTAGTTTCAAACTTAACAACTAAGGCCCCTCTACTTTGTTCAACATATCATTTAGTAGCTTTTAACCCTATTGTAGGCTATTTCTAGTCTTGTAACTAACTAGGTTAAAAAAAATTCCTAGTTGGTAAATTCTCGTCTATTTATACTTTATAGTTCCAATATAAAGTTTTATATTTTCGGGGTGTTACAAGTCCACCCCCTTAAAAAGGGTTTCGTCCCCGAAACCGAAGTACGTACCAAATAATGTAAGGTAGAGTCGTCGCATCTCTTCCTCGGACTCCCACGTAGTGTCCGAGCCTTTTCTATGCTCCCATTTGATTTTGACTTGGTCGATTTGTCTATTTCGTAAGTATTTGACCTTTCGATCTAAAATCTCCACCGGTCTCACCACATAATTCAGACTATTATCTACTTCGATATCATCGAAATGAATCTAAGCTGTTTCATCCGCTAGGCACTTTCGTAATTGTGACACGTGAAACGTGCTATGAATTCCACTTAGTTCCTCCGGTAGCTCAAGGCGGTAAGCTACCTTGCCGACCTTTTCAACGATTTTAAATGGCCCAATAAACCTCGGGCTTAGCTTCCCCCTTTTTCTGAATCTAATAACTCCCTTCCATGGGGAAACTTTTAGCATAACCATGTCGCCAACCTGGAATTCGATTGGCCTATTCCTTTTATCAGCATACGCCTTTTGCCTGTCTTGAGCCGCTTTCAAGTGTGCCCGAACTATATCGATCTTTTCATTCGTGGCTCGTACTATATCTTGGTGGGCGAGTTCACGTGGACCCACTTCACCCCAACATACCGGGGTTCGACACTTCCTACCATAAAGCATTTCGTACGGTGCCATCTTAATACTAGATTGGTAGCTGTTATTATACGAAAATTCGACCAACGGTAGGTGAACATCCCAACTGCCTCCAAAGTCGATTATACACGCCCGTAGCATGTCCCCCAATGTTTGTATCGTTCTTTCAATATGCCCATCCGTTTGGGGATGGTACGCAGTGCTAATGAACAATTTGGTTCCCATTTGCTCTTGGAAATCTCGCCAGAAATTCGAAGTAAACCGGGTATCCCTATCAGACACGATGGATACCGGCACTCCATGACGTGCTATTATTTCATTAGTGTAAACTTCTAACATCTTTTCTGACGTGTAAGTCTCACGAATCGGAATGAAGTGAGCACTTTTCGTCAATCTATCCACCACTACCCATATGGCATCGAAACCACGATTCGTCTTAGGCAACTTGGTTAATAGGTCCATTGTAATATGTTCCCATTTCCAAACCGGAATTTCTAACGGTTGGAGTTTACCGTAAGGTTTCTGGTGCTCCGCCTTGACCTGTAAACATGTCAAGCATTTTTCCACATACTTCGCCACATCCCTCTTCATTCCGGGCCACCAATAATTTTGTTTCAAATCATTGTACATCTTGGTCGCACCCGGATGAATTGAATAACGGGATTTATGAGCTTCATTAAGTAGAAGCGTCTTCACTCCACAAGTATGTGGGACCCATATCCTTCCAGATCGAGTCTTCAACCCGTTATTCCCATCCGTCAAATCTTTCAACTGACCAATTATTCTTTCTTTCTTCCAATTCTCTTCTTTCATTGCTTCTGATTGTGCCTCTCGAATACGTTCCAGTATACCCGAGGTCACCACGAGTTGCATCGATCTTATTCGTATTGGGACATAATCCGCTTTTCTGCTCAGCGCATCCGCCACCATATTAGCCTTTCCGGGGTGATAATGTATTTCATAATCGTAGTCTTTCACCGTTTCCAGCCATCGCCTTTGTCGCATATTTAACTCCTTCTGATCGAAGAAGTATTTCAAGCTCTTGTGATCGGTGAATATCGTGCACTTTACCCCATTTAAGTAGTGCCTCCATACTTTTAAGGCAAATACCACCGCAGCCAACTCAAGATCGTGCGTGGGATATTTCTTCTCATGTATCTTCAGTTGTCTCGAGGCATAAGCTATAACTTTGCCCCGTTGCATCAAAACGCATCCGAGCCCCGATAGAGAAGCATCCGAATATACCACCATGTCTTCGACTCCGTCCGGCAATGTCAGTACCGGAGCTTGAGTTAACTTCTCTTTTAGTGTTTGAAACGCCCTATCTTGATCTACACCCCAAATGAACTTTTCTTTCTTCCGGGTTAATTTTGTTAGTGGTGACGCAATCTTGGAGAAATCTTGGATAAATCTTCTATAGTATCCCGCAAGTCCCAAGAAACTTCTAATTTCCGAAGGGTTCTTCGGGGGATTCCATTTTGACACAGCCTCGATCTTGGACGGATCCACCAATACTCCGTCGGCACTTATGACATGGCCAAGAAATTGTACCTCACGTAACCAAAAGGCACATTTAGAGAATTTCGCATACAACCTTTCTCACCTAAGTGTCTCTAACACTTCTTGCAAGTGGTGTGCGTGTTCAGCCTCACTTTTTGAATATACCAAAATATCATCGATAAACACGATGACCGACTTATCCAACATTGGTTTGCAAACCCGATTCATGAGGTCCATGAAAGCCGCGGGTGCATTTGTTAGCCCAAATGACATCACGAGGAATTCGTAATGTCCGTATCTCGTGCGGAAAGCCGTCTTAGGCACATCTTCTTCCTTGACCTTTAGTTGGTGATACCCAGATCTAAGGTCAATTTTTGAAAACCAGTTTGCACCTTGTAATTGGTCGAATAAATCATCTATTCTCGGAAGCGGGTATCGGTTCTTTACCGTAAGTTTGTTTAACTCCCGGTAATCGATACACATACGCATGCTCCCGTCTTTCTTTCTCACGAACAATACCGGTGCGCCCCAAGGAGACACACTCGACCTTATGAATCCCTTGTCAAGCAGGTCTTGAATTTGGGACATCAACTCTTGTAATTCCGACGTTGCGAGTCGGTACGGGGCTTTTGCTACGGGTTTCGCGCCCGGAATCAATTCGATCCCGAACTCTATTTCCCGTTCAGGCGGTATCCCCGGCAAATCCTCCGGAAACACATCTTCATAATCTCGTACTACCGGTACATCTCCAATCTTTTGTGATTCTTTCTCGGGCTCATTAGCGTATATCATGAATGCCTTGCACCCTCGCTTCATAAGCTTGTGAGCTTTCAACATTGAGCATACTATGGGGTTGCCTCCTTTTTCGCCATAAATGGTGACGTGTTTCCCGCTCGGAGATGTTAGTTTTATCTCTTTACGAAAACACACGACCTTTGCATGGTGTTGAGATAGCCAGTCCATCCCAATGACTACTTGAAATTCTCCCATTGACATCGGAATTAGATTTATCAAATATTCTTCGTCGTCAATGCTCAGTTTACAGTTTTCACATACATCACAAACAATAAAGCTCTTGTTATTACCTATCTCTACTTCCAAGGGCACAGGTAATTTTGTTAGAACAAATGAAGGATGTCGAATAAATCCATATGAAACAAAGGATTTATTCGCACCCGTATCAAATAACACGCGCGCAGGAATCGAATTTACAGCAAATATACCTGAGACCACGTCAGGTTCAACCTTCGCTTCTGCGGCAGTCAGTTGAAAAGATCTTGCCTTCGCTTTTGGGGCTTCACCTTTCGGGTCTTGCCCATCCTTCTTTCCAACCAGTTCCGGGCATTCCGACTTTTTGTGACCCGTTCGATAACAATTGTAACAAACCGTCACTTTCTCCGGGCATGATGTAGCCATATGTCCCGTTTTTCGGCATATGGGACAAGGCTTATCCTTGTAACGGAATTCGCCTTTATGACCCTTTTCGCAGATTCTGCAACTTGGCGATCCGCCTTTCGTATCAGATTTCTTTGCGGTTTCGTTTGTTCGTGCCTTCTTAGCAGGGCTTGGGTTTACATCTTGTGCTTTCCGTTCACCCCTTTCAATGCTCTTTTTCAGTTCGATCTCCCTTTCCCGAGCAGCATTTATGATCTCGGTAAGGGTCTCGTATTTGGAAGGGGTGATAAATTCCCTATACTCAGCACTCAACATGTTATGGTAGTAGTATATCTTTTGTCACAATGGGTCCTCTCGAATACCCCTTCAATATCACTTAGCCATCGTTGGCACACTATTGGGTCAACCTCCCCATTATATATTGGTGGTTTACAGGCCATGAATTCCTTGTATGAACAAGGATTTCGTCCTCTATGCTTTTCCTTTGCTAAATTTGAATCATCTTCCAATTTCTTGATTCTCTCCTCTACTATTGATAAAACTGTGTTTTGAATTTTATCAATAAAGCCCGACAAACTGTTTTCGATCGCCTTTCCAACCTCTTCGGCAATCACTTCCCTCATTTGTTCGGTGACTCTTGGCACCGTATCATCATTACCTCCATCTGCCATCTCTATTTCTGAAATGTTTACATCGGTTGTTAAACATTCCATTTATAACACATGCTTTACTTGTTTTGATTCAATCAAGTTCATAACTTGATTTAATCGTTCTTGTTTTGATTCAATCAAGTTCATAACTTGATTTAATCGTTCTTGTTTCATGCATTTCTTGTATTTGGGTGAGCTTACACACTCTTTTCATGCATATTTGTTCACGATTTATTTCTATATTCTCTAGTTTCTACCTAAACGATTAACTCTTACCGGATGCTTGATCAAGCTTGAACCGAACACTTATTGACAACCTTGAGCTCTGATTACCAACTTGTAACACCCTCAAAAATTCACTTGAATTTAATACTAATTTTATACATTTTTATAACAAAAGATATTAATTTGACATAAGTTTCAAAAGTCAAGTTCATAAGTAACATCAACCTTAGTCAACTAATGACTAAGTTAAAACATTCAAAAGTTGTTTAACAAGTGTTTATAACCCATAAACAAAAGTACTAAGGATTTTAAAACATTGCGGAAGCTTCAAAATGTAGTGTTCGGTTCTTCATCGTTCGCTTGATCGCCATCCGTAAGATCCATCTTGTTACCTATGGTCAAAACCTTTAAAACATTAGTTTTGACTTTGTTATAAAATACCATATCACGATATCAAACATCAAATTTTAAATAATAAAAATAAAAGCTTTTCTGGTTCCACCGTAACTTACGGTATCACCGTAAGTTACGGTGAGTCCTGGAAATCTCCTAGTCCACCGTAAAACAGGAGAGGTCTACCGTAAACACCTGACCTATACCGTAAGTTACGGTTCTACCGTAACTTACGGTAGTTCCTGGGAATTCATGTTTTGTTTGTTTTGTTCATTGCACTCAAACCCAACTCCCGGATTTCGCTTTTCTAACAAACCAATACATCAAATTCTCGTATTTCTAACATGTTATATATCAATCAATATCAAATAACAATCCACCATATTCCGGAGCATTAACCATGCTTTACTTGATTATTCGACCCGTTTGGCTCGTCTAAGGAATCCTCCCATATGACGACTACCAACGAGTTCCAACCAAATTTGATCAATCATTCAATATAGCGACTTCACCGCTTAATTCAAAACAACACTTACTCAAATTTCAATTTGCGAATTATATAATCATCAAAATCTACTTAATGTAACGGGTCAAGTTACATACCTTTAAAGCAAGCCTTTCAAACATGCGTCCACACCGGTTTGCCCGCTAGATGCCCCGGCTTCCTTTCCTATAGGGTTCAATCACTCTATGTTTAGAAATCTTTGTTTCACATACATAACGCACATTTTATCATACATCACTATTATGCGTTTTTAACTTAACAATTCAGTTTCAAGCCTTCTTTGAGGCATTTTATCAAACACTTTAAGGGCAGAATTTTATATCTTTCATATTCAAGTTCATAGCTGGCTAATTAGCTAACTTAACATCAATATAGCCTTCATATATCATTTAAACATCATACTTTTCTGAAAGCACTTTCTATCATCAAATTACACTAGAATAATCATTCTAAACCCTAGTGTTCATCATCATATTGTAAAACCCACAACCCACCTTCAAGGTGTTCATGGAATTTCCTGAAATTGGACATGATTTCACATGTAGTTGTCTAGATTTCACTTCTAGACACCATATCATCCCTAATCTAACCAAATAACACACATGCAACATATAATTTCAGATTTTCCAAAATCATGAGAAATTCAAGTTGAGAGATTTCATCAGATTTTACATACCTTAGAATCCTCTTGCGATGAGGATCACAATTCTAAGCTCTAATTTCGATTTCGACTTGGATTGAGCCTTCAATTGATTGATTTAATGAAGTTTTAGGGTTTTGAAGATGGGGTGTCGCCCCCAGCTCCTTCTTGAACGACCAGACACCTCTAAATGAGGTGTTTGGTTTATTTTTATTTATTTTATCTAATTTAGTTTCAAACTTAACAACTAAGGCCCCTCTACTTTGTTCAACATATCATTTAGTAGCTTTTAACCCTATTGTAGGCTATTTCTAGTCTTGTAACTAACTAGGTTAAAAAAATTCCTAGTTAGTAAATTCTCGTCTATTGATACTTTATAGTTCCAATATAAAGTTTTATATTTTCGGGGTGTTACAAATCTGCAGCAAATCTGAGTTCTTGGACAGATTCATACACTTCTACAAAAGTGAGTGTAACTTGCTTGTTTTCACTCCAAATCACTTGATTCTTTCTTCTATTACTTTGTTATGTCCTTGGGTTTGATTCCTTGATTTTTCCTTGGAGAAATCAGGCTTGGGATTGCCCTAAAAAGGACCTAAACTTTCTGTTTTATTTAATGTTATTCAAAAACTTGTTTATACTTATCATTCTTGTGTCTAACACATCTCCAACTTATGTAACAATGCCTACAACCTTTCCTATGGTTATTTAGGTATAATAACATGATGGAGACATGTAAAATTAGAGGATAAACCTCAAATACTTTCTGTGTTGATTAGGGTATTTTACCCACAAGTCATGTTCAAGCTTAGCTCTTGATGTAGAGTGATTGTGGAACAACTTGGGTGGTTTCAACATAAAATCCTCACATGATTTGATGATTTCTCTTAGTTTAGATTATTTACATACTTGTATTAATCCTAGTTCTTGACCCTCCTTGGTTGTCTTTACATCAAGTGAAGTGGTGAACGTTCAAGGGGTTCCTAAATGGAAGCTTGTCTTCCTACCCCATACATGACATCCATGATAACTCGAGGTGCCTAAATGAAGATTCTAATCTTCTACCTCCTACATGAATTATTGGACTAAATAATACGTAATACTTAACCTAAATATATATACACCCATTCGAACCTTTAATGTTAAACTTGTGTTTATATGTTAAAGTAGTAGGATATCATCTAAGACCTAAAATCTCGATATGATTCTAATGGGTGTACTACCCATGAAATACAATATAACCCTAGTGGTTACATAGTGTCATATAAGAGTTATAAGTTGAAGATGATTATTTTTAAATATCATACTTTATGTTATGTTAAACTCCAAAATTATAATCTTCCGTTGAACGCCAAACTCACACACCTATGTTTCCTCGTGTAGAAGGACTAGGTGCTCCAACTTAATCTACTCCTACAACTCACTCGCGGGAATTCCAAGTAGGAAAGCTTGCAACCACCGTGAGTATACTCGATCCCTTTTTCCCCTTTTATACTTTGGGATGCAACATGTATAATTATGCAAACAACTTTTAAACTCAATTAAACTTACTCTATCCATGATTAAACATGAAACTAATGTGATTTACTTGTTATTCTCGTATGCTATGTGAACGCTTTGGAACGTTATATGCTCATTAACTTTGCTCGCCCACCTTAACAATTATAGCGCTATAGGATTAACGCCCCGCTCGCTATTCTATTGGGTATTGTTAAGTTAAACATTACCACCCCGCTAAACTATTGGGATTAGGCTATTTTATGCGTTGTATTCTAGGGTTTGATCATATTGTACGCCAGAATTGCATACTAGTAATCACATATAATGAATCATGTTGGATTTGAGTTTTTTTATTCTATTATGCTATGTAAATAAACTTGTATACTCGCTCATGCTTTTGCATTGAAACTCTATTTTAATACATGTTGCAGGTTGATTATTGAAGTATGGATGAATGATGAAACAAGTTTAGGGTGGACTAGATACACACCTTAAATCTATTTAACTTTTGTTGTTATGTTGAATTTGAACAATGTTGTTATTTCTATTTTAAATGTTGTATGACAATTTAGCTCTTGCAATGAAATTTGAATTTAATTAAATATTGTCACATAGTGTTATGAAGTCTCTTGCAATCTATACACACTTCGTCTCATCCCGATGTTTCCGCCATCGGTTGGGGTGTGACAGATTGGTATCAGAGCCATAACTATAGGGAATTAGGAAAATTGCCATGCTTTTGCCCTAATCTATAGTTTTAGGAATTTGGCCTCTTATGTGTTGTTTAAAACTTTCGTACTCTACCATGCATGCTTCCTAGCTATACTTCTTGTCGATTAAATTTATATGCCTTTCCTAAGGTTAACATGAATACACTTTTGTTTATTTGTATACTCTTGTAACACAAACGAGACAACTTTACCAAAATAGGCGTGAAACCCACAATTTGGTAAACGACTCTCATTCTACCTTAAACTATATTTTTGCACGAAATTACACCATTAAGCTAGGAGTGAAATCCACAACTTAATGGTAATTTCCATTTCAACTCTAGTGGACCCTTGTCATAGTGTCGAAATTTTATTTTGACCTGACAAGTACCAACCACATTTAGGGTACGAAATCGTCAAGTTAGGGGTGAAACCCGCACCTCGTCGATTAAGTCCCATTCCTCGATTTTCAATCTCGCCAAAGTCCCGATTGTTTCAATCAATTAGAGATGTGTAGTAACCGGAAGGGTAAGATACCGTTAATCGCTTCTCGACGAGAGTATCTTACCTATAGGTCAAAGCACGTTTTCTCTAATTCGAAAGAACTTTCGACCCACTTTGGAATAGTCGACGTTTCTCTACCCGAAACAATCCAATGTTTTATTGAGCCTCTCTTTTATGTATCTCAATTTATATGTGATTTTATACTTGAACGTTCGTTCATTTCAAAATTTTGTTTTAATCATTTCGCACGATTATCGCAATCACAAACGCTAATAATCCCTCGTGAACAAACTAAATTTACAATGCTTTCATTTATTCATGCTATGCTATGTGGAACTCATGACTATGCTATATGAGACATCTAAACTCTTTATGTTATGTGAATCAATTTGAAACTTTTATGCTATGTGACACTTTATGCTATGTGAATCAATTTATGCAAACGATTTTTCTTAAACAAACATTATGATCAAGTCTCACCTATTCGTTCTTTTGAATCTTAGATGTCTTCTCGTCACTCCAACTCGTCTAAGAAGTCAAAGTCCCGTGCTTTGAAGAAGATGATGGCTTTCATGGCCGATCAATTTGCGCGCGTCGTTCCAAAGGTCATTTCCGAGATTCGAGCTTCTGAAACTCCGAACTCCTCCGTCGACTCCAAGGCCGAAATACGCAAGTCCGCTTCGTTCAACTTCAAGCACTTTTCATCGTGCAACCCCAAGCCATTCACCGGCAATGATGGGGTGACCGCCATGCTCGAGTGGTTTGATAGCATGGAGGTCACGTTCATCGACAGTGATTGCCCCAATGAGCCTAGAACGCGTAGTGCGACTGGGGTATTCCAAGCCCAAGCTCTCGAATGGTGGACGAACGAAAGGAACATCCGCTCGAACGAACTGGCCTATGCGTTGACTTGGGAAGAGGTTAAGGCCCTAATGATGGACGAGTTTTGCCCTCCGCATGAGCAACAAAGACTAGAGGAAGAATTTTGGGCACTAAAGTAAGTGGGGGATGAAAACCTAGCCTACACCACCCGTTTCAAACAACTTAGCTTCATAGTTCCTCACCTCGTTATGACCACCGACCGCAAGATACGGAAGTATATCAATGGGTTACCCTCTGCTATGCGCGATACGATCGAGGCTGCCAAACTCGACAATATCGAAGCTGTTTATCGTTTGGCCGCTTCCCTGAACAACAACCGTGTACGCGATAAGCAAGCCGCAAACCCCGCTTCTTTCAAGCCAGCCCATCAAATCACCCAACAGTCGAGTAGCAATAGGGGGAAGAAGCGAAAGCAATCGAACCCTGTTTGCAATGCGATTGTGCCACCCGTTAACCCAAATCCTGTTGCTCCTAATAACACCCAAAAGTCATACACTGGGATTCACCCCAAATGTGCCACATGTAACCATCACCATCCCGCCAATGCCAGGTGTCGCCTTTGTACCAATTGTAACCGTTATGGACATGACACCACCTTTTGTCGCTATCAACAACCACAAGCTCCACCAGCTCAGCAAGCGCAACAAGCTCCGCCCCCTCCTCAAAACGTAAGACCCGCTAGAGCTTGTTTCAAATGTGGGGACGTCAATCACCTTCGTCCTCAATGCCCACTATGGAATCAAGAACAACTAAAACCTCCTCGTGGACGCTGTTTCAATCTGAACGCGAATCAAGCGCTCAACGACAATGATGTCGTTAACGGTACGTTTCTTGTTAACCATCTTTATGCTTCGATACTGTTTGATACTGGTGCGGACAAAAGCTTTGTGTCCTTAGAATTCGAATCATTGTTAAATTGCACACGCTCTAAGCTACCTAAGTCGTTTTCCGTTGAGGTCGCCAATGGCAAATCCATCCTAGTCGATTCCGTTCTTCGTTATTGTCGTCTTACTCTTAACGAACACTTTTTCCCTATCGATCTCATACCCATGCAACTGGGTAGTTTCGACGTCATCATAGGCATGGATTGGCTCCAAAAGAACCATGCTGAAATCGCTTACCACGAGAAATACGTTCCTTTACCCCTTCCTTCTGGTGATGTTTTGCACGTCTATGGAGACCGACCTTCAAAGGGACTGAAGTTGATGTCCTGCACACAAGCGAACAAGTACTTACGCAAACAGTACCTTGCCTTTTTAGCCCACGTTGTGGAAGAAAAGGGCAAGGGAAAGAGTTTAAGTGATGTTCCAGTGGTGCGCGACTTCCCTGACGTCTTTCCTGAAGATTTACCTGGTCCTCCTCCAACTCGTTCGGTTGACTTTCGTATTGACCTCGTACCTGGTGCGACCCCTGTTGCCAAAGCTCCTTATCGCCTCGCACCTTCTGAATGCAAGAATTATCTACGCAACTTCAAGAACTCCTCGATAAAGGTTTCATTCGTCCAAGTACCTCACCTTGGGGTGCTCCTGTGCTTTTCGTTAAAAAGAAAGACGGCTCTTTCCGTATGTGTATCGATTATCGCGAGCTCAACAAACTCACTGTCAAGAATCGTTACGCTCTTTCGCGTATCGACGATCTCTTCGACCAACTTCAAGGCGCTACTTGTTTCTCCAAAATCGATCTTCGCTCTGGTTATCACCAGCTTCGGGTCCTCGAAGAGGACATTCCCAAAACCGCTTTTCGCACTCGCTATGGACACTACGAGTTCGTGGTTATGCCTTTTGGCTTGACCAACGCACCCGCTGTGTTCATGGATCTCATGAATCGTGTTTGTAAGCCTTATTTGGATCGTTTTGTGATCGTCTTCATCGATGATATTCTCATTTACTCTAAATCTCGAGCCGATCATGAACGTCATCTTCGTCTTATACTCTAGCTCTTGCGTATTGAACGCTTATACGCTAAGTTCTCCAAATGCGAGTTTTGGATTAAAGAAGTCCAATTCCTTGGACACGTTGTTAGTGAAAAAGGAATCCACGTTGACCCTGCCAAGATCGAAGCCGTAAAGAATTGGACCGCGCCTAAATCTCCTTCCGAAATCCGTTCTTTCTTAGGATTGGCAGGTTATTACCGTCGATTCATCTCAAATTTTTCAAAAATCGCCGTTCCTCTCACTTCGTTGACTCAAAAAGAGAAACCTTTTGCTTGGGGTCCTGAACAAGAGGAATCTTTTAGGACTCTCAAAGACTTGCTATGCAACGCTCCTATTCTTACTCTTCCTGATGGGAATGATGATTTCATGGTGTATTGCGATGCCTCGAACCGTGGTCTTGGTTGCGTTCTCATGCAACGAGGCAAGGTCATCGCTTATGCATCTCGACAACTCAAGATACATGAGAAAAACTATACTACCCATGACCTTGAACTTGGCGCAGTTGTTTTTGCGTTGAAAATTTGGCGACACTACCTCTATGGTACTAAGTGTGTGGTTTTCACTGACCACAAGAGCCTTCAACATATCTTCGACCAAAAGGAACTGAACATGCGTCAACGTCGTTGGGTGGAACTGTTAAACGACTACGACTGCGAAATCAAATACCATCCAGGTAAAGCGAATGTAGTAGCTGACGCCCTTAGTCGCAAAACTCATATGAAGGGAATTCGTTGTCTTCAACTTGTGAACGATCTTCCACGCCGCATTCGCGAAGCTCAGTACGCCTCTATTAACGAAGGTAACTTCCATGTTGAGATAGGAGGTGCTAAAGAACACGATCCCGTCTCCAAGGCCGATGGTATCCTATACCTCGACAATCGTGCCTGGATCCCTGATCGCGAAGAACTTCGAGACTTCATCATGAACGAGGCACACAAATCCAAGTACTCAATTCATCCTGGTGCCGACAAGATGTATCATAATCTACGTACATCCTATTGGTGGCCTGGTATGAAGAAAGACATTGCCGTTTACGTCTCTAAGTGTCTTACGTGTTCAAAAGTCAAAGCCGAGCATCAACGACCTTCTGGTCTACTCGAACAACCTGAAATCCCCTTTTGGAAATGGGATAGCATTGCAATGGACTTCATAACCAAACTCCCTCGAACATCTTCTGGTCACGATAGCATTTGGGTGATCATCGATCGTTTGACCAAGTCCGCCCAATTCATTCCTATTCGTGAAGACTTCAAGGTTGAACGACTTGCTCGCATCTATACCGATGAAGTCATATGCCATCATGGTATTCCTCTCGACATCATTTCTGATCGCGATGGTCGATTTACTTCGCGTCTCTGGCAAACCTTTCAGTCCGCTATGGGTACTCATTTGAATCTCAATACGGCTTTTCATCCTCAAACGGATGGACAGACTGAACGTACTATCCAAACCCTAGAGGACATGCTCCGTTCTTGTGTCATCGACTTTGGTGGTAGTTGGGATGTGCATTTACCCTTGATCGAGTTCTCGTACAATAATAGCTACCACTCCAGTATTAAAATGGCTCCATTCGAGGCATTGTATGGTCGCAAATGCCGATCTCCTTTAAACTGGCACGAGATTGGTGACAAATACTTTACTGGCCCCGTAATCATACAAGAAGCAACGGATAAGATTCACCAAATCCGTGATAATCTACTCAAGGCCCGAAATCGTCAAAAGGTCTATGCTGATAAGGGGCGCAAGCCGATGCAACTCAACGTTGGGGACCACGTTCTACTCAAAGTGTCTCCTTGGAAAGGAGTGGTTCGTTTTGGTAAAAAGGGAAAGCTTGCCCCTCGCTATGTTGGTCCTTTCAAGATACTCGAAAGGATTGGTGCGGTGGCTTATCGACTCAATTTACCTCAAGAACTCAACAACGTTCATCCAATGTTTCATGTCTCAAATCTAAAGAAGTGTCACGCTGAAGAAGGACTTCGAGTCCCTCTCGAAGATCTCCAAATAAATGACACTTTGCATTTTGTGGAGAAACCCGTCGAAATCATGGATCAAGGGGTCAAATTATTTAGGCGCAGTAAAATTCCTATCGTCAAGGTTCAATGGGAAGGAAAACGTGGCGCCGAATTTACTTGGGAACTTAAAAGTGAAATGAAGAAGAAGTACACTCATCTTTTCCCTACGTCTTCCTAAATTTCGGGACGAAATTTCCTAAAGGAGGTGAGACTGTAACGCCCGGTTCTTTTGTACCTTCCATTTATAGAAAGTTTTGTTCGTATTTCTATTTTTGGAAACCTTGTATTCTTGTAATCATTTCCTTCTTTGTAATCATTGTAAAACCGAGACTTGGATCATTAATGAAACTCGTATTTTGTTACAAATATGTTATACACACTTTATATATGCTCGTATGTTCGATTTTGTGAATCAATTGATGCTTAAACGATATTCTCGGAAACTATGTGCTAAACTTGTAATTAATCTAAACTTATGCCTAAAACATGTTTTGAACGAGAACGACACTTGATTATGATACTTATACACTCAATTATACTTGTGTTATGATCTCCATGCTTGATTAAGTCTTAAACTATGCTTATATGTCAAAACAAGTCCCTAAACTACCAAACTTTCACCTAAAAGCATCAAGCAAGAAACTACAGGGACTAAAATGTAAAAAAGCCAAAATCCCCCCCCCCCCAATTGAGGCGCCGTATGATGCTAGGGACCTTGGCGTCACGCCAAGGCCCTGTTTCGGCAGACTTGTGTTTCTTCAGCTGATTATGCACGCAATCCCAAGTTCTAGTCTCACCCAATCCCCTTTAATCCACCTCTAATCACCTCCAATCAACTCTAAACTCTTCCACTATAAATACACACCTTCTCTAACCCTTTTTACACTTTCACAACTCATTACACTTCACAAATTTACTCTAAATCTGCAGCAAATCTGAGTTCTTGGATAGATTCATACACTTCTACAAAAGTGAGTGTAACTTGCTTGTTATCACTCCAAATCACTTGATTCTTTCTTCTATTACTTTGTTATGTCCTTGGGTTTGATTCCTTGATTTTTCCTTGGAGAAATCAGGCTTGGGATTGCCCTAAAAAGGACCTAAACTTTCTGTTTTGTTTAATGTTATTCAAAAACTTGTTTATACTTATCATTCTTGTGTCTAACACATCTCCAACTTATGTAACAATGCCTACAACCTTTCCTATGGTTATTTAGGTATAATAACATGATGGAGACATGTAAAATCAGAGGATAAACCTCAAATACTTTCTGTTTTGATTAGGGTATTTTACCCACAAGTCATGTTCGAGCTTAGCTCTTGATGTAGAGTGATTGTGGAACAACTTGGGTGGTTCCAACATAAAATCCTCACATGATTTGATGATTTCTCTTAGTTTAGATTATTTACATACTTGTATTAATCCTAGTTCTTGACCCTCCTTGGTTGTCTTTACATCAAGTGAAGTGGTGAACGTTCAAGGGGTTCCTAAATGGAAGCTTGTCTTCCTACCCCCATACATGACATCCATGATAACTCGAGGTGCCTAAATGAAGATTCTAATCTTCTACCTCCTACATGAATTATTGGACTAAATAATACGTAATACTTAACCTAAATATATATACACCCATTCGAACCTTTAATGTTAAACTTGTGTTTATATGTTAAAGTAGTAGGATATCATCTAAGACCTAAAATCTCGATATGATTCTAATGGGTGTACTACCCATGAAATACAATATAACCCTAGTGGTTACATAGTGTCATATAAGAGTTATAAGTTGAAGATGATTATTTTTAAATATCATACTTTATGTTATGCTAAACTCCAAAATTATAATCTTCCGTTGAACGCCAAACTCACACACCTATGTTTCCTCGTGTAGAAGGACTAGGTGCTCCAACTTAATCTACTCCTACAACTCACTCGCGGGAATTCCAAGTAGGAAAGCTTGCAACCACCGTGAGTATACTCGATCCCTTTTTCCCCTTTTATACTTTGGGATGCAACATGTATAATTATGCAAACAACTTTTAAACTCAATTAAACTTACTCTATCCATGATTAAACATGAAACTAATGTGATTTACTTGTTATTCTCGTATGCTATGTGAACGCTTTGGAACGTTATATGCTCATTAACTTTGCTCGCCCACCTTAACAATTATAGCGCTATAGGATTAACGCCCCGCCCGCTATTCTATTGGGTATTGTTAAGTTAAACATTACCACCCCGCTAAACTATTGGGATTAGGCTATTTTATGCGTTGTATTCTAGGGTTTGATCATATTGTACGCCAAAATTGCATACTAGTAATCACATATAATGAATCATGTTGGATTTGAGCTTTTTTATTCTATTATGCTATGTAAATAAACTTGTATACTCGCTCATGCTTTTGCATTGAAACTCTATTTTAATACATGTTGCAGGTTGATTATTGTATACTCGCTCACTGAGCACGGGGCGTGTTCAACCTCCTGTTTTCTTGTTTTGCTTGGGAAGATGCTTTCGGGGAGGTCGGGCATGCCACGTTTATTCCTTTTCTTGTATTTATGTTAGATTTAGCTGCCTTTTTGCTTCTTTTTTTTAATTTGAGCTCATTTAATCCTGAAAATACAAAAGGAAGACAAAAACACACTTTTTCCAACAATAGTACTAAAAAAGGGTTAGTTTTATGCCACAATTGATGTAATTTATATGTTGCATTTTGCACACATCACCTCCACAAAAGCCAGGTAGGTTTTAGCATCCTCAGAATCAGGAATAGCTCCTCTAATTGCATTGTGTATGGACTGCTTCATGAACATGAGAGACATGCGATTACACCTAGTCCATTTTTCATGAACTATCTGCTCAGCAGCAGTAATTTGAGGAGTAAGGTCCGCTGGCTTATTCTCTTTTAAAGCATAATCGAAGTCTAGCAATCCAAGTGTAAGCATGAGGGCATCCTTCCATTCAGCAAAGTTATCACCAGTCAAAGGTGGAATCCCGCAATTGGGTGATAGTGGAAATAAGATGAGCAAGTTATGATACTAAGAAAGAAGTCCTAATGTGATCTAAGGGCATGTTATACTAAGGCAGGCATAAATAATGACCATTTTAATTATGAAGCTGTGATATTGTCTATTACTAACATCAAAATAATAGACTTAGTTAAAATTCTACTTGAACGAAGACAAATCAGCTTTGGCCAGAAGTGTAATCATTTAAGTATGTGTGCAAAGTAATCGTGACAAATCAGCTTTAGCCAGAAATGAGACAATCACTTTAGTTATGCACTTGTCAAGCATGCTAGACATAAATGAATTAAATCAGCTTTGGCCAGAAATTAAGACATTTCACGTTTGTAATGCATACTCAACATAGCTTTTATAATACTTGAACAATAAATAGATGTATTAAATCAGCTTTGGCCATAAATGATACATCAGAAGCTCATTCAAGTTAAGCTATTTTGGTTTTGTAAAAAGTTATTTGATTCTGATTAGGTAATTAAGTGTTTACAAAACCAAGTATTTAATAGCAAACCACCTGTTAGCGCGGATCGAGGTTTCGAGTGAGGTCTCGAGTCAGGTCTCGACTGAGTTATGAGATCTCGAGTCAGTTATGAGGTCTTGAGTCGCAACCTTGGTCTCGAGTTGTAGCCTTATGGTCTCGAGTCGCAACCTTGTGGTCTCGAGTTGTAACCTTATGGTCTCGAGTCGCAACCTTATGGTCTCGAGTTGTAAAGATTTGAGAACACTTATGATTCTGAGTAAAGACCTTATGGTCTCGAGTCGTTAAACAAATGATCTCGAAATCCTGTTAACAGCTGTTGTTGTGAAAAATAACTGAAAACTCGAAATCTTAGGGATTGTGGGATAATGTTTCCTGTTTTATGGTTGATCTAAACTTATCAAGGATTTCGAAATTATAATCTGATTATCTTTAATAGTTTTCGAAAATTTTAATAGATAAAATTCAGATCAAAAACAGTAAAAACATCCAGTAATCCAAATCATATTCCAAAACTTAAGGAATTTTCGAGTTTTCTTAGAACAAGTGATAAACCCTAAAAAAATAAAACATAATTCTGGGATCCGAAACCTGAATTTTAAGACTTCTGTTCACAGATTTCAGACATTAATTTACCCATATTGGTTTCAGGTGACATGATTAACCACCCTTTTCTTAAAACACTGATTTCGGCACAAAGAAACTCGAAAACAACCGTGATTTTATAAACTTTCAAAATTCTGTTTTCCAGATTTTAATCTCAGAATAATGGATACGAAAACATAACTGATTTATCAACATATACTCTGATACCACATGTTGATCAGTTCTGTTTAAACATAATGGAAAACAATGAATAACATACATGTTACAACAGACAGGCCAGCAGAGAATCCAGTCAGAGATGCAGCCATTGAGTTTGACATACTTGTCAAGATGATCTGGTTCCTCCTTAGGGTGTAAGATTATGATGGTGATGAAATCGAAACAAGGGTTGGTTTCGGTTAGGAGAGAGAGCCGAATTGATGTTATTAGGGTTGTGTAAATTGTGTAATTGTCTAACCCTTAAACTCTCTAATAATCTCCTTATATATACACCCAAGAGGAAACCTAATTAGTTAATAAGGGTAATATGGTCTATCAATAATTACCAACTAATTATTAATAGGTTATTAATATATTTTGATCTATATAATATAAATAATTATAATGGCTACAAGATTAAATATTATAACAATAATATATTTAATCTCACATGTCCCTCAATATATAATACACTCAAGTGCTCAACTAATAAAAGGATGAAGCATGTGATGTTCAATTATGTCTTTCCATTGTCTTGCTTGTGGTTAAGTGTGACAAATATTCCGCTTGAAATCTATCTAATTATGAAAGCTTAGTAAAAAATGTAGCATTATGCTTTAGTAATTATATCTATATTTATTAGAGCATCCCATTCCCCTCAATATTCCATGTGATATTATGAGAAAAGCACATATCTTTGTCTTTATCACCTTTACTTGGCTGATGTGACATGGTGGAAATAGTTTTATTAATATGGATATCATAAGCTACTTAACAAAAAAAAAACGTAAAAGTTATAATTGATAGAATACTTGTGTTTTATAACATAACCACACATATATAGGTGTAGGGTGAAGAGGACACTCAATGCAAACCAAAATAAATGAACCTACTAACGAAAAAGTGTCACCTCATTTTAAACCAAATTATTCAAAAATCAAATAACCAAAATCATGAATCTACTAACGAAAGAGTGTCATCTCATTTTAAACCAAATTATTTAAAAATCAAATAATCAAATAACCAAAATCTAAGGGCCATTCCAACTTCCAAGAATGAACCAAAATTTCATATTTCACTTTTTAAGTTAAAATTAATTTATAACTTTAACAACAAAAAAGCACAATTTAAAAGCCAACATTCCATATTCTCCAAACAATATGGGTATGGTCAATACTATCAAACATCCCAGGAAGGCCAAATCTAGTTTTATGTGTGTTGTGTTTTATGTGTGTTATATAAAAGTGCTATGTCGTAGTTAGTTGGTGCACAAAAAACACTCTTTGCCGCATATACATTTATAGATATTGTCTTATATGTAAATCATGAGATGGTTTTTAATCGTCTCTTTCTTTCTCTCCCGCTATATGTGATTATTTTTTATTGCACTACATACAAGTGTCTATATGGTTATCACAATTTTTTTTTATTCAAAGGGGGTTATGTTTTGAATGTACAAGTGTCTATATGGTTATTACAATTTTTTTATTTAAAGGTGGTTATGTTTTGACAATGAAAATAGCAAAATTTTAGATTTGATGTAAAAAGTCTAATTTTGTTATCGAAGGCAATAAAACAATGTTTATAACACAATGTGTTAGGTGAAATATGGCGTCATGTAAATGGTGGATGGTTTCACATTTCACACGCAAGAACATATGTTGTGAAGAGATGAAGTATGACATATGTTATTGAGTTGAGATGGTCGAATATGATCGGGTATTTGTGGTATTTAAGATGTGTTGGAACAAATTCTAATAACCGGTAGTAGTGGAACCTAGTCTATTCGGCTTTGCTTCTCTTGGAGATACTGGGTTCAAGTCCAGGCAAGGAAGTTTTAATACTAACTTGGTGATACTAACTACTAAACCGGTTAACTATATTCTAACCGTACGCCGTTAAAAAAAAGTGGAACCATATCAATACTATAATTTACAATAACGTATTAGGGTACAAAATTTGTACACACAAACTAAAATAATATATTAATCAAGCTAATTTTAAAGAATCGGGTATGCGGATGATCAATTAGTTATTTTTATTTCTCATGAAATTTACATATCTATTTGATAATATGATGGTTAGGATCCTGTAAAAATGACACTTTTCGTGAGAAGTCTGAGAATGCATAAGAATTGACATGTAGGCATCATGTTTTTGACTTGTGCATAATGTTTTGGGTTGTTTTGGCAAGAAAACACCAAACATAACAATTTAAAACATAATGCAATGAATTATAGGCTTAAAAATTAAAACACTATGCCAAGAACGTTAAGTAGTGTGTTTTAACAGTTAAGCAATGTGTTTTTGCTGTTTTTTAAATTTCATGCCCATAATACATTGTATTGTGTTTTAAATTGTTATCTTTGGTGTTTTTCTTGCCAAAACAACCCAAAACATCATGCCTAAGTCCAAAACATAAAGTCTACATGTCAATTTCTACACCTTCTCACACTTCTCACGAAAAAAATCTTTTTTACAAGAACCTCACCCATCATTTACATTAGACTAGACGGTATGGGGGCCGGCTTAGGCCCGGCGTGGCCTGGCGCCGGTCCCCCACACCGCCCCCCTCGGCCCGTTAAGTGAAATCCGGCTCCCACAAGACGACTGTGATGGGCCTTGAATTTGAAAATGTAGCCGTTGAACGGCTATTTGTTTAATAAAAAAAAATCCCCTTTTCCATAACATGATTATTGAAGACGAAGGTCGGGCGATTTGTGAGTTTGATGAGAATGCATCTTACGGGAATACTGTCCCGGTAGATCCGACACAACAGGATTTAAACTCTTTCGCGCTAACCAACGACTACACACATGCAAACCTTCAACAGGATTTGGTAGAACATATATGGAACAACGCAAACGTCGGGGATGGTGACGAAGACGAAGACGAGTAGTGTAATTTTTATAAATTTTTAAATCTAGTCTTTTTTTTATAAATTTTAGGTAGTGTAATTTTTTTTAGGTTATGTAATTTTTATTTATGTTATGTAATGGATTTTATTATCTTCTTTTATGTCTTATTTTTATTTAAATTTTGAGTTGTTTTTATAAAATTAAACAAATAAAAAAGTTAAACAATAAAAATTAAACAATAAAAGTTAAACAAATAAAATAAATTTAACAATAAAATACTAGGTGGGATAGCCCCATCCTCCACCCCTCTCAAAAAGAAGGAGACCCATCCTCCATGGGATGGTGATGTAAAGCCTACGTGGCGACCCATCCTCATGGGGATGATCCTCCCCATACCCACTAGTATTTATCTTATTAACTGACACAATATTTTCAGTACATTTTTCACTTTATATTTTAATACTAATATACTTAAATATATCTTTAAGCTGATCAAGTACATAACTTATTTTTTTTAACTACAAAGTTTATTAAAAAAATCACCCAAATCAAGAAACCTCAAAGTAATAACGACACCAATAAGAGGTAGACCCACAAATTTAATACCGGTGTAACCTAATACATGTACGTTTCTTATATGTTACTACCTCCGTCCCATTAAAAGTGTCATATTTTGAATTTTCAAAGTCTTTATTTATAAACTTTGACTTTAATTATATATTTTTTGTGTTATATAAAACTTGATGAAAATTAACCCGATAAAAACACTTGTAAAACACACTCAAATCATATAACTTTCATCAAATATTATCTAACACAAACAAAATTATTTAAGGTCAAAGTTTATAAATAAAGACTTTGAAAACTCAAAATATGACACTTTTAATGGGACGGAGGGAGTATGCGATACTCGATTTTTATATGTTATTTACATAGTTTACAACATAATGCACCGAACATCTTCAAAGACATAAACTAGTATAAAATTTTTCTTTTATGTTACTGGCGTCGATGCATCCCCTGAAAACAAATTTTAAGTTCTAGCCATTAGGATCGGAGACTCACTTAGTTTTTTCGACTGTAGTCCCTTCTTGAGCTCCTATTACAAACCAATAAAAGTTGAATCGACTCCAAAGAGCCCGCATAGTGATATAACAAGTTGCTTGGAATATATTTTTAGTTGACTAAAGTTAACATACCACATTTAAAAATTATATATTCAACTATTAAATCATTTTTATTAAGTGAGTTACAGTATTAAACTTTATAATACTTTGCTCGTTTCAAACATATAAATATGCTTTGTAATATTTATCATTATATAATCCTTATTATGAATATTATCACTAGTATAGTTAAATTAGTTTAGGAAGTGCCAAAGTGATTGATTAACGCGTGGGTATTTATAATGATTTTATATTGAAAAAAAAAAAAAAAAGATTTCCACAGAAGAATCCTAACTAGTTGGTTTAGGTGGAATCCATTTCTCAAGAATCAACCGAAATATGCTCTTTTTAGATATAAAATCGATCACTTTTGTAGGTTTCCTTAGTGGGGGCAAAGACTAAAATATTTGGGTTTTTTTTATCTTTCTTTAAAAAAAATACATATTTTGAATTACAAAATATTTTACATTTTATTAAGTTTTCCGTTCTAAATTACAAAATATTAACATGTATCTATATATTAATTTGCAACTCCATGATATGAGGTAAAGTCACTCTTCAATTTTTTAGAAGTTGTTACTGAACACGTAGGCTTAGGGATGAGCAAATTGGACCCGGTATTGAATCGGTACCAGTACCGAATTTACCGAACCGGGTACATTTTCGGTACCGATTCAGTACCGACTTTTGACATTTTCGGTACTGGTTCGGTAACGGTTCGGTATTTACCGGTTTTTACCCTCAAATACCGGCACCGAACCGTATCGTACCGGGTATATTCGGTACCGGTACCGGTACCCACTTTTGGGGATTTTCGGTACCGGTACTTTCGGTTCTGGTACCGATCGGTACCGAGCTCATCCCTACGTAGGCTTAATTTACAACTTGTTGATGCACACTTGAGACTCATCAAACACAAACTCAACCCTTTACCGCCAAACACACCACCACCTTCATCAGCAAAGCAGTCCTGATCTGTGACAGGGGATTTTTCGTTTTGAGAGGAAGGGTAGAGAGGCGGCGGGGGAGACAGCGAAGTGGGGTTTTCGTTTTGCGAGACTGCGATGCAATGGCGGTGGCAGCGAAAGGAGTTTGGTGGGTGGAGGGTTTGTCTAGAGTCAAGATGGAGGTGGTGGTAAGGAGATTTTTTCAAACCCTCTAGTGGAAACATTAAGAAAATAGCGGTAAGAAATGATAGAATTATAGAGAAGGATTAGTGGTGAAGCCCATAATTAGTTGAGAAAACCGTGAAAACCCTTGTATAACACCTTGTGTAACATAATGTTGCACAACGTATTTTTTATTAAAAAAACATTAGGCTATGTAATATACATGTTTTATAGCGTTTTGAAAAAAGCGTTGAGAATATTTTAACAAAAAGTAATATAAGTTTCATTTGTTACATATGTAACAACGTTATTGTTTAACACACATGTTACGTAGGAAATTTATTTATTAAAAAAGGAGTAAAATGCCTTTTTCGTCCCTGATGTTTGGTCAGTTTTGCGACTTTTGTTCAAATGTTTGTTTTTTCGCATGTTAAAAGTACGTCCACCTTAGGAGAGGCAAATCAATTTGGTTCTATAAATAGTTAATCAATTTTTATGCTATCCAATCAAAAATATAGTAGACTAATCCAGTTAAATTAACCTGGATTCTAGAACCACTTTTTAACTAATAAGCCATAACAATATTTTAAGGGGTCAATTTATATAAGCTCAATAACGAGTCCAATTTAGAAGGCATTTGCTTTCATGATTACTAATTTTGGGGCTTGGGCTGGGCATACTTTAGACGAAACAATTTTATGGAGTTATACCTAGCGTGGATGAGGAATTATATCATAAGATGTATGGAGTGCTGGTTCCGTACTGAACTGATACCATTCGAAAAACATTAGTACTAATTTAATTACATGTTTGTATGGTTTTAATCAATGTAAAATACGTACTGATTGCTATACCAATTACAGGTATTATACCAATCCTGTAAATAAATGAACCAACACTAGCCAAAAACACAGGGACTACCAATAGTTGATGACATTTGAAATGTATGAGCATTTATGATACAGGGATATCAGATATTATTTTATATTTATTTGAATTTCAATTTCCTAATATTTTGTTATTTAGTTTCCTATTTGAATTGCAATGCCCAACTATAAAATGGGATCAAGGGTTTATTGTTTACTCAGTTTTTGAGTTGATTATTATAAAAAGAACGTTGTTCTTGAACCTTTCGGTTCGCTTATCGTCTTTGATTAATCGATTGTTCTTGAGCCATTTGAGTACGCTTCCGATCCGTATCATTTGGTATCAGAGCTTTTGGTTTTCAAATGGCTCTACGTGGAAAAGAAGAAACTTTCGTTCGTAGATTCGCCGCCGGAGGCAATGACGGAGTTCCTTTTAATCCGCGAGGATATGGTGATCATTCTCGTAGATTCGCCGCCCGAGGCAACGAGATTGTGAACCATGAAAACTTTCGTGAATCATGTGATGGTTATCATCGCCGTAGATTCGCCGCCCGAGGCAACGAGGATCCTGACCTTATCTATGATTCTTCTCCCGTGTATGATGAATATGGGGATGAGAAATGGTATTCTTGGGCTACCGGTAGTGGTCTAAACTTACCGGGTGGAAAGCTTGTTGATGTCGGTGAAGACGCAGGGGAAGAGGATTTGAAGATTGCTGTTAATTTTAATGAGTTTTTTAAGGGTGATACGGTGGTTTATGGTGGTTCTGGTTGGGTGACTCCGGTGGCTTTAGATGGGATTGTGACATTTAGAGAAACTAGTCAATATGGGGTGAAACTTCCTTCTCCATTGCCTAGAGATGTACATGGTTTGAAGAACGCACCCATAATCTCGGAAATTAAAGTTGGAAAATATATTCAAATTGTTGATAACAATATGGTTGCCACAATTAAGGGTGATGTTGCTTTGACGGCTACTGACACGATATTTTCACCTATTGAGTCGAAAATCATAGAAGAATCAAATATCTCTTCGTTAAACAAGGAAGGTGGTACAAATTTAAAGTCGGGAGAGATGATTCGTGAGGTTGAATTTTTTATGCGGGTCATGATAATAAAAAAATGGAATTGGGTTGATGTTCCTTTTGACCCAGGTGGGTTTGGTTCGAAGGCAAAACTCGAGGACGAGTTTTTTTCGAAGAGGGGGAGTATGATACAGGGATATCAGATATTATTTTATATTTATTTGAATTTCAATTTCCTAATATTTTGTTATTTAGTTTCCTATTTGAATTGCAATGCCCAACTATAAAATGGGATCTAGGGTTTATTGTTTACTCAGTTTTTGAGTTGATTATTATAAAAAGAACGTTGTTCTTGAACCTTTCGGTTCGCTTATCGTCTTTGATTAATCGATTGTTCTTGAGCCATTTTCGAAGGCGAGGAGAATGATACGGATCGGAAGCGTACTCAAATGGCTCAAGAACAATCGATTAATCAAAGACGATGTGACAACCCGCACTAAACCAGGTATCCGTACAACTTGATTAATGATTAATTACTGCTTAATTACTGTGCTTGTTGAAACTAGCTGATAAACTGCTACCTGCATACTGATACATGCACTTACTTGCATCATACTTTAATTGCTGTCACTACATTATTTACATGCTGAACCCTAGTGACAAACATGATGCACAAAAAGCACAGTAGCACTAAACGGATACACAGTGAACATGCTGATATAACCAGCATCAGGCAGATACTGCCTCTAAGGCCTGTTAAGAGCCTCATATATTTTGGCTACACCGGTAGTGAGTGTAGGGATATAAGGGTTGTGGTACCGCGTCTCTAGGAATAAGATACACTGATTCGGATGTGCCAAAAACGTACTTTAAGTACCAAACACAGCACTTTAATAAACAAACCAGCTTCTAGCTGACTAATAAAGTGCCAGAAAATGAGAAAATAACACTAGACACTTTCTAAAGTGTCGGGAAAACAAATTGTGTCACTAAAAATGTAATAACGACACTTTAAAGCGTTACAAAAGGCTTTAACGGATTACTATCCAACCGGACACCCGGACTTTACCCGGAACATGAAAATATTAGTATTTTCACTATTTTTATTTTTCTGAGCCAGTTAGGGTCCCCGTATACCCTAACACCCGTGTTAATACATAACACTCTAGTAACTAATATTAAAATCCTAATAACCTAACTAATAGTTGGAGATTAGTTACAAACTAACCAAATGACCCCCCCCCCCCTTACGATTTCGGTCCCCTAGGGGACACACATGTACCTTACAAGATCTCCTAATCACTTTGGTTTAGTATCTAACCTACACATTGTCCATTGGACAATAACACCTAATCTTGTCTATAAATAAGAACTAACCTACACACTAATCACCATCACAAAAACTCAACAAAAACTACTCTCTCTTCTCTTCTCTACCTCTCGGCCGAACACCACCCTCACCTCCATCATACTTTCGGTTTTTGATCTTGCATTTCCATCATCATACAAGTGTTAGAGGTCACGTATAAGGAGTCTTGGAGCAAGCGGAACACGAAGGACCTCTTTCGTTAGCTTTTATCCACCTCATTTTCGCCAAAGATCTTCCCTAGCCTTGAGCTAGAGGTATATCATTTAAAACTTGTTTTTACACTCATCTAAAGTGGTTAAAAGAAATTATGTCGGTTGAATCCTATTAAAATGAAAGATGATGATCAAAAGTCTACTAAAAATACTTAAAATGGTGGTTAAAGACATATAACTTGTGTAAAAGTCGTAGGACTTGAAATATGTGTTTATTGAGACCCGATCTATGATGTGGTGGCTCGGAACATCGTTTAACCCGACTTTGTAAGATCATGTATCTTCACATAAGCTCGTTTTTGACTAAATACAAGGGTTAAAAGTGAAACTCTACCACACAAGATACATGAACTTGTGTGAAAATATTTTACTTGTGTAAAAGTGATTTAACCGGTAAAATGGTGTTTAAAACTAGCGGATCTACGTATCCGCAAGTGGTATTTTTGAAGAACCACACAATAAAGAAATCATGTACTTTAAAAGTGGATCTTACACTAGTAAACATGATTTTATGAACCACAAGTGCGTAGACACTTGTGAAATGAAAAGATCCGACAAATAACTATTTTTGGGAAAAATGACTAGAAGTTGTAAAGACGGATTTCGCTAGTCACAAGGTTTTTACAAGATTAAAGTTACTTTATATAAAGATCTACAAGAAATAAGGGGATTTACACTATAGATTCGGAAAAACTACAAGTTCATGCGATTATGCAAATTTACATACTTGTCGACTAGTTTGTTGTGTCGGAAATTGTTTGATTGAATAAAGAAGATTGTTGAATTGATTTGTTAAAAGAAAATGATACGCTTGAAAGCGTGGCCACCTCCAGTTACAGAGGAAACTCTGGCGAAATTTTTTAAAAACCTAACACTTAGGCTTATTTACACAACAAGTGTTAGAACTATTTTTGGACATACTTTCGAAACATAAATTTCGCCAGCACTATATTTTACTAAATTTTCGGAGGTGGGGTTTTCACAAAGATTAACGTGATAAATGTATTTGTCACAACACTGTTTATGATTATTTTGCGAAATACATAAATATTATTTTAGAGTGAAAATAATATTTACAAGCGTTAATGATTCCAAAACTGTACGAACGCTTCCACATTAACATATAAGTTACACCGGTAATTACATTACCACAAGATTGATAAAACGTAACTTACGCACATGTACTGTATCCCCCATCCTTGGGAAGAAGTATAACTACCAAGTGTATACGGAACATAAACACGAAATAGTTGTCTAACTATTTCCCAAAGACTTAAACTATATAGCTAAAGCACGGCCGTCCGTCTAATAGAATTAGCACTTGTAGGTCGTTGCACAGCTTACTGTATTGGAGACACTTGGTAGAGACGCGCATTCACTGTGAGTTCATGTCCCCCTTTTCTCTAACTGTTTTCAGTTTTCATAACTGCGGGGGTGAAATACATGTTACTATGATTTTGAGTACTTTATACATGGTATGAATTACGTAAGGAGGTTTAGATCATGTGAATGGGTAGTTAGAACACTGAGGGACTCGAGCGGTAGATCTATTTGGGTGTAGCGAGCCCAGCTCTAGGGCCAACAGAACGGGCCTCTCGGAGGACCAACAGAACGGACCTGGAGTGACTTGGTACCCAACGCAAAAATCGGCTAGGGTGTGTCTTTCCTACTTGCATTTCACGACATGCTAATGGCCTTGCAAACCATTGGTGATCACAAGTCCTCTTACACTGCTACATACCAGGAAACTTTTATACTTACAAGTGTTTTTACTTACTCACTTGCACATGAACTCGCTCAACATTATTGTTGATTTTTCAACTCACATGTATTTCAGGAAATTAAACGGATCTGGCACGGTATGGAACGTTTTCCGCTGCACTTGTCATGAAGTCATCAGGGTTTAGGGGATGTGTCTCTTTCCTGGACAAGACACAATCCTTAACCTACGTTTATGTTATGTTATAAGTTGTAATGTCTACTGAACAAGGTTATGGTTGTATGTTAAAACAATGGTAATGTGTTTGATTTTCAAAACTTAATGGATGACTTGCATGGTTTTTAAATTCATATAGCTTGTTATGATTAAGCTATGGTATTAAGAAGTCACACCAAAATTAACCACGCTTCCGCAAAGCCAGGGTGTGACAGACGATAAGCGAACCGAAAGGTTCAAGAACAACGTTCTTTTTATAATAATCAACTCAAAAACTGAGTAAACAATAAACCCTAGATCCCATTTTATAGTTGGGCATTGCAATTCAAATAGGAAACTAAATAACAAAATATTAGGAAATTGAAATTCAAATAAATATAAAATAATATCTGATATCCCTGTATCAATTTAAGTATAAATCAGTCAAATAAAGTATGGAGTGAAACAGTGAACGTGGCGTTCAGAGCAACTCCCTATTTCGCATGTGAACTCATGTGACTGATCACGACTCACAATATATTGGATTTCACGAAAGTCAAAACAATTTCTTTCTTAATGCTATAGGGAAGTTATTAAAATAAAAAGAGTAAACTATCATTTTGGTCCCTGTGGTTTGGGCACTTTTGTCATTTTAGTCCAAATCTCAAATTTTTTAAATCTGGGTCCCTGTGGTTTCAATTTTGTTGCCATTTTAGTCCAAATTTCAAATTTGGCCAGATTCCCCAATTTAAACCCCCCTGTTTTGTCCTTTTGCTTAGGGGTATTTTCGTCATTTTGGAATTATTATAACTCAACTATCTATATAATACCCTAAAACAATATATATATATATATATACACACACACATATACAGATTCTGCTCCCCCTCTCTCTGAACTACCACCACACCACCACCGCCCCCACCACCGCATCATCCCCACCACCACCATCCCACTGGTGCTGGTGCGACGGTGCCGGAGACGCCGGTAAAACACCACAACCACCATCAGCGCCGGTAAAACACCACACCCCCTTTCTCTCTCTCCCCCCTTCTCACCACCTCCACCTCCTCCCCCCCTCCATTAACACCACCACTGCACCACCACCACCCTTGTCTTCCTCATTTCACCCAATTTTACCAGAAAACCCTAATCCAAACCCTAATTAGGGTTAACACTTAACACAAATTAACAACCTTAAAGGCGGCTAAAGAAGAACCACCACCGGAACCACTGTTGGGACGAAGATCAGATGAACCAAAAGCCAACGAATCAAAACGAGGGCCAGAAGTTCTTCCTCTGTTTCCGCCACCAGGTCTCAAACTCAACACTGTCTTGAACAAATCCAACAACACCCAGATGGTCGAATCGGCTATTGAACCAGTAGAATCAAGATTCAAAAGAATCTTGAAAGATAGGGGTTGTATCGGTTTTTTGAAGGTTTCGTGTTTATAGTTCTTATATAGTTGAAACCCTTCTTTAGCCACCTTTAAGGTTGTTTGGGAAAGATGATGTGGTGCGGTGGTGGTCTGGTGGGGGTGGTGGTGGTGTTAATGGAGAGGGGAGGAGGTGGCGGTGGTGAGAAGGGGGGAGAGAGAGAAGAGAGAGAAAGGGGGAGTTGAGAGAGAGTGCAGATCTGGTGTTTGGGATTTTATTTATATATTTTTTCTAATGACCAAAATGACGAAAATACCCCTGAGCAAAAGGACAAAACAGGGGGTTTAAATTGGGGGAATCTGGTCAAATTTGAAATTTAGACTAAAATGACAACAAAATTGAAACAACAGGGACCCAGATTTAAAAAGTTTGAGATTTGGACTAAAATGGTAAAAGTGCCCAAACCACAGGGACCAAAATGACAGTTTACTCAAATAAAAATGTTAGAAGAGATTGTATAATTCTAAAAATTATTGATGACAAATATCCAAATCATTTGAAAGCACCTTTTTGTTAATCAATGCAATGTTAACGACAACTAATTTCATGCATTATGGTTTCTTAGGTCACCCGGGGTGGTCAGTGATGGATGATCCATCACGCGTGATTGTCCACAAAACACCACCGCCACTCCTTCTTATCACGTGTCGATTTGATAACGCGTGGCCACCATCACGCATGATTGTTTGAGTTGTTTGAGGGAAATTGTTGAGTTGTGAGGGAAATTGTTGGGTGTGGAGAGTGATGAGCATTTCCACTAAAATCCATTACTAGTGATGGAATAAAGCTCGATGATGTGGCGAAACTTGATTAGAAGTTGTCAATGAGTGATGAGTGATGACTACCCCTACTTCCCTTATTGTTTCACCTTCTGTCATAAATTCACTATCACATCAATGATATATCATTTTTATTTACTTTTTTTTCAATGCATAAATTTTCATTGTATTTCAATCATTTTTTAATTATTACTTACTTATTTAAAATATTATTATGTACAATGACAGGTTGAGTTTCAGGTACAACTTGTTGTGATTAATACTGGGTGTGTTAGGAGTATTGTTGATAAAAAAAACTAGCCGGTTGTGCATCAGGATGAGATTTGGGCAAGTGTTGGTTGGGAGTATTGTTGATAAAAAAAACTAGCCAATAATATCCGGTGAAATGGTTGGGAGCGAAGAGGCAAGTGTTGGGTTGGGTGTGTTTAGAGTATTTGGTGTGTTTGGGGTATTTGGTAAGCTTCGATTTTGGTTATATATAATTAGGGAGAGAGAGAGAGTTAATATATTTTTTTTAAGTTAAATGGTCATGAAGATTGTTGGGGGTGGCCTTATAAACTCAAGATCTCACGCTCGTGAGGCAAACCGCGGGTATGGCCTTTAACCAGCCTCTAATGCCTTATGAGGTAGTGTTTCATGCCCACATGCCACCTAACTGAGGCGTTACCTAGTAACACATAGGTTAAAGTTTGGAAAAGTTATATAACAAACACATATATTGTTGGTAAACTTTCTACAGTTTCAACGAACCGAACACACACAAAGATGGCTTGTTATTTTCATTCACTCAGTTTTAACTAGTCACTTCAACAAACATGAATAGTTAATCGAATGGAACTTTTTGTATGTAATTGTTCGTTAAGAAATTGAATGTGTTCATGATTGTTCGTTAATATTCTCAATGACTACATGAACTAACGTAAACAAATAAAAATTGAGCTCATAAGCTAAACAAATCTAAATTCTAATAAAGGATTCGAAGTAATATCACATGGTATTCTTTTCTTCAACCTAACAATTTTTATTTTTAATGTATTATTTAATAATTAATATATAAATATCACTTATCCTTACCTTATTTACTTGTTTATTTATATTTTTAAATAATTAATACATGGATATCACTTATCCTTATATTTTTAAATAATTAATACATGGATATTACTTATCCTTATTTATTTTTATTATAATAAACAATTCCAAAAAACGTCACATGTCAGCATCAAATCTCTTCTCACATTATATATATATAGGATCAAGGGAAAAACCCATGAGTTGTGAGAACTTAAAGAACTCGGCTTTTTCGTGCGAGTTTTGTCCCCAATTTTTTCACACCATAGGGCTTGTTTGGCTAAGCTTTTCAAAACAACTTATTTGCTTATTTGCCTTTCTGAAAAGCAAATAAGTCAATAAGCTGTTTTGAAAAGCTTTAAAATGGAGCTTTTCAAAATGACTTATTTGCTTATTTGCTTTTCAGAAAGCAAATAAGCAAATAAGTCATTTTGAAAAGCTCAGCCAAACAGTCCCATAGATTAAAGTGTGACAAAGACGGCCGTAAAAAATAAAAAAAAATCGAAGTGGTGGTTTTCGGCCCTTTATGGCTGCATTAAAAGCTGATGACATAGGTATGACATCAATTTTTTACAGCATTTACAGCAACTGTAAATGAAAAAAAAATAGTTTTTTTTTTGTGGAAAAGTAAATTTTTTAGGATTTTTTTTTTGGTAAAAACAATTGTAAAATAAAACCTTTCGGAAGGCTGAGTTCTCTAAATTCTCACACCTCGTATAAGTTTTCATTTTACCCTAACCATATATATATATATATACACACGTTTCTTCTTCAAAGTTAAATATATATTATATTTTTTATACAATATAAACCCCTTTAAACTTACAAATCTTTGAAATGACACGAAAAATAATATTAAAATCAACATTATTAATACATAAATAAAATAAATCATATAAAAATACAATATATGGTTGATGATATCTTTAAATAAATATCAATAGTAAACTAGACAAAGTGATTGATTATAATCTAATTTAATTTCTTATATAAATGGTTGATACCTAAAGTCCTAAACTCACAATTCTAATTGAAATCAGACATATTTATACTATTTAACCGACTATTATGGTATTTCAGTGTTGCCGATTAACATATGCTAATTTTTTGAGACAAATTTAAGTTAGTTGAGTGAATTGTCACGTGATAATAATAATACGTCAGTCATATGAAGTTTGTTTTTACAAAATATATAATTATATTATACAGCCCCGTGTAATACACGGATGTATAACCTAGTGATTAATAAAATTGTGTTAGACAGGTATCTTTGTTTTTTTAAACAACAATTATAGATAGGTAAAAAGACTAGTGTAGTTTTGATACTTTACAAGTTATCTTAACCTTAAGGTATTATCTCTATACAAAACAAAACAAAACAAAACAAAACAAAACAAAACAAAACAAAACAAGAGAAGTTGAATACTGTTTGTTTATTAGCTAATCTAAGCCTTGGGGTTTGCTAAAATGCACTTGCCTTTTTTTTCTTTGTTGTCTTTCTTAGTTTTTTTTGTTTACTCTTTTTACCTTTATTATTTGCCTTATATTGTTTTACCTTTTCTTATTATTTTAATGTCAAGAAACGAGTTATGACGCAAATAACATAACGCATTTAGATATGATTTTGTTTGATTTTACAAATTTATTCATCGGCTATTATGGTGTGCGACACGTACCGAATTCCAACCACGTCCTTGCGCAACGCGCGGGTAACTACGGCCCTAATTATAGATAAAACCGAAGTTATAAACAAGTAACATGAAATATATTTTCTAAACGCAAATGGGTCTAAATAATAAATAATGATGCATCACTCTGGAAATATGAAATTCATTCAATTCTTGGCACGAGATTAAGGTAATTTCTATCTTGTTATTTTCTCGTTTGAATTTACAAATACATAAACACGTATTTTTGACATATAAACCGATTTTTTAACAATTATATATTTTTATTTAACGTATAAATGATTTTTAAAAGTATTATAATTATAATTATAACTTTTATAATAGAAAGCTGAAAGCAATCAAGCATTATGCGTGGAGGTGGAGTTATGGTCTAGCAAAATGTTTGGGCTTTGATTTTTTGGGTTGAGGTGGTTGGATCTTGGGTTTGGGCTTTGATCGCCGTAGAACGTAATTGTATATTATCCCTTTAGCTAATGTTCTAATTTACGTTCCGTATTAGAAAAAATGAACTAGTCAGAATCAGCTATAAACGTATTTGATATTATTTTCATTATTATTTTTGTTGTTAATTTAATTATTGTTACATTTATATAATATTATTTATCAACATAGATAGATATGTATATGGTGTTTGTATTCTTTGCATTATTACTTTACTAGTTTAAGTACCCGTGAATTTCACGGGATGCGAAAACAAAATATCTTTAATATCACCGTTAACATAAATATTATAATTTCATACACGTTAAAACACGAACAAATATATAAGATTACAACCACAAAATGAAATACATGAATATGCAACAATCACAAATCGTTGAAAATCTCTCTATAAACGATATTAGTTGTTTTATTTCTAATGTTGTGTATGGATAACGAATAAATCAATTGATTGAAATAAAATTTATTAGGAAGAGTGTTTAAATAAGAAATGTACTGCTGTAAATGGCTTTAATAAAATGTAAATAATATGAATTTTTTCAATATACTAACGATTTTATCGGCTGATTGAGTTCCTATATTACTTTATGATAAAGATATTACAAAAAATAATGAACACGAACTATACTTTGATAAATACTATATTTCATATTAGTGTTTTGTTTCTTATAAGCAATGCAAAAATACTATGAGAAAATCAAGTAACATGAACACGATGTGAAGAATTGTATAGTCATATTTGTACAATCCAACAACAAAAAATAATACTTATTTATAAGCAGTGAAAAGAAGTGTGTCTTACTTTGTTTAATTTGGAAAAAATAAATATTCACAAATAGTAATATTAGTTTACCCTTAGTCCCTTAGCCCAATGTATAGCAGATCGAATGGAACAGAAAACCATAAGCTAAATGCACTAAAAAAAGCTAAATATATTGATACTAATCATGAATAAGAACATAATGTGAATATATTGTTACAAAAATATATAAACTAAACAGAGTAGTTAAATAACATTCTTTCTTTAAATTTAATCATACCATCAACGTATCAGCCTATAATAACATTTTGAAAAAAACATCACATAAATGGCTACAGTAAGTTAAACAACTTGTACTAAGAAAATATGATCCATCCAAAGTTAATGCATTGACCAAATCAACCTATTCGTAAGTATTTGAAACTAACCGGTGTTGACGATGTGTGCGGGTGTATTTAACCAGCAGAGTCCTGAAACAATAGGCTAAAAAGATTTAGTATATTATCATCGTCGTCATATTATGGCTAAAAACAAAGTCACTAATAAATGTGATTTATTCCTGTATGTTTTCTTTTATTTAAAGAAACATTATAGAACAATAGAAAACATTAATAGACTTATTGGTATTTTGTTGGTGATCATCAAATGTTAGAAATTAATTAGAAGCAATGCTATACCTTTAGCAATTACAATTCGTTGAAAATCTCTTTATAAACAACATTAGTTGTTTTATCTGTCGGTTTTCCATTGTTGTCAAGTATGAGTAGTTTGACCCCATCTCTTGTTTTCACCCTTGACAAAGCAACATACAATTGACCATGAGAGAAGACGGGTTGTTTCAGGTACAAACCAACTCTCGAAAGCGACTGGCCTTGACTTTTGTTTATTGTCATTGCAAAACATACGGCAAGTGGAAATTGCCTCATTTGAAAAGCAAAAGGAATCTTTTTATCAGAAGGAATCAAATTAATTCGAGGTATATATGTAGAAGTACCAATATTTGCACCAGATATTATCTCGGCTTCTATTACACGGTTGTACAACTTTTTTACTTGTAGCCTTGTACCGTTGCACAACCCATTCCGTTGGTCAATATTTCGTAATAACATTACTGGAACACCAACTTTTAGCACCAACCTATGATTTGGTAAGCCTGATATTTTAAGACCATTGAGCACATCCGGAGAGTATATTCTTTGTTGTGTAGCATTTACATCTTCGGTCGGACAAAGACTGTCAGAGCTAAGATACTCTCTTTCTTCACCAAGAAACATTGATAGCAACCTGTCATTAATCTCATGCACAACATCATTCTTCGGTGCAAGTATAACGCGCTCACTGAAATAATTATGGTTGTTGATGTTTTGCAAGATTGATGGATAAACAAAATCAATTAAACTTGCAATTGGGTCAGATTCATCAGTAATCAGAAGATCTTGTGGTATTTGAATAGTTGCTTCCCCATCATTTGGACCACAATCGGTTTCTTCAAGAACTAAAAAGATCTTTTTATGATAAATATAAAAATAAAGAAGTGAAATAGATGTTTGAGATGATGGTTGAGGGGTAATGATGCATTTAGGTTACCAATGTCAGATTTTTTCTTTGCCATTAATTTTATCATATTTTATTTTGAAGGAAATTATCATTACCATATTTCATTTTGCCGAAAATTATCTTTAATAAAATTTGATTTATTTATAATTGCATTAGAAGGAAATTATCATTACCATATTTTTTAAGGAAATTACCAAGACTTTGTAAACGTTAAATATAGTCGAAATTATAACATATTTTTGTTTATAAGGTTGTTAAATTTTCGAAATTAAAATTAAAATAACATATGTTTCCTACCTACCTAATATAAGTTTTGTAATTATGGTACGTTATAATTAACAATAATGAAATCACGGTTAAATCTTACATCTTACATTTGATATATTACATTTATAAATACATTTTTTTACGTGTAATTTGATACCAATCATGTATTCTAGCAATAAGGGTCTGTGACCACGAATGAGATATAAAAATTGAGAACAACAAATATAAAAAACAATTCCGATATAATAAATTCATGCCATTGTATTAAGATAATGAAAAAAAATAAAACACCGAACATTGTGCAAACTTAAACGAAAGAAATAAGTACGATTATTATCCATAAATATAAATAACAGATATTTATTCCAAAAGAAGAACACGATAAAATAAATGAAGGCCCACTCATATTATCAAATGAGATACGGATCCGGATGAATGCCTTCTTCAAGAAGTTCTTCCTGATACAAAAATCGGAAAGATTTTGACAATTACTATAACCAGTGTTAAATATAAATATAAATAGGAATTTAAATTCATTCTATTTTGTATATGACAAAAAGATATTACCAATCTATTACTAACGCGGGTCGAATGCTTCATCAGAAATTCAAAACTTCTTAGTGCTTCATACCAATCTTTACATACAGTTCTGAACCGACCAACTGATTTGAGAGGGAGCCTAAATTTTTTTTCCATGAGCACCAAATCGAACGGGATATTCTCCATGATACGAACAAACCTAGCAAAAATATACACATATAATAATCAAATTAAATTAGTTATTTTTCATACATCAAAAGACAGTGGGTATTAAATAAGTTATTTCGATACTACCTTCTTGAAGAAACACAAAAAGAGTAAATAATTTGATATGTATTGGAGGGAAATGTTGTTGTTACTTATAGGAAAAAAATTATAAATGGAATGATATATATCATTGATTAGAAGATATTAACAAATATGTATGAAATATAATTGGGATTGATATATGATAGGCATATGTGATACCAAATGGAAACGATAATTGCTTTTAGAAAGCTATATCCGATTTTTTCTTTCCATTAAGATTACCATATTTTTTTTAAATATAGATACCATTACTATATTAATTTTATATAGCCGATCATAATATTTGTTAATAGATTTTATTTTGTATGATTTACAATATAAAAAATTTCGAAAGACCATAATTATTGTTAATGGTGGTGTTACCATATAATATTAATAAGGCAAATTGGAAAATAATAATCCCATCTTTGTGAAATTGGCCAATAATAATCCCAAGTCACGAATTAGCCACCAATAATCCCACCTCGTCCATTTTTTTTGTAAAATACTCCACAGTTAACTTTAGGCTAACTGAGTTAATAAAATGCTGACGTGGCTAATAAATGTCATCTAACTACCACATGTGTCTGCCAAATGTGAAATTATTAATGACATAGATTATGTTAATCCAAAATTGAAATTGGGTAAATAAAAAGCCATTTAACACTGAACGATCGATCAAAACATTACAGACTTAACCAAAACACATCTCTTCTCTCTTCAAAACCCTAAATTCTTATCAAGAAGAACGCTGCAAACGAACGATCAGGTATGATGAAATTCTTGCTACATTCTTGTTACCATAAGTTGTCTTTAATAAGCAAAATGGCCCATCATGTTAGACTGCATTTAAAAATAGGGCTAATTTTAGCATCAACAATGTACAAAACAATAAGCAAATTTTATCCAGATGTACAAAACTATAGGGCTATTTTTATTGACTCAGAAAGTATTTTCGGCAAAATTAAGGTATTAACACAGAAACAAAATTCAAAGCAAACAATGCACAAGAATAAACCATAAAATACAGAAAGTCTATTTGGCAAAATTCACACAGGACTTTTAACAAACATTTGGTGTGCTTGTATGTAAGATTTTGAATAGTGCACTTCATGAAGATAGAAGAATATTTGCTGAACTATACTTACGATTTAGAAGATGCCGCTAAACTAGTGTTTTCCACCCAGTTTTGCACCTCAAATCATGTTTCGCTGGTTGAATTGAAGCCGACAGCAACAAAAAAAATCAATATGAAAATTTTGGGGTTTTTTGAACGAATTGAAGAAGACGATGATGATGAACTCATGTTTTCGTGATTGGGATCGATTGAAAAGGCTTAATTTTGGAGATTGGGGGTTGGTTTATGAATTAGGGTTCATGCTTGGTGAACTCTGATCGAACATGTGGTCAATTCCCCTTTTTATAATCAGTCAACTAAACAATTAAATGATATAATATAATCCATAATCCAAGTCATTTAAAAAAATCCATGTGGCAGATATTTATTAGCCACGTCAGCATTTTATTAACTCAGTTAGCCTAAAGTTAACTGTGGAGTATTTTACAAAAAAAATGGACGAGGTGGGATTATTGGCGGCTAATTCGTGACTTGGGATTATTATTGGCCAATTTCACAAAGGTGGGATTATTATTTTCCAATTTGCCTATTAATAAAGATAACAAATAATATTTTTGAATTATTAGTTGTGTCCTTTTTGTGGATGGATCTTAATCAATGATAATATTTGGTAATAAAGAATGCAACTTACCAACGCAAATCAATACAGAATTAAAAAAAAATTACAATTATCAAATGACTAAATATTTAAATCTTTTATTTTATAATGATTTGGAAATTGGAAATACGACAATTTAATAAAGTGTTAATATCGATAGTAAATCAAAATAATATCGGTAACATCAACTTATAAATACTAAATAGGTGAGACAACGGTCTCTTCAAACGATGCTACATTGTATAGTCCTTGAAATGTCTCAGCGTCTCGTAAGTATTGAAAATCCTTCATTCCAATTTGTATCTCCATAATACCACATCGATCGATCTCAACAGACCAAATGTCACCTTTGTTCTCAGCTAATTTGTTACGCCATGAATCAAATGAAATTGAATTTACGTTTGTAAAAGACGACACTTCTGACCATACTTCATCTTCAAATTTAAATAGCTTCACATTTTTATCAGGGGTGTTTCCAACAATAAACATATGAAGTGTGTTGCGGATTTTTAAAAAACTGCTTTGGCGACCAATAACATCAGTACATTGTGGTATGGAAACCTTCGAGAAGGTTTCAGAATCCACATCAAAAGCAATCGTATAACTTTTAGCAGGCGTCCAATAGTGTGGAGATGGAAAATATAAAACATTATTGCATAAAGTTCCGGAAGACAACCAATATAAACTTGAACCGTAATCCGGTCCTTTCAAGAAAGTTAAAGTTTTCCATTGACATGTGTTCCGAGAATACACACGCGGTACAATATCATCCATACGACGTTGGAGAAGTAATATTTTAACATCGTTAGATGAATCAATATAAATCCCAACTGCATCTTTCTTTAAATCAAAAAAATGTTTAGGTTTCTTATCACACAAATTCAAAAATTGGTTAGTTGTTGGATTCTAAAGAATCAATTCGTTCGGTAGAAATTGGATGCACATCAGTAAAAGACCATATTGAGAAGCAAGAATGGTTAGATTGGAAAGAGAGGTGTCAACGGGGAAGGAAATAATCTTCCTTGAAGAAATGTCTACCTTTCCTCCAATCAAGTTATGAAGATCAATTGATGACTTGGTCAACGTGATAAGCTTACGATCTTCATATTTAGCCATACGGCGATAGTGAATAATCGCAAACAAATGTGAAGACAATTCGTAACGCCATTGTTTGGAAACACATCTTAATCGAGCAACACACTTTGTTGGTAGCCTTGATAGGATTTCGTTAGCAAACATTTCAAATTCAAGACGTTGCATCCTACAAAATATTTCATAAGAAACAATTGATGAGAATTATGTACTCGAATTTGTGAAGTAAGCAACCAAGTTGCATGAATGATCTACAAAACATATAATAGAGCAAAAATGAATCGTATGAACATGAATGGCAAATTAAAAACAAAACATAATGAAAGATACATAACCAAACCGAAATTTCGAATTGGAGATAATTACCTTTTCTCTCAACACACATAATCTGACCAACTAAAATTTGCTTTATTTATAATTGGATTGGAAGGTAAACTTTATAATTAATGCGGATATTTTATTTTAAGAATATGATATATAAGATATAATCGATTAAATAAGAAAATTAATGAAAATATTGTATCCAAAAAAAACAAATCAACCAAAAAATCTAATATTAAATGTTATTTTTTATCAAATTAATTAATATGATATATAAGATATAATCGGATATTTTATTTTATTAGATAAATGGACCATACATCTATTTCAATTTATATTATATTAGATAATAGTTAACTTGTTATATTACCATACTAATATAATATTAAATGTTATTTTTTATCAAATTAATTAATATAATATGAAAATGTAACAACTATAATAAAATAATAGAATATTCGTAAGGGATATTCTCCATGATACGAACAAACCTAGCAAAAATATACACATATAATAATCAAATTAAATTAGTTATTTTTCATACATCAAAAGACAGTGGGTATTAAATAAGTTATTTCGATACTACCTTCTTGAAGAAACAGAAAAAAGAGTAAATAATTTGATATGTATTGGAGGGAAATGTTGTTGTTACTTATAGGAAAAAAGAATTATAAATGGAATGATATATATCATTAATTAGAGGATATTAACAAATATGTATGAAATATAAGTGGGATTGATATATGATAGGCATGTGTGATACAAAATGGAAACGATAATTACTTTTACATACACAAAAAGATAAATAGAAACAACCTACATCTACATGTAATAATAAGTTTGTCTCAACAAATAAATTTGTTCATTTTTTTTTGTATCATGTATTCCTCTGTAGTTGTAAATTGATTGATGTGTTTACAATGATTTTGTTTTAATTATATGTGATTGCTATGTGTTGGAAATTATAAATTTTAGTTATCACAGGATATAAAAACTAATGTGTTACAAATATGAAAAAAAATAAGGGAAAAAAAATCCATACGATATAAAAAAATGATATCTCTTAAATCGAAAAACCACAATAAGTAGTTACAAACATAGACAATCGGTCCTAAAGTAAGAAAAGTTTGAAATACAAAATTTTGGATTACAATGAAAAACAAAATATTTATTAAGGATAAGAAACATAAACATAAATTTATATTTTTGTATCATTACATAAGTAAAGGCTAAAAAAAGTATTAGTCATACAAATGTAACCTTCAATTTTACTTAAGATTCATAATTTATAGTATTGTCGATATCAGTTAAAAAATATACAATACCATTAAAAGTATGATTTGTTTTTGATTTACGAAGTAAACATTATTAATGTGATGTATATAAATTTATGATAATGCACTATAAATCATTTAAAAGAAAATATAAATGCAAAGGCTGCTTAATAAAACCATCTCTTATTCATAAAACGATAACAAACCACACAAAAGAGACACCGAATACATAGTCGGTACCCAAGCAATGAAAACCACAGTTCAAAATTCAGAATGATAATGAAAACATAAGGGGAAAATTAAATTGTTCAAACACATTGAGATGATTATTAGACTCGACAGACTACTTCTCGATCTTTGGCTTCAAAAGCCCAACAGTCACATTAACATCTTCCTCCATGTCGCTATCACTCTTACGCGGTTTAGTAGAGGATTGGGAAGAACAAAAATCCACCTCATAAACCGCATCCAGATTACGCTTAAGTTCCTTTTCCATCATCGTCACAGAACTACTCTTGACAGGACCAGAGGGTGTGGTAAACATGCTCTTGTTCAACTTAGAAATCGGAGTCTCATCATCACCCGTACGGGAAACAGAATCCTATCAATAATATATAAAAAGGTAAGTAGATGAAATAAAAAAAATACGCCACAAAATGTTCCAGCAAATATTAAATTCATATAGCTCACAAACCTTAACATGAACCTTAACAGTTGGATTTGAATCAGCAGAAACAACGTTTAACGGTTCCTCCTCAACAGGCTGTTTTTAATACAGTTTAAAAGTAATGACTTAACATATAAATATAACGTATAACAGTTTATACCAATACAGTTGAAAGGTAGAAATAACCTGCATAACATCAAAATGGTGATCAAGCTCGGACATGACTGTTGGATTTTCAGTCAACTTTGAAACAGAGTAGCCATCTGCTTTGTTTTTGAGGTTATAAGAACCTATGGCTATCTTGAACACAAACTTCCGATTTAGCAAAGCATTAAACTCTTTAGGAAAGTTTCCTTCGCTAGCCAACTGTTTGACAAATGTAAAAACTTGATCTTGAACAACATTGATAGTATTTTTAACAAAATAAGAAACGAAATACGAAATGTATAATCCACGAGTACATTTACCTCTATGTTGTTGTCTAAAAGCTGATTTGCAGAAACACTGAGCAGTTTGACAACTTCACGTTCAAACAACGTCAAGGTGACAATCCCGGTACAATCCTGAACACGTATCGGAACTTTGATCCTGTCAATATTTGTTAACGTTTTAGTTAACAATCAATGTATAGTATGAGGACAAAAAATAGAATAAAGTGATAAATTTACCTGGGAACAGAGGTGACAGTCTTTTTATTACAACGATCAGTCTGGCTGTAACAACCCTCATTAAAAGTCCTATTTATATTATTATTTTATCCAATAGGAAACCCTAATTGAGACACCCAAGTGATTCTGCGCAAAACCCTACAAATTTCAGAACAATCAGAATCAGGATCAGGGCCCCTAAAACTCAGGGGGGGGGGGGGCATTCCCTACTCGATGATTATCCTTATAAATTATTATAAAAATCGAATTTAATTAAATCGTCGACTCAGCAAGCCTACTTCCACACGTGGCGACCCTATGGCGGAAAGATGACCCTTACGGACCGTAAGGAATATTTGTTACGGTCCGTAACAAATGGCAAATTAGTGTATAAATAGCAGGAGTTGGGACTGGCTTCTGTGCGTTCGTTCGACGATAAAATTCAACTCAGGCGCGGAGATATCGTCCAAATACTCTCAATTAACACACACAAATCACTAATTAGTATAGCGGGGTGCTGCAGAACAGGGTATTAACTCGATCCCTGATACGATTCAATGTCCGATCGATTAAACTATCCAACGATTGTTTAAGTGCCGCTCAAATTGAGTTTATACTTTGTTATTCATCGTGATTTCGACTTGAATGTTTGAGTGCTGTTCGAATTAGGACTATACTCTGTCATTCGTTGTGAATCCGATGGATGTTTAAGTATTGCACTTTGTCATTCGTTGTGAGGGTTTTATCTCGTGAGTTATCGTAAATGCTGTATTAGTTACTTACCTAGTTTGTATGCACTAGGTTACAAGGCTAATCAGTAAGCTAGGCTCTGCTCAAATTAAATCTGCAATATATCAAGGCTTATCTGTAGATTAAGCTTTGCCCGTAGAAATCTGCAATGTGAGTTCATTTCTCTTTTCTCACAGTTTGTGAGTCCACTCTATTTTCTCACAGTTTTATCACCTTTTTGTGATACAATTATATTTACAAAGGCTTTACAGAATCCTAAATATTTACCAGTTATACTTACAGTGATTAAGTTTTTATATTAACTTCCGGTATGAAAGGTTTTATACATTATTTGATTCTCGTTATTATTTGCCAGAAAGTTAGTCAATACTAGCATGACCACAATCACAGTGGGAATTATGCCCAGTAGCTATAGTCAATAACTAATATTCTTTTAACATTAAATCATTAATTAATTTAATGAATGTTTGAGATAAATTTAAATGGTGTATACCATAATAAAATAGTCAATTATAATATATTCTACGATACGAAGATTATATTTGATAAGTTATAGTAGTTTGACATAAAATGATATATGTTATTTTCTGGATTAAATGGTTTTATGCCATAAGTAAAATATTTGACAAAGAAATGTCACGGGACACAATTAAGTCCGGAGTCATTAGTTGAGAGAATGATCAACAGTGACATGACCAAAAGCACTAGTTGAGAGAATGATCAACAATGTTATAGAATCACTAGTTGAAAGAATGATCAACAGTGATATGACCAGAATTATAGAATCACTAGTTGAAAGAATGATCAACAGTGATATGACCAGAATTATAGAATCACTAGTTGAAAGAATGATCAACAATGATATGACCAGAATTATAGAATCACTAGTTGAAAGAATGATCAACAGTGACATGACCAGAATTATAGAATCACTAGTTGAAAGAATGATCAACAGTGATATGACCAGAATCATTAGTTGAAAGAATGATCAACAATGATATGATTAAAGTCACAGGAATCGCCTAGTGACAGATAAATTGGATAATAGTAAAATATAATTACTTGATAAATTCACTATTGGATGAAAGTGAGCCAATGAGTGATATGATTACTGTCACATCGGAACTGCCACCATGTGGTAAATACTGATTAAGTTGGGTAAATATAAATAGATATAAAAACCTTAATACTGTAAGGTATAACAATATATTTTATAAAAATGGAATGAATTCACTCAGTATTTTCGCTGACAAAACCTTTTTCAAACATTTTCAGGTAATTACAGTAGATTGGAATAAGAGCTGGATACAACACTGAAAGGCTTCAAGAAGTGGCTTATTTTATTAATTAAATCAAATTAAGAAATATTGTTTTATGTAAACAAATTTATCTTATTAAAGCTACCTTTATAAAACATGGGTTTATCCCATCTATTTAATAAATAAAATCCGGTGTTTCTAAACTCTGATATTTTTCCTAACTTACGGTCCTGATGAAATTTCCGCTGCAACGTTTTTAAAATAATCACCGGTACCGCTGGACTGTTCACAGCTTCCGATTCCGTCCAGGGTGGGTCGGGGGACGTGACAGAAGGTGGTATCAGAGCCACTTGTTTAAGCTATTTAGGTGTTCTTTTTAATACCTAAACTTAAACAATAAAGTTAGGAAACTAATACAAATTAACATATGTGTTATATATGAATACATATATGTCAATATGCACATATAATATCCTGGAAGTATTGTTTTGCTATTCTGTGATATTAATAAGTGAAAATGTTTGCAATTCAGATGTCGAATGAAGTACCACATAATCCAGAAATTCATGCTAATAATGAAAATCCTTTGGATAAAAATGCTATAGAAAATCTAATAGCTCAAGGAATAGCTAATGCTTTACCTTTAATAATTAAAGCTGTTAAAAATACCGTAGAACCTACCAAAGTTGTGAGTAGCAAGCATACTCGTGACGATGGTTTTAGCCATAGTGTCAATGGAGGTAATGATGATATTATCAAAACCCCATTTCCCAAGAAAAAGAAGGCGATGACTTTCGGGTGTACCTACAAAGAATTTCTAGCCTGTAAACCAACTGAGTTCGCCGGCAGTGAAGGAGCCACGGCTGCTCTACGATGGTTGGAAAAGACGGAAGCTGTTCTTACAATCAGCAAATGTGCTGAAGAAGATAAGGTGATGTATGCATATAATCTCTTCAAGGAAGAAGCCTTAGAATGGTGGAATACAATTCTCCAGGCAAAAGGAAGTGGCATAGCTTATGCCATGAACTGGGAAAAATTCAAGGAAATGACAGAAAGGAAATTTTGTCCTCCTTATGAAAGGAACGAATAACTAACAAGTTCCTAAATCATAAAATGATAGATGTGAATTGTCGTGAATATACGACAACGTTCTTCGAATATGCAAGAATGGTACCAACTCTGGCTTCGCCAGAACCCGTACTAATTTCTCGTTATATTTGGGGATTAGTTAGCGAAATCCGAGACATAGTTAAGGTCGTTAGACCACAGACTATTGAAGAAGCAGTCGAACTAGTTAACATGCTGACAGATGGACTAATTCGCACAAGAGAAGAAAACAAGAAGAAAGAGTTAGCCCAGAAAATTTCCCAAGAATTCTACAAGAAGACAGGAACTGAACCATCACTGGAGCAACGTATCTGCAGAAGCTGTAACAAAAAGCATTCAGGAAGGTGCCGTTTTAGGAAAACATCCTACTGTGACTTCTGCAAGATGACTGGACATATAGAGGAAGAGTGTAGAAGGAAAACTAATGTTTGTTTCAATTGCGGAGAAACAGGACACATCCAACCATATTGCCCGAAACTAACCAAAGCATTTGACAACAAGGCCAGAACTGCAGACGGAGCTAAGAAGAACGCGCGAGCATTTGTACTTACTACACAAGAAGCAGAAATGATTCCAGACGTAATCGCTGATATATAATATCTAAGTTAAGTTATTATTTGACCCTAGTACAAATAAAAGTTTATAAATAAATACATTCTGTCAAGTACTTCGTCTATTCAAAACCATAACAGAATTGTTTGGTTTTTACTTCCACTGAATCATTCATTTGGTCACGATCACCTTGCGGTGACGTTTTCACAAAATTTGAAGCTTGTGTTAATCTCGTTGCATACGGGTTTAATTATTTATTTATATTGAATCCGTTTTGTTGGTTTATTCTATAAAATCAATCTTAACACAATCATGTGCTAAGATAATGATACACAAATTCATTTCATATATTCAGTGTATCTCTTAATGATTTTTATATCAGCAATCGAGCGTTTCGTAATCTTTATTGCTTTATCATCTTTGATTGAAAAACATTATTCAATTATTTCAATTTCAATCCTACTAGATTTATTTGAAACATTCGGACTTACTTCATTTGATTTCAAAGCATGGTGAAACTCATTTCATTCACCGCTACTATTTTCAGTTTCTATGACACCTTGTGGTGGCATTTTCTTTAATTTGAAGCTTGATCTATTCTTATTTTTACTCCTAATGAACGAATTTTTCTTGGTTCATTATCTTAAACGGTCTTAATACAATTATGTGTTAAGATAAGAGTACACAAATTCATATCATATTCCGGTGTACCTCTTAACGTTTCTTTCATCATTTATCGAAAATTTTATAATATTCATTTGGTCTTTTCATTTGAAAATCTTATTCGAAATAAATATCCAAAATTTCTTCGTTAAAACTTTCAGTTGATTTCACGGTGAAATTGTTCGGTCACCGTAATTATTGAGTTATTTCAATCATTACGACACCTTGCGGCGTCGTTATAAACTTGTAGCTTGGGCTAATCATAAGCATACGAATCATTCAAAACCACTTATGTATTTTGACTCATCATTTGAAAGTAGTCTTGATACAATTATGTATTAAGACAATGATACTCTAAACTCTATTGTATTTCGGTGTATCCTTGCAATACATGTCAACACATTGATTTTCTTTTGTTATAGTTCGATAGTTGACAAATTATTTCGTACTTCTATTTCATTTTGAACTTGTTGATTCTGAGTCTTCTTCAGTTGCCAATCAAAGTAAGCTTTCTTTTGACAAAAGAATTTTTTTTATTGATTCTAAAAGTTCTTCACATTCATTCTAAATATCTATTGATCATATATCTTTTGGCTTGAAAATAGTCACATTGGAAATTATATCATTTCATCTCATCCGTTTGACATCGATTTCTTGAAATAGTTCAGTTGAACCATTGAGTCCTATTTATTGTATAACTCGTTTGATATTCAATTCTGTGTCATATACCTTAATATTGTTTTTATTAACTAGACTATGACATAAGATTAAAAGAAATATCGTAACCCAAATCTCGAGGACGAGATTTTTATTAAGGTGGGGAGAATATAACAACCCTCATTAAAAGTCCTATTTATATTATTATTTTATCCAATAGGAAACCCTAATTGAGACACCCAAGTGATTCTGCGCAAAACCCTACAAATTTCAGAACAATCAGAATCAGGATCAGGGCCCCTAAAACTCAGGGGGGGGCATTCCCTACTCGATGATTATCCTTATAAATTATTATAAAAATCGAATTTAATTAAATCGTCGACTCAGCAAGCCTACTTCCACACGTGGCGACCCTATGGCGGAAAGATGACCCTTACGGACCGTAAGGAATATTTGTTACGGTCCGTAACAAATGGCAAATTGGTGTATAAATAGCAGGAGTTGGGACTGGCTTCTGTGCGTTCGTTCGACGATAAAATTCAACTCAGGCTCGGAGATATCGTCCAAATACTCTCAATTAACACACACAAATCACTAATTAGTATAGCGGGGTGCTGCAGAACAGGGTATTAACTCGATCGCTGATACGATTCAATGTCCGATCGATTAAACTATCCAACGATTGTTTAAGTGCCGCTCAAATTGAGTTTATACTTTGTTATTCATCGTGATTTCGACTTGAATGTTTGAGTGCTGTTCGAATTAGGACTATACTCTGTCATTCGTTGTGAATCCGATGGATGTTTAAGTATTGCACTTTGTCATTCGTTGTGAGGGTTTTATCTCATGAGTTATCGTAAATGCTGTATTAGTTACTTACCTAGTTTGTATGCACTAGGTTACAAGGCTAATCAGTAAGCTAGGCTCTGCTCAAATTAAATCTGCAATATATCAAGGCTTATCTGTAGATTAAGCTTTGCCCGTAGAAATCTGCAATGTGAGTTCATTTCTCTTTTCTCACAGTTTGTGAGTCCACTCTATTTTCTCACAGTTTTATCACCTTTTTATGATACAATTATATTTACAAAGGCTTTACAGAATCCTAAATATTTACCAGTTATACTTACAGTGATTAAGTTTTTATATTAACTGCCGGTATGAAAGGTTTTATACATTATTTGATTCTCGTTATTATTTGCTAGAAAGTTAGTCAATACTAGCATGACCACAATCACAGTGGGAATTATGCCCAGTAGCTATAGTCAATAACTAATATTCTTTTAACATTAAATCATTAATTAATTTAATGAATGTTTGAGATAAATTTAAATGGTGTATACCATAATAAAATAGTCAATTATAATATATTCTACGATACGAAGATTATATTTGATAAGTTATAGTAGTTTGACATAAAATGATATATGTTATTTTCTGGATTAAATGGTTTTATGCCATAAGTAAAATATTTGACAAAGAAATGTCACGGGACACAATTAAGTCCGGAGTCATTAGTTGAGAGAATGATCAACAGTGTTAGTTGAGAGAATGATCAACAGTGACATGACCAAAAGCACTAGTTGAGAGAATGATCAACAGTGTTATAGAATCACTAGTTGAAAGAATGATCAACAGTGATATGACCAGAATTATAGAATCACTAGTTGAAAGAATGATCAACAGTGATATGACCAGAATTATAGAATCACTAGTTGAAAGAATGATCAACAGTGATATGACCAGAATCATTAGTTGAAAGAATGATCAACAATGATATGATTAAAGTCACAGGAATCGCCTAGTGACAGATAAATTGGATAATAGTAAAATATAATTACTTGATAAATTCACTATTGGATGAAAGTGAGCCAATGAGTGATATGATTACTGTCACATCGGAACTGCCACCATGTGGTAAATACTGATTAAGTTGGGTAAATATAAATAGATATAAAAACCTTAATACTGTAAGGTATAACAATATATTTTATAAAAATGGAATGAATTCACTCAGTATTTTCGCTGACAAAACATTTTTCAAACATTTTCAGGTAATTACAGTAGATTGGAATAAGAGCTGGATACAACACTGAAAGGCTTCAAGAAGTGGCTTATTTTATTAATTAAATCAAATTAAGAAATATTAGGATCAAATACAAAGGATCCTAATTGTAAGAAGTGTAAGAAGGATTTATAGAGTGACAAGTGTCCAATAACCTAAAAAACCCACTACACAAAAAAACCCACTAAAAAAAAAAAACCTTAAACATCCACCACCACCAACCCCCCCCCCCCCCCATCACCCACCCAAAAAAAAAAAAAAAAAAATTTGTTTTCTTTTTCTTTTTTTTTTTTTTTTGCCGAGGGGGTGGGGGTTTAGGTTTTTGGGTGGTGGGGGTGGGTGTTTAGTTTTTTTTATATTTTTTTTAGGTTTTTGGGGGGTGGGGGTTAGGTTTTTTTAGGTTTTTTTTTTTTTTGGGGGGGGGGGGGGGGTTAGTTTTTTTAGGTTTTGGGGGGGGGGGTGGAGGGGGGGGGGTTAGGTTTTTTTGGGGTTTTTTTGGTGAGGTATAGTTTTTTTTTTGTTTTTTTTTTTGCGGGGGGGGGGGGGGGTGGGGGTGGGTGTTTAGGTTTTTGGTGGTGATGTAGTGGGTTTAGTTTTAGGTTATTGTACACTTGTCACTCTATAAATCCTTCTTACACTTCTTACAATTAGAAGTCTTTGTATAATAACTTGACCCATATATCATACATAATAACATAAATCTAAACATTAAAAACTAATCTAGTTGTTCTATTTCCTTTGCACCTTCATAGCACACATATAGCATCAGTTGTAGACTACAACTCCAATTGCTTGTGATGAAGCTCTCCTTGTAAGGTCTCTGTTGAGCATAAGCGATAACCTTGTCAACCAATTTTTCTGCAAGCGTGCTAGAAGTTGGGCTTCATTTCCACTTGCCATGTTGAAGACTATAAACAAAAACACGAAAAAAAAAGTCTTACAAAAGCAAAACAAATATTGTTTTTCATTTTCCGAAACCATAAATGGCTCAGATAACATCATCGCCAAGGTGAAATGAATTTGAAATGTTACCAATAGCCCTAAACAAATCTCTTTCGTAGCTGCAACAAAGTGCCATGCCAGGTAAAGACATTGTGCATTATAGTTTCATTTCATATTAGCATCAGACTCATAATAGTTTCGTTCTTGTGGCTGCGAATGAAATACGTTCAACATGCCATAAAAATAACGACCAAACATCTTTCATCATCATTTCCGTGAAACCTTTATAACACTTGAACGCGTGCCAATAACAAAGTCTTATATAAACTCATGGAGGTCTAGGTGAGAACTGAAATAAATAAGACATCTAAATAAACACAAAAGCCCAACATACAACAGGTCAAAGCCAAATAAAACAATAGTGCAAAGAGTAGAAGCACCTATGTATATCAATTTTTATAATTGATATTATATACAGTGAACAAAGCTTACAATGCATAGTGCAAAAACACCAAATGCATAAAAGGTTGATATTTATATAATATCAATTATCAACATTTGTGTGTAATTAGAAGTATAGGCTCAGACTCAAGGAGGCGTGGTTGCCCTTCAAAATTCGTCTCAGCCGCCAACCTTAAACGGTCATCATCATGGCCTAGATTCAGGGTGTACACAACCAAAGGCTCAACAAAGCTTCACTGCCTAAATTTCCAAACACATTTAATAAAACCAACCCACGCATACATTACTTATGGCACCATTGAGGCTCACACAACTATCACAACCCCATTACTTACAAAACGACTAATGATAAATAAATCTTTTGTACAACACACCATAAAATGGCTCACATATTGGTAATCCCCAACAATGAATCAAGATTTAAACACAGGTTACAACCGGAAACCTAAATAGCTCACCAAAGCTTCACACCAATAATGAATCCATACGTAAACAATTACATATCCAAACCAGGGGCGGACCTGTAGTGTAAACGGGCGTAGCCCGGGCTACGGCTCAAGTTTTTACCAGTAGTGTAAAAAAAAAATTCCGATTTTTATACACAGGACACCCCTGAACAAGTACGAGGACACCCCTAAAAAATTTTGGGATACCCCTGAGTTGAAGGTCTAGTTCCGCCAATGATCCAAACACCCCATCAGAGCATCTTCTCAAACATATCAAATACATGGCCCACTAATCAAACTATAAATATACAACAACCACAAATCCTAACAACCCATCAAAGCATCTTCGCTGACAAAGGATATATATGCATCATCAATGGCGTGCACGGCCAATAATGAATAAATACATCATTATAAGCAACAACAAAAACCAATCAACTTGTGTAACACCTCGAAAATTCACGTCCTATAATGTGTTGACACGTGTCATAATGTTTGAACGTGTGAAAGAATGTTCTGAAAGGACTAAAGTTGACAAACATGGAAAGTATGTTAATATACGGGTTCTAAATGTCAACAGTGAATAAATATATGGTATATTAACCCTACATGATGCTCATACCTTCAAACGAATAAATCATGGATCATACGAAGCTAAAAGTGAGAGATTTCAAACTACAGGGGCTAAATGTGTCAACATGTTTAAGTTATACCTCTGAGTGACCTTTTAGCGAACCCAAAGCTTTGTAAAGATTAATTATGCTCACTAGAATGCACGATATAAATTTCATAAAGTTTCGTTATCGTATGAGAAAGTTATGATCATATTCGTGTGTGAGGGGTTAAAAGCGTCAACGTTGAAATTTATGACTTTTCAGGTAACCATAAAGTTACCCAAGGACTTAACAAAGTTTGGTTATGTCTTAAGGCCCTTAAAAGTCAAGTTAGAGGGCTCAAAGTGCAAGAAATCATGTTAAGATCAAGTGTAGAAGGATCAGGGACTGAAAGCGTCAAAAAGTGCATAAGTTTGCATTTTCGCGCATAACTTACGTTCTGAATACATCCGGACATCCAAAAATTTATGTAAGCATGACTATATTATATTTTAGTGTTCGCCATAAGAAAAATCCATTCGTCGCGTCATTTAGATCGTTTTTCGCGCTTATGCGCATTCCGTCGTAATTAAGCGAACATCGCGATCGTACGGCCAAACGAACCGACATCCGACATATTTTTGAGCATGCTTTGAGTTCCCTATACTTTAACTTCAATTTAGAGCCTTGAAATGAGGTTAACGGGGTTCAAACGCATCGAAAATCGCTTAAACGGGCTGCAGGGACCATTTCTGCCATTTTTGAAACTTTTCTGGATCTGGCACATGCTAGCGTAGCGCGAGCCCTAAGGCCTTTATGGTAGCGCTACGCGAGCGCCTAACCAGATCAGAAAAATCTGATTAACAGCTGTTAACAGCTGTTTAAACCTCACCCACACATTTACACTTGCCCTTTCAGCTTGTAAGAGGCCATTTTTAGTCACCACAACATTCCAACACTTGTACGGATGGGATCGAATCACGGTTTACGAGAAACGATCCTAACGGTGGACCGAAATCTATAAATACCCAACACATTTCACTTCATTTCACACACTTGATCTGATTTTAAGCCTTCTAAGTTGAAGTTATACTTCATACCTGAAGGTAAATCGGATCGAGAGCTTTCGGGGACCCTTCGTAAGTATTCTTTCGTTCTTTTATCGCTTTTCGAGTCCGAAAGTCAAACTTTGTTTGACTTTCTGCATTGACCAGTTTATGGTCGATGCAAAGTTCGTTTGAACTTCATAACGTGAGCGTGATCACGATGGTTATAGTCCCTAGTGACTATACCTACTGATTTCCACGTTATCTAGGCTCAGTGACGAGCCGTAGTTTCGGCCAGAATACGTATTCTTGCGTATTTTGTAACCAAACTACTTATGGGTATCAAAACCGTTTGTTTTGATACCAAACTTGTTTTCTAACTTAGTTAAGCATGTTTTAACATGCTTAGCTCGTCACTTTTAGTTTAGTGCTTATATAGGGTCGTAAAGGTAAGCGATCTAAACAATCGCTTATACTTTCGAACCCGACCCGTTTGGTCGATCATTAGGATCCGACCAAACACATTAAGTGACCTTATGGTCACATCGTTCGAGTAGCTGTATGACAGGTAGTATATATGCCTTAGGTAAATGACCAAAATACCCCTACGGGGCTTAAATTGAGATTAAACTCGTTTTGGGCATAATGGAAGGTATCCTACTGATATCACAACATATTTAAGGCATATTAACTAAGGAAACCTGTAAATGACTCTTTTGGATACCCGTTACGCTTATTTCGCGTTCGGTTCGGTTTATGTAACAAGTTTACATAAGTTAGCCGAAACGGGTCAAACCTTATCGGTTTTATCTCAAAATCCAGAATGTGTATGAAATACCCATATAAGACAAGTCTCTGAACATGTCGGGTTTAAATCACATTCTATTCCGGTCTTCGCTTAATCGTGCGTACGAACCATATCTTCCTGTAAGACTAACCGGTCTAAGCTTAGGCTTAATTAAAGACCCGTTAGCATTCTAATTAATTATTTATACCATCATTCCAGACTAGAGCTTTCCGGTAAATTGTACCTACGCTTACTTAAGTGAATACGGCTGAGTTATAAATTTCTGCTATTTAAGACAGGAGCTAGCTCAGGTAAATACTCTTAACTTATTTTCCCTATACGGGCTTGGGATACGGTACTATAAAAGTACCGCTTGGTCGGGTGTATGTAGTCATTTAAATCGGATTGTGATTGATGTACTTACATAACCTGTTTAATATGTATTATTTTATTATTATTTGGTGTATGGCCTTGGGGGTTAATGACCATGTCCCGGATATCCTTGGCATCATTCGAAGTAATGGCCACGACTTAAGCACGGGGTGTAGGCATACACCTGACAGCTGCATTATGTAAAAACTGGTAATCCACTCCGAGGTATCATCCTTGTGGGCATTATACCGGAACTGGTAATCCACTTAGAGGATGATAGCCCGTGGGCATTATACCTGTGGCGTGTCTGTTAATCTAGTCCGGCCCTACGAACCGGCCCTAACGGACGACAAATAAGTAAAACTGTATACAAGATTATATACAAATAATTTTCCCAAGTTATAAAAGATTAATTTTGCCTCTGTGCATTTTAATCAAAGTGTCAAAAGGTTTTGTGCCTGGTGCATCTAAATCAATTTTCTTAAACTCTTTTCAAATGAGTCGGTTGAGTGTATTTACCAGTGAAAACTGACGTATTTTCCAAAAAGGTTAAGTGACAGGTACTGAACGTAATTGGCTGGAAGCTCAGGGAGCTAATAAGGAATCTTGCAAATTCTAGGTGCCTAAAGTCTGTTGAACAGATGATATGTTTAAAGATCCGCCTGTGGATCCTTTACTTTCCGTTGTAATACTGGATATTACTCCATATTCGGAATGTACTACTAATTATCTTTTGCTTCCGCTGTGCATTCATATATATTGTGTTGTTTGACTATTATGTTGCCAACCACGTCACGATACTCCCCCACCGGGCCCACCGGTGACACGTGGAAATTTGGGGTGTGACAGGTTGGTATCAGAGCCAACACTGAGTGAATTAAACACTAGCCTTTTGTGTTTAATCTCAGTTACACAATTGCACATTCTTGAGTCTAGACAAGAACATAGGACAAATTCTAAAATTCGTTTTATTTTGTCCTTATTTGATTCCTTTGTTATTTTTCTGACTTGCCTATGCATAGAATATGGAAAGTATTCTTCAAGTCATTTTCATTAGAAGTCCCGTTTAGGGCAACCATATACTCGTTAAATTTTTAAAGGAACGATTATATACTTAAAATATCATTCCTATATTATAAGATCTACCATTATAATAAAATGGCAAAATTTAAAAAGGACAAGACCTAGCCGTATGTCATATTAAGACTGGGCCAAGATGGTAGTTCCACAATTAAATTCAGATCCTTGTCAACAGTTCAATTTAGGATTGTTCTGCGTTAAATATTAAAAAGAATCTCAAAGGTAAAACCTAGCCTAAATATCACGGCATACGAGGCCAAGATAGTAGAACCTATTCAAGAGATTCAAATCCTTATTAAACACATGAAAGCATATTAACATGCTCGACAAAATGTGATATGATAAAATCACATAAGTCATGTTGGGACATACTAAATTCCCTTATTTATATAATCATCCCTTATGGATGAAGTGCCCACGAGCTATAACTAACGTCCTCTGGGACTAAAGACAGTGGTAGCCTACAACTCCCTGTCAAGAAAAGGTAATGAACTTTGATTCAAACCTTGAAGCCTCGATTCTATAAAATCATGGCCTATAAATTAAACTTGTCTACGTGACTAGGCCTTTTGTGCTATTATTAACTTATAATTTAGGCTTATGATAAAAATCCTGAATAATTATATATTTATCAAATTAACCAATATGTGTATTAAAAACATGGTTAATAAATCGTTAGAACGATAAAACTGTATAAGCTTCCGTATAAACCTTGCCCTATTTTCTTTTGCTCAGCAATTAAAGCTACATGGCTAGGTCGGAGGAAGAAAACAGTCATCCTTTGGAAAATCGCGATGATGAGAGGATTAATATAACCAGAGGAGAGCTACGTACACTGATTGATTCAGCTGTAACTAAAGCTGTGAAGGAGCAATTCCAGGAGTATAGTGAGACAAATAGTAAAGCCTCATCCGTACCCCACCCTAAATCCATCCCTAAAACTCATTCAGAGCCTAATAACAAGCCGCCCTCTAAGGAGGAACTAAAGAAGAATGATGATCGACATTCATCTAATGAACACAGTGTTCCATCCAAAAAGGAAGTGTTCGATAATGAACTGCGTACCAAGTCCTGCACCTATAAATACTTTGTTTCATGTAAACCCCGGGATTTCACTGGGGAGAAAGGGGCAATTGATAGTATGACCTGGTTGGATGAAATGGACACAGTTGTCGACATCAGCGGTTGTGCTGAAAGGGATGTGGTAAAGTATGTATCCCAATCATTCAAGGGAGAGGCACTAGCGTGGTGGAAGTCTCTCATTCAAGCTACTGGGAAGATCCCACTCTACAACATGTCTTGGGAACAGTTTGATGCTCTGATTAGGGAGAATTATTGCCCGCAACATGAAGTGGAAAGGATTGAATCAGATTTCTTATCATTGGTGATGAAGGATCTAGATTGTCAAGCTTATCTCACCACTTTCAATACATTGTCCAGACTGGTTCCATATCTGATAACACCGGAACCCAAGCGAATTGCACGCTTCATTGGGGGTTTAGCCCCAGAAATCAAAGCCAGTGTTAAGGCTTCAAGACCTGCTACATTTAGGTCAGCAGCTGATCTCTCTCTATCCCTTACTTTAGATGCGGTCAGGCTAAGGTCGCTAAAGAAATCTGAAGAAAGTAAGAAGAAGCGTGAGGATGATAACTCACGAGGGTCAGAGAAGAAACACAAGGGAAACACTGACTCTGAGAGGTCTGGGTCTGGAAAGAATGGTCAGCGGACAGAGGAAAAGCCAAGGTGCTCGACTTGCCAAAAACGCCACTTTGGAAAATGCAGAATGGAGTCCAATTCTAAATCAGGACCACCTGCATGTGGGATATGCAAGTCTAGGGAGCACAAGACTGTTGATTGCGGGAAGATTAAAGATGCTACATGCTACAACTGCAACGAGAAGGGGCACATAAAGACCAACTGCCCTAAGTACGCGAGGAAGCCCGAGTAGGCCAAGAGAACAAACGCACGAGTTATCAGGAGGAACGCCCAAGAGATGATGCAGAATAATAATAGTATAATATGTACCTTTCATTATCAAGCAGTTTATGTAGAAACTTATTTAATACTGGCACGTATAAATATATTATGAATGATAAAGGTTGAGAACTGTTGTCTCCACCTGATTAAGACTCCGGTCATTTAATGCCCGGTAGAAAGTGACGATGTTACGTCGAAAATGCTCCAACAAATCCTATATTGATATTAATATCTATTAGAAATCATTTTCTAATATCCTTATAGCAAACTTTTGGTTGCATACTTAAGGACTCAATATAGTGATAAAAATCGATTGGTTGCCTTAAAAATCAAGTCCATATTGTGAGTGATAAGAAGCAATTAATTATCAAAACTCCTTATGAGACAACCCTCGTAATTACACAAAAAAAAAAAAAAAAAAATGGTGGAACTGACCGTCCCCGGAATCGAACCCGGGTCTAGGCCGGCCGCACCCTTTCGCGCGCCTAGCCAACTGAGCTAGGTGCCTAGTTTGTGAAACTTCCATTATTTATTAGATATAAGCACTTGTACAATAAACTTCTTTATCGTTTATCAATGATAATTTCTACTAAGTGTCCTGTTTTAATACAGGCAATAATAAATCTTCATGAACCATAAACTTAGAAAATTTTTTATCATCCACAAGGTATAACTACCAAGGAAACCATAGTAACCGATTCTTATCGATCGGCAAGGAATCCTTCCGAAAAATCTAAGAGTACTCTTTCTTCGCATAGAGTACGACAACATATGTTATTTTAATTATTTTCTCATTGTTTTTCTATCGCCTGCGAATGCCAAACTATGTTTGATAAAAGTGTCATATGAGGATTGGCGTATCCTAGTGTGTCCCATAGATTATTTCCATGTCTGATCAGCATGGAGGTTTAATGCATGGAACCACAAAGATATCTCAATAATCATATGGTACTAAAGTCAACTAATAGTATTCAAAGAAGATATCCAGAATGAAATTGTCCAAGTAAATATTCCCGATTAAGGAATTCGTGGACTAGTAACATAAAAGTGTCACTTATTTGACACAAGCAATGATGAGTGAACTGGAGCCTGAGATATGGAAATCTCTGTAACCTCCTCGTATCTTGATTATCTTCTCCTAAGATTACCCTGTTTACCCCTGGGAGGCAGGTAGAGTTAAGTTTAATATCCCATTTAGGGTTGCATTATTATGAAATCTCCAGGACAACTAGTACCATTATTGGCAGAATCGAAAACCCTGGTTAAGTAAGTTTTAAGATATAGATTCATAAAGCCTAACTCAGCATCCTGAGAATTCGGTATAGTAATTATGAAAGACGGTTCATTTTGCTTATGCATTGTTACCGCAACCCTACTTAGACAACGATTAAGAATTTGCCATCAGCTGCCCCGGGATCGTTGAATTGTTTGACTAACGGCAAGGATTAGCTATTCCTTAAAAAAATTCGTTAAGCAGTGGTTGGAATAACCATTCCACCGTAAGATAAGCTTATCTATAATAGTTGATATATAAGCATCAAGGTTGCTCCCTTGGAGACCTTGTATAAATGGAATATTAAACAATCTATTGATTCGGACAATAGATTGGTAAGTTCAATTATAAGGACCTGAAAGTTGCCTAGGAAACAACAAATAAGATCATATAAATCCATACTCGATTGTAAGTTGCCAGTATACGGCAGGAAATCGAGAATTTATGAAAATAGCAAACCTCCTAAATTCTTGTTAAGAAATGAGGTTTAACAATAGATATCACCCTGGAAGGGTGTGCTAAATTTGTTAAATTATCGGGCTAGTTAAGCTCCGAGTATATAGAATCATTCGAAGGAAATCGAATGTATCAAGATCAGGTAGCCTTTAAGCTAAAACCTATTTAAAGAGATTGGCGGAGCTCGCAATTCATTGCACATCAGTGGTTGAAGGATGTGTTTCGCCAATAAGTCAAGAAGCATTATCACAATATGATATGCAGATTTATAATATGATGAGCAACCTGTGTCGGTTAAGGGTCGACAGGATTAGAAGCTCCAAAAAGATACATGTGCCTATTATAAAGGTCAAGTGGGATGCCCGAAGAGGTCCCGAATTCACGTGGGAAGTTGAATCCACGATGAAAGAAAAGTACCCTTACTTATTTCAGTAAATCTCGGGTCGAGATTTCTTTTAAGGGGGTGAGGATGTAACACCTCGAAAATTCACGTCCTATAATGTGTTGACACGTGTCATAATGTTTGAACGTGTGAAAGAATGTTCTGAAAGGACTAAAGTTGACAAACATGGAAAGTATGTTAATATACGGGTTCTAAATGTCAACAGTGAATAAATATATGGTATATTAACCCTACATGATGCTCATACCTTCAAACGAATAAATCATGGATCATACGAAGCTAAAAGTGAGAGATTTCAAACTACAGGGGCTAAATGTGTCAACATGTTTAAGTTATACCTCTGAGTGACCTTTTAGCGAACCCAAAGCTTTGTAAAGATTAATTATGCTCACTAGAATGCACGATATAAATTTCATAAAGTTTCGTTATCGTATGAGAAAGTTATGATCATATTCGTGTGTGAGGGGTTAAAAGCGTCAACGTTGAAATTTATGACTTTTCAGGTAACCATAAAGTTACCCAAGGACTTAACAAAGTTTGGTTATGTCTTAAGGCCCTTAAAAGTCAAGTTAGAGGGCTCAAAGTGCAAGAAATCATGTTAAGATCAAGTGTAGAAGGATCAGGGACTGAAAGCGTCAAAAAGTGCATAAGTTTGCATTTTCGCGCATAACTTACGTTCTGAATACATCCGGACATCCAAAAATTTATGTAAGCATGACTATATTATATTTTAGTGTTCGCCATAAGAAAAATCCATTTGTCGCGTCATTTAGATCGTTTTTCGCGCTTATGCGCATTCCGTCGTAATTAAGCGAACATCGCGATCGTACGGCCAAACGAACCGACATCCGACATATTTTTGAGCATGCTTTGAGTTCCCTATACTTTAACTTCAATTTAGAGCCTTGAAATGAGGTTAACGGGGTTCAAACGCATCGAAAATCGCTTAAACGGGCTGCAGGGACCATTTCTGCCATTTTTGAAACTTTTCTGGATCTGGCACATGCTAGCGTAGCGCGAGCCCTAAGGCCTTTATGGTAGCGCTACGCGAGCGCCTAACCAGATCAGAAAAATCTGATTAACAGCTGTTAACAGCTGTTTAAACCTCACCCACACATTTACACTTGCCCTTTCAGCTTGTAAGAGGCCATTTTTAGTCACCACAACATTCCAACACTTGTACGGATGGGATCGAATCACGGTTTACGAGAAACGATCCTAACGGTGGACCGAAATCTATAAATACCCAACACATTTCACTTCATTTCACACACTTGATCTGATTTTAAGCCTTCTAAGTTGAAGTTATACTTCATACCTGAAGGTAAATCGGATCGAGAGCTTTCGGGGACCCTTCGTAAGTATTCTTTCGTTCTTTTATCGCTTTTCAAGTCCAAAAGTCAAACTTTGTTTGACTTTCTGCATTGACCAGTTTATGGTCGATGCAAAGTTCGTTTGAACTTCATAACGTGAGCGTGATCACGATGGTTATAGTCCCTAGTGACTATACCTACTGATTTCCACGTTATCTAGGCTCAGTGACGAGCCGTAGTTTCGGCCAGAATACGTATTCTTGCGTATTTTGTAACCAAACTACTTATGGGTATCAAAACCGTTTGTTTTGATACCAAACTTGTTTTCTAACTTAGTTAAGCATGTTTTAACATGCTTAGCTCGTCACTTTTAGTTTAGTGCTTATATAGGGTCGTAAAGGTAAGCGATCTAAACAATCGCTTATACTTTCGAACCCGACCCGTTTGGTCGATCATTAGGATCCGACCAAACACATTAAGTGACCTTATGGTCACATCGTTCGAGTAGCTGTATGACAGGTAGTATATATGCCTTAGGTAAATGACCAAAATACCCCTACGGGGCTTAAATTGAGATTAAACTCGTTTTGGGCATAATGGAAGGTATCCTACTGATATCACAACATATTTAAGGCATATTAACTAAGGAAACCTGTAAATGACTCTTTTGGATACCCGTTACGCTTATTTCGCGTTCGGTTCGGTTTATGTAACAAGTTTACATAAGTTAGCCGAAACGGGTCAAACCTTATCGGTTTTATCTCAAAATCCAGAATGTGTATGAAATACCCATATAAGACAAGTCTCTGAACATGTCGGGTTTAAATCACATTCTATTCCGGTCTTCGCTTAATCGTGTGTACGAACCATATCTTCCTGTAAGACTAACCGGTCTAAGCTTAGGCTTAATTAAAGACCCGTTAGCATTCTAATTAATTATTTATACCATCATTCCAGACTAGAGCTTTCCGGTAAATTGTACCTACGCTTACTTAAGTGAATACGGCTGAGTTATAAATTTCTGCTATTTAAGACAGGAGCTAGCTCAGGTAAATACTCTTAACTTATTTTCCCTATACGGGCTTGGGATACGGTACTATAAAAGTACCGCTTGGTCGGGTGTATGTAGTCATTTAAATCGGATTGTGATTGATGTACTTACATAACCTGTTTAATATGTATTATTTTATTATTATTTGGTGTATGGCCTTGGGGGTTAATGACCATGTCCCGGATATCCTTGGCATCATTCGAAGTAATGGCCACGACTTAAGCACGGGGTGTAGGCATACACCTGACAGCTGCATTATGTAAAAACTGGTAATCCACTCCGAGGTATCATCCTTGTGGGCATTATACCGGAACTGGTAATCCACTTAGAGGATGATAGCCCGTGGGCATTATACCTGTGGCGTGTCTGTTAATCTAGTCCGGCCCTACGAACCGGCCCTAACGGACGACAAATAAGTAAAACTGTATACAAGATTATATACAAATAATTTTCCCAAGTTATAAAAGATTAATTTTGCCTCTGTGCATTTTAATCAAAGTGTCAAAAGGTTTTGTGCCTGGTGCATCTAAATCAATTTTCTTAAACTCTTTTCAAATGAGTCGGTTGAGTGTATTTACCAGTGAAAACTGACGTATTTTCCAAAAAGGTTAAGTGACAGGTACTGAACGTAATTGGCTGGAAGCTCAGGGAGCTAATAAGGAATCTTGCAAATTCTAGGTGCCTAAAGTCTGTTGAACAGATGATATGTTTAAAGATCCGCCTGTGGATCCTTTACTTTCCGTTGTAATACTGGATATTACTCCATATTCGGAATGTACTACTAATTATCTTTTGCTTCCGCTGTGCATTCATATATATTGTGTTGTTTGACTATTATGTTGCCAACCACGTCACGATACTCCCCCACCGGGCCCACCGGTGACACGTGGAAATTTGGGGTGTGACAACTTGTGGCAAAAAGAAACAGAAATGACAGATCCAAACGACCCATTATAGGCAACAACAAAAACCAAGAAATCTAAGCTATAAACGGAAAACAGTAATAGATTGAAACACCCATTCAAAGCATGTTTTCTAACATACCATGTCTAAGGCTCACCAATGGCTCATCGCCTGGATTCAACCGTCAAAATAACAACCCAAAAATCCCAAAGCAAGCAAACTGAGCTATAAAGGTACAACAACGACATATCCGAACACCCACATCACATACAAAGCTCAAATTCCAACATATCACATACAAGGATCACCAATGACTTATCATCTATCCATGTGAAAAATAAATCAGATTCAACCGTCAAAATAACAACCCAAAAAGGCCAGACCAATCAATCCAAGCCATAAACGTACAACAATGACAGATCTAAACACCCATTCAAAGCATGTTAACACTCAGCAATGGCTCATCGCCTATACATCTTGAAAAATATATCTGATTCAAATATTAAAATAACAACCCAATAGCCTAAGAGTCGAACAAACAACAGGAAAATAAGAATCACCATGTTAAGGCTCACCAATGGCTCATCTTTATGCATCTTCAAAAATATATCAGATTCAAACATCAAAGTAACAACCCAAAAAGCTAGGTTTAAAGAAAACCCCAAAATCAGGATCATACGCTAATAATTGAACAAACAACACAGACATAAGAATCACCTTAACAGGACCGTAAATAACATAATCGGCCGCTGACCACAACAGTGCAGCTTTCAAAGACAGAGAGAGAGAGAGAGAGAGACATGTTGCAATGTTAACGAAATATGAAGAAAGTGGGAAGTTAAACACATGTCAACAACAAAAACACCACATAAACACGTGGACGCCGGGCTAAGAGCCCGCAAAAATAAACCATTTAAACAAACACAAAACCCCACTGTACAACATATTTAAGCCAAATCTACCTATTATACTAAAAAAATACACTTAATACCACATGTCCTTTTCTTAAACAATTTTTTATTGATGTGGCATCTCTCTTTGAGCAGATAATTGGTACATGGGCGGCAAATTGTTTCCCCCTCTCTTCTTATTATCCTTCTTCTCCTTATTACAAGATCCGAATTTCAGAACACCCAGTCTTCAAATTTCGCCATCTTCTTCGAGCAGATTCTCTTCCGTTGCTAATCATCCACCGCTGCAATCCTTTCGATTTGAATCCGGATTTGATTAATCTCATACTGGTAAGTTTTTGAAGTTCATGTTTCATTCATAGATCTGTAGTCTCAGATTAGGGTTTAAAACTAAACCTTGCTCTTTGAATCCGGTTTTGATTTATCGCGTTTATTTACATGTTGAATTTGATGGACTAAAATGAACTGTAACCCTAATCCGGATTTGGTTGATTTGATTTGAAACCGGATTTGGTTGATTTGATTTGAAACCGGATTTGAAACCGGACTTGAAGGGTCGGCGATTTACCTTTGGTTGTTTAATAACACTCTTTCCATTTTTCGTTTTGTTATCTACTTATCTCCGGTTATTTTATTTGTCTCTGGCTTTGTTAACAGGGTTAGCGACGTTGACGTTTTAGCTTCCGGTAGGTTTTCTGGTCATCCATTTACCTTCCATTAGGTAACACTTTTTCCTTCTTTTATTTTGTTATTAGGCACTGCTTTAATATCTTATGGGGATCTATGAAGAAGGTTTTTGGCTGAGAGAAGTAAGAAATTTGTTGTTTGAACTACGTTATGTGACTGAGATAAGTAATTAGGTTGTTTCATTGGCAGAGGTTTTGTGTGCATGATTTTGAATGGACGGTTTCCTTGCCATTTGCTCACTGTTTCATGTTTTATTGGCAAAGGTTTTGTTTGATTGATATATATGTGTATATAATAGTTAAGTCTAACTCTTTGGTATGCAAATACACATAAAGAAAGATGTGGTAGATTTATGTAAACAAAGATTGGTTGTTGCTTATCATGCAACCCGAGAACTGAACTGATCGCTGAAAATGTGCTTTATGTGTCTAAACAAAATTGTGATAAAAGTAAATGTGCTTTATGTGTTTAGATAAAATGTGTTTGTATGCCTATTTTGTAAATTCTTAAATAAATATTGTAATTTAACAAGTGATTTTACAAGAGTATATCGACTAAATATGCATCATCGTAATACTCATTGAAGCCGGGGTACATAGACATGATTTTTGATGTATGATGTTGGACAGATATGGCATTATGCACAGGGATGAGACTGGTTATGGTGGAAAGATGCCCGAACTTTGAGACCGAGTATGTGCAATCCTCAAGTTTAGCCAACAGGTATGATTACAAGTTACAACTTATACACAACTAGAACTCTCCTATCTGTTTTGTATATTTGTGGATAACTATTTCATGTGCTCTTATGGTTCAGGAATTTTCTATCTTCGAGAATTTATGGGTCATCATTATTGAAAATATGATATATCTGATATGTGTCAAAGAGCTTGCAGAACTTATTAAATTAACGAATACCAAACAACTGGAATTGCATTTTCTTGATCTTGAACAGGATCCACTAAAGGTTAAAACTTGAATATCATCCCATCAATTAACATATCTCTGAAGTCATATTTGTTTGCCTTTTTTTTTATATAATCCTTTTTTTATTTATTTTGCAGATAGGGTAATTGAGGTAAAAAAGATTTCCATAGGTGCACAATTTATACGGTTTAGATGATACATGTTCAAGTTAATAAGAAGAAACGCTCTGTTGAATTAGCAACCAGTGAGAGATTTTTGCTGGAAACATGGATGTGTCGGTGATGTTGTCGAGGAGTGTCAGGAAATGCTTAGTGATAGCATTTTCTTATACTCCTCGGCAATGTCACCGACCCCTCTTAAAAATTCCATCAAAACTCTCTCACTGGTTGCTTCTACAACAGAGGGTTTCTTTTTGTTACCTGAACCTGTATCATCTCAACTTGGTTCGATGTTGCATAGCATGGATGACGAGTGCGCTGTTTTCTTCTTGCAACCTGTTATACAGCCATGAGAACCACAATACCTATTCTGAGCCCTGTGTTAATTGGTGATAAGGTATTTTTAATAATGATGTTGGCGTCCCGAGTTTGATTTCCAGCTGTGATGACTTTGGTAAAAAAAAACTTGGTTCGATGTTGCATACCATGGATGGCGAGTGCGCTGTTTTCTTCTTGCAACCTGTTATGCAGCCATGAGAACCACAATACCTATTCTGAGCCCTGTGTTAATTTGTCATAAGGTATTTTTAATAATGATGTTGGCGTCCCGAGTTTGATTTTCCGGCTGTGATGACCTTGGTAAAAAAAAAACTTGGTTCGATGTTGCATAGAATGGATGGCGAGTGCGCTGTTTTCTTCTTGCAACCTGTTATGCAGCCATGAGAACCACAATACCTATTCTGAGCCCTGTGTTATTTGGTCATAAGGTATTTTTAATAATGATGTTGGCAACGACACCCTACCTACAGGCATTGTCGGTATATGGAACTGTAACTTATATTTGTTCGTTCTGTCCCGAGTTCCGTTTCCGGATGTGATGACTTTTGTAAAAAAAACTGTGTTCGAGGTTGGATAGCAAGGAAGGCTATTGCCCTGTTTGCTACCATTAAGGTATTACGCAGCCATTAGAATTCATTTTTATTTGTATTTAGGGATCCGACGCTAATTATTATGTTAATATTTTAAGTTTAAATATTTATTTGGCCTAATTATTTTACCAATTTTTCATTTGCAGTGCATTTGTGATTGATTTGAAATCTATATTCGGTTGTTGCGTCCCGAGTTTTATTTCCGGCTGTGATGACTTTGGTAAAAAAAAAACTTGGTTCGATGTTGCATAGCATGGATGGTGAGTGCGCTATTTTCTTCTTGCAACCTGTTATGCAGCTATGAGAACCACAATACCTATTCTGAGCCCTGTGTTAATTGGTCATAAGGTATTTTTAATAATGATGTTTGCAACGACACCCTACCTACAGGCATTGTCGGTATATGGAACTGTAACTTATATTTGTTCGTTCCGTCCCGAGTTCGGTTTCCGGATGTGATGACTTTTGTAAAAAAAACTGTGTTCGAGGTTGGATAGCAAGGAAGGCTACTGCCCTGTTTGCTACCATTAAGGTATTACGCAACCAATAGAAGTCATTTTTATTTGTATTTAGGGATCCGACACTAATTATTATGTTAATATTTTCAGTTTAAATATTTATTTGGCCTAATTATTTTACCAATTTTTCATTTGCAGTGCATTTGTGATTGATTTGAACTGGCATTTTTTCCAGGTATGTCTCTTCTCGATCCTCTTGAATCGTGATTGATGTTATTGATCATCGATCATCGATCATATATAATAATAACGTTTGTCCGTTTATTTCTTTTAAAGTGATTGACCGTCTATGATATTTTGCATGATTCTAATTTATTATTCATTCATGTGGCTAAGATGTAATTTAAAAATTCTGATACTATTTTCTACGTTATTTTAATTTATCTTAATTTAATTCATGTGGCTAAGATGTAATTTAAAAATTCTGGTACTTTTTTTTACGTTTCTTTAATTTATCTTAATTTACTTTTTACGTCAACTTTCTGTTACTAATTTTTTAAAATTCAAAACCCATAAACATTTTCTAATATATTTATATTTGGAAATTATCAATCATATAAAAATAGATGTAACTGAATTTTCTATTTTAATAAAGAATTCATTCCAAAGGTGTATTATAATAACAAATTTCTTTTCCTAAATTAATTTCCCCCATCCTATTATAAATAACACATTTGACATATTACACTTTCATTCACATCTTACACACAAACTTTCTCTCAGAACAATGTATGTTTATCATTTTTGTTTCATTTTAATTCAGCAGATTTTTATATTGTCGATTAACATATTGCGTTGATGATTACACCATAATGTTTTCTTTATTATTCATTTGCAGAAATGGAACAGCCTGCTATTACACTTCTCAACAATGTTGATCTTAATGTTGATGATTACACTATCAGAGTCCGCATTGTCCGATAATGGACAAGACCTGCCTTCAACAATCCTCGAAAGATTTATTGCTACGACATGATTTTCATGGACCAAGAGGTTTGTTTATATACATTTATAACTTATCTATATATATATATATATATATTATTTTGACTTTACACATTATTATAACCTGTGCTGTTGCAGGGCACCAAAATGCAGGCATTTGTACTACAAAGAAACGCTACCGTTTATGAGCACCTTCTGAAAGAAAATCAGTGTTTAACTATACGTAACCCATCCATGGGTGAGAATCGCCAGAAAGTTAAATACGTTCATAGTACGTTGAAGATCAATCTAAATGAGTGACGGGTGGTACATGGGACAACCCTTAAGTGTGTTAAAAGACAAGTTAATCCCTCATTTGATCATGTAATTGTCTTGAATTAGATAACTACGGTTGCTTGTGTTTCAGGTACATTTGGAGCTTAAAAGTATGGAAATAAAGCTTCGAATAGACACGACTGGATTGGAGATTGAAAGACGGAGAATAAATGAAAAAAATAAAATCTTGGAATTGAAGAATTAAGAAGATAACATGATAGAGGATGAAATTACGAGAACGTAGGCGAAAACGGTGAAGAAAACGGAGTTGAAACGAGAAAGTTATGAAGAAAACAAAATTGATTGCTGAAGCCTACCGTAAATTACGGTACCTAGCGTAATTTACGGTAGACTCTGACAAAAATTGATGCCGTAAGACAGTTTAAATCCACCGTAAGCCATTTTAAGCCACCGTAAGCTACGGTGGAGCCTGCGAAAAATGTGTAACTCCCCACTTTTAAGGTGTTTTATGGTGTCTTTTCATTGGCAATCATTGTGGGACGTTTTGGAGCAGTTTAGGGGCGATTTTTGGGTGTTCTTGAGAGCTTGAAACAATTTCTAAACATCTTGTTAGTGTTTTTAATTCCTATGAACATTGATATGTATGTGATGATGATTGTCCAAGTCACGAGTGGCTAAACTTATGGTGATCATCCTAGGTTGAAGGTTTGTCTAAGACATTTGTGTTTTGATTCATATTTCTAGAATAATAGACTTGCTATGATGGTTTGTTTATTATGGTGTGTTGTTTGCTTGTTCGTAAATTGTTAATTTGTATGTTAATCTTAGTCTAAACCATACGTTCTTGGTACCGTTGGCAATCGAGATATCATGGGCGGGATTAGGATTGGGTATTGATTAATTGGTCATCGGGTAACAACCTCGCATTCTAGGAATCCGAGTACTTAGTTCCCTTTCATCACGACAAGTAGTAACACATGAACCATGTCTATGTGGTTCTTTCTAGTTGAATATTAGCATGAATGTCAAAGCAAACCGGAAACTTAGGATGGTCATTTTCTCTAAATTGTTTACGAAACCAAATTCTCATTTTGCAATTAGAATAGTAATCTTAGTTTTACAACTCAAATCAATCAAACCAACTTTTGAACTTTACTTTCATTGTAATTAGTTTAATCTTAGTTAACTTAGATACACTTCTAAATAACACATATTCCACAAACTCCCTGTGTTCGATACCCACTTACCGCTAGCTATTAGTTGTAATTGGATTAAATTTGCGTGTAATACGAAATCACATCAAATTTTGGCGCCGTTGCCGGGGAGTAGTGCGCAACGTGTGTTATTTTTGGTCTTTTTAAGTTAGTTATTTTTCTGGTTTACGCTGGGTGTGTTAGTTTTACAGGTGCATGCGTACTAGGAGCTCTCACAAGCTATCACCATTGGCATTTGATCCAGAAATTGAACGGACTTTGAGAAGAAACATAATTTTGCTACGAGAAAACAAAATCAGTGGTTCGCCAACAACACCTACTACACCAGTTACACCAATCAGATACATGGATCAATCACAATTACCACCCACTACTGGTCAACCTACACCATCCTTTACACCATCTTCATCACAACCTTCACCAAATACTACCATTCCTATATCCACACCTGAAATCAAACCAACCAACACTACATTACCCGAGAATACTCAACCTGAATACTCTTTCAGCTATCAAACTACATCATCTGCTGTTCCAGCTTTTTCAACATTTTTGCCAACATCCGGTCAACCTTCATCAGCATATCAAATGCCACCATCCAATTTATTCCAAACCAGTCCATCTATCATCCATTCCGCTCCATTTCAGTCACTGTTTCAACATACTTCGGGATTAAGACAAGATGGGTTCGATGATGGGTATGAAGAAGATTTTGGGGGATATGATGAGGAAGGTTACATGTATGGGGGTGATGGAGATCAAGGGGAGTATACTTATGTGCAAGGTCAAAGTCAAAACCAAAGAATGTCAAATGTTGGTAGGATTCCTCAACAACAAATCATACCTCAACAGTTGCCACCACAAGGTCCACCAGTGCAAAGACGTGTTCAACAACCTCATGTGGGGCCAAGGTTTCAACCACCTCCACAACAATTTGGGCATCCACGACCACATGCTCAAAGACCAATGGGTCCCGTATGCCCAAGAGTTCGGGTGGGTGTACCAAGAAGACATCTTCGAGAACATGCGAGAGGTATAGAAGCACATTTTAGACCGGTGATTACTCATAATCCTTTACCGGTAGTTATCCCTCATAATGACCAAGGGAGGACGTTTGAAGTACGAACCAATTCGTTACAAAGTTTGCCAAAGTATAAGGGTCTAGCAACGGAGGAGCCTTATTTTCATTTGGAGGCTTATGATTCGATTTGCAACACTCTTGGGAGTCAAGGATTTTCGGCCGATGATGTCAAATTGGTACTATTCCAATTTTCTTTAGAAGACAAAGCTAAAAAGTGGTTCTACACCCTTCCTTCGGCATCTATTTACACATGGGCGGAAATGCAACAAATCTTTTTGTTTGAATTTTATACCGCTCAAAAGACAAATGATGCTAGGAAGGGTTTGAGGAGTTTTCAACAACAACAAGGTGAAATGTTTCATGAGGCCTTTGAGCGTTTCAACATGATGATCAAGAATTGCCCTCACCATGGGATTGAACTGTGGGGATTGATGAACGCTTTCCATGAGGGGTTGAGTGCCGAAGATGCTCGCGATTTAATGTCCATTACCAATGGCAGTTTTGGTACGAACTACGAGCATGATGATTGGGAATTTTTGGAGCAAATGGCAATTACATCAAAAAGAAAAGCTCAAGCATCAAGGAGAGCACGACCGGCCATTACCCGAACCCAAGTGTATGCGGTAGACGATGGTAATGTTCAAACTTCTAATCAAATTTATAATGTTTGTGCGCTTTGTAATGAGATAGGGCATACGGCTGAAAATTGCCAAGGAGTGGAAGGGCAATATGAGGAGGTGAATGCGTTGCAAGGGCAAGGAGGGGGTGGTAGAAATTATAACATGAATTCCAATACTTACCACCCCGGTTTGAGAAACCACCCAAACTTTCGATACGGGAATCCCTCAAATCAAGCTAACCCGAATTTCCAAGGAAACCAAGGATTTCAAAGGCAATATCAAACAGGTCAAAGTTCTTCGGGTGGAAACGAAGTAATGGAGATGTTGAAGGCGATACAAGTTGAGATGCAACGAAGAAATCAGCTTGATGATGCTCGAATTCAAAAAGACGAAATCCGTGATAAAGCAATTCAGTCGTTGACTATCCAAATGAGTCAACTTGCAAGTGATGTGGCGATATTGAAGAAAGAAAAAGGCCAACTACAAAGTGACACGGTGACAAAACCCAAAAACATTAAAAGTGTTAATATCAATGTGGTAAGTATCGTTCCTAATCGTGAATTTAATGAAACATTTCTAACATTTTCTTATCAAGTGAGTGCAGGTATAGGAAGGGATGCTGAGGTTGAAACGGACAAAGAGCATGGAGCGCCACTCATGCCTATTCAAGTGGGAAAATTAAAAATTCCTCAAGCATTGTTGGACTATGGGGCGAGTATGAGTGTGTTACCAGGCGATCTATACGATATGTACGACTTTGGTCTGCTTCAAGATATAGACACCATGGTGAGCTTGGCGGATGAAAGTTGGAGGCGTCCACGGGGAATAGTTAAGAATGTTATGATTCGGTTGGGAGAATTCGAATACCCGGTGGATTTTCTGGTCCTAGATTATGCCCCTACCAAATTGGCATCATAACAAAGGGTAATTTTAGGTCGACCGTTTCTTTATACAGCAAATGCTCAAATCATCTGTAGAGACGGGATCATTGCTATGACCGAAAAGAACCGTAAGTTGTACTTTGATGTTCATACTAGGGAGATTAGTTATGAATCAATTGAAGAGAAGGGTAGAGAGTCTAGTGACCATACGAAAAGTGTGCATCAAAGAATAAAAACAAACAAACCACCAGGGTGTGAAAAGAAGTATGAGGGTTCGAGCAGGTATGTAGTTAACTATCCACCGAATGGACATTTGCTGGATGCATTTCAACCAATGACAAGCTACAGTGGGGGAGGTGATAGGAACCGATTCTTTGAGCCACCATAAATGGGGGTGGCACGGTCTGGCTGAAGACTCGAAACTTAGCGCTGCTCGGGAGGCAACCCGAGGTTTTATATGGATCTTGTTGTTTTTATCTTTCTATGTTTCAGGGCCATGGCGACATTCAAGTGTGGGGAAGATGTGCGGATATTTGGGTGAAGGTTGTGATAGGAAGTCAGATTATCTACAACATCTGTTGTGGCAAACTTCACCAGGTCAATGTACTCTTTCCTTAGTCTTGTTATGTTCTTTAGCTTTGAAATATTGGTAGTTAGTTCGTTTGCTTTATGTTAAAAAAAAAGAAATTTGGGGTTTGAGATTTTAAGCTTTTGGTTGATGTTGAATGGTTTTAGCGATCACTTCTTCCCAAAACCATACATTGGGGTCAATGTATCCCAAGTGTGGGGATGGGGGAAAATTTGATGGTTTTAAAATTTTTTTAAATCAAGTGAAACATTGTTAGAATTTGAACACCTTGTACTACCCCGAGTGACACACCGGCAACCCTTAATTACCCTTTTTCTTGGTGAGAGTTGAAGCCACACATGTAAATAAATAATACTTGTCTTTGATGAGAGTGGCAACGGGTGGGGGTGCATTAGAACTTGTGCCCTAATACGGTTTGAGTCCTTAGTTGGATATGAATGCGAAAAGGATAAGGGCATTTAGGTAGCCTCGTCATTAGTGTGTGCGAGTGCGGGATTTGGGGGGGTTGGACCTCATAAATTATATATATGAGCATGGTTGCGAGAGGGGCGGGGGTTTGGACATTTAGTTGCCCAATTTTGTGCCTAAAAGCCTATCGTTTGTTACCCCTTAGCTAGTTACCTAAAAATTACCCAACTTGACCCGGTCTTATAGTGTTAGTGATTGTTTAGTAGTATGTAATTTTATTTGATGTTATGTTGAATGTTTGAGTTAAAAAAAATCAGAAAAAGAAAGAAAAAAAAAGAGAAAAAGCAATGAAAAATGAAAAAAAAAAGTGATGTTTAGTTATCTTGTATATAGTAGTTAAGTTTGGTAGTTGTTTGTTTGTTTCTTTGTGTAATAAAAAGACTGGGTTAAGTCCTTCGCTACTACATATATATTTCCATTTCCTACCCGTATGCCTAGCCACGTTACAACCTTAAAGTCCCTTTGATTTGCATTCATGTTTTGGCACTTGTTAGGCGGAGGACCGATTTAGGTACAAGCATATAGTTGTGCAATCACCCGTTTGCCTTTTGTGTGTCTAGCATATCTTTGCTAGTGTTTACCTGTCACCGAGAGGAGAGATATAGTGAGGGGTGTGTTGTTTGGGTGTTAGGGAAAGGCTAGTAGAAGGATGACATGTTTATGCTTGATTTATGTTGATCGCTTGTGCACTTGGAAATGATTTGTAATGGGTTGCTTGGGGCAAGCAACGGTTAAGTGCGGGGATGTGACGGGTGGTACATGGGACAACCCTTAAGTGTGTTAAAAGACAAGTTAATCCCTCATTTGATCATGTAATTGTCTTGAATTAGATAACTACGGTTGCTTGTGTTTCAGGTACATTTGGAGCTTAAAAGTATGGAAATAAAGCTTCGAATAGACACGACTGGATTGGAGATTGAAAGACGGAGAATAAATGAAAAAAATAAAATCTTGGAATTGAAGAATTAAGAAGATAACATGATAGAGGATGAAATTACGAGAACGTAGGCAAAAACGGTGAAGAAAACGGAGTTGAAACGAGAAAGTTATGAAGAAAACAAAATTGATTGCTGAAGCCTACCGTAAATTACGGTACCTAGCGTAATTTACGGTAGACTCTGACAAAAATTGATGCCGTAAGACAGTTTAAATCCACCGTAAGACATTTTAAGCCACCGTAAGCTACGGTGGCCACCGTAGCCTACGGTGGAGCCTGCGAAAAAAGTGTAACTCCCCACTTTTAGGGTGTTTTATGGTGTCTTTTCATTGGCAATCATTGTGGGACGTTTTGGAGCAGTTTAGGGGCGATTTTTGGGTGTTCTTGAGAGCTTGAAACAATTTCTAAACATCTTGTTAGTGTTTTTAATTCCTATGAACATTGATATGTATGTGATGATGATTGTCCAAGTCACGAGTGGCTAAACTTATGGTGATCATCCTAGGTTGAAGGTTTGTCTAAGACATTTGTGTTTTGATTCATATTTCTAGAATAATAGACTTGCTATGATGGTTTGTTTATTATGGTGTGTTGTTTGCTTGTTCGTAAATTGTTAATTTGTATGTTAATCTTAGTCTAAACCATACGTTCTTGGTACCGTTGGCAATCGAGATATCATGGGCGGGATTAGGATTGGGTATTGATTAATTGGTCATCGGGTAACAACCTCGCGTTCTAGGAATCCGAGTACTTAGTTCCCTTTCATCACGACAAGTATTAACACATGAACCATGTCTATGTGGTTCTTTCTAGTTGAATATTAGCATGAATGTCAAAGCAAACCGGAAACTTAGGATGGTCATTTGTCTCTAAATTGTTTACGAAACCAAATTCTCATTTTGCAATTAGAATAGTAATCTTAGTTTTACAACTCAAATCAATCAAACCAACTTTTGAACTTTACTTTCATTGTAATTAGTTTAATCTTAGTTAACTTAGATACACTTCTAAATAACACATATTCCACAAACTCCCTGTGTTCGATACCCACTTACCGCTAGCTATTAGTTGTAATTGGATTAAATTTGCGTGTAATACGAAATCACGTCAAACACTGTTGTTGAGGCTTACACCGACCCTGTTGGTTCTGAGTGGGGATTTGATTTTACTCCATTTGATTCTATTCTGGAGGACCCAGATGACGACGGCAAGTCTTTCAAAAGTCCAATTGGTAATTTATTTAAAAATCTAATCCGATATGAAAAAAGTTTGGAATTTCGGTATATATCTTATTTAGTTTCTACTATTTTTATTTTTAGATGTAATTGGGTATGTGGTGAAGAGCATTCCGGCCGAGGGTAAGAGTGATAATAACAACGGCAAAGAGGAAAACAAAGTTACCTTTATTCTTGAAGACTTGCAGTACGAATACATTTACATATATTTATATCTGTTTTAGTAATTTTACTTTTTGACTTATTCTGCAAATAACAAGTTAACTATTAAATTTTTTATATAGGCACCATCAGATTTTTGTTACACTATGGGATGGTTATGCTGATCAAATTCGAGCATTTGAGAGGAACCATCCAGCGGAAAAGAATGTTGTGGTCGTTATTCAGTTTGGGAAGTACAGGTTTTGGGGAGGTATATTCTATCTGATCAATGTCAATTATCTTTTAGCAATGTATTTACATGTATTTAATCTATCCGTTTATTTACATGTTTTTTAATACACAGGACATGTGAATGTCTCCAATTTGTATACTGTAACTCGAGTGTTCTTCAACAGTGACATTCCCGAGATTTTTGATTTTAAGAAAAGGTTTGTATTCGTAATACAGTTTTCTATATTATAGTTAACATACAAATTACTGTCACTAACTTTGTTATGTGTTTATAGTTTTGTTGCTCAGATTTCTGCTTCAACGTCTTCCGGTTATTCTGGGTTGACTTCTTCTGTTATAAAGTCACCTATTGACGAATATCTTAAAGATTTCACCTTCAGCACAATTGGAGCTTTAAGCGGAATCGCAGAGGTAAGTTGTACACTTTGTAGCTATTTTATAGTATAGTTATATCGTAATAATTGGTTAAAAGTATGTTTAACTATTCTTTGGTGTGCACAGAAAAAGGCTGTTATTATCCTTGGTACAATCAAGAGCTTCGCATCAGAAAGCACATGATTTTACAATGCCTGTAAATCTTGCACCAAAAAGGTTTTTACAAAAACTATTTGCAAGGAGAAGCAAGATGGAAGCGAAGGTTTTGATGAAGTAACTGTGTTGGAATGCCAGTGTCACGTCCCCCGACCCACCCTGGACGGAATCGGAAGCTGTGAACAGTCCAGCGGTACCGGTGATTATTTTAAAAACGTTGCAGCGGAAATTTCATCAGGACCGTAAGTTAGGAAAAATATCAGAGTTTAGAAACACCGGATTTTATTTATTAAATAGATGGGATAAACCCATGTTTTATAAAGGTAGCTTTAATAAGATAAATTTGTTTACATAAAACAGGGTCAAGTTATTATACAAAGACTTCTAATTGTAAGAAGTGTAAGAAGGATTTATAGAGTGACAAGTGTACAATAACCTAAAACTAAACCCACTACATCACCACCAAAAACCTAAACACCCACCCCCACCCCCCCCCCCCCCCCCCCCCCGCCCCCCGCAAAAAAAAAAACAAAAAAAAAACTATACCTCACCAAAAAAACCTAACCCCCCCCTCCACCCACAAATTTTTTTTTTTTTTTTTTTTGGGTGGGTGATGGGGGGGGGGGGGGTTGGTGGTGGTGGATGTTTAAGGTTTTTTTTTTTTTTAGTGGGTTTTTTTGTGTAGTGGGTTTTTTAGGTTATTGGACACTTGTCACTCTATAAATCCTTCTTACACTTCTTACAATTAGGATCCTTTGTATTTGATCCTAATCCTATGATATATAACTAGAACTGATAGTACAATTGTAATTTTTTTGTTAACCACTATGATATAGTAAACTGAAAGCTTATTTATTCTAAAGTATTTACTTTACTGTATTTACCTTACTGCGTAAGTTGTTCACAATGATGGGTGTGCTCACAATGATGGGTGTGCGGCAACGTGCGCGGGAATTTATCTAGTTTATTTTTATTTAGTATTATCATGTTTATTTGGTTTTAATGTTATTATTTGTATTAGTTTTATGACATTTATTTTTTTTTATTTTTTTTTATGTTTTAATGACAACTAGTAAATCGAGTCGGAAACATTGCCAACACGCATATAGGGGTAGGGTAATTATATGAAAATGCTTATTGCTTATTTGTTGGAAACATTGCCAACAGTGTCTAGTAGTTCATTCTTACTGGCTTCATCACTTCTTATCCGGTCCCACTCTTTTACGCGAATGTTGGTCAAGTAATACAACGGCTGTTGATACATTTGTTTCATCAATTTTGGTAAACCACTCTAATGATCTGAACGATATGACCGACCCACGCTGAGCTAGAATCGGGTTTTGCTTGATGTATTGTTGATACATTATTGCACTTCTTATCAGTAATTCTACATCAATAATTAATTCAAGAAACATAAACCTCAATGCTATAGTGATGATTACCAAACACGTGTAACAAATTATCTTCTACTGCTAATTTTTTTTTTTTGCCTAGATTGATAAGTGTAAGCTCAGTTTTTGGTCTCTTGACAGCAAGATGTTTGGTTCTATTTGATGGTGCTGGATCATCCCAAAAAAAAAAAAAGAAAATCAGGACAACATTATATATATATATATTTCCTCATTAAATCTCTCCTTAAGGTAATTCCAAAAACCAGGACCACCACAATGATACCTTGTACCCTCTTCTCGTAAGTCCTCGTACCTAATGTGTACAAAAGCTAGGCCCAAGTCGTACTCCTCGTCGTCGCTCCAAGTTGAAGACATTTTCGTAAGATTTTAGTTTTGCGTTTTTATGGTTTGTTTATGCATTTCCGAGTTGGGTAATCCCACAACTATTTATGCTCATTTCGGGGGGGGGGGGGGGGGGGGTGGGTGGGTCTAGAACAGGTTCTAACGGTAAAATAATTGAAAAAAACACTCTATAACCATTACCAACGGCTAGAATCGTTTTCAGTGGTTTTACCGCAATAACCGGTTCCTAACCAAATATTATCGGGTCGGGTTCGGAACCAGTTCGGTCGGAACCGATTTTTGAAACATATAAAGAACCGGGTATACATTCCACTGCCGGGTTAGGTCCAGAACCGGTTTTTTTGTGCATCTCTACCCGGTTATCGAAACCGGTTTCTTTGGTGGGCCTCTACTTGGACCTTACTAAACCCTGATATTATTAGGCCCAAAAGATTGGGCCGGTTGTAATTTCCCCTGAATTGAGCGCTACATATACTCAATTCCATCAAATTGAAAGCCATTAGCAAGCTACGAGCACAAGAGTGTAGCCGATCTTTCTCGATTTTTCTCTTCCTCATCCCAAATTCTCCATTGCACTTGCATCACTCCACAAATTAACCATCGTACGCAGTTGCAGGTGTTTTTTTTTGCCTTTCATACTTGTTTATTATCATCTTGTTATAAATAGAGGCTAATGAATAGTAATTTTAATATTATAATAATATATATTTTTTAATATTTTTATTATTTTAATATTATAATAATAGTTATTTTCTTTACTTTTTAACTTTAATCATTTTTTAATATCACAGGTTGGGATAAGTTTGGTGTCAACCGGTATCGAGCAAGTACTAGTATCGAACATACCGGTACGGTCCTGTTCGGCATCGGTACATGAAGGTAATAACCGACACTAATACAGGAAACACCAAAAGTTGGTGCCGAATTGATATTGGATATCTTTTGGTTTGGGAAATTCAGTGCTGCTACCCGGTACCATTTGCTCATCCCTGATCACGGGTACCGTACGAACAACAACGGTATTGTACAACTTTTTTCGTTGATTTTATTCAACTTTTAATTTTTTCTTTTTTTAGTTTCAGGGGTAGGGATGAGCTCGGTGCCAACAGATACAGAATCGGTACTGATACCGAAAATACCGGTTACGGTACCGGTATATGAAGGTAAAAAACGGTAGTGAACCGGTACCAGGAATGCCAAAAGTCGGTACCGAATTGGTACTTAAGATCTTTCGGTTCGGCAAATTTGGTATCGGTACCTAGAACCATTTGCTCATCTCTGACCACGGGTTTCATATGAACAACTTCGTTACCATACAATTTTTGGTTGATTTTCTTTCGGTTATCTTTTATTGTTTTTCTTCTACATTTTCTTTTTATTTTTGTCAGCAATTCCGTTCGCAACTCGCTCGTAGTGATTTCAAAACACATGTAAACACGTACTAAATAATAAAAGAAAATTCGCCGCAACGCGGCGAACTTCTTTAAACCTAGTTTACATTTATAGTCAGGGAAATAAGTTGCGACTATATATTACATTATCTTTAAACAAAGAAAATTGAAAGGCAAGCAAGAGCCAAGATGGACTTACTACTTAAGGCAATTGAGTGGCTCTCCATAAAAGCTTGGAGGCTTAAACACCTCTCATTATGAAAACTTTCAACCTCCATCATAAACACCACCAGTTTATCCTCTGTTCTAGACTCATCTTCAACAAAATGCTTTACAGAAACCATGTAGATTCCTAATATCATAATTCACAATTGCGCAACAAATATCTCAAATTGGTGAATTTTTGTTTAAATAAATTTTCTTTTAAAACACATAAAAAAGTGCTGAAGCCAATATATATTTCTTAACTCCGGTATTCAAATACTCAATTAGCTACAGTTAACCGGCAAGCCATATTTGAAATCCTTAAGTGTCTCGATCACTTGTATATTTGGGGCTTCAAGACTCCAATGTAAGGCAAATTTCTGTATTGTTCTGTAAAATCGGGACCGTCCCCCACAACGAAGTAATCCGGGCACTGTCACACAAAAAATATATATCTTTTTTAGGTAAAATTGGTCAAATCTTTAATCAATATAACGATCACAACAAACCAAAGTAAAATGAATATATTTTTGATCCACAATTACTCGACTATGGGAACATTTTTTGCGATAAGAAGGTTCTTTGTGGTTTTCACTGAGCATTACATACAAATTTTTAAATTTGATAAAAACTACCTCTATACCACCGCTATAACCTATATATCATATAGCGGACCTTGACCGCTATTTGATTTTGGACCGCTATAACTACATAGCTAAAGAGTGAACTGGATGAGATATGTAAAGAGTCTTCAACATAGTCGAGGTTTAATCAGGGTCGGTCCAAGGTTTTTGGAGGCCCACGCGAGCTAAAAAGTCAAAGCTCTTTTATAAAATAATTTATTATAATCCCTACTCCTTTATGAGTCATATAATTGTAAAAGTTTAACAATTTGTCTTAAAAACTACTAAGAATGATGATGCGATTGATGATAGTGTGAAAGTGATGGATGTTTCAAGGGTTAGTTATGGTGCCCATCTGTTCTAACCCATACTCATCTCCAGCTTCCTTCAACAGCTGCACGAATAGTGGATGGTTGAACCAAATAACCGGAACCACAAATCTTTGTTGCTCACCACCAGCTTCACCAAATTTCATAGCAAACCAACCTTTTCGCACCTGCTTTTGTTGTTGCTTCCTCCGTCCACAGATAAAAGCGGCGGTGGTGGTGCCCATAAATATTGGTTTTATGAGCAGAACATACTGGAGAGTGAACTTAAAGGGATACACAAAGAGCCTTCAATGAAGTCAAGGTATGATAAGGGCCGGTCCAACGTTTTTGGAGGCCCCAAGAGAGCTAAAATAGAATTGCCCTTAAAAAAACATTAAACCCTGCTCCTTTATGAATCATTTAATTGTTAAAGTTTTATACTTTGTCTTAAAAACTAAGACTGGCGATGCTACTTATGATAGTGTGAAAGTGGTGGACGTTGCAAGGGATAGTTATGGTGCCTATCTGTTCTAACCCATACTCATCTTCGACTTCCTTCAACAGCTGCACGAAGAGGGGATGGTTGAACCAAATAACCAGAACCACAAATCTTTGTTGCTCGCCACCGACTTCACTAAATTTCATAACAAACAACCTTTTCGCACCTACTTTTTTTTTTCTTCCTCGGTCCACGGTTAAAGGTAGTGGTGGTGGTGGTGACCATTAATAATGGTTTGATGAGTAAAATGTACTAGTGAACTCAAAAGGGATACGTAGGGAGTCTTCGATACGGTTAAGGTTTATTAGGGCCATCCCAACATTTTTGAAGGCCCTAAGCGAGCTAAAAAGTCAGGGGCCTTTTAAAAGAAACATTTTATCATAAACCCTACTCCCTTATGAGCCATTTAACCGTTAAAGTTTAATAGTTTGTCTTAGAAACTAGAAAGATTGATGATGTGACTAATGATAGTGCAAAAGTGGTGGACATTGCAAGTGATAGTTATGGTGCCTATCTATTCTAACCCATACTCATCTTCAGCTTCCTTCAATAGTTGCACGAAGATTAGATGGTTAAATCAAATAGTCGGAACCACAAATCTTTATTGCTCGCCACCGGCTTCACCAACTTTCATAGCCAAACAACCTTTTGGCACCTCGTTTGTTGTTGTGTCCTTCGTCCATGGTTAAAGGCGGCGGTGACCATTAATAATGGTTTGGTGAGTAGAATGTACTTGAGAGTGAACTAAAATGGATACATAAAAAGTCTTCGATGTGGTCGAGGTTTAATCAAGGTTGCCCCAATGTTTTTAGGGGCCCCAAGCGAACTAAAGTCAGGATCCTTTTAATTTTTTTTATTATAAACCATACTCCTTTTCCCGGGCTTGGGACCGGCAATAATAAATTATAAGTTTATAGTTAATGGAGTTAAAAAAATTAAGTTATTTGTTGCATGTAAAAGATAATAAGCAATTAGGCATGATGATTAATCACAAAGGCAATGAACTAACTGGAAAGACAAAGATTAGTAATCATATATAACTAGTGTGTTGTCCCGCGCTTCGCGGCGGGTTTTCGGTGAATATCGGTCCGATACATTACGATAACTATACGATACAGACATATAACAATCGAAAGAGAATTCAGCATAAAAAAACCAATTATATTTGACCCATTTATTTTTTAATAAAATTCTAGAGAAACTTTGATAAAAATAAACAGATTGCAACAGTAAATTATTAAAAATAGCGAAAATGGTAAACTGCGTTACTTGTACATACTATTCGCAACTCGTTTTTAGTAAAATAAAAGTTATAAAAAGAAAATAAATAATGAAAATAGTAAACCGCGTCACTTGCATAATAGTATCCGCAACTCGGCTTTGAGCAATAATTATATAGAGACGTGGATAAAATTAATCATGTCAAAACAACATAATTGGAATTTTATAAAACATCGTAAGATGTTATTCGGACGGTATCGTTTTAGTTCATAATTAGTTCAAAAGAACAAAAAAAATAAATAAATTGTATTTCACCCACTCGATTTTAAATAATTTTAACTATAACTTTGATTGAAAAGTAGATAAATATAAACACATTTTAACGCTATACCCGGAATTGTAGGGGTGTTCAAGATCGGATTATCCGGTTTTCGGATATCCGAAAACCGGATATCCGAAAATTTCGGATAGTGAATATTGATATCCGAATCCGTATCCGAAATTTCGGATATCCGAAAATCGGATATCCGAAATTTCGGATACGGATTCGGATATCCAAACGGATATCCGAATTTATAAAAAAATCAAAAAATCCGTTTCGTGTATAGATTAAAACTAAACTTATATTCGATTTTATAAATTTCCAACATTTAAAACTAAAAACAATCATAAATTCACACGAATACAATTATTTACTACTTTTTTACTAACTTTTACAATACTTCAAACAAAATATAATGCTCATGTACTATATATATTTATAAAAAAATAATTAGTTTTCGGATATCGGATAATCGGATTATCCGAAATTTTTGAAATTCATATCCGAATCCGAAAATTCGGATTATCCGATTTTCGGATATCCGAATTTTCGGATATCCGAAATTTCGGATATTTCGGATACGGATTTTCGGATATTTCGGATTCGGTTTCGGATCCGGATTTTTTTGAACACCCCTACGGAATTGTATAATGCACTATGTTACATTATTAAAGTAACAAAAAGATTAAATAACGACACTTTATATATAAAATTTTAATAGAAAATATAATAATAGTTAAAAAGATAATAGCCTTTGTAACATAAATAATCTTTAAATATCGCATTCTATAACTATGGTTTATTAGTAATAAATTTAAAAGACATACATACCAAGCTTAAAAACTGAGTTTGTGATACGAATTTGATAACTAAATAAAATCGGGAAAAAAATTGAGACTCTAGAAAGATTTGAACTTGGGTAGAAATTGGGCAAGGCAAGGGAGCAACTAACTCCACCGGCTAACATTAGCAATGCGTCTACAAATAATTTATTTATTATTAAAAGAAATTGTTGCTAAAAAAAGTAGGAACACAGCCTGTAACGTGGTAGGCTGTGATTGGGCTATTTATGTTGGTTAGTATAAGAAAACTATTCATCAAGAGTTAGAAATCATATGTATAATGACAGTCAACAAGGTAACAATCAATGAACTTAAGGTAAATCAGGATGAGAAAAAAATTAATATTTGGAAGACTTGAACAAGAAATCAGAATGAGAACTAGAAATCCGAAATTTCACCTTGAAGACTTAACCGGAAAAAAAAATAAAGAATTAGAATGTAAGGACCAGAGCCACAAATGGACCATGAAGAGTTGAACCAGAAATCGCTAAATAAAAAAATTAAGAAATCATAATCGTAAACTAGAATTCAAAATCACTCAATGTCTCAAAAACATATATCAACCGGCAATCGCTAACAAAGATTAGTAATGATATATAACGACAGTCAACAAGGTCACAATCAATGAACTTAAAGTAAATTAGGATGCGAAAAAAAAATTAATATTTGGAAGACTTTAACAAGAAATCAGAATAAGAACCAGAAATCCATAATTTCACCTTGAAGACTTAACCGGAAATACAAAATTAAGAATTAGAATGTAAGGACCAGAGCCATAAATGGACCTTGAAGAATTGAACCAGGAATCGCTAAATAAAAAAATTCAGAAATCATAATCGTAAACTAGAATTCAGAATCACTCAATGTCTCAAAAACATATATTAACCGGCGATCACTAGTTCGAATTCTTACTTGTTAGAGTGAAACCAACTTTATATTGGAATATTGCAATTTACACAAAACAGATCTAACGGTACCATCTGATGGTATATTGAGCAAAATTGGGAAACAAGTCGCCTATTCCATTGGACGATTTTTCTTTCCAAAAACCAATTCTAATTCTTGTGGAGTGCTTAAAAAATTTGATCAGTTCGTATTGTATCTCCGCCTCTTCAATTCCCATAGATTGTCACTACCGCTTTGCATATGCCATAGCCATATTAAATAAACAAGTTGTATCCCATAGGCCTAAACAAACAATGAGTCCGAAAATGTATCCCGTAGGCCTAAACAAACAATGAGTCCGAAAATTCTAGCCTAACACATATACAAATGATTGTTTTTTAATTTGGGGCCCCAATTTTTCGGGAGCCCTTAGCCATAGCTTTGGGTCATAATACTATTCGAGCGACCTTGAGTTAATTGGCAAAGGAGATGGATTACACGTGGGTCCAAGGTTTCAACATAGGTGGAAGATTGATGCTTGGTATCAATGTTTTCAGCTTTGGACCGGACGACGAACCGGTCGCCTTACCAGTCCACTGGTCAGACTAGCCGGCTAGATCTGGGGAACAAAAGAATTCGCAAATATTATGAAATAAATAAGGTAAAATAGGATTAAGTTAATCAAAAATTTGGTTCAACCTCCCGGTTTTTCAGTTAAAGCGTCAGTTTTCCAGTCCAACCTCCGATTCGCATCAAAACTGGTTCTTACGCCGTAATCGGATCAGCTAAAGTCCCGGTTCCCGGTCCAACCGGCCAATCTGGGTTTCAAATCATGGTTTGGTACTCATTAGCATACGTATTTCCTATGCAAAAAAAGTTTAGGATGACATAACAATGGTCTTTATTTGTATATTATTTAGGCCAATAATTATTAACGTATGAAAAAAGTTATGGTCGTTTAAAAATCGTGGAGGTTAGTTGGTTTAAAAGTCAACAATATGAAGTGTTAATTTTGGTAAGTTGAAAGAATTAAAGGGTTAAGTTGTTCATTGGTTAAAAGTTTATTTAATAGGGTTTTGAAATATTAGAATAGATTTATTAATCATATTAATTTATCATTTAAAAGGGTTTGAATCATAGTAGGATTAGATTTGGGTTACATGGGGACTAGGGGTGTTTAAAAAAATCCGGATCCGAAACCAAATCCGAAATATTCGAAAATCCATATCCGAAATATCCTAAATTTGGATTCGGATATGAATTTCAAAATTTTCAGATAATTTGATTATCCGATATCCGAAAACTAATTTTTTATAAATATATATAGTATATGAGCATTATATTTCAGTTGAAGTATAGTACAAAATAGTAAATAATCGGATTCGAGAGTGGATTTATGAATGTGTTTAGTTTTCATTGTTGGAAATTCGGATACTGGTTAGTTTTAATCTATGCACGAAATTTTTTTTGGATTTTTTTTATAAATTCGGATATCCAAATTGGTATCCGAAATTTCGGATACGGATTCGGATATTAATATTCATTATCCGAAAACCGCATAATCCGATCTTGAACACCCCTAATGGGGACCAGTATTGTTTGGTACAAATATACGATTTACGGTTATTATAATGTGTGGTCTTTTTTCATAATATAATATAATATAGAGTTCGTAACGAGTGACTTGTTATATTAAATTATTGTGTTTGTGTTGTTTAGTCGATTCAATTTGCGACACAATATGTTTTAAAGTATTGTATCATATGTGTTAAAGGATTGTACCATATGTTTTAAAGGATCGTACCATATTACTAGTGGGGGACCCCGCGTTGCAGCGGAGTCGACAATTTACGACGTTGTACTTGTTTTTCATTTGTTTATCAATTGTTTAGTTTTTTAGGTTTTGAATTATTTAAAAGAAATAGTAATAACACGAGTAATAGTGTATTTATGACATAAAACATGTTTTGTTTTGGTTATATATATATATATATTTTTTGAAAGGAAAACTTCAATAAACAAACACCAACGGACTATCTCCAAGACGGAGATAGCCGCAGACAAACACAATTACATCGGCTCAAGGAAAAAAAATTCCAACCTGTCCAATCTACAACCACATCCTTACCCCTACTTCTATACCAAAGAAAGCTTAACGAGTTTACATCCGAAACAACATGGCTCACACTCTTAGAAATGTTGGAAAAAACCTTTTCGTTCCTCGCCTTCCAAATTCTCCAACACGTTAAAATAAAAATACCGTACACAATGCTTCTCCTAGACTTTGAGCCGCCCATTTGATCAACAATCTTCGGTATATCATCGATAGAAAACATAATCATCGGAGGTAACCTGCACCAAGAAGCGATGCCATTCCAAACTCCATCCGCGAACCTGCATACAGTAAACAAGTGATCTGCTGTTTCATCGACATCTTCACAAAAAAACGCAACAGCTGTGACTAGTCGATATGTTCCTTCTACGAAGCGCACATCGAGTGGGGATTCTGTCTAGAAGGGCTCTCCACATGAAAATATTGCACTTGCTTAGAATCCACTTGCACCATTCAAATCGGTTACTAACCTCCTCAGAGCCAGTGCTTGACGTGTTCGCGTATATACATGTTTTTACAAAAAATATAACACACGATTCGGTTTTAAATTTATAAAAATGATTTATACTTCAACATTAAAACACACACGAAAGGGCAAGTGTACCCTGTCATATATGTAGTAAAGTATCGGTAAGAACCAAGTGTCGATCCAAGGATGTGGGCGGAGAAATAATACTAGACCTTTGTCATTAAACTACCGATAGGAAGATAAGTGAGTGATTTTCTAAAAACTAAAATAAGCATAAACAAATATTTATAAAAACATAATAGACTCCAAATAAGAAAATAAATATGTAGCCTTGCTTTATACACAACCAAAGTATATGAACTAAGTCGGTTTTGTCACTTGAAACACTTGGTCAATTTTCCATTTTCAAGACAATTAGTATCCCTTTCGGGAATCCTAACCTGACAATCATTCGGAAAGCTAAAACGATAAACACACTTTAACCACCTAAGATTGTTCTTTAACGTGTAATTGATAAATGTCTATGAAAATCCCCTAAAGATAAGTTAGTCATCCGTTAGGAGTTTTCTAACCTCACTTAATCAAGGAAAGTGACACCGATAAACACAATGCAACCACCGAGACAAGCATAAACTAGATTAAATCACAACCGAGTTCATTTTACAAATCTTGAACACAAATTCACCAAGATAGCAATTTTGGCCTAAACTACTAACTAAGCTAACAATTTATGTCAATAATTCATAACAACACCATTTAACCCGTTAAGACCCTTACGTGAGGGAAAGCTTTCTTGATTAACAATAATTACCCCTTATTAAACCACTAACCATTTCTAGTATCATGGTGCACACATTTAAACAAGTTAAGCAAGTTTAAAGTCTACTAATACATGATTAATTAAGCATCTTCTTTCAAATATCTCAACTAACCACATACTAATCATCCAAGATAAGTAACTATAATCAAGAAATCAACATCAATAAACAAGGTTGCAAACTAATCATCAAAGATTAACATAGAAAATGCTTCAAAGTGTCATTACAAACATAATTAACATACTAATGGTTGTAATTAAGCAAGGGATACTAGTGTTTTTGCCCTTAGGCTTACAATAATACATAATCATCAATCTTAAATGCTTGAAACATAACAAAAACATGGAAAGATTCAAGAATCAAACCATAAACAAGCATAAGATTGAGAATCCGGATAGTAACAGAGCTAAACGGCACGATGTGGCTTGAATCCAGGTGAAAAGCAAAGCCTCCGGAGCCTGAAAATCGCCTGTGAAGCTCCCAAAAGTCCAGAATTCCGAAATGAAAGCTGCTGTCTGTTTTTATAACTTTTTCAGATCGCACGGTCGTGCCATTAAAGTGCACGACCGTTCACTTTTAAATCACTGTTCACCATACTGTGTGACATCAGCAGATCTTGACCGGTCTTCGCATTCGCACGGTCGTGCCATTGGTTGAACGTGCGTGCATCTCCGAGAAAGGTGGGCACGGGCTTCTGAACGAGCAGTGCATCTGCGGGCTGGGGTTGATCATCGCATCCGCACGGGAGTGCCTCCAGATGAACGATCGTGCATGCCGAAGATGCCTTGCACTACTGATCGCACTGGCTGTGCAATGCCAAGCCTAGCCCTGTTGTCGGATCCGCACGGTGGTGCCATGAGTCGCACGACCGTGCAACTTGCCCAGGTCAGAATTCTTCACAGAATCTTCGCAGCTCAGCCTTGACGCCCGAAAAATCCTCGTTTTCATCATCTTCTTGTTCGGCACGCTGTTTTAGGCCTGTAAACACAAATACACCCAATTAAGTATCCGATTCATGGTTTTACGGCCAAAAACGCGTAAAATAGGGGTAAAATGGGGGAATAAAACATAGGTAATTTGGTGAATATCAAACCTCCCCACACTTGAACCTTGCTTCTCCTCAAGCAAGCTAAAATTAAAATGTAATAAAAGCTAGTTTCTAACAGGAACAAGTATTTACCAAATTACCTACTAATAAACAAACATACGGTTAGCCGGTTTTTCGAAAGACAACATCAATTGATTCAAACCAAACAAGCACATGCAAAGATATGTATAGATAACTAAAAAGCCGTGACTTCACTTCCGATTGACTTAGCACGCTAATCTTCACACATCTCACAATGTTCACACACACTCGGTTATTTTTGTGAAACATACATAAAATGTGTATGTGTAAACACTCAATGCCTCGACAATGGAACGTGTAGTATCATAAGCTTGTCACAAGATCTTATCTCCACCAACTAACATGTGAAAAAGTGCAAATCAAGAGGTCTTTACGGGTTGTAACGATAGGCTTGGGTGAAGGGTATGGAAAGGGATTTTTAAAGTGACGAAAATGGTTAAAACTCGGTAATAGCGTTTAACAAGCGTAAAACAATAAAACTATACATACTAATGCCTTAAAAAGGCGACTTTTGTGATCTCGAGCTCATTAACGAGATTTCATCATTTTAGCATTTAAAATTGCTCGAATTTTGTCGACTTCACCCTATTTTAGGGTGTTTTTATTTTCTGATTTTCTGTTTTTTTATAGATATATAAACTAATGGCTTTGTACAATGAACAACTAACTACAAGAAACGCTAGTTAAACGATTTTTAACCGAGTTTTAACACAAAAGGTTTAAAAATTAAAAGGCTAAATTTGGCTAAGTGGGTGATTTTATTGGGTAAACAAAAGAAACACACGGGAAAGGCTCAACATGGTTAATCCTAATGGGTAACGTAGGGTTTAGGGAAACATAACACAAAGGAAAAGGCTAACAACAAAGGGGTTTTCTAGGTGCCTCTATCACTTCTACACAGTTTCACACGTTTATGGTCTTAACAAGCATGCTAGTGACAAGTTCTAAACTACACGTGACATCTGGCTCACTCCTACTCCGAAATGAACAAACATATAACAATTTTAAGGCTCAAATATGCTCACATAACGGAAGGAATGGGTAAAAGTGTGAAAATAAACATGCAAGTCTTTCTTTATTTGTCACGTTTTCTAGCTATCTTTTTCAAAATTTATTTGGCTTGCCGGGTTTTTATCATATCTGAAGCTTTCTAAAACACAACTCACCGGTTTATTTACTAAAAATATATACAATTTACTGAAATTTTTTTTATATAAAGAGGACAAACAAAGTCAAAGTCAAAATGTTAAACCCCCTCCCCACACTTGAACTTCGCATTGTCCCCAATGCGAAACCCAAAATATAGAGAAAAAGGAGAATAACACTCCCTTGAAGATGATTTAGATGAAATGAGTCTCCAAAGCTGCTTCTGTGGTGTACTCCGGTCCAAGACGTGCTTCTAAAATCTGTACGAATGTCACAAAGCAAAGCAAAGCAAAACAAAACAGAAGGCAGAGATAATCTAAACGCAAACAAACCATAATCTACATAAATAGAAAGCATACTAAATATCCATACATGAAACATAGCAAATAAACTAAAATGTTTGAAAAATAGAATACATAGCCACAGGTGTCTGAAATGAAAACCAAAATGAACACCCAAGAAATAAACTACTAAAATAGCACCACATCCACTAGCTCAAAACTCCCACTACTGTTCGTCATCCGCACCTCCTCCTGTGCCGGATAGGCCAGCCCCGCCATAATCTCCTGGGTTCCCGAATGGGAACTGTGGGTTCCCAAATCGTTGTTTAAGAGGCATGTGGTCGATCCAAGGGTCGATCCAAAACCTTATATTTGTACCATTACCCACACTACCTTTAATCATTCCAACAAACGGAACCTCTCCCACTTTTAGCTTTCGACCGCACAAGACTATTTTAGTCCATGCTCCTGAAAACTTGTTATTACACGGGAACATATCCCATCTTCTACGAGACCCATGAATAGCATCTATAACTTTCCTCCAAAGCGCTTCTCGATCTTTACGATATCTCCATAACCACTTTAAAACCAAAGCATTATTACTCACCTCTAGTCTATTGATGCCCAAACCACCATTTTTCTTAAAACATGTAACCGTCTCCCATCCAACCCAATGAACTTTATTCACATCGACACTTCCACCCCAAAGAAACCTCCTGATCAAAGCCTCCAATTTATTCACCACCGCAACTGGCGCTTTATATAACGAAAAATAATACGTCAGAAGGATCTCCAGAACCGATTTTATAAGAACAACCCTCCCGCCAATGGAGAGGACCTTAGCTTTCCAATTTGATAACCGATTATTGAAGACCTTCACAACAGGATCCCAACTATTTATCCGACCCATATTAGCGCCCACTTGAACTCCCAAATAAGTAAATGGAGTAGAGCCCGCTCTACACCCCAACTCAACTGCTTTAACACCCACCTCATCTAAACTCTTCCCAACCCCATAAAGAGTAGATTTATGAATGTTAATTCTCAAACCAGAACACAAATGGAAAATCCTCAAAATACGCCTCATAGCCTTGAAATTAAAATCCGACCACTCGCCCATCACCATGGCATCATCAGCATACAACAGATGAGAAATACCAGGTCCTCCATTAGGGAGAGACACCCCATTAAAAGACCCAATATCACTCGCTTTTTTAATAAGACCTGAGAGCGCTTCCATAATAATAATGAACAGAAACGGAGAAATGGGATCACCTTGGCGAATACCTTTACCACAACCAAACTCAAATGTCGGAGACCCATTAACCAGAACCGATGAACGAGCAGAAGAAACAACACCATAAATCCATTTACACCAAGTTTCCGGGAAGTTCATCTGTCTCATAACCATCATTAAAAAACCCCAATTATCATTATCATACGCTTTCTCGAAATCGATCTTGAATAAAAAATACTTTTTCTCACTTCTCCTGGCCCACGACAATATTTCATTTATCAAAAGCGGGCCGTCTAATATATACCTCCCCGAAATAAATGCCGACTGAGTTTCATTAGTGATGTTGTTCATAACATTCTTCAATCTATTCGCTAGGACTTTAGAAATAACTTTACTGATCACCCCAATCAAGTTAATAGGACGGTATTCACCAAGCTCAATAGGATCATTCACCTTAGGAACCAATGTGATGAAAGAAGACCCAACTTCTTTACTGATCGACCCGTATGAAAAAAATGATTTAAAACACTTACAAAATCAGCCGCAAGAGAAGGCCAAAATCTTTTAACGAACCGAAAGTTAAACACGTCTGGACCAGGAGCTTTAGAACTACCGCAACCAAACACCGCTTCTTTAATTTCGTTTTCGGAAAAAGGACGAGTAATATCAATCGCTTGCTGATCATGAAGTTTTTTAATACCAGAACACGCAAGAAATGGCCGAACATTTAAGTCTTCAACAAACTTATCTCTGAAGAATCGAAACACTTCTCTTTTTATCTCGGTTGGTTTAGAAATCCATCTCCCATTCACATTTAAGCCCGGTATAGAATTACTAACACGCCGGCTATTAATCATACCATGAAAAAATCTCGTGTTCTCATCCCCATCCTTAGCCCACCGAACTCGAGACCTCTGTCTAAGATCATTTACCTTGAAACTTTCAAGTTCGAACACCAGCTTCTTGGCTTCTATGTACACCCATTGTTCCACCTCATTTAAATCTCTATCATCTAATATAGAATCCAAATTTTCTACCTCTGCTCGCAAACCCGCGTCCTCTTCCTTCTCATCAGCCACCATTTGTTGTGCCCATTACCTAATTACCATCTTGAGCTTTTTAAGCTTGCTTAACAGAACCATATCAGGAGGGCCCTTTCCCACGCAATCTTGCAACCCACCTAGAACAACTTCCTCAAATCCTTCCCTTTGTAACCAAGAATCAAAAAACCGAAAAGGTTTGACGCCAAAATTCCTATTCTCCACCTTTAGAAGTAAAGGACAATGATCGGATTTATCACGAGCAAGGGTCCGATACACCGCATTAGGCCATTCATTAACAAAGTTCCAAGAAACAAAAATCTTGTCTATGCGACTAAGTTTATCACCGGCTTTGAATGTAAACTTCATTCCCATTAAGACAAATTCATATAATCCTGACCCTTAAGAAATTCATTAAACTCATTCGCCTCCGTCATATTAAACATAGAGTTCCTCCTTTCCGAACTCTCACGAACACAGTTAAAATCACCGACTACTATCCAATAATTATCATCTGAGCCAATATTCCTAGATAATTCTTCCCAAAGCAACCTTTTATCACCCAAAGTTTGTGGAGAATACACATTAATCACCATACAGATCTTCCCACTATCCTTTATCGAGCCTTTGATAGCAAGAAACCATCGATTCTTGACAACCGAATGCAAAACAAACCTCTTGGGATCCCAAAAGGAAATAATACCTCCGGAACGACCCGACGCCCCCACCCATTCAAACTGAAAATCACCCGAACCCCAAAATTTATTAACATCCAAATTTCCAATCGAATCAAATTGAGTCTCTTGGAGCATAAGAAACCCAACTTCATTAACATTTCTCAATTTTCGAACCCAAGCACTCTTCATATCCGAACTAAACCTTCCCGAACCCAATCCTCTAATGTTCAAAGATAATATATTCATTTATTAATCACTTGAAAGCCTTCTTCCACAATAGAATTCGCTAGATTAACTTCAAAAGAATCAATATTATCGGCTCCAAGTACCTTACCCAAATTGACTGTTTCTGAAACCTCAACCGTGACTTCATCATCGATCTTCCTTTGAGAGAACGTCTCTGGCCCCGAATCCACATGAGCACCTGCATGATTCACATCTTCGACCACTACTTCACGGTTCAAATCGGGTGTAAGGAAATTAATTGGAGATCCCTGCTCCTGATCACCGTCTTGAGCGCCATTAGCTCCCTCATTAAAATTAAATATGAACCGATCCAAATCAAATGGATCGTCCCTGTCCCGGGACCTTTTCTTCGGCCGATCATGCTCTGAAGGAGATACCGATGCTTCACCTCTTGATTTTTTGTTCTAGAAAACTTACCCCTTTTTTTCTTACTCTCCTTGCCTTGGTTAGTATCCTTGAAATGCTTACTGAAAACCTCCATCACCTTAGGAATACTCCCCTCTGTTTGACCATCAACAACTACATTCTCCTCATTACCCCTACACCTGATTCCTCCATAATAACTTCCTCCTCCCTCATATTCCCATCTCTGTCTCTAGGCCCCTCGGTTTCCTGAACCTCCGGATTCAACGTTCCTTCATCATCCTCCATAGACACTATACAATCTGGTATCCACTCCCCACATTCCTCTTCAATCAAAACCGAAAAAGTCTCTTGCTTCCATTTCAATGCAACCTTCTCTTTAATTCTTTCCACTTTGTTACAAAGAACACCCACCAAAGCATAGGACAAATCCTGTTCAGATTCTGCGAACTGAGCCGATTGCACCACCGTACCCATTTTCGACCCAATATCATTAAAAACAATATTCTCTGACAAGTATAATGGAACACCAAATATTTTCAGCCATGCAATTCGTTCAAACGGCAACACTTGTCCCTCCCAACATTCCAACGAATCAAAAATCGGTAACCACACATCTTTATTGTCAAGAGCAGCTTGCTTCTCCTCTTGGCTTCGAAACACCAACATCACATTAAAATCCCCCACGTACTTAATCAACACGTTCCCTCGAGCCAAAGACGACAACAAACCCTTAAGATTTGTAAGCGTACCAAAGTCTTTAACCCTACCAATCAAACCTACCCCATTCCATTGCGAAAAAGCTTGGATATTAGGAGGTACCGAAATCTCAATTTCCCCTATCTCCAATTCTTTGTTAACAAGAGTGTCACAGAACGATCTATGACCAACAACACTTGGCGCCGGCCTGACACCGACTACATCCGCCACAACATTATCCACTTTCTCATCCATATTACTCTTCGCTGTATCCTTCTCCTTTACCGGTTTCCATATTTTCTCCTCCTTCCTAATCACCTTCTCACCATCTACGAATCTTGCTAGGGTTATGAAAAGTTTATAACTACCAATCCATACATCCTTTAAATCCTTCTCAAGCTGTGTCACATCACTAACATTTTTGAATGATACAAATCCAAACCTCTTACCTAGTTTATCCAGTTTCCTGGCTATGTACGTGCCATGGATCTCCCCAAAACCTTTCAAGACTTCGACTATATCGGATGAAGCACATCTTCCTGGCAAGTTGGAAACGAAAAACTTAGTTATCTCCATATTCAACATTGTATTGGCTTCTGATCTCGATCGTCTTCATGTCTTGTATGTAACATCGTACCACGTATCCGTCTTGTATCGATCCCTGCCCGTCATGGTCGGAAACCCTCTAGGTCTTTGTTTTGGTTATATGATATATGTAAGACATGTTATGTTTTTATCACAATCTTGTGGACATTTTGTCAAAAACACATATTCATTTCCATGTAGTCTAATTATTATTATTGTTATTATTATTTAGTAATTACACACTTAAGTATTTAAATAAGATAATACTTACTTATAAGATAATAGAACCTTATTATTATTATTATTATTATTATTATTTAGTAATTATATACTTAATATAATGAATTAAATAATCTTATGTGTATTAATAATGTATTAATTATGATGAGTTTATTTAATGAGGACAAATTAGGTTCTATTACATAAATAACTTGTACCCCTTGCTTTGAAAGTTGTAACAGACGTCTTAAAGTTTAATTAAAATTATATCTAGTCAAAAGGAGATGTTTTATATATATAGTAATAGAGATAGAGAGTTCGTAACTAGTAGTTACTTAAATTACTAGGTTATTGCATGTGTGATCATGCGGTTTCACAAATGAAAATAATAATAATTTCCTAACATTTAAAATCCTTTAAAAAACTAATACATGGGAAGAAACAAATAATTTAAATTTCAGTAAAAATTCCCTTGTAGAGCACATTGGTTGTCTTATTAGTAACATTTCCGTCTTTATTTAGTATAAGTAACTTCATACCAGCTCCGCCTTTTTACTCTAGATAATGCGACATAAAGTTGACCATGTGTGAAACGGGATATTTCAGATTCAATCCAACCCTTGATAAAGACTATCCTTAACTTTTGTGTATCGTCATTTCGAAACACAAAGATAATAGAAATTGTCGTGAGACACGGTTTAATAAAGTATAATACTTTGAATATGAAATGTATAACATAAAAGATATTTGAATTAAAAATTCACTTATTAAAATAAATGAATTGAAATAATTAAGTAAATAAATAACATAAATGTCACACCCCGATTTCTGGTGGGCCCGGTCGATGAGTTTATACGTGACGATTGATAACAGTTTCACAGTATGTAGCGGAAGATAGATTTATAAAGTAATAATCATAAAAGATTTGAAATTTATTAAACAAGATTCATACTTTGTTCGATACAAGTCCCACAAGGTAGGATCCGAAATAAAAGCGAGCTTAGGACATCATAGGCCTTTAAGCAGTGGAGTCGCAAATTCCAATAATTATTCTTTGACCGAACCATTCCACCCTGTATTAATGGTTCGTTACCTACAACTTAATCTTTTGAAAATACGTCAACTTTCGCTGGTAAATACAATTAACCGACTCGTTTAAAAAAATCATTTTCACAAATCATTTGATACATATTATGATTTCCCGTAGGTTAATCATTTAGTATTCTTTTGGGATAGATTTCTTGTCACCAGTTTTACATGCTTGTCAATACAGCTGGGTACCAGAAATCTATGCCGGTATGTGATGATGGTACACACCACCTTTAATACAACGTCTTCTGGAAGTATGCCTACTACCCTGCGCTTATTTTATATGGCCATTCCTAGGTTGTATGTTGGTAACGAGTGTATTGGGGCTACTACCGGAGTGCAACCCTTGCCTTACACCCCCTTATTCTCCGGGTTCAGGATCACTATAATCTCCCTTTTCATGCTTGGTACTTGGATGATGGGACGATTATCAGCAAAGTTTCTGAGGTTGCTATGGCCTTAGACATCATCAATGAGGAGGGGCCATCTCTAGGGCTTTATCTCAATAGTAAGAAAACAAAGGTTTTTTGGCCGACATGCGACGAGCGGAAAGTTCAGGACGAGCTTTTCCCGAGAGGGATTGGTAGACCAGAGAGGGGGTTAAGCTCCTTGGTGAAGCTGTTGGCCATGATCCTAGCTTTATTGGGGAGTTGGCAAGGCGGCGGGCCTCCGGGGCGGTTGACCTCATGAAACTCTTGCCCTGCCTTAGGGATCCCTAATGTGAACTCCTTCTTCTAAGGTCGTGCATGGGAGTTGCTAAGTTACTTTTTGGGCTGTGGACTTGTCAACCCCATTTGATGGAGGATGCGGTATCTCGGTTCGATGATGGCCTCAGGGAGGCTATAGAAGGCATCATCGTGGGTGGCGGCCCCTTTTTTGGTGACATCCATTGGCGTCTGGGATATCTGCCAATGCGTCTAGGTGATTTGGGCCTCCTCCCAGCTCGAGATGTTAGGGCTTATGGCTTTGTGGCGTCTAGAGCTCAGTCTTGGGAACTACATGATCATATCTTTCGAAATAGTGGGGCCGTTGGGCTTGACCCGGACTATCAGCAAGCACTCGAACGCTTAAATGTGTCTCTCCCAGACTTGAATATTAGCGGTTTTTCTAATAAAGACACCGCCCCCTCGAAACCACAAAAAACTTTGGCGAATGCTCTGTTTCGGAAACCCTATGTAATAAGTTGTTTTTCTACCAATTTTAGAGCATGTAATATACATATTTTGAAGCATTTTGAGCAAAAAAATAAAAAAGCACCGAACGGTTGTTTAAATAAATAAATATATTGATTGATGTAAGGTTTTTTTTTTCTTTCGATTACTATAGCTAGTACCGATACCGTAATGAATCGAACCAATACCAATCGAATTCCCGCCGTGAACCCGCAGGGGAATCTCGCTAGTATATATTAATAACTAGGTTAGTTCCCCGTGTGTTACACGGGTTGAACAATTTAGACTGTATAATAAATATTTCTTGTATGAGCAATTCAAAGACGGAGACATTTATATACCAAATTGACATAAATGAGTTAATATAAAGATCATGTCTGTTAATATTATAATATTTATCAGAGAAGCATGTAATCAAACTGTCGTTGAAAATAATACAATAATAAATATATTATTATATAATACTTATTATTGTATATACGTATAACATTACATTTAATGAGAAATAGAAAGTTACAATTATAATTCGCACATTACCGAAAATAATTTGAATCCAAAAAATATTCACATAATTCATAAATTATATATTTATTTGTAGTCAACATTACATCTTTTATTTATAACTTTACCATCTGTATCTATAATTAGTAGTTTTACCTCGTCTTTACTTTTAATTCTTGATAATGCCACATACAATTGACCATGGGTGAACCGAGTAATGTTAAAAACAAACCAGCATTTGATAGTGGCTGGTCTTAGCTTATATTAATTGTCATGACAAAACCGACAGATAGTGGAAGTGGAAATCTGCAAATATGTGGTCACAATTCAACATAACAAAATTAGGTGTTGATAGTAAAACCGACCACTGCTTACACACACTCCTAGACCAGCCCGTAGACTTTTCCAGTAGCCTGATTAAAATCTCATACACAAATATATCAATATAAAAAAGGTACAACAATAATAACAATAAAAATAACAATAATAAGAATGGTAGCAATTATAAATAATACAAATAGCAGTGATAATAATGATATTAATAAAACAATAGGGGTATTGAATTTTAATAATCCCAAGTTTCACTAATTGGCCGGTAATAATCTCAACTTCAAAATTGCCTACAACAGTCCCAACTTGTAAGATTTTGGCCACCAATGATCCTTGTCTAGAAAAGTAGCGATTTTAACCTAAAAAATATTAAAAAAATAAAAAAAAAATTTTGGATTTTTTTAGATTTTTTTTAGATTTTTTTAGGTTTTTTGGGGGTTTAGTTTTTAGCATTTTAGCTTGGGGGTGGGGGGGTTTAGGTTTTTGGGGGGTGGGGGAGGGGGGTTTAGGTTTTTTTTTTTTGGGGGGGGGGGGTGGGGTTAGGTTTTTTTTAGCTTGGGGGGGGGTTAGGTTTTGGGGGGGGGGGGGTTAGGTTTTTTTTAGCTTGGGGGGGGGGGTGGGGGGTTTAGGTTTTTGGGGGGGGGGGTGGGGGTTAGGTTTTTTTAGCTATTTTAGGTTGTGTTCACATTGGTTCTCAAGGTTCTCACAATAAGAGTGGTTCTCGCATGAGCCCCTCCCTATATATATATATATATATATATATATATATATATATATATATATTAATAATTATATTAAAAAATATAATATTTATGTATAACAACATTAATAAAATGTAATCAATCAGAAATTACAAACATAAATACACAGTAAGATTGGGTATTGAGATGCTACAAATAATATGGAACGATGAAATTAAAATAAAGATGGGATAAAATAAAAATAGATAAATGGGAACATGTGATTTAAAGAAAAATGTATTATTAATGACGAAAATTAAAAAATATATATATATATATATATATATATAAGATGATTATTGGATTTTATCACCCCAAACTATCGGCTATTGGCCGCTGCCACCCCCAACTATCATTTTGACGTCCGTCACCCCCAACTTAACACTTAGTGTGTGATGTCACCACGTCGTTAACTGATCACTCACTTTTGATCCTGTTACTATACTTTTGGGGGTGTCATAGGGATCATAGGAAGGTTTTAGGGATCTTAGGATATTCCCAAAAGTATAGTAACAGGATCAAAAGTTAGTGAGCACTTAACGGCGTGGTAACAAAACAGACTAAGTGTTAAGTTAGGGGTGGCAAGCGTCAAAGTGATAGTTGGGTGTGGCAGCGGCCAATAGCCAATAGTTAGGGGTGGTAAAATCCAATAGCCCTATAAAAGAAGAAACTATGAGTGATAATATCCTTTTATTTTATTTTTTGAACAGTGACTTTCTTTTTGAGTGATCCAATGTCACACAGCCTAAACGGTGGCCCTAGCCATGATCTGTGCAGTCTACGTTATCTTAACCGGATCCGCATTGGGTTGGTCAGGCTTGGTTACGGCGTTCCCCCGAAAACCGTACTGCCACCACACGAGATGCCTCGCTGAAGTAACAGCAGGATTAAAACCGGGGTGCGGCTCAGGGTCGAACCCCCCTTGGTGGATTTGTCACCATCATTGCCCAATATCCACCCCAATATGACACAAGTGAGAATTGAACTTGAGTCTCCATTGGAAAACTCAAGTCTTCTACCACTAGGCAAAAAGCAGTTGGCAATTAACATCGATATGTTATAAAATCAGATATACTCATATACATAGCTCCCACCATAACCGTTTTGTCAGTTACACATGAATGTACAACTCCCACCATAACCGTTTTATCAGTTACACATGAATGTATATTATTGTATGGAATGATGGAATGAGAATGGCTTCCAAAAATTTACAATTCAATTTCCTATTAATTTCTTATCACGTTATCAGCACGAGACTCTAACCAACTGAGATTACCGGCAATCTGAAATCATCCGCAAGTCGCTATAATTTACAATCTTCTGTTCAACATAATCCGGGTACACATCATCAACATCTTCGCACTGTGATGAATATTTTTTCATGTTATTTTCATTACATGTAGATTTGTATATCCAAAGGATGAATCCCAATTTTTTATTTTACCAAGTGGTAACCAGAAAAAGATTTTTTTTAATATGCTTCTACTGTGTTTTCACCGACGGACTAAAAGATACACATTTTTTCGAACGGTTTTCAGAAATGGGTTTCAGATTTACTCCTTTGGAATAACATAATTACGTTCATTTGATTTTAGAACATGAATTTTTTTTTTCATCCACAACTGTCATTCTGGATTTTAGAACAAAATAGGAATAGGTTTTTCCTTTGATCTGTACTTACCAATACATATTTAGAGAATCAAGCGGTCATTGCCGCCGTAAACAACTGAAAAAAAAACCAACATCCCATAATACATAAAAACTTTTCTCCGGCGATTGTCCGCAACCGCCAGCCGTTCCGGTGATGCCGTTTACATCGGCGTTTAACCGGTTAAGTTTCTACTCGTCTCCGGTTTTGAGTCAAGTCTACAGCCGTCCCTCATCTCCGACACGTGTGAATCTTCACGGGCTTGCTCCGGTGACGACATCATCGGTGAAGTTTTCGTTAGTGAGTAGATCTGAATCTCCGAATAGATCTATGGCGGCGAGTTCTAGAGAACAGGCTGTACGGAAGCAGAACGCTGGAAATCCGTTGAGGAATTGTAAGCGAAGAAGAAATGTGATAAAGGGTTTTTTGGTGATTGTAAGAAAGAGGCGACACCATGGTTTTGGTTTTCCACTAACAAATTCAGTAACACTTACATTGTGAAATAAAAAGAAAAAGATTACAATATATTCTTGAAGGGCTATCTTCCATCAACAACTGTATTTTATATTTTTATTATTTAATTTTTCTTTGAACAACTGTATTCCATCAACATATCTACAATCAATGTTGTGGGTTACAATATATTCTCGTTTATTTTATATCAAAGCCTATTTCGAAAGAAATAAATAGTATTATATTAATATATAAAGCCAAGTTAAGTGTTTCATAATTTTCTTGTCTCTTGAAGCAAATTATATATCGCAAATAGAGAATACGAATACCTAATGCACTTTATGATTTTCCATTTCTATAAGTTATATTTCTAACACAATACATTAAATATATATATATATATATATATATATATATATATACACAAACTCATAACTGTATGAAAATTGTCTTCTTGAATAAAACCCGAAGTTCTAATTATAAAGAACCCCAAGTTCTCCTATAGTATCCATTATATATACATGCTTGCTATTATACGCATGTCTCTTTCCTTTGTAGACAAAATATCAAACTTATCAAATCTTGAATTCACTGTACTTGAAATCTCGGGCAACAACTACCCCTCGTGGACTCTTGATGCTAAAACTCATCTAGAAGCAAAGAGTCTAGGGGAGACGATCATTGATGGGAATAAAACCTCCCTTAAAGAAAAAGCTAAAGCTATGGCATTCCTTCGTCATCATCTTGATGAAGAGCTGAAGAGGGAATACCTTACTGTCGAGGACCCTCTCGAGTTATGGAAACACATTCAAGAACGATTTGACCACCTGAAGTTGGTCTTACTCTCTAAAACTCACTATGAATGGGTTCATTTAAGGCTATAAGATCATAAAACTGTTAGTGAGTACAACTCTGCCCTTTTTCGCATCACCTCTAAGTTTAAATTATGCGGTGAACAAATCACCGATGAAGACATGTTAGAGAAAATTTTCTCAACGTTCCATTCATCCAACATGCTCCTGACGCAGTATTACTGAGAACGCAAATTTACCAAATATACTGATCTAATACCATGTTTGTTAGTCGCGGAGCAAAATAACAAGCTCCGTCTACAAAATTAGTAAATGCGACCACTTATCTAATGTCTTTCTAGACTATGTTTTTTTTCTTTTCCTTGTTTTAATTTTGTTTTCATTTGTCTACGGTATTTTGTTGAAACTAATATTATGTTTCATTTAAAACCTAGTGATGTTTGATTCAAAGTTGTATGATGTTTTTATCATACTCAAACATGCAATTTCTTATATTTAACGTGTTTATTATTTCCAGAAGAAATATGTATACCAGCTCCAGCATAGCTATTATTGGTGATGAATGTTTGGTAGATAGCAGTAGTACTAACACTATTCTAAAAGATATGAAATTTTTCTCTGAGTTGTCTCCGTCAGAGACCGATTAGTACTATATCTAGTGTCAGTAACCTTATCGAAGGCTCCGACAGAGCACACATAACGTTATCTTCGGGTACCCAATTAACTATTGATAATGCATTATATTCTAGTAAATCCAGAAGAAATTTACTCAACTTTAAAGATATTAGAAAAAACGGTTACCACCTAAAAACAATATCTGTAAATAATATTGAATATCTTCAAATTACTTCAAACAAAAATGGCAAAGAAACAATTGTTGAATAATTAGAAGCCTTATCCTCTGGGTTATATTGTACTAATATCAATCCTATCGAATCATACATGGTGAGTAACCAAAAGTTGTTAGATAAAGAAACATTCAATATATGGCATGACCGTCTAGGTCACCCTGGTAGCATAATGATGAGACGAATAATCAAAAGTGCAACCGCGCACCCTCTCAAAAACCTAAAAGTTTTGCTACCACAATACTTATTATGTGCAGCATGCTCTCTGGGCAAACTTATAACTCGGCCCTCACAAACTAAATTGATACATGAAACCCCCTTATTTTTGGAAAGAATCCAAGGGGATATTTGTGGGCCTATCCATCCTCCATGTGGACCATTCCGCTATTTCTTGGTCTTAATAGATGCATCCTCCAGGTGGTCACATGTGAGCCTTTTATCTACTTGAGATGTAGCATTTGCCCGACTTTTAGCTCAAATCATACAATTGAGAGCCAATTTCCCCGATAATCAAACTAGAAACATCCGGATGGATAATGCGGGAGAGTTCACATCTCAAGCTTTTAATGACTATTGTATGTCAATCGGGATCAATGTTGAACATTTAGTACCTCATGTTCACACACAAAACGGTTTAGCAGAATCTCTGATCAAACGATTACAAATAATCGCTAGACCACTCTTAATGAGATGTAAACTACCATCTTCTGCATGGGGTCATGCTATTTTGCATGCCGTTGCACTGATTCGATTAAGACCAACTGCTGATCACGAATACTCCCCATTGCAACTAGTCTCCGGACGAGAACCAAGTTTGTCCCTGTCACACCCCGATATTTCCACGTATTACCGGTGGGCCCGGTAGGGGAGTATCGTGACGTAGTTGATATCATCATAGTCAAACAACACAATATTTAAATGCACAGCGGAAGCAAAAGATAAACATATTACAAACCGATATAAAGTAATATCCAAATATTACAAACAGAATGTAAAAGATCCACATGCAGATCATATATAAAGGAAACATAGTTCATCATATTTAAATGCATCCAAGCTTGCGAGACTCTTATTGATGCTAAGGAGAGGCCAACCTATTACGAGTAGTACCTGCACTTAACCTTTTTGGGAAAATACGTCAGTTTACACTGGTAAATACAATTAACTGACTCATTTTGAAAGTTTAGTGAAAATTGATTTCAATGCACGTGGCACAAAACATTTTATAACTTGGGATAATTATTTGAATATAATACTTGTAAAAGGATTTACATGTTCCTTATGCGTTCAGTAGCCCGGATTGACACCGGGTTAAGGATTAATAGACACACCACATGATATAGTCCCGGGGCGGGTTGTTCCCGAAACCGGCGGTTATACCATATTATTTATTTATGCACTGACGGGTGTACGCCTACACCCCGTGCTCAGGTCGTGGCCATTTCGTAAAATGATGCCAAGGATATCCGGGACATGGTCATTTACCCCCCAAAGGCTTTAAGCAAACAAAACGATTTAAACGGGTTATCTCAATGATTTAACCTTCATATGATTAAAGATTCAATACCCGACCAAGCGGTATTTTATATACCGTACCCCAAGCCCGTATAGGGAAAATAAGTTAAGAGTATTTACCTGAGCTAAATATAAATTCAATCCCAGCCGTATCAAATCAGCAAGTACAGATAGCTTTTACTGGGCTCCTATTCTGGAACGAAGGTTTATAATAACCTATTAGAATCCTAACGGGTCTTTAATTAAGCCTAAACTTAGACCGGTTAGTTTTAAATAAAGATACGGTTCGTACGCACGATTAAGCGAAGACCGGAATAGAATGCGATTTAGACCCGAAAAGTTTGAAGGCTTGTATAATATGGATAATCTAAACACATTCTGGATTTTGAGATAAAAACGATAAGGTTTGACCCGTTTCGGCTAATTTATGCAAACTAGTTACATAAACCGAACCGAATGCGCAAGAAGCGTAACGGGTAACCATAAGAGTCATGAACAGGTTTACACTGGTAAATACAATTAACCGACTCATTTGAAAAGGTTTAATAAAATTGATTTGAATGCACAAGGCACAACATATCTTTTATAACTTGGGACAATTATATAGAAATAATCTTGTATATAGATTTACATGTTCGTTGTACGTTCAGGGCCCGATGTAGAAACCGAGTCAAGATTAACAGACACACCACAAGTATAGGCCCACAAGAGAGTGAGATACTGTTTCCTTTATGCACTGTCAGGTGTATGCCTACACCTCGTGTATAAGGCGTGGCCATTTTAAAATACAATGATGTCAAGGATATCCGGGACATGGTCATTAACTCCTAAAGGCTTTTATTTCAAACAATACAGATTAAAGCGGGTTACCTCAATAATTTAATCACAATACGATTAAACATTCAATACCCGACCAAGCGGTATTATTATAATACCGTATCCCAAGCCCGTATAGGGAAAATAAGTTAAGAGTATTTACCTGAGCTAGCTCCGGTCTTAAATAGCAAGAATTTAATAACTCAGCCGTATTCACTTAAGTAAGCGTAGGTACAATTTACCGGAAAGTTCTAGTCTGGAATGATGGTATAAATAACCAATTAGAATGCTAACGGGTCTTTAATTAAGCCTAAGCTTAGACCGGTTAGTCTTAAAGAAAGATACGGTTCAAACGCATGATAAGGCGAAGACCGGTTTAGAATGTGGTTTTGACCCGAAAAGCTTGTATGCTTGTTTAATATGGGTAACTTAAACACATTCTGGATTTTGAGACAAAAAAGATATGGTCTGACCCGTTTCGGCTAATATATGCAAACTAGTCACATAAGCCGATCCGAACGCGACAAGTGCGTAACGAGTAACCAAAAGAGTCATATACAGGTTTCCTAAGTTAATGTGCCTTAAATATGTTGCGATATCAGTAGGATACCTTCCATTATGCCCAAAACGAGTTTAATCTCAAAATAAGCCCCGTAGGGGTATTTTGGTCATTTTAAATGTTATAAAAGAGTTTAAATGAAGTTCTGAGATGCGGGTCCGAATACATCAGTAAATAACTTATTTTAATAGGTCATATCAGTTGATAATAAGTCTTATATGGCAAAATGGTTTTAAACCCAAACTATGCGTTTAATACGCGTAAAAAGTCATTTTAAGCGATTTCCGGGTTATACAGGAAATCTAAGTTTTCTGATCAGGTTATAAAGTTCAAAATACTTTATTTATTATATAAAATTAGTAGCAATTGGATTGGTGTCAAAATACTATGTAGAACTCATTTTATGACCGAAAAGGGTATATTCGGTATTTACCGAATTAATGCCATAACCTTAGGTTATGAGCAGGTTAAAAATAATTAAAAATCTTTAAAAATTCCAAAATATTATATTACCTCAGTGGGTAAATGGTTTGGTGTCAAAAATTTGGTTTAGATAGGCTTTATGCTAATTGCGCCTTTTAATTACTAAAAGGCGTTATAATTACGCTAATGAGCATAACTCCTAATCTAGACCTCCAACTGATGTAAAATTTTAGGGACATGTTTGTAAATCAGTAACAAAGGTTATTGTCTTTTCACATATCCAAAATCCTCGTTTTATGGTCAAAAGGGCATATTGGTCAACATTTAAGCAATTAACGGAAACATGTAAACGAATCGGATAATCAATGAACCAACCACAGAGGGTTATGCTAACATGTAGCCTGGTCCTAAGGAAGCTCTAAGGCATTTCCAAATCATACTAAATCGGGTCAGAACTGAATTCAAAGCAAAAGTCAAAGTTTTGCGACTTTCGGTTCCGAACCGGGTCTAAACAGAAAATTGTCGGATCAAACAAGCTTAGACTAGTTCTTATACTTATTAACAAGTTATATGAGTGATAAAATAGGTCACATGCCTTCTACATTGTTAATTAGGCGTTAATTCGCAAATTAAGGTTCTGTTGACTTTTTTCTAATCAACTTTGACCCAACATTTGATCTAGTTAGAGTAGGAATCAGAGGGAGCCCTTTTAAGGGTTTAATGCCCACATAATTACCAACTTATAACTACCTTCAATTCGACTAATCACTGGACCATTAATGATTAATCGCTAAGTCAACTGTTAATTACGACGGTTTGACTTTTAAGCTAAAACTATGTAAAAACTCAACTAAGAAAGGTTAAGCATACTTACAGAAGTCCTATGCACGATTAGGAAGGCTTAGGGTCTGCTCTTAAGCTCCAGGAAGCTCCAGAAATGCAGAAGTGAGGTGTGATCAATGGTTGCAACATGAGGCCTTTATATAGTGTTTTAATCTCATTAGATTGTTGACAACTAAGGCTACAACTGATCATGGATCACCCACAAGTGTCCCTAAGTGCCTAGGAATGTTTAGGGGTCGCCCATGGATGAGAAAATATCTTCTTAAGTCGGTTCTAAGGCTGAACAGCCAACATTCACGTTTTTCTGCATCTGGGGTCTGACGCGGCCCGCGTAAGGTCTTAACATGTCTTACGCCGCCCGCCTAAGACATGTTTTCAGGTTTAAAAACTTTTTCAGTTTGCACCCTTGGCTCTTCGAAAGGTCAACCAAACTTTGTTTCTTGCATTTTGAGCCCCTCAACTTGACTTATAAGGGCTTCAAGTCTTATACCCACTTTGTTAAGCCCTTGGTTAACTTGGTTATCACCCGAAAAGTCATAACTTTCAACGTTTACGCTTTAACCCCTCGCATACGAATTTGATCATAACTTTCTCATACGATAACGAAACTTTATGAAATTTCTATCATGTATTCTAGTGAGCATAATTTACCGTTACAAAGCTTCGGGTTTGCTAAAAGGTCACTCAGAGGTATACTTTAAACATGTTGACACATTTAACCCCTGTAGTTTGTAATCTCTCACTTTCTTTCATATTTAGCTTCGTATGATCCATGATTTATTCGTTTAAGGTTATGAGCATCATGTAGGGTTACTGTAAAGTATATTTATCTCTTGTTGACATTTTGAACCCTTAAATTCACATACTTTCCATGTTTGTCAACTTTAGTCCCTTTAGAACATTCTTTCACACGTTCAAACCTATGACACGTGTCAATGCATTATAGGACGCGAATTTTCGAGGTGTTACATCCTCACCCCCTTAAAAAAATCTCGACCTCGAGATTTGCTACAATGCTGGAAGTACTTTTTGTCGCATAATGGACTTAACTTCTATATCATATCTGGAGTATTTCCAAGCTCTCAAAGTGACTCCTATATTAGGTACATGTATCCTTTTGGGGCTTCTTAACCTGTCGATCCTCAATCGATACAGGATGCTCATCACATCATAATTCTGCATATCATTATGTGATAGTGTTTCTTGATTTATTGGCGAAACACATCCTTCAGTCACTAGTGTGCAATGTATTGCGAGCTCCGCCAAGCTACCTAAATAGGTTTTAGCTTATAAGCTACCTGATCTTGATACATTCGATTTCCTTCGAATGATTCTATATATTCAGAGCTTAACTAGCCTGATAATTTAACAAATTTGGCACACCCTTCCTGGGTGATATCTTTTGTTGAACCTTTTCCTTAACAAGAATTTAGGAGGTTTTGCTATTTTCATTAATCCTTGATTTTCTGCCGAATACTGGCATCTTACTGATGATTATGAATCTGCGTGATCTTATTTGTTGTTTCCAATACAACTTTCAGATCCTGATAATTGGACTTACCAATCTATTGTCCTAACAATAGATGTTTAACATTCCATCTATATAAGGTCTCTAAAGGAGTAGCCTTGATGCTTATATATCAACTATTATAGAAAAGCCCATCTTAAGGTGATATGGTTATTCCAACCACTGCTTAACTAATCTTTAGGAATAGCTAATCCTTGTCGTTAGTCGAACTAATCGACGATCCTGGGCAGCTGATGGCGATTCTTAATCGTTGCCTAATTAGGGTTGCGGTAAATAATGCATAAGCAAAATGAACCGTCTTTTATAATTAACTATACTGAATTCTCAGGATATTGAGTTAGGCTTTATGAATCTATATCTTAAAACTTACTTAACCAGGGTTTTCGATTCTTCCAATGATGGTACTAGCTGTCTTGGAGATTTCATAGTGATACAGCCCTAAATGGGATATAACTCTTAACTCTACTTGCCTCTCAGGGAGTAAGCAGGGTAGTCTTAGGATAAGATAATTAAGATACAAGGAGATTACAGAGATTTTCCGAATCTCAGACACCAGTTCATCCATCCTTGCTTGTGTCAAATGAGTGACACATTTATGCTATGAGTCCATAGATTCCTTTACCAGGGAACATTTATTTGGACATTTCTATTTTCTAGATATCTTCTTTGAATACCATTAGCTTACTTGAATACCGTATGACCATTGGAATATCTTTGTGGTTCCACGCATTAAACATCCATACTGATCAAGCATGGAAGCATTCTATGGAACATATTAAGATACACCAATCCTCACATGGCGCTTTTGTCATACCCTTTGGTATTCGTAATCAAAGCAGAACTCTTAGCGTTCATTCTACTACATATTTTATGCTTAAGGTTCTAATAGGCAGATTTAATAACTTACAAAATTTATTCCACAAATGACTTATCTACACTTGCATCAAACAATACCCATGCATATACATCATGGATAAGGACGTACCGGTTATAACATTGTCATCTTGTATGGCCTCTTTTGCATCCATCTGTGAGGTCTTAGCGTCAGTCTTCTTATCTCCTTTAAGCTTCTTCGCATACTTTGGGCAATTGGATTTGATATGCCCTTTCTCGTTACAGTTGTAACAAGTCGCATCTCCTATCTTCTGGCATTCCAATGTTTTATGCTCAATAGATTTGCAGATCCCACAAGCCCTCGGCTGTGATTGGGATTTTGGTTCGAACTTGCACTTCCCATAATGGCGCTTCTTGCAGGTCTTGCATACAGGTTTCTGGTTGGACTTTTGTTTGTTCTTTTTCTTAGAACTATGGGAGTTATCTTCCTCCCTTTTTCTTTTTAGTTCATCCCTTGCATTAGAGGTATGAACGAGATCCTTCTTGTGAGTAAGGACGTGTGGTCTTGGATGAGGCTTGGAGCAAGTAGCATTGGGCTCCTTGAGCTTTTTCACGACCTTCTTCACAGCTTTTCCAACAGCTGCGTCTATCATAGTTTGAAGAACATCACTGGAAATTCTAAGGTTCACAATTGTAGCATCATTGGCATGTGTCGCATTGTCCATAACACGATCAACGACTGTCTTATCTGAGTTTGCTATACTCGATATTGGTTCCTAACGCCAAGTAAAACAATTAGTTGCAATCCAACATCCGCTATTATCATCCTGATGACCTAATATACTAATCATGGTATCGTTAAACCATACAGGCTAATATAGTGCGAACATTCTCTATGAATGTCCTGTAGGTATGTATATATATATATATATCATTTATACTTAGCCTAGGCCATAGAAGACCATTAATGGCAATCAAGGTTTGGACCTAGTCCACCACCTTTTTGACAGGGGATCAATTGTCACATCTGTCTTGATCATATTGATGAGTTTGGATAGCTTGAAAGTTTGACGTTAGGATATTGGATAAGAGTGTTTCCTAATGGATAATAAGCATCCATCTGAGGTTGTTGGAGCTGTCTTCAAATGTCATCGGCCAATTCTACCTCGCGCTAAAAGCCTAAGATTCTAATAGGCGGAGACAACAGTTCTCAACATTTATCGTTCATTATAGAATCATATGTGCTAGCATTAAATAAATTTCTGCATAGCTTGCTTGATAAGGAAAGGTACCTGCTATGTAATTATCATTCTGCACCATCTCCTGGGCGTTCATCATGCGTTTGTTTTCTTGGCCTCTTCGGGCTTCTTCTGATTCCTAGGGCAGTTGGTCTTGATATGCCCCTTCTCGTTGCAACCATAACAGGTTGCGTCTTTAAATTTCTTGCAATCCAAGGTTTTATGTTCCTTAGACTTGCAAATCCCACAAGGTAGAGGCTGAAATTCAAATTTGCATTTCCCGAGGTGGTATTTTCGACAGGTTTCGCACCTGGTCTTCCCACCCGACTACTGGCTGTCTTTCTTAAACTCGGAACTCTTCTTATCCTCAGAGTTCCTCTTCCTATCGGAGCGATGAGAATTCTCATCCTCCCTTTTACGCTTTCCATCTTCAGAGGCTTTGGCAGCCTTGTTTCTGACCACATCGAGTGTGAGAGATAGCGACAGATCTGCCGCTGTCCTGAATGTAGTAGGTCTTGAAGCCTTAACACTGGCTTTGATTTCTGGGGCTAAACCCCCAATGAAGCGAGCAATTCTCTTGGGTTCTGGTGTTACTAGGTAAGGAACCAGCCTGGACAGGGTGTTGAAACTGGTGAGGTAAGCTTGACAATCTAAGTTTGTCATCACCAATGATAAGAAATCTGATTCTATTCTTTCGACCTCGTGTTGAGGGCAGTAGTTCTCCATAATGAGAGCAACAAACTGTTCCCATGACATGTTGTAAAGTGGGATCTTCCCAGCAGCTTGAATGAGAGCCTTCCACCATGCTAGTGCCTATCCTTTGAACGATTGGGATACATACTTCACTACATCCCTCTCAGCACATCCACTGATATCGACAACTGTGTCCATTTCATCCAACCAGGTCATACAATCGATTGCCCCTTTCTCCCCAGTGAAATCCCGGGGTTTGCAGGAAACAAAGTATTTATAGGTACAGGACTTGGTACGCGGTTCATTATCGAACACTATCCTCTTGGATGGAACACTGTGTTGATTAGATGAATGTCGATCATCATCCTTCTTTGGTTCCTCTTTCTTAGAGGGTGGCTTGCTGTGAGCCTCTGAGTGAGTCTTAGGGACAGACTTAGAGTGGGGCACAGATGAGGCTTTACTATGCGTCCCACTATACTCCCTAAATTGCTCCTCTACCGCTTTAGATACAGCTGTATCAATCAGTGTACGAAGTTCTCCTCTGGTTATATTAATCTTATCATTCTCATTATTCTCCAGGGGATGACTGTTGATCTCGTCAGAGTCAGCCATGTAGTCTTAATTACTACAAAAAGAAAAATAAGGGCAAGGTTTATTTAGAAGCCCATACAGTTTTATCGTTTTAAACGATTTATTAACCATGGTAATATAAACCATATTGGTTAATTTGTTAGTTATATTTAATTAGCATTTTCATTATAATTTATCCTAGTTATAAAACATTAAGGATATTAAGGTGGCACAAAGGGCCTAGTCACAAGGACGGTTTTAAATTTACAAGCCATGATTTCAGAGAATCGAGGCATTAAGGTTTGAACATATTTCATTACCTTTTCTTAACAGAGAGTCAAAGACTACTACTGTCTTTAGTCTCAGAGGACGTTAATTATAGCCCGTAGGCACTTCATCCTTAAAGATGGCCTGTGTGACTTTAACGATTCACGGTTTGCCAAAAATGTTAACATACTTACAGATGTTAACAGGGATTGGAATCCTTTGGATAGGTTTTACCGTCTTGGCCATGTCTGCAATGACATTTAGGCTAGGTTTTACCTTTAAGATTCTTTTAATATTTAGCGCAGAACATCCTAAATTGAGATGTAAACAAGGATCTGAATCTAATTGTGGAACTACCGTCTTGGCCCTGTCTTAAAACGACACATGAGCTAGGTCTTGTCCCTTTTTAGATTTTGCCATCTTATTATAATGGTAGATCTTATACTATAGGAATGATATTTTTAAATATAATCGTTCCATTAAAATTTAAACAAGTATATGGTTGCCCTAAACGGGACTTCTACAGAAAATGACTCGCCCATGCAAGGGCTAATCAGAAAAATAACAAAGGAACAAATAAGGACAAAATAAAACGAATTTGGATTAGTCCTATGTTCTTGTCTAGACTCAAGAATGTGCAACTGTGTAACTGAGATTAAACACAAAAGGCTAGTGTTTAATTCACTCAGTGTTGGCTCTGATACCAACCTGTCACACCCCGATATTTCCACGTATTACTGGTGGGCCCGGTGGGGAGTATCGTGACGTAGTTGATATCATCATAGTCAAACAACACCATATATAAATGCACAGCGGAAGCAAAGATAAATATATTACAATCCGAATATAAAGTAATATCAAAGTATTACAACGGAAAGTAAAGGATCCACAGGCGGATCTTAAAACATAAATATTGTTCAACAGACTTTAGACGCCTAGAATTTGCAAGATTCTTTATTAACGCCCTGAGCTTCCAGCCAATTACATTCAGTACCTGTCACTTAACCTTTTTGAAAAATACGTCAGTTTACACTGGTAAATACAATTAACCGACTCATTTGAAAAGGTTTAATAAAATTGATTTGAATGCACAAGGCACAACATATCTTTTATAACTTGGGACAATTATATAGAAATAATCTTGTATACAGATTTACATGTTCGTTGTACGTTCAGGGCCCGATGTAGAAACCGAGTCAAGATTAACAGACACACCACAAGTATAGGCCCACAAGAGAGTGAGATACTGTTTCCTTTATGCACTGTCAGGTGTATGCCTACACCTCGTGTATAAGGCGTGGCCATTTTATAATATAATGATGTCAAGGATATCTGGGACATGGTCATTAACTCCTAAAGGGTTTTATTTCAAACAATACAGATTAAAGCGGGTTACCTCAATAATTTAATCACAATACGATTAAACATTCAATACCCGACCAAGCGGTATTATTATAATACCGTATCCCAAGCCCGTATAGGGAAAATAAGTTAAGAGTATTTACCTGAGCTAGCTCATGTCTTAAATAGCAAGAATTTAATAACTCAGCCGTATTCACTTAAGTAAGCGTAGGTACAATTTACCGGAAAGCTCTAGTCTGGAATGATGGTATAAATAACCAATTAGAATGCTAACGGGTCTTTAATTAAGCCTAAGCTTAGACCGGTTAGTCTTAAAGAAAGATACGGTTCAAACGCATGATAAGGCGAAGACCGGTTTAGAATGTGGTTTTGACCCGACAAGCTTGTATGCTTGTTTAATATGGGTAACTTAAACACATTCTGGATTTTGAGACCAAAAAGATATGGTCTGACCCGTTTCGGCTAATATATGCAAACTAGTCACATAAGCCGATCCGAACGCGACAAGTGCGTAACGAGTAACCAAAAGAGTCATATACAGGTTTCCTAAGTTAATGTGCCTTAAATATGTTGCGATATCAGTAGGATACCTTCCATTATGCCCAAAACGAGTTTAATCTCAAAATAAGTCCCGTAGGGGTATTTTGGTCATTTTAAATGTTATAAAAGAGTTTAAATGAAGTTCTGAGATGCGGGTCTGAATACATCAGTAAATAACTTATTTTAATAGGTCATATCAGTTGATAATAAGTCTTATATGGCAAAATGGTTTTAAACCCAAACTATGCGTTTAATACGCGTAAAAAGTCATTTTAAGCGATTTCCGGGTTATACAGGAAATCTAAGTTTTCTGATCAGCTTATAAAGTTCAAAATACTTTATTTATTATATAAAATTAGTAGCAATTGGATTGGTGTCAAAATACTATGTAGAACTCATTTTATGACCGAAAAGGGTATATTCGGTATTTACCGAATTAATGCCATAACCTTAGGTTATGAGCAGGTTAAAAATAATTAAAAATCTTTAAAAATCCCAAAATATTATATTACCTCAGTGGGTAAAAGGTTTGGTGTCAAAAATTGGGTTTAGATAGGCTTTATGCTAATTGCGCCTTTTAATTACTAAAAGGCGTTATAATTACGCTAATGAGCATAACTCCTAATCTAGACCTCCAACTGATATAAAATTTTAGGGACATGTTTATAAATCAGTAACAAAGGTTATTGTCTTTTCACATATCCAAAATCCTCGTTTTATGGTCAAAAGGATATATTGGTCAACATTTAAGCAATTAACGGAGACATGTAAACGAATCGGATAATCAATGAACCAACCACAGAGGGTTATGCTAACATGTAGCCTGGTCCTAAGGAAGCTCTAAGGCATTTCCAAATCATACTAAATCGGGTCAGAACTGAAGTCAAAGCAAAAGTCAAAGTTTTGCGACTTTCGGTTCCGAACCGGGTCTAAACAGAAAATTGTCGGATCAAACAAGCTTAGACTAGTTCTTATACTTATTAACAAGTTATATGAGTGATAAAATAGGTCACATGCCTTCTACATTGTTAATTAGGCGTTAATTCGCAAATTAAGGTTCTGTTCACTTTTTTCTAATCAACTTTGACCCGACATTTGATCTAGTTAGAGTAGGAATCAGAGGGAGCCCTTTTAAGGGTTTAATGCCCACATAATTACCAACTTATAACTACCTTCAATTCAACTAATCACTGGACCATTAATGATTAATCGCTAAGTCAACCGTTAATTACGACGGTTTGACTTTTAAGCTAAAACTATGTAAAAACTCAACTAAGAAAGGTTAAGCATACTTACAGAAGTCCTATGCACGATTAGGAAGGCTTAGGGTCTGCTCTTAAGCTCCAGGAAGCTCCAGAAATGCAGAAGTGAGGTGTGATCAATGGTTGCAACATGAGGCCTTTATATAGTGTTTTAATCTCATTAGATTGTTGACAACCAAGGCTACAACTGATCATGGATCACCCACAAGTGTCCCTAAGTGCCTAGGAATGTTTAGGGGTCGCCCATGGATGAGAAAATATCTTCTTAAGTCGGTTCTAAGGCTGAACAGCCAACATTCACGTTTTTCTGCATCTGGGGTCTGACGCGGCCCGCGTAAGGTCTTAACATGTCTTACGCCGCCCGCCTAAGACATGTTTTCAGGTTTAAAAACTTTTTCAGTTTGCACCCTTGGCTCTTCGAAAGGTCAACCAAACTTTGTTTCTTGCATTTTGAGCCCCTCAACTTGACTTATAAGGGCTTCAAGTCTTATACCCACTTTGTTAAGCCCTTGGTTAACTTGGTTATCACCCGAAAAGTTATAACTTTCAACGTTTACGCTTTAACCCCTCGCATACGAATTTGATCATAACTTTCTCATACGATAACGAAACTTTATGAAATTTCTATCATGTATTCTAGTGAGCATAATTTACCGTTACAAAGCTTCGGGTTTGCTAAAAGGTCACTCAGAGGTATACTTTAAATATGTTGACATATTTAACCCCTGTAGTTTGTAATCTCTCACTTTCTTTCATATTTAGCTTCGTATGATCCATGATTTATTCGTTTAAGGTTATGAGCATCATGTAGGGTTACTGTAAAGTATATTTATCTCTTGTTGACATTTTGAACCCTTAAATTCACATACTTTCCATGTTTGTCAACTTTAGTCCCTTTAGAACATTCCTTCACACATTTAAACCTATGACACGTGTCAATGCATTATAGGACGTGAATTTTCGAGGTGTTACATATATGAGTGATAAAATAGCTTACACGCCTTCTACATTTCTAATTATGTGTTAATTCAAAAATTAGGATCCTGTTGACTTTTTATAAACAACTTTGACCCGACAAATGATCTAGTTAGAGCGGGAATCAGATGGTGCCCTTTTAAGGATGTAATGCCCACATAATTACCAACTTATAACTACTTTCAATTTAACTAAACATCAGACCATTAATGATTAATCGATAAGTCAAACCTTAATTATGACAGTTTGACTTTTAAGCTAATAACTAAGCAAAACTCAATTAAGGCAGGTTAAGGATACTTACCAAGGTTCTAATTACGACCAGAGATGCTTAGGGACAGCCCTTGAGCTCCAGGAAGTTCCACAAATGAAGTTGTGAATGAATGATCAAAGTTGCAACATGAGGGCCTTATATAGTGCCTTTGATCCATCAAGATCATGACAAACAAGCCTATGAGGTGATCCCAGATCAATTACAAGTGTCCCTAAACCTAAGAACTAGTTTAGGCAGCCCTTGGTGGTGAAAAAGGGCAACATAAGTCGGTTACATGGGCTGAACAGCCATCTTTACGAGTTTCTGCATCTGGGAGTAGCTTACTGACCGTAAGGGTCCTAGCATACGGTTCGTAAGGACCAGGCCAACATGACATAACTTTCCAAAGTTGACAGTTTGGCCCCAGAACTTCCAAACTTGATTTTTAAGATGCTTTCTTGCACTTGTAACCCCCAAACTTGACTTTTAAGGACTCCCAGTCATAAACCAACTTTGTTAGGTCCCCGGTTATTCATACGATCACTGAAAAGTCTTAAATTTCGACGTTGATGCTTTTAACCCCTCGTATACGAATTTTATCATAACTTTCTCATACGATAACGAAACTTGGTGAAATTTTTATCATACATTCTAATGAGCATAATTAATCGTTACAAAGCTTTGGGTTTGCTAAAGGTCACTCAGAGGTATACTTTAAACATGTTGACACATTTAACCCCTGTAGTTTGTAATCTCTCACTTTCTTTCACAATTAGCTTCGTATGATCCATGATTTATTCGTTTAAGGTTATAAACATCATGTAGGGTTATTGTAAAGTATATTTATCCATTGTTGACATTTTGAACCCTTATATTCACATACTTTCCTTGTTTGTCAACTTTAGTCCTTCTAAGGAATCCTTTACACGTTCCAAGCTTATGACACGTGTCAACACATTATAGGACGTGAATTTTTGAGGTGTTACAGTCCCACCTTATAATTTTTGGTTGCGCGGTATACGTACCAATACCGCCACCACAACGTGGTTTAAAGCACGGTATGCTGACTGTCATTTTGATGAAACAATGTTCCCAGTCTTAGGGGGAGATAAGGACAAAGAAAGACTGGTAACACTAGAAATAACGTGGAATGCATAATCGCTATCAAATCTCGACCCCCGAAGTGGTCAATGTGAATATGAAGTCCAAAAGATTATACATTTGCAAAGAATAACAAATGAATTACAAGATGCATTCACAGACACGAATAGAGTGACAAAGTTACATGTACCAGTATCAAATGCACATGCTCGAATTGAAGTAATCCCAGAAGCGATTACTATACAACGAAAACGTGGGAGACCAATCGGTTCCAAAGATAAGAACCCACGAAAACGAAAAGAGCACAATGACGCAGTTGGTGAAAACTCGCAAAAGGTTATAAATGAAACCCCGGCAGAGGTAAATATCCCGGAAGAGACAACTATAATTCTAGAGGAAAATGAAGTTTCAGAAGAAACACCGGTACCGAACGAAAATGAGATCTCTATTAATTATGTACATGACAGTACAATGTGGAACCGGAATAAAATACGTGTAGATGATATATTCACATATGCTATAGCAACGGATATAATCAATGAAAATGATTACGTACCAAAAACTTTAGAAGAGTGCATGCGCATAAATGATTGGCCAAGATGGCAAGAAGCCATAAATGCCGAATTAAATTCGCTCGAAAAGCGACATGTTTTCGGACCTGTAGTCCGAACAGCCATAGACGTCAAACCAGTAGGTAATAAATGGGTGTTTGCAATAAAGAGAAATGAAAAGAATGAGATTGTGAGATATAAGGCTCGACTTGTAGCACAAGGGTTTTCCCAAATCCCAGGAGTTGATTATGAGGAAACGTATTCCCCTGTAGTGGATGCGATAATGTCACGGCCCCCGACCCGGTTTGACCCGGTTTAGGAGCCGCGGGACAGAAAATCCCGTGGTATTTATTTAATTAAGTTGACAGCGGAAGACTTTATCATGATCTTTTTAAACTGAAATTTCCCGATTATTTTATTTCACAATTCGGGATAAAACCCTGATAATTTACAATTATATGATTTCAATGAGAAATCTTTATTTTATAAAACATGTTTCTTTATTTTATATTGAGCCACTCCCTTAAGCTTGTAGTGCTTCACAACACTTTTCCTGGATCACAACAGATCACCTGAAACATGTTTGAAAAAGGTTTTGTCAGCGGGAAATACTGGTGAATCATTCTTTTTACTAAAACGACGCGTTTGTTATAATTTACAGTATTAAGAGCGATTACAATGTTTCCATATATCAACCAACTACCCACAGTATTTGTCACTCGAACATCCATTGGTAACCTCATAGTCCAATGGTGTCTGTGACTATGGTCATATCACCCCTTGGCTAACTCGTTGTCCAATGGTGAAGTTTATCAAGTAATGTATACAAAACCCCACATACCGGCTGTAATTTGGTGATTACAAAGACTTAATCCCTGTAATTATAACCTTGAAAATAATCATGATTTTGAAAGTAATTTGATAAAAAGAGAATGAGTCACATTGTAGATTTAATATGAGCAGAGCTTAGCCTACTTATTAGCCTTTTAACCTATATTTAATAACATGCACACAAACTCGGTTAGTAACTAATACAGCATTTACGATAACTCACGAGATTAAATCCTCACAATTAATGACAAAGTGCGATACTTAAACATCCATCGATTTAACGACAAATGACAAAGCATAAACCCTAATGTGGGCAGCACTTAAACATCCATTGGATAGTTTAATCAATCGGACATTGAATCGTAGCAGCGATCGAGTTAATACCCGGTATCGGAGCAGCACCTTGCTAATATTGAAAGTAATTTCGACTTCAGAGTATTGTAACTTCGTTTTTGAAAGTTTGTTTCGACACCAGTGGACTGTGCATGCAACAAGCTATTTATAGCTGATTTTTAAGGCTCACGCGGCCCGCGTAAACCATAAGCCATACCTTACGCGGCCCGCGAGGCCGCCTAGTCTACGAATAGGCTTGATTGGTCATAGGTAGGTTATCCAGCTGGTCAATACGTGGATCCGGAACACTTATCCGGTCAAACAAGTCTTGACGCGGCCCGCGTAAGACAAGGCTTGTCTTTTACGCGGCCCGCCTGGGAACCAGAATTTTGTTTTTCTTGATTTTAAATATGGTTTAGGGTTTCTGGGGTCCGAGTTTTTACTTACGGGTATTTTTTAGGACAATTTTGAGAGTCCTTACATCCTCCCCACCTTATTTAAAATCTCGTCCTCGAGATTCATTGGAATAAGTGAGGATACTTTCGCTTCATCTCTGATTCCAGCTCCCAAGTGTATTCAGGTCCTCTCTTTGAATCCCACTTGACTTTAACTAGCACTAGTCGTTTGTGCTTGAGAAACTTAATCTTTTTGTCTTCTATCTGCAGTGGTTTCTCCACAAATTTTAGTTTCTCATTTACCTCTATATCTTGAAGAGGTACTACTAGAGATTCGTCTGATAGGCATTTCTTGAGGTTGGATACATGGAATACATCATGTACTCCGGCTAACTCCTCTGGTAGTTGTAATTGATAAGCAACTGGTCCTATACGTTGGATTACTGGAAATGGTCCTACGTATCTTGGACTCAGCTTTCCTTTCTTACCAAATCGAACTACTCCTTTCCAAGGAGAAACTTTCAAGAGTACCTTGTCTCCAACTTGGAACTCTAGTGGTTTGCGTCGATTGTCTGCATAACTCTTTTGACGATCTCGAGCAGTCTTTAATCTTTCCTTGATTTGAGTAATTTTGTCGGTAGTCTCTTGCACTATTTCAGGACCTGACAATTGACTTTCTCCTATTTCTGCCCAACATACTGGAGTTCTGCACTTTCTTCCATACAGTGCCTAGAATGGGGCAGTTTCAATGCTTGCATGATAACTATTGTTATAGGAGAATTCAATTAAAGGTAAGTGATCATCCCAATTTTCACCAAAATCTATCACACATGCTCTGAGCATGTCTTCCAAAGTTTGTATCGTTCTTTCACTTTTCCTGTCTGTTTGTGGATGATATGCAGTACTCAAATTTAGTCGAGTTCCCATTGCTTCTTGGAAACTTGTCCAGAAATGGGAAGTAAAACGACTATCTCTATCCGAAACAATGGAGAGTGGAACTCCATGTAAAGATACAACTTCATCTACATACAACTTTGCCAACCTTTCCATGCTAAAGGTTTCTTTCATAGGTAGAAAGTGAGCTGATTTGGTTAATCGATCCACAATTACCCAAATCGCATCATTACCTTTTCTGGTTTTGGGTAACTTAGTAACAAAATCCATTGTTATGAGTTCCCATTTGTAACAACTCTCATCAAAAGTCATATTTATTAAATTAATTGTCCAATAGGAAACCCTAATTGAGACACCCAAGTGATTCTGTACAAACCCTAAAATTTTCAGAACAATCGGAATCAGGATCAGGGCCCCTAAAACTCAGGGGGGGGGGGTAAACCCTAGTTACAATTATCTTCAAATCTTGTTGTAAAAATTGTAATTTTCGAATCTGTCAACTCAGCTAGGCTAGTCCCAGACGTGGCCACCCTATGATCAATAGGTGTCCGTTACGGACCGTAAAGGATGAGTCTTACGGTCCGTAAGCCTGAAAAAATTCGTGTATAAATAGCAGGGTTTGGCAATTGATTTCTGGAATTAAAACGACGAAGAAATTCGTTACGTAGACTGAGTTATAGCAGAAACACTTCTAAAAACACACACGATTCACGAATTGCTGCCGCAAAACAGGGTAATAACTCGATCGCTGCTACGATTCAATGTCCGATTGATCAAAATATCCAATGGATGTTTAAGTGCTGCCCACATTAGGGTTATGCTTTGTCATTCGTCGTTAATTCGATGGATGTTTAAGTATCGCACTTTGTCATTCGTTGTGAGGGTTTGATCTCGTGAGTTATCCTAAATGCTGTATTGATTACTAACCCAGTTTTGTCTGCCTGTTATTAATTTAGGTTAAAAGGCTAATCAGTAGGCTAGGCTCTGCTCAATTAAATCTGCAATGTGAGTCATTCTCTTTTTATCAAATCTATTTACAAAAGCATGTTTATTTTCAAGGTTATAATTACAGGGATTAAGTCATTGAAATCACCAAATTACAGCCGGTATGTGGGGTTTTGTATACATTACTTATTGGGGCAGCCAATGGGGGATATGACCATAGTCACAGATTCGGTCGAGTGACAAATACCGTGGGTAGTTGGTTTGATATCAGAAATATTGTAATCGCTCTTAATACTGTGAATTATAACAAATGAGTCGTTTTAGTAAAAAGAATGATTCACTCAGTATTTTCCGCTGACAAAACATTTTTCAAACATGTTTCAGGTGATCTATTGTGATCCAGGAAAAGTGCCGAGACGCACTACAAGCTTAAGGAAGTGGCTCAGAATAAAATAAAGAAACATGTTTTGTAAAATAAAAGATTTCTTCGTGAAATCTCAAGATTGTAAATTACCGGGTTTTATCCCGAGTTGTGAAATAAAATAATCCGGAAATATTTCAGTTTTTAAAAGATCCTGATGAAAACTTCCGCTGTTAATTAAATACCACGGGATTTCTGTCCCGCGGCTCCTGAAACGGGTCAAACCGGGTCGGGGGCCGTGACAGAAAAAGGTGGTATCAGAGCCACTGATTTAAGCCTATTAAGTATTTAGAAAATACTTAATTTTACTGATTGCCATTTTGTGATTATGTGTTTTATTAATTGAATATTTGTATGAAAGACACAATATGAGGAACCACTTTCTCCTAGTAAAAGAAATCTGATTATTAAGAAAATTTAGGAGAAAATAAAGAAACTCCGAGAAAAGAAGGTTAAAACAGGAAAACCAGGAATTTACTAGTAAATCAACTTGGGAGGACAAGTTAGATGAGAAATGGGCAGATTTCTATATGCTAGCCACTGTAGCTATAAATACAAATCTTTAAAATAATCGGACTCAAAGTTTTAGCACCCGGATTACCTACAGTCTAGAAACCTTACCCAGTAAATAAATAAGTAAACCTTAGTGTGTTTTAATTTGCAGTTGTTTTGGTAATTACCTAGTATGAAATAATATTTAAAAGTTTTTCTATAAAATTTTGTTATGATTTTTAACTTAGTAATTGTGTGTATTTTGCTAAACAGCATGAGTGACTTGTCTGACGCCCTTCAGAATTTAAATCTATATCCAGTAAGAATAGAGGTTTTCAGAGATTTCAATAGGTATATACCAGACATAGAAGAACCTATAGAATTCAACGCTTCACCTCTCGAGAAACCCAAGCCTAAGAAAATGGAAATTGGGGAAAGCTCTAGACAAATTGAGGGGTTACCATCTCAGGAAGAGCTAGATTTTATATTGGCAAGCTATAATACTATTAAATCTGTTAATGAAAATATTTTTATTCATTCTCTTGAAACACAACTACCAATGAACTTTGAACCAGCTATTCCAAACCCTTCAATCCACTCGCAACCTTTAGGAATAGACGAATGGTTGACTAATGAAATACAGTTCCAAAACAATCCCTATAAGCTTTTTCCTCAGTTCGATCCAAAACCTTTACCAAATCCACCAACGAGTAACGAGAATATGGCTGAACTTCGCCATTTTGGCGAAGAACTAATGGATGCTGGGAATAGGATCCAAGAGATTGGGGGACAGATCTCCTGGAAATACGATGAGAGGGAACGCCGTTACTAGAATATCATCTGACAAAGGATAGGGGATTTATGGAACTGTGGTTGTGTAATAGTAATAGTAAAAATCAGTCTGTAAAATAACTACAAATAAAACTTTGTAAGATAATAGTGTGTATTGATGCATACTATAAAATATAAAAATAGGAATCGGGAAATCGATAGTTTTGGCTATAATTGTATTGTGAAATTTGTTTTGCGTATAATTATTATTATTTATCGGGTACTAATAAATTATATATATTAATTATCAGATGGAAAACGCTAATAATGAACCAGTTAACGAGGTTAACCAATCTGAGCAACATCCTGGGGATCAATATATGACTAGGCAAGATATAGAAAATATCGTTGCTCAGGGAATAGCTAATGCTATTCCAGCAATAGTTGCTGCTGTTCAAAAACCTGCCGAACCTCAACAAATCATTTCGAGCAAACGTATTTCTAAAGATAACTTCAGTAATAGCATAAATGGAGCCAGTAATCATATTAATCATGATAATGAACCACGGCAAGCTCCGCTCCCTAAGAAAATGAAAGCTGCAACACCTGGTTGCACTTATAAAGAATTTCTTGCCTGTAAACCCACTGAATTTGCAGGCAATGAAGGAGCAACTGCATCACTGCATTGGTTAGAGAAGACCGAGGCAGTGATTACAATAAGTAAATGTGCCAAGGACGATCAGGTCATGTACGCGTCAAATCTTTTTAAAGAAGGGGCGCTAGAATGGTGGAACACGGTGTTACAAGCAAAAGGAAGAATGATGGCGTACGCTATGAATTGGGAAGAATTTAAGAGTCTTGTAGAAAGAAAATTATGTCATGAATATGAAAGAGATCAAATGGCAAATAAGTTTCTAAACCATCGAATGATGGGTGTAGATTGTCGCGGTTATACTACGACATTCTTTGAATATGCTAGAGTAGTACCAACACTGGCTTCGCCAGAACCGGTACTCATTTCTCGCTATATATGGGGCTTGATTGGTGAAATCCACAATATCGTTAAGGCTGCGAGACCTCGTACGATTGACGATGCTGTGGAATTAGCCAATACCCTAACTGACGAACTGGTACGCACGTAAGATGAAAACAGGAAGAAGGAACTGGCTCAGAAAATTACCCAAGGATTTCGTACGGGTAATAATAACAGCTTCAAGAGAAGAGGAACAGGGCAATCTCCAACTCCGTCATTCTGCAGGAAATGCAAAAAGAAACATTATGGAAGATGCGATATAACCTGCAATTTTTGCAAAACTGTAGGACATCGTGAAGAAAACTGCAGGAAGAAATCCACAATTTGTTACAATTGTGGAGAAGCAGGGCATTTCAAAACAGAATGTCCTAAATTAGTCAAACCAGCAGACCACAAAGCCAAGACAGCTGACGGAGCTACCAAGAAGAATGTTCGAGCCTTTCAGTTAACAACTCAGGAGGCCGAGTTAATTCCAGATGTGATAGCTGGTACGTTCTTAGTTCACAACATTTACGCCAAAGTATTATTTGACTCTGGTGCAAACCAAAGTTTTATCAATACTTCATGCTGCCAAGCTCTTAACCTACCTTTAACCAAACTTAGGCAGATTTTTACAGTCGAAACGGCAGACGGAAATTCTGTTAGCATAGATAAAGTTTTGCAAAAAGAAAATATAGAACTCTCAGGTTATAAATTTCATGCAAACCTATTACCTATGAAATTAGCCGAATTTGATGTTGTGTTAGGAATGGATTGGTTAGTAGCCAACCATGCTCGAATTCTTTGTGATCAGAATTCCATAGAAATTCAAACACCTACCGGAGAAGTAATCATAATTACAGGAGACAAACCACGTAAGCCCATGAAGTTCATATCAGTGATGAAAGTTGCTAGTTATGAACGAAAACAAGGAATAGTATATATGATTTCAGTAATCATTAGTACTAAGGGTAAAGAACTTAAGGAGATTCCTGTAGTCTCAGAATACCCAGATGTATTCCCAGAAGAGTTACCAGGGTTACCACCAGATAGGGAAGTAGAGTTTAGGATTCATCTAATTCCAGGAATTACACCGATAGCCAAGGCACCTTATCGGTTAGCTCCCACATAAATGTTAGAACTGAAAAAGCAATTAGATGAATTACTAAGCAAAAGATTCATACAACCTAGCTCATCCCGTTGGGGAGCGCCAGTGTTGTTTGTAAAGAAGAAGGATGGTTCGATGAGAATGTGTATTGATTATAGAGAATTGAATATGGTTACAATTAAGAATCGATACCCATTACCTAGGATTGATGATCTTTTCGATCAACTTCAAGGGGCTAGATATTTTTCTAAGATAGATTTACGCTCCGGATATCATCAATTGAAGGTACAAGAAGAAGACATACCTAAGACTGCTTTCAGGACTAGGTATGGTCATTACGAGTTTACAGTCATGCCCTTTGGATTAACGAATGCACCTGCAACATTCATGGACATGATGAATAGGATCTGTAAACCGTACTTGGATAAATTTGTAATTGTCTTCATAGATGATATACTTATTTATTCAAAAAGTCAAGACGAACATTGTCAGCACTTGCATTCACTCTTAACATTGTTAAGAAAAGAAAAACTGTACGCCAAATTCTCGAAGTGTGAATTTTGGTTGCAATAAGTGCAATTCTTAGGACACATGGTGAATCACGAAGGTATTTATGTAGATCCTGCTAAGATAGAAGCAATTACCAAATGGAAGGTTCCGCAAACAGCAATGGAAATTAGAAGTTTTATAGGTTTAGCTGGATACTATAGACGGTTTATTAAGGATTTTTTCCAAAATAGCTGTACCATTAACTAAGCTAACCTGTAAAGCCATTAAGTTTGAATGGGGACCTAAGCAAGAAGAAGCCTTTAGAATCTTGAAATAGAAATTAACCAATGCTCCAATCTTAGCCTTACCAGAAGGAACAGAAGATTTTGAAGTATATTGTGATGCTTCAAAACTAGGATTAGGATGTGTGCTAATGCAACGCAAGAAAGTAATTGCGTATGCTTCAAGGCAACTGAGAAAGCACGAAGAAAACTATACAACTCATGATTTAGAATTAGGAGCTGTAATTTTTGCCCTTAAGATTTGGAGACATTATCTGTATGGAAGTAAATTTACTATCTATACAGATCATAAGAGTTTAAGATATATATTTGGGCAAAAAGAGTTAAACAAGAGACAAAGAAGATGGATGGAAATCCTAAGTGATTACGACTGTGATATTCAGTATCACGAAGGAAAGGCAAATGTAGTTGCAGATGACTTAAGTCGTAAGTACCATGAGAAGCAACGACGAGTTCGTGCTCTTAGGTTAAATCTACAGTTAGATTTAATGGAACAATTGAAGAATTTCCAAGAAACAGCAATCAAGGATGATGCTGAAGGAATGAAGGGACGAATAAAAGAATTAGAGCAAGGAGCTGATGGAATTTGGAGATTCCACAAAAGCAGAATTTGGGTACATAAGCAGGGAGAATTAAGAAATAAGATTCTAGAAGAAGCTCATAAATCTAGGTATACCATACACCCTGGAAATAATAAGATGTACCAAGATTAAAGAAATAATTTCTGGTGGATAGGCATGAAGAAGGATATAGCTAGATATGTTTCTAAATGTCTTACTTGTTCACAAGTTAAGGCAGAACACCAGAAACCTTCAGGTCTACTACAACAATTAGAAATGCCAGTATGGAAATGGGAACTCATAACAATGGATTTTGTTACTAAGTTGCCCAAAACCAGAAAAGGTAATGACGCGATTTGGGTAATTGTGGATCGATTAACCAAATCTGCTCACTTTCTACCTATGAAAGAAACCTTTAGCATGGAAAGATTGGCAAAGTTGTATGTAGATAAAGTTGTATCCCTACATGGAGTTCCACTCTCCATTGTTTCGGATAGGGATAGTCGTTTTACTTCTCATTTCTGGAAAAGTTTCCAAGAAGCTATGGGAACTCGACTAAATTTAAGCACTGCATATCATCCTCAAACGGACGGGCAAAGTGAAAGAACGATCCAAACTCTAGAAGACATGCTTAGAGCATGTGTAATAGATTTTGGTGGGAATTGGGATGATCACTTACCATTAATTGAATTCTCCTATAACAATAGTTATCATTCAAGTATTGAAACTGCCCCTTTCGAGGCACTGTATGGAAGAAAGTGCAGAACTCCAGTTTGTTGGGTAGAAATAGGAGAAAGTCAATTGTCAGGTCCAGAGATAGTGCAAGAAATGACCGACAAGATTACTCAAATCAAGGAAAGGCTGAAGACGGCTCGAGATCGCCAGAAGAGTTATGCAGACAATAGATGCAAGCCGTTAGAATTCCAAATTGGAGACAGAGTACTGTTGAAAGTTTCCCCTTGGAAAGGAGTTGTTAGATTCGGTAAGAAAGGAAAGCTAAGTCCAAGATACGTAGGACCATTTCCAGTGATCCAACGTATAGGACCAGTTGCTTATCGTTTACAACTACCAGAAGAGTTAGCTGGAGTACATGATGTATTTCATGTATCCAACCTCAAGAAATGTCTATCAGACGAATCTTTGGTAGTACCTCTTCAAGATATAGAGGTAAACGAAAAGTTAAAATTTGTTGAGAAACCTCTTCAGATAGAAGACAGAAAAGTGAAGTTTCTCAAGCACAAACGACTAGTGCTAGTTAAAGTCAAGTGGGATTCGAAACGAGGACCCGAATACACTTGGGAACTGGAATCAGAAATGAAGCGAAAGTATCCTCAATTATTCCAGTAAATCTCGAGGACGAGATTTTTATTAAGGTGTCACACCCCAAAAATCCACATGCGGAGTACCACCGCTTAGAGGCGTGACTGACCAGGATCTTAGCCACCAATCACATTGAACTCATGAGTATATTTAAATAAAACATTCATTTATTAACAATAAGTGTTACAACGTTACAATATTTCACAGTTTACAGCGGAAGCATATTTAATTCGTTAAGTGTTTATAAACCACATATAAAAGCTCTTAGTCTTGTGTTGCGTTTCCAGGTAACCCGACCCATGACCACTTCAGCTTCCCAGACAACAAGTTCCAATGTTATGCACCTAAAGGCCTGCAAGGCATGTACCAACGAGTCAACAACAAAGTTGAGCGAGTTCACAGTTGGTGTTCATTGTTAAGTTGTTTCAAAAACCAGGAATTCATTTGTAAGTTGTAAGTTAATCAGTTTACCCTGTTTTCCAAACATATCCATAGTTGGTGGGGGCTTCCCCATGTTAACCACTAGACCTGTTTACCATATCGACCACTGACTAAAGTAAGTTGGTGCCCTAGCGTCAATGTCTATCATCATTGACGTGCCCAGATCCATTAGTTCACGCCCGTCCTCTGCGGCACGGTGTGAGGCTTGTCAGACCTAAATAGCGCTATCTAACTAATGACCCGCTCGCCATTGGCCCGGCGATTAAGTCGATATAAAAAGGAGGGACTTCATGATAGAGAGTTTTGGTCTAGTATCCGTGTTGTCACCCTTCAGTGAAGAGGGTGTGTACGTAATCCCCAAACCAGGAGATTACGCAGGTTCCGATTAAGTTCTTAGTACGTGTTGTCACCCTTCAATAAAGAGGGTGTGTACGTGTTCCCAACCAGGAGATCACGCAGTTTCAGTTCAAATCCTTTACCCATTCCCAACCCCTGGGAATCCCATGCCTTGTAGAAAGTGTGAACTCACCTTGGCTTGCTCGGCAGATAGTTTACTTGTTAAAACACTTTAGTCAATCACGTCCTATTATAATTATCATATCTAATTAGGCGTGTACCAAACCGTGTCATATAGACTCGTACTCAATCATGTAGCATATAATATAAGTAGCACGTGTCTCATAACATAGAACATATGATATTACCACTTAATTTTATAAACAGTAACATGAGCTTCCTAACGCTAGTTGTGTGTGGTTGACCCAACAGTTAACACATAAACCACATAACATATATATATATATCCAAACCCACATGTATGATTCGTATCAATATTTGATAGTCGATTAGCATTGGTTGGTCACACTATATGATATGAGTTACTAGCAAAGCATATAAAGTCTGACAATACTATTAATTCTCAGGCATATATGACAAAGATAGCCGACAAACTTTAATAAGTGACAAAACTTCATTGGACCTTTCACTTAATAACATGATTTGTCTAATGAATCACATGGCTTCTGATGTCCCTAATTAATGAGGTCTACAATCATTGATGGTCAAAAGCATTTAAACAAGTTTGGTTATGCTAGTTGTGCTAATCAAAACCTATTCGCATTTTATCGGTCATCAATAGCAGCCAATTATATGATATCATTCTCATGTACATTCATCAACATGAACAGAAGCATATATATATATATATATATATATATATCGGTTCATCATATCTTGTGTCTATAATGCACCTATACAAGCACTTACAGTCCACCAACATGTTTCGCAAATCACAACCTTGCAAATCTAATCAGTTAACACGCCGGATCGTACACGAGTTCCTGTTTTTGAACCGAAGTCGAACCGGAACTCGTTCTCGCACATACTCCCTGAATTTTCTTTCGGTTACATACATATATATACATAGATACGTAAACAAGTACTATTATGATTCACGTACAGTGTTCATGACCTTAAAACGAAATCGAGCATGAATAACATCGAGCATGAACACATGTACAGATGCAAACTAAACACACATGCAACCTACACAATAATCATTCATACCTTCATGTATAACATCAAGCATGACCAACACATGTATAGATCATCGAGAAAGTATATAAGTCTTTCCAGTTAACCGTTTAATCACGACACATGATCATGCACAGTTTCATACACTTAAACAAGTTCACATATCATAAACATCCGTGCGCGGTTCAAGGTTTAATCAAGCACGGAGATCACATGAATAAACTATACATAAACGAAACCGTGACAAGTCTTCTACTAGAATTACGAACGAGAGGAAGGTATCTGATCGTACCGGTGTTTGGCGGGGGCTGAACTCGCCGGAGAAGACGATGATGATGGCTGGTTCGTCGCAGATTTTCGAGGGAGGGAGGAAGACTTGCGATGGGGGGTCTACTGCCGTAAAAGCTTGGGGAAGGTAGGGTTTGTGAGAGGTCTACTGCCGTATTGTTTGAGATTGCATGCTATGCAACATATTAAATAAAAGACTTAATGATGTCGGTTAGTGAAGTGGGCCGCACACAAGGGTTTTGGGCTGGGGGGTGGACCGAGAAGCATAAGGGAAAAGAGGATTAGGCTGTTCAGTTTTGAGGTCGGCAGCCATGTGTTATATATGTTAGCATAAATACATATTTTATTTATTTATTTATTTTTTTTAAAACAACCCATAATAAGTTTAGAGTTAACCAACATTAATATAATATACATATACATTCAACAACTTATGACTCGACGGTTCGGGTCGGTTTAGTACGACAAGAATAAAATAAAAATCAATTCATCAAATAATCGATGCGCATTATTTGATTTATAAAAGTGAAACAAACGGTTGTACCTTGAAGTTATGGGTTGCCACATCAACCCCAAGTTGAAAGAAATTTCGTCCCGAAATTTAACACGTAGTCACTGAGGAAGCTAGTTAGGTTGCGTAGTTTTCCTGGGGTGTCACATCATCCCTCCGTTGGTTTGGAATTTCGTCCCGAAATTCTGCAGTAGCTTCAGCCTCAGTAGTGGTTTCATTGTTCTCAAACAACTGAGGATATTTGTGTTTCATTTGGTCTTCTCGTTCCCAGGTAAACTTTGGGCCACGACGGGAGTTCCAACGAACTCGAACAATAGGTATTCTGGTACGCTTGAGAACCTTAACGTCTCGGTCTGTAATCTCTTCAGGTTTCTCAACGAATCACAACTAATCGTCAATAGTGAGTTCCTTGAGAGGAACTATGAGGGTCTCATCGGACAGACACTTCTTCAGATTCGACACATGGAATACGTTGTGAACTCCGCTGAGTTCTTCAGGTAGATTCAGTTTGTAGGCCACCTTGCCGATTTTCTCAACGATTTCGAAAGGTCCGACGTATCGTGGGTTGAGTTTGCCTCGTTTACCAAAACAACTACACCTTTCCAAGGTGAGATTTTTTTTAGTAGCACTCGATCCCCAACCTGGAACTCGAGTGGTTTCTTGCGCTTATCGGCGTAGCTTTTCTGTCAGACACGAGTTGTCGCCATTCGCTGTCGTATCTGAGCAATCTTCTCTATTGCGTCTACGACGAGTTCTGGGCCAGTGATTCGGCTGTCGCCAACCTCTGCCCAACGAAGTGGTGATCGGAACTTCCGTCCGTACAATGCCGTGAACAAGGCAGCCTGGATGCTGGTGTGGTAACTGTGGTTATACGAAAACTCCACTAAAGGTAGATGCCGCTTCCAGCCGTTACCAAAGTCGATTACACATGCTCGAAGCATGTCTTCAAGAGTTTGGATGGTGCGTCCAGTCTGCCCATCCGTCTATGGATGATATGTCGTGCTCATGTATAGATGTGAGCCAAAGGATTTGTGCATCACTTGCCACAAATCAGATGCAAATCGTGGGTCGCGATAAGAGATAATGGAGGTTGGCACCCCATGCCTAGCAACCACTTCTTTCAGGTAGATGACTTGATGTTGCCGTGATCGTTGCCTCCAATGCTGTTGTTTGAAACAGAGCTCTACGATTCTTCACCACCAAGGTCCATCTTTTCACATTCTGAGCCACGTCCTAAAGTGCTACTCACTGTGCTGGCAGTCACACATTCCCCGTTATAGTCGATTGTCATTGCTGGTGTCCTGATTGTTTCGTAAGAGTTGACTCCCATGAGTCGCTGACATGGGTTTAGGATTCGATTGAAGCCACTTCGCTGGTGCTCGTTGCAGGTAGCCAGGGTCGTCAAAGTACTGAGGTTGGTAAAGTACTACGCTCAACCTCCTGTCCATCGATGTTGCAAGTCATTCGAGTAATACACAGTATGTTGCGGAAGTGTTGCAGAAGTGATCACACTTCGGGATCTAAGACGTCAATACGTGAGTTCTAGCAAACGAAGAGGAGTGAGAAAGGTATCGAGCAATCATTCGACGATGCGACATCCAACTCAGGGACGTTCGTATAAGCACCTAACATTCTACACGGTTCGCTAAGTGTTCAGATGGGTGTTCAGGTAATACTCGATAGCATCGAGATTCGAAAGGATCTAGAGGTGATTGAAAAGTTCACATTCGAGTAGGGGACCATTACTGCTATGACCCCTATAGGTTTGTTATGTTTCACATCGATCAAATAACGGAACGGAACCCATTTTCCACTTGTTAAGGCTCACTGGGACTCACATGCACCCCACATTATTATTATATGTGCACCCACAATAATATTGTGATTTGCATGCTCATCTCAGCTCCTCTTAACTCATGTCGAATGGTTCCTCAAACTCGAGTAGCAACCAAAGAGCATCACGAAACGTAAGTCACGAAGGTTTAGGGAAATACCACCCTATCAGTCACATAACACAGGCAAGTAATACAGGAATTCGTACTGTTGTGCTAAACGTGCAATCACATGCGATATCATATTTAAGTGTTCACTAGTTATGTAGTATAATGAGTGTACAAGGGACGAACCTTGCAATCTGGAGCTGAGTGTCATGGTCGTATTCACGTTTTCAGAACTGTTCGGTTATAGTCTGGTTTTACAAAAACGTTTTTCCCATTTTTTAAAACCAAGTTCACTATAACCAATGGCTCTGATACCAATCTGTCACACCCCAAAAATCCACATGCGGAGTACCACCGCTTAGAGGCGTGACTGACCAGGATCTTAGCCACCAATCACATTGAACTCATGAGTATATTTAAATAAAACATTCATTTATTAACAATAAGTGTTACAACGTTACAATATTTCACAGTTTACAGCGGAAGCATATTTAATTCGTTAAGTGTTTATAAACCACATATAAAAGCTCTTAGTCTTGTGTTGCGTTTCCAGGTAACCCGACCCATGACCACTTCAGCTTCCCAGACAACAAGTTCCAATGTTATGCACCTAAAGGCCTGCAAGGCATGTACCAACGAGTCAACAACAAAGTTGAGCGAGTTCACAGTTGGTGTTCATTGTTAAGTTGTTTCAAAAACCAGGAATTCATTTGTAAGTTGTAAGTTAATCAGTTTACCCTGTTTTCCAAACATATCCATAGTTGGTGGGGGCTTCCCCATGTTAACCACTAGACCTGTTTACCATATCGACCACTGACTAAAGTAAGTTGGTGCCCTAGCGTCAATGTCTATCATCATTGACGTGCCCAGATCCATTAGTTCACGCCCGTCCTCTGCGGCACGGTGTGAGGCTTGTCAGACCTAAATAGCGCTATCTAACTAATGACCCGCTCGCCATTGGCCCGGCGATTAAGTCGATATAAAAAGGAGGGACTTCATGATAGAGAGTTTTGGTCTAGTATCCGTGTTGTCACCCTTCAGTGAAGAGGGTGTGTACGTAATCCCCAAACCAGGAGATTACGCAGGTTCCGATTAAGTTCTTAGTACGTGTTGTCACCCTTCAATAAAGAGGGTGTGTACGTGTTCCCAACCAGGAGATCACGCAGTTTCAGTTCAAATCCTTTACCCATTCCCAACCCCTGGGAATCCCATGCCTTGTAGAAAGTGTGAACTCACCTTGGCTTGCTCGGCAGATAGTTTACTTGTTAAAACACTTTAGTCAATCACGTCCTATTATAATTATCATATCTAATTAGGCGTGTACCAAACCGTGTCATATAGACTCGTACTCAATCATGTAGCATATAATATAAGTAGCACGTGTCTCATAACATAGAACATATGATATTACCACTTAATTTTATAAACAGTAACATGAGCTTCCTAACGCTAGTTGTGTGTGGTTGACCCAACAGTTAACACATAAACCACATAACATATATATATATCCAAACCCACATGTATGATTCGTATCAATATTTGATAGTCGATTAGCATTGGTTGGTCACACTATATGATATGAGTTACTAGCAAAGCATATAAAGTCTGACAATACTATTAATTCTCAGGCATATATGACAAAGATAGCCGACAAACTTTAATAAGTGACAAAACTTCATTGGACCTTTCACTTAATAACATGATTTGTCTAATGAATCACATGGCTTCTGATGTCCCTAATTAATGAGGTCTACAATCATTGATGGTCAAAAGCATTTAAACAAGTTTGGTTATGCTAGTTGTGCTAATCAAAACCTATTCGCATTTTATCGGTCATCAATAGCAGCCAATTATATGATATCATTCTCATGTACATTCATCAACATGAACAGAAGCATATATATATATATATATATATCGGTTCATCATATCTTGTGTCTATAATGCACCTATACAAGCACTTACAGTCCACCAACATGTTTCGCAAATCACAACCTTGCAAATCTAATCAGTTAACACGCCGGATCGTACACGAGTTCCTGTTTTTGAACCGAAGTCGAACCGGAACTCGTTCTCGCACATACTCCCTGAATTTTCTTTCGGTTACATACATATATATACATAGATACGTAAACAAGTACTATTATGATTCACGTACAGTGTTCATGACCTTAAAACGAAATCGAGCATGAATAACATCGAGCATGAACACATGTACAGATGCAAACTAAACACACATGCAACCTACACAATAATCATTCATACCTTCATGTATAACATCAAGCATGACCAACACATGTATAGATCATCGAGAAAGTATATAAGTCTTTCCAGTTAACCGTTTAATCACGACACATGATCATGCACAGTTTCATACACTTAAACAAGTTCACATATCATAAACATCCGTGCGCGGTTCAAGGTTTAATCAAGCACGGAGATCACATGAATAAACTATACATAAACGAAACCGTGACAAGTCTTCTACTAGAATTACGAACGAGAGGAAGGTATCTGATCGTACCGGTGTTTGGCGGGGGCTGAACTCGCCGGAGAAGACGATGATGATGGCTGGTTCGTCGCAGATTTTCGAGGGAGGGAGGAAGACTTGCGATGGGGGGTCTACTGCCGTAAAAGCTTGGGGAAGGTAGGGTTTGTGAGAGGTCTACTGCCGTATTGTTTGAGATTGCATGCTATGCAACATATTAAATAAAAGACTTAATGATGTCGGTTAGTGAAGTGGGCCGCACACAAGGGTTTTGGGCTGGGGGGGTGGACCGAGAAGCATAAGGGAAAAGAGGATTAGGCTGTTCAGTTTTGAGGTCGGCAGCCATGTGTTATATATGTTAGCATAAATACATATTTTATTTATTTATTTATTTTTTTTAAAACAACCCATAATAAGTTTAGAGTTAACCAACATTAATATAATATACATATACATTCAACAACTTATGACTCGACGGTTCGGGTCGGTTTAGTACGACAAGAATAAAATAAAAATCAATTCATCAAATAATCGATGCGCATTATTTGATTTATAAAAGTGAAACAAACGGTTGTACCTTGAAGTTATGGGTTGCCACATAAGGTAGGGAGAATGTAACAACTCTCATCAAAAGTCATATTTATTAAATTAATTGTCCAATAGGAAACCCTAATTGAGACACCCAAGTGATTCTGTACAAACCCTAAAATTTTCAGAACAATCGGAATCAGGATCAGGGCCCCTAAAACTCAGGGGGGGGGGGTAAACCCTAGTTACAATTATCTTCAAATCTCGTAGTAAAAATTGAAATTTTCAAATCTGTCAACTCAGCTAGGCTAGTCCCAGACGTGGCCACCCTATGATCAATAGGTGTCCCTTACGGACCGTAAGGGATGAGTCTTACGGTCCGTAAGCCTGACAAAATTCGTGTATAAATAGCAGCGTTTGGCAATTGATTTCTGGAATTAAAACGACGAAGAAATTCGTTACGTAGACTGAGTTATAGCAGAAACACTTCTAAAAACACACACGATTCACGAATTGCTGCCGCAAAACAGGGTAATAACTCGATCGCTGCTACGATTCAATGTCCGATTGATCAAAATATCCAATGGATGTTTAAGTGTTACCCACATTAGGGTTATACTTTGTCATTCGTCGTTAATTCGATGGATGTTTAAGTATCGCACTTTGTCATTCGTTGTGAGGGTTTGATCTCGTGAGTTATCGTAAATGCTGTATTGATTACTAACCCAGTTTTGTGTGCCTGTTATTAATTTAGGTTAAAAGGCTAATCAGTAGGCTAGGCTCTGCTCAAGTAAATCTGCAATGTGAGTCATTCTCTTTTTATCAAATCTATTTACAAAAGCATGTTTATTTTCAAGGTTATAATTACAGGGATTAAGTCTTTGTAATCACCAAATTACAGCCGGTATGTGGGATTTTGTATACATTACTTGATAATCGTCACCATTGGGGCAGCCAATGGGGGATATGACCATAGTCACAGATCCGGTCGAGTGACAAATACCGTGGGTAGTTGGTTTGATATCAGAAACATTGTAATCGCTCTTAATACTGTGAATTATAACAAATGAGTCGTTTTAGTAAAAAGAATGATTCACTCAGTATTTCCCGCTGACAAAACCTTTTTCAAACATGTTTCAGGTGATCTATTGTGATCCAGGAAAAGTGCCGAGACGCACTACAAGCTTAAGGAAGTGGCTCAGAATAAAATAAAGAAACATGTTTTGTAAAATAAAAGATTTCTTCGTGAAATCTCAAGATTGTAAATTACCGGGTTTTATCCCGAGTTGTGAAATAAAATAATCGGGAAATATTTCAGTTTTTAAAAGATCATGATGAAAACTTCCGCTGTTAATTAAATACCACAGGATTTCTGTCACGCGGCTCCTGAAACGGGTCAAACCGGGTCGGGGGCCGTGACACCATTTCCATACAGGCATTTCTAGTTGTTGTAGTAGACCTGAAGGTTTCTGGTGTTCTGCCTTGACTTGTGAACAAGTAAGACACTTAGAAACATATCTAGCTATGTCCTTTTTCATTCCTATCCACCAGAAATTATTTCTTAAATCTTGATACGTCTTATTGTTACCAGGATGCATGGTATACCTAGATTTATGAGCTTCTTCTAAAATCTTATTTCTTAAATCTCCTTGTTTAGGTACCCAAATTCTTTTCTTATGGAATCTCCAAATTCCATCATTTCCTTGCTCTAATTCTTTTATTCGTCCCTTCAGCAGCATCCTCTATTGCTGTCTCTTGAACATTCTTCAGTTGCTCCATTAAATCTAATTGTAAATTTAATCTGAGAGCACGAACTCGTCTTTGGTTCTCATGATACTTACGGCTTAAGGCATCTGCAACTACATTTGCTTTTCCTTCGTGATAATGAATATCACAGTCGTAGTCACTTAGGATTTCCATCCATCTCCTTTGCCTTATGTTCAACTCTTTTTGCCCAAATATGTACCTTAAACTTTTATGATCTGTATAGATAGTAAATTTACTTCCATATAGATAATGTCTCCAAATCTTAAGGGCAAAAATTATGGCTCCTAATTCTAAATCATGAGTCGTATAGTTCTCCTCGTGCTTTTTCAATTGTCGTGATGCATACACAATTACCTTCTTGCGTTGCATTAGCACACATCCAAATCCTAGTTTTGAAGCATCACAGTATACTTCAAAATCTTCAGTCCCTTCTGGTAATGCTAAGATTGGGGCATTTGTTAACTTATGCTTTAGAATCTTAAAAGCTTCTTCTTGCTTAGGTCCCCATTCAAACTTAATTGCTTTACAGGTTAGCTTAGTTAATGGTACAGCTATCTTGGAAAAATCCTTAATAAATCGTCTATAATATCCGGCTAAACCTATAAAACTTCTAATTTCCATTGCTGATTGTGGGATCTTCCATTTGGTAATTGTCTCTATCTTAGCAGGATCTACATGAATACCTTCTTGATTTACCATGTGTCCTAGGAATTGCACTTCTTGCAGACAAAATTCACACTTCGAGAATTTGGCATAAAGCTTTTCTTTTCTTAACAAAGTTAAGAGTGCATGCAAGTGCTGACAGTGTTCTTCCTGACTTTTTGAATAAATAAGTATATCGTCGATGAAGACAATTACAAATTTATCCAAGTACGGTTTACAAATTCTATTCATCATGTCCATGAATACTGCAGGAGCATTTGTTAAACCAAAGGGCATGACTGTAAACTCGTAATGACCATACCTAGTTCTGAAAGCAGTGTTAGGTATGTCTTCTTCTTGTACCTTCAATTGATGATATCCGGAGCGTAAGTCGATCTTAGAAAAAATCTAGCTCCTTGAAGTTGATCGAAAAGATCATCAATCCTAGGTAATGGGTATCGATTCTTAATTGTAACCTTATTCAATTCTCTATAATCAATACACATTCTCATTGATCCATCTTTCTTCTTTACAAATAACACTGGTGCTCCCCAAGGGGATGAACTAGGTTGTATGAAACCTTTACTTAGTAATTCATCTAATTGCTTTTTCAAATCTAACATTTCTGTGGGTGCTAACCGATAAGGTGCTTTAGCTATCGGTGTAGTTCCAGGAATTAGATGAATTCTAAATTCTACTTCCTTATCAGATGGTAATCCAGGTAATTCTTCTGGGAATACATCTGGGTATTCTGAGACTACCGGAATTTCCTTAAGTTCTTTACCCTTAGTACTAATGATTACTGAAATCATATATACTATTCCTTACTTTCGTTCATAACTAGCAACTTTCATTACTGATATGAACTTCATGGGTTTACGTGGTTTATCTCCTGTAATCATGATTACTTCCCTAGTAGGTGCCCGAATTTCTATAGAATTTTTATCACATAGGATTCGAGCATGGTTGGCTACTAACCAATCCATTCCTAATACAATATCGAATTCAGCTAATTTCATAGGCAATAGGTTTGCAGAGAATTTATGACCTGAAAGTTCTATTTCTACATTTTGCAAAACCTTATCTATTTTAACTGAATTCCCATCTGCCGTTTCGACTGTAAAAATCTGCCTAATGTTGGTTAAAGGTAAGTTAAGAGCTTGGCAGAATGAAGTATTGATAAAACTTTGGTTTGCACCAGAGTCAAATAATACTTTTGCATACACGTTGTGAACTAGGAACGTACCAGCTATCACATCAGGGATTAGCTCGGCCTCCTGAGTTGTCAATTGGAAGGCTCGAACATTCTTCTTGGTAGCTCCATCAGCTGGCTTGGCTTTATTGTCTGCTGGTTTAACCAATTTAGGACATTCTGTTTTGAAATGCCCAGATTCTCCACAGTTATAGCAGATCCTTGTTTTCTTTCTGCAATCTTCTTCACGATGTCCTACCATTTTGCAAAAATTGCAAGTTACATTACATCTTCCATAATGTTTCTTTTTGCAATTCCTACAGAACGGCAGAGTTGAGGATTGCCCTGTTCCTCTTTTCTTGAAGCTGCTATTATTACCCGTACGAAATCCTTGAGTAATTTTCTGAGCCAGTTCCTTTTTCCTGTTTTCATCTCTTGTGCGCACCAGTTCGTCAGTTAGGGTGTTAGCTAATTCCACTGCATCGTCAATAGTACGAGGTCTCGCAGCTTTAACGATATTGCGGATTTCGCCAATCAATCCCCAAATATAGCGAGAAATGAGCACGGATTCTGGCGAAGCCAGGGTTGGTACTACTCTCGCATACTCGAAGAATGTCGAAGTATACCCGCGACAATCTACACCCATCATTCGATGATTTAAGAACTTATTTGCCATTTGATCTTTTTCGTATTCGGGACAGAATTTTCTTTCTATTAAATGCTTAAATTCTTCCCAACTCATGGCGTAGGCCATATTTCTTCCTTTGGCTTGAAGTACTGTATTCCACCATTCTAGCGCCCCTTCTTTGAAAAGATTTGAAGAGTACATGACCTTGTCGTCCTTGGCACATTTACTTATTGTAATTACTGCCTCGGTTTTCTCTAACCAACGCAGTGCCGCAATCGCTCCTTCATTGCATGCAAACTCAGATGGTTTACAAGCAAGAAATTCTTTGTAAGTGCAACCAGGCGTTGCAGCTTTCATTTTCTTAGGGAGCGGAGGCTGTCATGGATCATTATCATGATTAGTATGATTACCGCCTCCGTTTACGCTATTACTGAAGTTATCTTCAGAAATACGTTTGCTAGGAATGATTTGTTGAGGTTCAACAGGTTTCTGGGCAGCAGCAAGGATTGCTGGAATAGCATTGGCTATCCCTTGAGCAACGATATTTTCTATATCTTGCCTAGTCATAAATTGATTCTCCGGGTGTTGCTCAGATTGGTTAACCTCGTTAACTGGTTCATTATTAGCGTTTTCCATCTGATAATTAATTTATATAAATTATTAGTATAAAATAATTAATAGCTATACACAAATAATCACAAAATTTCATAACACATGGATAGCCAAAATTATCGATTTCTCGATTCCCATTTTATATATTTTATAATATGCATCAATACACACCATTATCTTACAAAGTTTTATTTGTAGTTATTTTACAAGATTATATTTTACTTATTATTATTATTATTATTATTATTATTATTATTATTATTATTATACAATCACAGTTTCATAACCCCACTATCCTTTGTCAGTTGGTATTTCAGTAACGACGTTCCCTTTCGTCGTACTTCCAGGAGATCTGTTCTCCTACTTCCCGAATCCTATTTCCTGCATCCACCAGTTCCTCGCCAAAGTGGCGGAGTTCAGCTAAATTCTCATTACTCATTGGTGGGTTTGGTATAGGTTCCGGGTCGAACTGAGGGAGAAAGGTATAAGGATTGTTGAGCAAATTTTGAAACTGCCAGTCATTTGTCCACCACTCGTCCATTCCTAGAGGTTGGGTGTGGATTATAGGTTCTGAGATTGTTGGTTCCAAGTTGATTGGAAGTTGATTTTCAGCAGGATAAGGGTAGAGGTTATTATTTATGGGCTTGAGAATATCACAGCTCTCTAATGCACGATCCAATTCCTCCTGAAATGGCAACTCCTCAATTTGCCTAGAGCTTTCCCCAACTTCCATCTCTGCTTGCCTAGAACCTTCTCCAATCTCCATTTCTACCTGTCTAGAACCTTCCCCGATTTCAATACTCTTTCCCTTGTCTATGGGATTTTCTATTTTTGGAATCTTCCTAGTTGCGGGTTTCCTCCTACGCACACGCCTCCATCCTACAAATCTTCTCCTTTTCTTAGGCTTGGGTTTATCCAGAGGTGGAGCGTTAAATTCCATGGGTTCCTCTACATCGGCTATGTAACCCGTAAAGTCTCTAAAACTTCTATTTTCACTGGATAAAGGTTGAGATTCTGAAGGGCTTCAGATAACTCATTCATGCTGTTTAGCATATATGCAAAATACACACAAAAAGCTAAGTTAAATTTTATAATAAAATTTCATAGATAACCTCTAAATATTATTGCATACCGTGTGATTAATTTAATACAAAGGACAACTGACAACTAAAACATATCAGAGTTTACTGTAACTTATTTATTTACTGAGTAAAGTTTCTGGCTTGTAGGTGATAAGGGTGCTAAAACTTGAGTCAGAATATTTAAAGATTTGCATTTACTGCTACAGTGGCTAGCATATAGAGATCTGCCCATTTTTCATCTAACTTGTCTTCCCACGGTGGGTTACTATCTAGTTCTTGGGTTTTCTGATTAACTCTATTTTCTTTTGGTTGTGATTTCTTTATTTTCTCCTGACTTTTCTTAATAATCAAACTTCTTTTATTAGGAGAAAGTGGTTCCTCATATTGTGCTTTTCGAACAAATATTCCCTCCTCAGTATCTACTGAGTATCTTGAGGATTTTGTTTGGGATGAACTTCCCTTCTCTTTTGGTGAACTATCTAATTTAAGATAGATGTTCGAAAGCTTTTGCTTACCCATACTGTAATTAACAATTAATCAGTTAATAAAACACATAAACACAAAATGAAAATCAAGAAAATTAAGTATTTTAAATACTTAATAGGCTTAAATCAGTGGCTCTGATACCACCTTTTTCTGTCACGGCCCCCGACCCGATTTGACCCGGTTTAGGAGCCGCGGGACAGAAAATCCCGTGGTATTTATTTAATTAAGTTGACAGCGGAAGACTTTATCAAGATCTTTTTAAACTGAAATTTCCCGATTATTTTATATCATAATTCGGGATAAAACCCTGATAATTTACAATTATATGATTTCAATGAGAAATCTTTATTTTATAAAACATGTTTCTTTATTTTATATTGAGCCACTCCCTTAAGCTTGTAGTGCTTCACAGCACTTTTCCTGGATCACAACATATCACCTGAAACATGTTTGAAAAATGTTTTGTCAGCGGGAAATACTGGTGAATCATTCTTTTTACTAAAACGACGCGTTTGTTATAATTTACATTATTAAGAGCGATTACAATGTTTCCATATATCAACCAACTACCCACAGTATTTGTCACTCGAACATCCATTGGTAACCTCATAGTCCAATGGTGTCTGTGACTATGGTCATATCACCCCTTGGCTAACTCGTTGTCCAATGGTGAAGTTTATCAAGTAATGTATACAAAACCCCACATACTGGCTGTAATTTGGTGATTACAAAGACTTAATCCCTGTAATTATAACCTTGAAAATAAACATGATTTTGAAAGTAATTTGATAAAAAGAGAATGACTCACATTGTAGATTTAATATGAGCAGAGCTTAGCCTACTGATTAGCCTTTTTATATTTAATAACATGCACACGAACTCGGTTAGTAACTAATACAGTGTAACACCCTAATTCGTATTTGACAAAAGTCGCAGCGGAAACACGAACCATAAAATTTCTTTCATTATAAATACCTCAACTTATTTAAAATTTAACTTTAACATAATTCTTATTCATAAATCCGTCATCCTCTTATTTACTAATTAAAAACATAGCTTACTTTACTACATTTTACATTCAACGTCCCCGTACAATCTCTCTAGTGACTCGGTCTTCAATCCCTAATCCTTCTGATAATCGTTCATTATCCGTACAACCTGCATTCACCACATACATACATAACATTAGCACACATTAAAGAAACAAAGTTCATTTGCGTACACTTCACACTTCGTCATCTTTTAAGCTTTAAGCATTTCATCTGCATATCCATTTCCTGGTGAGGCTTCAATAATGTACCTGCATTACTTTTCATTCTCGAGGCACACCATTAATAACGTTAACCCTCATCGTCTCTAAATCATGCTTACATACGTACTCACATACATATCTACATACGTACATATTTTCCCTACAACTTTACATACGTGCATACACTCATACATTCCTTTATACATACATACATACACATCTACATACATACAAACCTTTCCCACATCATTGCATACATACATACCCTCGTACATATCTTTACACATACATACATACACATCTACATGCATACAAACCTTTCCCACATCATTGCATACATACATACCCTCGTACATATCTTTACACATACATACATACACATCTACATGCATACACACCTTTCCCACATCATTGCATACATACATACCCTCGTACATATCTTTACACATACATACATACACATCTACATACATACAAACCTTTCCCACATCATTGCGTACATACATACCCTCGTACATATCTTTACACATACATACATACACATCTACATGCATACAAACCTTTCCCACATCATTGCATACATACATACCCTCGTACATATCTTTACACATACATACATACACATCTACATGCATACAAACCTTTCCCACATCATTGCATACATACATACCCTCGTACATATCTTTACACATACATACATACACATCTACATACATACAAACCTTTCCCACATCATTGCCTACATACATACCCTCGTACATATCTTTACACATACCTACATACACATCTACATACATACAAACCTTTCCCACATCATTGCATACATACATACCCTCGTACATATCTTTACACATACATACATACACATCTACATGCATACAAACCTTTCCCACATCATTGCATACATACCAATGAGAATTAAATTAATAATTCTTACCTGGGGTACGGGATCCCACTTTAAGGTTCCCAAATGGAACCTAAGGTGGGATTCTTGCCTGGGCTATGGGATCCCGCTTTAAGGTTCAGGAACCTGAGGTGGGATTCTTACCTGGGCTATGGGATCCCGCTTTAAGGTTCAGGAACCTGAGGTGGGATTCTTACCTGGATCCCGCTTTAAGGTTCAGGAACCTGAGGTGGGATTCTTACCTGGGCTATGGGATCCCGCTTTAAGGTTCAGGAACCTGAGGTGGGATTCTTACCTGGGCTTTGGGATCCCGCTTTAAGGTTCAGGAACCTGAGGTGGGATTCTTACCTGGATCCCGCTTTAAGGGTCAGGAACCTGAGGTGGGATTCTTACCTGGGCTTTGGGATCCCGCTTTAACCTCCCGTTTCTTCCTACATGCTTGTAAATTCACATTCTATCATATGAACTTAAAATCCCACATCCGGATTACGGAAATTCTTAACTTACGCTCTATCGGCTTATTATCATTTTCTAACTATTTGACCCGTTATGGGTATTTGCGCATTAAACGGTTTATGACAACAAAACCATACTTCCCATTTCCATACTTGTCCAAAACATTAAACTAATCGTATAACTTGTTCTTAAACCACTTATTAAGATCATTTGCCCAAAATACCCATCAAGGGCATTTTGGTCAACTTTAATCCCATTCTTTACGACGAAAGACTACGACACATAATTGACTTCAACCATCACGCTTAGTTAATTAAAACGCCTTATAACTTAAACGAACATAAGAAGTGATTGCAGAAATCACTTACTTCGTGCGTCCGAGTTCGTGTCCGTTATCTTGTCTCTTTTTGACCCGTTAGCCTTTCATGCTTGAGTCCTTCTCGACATGATTCCTATACTTTCATGTCACCAAATCACATTCTTATTAGCATACATAATTGTACAAGCTAACGATCATATCGATCGTATAATTCATATTTGACGTTCATAGTCACTTCTAACAAGCATAATACATGTAACCAAATTCATATCATTTCCAACTCGTGGAGTCCGTAATGTCATCGCATTAGACACACATACGTCTAACACGCATCATATAACTTACTTTAGTCTTACAATTATGACAACATGACAGTTGACTTTTAGAAGTCAACGGTCCATTTACTTTAACTTTTGACTTTTCATTATATACCCGTAACATTGTAATCGACTATACGGACATCACTATATACATATCATCTTTTACTTACATACAATTTCATCTATTAAGCTCACCTAGGCATTTCATCAAACACTTGGTGTGCGTACTACCTTCTAAGCATAACGTACAACTAATTCATGCACAATCTTCTAATTTCATACATAATTCATCACATTTCTTCCAATCCTTCTAACAAGAATCCATCATACATAACATGATACATCAATTTTGGACAAGAATTGGACCTTGATGATATATCCATGCTATCATCTTTACCCTAACAATTGGGTTTCACCTTTACACATCAAATTAACACAAACCATACATAACATATGTTCTATATGATGATTCTAACACTTATACATGATCGATTTCACATTAACTTATGGATTAGAACATAACCCACTTCACACATGATCACCAATCTTTGATTCAAGACATACCTTACGATCCCCTTGTGAAGGTGATCACTAATTCATGCTCGGTTGTGAATTTGGGCCTTGATTCATTCTTCAATTTGAAGCTTTTGCATGAACTAGGGTTTGGGGCTCTTGAGAGCCCCTGATCGATCTATCCAGAACACACACGAAAGTGTGTGTGTGTGTGTGTGATCTTTTATTTATTAACATAACTTTCATTCCATACCACTTTAGTCCCTCGTGTTTACCTCTAAAACACAATTGGCACCACTTTCATCTTTTAATGGTTTTCACCATACACTTAACTAGGTCAAATAGACTAGTTATTTATTTCATTGAATATTCATGGGGAACATAAAACGAATATAAACATTCGGGTTTTGGGGCGTTACAAGTCTACCCCCCTTAAATGAGGTTTCGTCCCCGAAACCTTTCTTATTTCCTCTTACACACACACATCAATGTTTGACTTAACACTCTCATCACATTCATAAGTAATCATCCTAACTCATTTCATAATTATTCATGCAATTGGCTTTTTCTTCTTAACAAGGCTGTACTTTCCATGGCATACTTTCATATAACATTCTCATTTCCTTTGACCCGTTAAAACAGGTTAATATACATTCTTATTCAAACTTATAATAATGCTTACACTCATATGATCATTTTATAACAGATTAAATACCTTCATCTCATCCTTTAAGATTTCATTCTATAGACGCATTGCATAACATTTAACCCTTGTTTTGTTATCACAACAAAACTACCATTTCATAGTCACACCTACGTGCTTAACTCCGTAGCTAACATCACTCTACGTTTCTATAATCTTTTGTACCATACATATCCTCACGTTACTTGCACATTCGGATATTTTCATTCCTATCATTCTTTTGTTCTTTTGATTTACATTACTTTCATGACTTGTTCGACGCATACATGGTCAAGCTATTGACTTCTTCTTATGTAGACTAGTTCCGTCTTTTATATCTTAAATCCGTTTCGCGGATTCGAACACATTATTCATACCTTTCGTACCTTCTATGTTTTGAATCCGTCTCGCGGATTCAAACAGTGCATTTACGCCTTTCATTCTTTGAATCTGTCTTGCGGATTCAAACATTGCATATACACTTTTCATCCCTTGAATCCGTCTCGTGGATTCAAGCATTGCATTCATATCTTTCATTCTTTGAATCCGTCTTGCGGATTCAAACATTGCATATACGCTTTTCATCCCTTGAATCCGTCTCGCGGGTTCAAGCATTGCATTCATATCCTTCATTCTTTGAATCCGTCTCGCGGATTCAAACATTGCATATACGCTTTTCATCCCTTGAATCCGTCTCGCGGATTCAAGCATTGCATTCATATCTTTCATTCTTTGAATCCGTCTCGCGGATTCTAACATAGCATTTGATACTCTCATTCTTGAGAGTCTTACATTTCGCTTCACCCTCACGTCCACCTACTACTTAATTCTAACGGACATACCTGTATTAATTATCACGGTCCCACGAACGTCATATGCTTCACGTGTACTGGCCAGGTACACAATCCACATACTAGTTTCGTGTCTTCGTGTAATTGTCACCTTATGTCCGAAGAATTAGGTTTCGGCACGTGTATCATTTTTCAAAACATGTTTACTATACCATCATGGTCCTTCATTTAGCATTTTTTTTTTCTTCCCTTAATGCATTTTACCATTTCATATACCGACATATTGAATTTACGTACCTGGGTTCAACTTTATCTTATTTCATGCCTTGGTGTCGGTACTTGACCGCACTCGCGGATCATCCTCTTCAAACGCTTATACTTACCTTGCATATACAAAACCGTCAGTTTCTTTATGCGTGTACATAAGTACATACTTACATTCTCTTTTACCTTTGGATCTTGACCGAGTCTTGGATTGTACGGGTTTCTTATCACAAGAGCACACAGGTTTGAGTTCAAGTACTTACCTTCTTACACTTGATTCTCTCAAACCAGGGCTCTGATACCAACTTGTAACACCCTAATTCGTATTTGACAAAAGTCGCAGCGGAAACACGAACCATAAAATTTCTTTCATTATAAATACCTCAACTTATTTAAAATTTAACTTTAACATAATTCTTATTCATAAATCCGTCATCCTCTTATTTACTAATTAAAAACATAGCTTACGTTTACTACATTTTACATTCAACGTCCCCGTACAATCTCTCTAGTGACTCGGTCTTCAATCCCTAATCCTTCTGATAATCGTTCATTATCCGTACAACCTGCATTCACCACATACATACATAACATTAGCACACATTAAAGAAACAAAGTTCATTTGCGTACACTTCACACTTCGTCATCTTTTAAGCTTTAAGCATTTCATCTGCATATCCATTTCCTGGTGAGGCTTCAATAATGTACCTGCATTACTTTTCATTCTCGAGGCACACCATTAATAACGTTAACCCTCATCGTCTCTAAATCATGCTTACATACGTACTCACATACATATCTACATACGTACATATTTTCCCTACAACTTTACATACGTGCATACACTCATACATTCCTTTATACATACATACATACACATCTACATACATACAAACCTTTCCCACATCATTGCATACATACATACCCTCGTACATATCTTTACACATACATACATACACATCTACATGCATACAAACCTTTCCCACATCATTGCATACATACATACCCTCGTACATATCTTTACACATACATACATACACATCTACATGCATACACACCTTTCCCACATCATTGCATACATACATACCCTCGTACATATCTTTACACATACATACATACACATCTACATACATACAAACCTTTCCCACATCATTGCGTACATACATACCCTCGTACATATCTTTACACATACATACATACACATCTACATGCATACAAACCTTTCCCACATCATTGCATACATACATACCCTCGTACATATCTTTACACATACATACATACACATCTACATGCATACAAACCTTTCCCACATCATTGCATACATACATACCCTCGTACATATCTTTACACATACATACATACACATCTACATACATACAAACCTTTCCCACATCATTGCCTACATACATACCCTCGTACATATCTTTACACATACCTACATACACATCTACATACATACAAACCTTTCCCACATCATTTCATACATACATACCCTCGTACATATCTTTACACATACATACATACACATCTACATGCATACAAACCTTTCCCACATCATTGCATACATACCAATGAGAATTAAATTAATAATTCTTACCTGGGGTACGGGATCCCACTTTAAGGTTCCCAAATGGAACCTAAGGTGGGATTCTTGCCTGGGCTATGGGATCCCGCTTTAAGGTTCAGGAACCTGAGGTGGGATTCTTACCTGGATCCCGCTTTAAGGTTCAGGAACCTGAGGTGGGATTCTTACCTGGGCTATGGGATCCCGCTTTAAGGTTCAGGAACCTGAGGTGGGATTCTTACCTGGATCCCGCTTTAAGGTTCAGGAACCTGAGGTGGGATTCTTACCTGGGCTATGGGATCCCGCTTTAAGGTTCAGGAACCTGAGGTGGGATTCTTACCTGGATCCCGCTTTAAGGTTCAGGAACCTGAGGTGGGATTCTTACCTGGGCTTTGGGATCCCGCTTTAAGGTTCAGGAACCTGAGGTGGGATTCTTACCTGGATCCCGCTTTAAGGTTCAGGAACCTGAGGTGGGATTCTTACCTGGGCTTTGGGATCCCGCTTTAACCTCCCGTTTCTTCCTACATGCTTGTAAATTCACATTCTATCATATGAACTTAAAATCCCACATCCGGATTACGGAAATTCTTAACTTACGCTCTATCGGCTTATTATCATTTTCTAACTATTTGACCCGTTATGGGTATTTGCGCATTAAACGGTTTATGACAACAAAACCATACTTCCCATTTCCATACTTGTCCAAAACATTAAACTAATCGTATAACTTGTTCTTAAACCACTTATTAAGATCATTTGCCCAAAATACCCATCAAGGGCATTTTGGTCAACTTTAATCCCATTCTTTACGACGAAAGACTACGACACATAATTGACTTCAACCATCACGCTTAGTTAATTAAAACGCCTTATAACTTAAACGAACATAAGAAGTGATTGCAGAAATCACTTACTTCGTGCGTCCGAGTTCGTGTCCGTTATCTTGTCTCTTTTTGACCCGTTAGCCTTTCATGCTTGAGTCCTTCTCGACATGATTCCTATACTTTCATGTCACCAAATCACATTCTTATTAGCATACATAATTGTACAAGCTAACGATCATATCGATCGTATAATTCATATTTGACGTTCATAGTCACTTCTAACAAGCATAATACATGTAACCAAATTCATATCATTTCCAACTCGTGGAGTCCGTAATGTCATCGCATTAGACACACATACGTCTAACACGCATCATATAACTTACTTTAGTCTTACAATTATGACAACATGACAGTTGACTTTTAGAAGTCAACGGTCCATTTACTTTAACTTTTGACTTTTCATTATATACCCGTAACATTGTAATCGACTATACGGACATCACTATATACATATCATCTTTTACTTACATACAATTTCATCTATTAAGCTCACCTAGGCATTTCATCAAACACTTGGTGTGCGTACTACCTTCTAAGCATAACGTACAACTAATTCATGCACAATCTTCTAATTTCATACATAATTCATCACATTTCTTCCAATCCTTCTAACAAGAATCCATCATACATAACATGATACATCAATTTTGGACAAGAATTGGACCTTGATGATATATCCATGCTATCATCTTTACCCTAACAATTGGGTTTCACCTTTACACATCAAATTAACACAAACCATACATAACATATGTTCTATATGATGATTCTAACACTTATACATGATCGATTTCACATTAACTTATGGATTAGAACATAACCCACTTCACACATGATCACCAATCTTTGATTCAAGACATACCTTACGATCCCCTTGTGAAGGTGATCACTAATTCATGCTCGGTTGTGAATTTGGGCCTTGATTCATTCTTCAATTTGAAGCTTTTGCATGAACTAGGGTTTGGGGCTCTTGAGAGCCCCTGATCGATCTATCCAGAACACACACGAAAGTGTGTGTGTGTGTGTGATCTTTTATTTATTAACATAACTTTCATTCCATACCACTTTAGTCCCTCGTGTTTACCTCTAAAACACAATTGGCACCACTTTCATCTTTTAATGGTTTTCACCATACACTTAACTAGGTCAAATAGACTAGTTATTTATTTCATTGAATATTCATGGGGAACATAAAACGAATATAAACATTCGGGTTTTGGGGCGTTACATACAGCATTTACGATAACTCACGAGATTAAATCCTCACAATTAATGACAAAGTGCGATACTTAAACATCCATCGATTTAACGACAAATGAGAAAGCATAAACCCTAATGTGGGCAGCACTTAAACATCCATTGGATAGTTTAATCAATCGGACATTGAATCGTAGCAGCGATCGAGTTAATACCCGGTATCGGAGCAGCACCTTGCTATTATTGAAAGTAATTTCGACTTCAGAGTATTGTAACTTTATTTTTGAAAGTTTGTTTCGACACCAGTGGACTGTGCATGCAACAAGCTATTTATAGCTGATTTTTAAGGCTCACGCGGCCCGCGTAAACCATAAGCCATACCTTACGCGGCCCGCGAGGCCGCCTAGTCTACGAATAGGCTTGATTGGTCATAGGTAGGTTATCCAGCTGGTCAATACGTGGATCCGGAACACTTATCCGGTCAAACAAGTCTTGACGCGGCCCGCGTAAGACAAGGCTTGTCTTTTACGCGGCCCGCCTGGGAACCAGAATTTTGTTTTTCTTGATTTTAAATATGGTTTAGGGTTTCTGGGGTCCGGGTTTTTACTTACGGGTATTTTTTAGGACAATTTTGAGAGTCCTTACAGATAACCCTTAGGTTCCTAATCGGCCTCACAATCTCTGAAGGACTTCATATGAGACTAATGGATGTCGTCACCGCATACTTCTGCGGGACACTTGAAAATGGCATCTACATAAAAATCCCTAAAGGATTAAAATTGACTGAAGCATTAAAATCAACACCTCGAGATATGTGTTCTATAAAGCTCCAGAGATCTTTATATGGTCTCAAACAATCTGGTCGTATGTGGTACAATCGACTTAGTAAATATCTCGAAAAAGAAGGATACAATTCTGATGTAATCCGTACATGTGTCTTTATAAAACGATCACTCTCAAATTTCACTATAATAGCAGTCTATGTTGACGATATCAACATCATCGGATCTCCTGAAGAGATAGAGAAAGCTGCTCAGTTGTTAAAGAAGGAATTTGAAATGAAAGATCTTGGTATGACAAAATTATGCATCGGACTACAATTTGAGTATCTGTGGAATGGCACATTTGTCCATCAATCAAACTACATCCAGAAGATGTTAGTACGTTTCAATATGGATAAAGCACATCCGTTTAGCATACCTATGGTGGTCCGACCGCTAGATCCACACAAGGATCCTTATCGCCCTTAAGAAGAAGGCGAAGAAGTACTTGGTCCAGAAGTACCGTACTTAAGCGCGATCGGTGCCCTTATGTACCTCGCAAATAACACATGTAGACACTGGAATGGTGTAAAACATATAGACACTGGAATGGTGTAAAACATATATTCTGGTATATTTGCGGGACACAAGACTTAGGTCTTTTCTATCAGAAAGATCAAAAGTCCCAACTTGTTGGGTATGTCGACGCTGGATATCTATCAGATCCTCACAAAGCAAAATCTCAGACAGGCTATGTATTCACATACGGTGGCACAACAATTTCTTGGAAATCGACTAAGCAAACACTTACAGCAACATCATCAAATCATGCTGAACTGATAGCATTGTATGATGCTGGTCGAGAATGCGTGTGGTTGAGATCAATGATCAATCATATACAAGAAGCATGCAGATTGGAACAAATTAAGAAGGACCCGACGATTATCTATGAAGACAACGCTGCCTGCATAGCTCAAATAAAAGAAGGCTACATCAAAGGCGATAGAACAAAGCAAATCTCACCAAAGTTCTTCTCAACGTATGACCTACAAAAAGAAGGAGAAATTGATATTCGTCAGATCAAGTCAAGTGAAAACCTAGCTGACCTTTTCACAAAATCACTACCTAGAAGCAGTTTTGAGTATTTATCGCAAAGGATCGGGCTTCGAAGATTGAAAGACGTTAGTTAAATTGAGGTGGAGCATTATACACGCTGTACTCTTTTCCTTGACTAAGTTTTGTCCCATTGGGTTTTCTTAGTAAGGTTTTTAACGAGGCAACATAACTGGTTCAGCAGTATCAGTTTATCTCATAGGTCCTGAAGTACCAATTTAACATCATCCTGACGTATGTTGTTAATTTGTGTATAATGAATAGTAATGTATATCTGAGGGGGAGTGTTATAAAATCAGATACACTCATATACATAACTCCCACCATAACCGTTTTGTCAGTTACACATGAATGTATAACTCCCACCATAACCGTTTTATCAGTTACACATGAATGTATATTATTGTATGGAATGATGGAATGAGAATGGCTTCCAAAATTTTACAATTCAATTTCCTATTAATTTCTTATCACGATATAAATTATAAAGACATCCAATGTTTGAATTTTTTTATGCAAATCATTTGAAAAAAAATGAAGGAAAGAAATTGTATGGCTATTAAAAGATAATTTTTGTCTAAGTTACTATAAAATCAAACTAGGTTATAACCCCGTGTATTACACGGGTTGAGTAAATAAATTTATATACTATATAATAAAAGAAACCATTTTTGTGACACTTGTCATCATATTATGCCATGTTTTATAGATAAGTATTATTTTAGTTTAATCTTTTCTAATTAATTATTGATAATCCTCCTACTAAATATTTTTAATAAAATATTATTTAAAACTCCGTAAATGTATAAGTGATAAATAATATTAGTTAGAGTAAATTACAATTTTGGACCCTGTGGTTATATAATTTTTACCCTTTTAGCCCAAAAAAATATTTTTTTAACATCTGAGTCCCCAACGTCTTTTTTTCTAACCCTTTTGGCCCCTAACACTAACCCCATCCATTAAATGTTAGGGGACAAAAGGGTTAGAAAAATGACGTTAGGGGCCAAAAAGATTAGAAAAAAGACGTTGTAGGCTCAGATGTTAAAAATTCTTTTAGGGATAAAAGAGTAAAAGTGATATAATCACAGGGGCCAAAATCGTAATTTACTCTATTAGTTAAATAAATAATATTATAAATGAGAAGGAGATTAAACTAAATAATAATTATCCATAAGAAATTAAACTAAAAAATATTTAGTAGGAGGATTATCAATAATTAATTAGAAAAAATTAAACTAAAATAATACTTATCTATAAAACATGGCATAATATGATGACAAGTGTCACAAAAATGGTTTCTTTTATTATATAGTATAGATTCATACCTATCATCACTTTATGGGTTTTGCAATTTTTTATAATACTTGATTCTCTTACTAATTAAAATTAGCTCATACCTTGAGAAATTAAAAAATTAAAGATAGTTATCGTATTAATTTCAATTTGAAAGTTAAGATTGGGATAAAAATATTAAGTAGGGATTAATCTTTTTTACCGAGATTTAAGGATTAAATTAAAAAAATATGATTAACTATTAAACTAAAAGGGGTATATTTTAGGCGGAAAAATAGAATTACAGATAGCCCGAATGATTACCATGTGTCTTAAGTTGGTTTACTTTGTTATATGTATAGATAACTATTACAAAATTATAAGATAAATAAACTACTTTTACCCATTAGATCATTTTTTTTTTCAAATTCCCTTTTTTTCATTTTAAAAACTTTAAAGTAATAATATTTGAAATTACATCGAGATAGAAGGTAAACGAGCAACAAGCTGCACCGCTACCCTTTTTTGAATAACAAAACTAAATCTTTTAAAAACTACATCCATAGATCTCGGGGTCATAATATTACTGTGCATGACCCTTTGAACTCGGTTAAGTAGGTCTACAGCCTCTGGCGCAAGGAACCTAAAAGTATCAAAATCAAATGAGATAAACACGTGCTGGTTGTTAAGGCACACTTTCTCATGTTTGGTCACTTTGCCTGAAGCATCTTTTAAAGCAGCCTGACCTACCGTGAAAACACTACCCCCTAAGCCCACAAAAGAGGGAAACCCCTGTTAAATCTACACACACGTGTTTTCCTCCTATCCATCCGAAGACCAAAATGTCGGTTGGTCTAAGGGTAGATCTTCCTTCTAATGGATCAGTTAAGAAATTCACGGGTGCCTCTTTCTTAGCAGAAATCCCAACACGTCTGAATATGTCAAAAAGGACATCCCTAACCAAATCATGTCGGTACTTGAAACCCGGGAGCTCTCTACAATGAACTGTATGCTCCCCAAAAGAGACCAAACACGCCTTATGACAAACATGGCATATCTCATCAACTGGAAATAAAGGAATTATGAGGCGATACTTAAGGATAGTACGAAACTCCACCGGCGACATATGCTGGCTTAACCCATCTATAGGTATAGCAAGAAGAAAATCTTGGGCATGTGGTACTCGTAGACACTCAAAAATGAGTTTTTGTCTAACGGTCAAGTCAAACTATACTTCAATGTCCTAGACAATTTTACTAGAAAGACCACTCGCCAATGCTATTGGGCTTTAGGGGGGTGTTCTTTTTAGTGAAACCGCTAAAGTCGAAGCTTGGAATCGTATCACGAAGACAAGCCAAAACACAAATATAATCAGAATTCATACCACATATGCCACTGTCTCGTAAGATGTGGTTCGTAGTACCCAAGATTGGGCCCTCAAGGCTACAAAGGCATAAGATGAAGCCTCAATAGTTGAATACAACCCCAAACCCCCAAATCTAATAGGTAAGGAGGCAAGTTGCCACTGGAAGTCTCCAGAGAAAGGACCTTCACAAACTACTAATTCCTCAATCGCCTCACGCAAACCCTTGTCAAAGAATAACGCTGCATCTTCAATGTGTACCGGTTGGCATGTCCTCAAGCCAAAGAAAAGTTTGGCAATGCCCATACAGGATCGAAGCAATAGTAGTTGACTCTGCTAGTCGCCTAGTTTGGGTAGGAGACGCATTAAATCCACAACATTAACAGCTCTTTTCAAATCGATGAGTGGGATATGAATAAATTATGTATCTTCCAATTTATTTATTAAGATTATATCCTCTTCTAGCCGCTTATGATCAATTAGAGCTATGTGAGTCCGGACAACTAGCTAGAGTTTAAGGACGTCCGGGAATAAGAGACAACGAACACTACTAGAGAATTAGGTATTTGCTACCACATTTTCGGTCGCAAAACGGTAGCAATTGCTCTTTTGCCACCGTTTTGCCACCAAAAACTCGGTGGCAAAAGCACACGTAGCAAATGCCCTATTGCCATATTTTTTGCTACCAATTTTGCTACCGTTGTTGATTTGCCACCGTTTTGCTACCGCTTTTTGTCACCGTTTTGCTACCGCTATTTTGCCACCTTTTTGCTACCCTTTTTATCACCGTTTTGCTACCACATTTTGTTTTGCCACCGTTTTGCCACCTTTTTGCTACCGCTTTGTCACATTTTACTACCGTTTTGCTACCATTTATGGTATTCCATTCTATAAATTGCCTATTCCATTTCATAAAAACATAACAATTTATAATTTGTTGCCATTCCATTAAAATGTAAAAATTTATACATCCAATATAAACATCCAAATCAAAACATCAAATAACTAAAATTAAATTTTCCAAATCCAAACATCCAAACTAGCATCCTACAGTAATATGTTATATGTTAGAAACGAAAGGTCGTACGATAGTGTCTTGAGGACCTTCCATACTTGACCAGAGTCAGTATTTTGTTCTGCTTCCATGTTATCAGCTCACCACCTACAGTTAATGAAAATAAATTATCATCAAATCAACTTAATAACTCGTACCATCAGCACCAGAAGCAAGATACTCTCTTGCATGTTCCAGATGGATGAAAATAAATTATCATCAAATCTCCTCCACAGGCCATTGGATCAGCTGCCTCCCACTTCCGTCCAACCAGACGGCCCTCGGAAACGACTGCAAAACAAACATATCATACATAAACGACATCGCTTTTAGCTCCGATCATCGCCCGATCAATGCATATTAGTAAAAAGTGCAGTAGATGTGTTTGGTTTATTAACTTAAAAAAAAAGTGAAACAGTATCTGCCGGTCCGATCGTGCACACCAGCTTCGTCCTCCGCGTGCTCTTGAACCCGTTCTCCTTCAGCTCCGCCCGTCACCGCATCCACCTCGATCGAACCCGCAGATACTGAAACCCGTTTTGCTTTTTAAAACCACGCCGAATGCTAAAATTCATACAAACGTACACATATAATTCTAGGAATTTGATCATTGTCTAAACAGAAAAAGAGAATCACCCTTCCAACTATCAATTCTACTATCATGAAATCTTTAATTAACAAATACTACTTAAGTAACAAATATATTACAGGCAAAAGTAGTACCGGAAGGAGAAAAGCGCCGGTCTTCTACCATCAAATCAACTTGATATACGTTATGCATCAAACTTCAAAGTGCCGGTAATTTACCTTAATGAGGCCGGTTTTCTTGTCAAGTTCATATTTCACTTTGCTTCCTTTGGTGATCTCAATAACCCATATAAAAAATAAAAATTACAACTCAATTAATAAGAAATTTTAGTTCAATATTTTATACGGCTCAGTCTAGCCTAATCCTGGCTGAATAAATACCAAAAAGAAAGAGAGCACACGACACACTTCTCAAAAACCACAAACCAAAACTAAGTAACAAATCTCAATGATCTATATATTCACTAACTTCAAGTTTCATCAGACCCTCCTTTATGGTCCCAGCCCACCTTAACACACATCCTATGTTTGAAGCCATAGGAAAACGCCAGATGAAATGATACCCTGTAACACATATATTTCTCTGGATCAACCCAAAGAAGCATGTGAGCCAACTCGAGCTCCATAAGTGGAGCTCGGACTTGGGCTTCTTAATAAATGAGCTTACTTATAGGCTAGAGATCCGTATTAAAAAAATATAATACTAATTGTTCTTCACTTTTACTTAATCACATTGACTTTTGACCTTGTATAGATTTTTTACCATACAAAAACATGAATTGTTTTTATTCTAACTTGGGTTTTTACTCACGGGGGTAATGGTTTGAAAGTTACCCATATTTATTTTTAGCGCATAGAACATCCTAAGCTGCTTTACAAAAATAATTATTGTAATAGCATAGTTATTTAAGCATATTTAACAAGCGAAGACCTGATCCGGCTAGTTTGTTTTTGACCAAATATTTAAGGTCATTAATGAACTCAATGTAATTATTCAGGACCATAACCTGTTTAAGAAATTCAATATAAAATTCGTATTTCATGAAACAAATACATTAACAATTTAACACAATATACTAACCATATCGATGCCAGCTGTAATACTAGCTAAGACAGAGTAAGTGTAGTTGGAATGAGGAGGCAAAGTAATTCGGTCAGTTCCCTCCCAATCTGAGATAACAAAACCCTGACAAGAAAACAAAACTAAAGTTCACTTTAAAAGAAAAGAAAAAAATTATTGGATGTAAAAATATATACCTTGAAATTAAGCTTGTCCTTGAGGTATCCAGTAATAAGATCGCGATTGGCATGCATTCTTTAACCGTTCCAGCTGGAATACGACACCATGACTGTTGATACACCAGGGATAATAGAGTCATAATAAGGGGGCATGTGGATACTTAGCAATTCATGCTGATTGGCCACGGTGTTATTTTCATCTATGTCGCGAGTCGTCCCACCGTCTGCCACAAAGTGCTTTGCACATGCAACTACCAGAGTAATATGTACATTTTACTAGAAATCGAATTTACCTGAGTTACTTGAGACGAACGATCGATTTAGAAATCAAATTTATTTGAAGAAGATCTGAAACTGTTTTAGTCGCGATCGATTGAATTCAAATGTAGATCAGGTTTGTACCGCACTCCACCTTTTTTCTACACCTCAAATACCAAGACTTGTAAGATTAAAGCAATTTTATACAATATATATGATGTAAATATTTTGAGTTCTCGCAATCTGTAACAAAACTTAGAAATAAATGCAATGAGACTTACCACATTGACCTTGTCGACAGTGTTATCCAAATACTCATCTGCCTTTTCACTAAGCCAATCCTCAAGCAAAGCATAAGGTTCACAATCTACAAACGCTTGTTTGTTGTTATGCACCCAAACCCGACCACTGTCATCCTGCATAATAAACCATGCCAGCAAATGTTTCAAAAACAAATGGTGCACCAGTCTTAACAAAAAGGTTTTTTTAAGAAACATACCATCACATCAGTCACATCAATGACTCCAACAAGCCCATGACTCTTTTCGCCATTATGTATCATGCTCCCAACTCTTTTGTAAGCCTATAAGAAACATTAAAGATTTTAAATTATAAAACAAACATTAAGCAAAGAAAAAAATGCTAAAAAGAATACAGAAACGAACATAAAATGATATAAACTCGCCTCGATCAACCGGCGGTGCCAATATATAATAATTCCACAATTACCCTGCTCCAGGTCTAGTTGAGAGTGTCCAAGAATGAGCTGAACTGGTTTATCCGATACAAAACCATTTTCTATGCTAGTCTTGTGTAGAAACTTTGCTAAAGGCCGGCTTTTAACCTGTTGCAAGTTAAGTTTATAGGTATCAAGCGTGGTTTAAAAGGCTAAAATGTACAAACAAATGAGACATGCACAACTTCTGTTTGTACATAGAGCAACACTTTGCATACGTGAAGCTCTCGCCTCACCGCGTGGCTTTCGAAACCTAAACACCTTGGAGCACCTCACACCTTTTTAAACCAAGGTATCAAATGATCATCTTGATTAACTCATGAAAAAGAACTTGAAAAATGTACTTTACATACCAATGACCCTTGGACTTTTATCTTCATCCTCGGATCTAAGAAGATAACTTCTAAATAGGATCTGAGTGAATAGTCCAGTGGAACCTGAAAATCATGGCAATAAAGAATCATATTTAATTATAGAGTAAAATGCTATTTTCGTCCCCTAATGTATTTGTATATAACCAAAGAAAATCAACCATTCAACAAGATCTAAAAGTGAATATAAGCTTTATAACACTTGTTACCTTGTTAACAAACCACAAGAAATCTGGTACCAGTGTGGGCGATAGTTATCGGCTTCCTTTTCATCGAATCCCAGCTGATTTTGCAGCCACAGTGTCGGCACTAGCTAAACCAAGTTCCTTCTCAGTTTGAACAGATGCAGTCACTTAACAACAAGAAAGTAAATTCATCACTCAAATCAACTCAAACCATACGCAGTCCATACCACTTATCAACAGTTTTACATAAATTCACCAACAAAATTGAACGAAAACTGACAGAAATTATGAAAAAATTATGTCAAAATACAATAAGATGAACTTTACGAACACAATCGAACAAAAACTAACAAAAATTACGAACAAATTAGGTCAAATATCATAAGATTTAACTTCATGAACACAATCATACTAAAACTGCCAAAAATTAGGAACAAATCAGGTCAAAATATCATAAGTTGAACTCTACGAACAAAATCGAACTAAAACTAACATAAATTAGGGACAAATTAGGTCAAAATATCATACTGTGAACTTTACGAACACAATCGAACTAAAACTAACAGATATTACGAACAAATTAGGGCAAAATTAGAAAAATAGAGTGAGAAATCGTACCGAGATAGTGAAGTTTCTTCAATGATCCGGATAGAGTGAGAAATCGTACCGAGATAGTGAAGTTTCTTCAATGATCAGGAAATGGTGCGATGGCGGAGGTTGTGCAACAGTGAGGTGGTGCGACGGTGGATATGGTACGATGGTGGAGGTGCTACGGTGGACATGCTATGGTGGAGGTGGAGTAGCGATGAGGGGAAATTGGAGGCAATGAGGATCTGTTGTTCGGGGTTAAGATGTAGGGCAAATTGGAGGCAACAGAGGAGGTTTAACTTCTTTTATATATTTAGTTGTATAATTACTTTTTTATTATGTTTCCTACCAATTTGCTACCAATGCAAAATTTCCAACTGTTTCACGTTAATGAATTTGCTATCCAGTTTTTCGGTAGCAAATTTTGGTGGCAGTTGCTTAATTTTGTAGTAGTGGAAGACATGACTATGTTATGACTTGTGATGAGTAGATGGTGTGTATACGTGTAGGAAGAATCATGGGAGAGCTTGTCAAACGAGTTCGGTGGTGTGCTATAAGTGCAGCAAAGCTAGGGACATATTGTCAAGGCTCGATGACAATACATTATCAGTGTCATGAGTCGGAACACAAGAAAAGTGAGTGCCCAAAACCGCAGACCGGGCCTTTCAAATTACTGCAAAGGGAAGGTGATTCCTCGTGTTGTCACGTGTATATTATTTATTTATTTATTACTTCTATACCCGCAAATTACGTTTTATTTGATTATGCTGCAAGTAGGTCTTTTATATCATGCAAATATAGTCGAAAGTTTAATATTTTCTTAATACATTAGATATTCCTTTGGAAGTTTAGTAGCACATAATTGAATCTCGGGGCGACAATGTTTACATGTGTTCTTTTCGTTTTGTAAGAATATATATTTTATGTTGCATTATATTTGCATATGTAACAAACTATTTCTGTTATTCTAATTTTTAATTTGATGTTCTCTTTGGTGAAATCTTTTCTAGATATTCAACATATATCATGTTACCAGGCCCTTTTTATCGAGTGGATATGGATATGTGTATGAGTATGACCATTTGACTCGATCTACTGTCATCCTTACTTGTACAAGATAGACTCGATTCTTAGTGTGTTTTTTTTTGTTTCTGATGATTTAATCTCAATAGTATTTTTTATGTTTTGATTATCACACTTTTCTACGAAGGGTAATTCTCTCATTTTTTTTTAAATAATAAAATGTTGATGACACTAATTCGAATTCATTGATGACCTTTTAACATTTTTGTAAGCCTTGTAAATTCGTATATCGAATCAGTGTGAGAAACAGTAGGGCACAAGATCCAAACGATTCCATTAACAATCATGGTGGGGGAAGAAGGTTGGAAAAAGTGAGTAAAAAACAAGAGAATATATCGTGGTAATCTTAATGTATGTGCAACATCATGGTTCTTGAAGCTAGAAAAACATGTAATATTCATATATGAACACTTTTCCAAAAGTATGACATACAAATATAACAAAAGCACACACAACAAAAACCCTAGTTTGCTTTATATATATTAGATGCAACCCCTTTTGACATTTATGCACTCGACATTTCCAAAAGGCATTTTTCTTCTATGAAAGCTTCACAACCTTTTTGGTTAATATCTAGAATAAACTTTGAATTAGCTGGCACTATCCCATCTAATCTTTTTTATGTCTCAGAAGCAGACAAATTTCTTTAGAAGTCAATGCATTCATCTTTGAAAATTTAGTATTTAAATTAATATTTATTCTTTTATCTCTATTTCTTAATGATGGGAACTCACATAAGACCAGGGGCGGATCTACCCTTCAAGAAGGGGTAACCTCCGTTACCCCTTAACGCTCCGATGGTAGTGTAAATTTTGAAAAAAAATTAACGTTTTTTCGATTTCGTTATCCCTTTTCTTTGGAACGTTGCCCCTATAATATTTTTCTAGATCCGCCACTGCATATGACATACGGCCATGATCTATGCATCTTTATTTAATTTTCATTTTAATTAAACAATGATTCTAAAGGTTTAGACCCTTCATCCCCTCCATCTCTAGCTTCTATGATGGCTTTCTTTTATGTCAATTTTATAATCTTTGTTCCCAAGTGGATTTTTCTAATTATTTCATTTTTTAGTCAATATTTTTGTTTTTTTGGGTATCATAGTCAGTGAAGGTTGGCTAGTTCACATGTTTAAGTAAATAGTTTATTCACCATACATGTTCTTAATATAATGTACCCATTTAAATAATCCAAATTTTGCCCTTAAGCCCATGATAAGTAACCTTTTTTCATATTAATTTTTGAAACAAGATGAACTAGCTAGTTTGTTACAATCCATGTTTTTAATAGATTCATATCAACATCAACTTAAACAAAATTCTTGTTGTTCGGTGTATGCAAATCTTGAATAGCCTCCGATCAACGAAACTTAAACCTATTATAGAAATGTTTTGTTACTGATTATTTTTCTAAAGTAAGCCGACAGGATTTCATTATTGGACACCAATAATTTTATACTTGGTACCACATTTGAAATTTCTAAAGACTTGAATTAGGATCAACATCAACTCGATTATTATATGTAAAATCCCAATTTCAAAGGCAAAGGACAGATGAACAGTGTATGAAAAGGATATTACCTATACATAAGATAATGCTAATCAAAATATAATTTTACATTAATACCTATGGAATAATAGGCTTTATATATAGTCTTGATAGCTTAAAATGAAATGCTAAAACTAATAATTTCCAAAAAGGACAGATGAACAAAGGGGACACTTTTTTAGCATTTATACTACCTAAGATTAATATTAAAGAAAATTTTTCCCAAACCCAATCTTCCCTAATGCTAGATATGATGATGATGATGATGATGATGATGATGATGATGATGGTGGCCATGTTGAGCATCCATACATGGTTGACTCAATAACTAATAGTACATAACCTTTTCTACTTCCTTGATGTCATCAACAAAAAAGTTAAGATTGTTGTCAATGCTACTGGAGCAAAGATTGGTGCTAATGAGCTGCTTAATCTCCTCAAGACTGCAGTCCAATGAAGAATCCCCATAACACCCTTTTATCTTCTCATAATTCTTACCAAACTCCTTGTTATAATCACCCCTCAAGTTTCCCATTTTGTTATAATCATACACACCTACATGAAAGCTCCCATCAGAGTTAGTACTTGAACTAACTTGATCACCTCCACATATGACAAGGGTAGAACTGTCTTTTGCCCCTTGTGATTGTAGAACTGGATAATGATGAGTATGACGATGATGATCCGAAGCAGCAGCAGCAGCAGCAGAAGCAGTTGTTGTTGTTGTTGAAGGACTTGATGGGATAGATAGGGTTTGATCATAATACTTATAAGTATTTGTATTTGAAGTACCATACATACATGATGAAGGTGGTGATGCAGGTGATGATGACAATGGACCACTAATATTAATATTCCCATTATGAAAAACTGGCAGTGATGGGTAGCTGTAATTTGTTAAAATATTTGAAGACTGAAGATGATGAAGAGGTTTTCCAGTTTCAGGCATGGAGATTAAACTAGGCATCATCTTCTTCTTCAGCTTTGTGTTCCAGTAGTTCTTAATATCATTATCAGTTCTTCCTGGTAATTGTGCTGCCATTATTGACCACCTGTACATCAACTTATTCCATCAAAACTTCTAGATTTATGTTTATATATACCACAGATTATTAAAATAGGGTACCTGCTACCAATGCTAGCAAAAAGGGTACATATAATTTTATCTTCATCATCAGAAAATTCTCCATGTTTAATATTTGGTCTCAGATAGTTCAGCCATCTCAACCTACAACTCTTTCCGCATCTACGGAGACCTGTGTTGGTTTCAAAATCAAGAAACAACACATAGTTATAATTTGTGGTTAACCATTAACCAGTGAGCTAAAACAAGAAACCGATGAGTTTTTAACATGGTTTCTAGTCAATTTTTGAACTCTGGAAACTCATCAACTAATGTAACGAATCCTCTAATTGAACTAGCGGATCACTTAGTAGCCAAACATGTTTCAGTAATTGACCAAAAAAGACCATGTTGAAAACTGCAAACCACCTAAAGCAAAAAGAAAAAAAAGAAAAAAAAACTTTGTAACATACCTGCTTTTTGTGGTAGAGTGATCCAATTGCCACCAGTGCCATAAATTTGTATGTAGTCTTTTAGCTTTTCATCTTCTTCAGGTGACCATGGCCCTTTTTTCACATTTGCCTTGTCACAACATGGAGCTCTTCCCATCTCTCTCTCTCTCTAAAATAAACTTTTTTTGTGTATGTAATTTGAAATGAAGAAGAGGGATTGATAGTCAAGAATTCAAGTGTTTTGTTCTATTCAAAGAGAGGGAGAGAGAGCAACATAAGTAAAGGGACAATTACTTAATTCATAAATGAACAACATTCAAATAATTATTTAGATATTTATAACTCTCAAACGTAATGTCATAAACGTAATGGTTACGATATATGTTGGTCAGGATGATAGGTTAAAATGGATTTTTTTTTTTAAATTTAAACCCACTTTTTATTATTAATATGAAACAAAATGGGCATATACATGTTTTCAAGAAATCAATACATGATATGTAACCATCCGAACAAATTGACCGACAGGTGAAAACAAAAATCATATTATGTGGATAAGAAAATAAATGTTTCTCAATCCCTAACAGGATTTATAATATAATATTAAGCTAGCAAATGCAAAAATGGAACATATATAACCGGTTTCCTTGACAATGATAATAAGTAATAGAGTAAATTACTGTTTTGGCCCCTGTGAACCAGTTTAACTCTTTAAGCTTAAAAATGAATATTTTAACATATCAGACCGGCAAACTCCGAGGTTGCATTTTTGTAACAGTTTTGGCCCTTAACACTAAGTTTTTTTACTTTTTTGTAGTTAAGTGTAAGCGTAATTAGGTCATTATACACCTTAGGGGCTTTTTTGATAATTACAAAGTTATTTTAATATTTAAGAGATTATTAATGCAATTAATCAAGGTTTTTTTTTATTATTTCGTTATTTTCACGATCATTATTTATATGTTTTATATATACGAATAAATATGTTTTTTCATTAAGCGTTTGTTTTCATAAAACGTCCTTTTTAAAATCATTTGTTTTTTAATATTTTTTTAAACCGTATATCGTTTGTAAAATTATTTCTTTTTAAATCATTTGTTTATTAAAATCGTTTTTTTAAGTTGTTTGTCTTTTAAAGTTTTTTTAAACAATTCATTTAACACTGTTCTTTTTTAAAATCATTCTTTTTTTTTACTTTTTTAAACAATTCGTTTTTTTATGTTGTTGATTATTAAATGTGTTTCTTTTTAAACCGTTCATTTTAGAACCGTTTTTGAAACCGCTCATTTTTTAAACTTTGTATTTACTTTACTTATAGCCGTTAGGAAAAATAAACTTCAGAAAATGAACGTTTTCAAAAATTGAAGGAATTTAAAAACGATCGATTTTAAATAGATGAGTGGTTTAAAAACGAAGATTAAAAAAGACGTTTATAAAAAGCAAACCTTAGTGTAAAGTTTTAAAAAAACATATGAATTTAATAAACGAAAGGTTAAAAAAATAACGAATTTTGAATAAACAAACAGTTCAAAGAAATTGAAGATTTAAAAAAGAAATAAACCATTCTAAAAAATGTTAGAAAAATTGACGATCTTTTGCAAACTTTTTATTAGAATGTTTCATCTTTTTTCAAATATTACATTTCTTTTGTTTTTTATACACGTCGGTCTGTAAAATTTAAAAAACGAACCACTCTAAAAAGACAAACGACTTTAAAAAGAACGATTTTAAGAAAACCAAACGGTTTAAAAATGAACAATTTAAAAAAAACGATAGATGGTTTAACAAAATGTTAAAAAACAAATTATTTTTTAAAATGATATTTATAAAAACAAACGGTTAATGAAAATACATATTTATTTGTATATTTAAAACGTATTTTGTTAAATAATGATCGTGAAAATAACGAAATAATATAAAAATACTTGAGTAATTGCATTAATCATCTCTTAAATATTAAAAGAACTTTATAATTATAAAAAACAGCCCTTAAGGTATATAATTACCTAATTACCCTTACATTTAAATGCAAAAAAGTAAAAAATTGATGTTAGGGATCAAAACCGTTATAAAATTCAACCTTGGGGTCTGATATATTAAAATATTCATTTTTGAACTGGAATGATTAAACTAACTAAACCACATGATTCAAAACAGTAATTTACTCTAAGTAACAACTCATTTGGTTTCCTCCTATGTGGTAGTCTAAGTATGTTGTTATGTCAGTTGTTTTGAATTTTGATTTTACACATCTTTTTTTTTTTCTTAATAATAAAAAGCAAAAGACCTTTAAAATTTTAATTATTTGTAATAAAACGACCTTTTTTTAATATATAAGTTAGCTTTTAACTTTTCATAAAAAAATTACTCTTTTAAATTATTTATTAACTAAGATTTATAATTTATAAACTACAACTTATGTAAAGCTTAACATTTTATGGACTACAATTTATGTAAAGCTTAACATTTATATATAAAAAATACTATAACTTATTTATAAATTTTAACGTTTACAATTTTTTTAAACCTTTTTACATAAGTCATATTTAAATTGGTTTCCATGTGTTTTCAAAGCTTCAACGCGTTCATAAAGTTTTCATCTATCTTTAAGTCATACCATGGCGATACTCCTGAACAGAGGTTGGTTCCGGTACAAACCATATTTATCCTACAAACCATAAGAACAGATTCTAGCACTTAAAAAAGTTAAATTAGCACATACTAAAACAATACATACATACATACATGTAACTTTTAAATTATATTAGCACATGAAAATTAATCAAGATAACTGATTTTAGCACATATGTGAAATGATATCAACACTTTTCTTTATTAACACATTGAAAACAAAAGAAATATCCAAATAAAGAATTAATTGATTGTTAGCATAATTATAAAGAACTCAAGATAATTGATATTATTTAGGTTATCATTTTACCATTTCTTTAGAACTGGTTAGATGCTACATGTCACCTTTTAAATGGTTCTTACAGTTTGTATACGAAATGTGGTTTGTATTTGATCCTACTCCTGAACACTCCACTAACTAAATCCACCGTCTTCACACAAGAAACTAATCAAGCCCCCCATAAGTATCACTTTAAAGATAAAATCAAACTTGAAAGAACCCTAAAACTAAAAAGTAAAAACAAATAAAGACGGGCTCATTTTACCTCTTCGTTATAACATAAAAGATAATTAATTACACAAATAGTGCTTTTACAAACACCTATTGTCCACCAAGGTTAGTATTTGATATTATATAAATAAGTATATAAACATATATAACATCTCTGCTAAGAAAAAGAATTGTCCCAAATGTCAACTTTAATGTCTATCTAGTTTCAGCATATGGTACAGTGGCCATCTGAAGAAATCAAACAAACATTTAAACCAAACATCACTTATTCTAAAGGCCGGTAATATATATAAAATCAATTACCAACAATAGTTGGTTTCAAGTGAGTATAGGCTCATATTAAAATAGGTGTATTTGCTTGTTAAAAGTTATCTCAAACGCCTAAAATAAAAGCGTAATAATCATTACCTAATATTAGTTGACCCAACACCAGTTGCTTGTAACAAATCAAACCATTTGCTCACAAATCCTTCATAGCCAACAACAAATCCACTTCCAAAGATAAGCAAGATCCAAAATAGGGACAAACACATAACAATAAGGAAAGCATAAAGTGGTTTAAGGTCTGCTTCCAAACATAGCATATACACATCATCACACCTCTATTATGAGAACAAAGTGGTATTTAAGCCAATGTTTTAAAAACCGGTAAATACCGGCCGGTTATACCGGTATTACCGTTTCCAGATGTAAATCCGTTACGAAACACCCCGGTAAATAAGTGAAACGGCATAAGGTTTGTACCGGCGGTAAAATCCGGTATTCCGGTTTGAAACGTAATACCGGTACCGACCCAGGGTTATTTTAGTTTGGGTTGTTACTTATTTTTGTTATATATGTTACTTATCTTACGTAATTTTTATATATTATGATTATTCGTAACTAAAAGTTCTTATTTAATATTATATGAAACGAAAATAGTTATCCTCTAGTTGATGAGGATGGCGATAATAGTGAATTTCATCTTTTATGCGATCGTGAACTTGATGTATTCAACACTCGAATAACTTAAACATATCGTACACTTTCATTTAAAAGAGTTTGTTGGAAAATTGAATGATTTTCGATTATCTTTTGGATTATTTTTTATTATGGATTTACTTTTGAATCATCTTTGAATATGTAATCATGCATTTTTTGATTAACTTTTGAGTTGATGTTGTAATTTATGAAATTATAGAGTTAGATAGTCAACCTAGTTGAACCGCTCGGTACAACCTGGTTCAACCGGTTGAACCATATTTTAGCCTAATCCGGTTTGATTTAAAAACCGGTTTGATTTAAAAACCGGTTTTTAAAACATTGATTTAAGCAATGCTTGGGTCCATAACAACCACATATCCAAATAACTGATTAACCCATATATAGGGCTCAGTTACACATCATCGCCCCTACATTCACAGAACACACTCTGATTCAAACAATGCTCAACCACATTACAAACACATACCCAAAGAAAGCTCTAAACGATACAGATCGACAACAACATCATGCAGACGTCTCACCAAAGGATAATCGTATCTGCATTTCTAAGCTGAAATATGAAAGCACCAAAACAAACGATAAAAGATAAATTGGTATTCAACAAAGCTAGGGCTTTCAACAAAAACAAGAAAGTAGCGTTCAAATAAAGGACGAAGCACCGCCTGATACAGTCGGAGATAAACAACAACCCAAACACAAATCACTCGGCGACTTCTAGAGAGAGAGAGAGAGAAAAGAAGCATTGCAAGTAAGAGACAAAAGGCAACTATGTAATACAAAAGAAATCAGACAAACACCCTCAACAAAACGCACGTCCCATGAGAAGGATTGCAAAAGACAGGTGTAAATAAAACAACCATTTAAGCATACAGTACAAAAGTCTATTGCACAAAACACCATCAAAGCATAAGGTAGAAGCAATGCAAGCCTACCAAGGTTGGTAATTGATATTATATACGTATCTATTTCTATACTATTAATAAGCAACTTTTTGGTGCTTTAACATGTTGTACCCCATGTATTTAGGGGGGGGGTTGATGCGTGGTCGAAAACCGGTGTTCTTTTATGTTTAAGTTGATGTTTTTACATAACTTTTAGTTTCGAATAGCCTACTTTTGATTAGAGTTGTGTTTTGCAGGTCTAACGGAGTTTAAGGAGCTATTCGGGAGCTATACGGAGCATCGGGGTGAAAAACGGGTCAACCGGGAATGCGAAAATGGAAAAACATAAAACACGAAATGGAGAGGTCGTCGCTGACACCCCCTAGGCCATCGGCGACGCCCCCCCAGATATTCACGTAGGCCAATTTCGTCCGTAGACAGTAGATCGAGGCGTCAGAGAAAATCTAAACAACCAGGAACCGTCGCCGACGCCCCTCTCTGATACCAGACGCGAATTTTTGGTTTCCAATATTTGGGGACGGGTTATATTGATTGTTTTGACCATTTTTGAGGGAGTTGCGTAATTTTTGAGTTTGAACACCCTTCTTGGAGCCAAGAACTTCATTCCTTTCAATCCCAATCAATCCAATTCATCCACATCCATCCGAATCAAGCATCCATCACCTTAACCCTAATCATCCTCAACATCAATCCATCCATCCATTGTTCATCATCATCCATCCTAAGCCCTAACCATCATCTCCATCACATTCGAAGCTTCAAGATGTTCAAAGTCAAGAATTCATCACCCGGTGATCAAGTTTCATCCACCATGAGCAGCTAATCCTCTCGGGTTTCACCCCGGTGTAGGTTTTTGTAAGATTTTAGGGTTTACACATTGTTTTGAGATTTGATTCGTGAAAAGTTGTATTTTGATTTTGAAACCTTTGATAATTGTCATGTATTTGAATTGAATTTGTGAATTGTCGAATGATTATAAAATTTGACTTTGCGAAATGAATTTGTGCATTTATGCCTTGTCGAGGTTAGGATTTACATGTTCTTGGTAACGAAGTGCATTACGGTCCATCGTCTACGAAGTTGATAGCTCTTGGCACCTAAGCCACGTGATACTAATTCCGTTAATCATCTTTGCAATTTAATGAATCTAAAACGTGTAGAAACTCTAAGTGTTCAATTACCGAACCGGGTGTGAACCTTGTTCCAAAATATTGTCTTAAACCATCAATCAAGTTTTCGTGCAATTTTTTAAGTTTTTCGTAGCTAAGTAATTAAAAACAAACTCGTCGGTTTAATTTGACATCCCTTTTCGAACAAACAAATTAATCAAGTTCTTAGCAAGCTTCATAAAAGTGACAACATTCTTAAAAATCAATCTCGTCCATACACAAACCACAAACTCTTTGTGGTTCTACCCCTTACTACCACTAACGCATTGTTAAGGGTAATTAGGGCATATGAATATTATCTTTGACCGGGTGCGACACTCCAATCAAATTTTGGCGCCGTTGTCGGGGAGTTCCTACGCTTTGTGCTTGGATATTGTTGATTTTTGTGATTATCTATTTAATTGCTTGTTTCTTATTATCGTTTCTGCTTTTGTGTTACGCGGGTGTGTTACTTGTGCAGATTACAGGTAATGCATGCATACACGCAATTCCGGGAGGACCTCACCTTTAGTGTTCGAACCCGAAATCGAGCGGGTCGTAAGAAGAAATTTAGCCAACCGATTAGAGGCAACCCTTGCCTTTGATCAACCCACTACCAACTCACCCCCTCAACATTCTTTTGGTCCCATTCCAATGGATCCCTAAAATTCCAACCAACCCAACAACCAAAACCAACACCATTTCCAATACCAGTCAAGACCACCAACACCACCATTTCAAATTCGTGGCCCAAATCACAACAATAACCAACGTACACCCACACCACCACCTCAAAACCCAAACCGATAAAACCCATTACCACCTAACTTCAACAACCGAAATGTTAACGTCAACCGTGGAGTTAACCAACCTCGTGGCAATCCCACGAACGAAGCTCAGTTTCTCAATCTCGATGATTTGAGAAACAATATTCCCGATGATGAACTGTTTAGTGTTCCCGGTTATCAATCGCCAAAACATGTGAGTATTCACTTGGAATACTCGGATGACGGTGGGAATTATAACGAGAGGGTTGAAGATGATGTATGGGGTGACGATAATGCGGGGAATTTTTATAATGCTCGGGGATTTGAGTACGAGGATTTTGGCTACCAAAACGCCAACTACGTGGGAAACAATGATGACTACGGGTACGATTATGCCCGCAATGACGGTTACGGCAATAACCGTAACCACGAAATAATCAACGGGACCGGGGTGACAGGAATTATAACAACAACAATAATGCCAACCGTAACCGGATTCCGAAATTCGTGGGCGGTGGAAATCAAAGTGGTAATTGAGATGGTGATCGAAGGGGTAATCAAAGACCGGGGAACCAAGAAGTCAATGGTCCTTACCGTCAACAACCGCATCCATGAGCTCCACAAGGTGTGAATGGTCGATTTAGGTCGGTGGTCACCGAAAATGACTCACCCATTGTTCCTCCACCTCGAGGAGTAAGATCATTCGAGTGTAATCCTAACTATATCAACATCCTACCTCATTTTAATGGTAGGACACGACGAGCCTTATACGCATTTGGCGGAGTTTTCCGCTATATGTGGTACTATTGGGGGCCACAACTTTGAGATAGAAGAGGTGAAGCTTCGATTGTTCCAGTTTTTGTTGAAGGATAAGGCTAAATAGTGGTTCCTTACGCTCCCGACGGATAGTATTCGTACTTGGGCAGAAATGAAACAAGTGTTCCTTGACGAATGCTATTCGATAGCAAAGACCAACGATGCACGGGATGAGATACGGTCCTTTCGCCAGTTATCAAGGGAGTTGTTTGTAACACCTCGAAAATTCACGTCCTGTAATGTGTTGACACGTGTCATATGATTGAACGTGTGAAAGAATGTTATAGAAGGACTAAAGTTGACAATCATGGAAAGTAAGTGAATATACGAGTTCTAAATGTCAACAGTGAATAAATATATCGTACATTAACCCTACATAATGCTCATACCTTCAAACGAATAAATCATGGATCGTACGAAGCTAAAAGTGAGAGATTACAAACTACAGGGGTTAAATGTGTCGACATGTTTAAGTTATACCTCTGAGTGACCTTTTGACAAACCCGAAGCTTTGTAACGGTTAATTATGCTCACTAGAATGCACGACATAAATTTCATAAAGTTTCGTTATCGTATGAGAAAGTTATGATCAAATTCGTATATAAGGGGTTAAAGCGTCAACGTTGAAAGTTAGGACTTTTCGGGTAACAATAAAGTTAACCGAGGACTTAACAAAGTGGGTAAATGTCTTGAAGCCCTTATATGTCAATTTAGAGGGTTCAAAGTGCAAGAAATAATGTCGTAGCAAAGTTTCCAAGAGCCAAGGACCAATGCGTAAAAATCAAAAGTTGAAGATTTGATCAGAAGGGGCCTCGCGCCACGCGACGGCCCTGGGGGGGCTTCGCGTGCCGCGAGGGGCTGTCTAGTCCGAAAAACTTGGGTTCTTGTCTTCCATTTGCATTGTAACCGACTTATAAACGATTTTCCTCATCTTGCTTGACCCCTAAACAACCCCTAGACACTTAGGGACATTTGGAAATGATCCAAGGCCATGGTTAGACTTGTGTGTCAATGATCCATGAGTTCTTGAGCACTATATAAAGGGCCAAGGTTGCAACCAATTCTTCACACCTTCCTTCAGCATTTCTGATCAATTCTGGAGCTCCAAAGCAGGCTCAAGTGATCACTAGTCGTGCAAAGGACTCTAGTAAGTATGCTTAACCTTTCTTAGTTAAGTTTTTGCTTAGTTTTAGCTTAAAAGTCAAACCGTCGTAATTAACGGTTGACTTAGCGATTAATCACTAATGGTCCAGTGATTAGTCGAATTGAAAGTAGTTATAAGTTGATAATTATGTGGGTAATAAACCCTTAAAAGGGTTCCCCCTGATTCCCACTCTAACTAGGTCAAATGTCGGGTCAAACTTGTTATTAAAAAGTCAACAGAATGCTTATTTTCTAATTTATGCATAATTAGCAATGTAGAACACATACAACCTGTTTGATCATTAATATAACTTGGTAATTAGTGTAAGAACATGTCTAAACATGTTCAACCCGACAATTTTCAGTTTAGACCCGGTTCGGAACCGAAAGTCGCAAAGCTTTGACTTTTGCTTTGACTTCAGTTCTGACCCGTTTTGGTATGTTTTAGAAATACCTTAGAGCTTTAATTGGACTAGGTTACATGCTAGTATAACCCTCTGTGATTATACACCTTGGTTCATTAGTTATCCAATTAATATGCATGATTCCGTTAATTGCTCATATGTTGACCATTATGCCCTTTTCATCTTAAAACGTGATTTTTGAAAATGTAAAAGAGTAGAAACCTTAGTTACTGAAATATAAACTTGTACCCAAATTTTGACATCAGTTTGAGGTGTAGTTTGAGAGTTATGCTCATTAGCGTAAATTGAAAACTTTATGTTAATTAAACGGCGTAATTAGCGTATAGCCTATTTAAACCCACTTTTTGATATCAAACTTATTACCCACTGATGTAATATATTATTTTGGGATTTTTGAAGATTTTTAATTAATTTTAGGCTGAGCATAACTTATAGTCATAGGCTTAATCCGGTAATTGTCGGTTTTGCCCTAACGGGCTATAAAATGAGTTTTACATACCTAATTGACTCCAAACCTTTTGCTACTGATTAAATATGATAAATAAATTATTTTAAGCCTTCTGGAATAATAAAAATATCAGTTTTCTATATAGAACCCGGAAACGGCTTCTAATCGCCTTATTAAGCGTTTTTAACGCATAGTATGTACTAGAACCATTTTAAACATGCAAGGGTTGATACCTACTGATATTTTAGGTAAATTATAATATTTTAACAGTAAGCAAAAGTTGTTAAACTCAGACTTCAGTTTTGAGCTTTTCGGCTTATGTGAAATTACCAAAATGCCCCTACGGTGCATAGTTTGGTTATAATTGATAAATTTCACATATATACTTTACCCTACTGTTATAACTTAGTAAACTAAGTATTTTTGCTGATTATATCAGACATGTAACTCAGGTTAATACTTAGACTCTTTTATAACCGTTTAAATGACCAAACTACCCCTACGGGGCATAGTTTGTGTTTAAATTCGTTTCGGGCATAATAAAAGACATGTTTCTGATGTCACAACATATTTGAAGCATATTAACTTAGGAAACCTGTATATGGCTCTTACGGATACCCGTTACGCTTATTACGCGTTCGGTTCGGTTTATGTAACTAGTTTACATAAATTAGCCGAAGCGGGTCAAACCTTATCGGATTTATCTCAAAATCCAGAATGTGTATGAAATACCCATATTAAACAAGTCTTCAAAATTGTCGGGTCTAAATCACATTCTATTCTGGTCTTCGCTTAATCGTGCGTACGAACCGTATCTTTGAAACTAACCGGTCTAAGCTTAAGCTTAACTAAAGACCCGTTAGGATTCTAATAGGTTATTATAAACCTTCGTTCCAGATTAGGAGGACCAGTAAAAGCTACTTGCATTTGCTTATTGTGATTATTACTTTGCTCAGGTAAATACTTTTAACTTATTTTCCCTATACGGGCTTGGGTTACGGTATATAAAATACCGCTTGGTCGGGCATCAAATCTTCCATCGATTGGTGGTTAATTGAATAATTTGATCGGCCTGTTTAAATCATTTTGTTTACTTAAAGCCTTTGGGGGGTTAATGACCATGTCCCGGATATCCTTGGCATCATTTTACGAAATGGCCACGACCTAAGCGCGGAGTGTAGGCGTACACTCGTCAGTGCATAAATAGATGATGTGGTGTGTCTATTGATCTTTAACCCGGCACGATCGGGGCTACTGAACGCATAAGGAACATGTAATTCATTTACAATATTATATATTTAAATAATTATCCCAAGTTATAAAATGTTTATGCCATGTGCATCCAAATCAATTTTTAATCATTTTTAAAATGAGTCAGTTGATTGTATTTACCAGTGTAAACTGGCGTATTTTCCCAAAAAGATTAAATGCAGGTACTAAGCGTAATAGGCAGGATTCTCTCCTTAGCATCAATAAAGAGTCTCGCAAGCTTAAGATGCCTATCGTCTGTTGAACTACTGTTTCCTATTTATTTCGATCCGTCTGTGGATAAACTTTCAACTGTTTGTGATACACGATATTACAATATTTTATTCGGTTGAAATATATCTTTCATTTGCTTCCGCTGTGCATATTAAATATTGTGTTGTTTGACTATTATGTTGCCAACCATGTCACGATACTCCCCACCGGCCCACCGGTGACACGTGGAAATCGGGGTGTGACAGGTTGGTATCAGAGCCAACACTGAGTGAATTAAACACTAGCCTTTTGTGTTTAATCTCAGTTACACAATTGCACATTTCAAAAACTTTCGAGTCTAGACAAAGAACATAGGAACAATCCAAATTGTTTTAAATTTTTAACTTTGTCTTTTATATATTCTTGTCGTTATCTTATGTTGTATTGACAGGATTAATTATGCCGCCAAGATTCTTTCGACGAAGAGGACGAGGCAAGGGGCCAATCACCGCCCCCAATGACGACGAGGCAGGACCTTCGCACACGCGAGCTCCTACCACCACTGCAAGTGCTGACCCTAGAGAAAAACGGAGGAACCTTTTTGAACCTGCTAGACGATCTGTCTCGCACAGTTCGACACCTCCCATTCACAACTCATATGGGCCACAGTCGGAAAATGAGCCCGACAACCCTCAACCTTCTTACATACCTCTTCAGCGATCCTTATCGCATAATTCCTTTGGTAACCCCACACCTGTTTTTAGAGGCCGGTTTAACCCGGCAAATTACCTACAAGAACAAGTGGGTTTTAACCCATTGGGGCCAGAGGATCATTACTCCGGCGATCATGCAGAGGATATGGACGAGGACACCGATCCCGTCGAGCCCGCAACCGGAACTCCCAACCATCCCATCGAGGTCTCGGATGGTTCGTCCTTTCATGGATCACCCTACCATGGTCCGGATAGTTACCAGGCACGATTTAACCAATACGAGTGGTATTTTACACCCTCGCATCATTCGTCGCCGCACCAGCAGCAGCAGGATCCCTCTGAGGATTCACGATTCGTGGCAGTCACGCCACCGCCTCCACCACCACCAGTTCAGCCGGCACCTCCGCAACCGCCGAGGCGTAGGAGAACCGGAGCACGTATGTCTTCACGAGGAGGGGACTTTCATTTTAGCTCTCCTCGACAATCAAGTGGCAGTCATTATCCGCCACTTCAAGAAGATCTACAAAAGGGTGGACCTTCAAACCCCGTTGCACCGCAACCACCACCGATGGGTTTTGATAACCCGATTCCAGCATACACGGGTTCGATGACGTACAACCCGTTTGGGCCGCCGATTCACACCAACTATGGTTACGCAGAAGCCGACCCATACATGGTAGCGTCCAATTACAACGCCATTAACCCTGAAGGACCGTATGGAGCTCCTTGGGGAACAGGTTACCCGACCCAGGGGTACCAGATACCTGCCAGACCTATAATACGGACACAATCGCAGCCGCCACGGTTTTCTCCCCCAGAACGGGAGGAAATTCTTCAGAGACTGGACCAGGTCGAGCGAGACTTTCACCGAGATCGCAGGGAGCGACAGACCTTCTTCCAAGGATTGACAAGCCTAATAAAAGGGAAGAGCAAGAAGGACCATTGAATCCTTCCACTGTTGTTGTAATTTCCTTGTTTCATTTGAGCCCCTGCGTGGGCCTGTCTTGCTGTAGTAGCCCCTGTGTGGGTATGTTGTTTGTTTTGAACCCATGCGTGGGTCTATCTTTCTGTTAACCCCTACGAGGGTATGATGTTTGTTTAAGTCCCTGCGTGGACTAGTATGTTGTTTGACCCCTGCGTGGGTATGTTGCTTTGTTAAAAAGTCCCGTTTAGGGCTGTATGTAATCTTTTAATAATTAATGGAATGTTATGTTATAAATTTCATTTTGCTATTATCTGCATAAATATATTACATGAAATAAATAAATCAAAATCATTCCTTTTAATAATGATCTGCCTATTAAATATTAAATAAGAATCTTAAGAGTGAAACCTAGCCTGAGTGTCATTATGAAGACCTGGCCATGATGGTAAGACCTGTTTAAAAGATTCAAACCCCTGTTAACATCTGTAAACATGTTAACACTCCTGGCAGATGTGATTCATTAAAATCACACACATCATTCTTATATAAGGATTCTTTAAAAGATTCCTAACCCAACTAAATGATCTCTGAATCATGGGTTTAAATCATCAATTAAGATGATCATATTTTGACCATACATTGGTAATATAATGCCTACGGGCCTTGCTCATTTCTACATGAGCCAAAAGACAGTGGTAGCTATGACTCCCTGTCCGAAAAAGGTAAAGAACTATGTTCAAAACCTTCATGCTTTGATTCTCTGAAATCATAAGCTTATAAATTTATAAATGTCCTTGTGACTAGGCCTTTTTGTGCTATTAATAAAACTGTTATTGTTTTATAATTAGGATAAATTATAATATAAAATCCTAAATAAATATGATTAATAAATTAACCAAATATGGTCTCTGTTACCATGGTTAATGAATTTCCATAAAAGACAATTCCATAATAAACTCCCATGTAAACTATTGCCCTTGTTTTATGTAACAGTTCAATTAAATGGCTGACTCAGATGAAATAAATAGTCACCCAAGGGAGACCAATGATAACGCCCGAATTAATTTAACGGGTGCTGAACTGAAAGCGTTAGTAGACGACGCAGTTATAAAGGCCTTAGAGCGGCAGTACGAAGAGTATAGTGGGACTCGAAGTAGGACCCTATCTACACCGCATTCGAAGCCACCTTCCAAGAAGGAAGAACCGAAGAAGGATGATGATCGACTCTCCTCAAACCACCACAGTGCTCCATCTCAACAGGTTGTACTAAATCAAGAACCTCGTAGTAAGGGTTGCTCCTATAAATACTTTGTTTCGTGCAAACCCAGAGATTTCACTGGGGAAAAAGGAGCCATTGACTGCATGACGTGGTTAGATGAGATGGATACAGTGGTGGATATCAGCGGGTGCGCTGAGAGGGATATAGTCAAGTTTGTGTCGCAATCTTTTAAAGGCGAGGCTTTAGCCTGGTGGAGATCACTGATTCAAGCCACTGGGAAGATCCCATTGTACAACATGTCTTGGGAACAATTCGTTGCCCTCATCAGGGAGAACTACTGCCCTCAGCATGAGGTTGAGAAGATAGAGTCTGATTTTCTATCATTGGTTATGCAGAACCTAGATTGCCAAGCTTACCTCACGAGCTTTAATACCATGTCGAGGTTGGTTTCATATTTGGTGACCCCGGAACCCAAACGAATAGCTCGTTTCATTGGGGGTTTAGCCCCCGAGATAAAGGCAAGCGTGAAGGCCTCTCGGCCAGCTACTTTTAGATCTGTAGCTGACATATCTCTGTCCCTCACTTTGGACGTGGTCAGACAAAGATCGCTGAGGAACAAAGATGCTGAGAAAAGAAAACGTGAAGATGATAATTCACGGAGGTCGAACAAGAAGCACCGAGGAAACGGTGACAACAAGAAGGGGTCTGAGTCAAGGAAAGATGGGCATCAGTCTGGTGAGAAGCCCAAATGCAAAGTCTGCAAGAAACAGCACTTTGGAAAGTGCAGACTCGAATCGAACTCGCAGACTCAGTCAAGATCTTTTGCTTGCGGGATATGCAAGTCCAAGGAACACAAGACCTTGGATTGCAAAAAGCTGAAGGATGCAACTTGCTACAGCTGTAATGAGAAAGGGCACATAAAAACCAACTGCCCTAAATACGCCAAGAAGCCTGAAGAGGCCAAGAAGACAAATGCTAGAGTCTTCAGAATGGATGCAAAGGAAGCGGTTCTAGACGACAACGTGATTACAGGTACTTTCCTTGTAAATGATGTCTATGCAAGAGTAATTTTTGATTCAGGCGCTGATAAGTCGTTTGTAGATCATAAGTTTTGCAAATTGCTGAATTTACCTGTCAAAACCTTAAGTGTGAATTATGAGGTGGAGTTAGCAGATGGCACCATAGAAACCGTCTCAACTGTGTTAGATGGATGTGTTATATCCATTAAGAACCACTATTTTCCTCTGTCCCTACTTCCCTTTAAGTTAGCCGGTTTTGACATAGTTTTGGGTATGGACTGGTTATCTCATAACCAGGCCCAAATTGTCTGCAACAAGAAGCAGGTGGTGATAAAGACTCCGTCTGGTGAATCACTTACCATTCGGGGAGATACCCAATATGGACTGCCTGAGCAAGTGACTATGCTCAAGGCTTCAAAGTGTTTAAAGAAGGGTTGTGTCATCTACATGGCACAAGTGATTATTGATGAGCCTAAACCGAAGATAGAAGACATCCCCGTCATTTCTGAATACCCAGAAGTTTTTCCTGAAGAACTACCTGGTTTACCACCAGATAGACAAGTTGAATTCAGAATTGACATCATCCCTGGAGCAGCACCAGTTGCTAGAGCACCTTATAGGTTGGCGTCAACAGAGATGAAGGAATTGAGAAAACAACTGGATGAATTGCTAGCTAAAGGTTTCATTAAACCTAGTTCGTCTCCTTGGGGAGCACCAGTCTTGTTTGTCAAGAAGAAGGATGGATCGATGCGTCTGTGCATCGATTACCGTGAACTTAATAAGGTCACAATAAAGAATAGGTATCCTTTGCCCAGGATCGACGATTTGTTCGATCAATTGCAAGGGGCAAGTTATTTCTCGAAGATTGACTTGAGGTCAGGCTACCACCAACTGAAGGTTAGAGATGAAGACGTACATAAAACTGCATTTAGGACTCGTTATGGTCATTACGAGTTCCTAGTGATGCCTTTTGGGCTCACTAATGCACCGGCCGCGTTCATGGATCTCATGAATCGCGTTTGCAAGCCGTACCTAGATAAATTCGTCATTGTTTTCATCGACGACATTCTCAGCTACTCAAAGAACCAAGCTGACCATGAGAAACACCTTCGCTGTATTCTTAAACTTCTACATCATGAGAAACTCTACGCCAAATTTTCCAAGTGTGAATTTTGGCTTTGTGAAGTCCAATTTCTTGGACATGTGGTTAGCGAACGCGGAATCCAAGTAGATCCCGCTAAAGTTGAAGCTGTCATGAACTGGCAAGAGCCAAAGACGCCTACAGAGATTCGTAGCTTCCTGGGATTGGCAGGATATAACAGGCGTTTCATTGAAAATTTTTCAAGGATTGCTGCACCCTTAACGTCCTTGACTAAGAAGAAAGTAAAGTTCGTTTGGGGCCCTAAGCAGTAAGAATCCTTTGATATCCTTAAACAGAAGTTGAGCAACGCTCCTGTACTGACATTGCCTGAAGGTACCGAAGAATTCGTAGTTTACTGCGATGCATCACACACTGGCATGGGGTGTGTGCTTATGCAGAAGGGCAAGGTTATTGCCTATGCATCACGTCTGTTAAAAGTGCACGAAAAGAATTACACCACCCACGACTTGGAGTTGGGTGTCGTTGTATTTGCACTGAAGCTCTGGAGGCATTATTTATATGGAATCAAGTGTGTGATCTATTCTGATCACAAGAGCCTCCAGCACCTGTTTAATCAGAAGGATTTAAACATGAGGCAGCGCCGTTGGATGGAGACCTTAAATGATTATGATTGTGAAATCAGATATCATCCCGGCAAGGCGAATGTAGTCGCTGACGCCTTGAGTCGAAAGGAAAGGGTGAAACCCATCCGAATCAATGCCAAGAGCATTGAAATAAAGAACAGTTTGAATGAAAGGTTGTTAGCTGCACAGAAGGAAGCTGTGTTGGAAGCTAACTATCCTAACGAAAAGCTAGGAGTAACTGAGGAGCAGTTATCTCTTGGCAAGGATGGAATTCTGAGATTGAATGGACGAATATGGGTTCCAATTTATGGAGGACTTCGGGATGTTATCCTCCAGGAAGCCCATAGTTCCAAATACTCCGTTCATCCTGGAGCTGATAAGATGTACCAGGATCTAAGGGCAAATTATTGGTGGATAGGCTTGAAGAAGTCTGTAGCCACCTATGTAGCTAAATGCTTGACATGTGCGCAAGTCAAGGCAGAACATCAGAAACCGTCAGGTTTGCTACAACAGCATGAACTTCCTACTTGGAAGTGGGAAATGGTAACTATGGATTTTATCACCAAGTTACCCAAGACAAGGAAAGGAAATGATACGATATGGGTTATAGTTGATAGACTGACTAAGTCAGCACATTTCCTACCCATTAAGGAGACTTATAGCTCCGACATGCTAGCCCAATTGTACGTGGAAAAGATTGTAGCCTTACATGGCATACCTGTGTCTATTATCTCTGACAGAGATACTAGATACATGTCACATTTTTGGAAAAGTTTCCAGCAATCTTTGGGCACGCGTTTGAATTTCAGTACGGCTTACCACCCTCAGACTGACGGACAGAGTGAGCGTACCATCCAAACATTGGAAGACATGCTACGTGCATGTGTAATTGATTTAGGTGGTAGTTGGGATAACCACCTACCATTGATTGAGTTCTCCTACAACAATAGCTACCATGCCAGCATTAAGGCTGCGCCTTTCGAGGCTTTATACGATAGAAAGTGTAGAACGCCCGTTTGTTGGGCGGAAGTTGGAGATGTCCAATTATCAGGACCAGAGATAGTCTTTGAAATGACGGACAAGATTGTCCAGATTCGTGACCGTCTCAAAGCTGCCCGGGATAGGCAGAAGAGCTACGCAGATCCAAAGCGTAAATCTTTTCACTTCGAAGTAGGTGACAAAGTGTTACTTAAAGTATCACCCTGGAAGGGAGTGATGCGATTTGGTAAGAAAGGCAAGCTGAGCTCGAGATACATAGGACCTTTCGAGGTTATCGAACGTGTCGGATCAGTTGCCTATAAGTTAAACTTACCTGAAGAGCTCAGTGGTATTCATAATGTATTCCACATCTGCGTCAAGGGGTTAAACTTACCACGTGTCGTATGAGAAAGTTATGATCAAATTCGTATATAAGGGGTTAAAGCGTCAACGTTGAAAGTTAGGACTTTTCGGGTAACAATAAAGTTAACCGAGGACTTAATGTCACACCCCGACTTTCCACGTGTCACCGGTGGGCCCGGTGGGGAGTATAGTGACGTGGTTGGCAACATAATAGTCAAACAACACAATATATATGAATGCACAGCGGAAGCAAAAGATAAAGTATTATTACATTCCGAATATAAAGTAATATCCAGTATTACAACGGAAAGTAACGGATCCACAGGCGGATCTTTAAACATATCATTTGTTCAACAGACTTTAGACGCCTAGAACTTGCAAGATTCCTTATTAGCGCCCTGAGCTTCCAGCCAATTTCGTTCAGTACCTGTCACTTAACCTTTTTGGAAAATACGTCAGTTTTCACTGGTAAATACACTCAACCGACTCGTTTGAAAAGAGTTTAAGAAAATTGGTTTGAATGCACGAGGCACAAAATATCTTTTATAATTTGATTAAAATGCACAGAGGCAAAATTAACCTTTTTAACTTGGGAAAATTATTTGTATATAATCTTGTATACAGTTTTACTTATTTGTCGTCCGTTAGGGCCGGTTTGTAGGGCCGGACTAGATTAACTGACACGCCACAGGTATAATGCCCACAGGCTATCATCCTCTAAGTGGATTACCAGTTCCGGTATAATGCCCACAAGGATGATACCTCGGAGTGGATTACCAGTTTTTACATAATGCAGCTGTGAGGTGTATGCCTACACCCCGTGCTTAGGTCGTGGCCATTTCGTAAAATGATGCCAAGGATATCCGCGACATGGTCATTAACCCCCAAAGGCCATACACCAAATAATACATATTAAACGGGTTGTAAGTACATCAATCACAATACGATTTAAATAACTACACACCCGACCAAGCGGTACTTTTATAGTGCCGTATCCCAAGCCCGTATAGGGAAAATAAGTTAAGAGTATTTACCTGAGCTAGCTCCTGTCTTAAATAGTAAGAATTTAATAACTCAGCCGTATTCACTTAAGTAAGCGTAGGTACCATTTACCGGAAGGCTCTAGTCTGGAATGATTGTATAAATAACTTATTAGAATGCTAACGGGTCTTTAATTAAGCCTAAGCTTAGACCGGTTAGTCTTACAGGAAGATACGGTTCGTACGCATGATTAAGCGAAGACCGGTTTAGAATGCGATTTAGACCCGACAAGTTCAGAGACTTGCCTAATATGGGTTTATTATTCACATTCTGGATTTTGAGATAAAACCATTAAGGTTTGACCCGTTTCGGCTAATTTATGTAAACTTGTTACATAAACCGAACCGTACGCGTAATAAGCGTGACGGGTATTCATGAGAGCCATATACAGGTTTCCTAAGTTAATTATGCCTCAAATATGTTGTGACATCAGTAAGATGTCTTTCATTATGCCCGAACGTATTTAAACACAAACTAGGCCCCGTAGGGGTAGTTTGGTCATTTAAAAGGTTATAAAAGAGTTCAAGTATTTATCTGAGTTACAGGTCTGATATAATCAGCAAAAATACTTATTTTGATATGTTATAACAGTAGGTTAAAGTATATATGTGAATTTACCAAGTATAACCAAACTATGCACCGTAGGGGCATTTTGGTAATTTCACATAAGCCGTAAAGCTCAAAACTGAAGTCTGAGTTAAACAACTTTTTCTTACTGTTAAAATATTATAATTTGCCTCAAATATCAGTAGGTATCACCCTTGGTAGGTTTAAAATAGTTTTAGTACATACTATGCGTTAATAACGCTTAATTAGGCGATTAGAAGCCATTTCCGGGTTCGATACATAAAGCTGATATTTTTATACTTCCAGGAGGCTTAAAATAATTTATTTAACATATCTAATCAGTAGACAGAGGTTTGGAGTCGTTTAGATATGTAAAACTCATTTTATGGCCCGTAAGGGCAAAACCGACAATTACCGGATTAAGCCTATGACTACTAGTTATGCTCAGCCTAAAATTAATTAAAAATCTTCAAAAAATCCCAAAATAATATATTACATATGTGGGTATTAAGTTTGATACCAAAAAGTAGGCTTAACTAGGCTATACGCTAATTTCGCCGTTTTATTAACATAAAGCGTTCATTTTACGCTAACGAGCATAACTCTTAATCTACACCTCAAATTGATGTCAAACTTTGCATACAAGTTTATATATCAGTAATTAAAGTTTCTACTCTTTTACATTTCCAAAAATCACGTTTTAAGATAATAAGGGCATAATGGTCAACATATGAGCAATTAACGGAAACGCGTAAACGAATGGGTCAATCAATGAACCAACCACAGAGGGTTGTGCTAACATGTAGCCTGGTCCTAAAGAAGCTCTAATACATTTTTAAAACATACCATAACGGGTCAGAACTGAAAGTCAAAGTGAAAGTCAAACTATGTGACTTTCGGTTCCGAACCGGGTCTTTATAGTAAATTGTCGGGTTGAACATGTTTAGACATGTCCTTACACTAATTACCAAGTTATATTAATGATCAAACAGGTTATAAGTGTTCTACATTGTTAATCATGCATAAATCGCATTTTAAACTTTCTGTTGACTTTTTAATTACACGTTTGACCCGACTTTTGACCTAGTTAGAGTGGTGATCAGGGGAAACCCTTTTGAGGGTTTATTACCCACATAAATACCAACATATAACTACTCTTGATTCGACTAATCACTGGACCATTTGTGATTAATCTTAAAGTCAACCGTTAATTACGACGGTTTGACTTTTAAGCTAAAACTAGGCTAAAACTTAATCGAGGAAGGTCAAGGGTACTTACAAGGGTCCTATGCACGTGTAGGGATGTCTTGGATCTGCTCCTAAGCTCCAGAAATGCTCCACAAATGCAGATGAAGGTGGATGATCAAATGTTGCAACTAATGGTCTTATTTATAGTGTTTAGATCACCATAACTTGTTGACATCTAAGTCTATCAATGACCACAACTCTTCAACAAGTGTCCCTAAGTGTTTAGGGGTTGTTTAGGGGGCTCTTGGAAGGGTTTAAGGGCAACACATGGCGTTTAGAAGGCTGAACAGGTGAAAAAAACGAGTTTCTGCATCTGGGAGGCTGAGGCGGCCCGCTTGAGGTGCTAAAGCGGGCCGCATGGGCCTTCTGATCAGCTTTTTCATTTTTTTAGTTTCCACATCTTGTCCCTTGGCTCTTCGGAAGGTCAACTAGCATTATTACTTGCAATTTGACCCCTTATTATTTACCTACAAGGGCTTTAGAACTTGTACCCACTTTTCTAAGTCCTTGGCCACTCGGTTATTACCCGAAAAGTCATAACTTTCAACGTTAACGCTTTTAACCCCTCGCATACGAATTTGATCATAACTTTCTCATACGATAACGAAACTTTATGAAATTTAAATCGTGCATTCTAGTGAGCATAATTAACCGTTACAAAGCTTCGGGTTTGTCAAAAGGTCATTCAGAGGTATAACTTAAACATGTTGACACATTTAACCCCTGTAGTTTGTAATCTCTCACTTTTAGCTTCGCATGATCCATGATTTATTCGTTTGACGTTATAAACATCATGTAGGGTTAATGTACAATATATTTATTCACGGTTGACATTTAGAACCCGTATTTACACATACTTTCCATGATTGTCAACTTTAGTCCTTTTATAACATTCTTTCACACGTTCAAACATTATGACACGTGTCAACACATTATAGGACGTGAATTTTCGAGGTGTTACATCCTCACCCCCTTAAAATAAATCTCGACCCGAGATTTACTGAAATAAATAAGGGTATTTTTCTTTCATCATGGATTCAACCTCCCACGTATATTCGGGTCCTCTACGGGCATCCCATTTGGCCTTAACAATAGGTACATGCTTCCTTCGAAGCTTCTTAACCTGTCGACCTTCAATCGACAAAGGTTTTTCCACAAATTTTAAGCTCTCATCTATATGCACATCCGTATGTGGTATAACCAGTGATTCATCAGCGAAACACTTCTTCAGATTGCAGATGTGGAACACATTGTGAATTCCACTGAGCTCTTCAGGTAAGTTTAGCTTATAGGCAACTGAACCGACACGTTCGATAACCTCGAAAGGTCCTATGTATCTCGGGCTTAGCTTGCCTTTCTTATCAAATCACATCACTCCTTTCCAGGGTGATACCTATTGTTGAACCTTATTTCTTAACAAGAATTTAGGAGGTTTGCTATTTTCATTAATCCTTGATTTTCTGCCGAATATTGGCATCTTACAAATAATTAGGGATTTGTGTGATCTGCTTTGTTGTTTCCACTGCAACTTTCAGATCCTGATAATCGAACTTACCTATCTATTGTCCTAACAATAGATGTTTAACATGCCATTTATACAAGGTCTCCAAGGAGCCACCTTGATACTTATACAGCATTTATTATAGAAAAGCTTATCTTAAGGTGAGATGGTTATTCCAACCATTGCTCAAAATTAATCTTACGGAATAGCTAATCTTTACAGTTAGTCGAACAAATCGACGATCCTGGGTAGTTGATGGAAATTCTTAATTGTTGCCTAATTAGGGTTGCGGTAATCAATGCATGAGCAAAATGAACCGTCTTTCATAATTTACTATACCGAATTCTCAGGATATTGGGTTTGGCTTTATGAATCTATATCTTAAAACTTACTTAACCAGGTTTTTCGATTCTGCCAATAATGATACTAGTTGTCTTGGAGATTTCATAATAATGCAGCCTTAAATGGGGTATGAAACTTAACTCTACCTGCCCCCCAGGGGTGAACAGGGTAATCTTAGGAGGAGATAATCAAGGTACAAGGAGGTTACAGAGATTTCCATATCTCAGGCTCCAGTTCACTCATCATTGCTTGTGTCAAATAAGTGACACATTTATGTTACTAGTCCACGAATTCCTTAATCGGGAATAATTACTTGGAAAATTTCATTTTGGATATCTTCTTTGAATACTATTAGTTGACTTTAGTACCATATGATCATTGGGATATCTTTGTGGTTCCATGCATTAAACCTCCATACTGATCAGGCATGGACGCAATCTATGGAACTTATTAAGATACACCAATCCTCATATAGCGCTTTTGTCATACCATTTGGTATTCGAAATCGATAGAGATTAAAGAGATATCAACTATATGTGCTTATATTTAATCAGAATGGAAATTTTCACAAACTAGGCACCTAGCTCGGTTGGCTAGGCGCGCGAAAGGGTGCGGCCTAGACCCAGGTTCGATTCCGGGGACGGCCAATTCCACCATTTTTTATGTTTAAAATTAATTAATCTTACGGATACATGTAATTATGAGGGTTGTCTCATAAGGAGTCTTGATAGTTAATCGCTTCTTATCACCCACAATATGGGCTTGATTTTTTTTTTTAAGGTAACCAATCGATTTTTATCACTATATTGAGTCCTTATATTTAACGGAACTAGGACATCGAAAAACTGATTCCTAATGGATATAATAATGCTGAAGCAGTCTCTGAGGTATACAGGCTTCTTACTGAACTTACGTTGCTTTTTATTATGCCTGTACTTGCTCTCTTTCCCAGATTCCTGGGAGTTATCCTCCTTCTTTGGTTCATCCTTCATATTTGAAGTGTAAATATAGCTCTCCTCATGAGCAATTAAACATGGTTTTTGAATGAGATTTAGAGCGAGAAGTATTCGGCTCTTTGGATTGTCTCATGACCTTTTCCCATGATCCCTCCAACTGTTACGTCAACCACAGCCTGGAGATTAACTCCATTAGTATTGAGGTTTACGTTTGTAGTTTTCATTAACATTCGTCGCATTATCAATGGCGTGATTGACGGTTGTCTTATCCGAGTTTATCATACTCGAGATTTTGTTCCTATTGCCAGGTGAATCCTTTACTTAGTTGTAATCCAACATCTGCTATTCATTACCCTGATGGCCTTAACATATACTAACCATGGTTTCATCAAACTATACTGGCCAATAAGGCATTATCATTCTTAAATGAATGTTATTTTAAGAATATATCAATATCACTTAGCCTAGGTCATAAAAGACCATCAATGGCATTTAAGGGTTGGACCTAGTCCATCACCTCTTTGACAGGGGATCAAAATGTCACATCTGTCTTTAATATACTGATGAAGTTGGATAGTTTGAAAGTTTGCCATAAGGGTATCAGAAAAGAGTGATTTCTAATAGATATTAAATATCAATATAGGATTTGTTGGAGCATTTTCTAAAGTATCATCGGTCAATTTCTACCTCGCATTAAGTGACCGGAGTCTTAATCAGGCGGAGACAATAGTTCTCAACATGTATCATTCATTATAGAGTCATATGTGCCAGTATCAAATAAAATTCATGCATAAACTGTTTGATATGAAAAGGTATCTGCTATATAGTTATCATTCTGCATCATCTCCTTGGCGTTCGTATGGGAGACTCATGCGTTTGCTTTCTTGGCCTCTTCCGGCTTCTTCGCGTACTTAGGGCAGTTGGTCTTTATGTGCCCCTTCTCATTGCAATTGTAGCATGTGGCATCTTTAATCTTCTTGCAATCAACAGTCTTGTGCTCCTTAGACTTGCATAACCCACATGCAGGTGATTCAGACTTAGAATTGGATTCAGATCTGCACTTTCCAAAGTGGCGTCTTTGACAAGTCGTGCACTTTGGCTTCTCTTCTGTTCGCTGACTGTTCCTTCCAAACCCAGACTTCTTAGAATCAGTGTTTCCCTTGTGCTTCTTCTCTGACCCTCGTGAGTTATCATCCTCACGATTCCTCTTACTTTCTTCAGATTTCTTTAGCGATCTCAATCTGACCGCATCTAAAGTAAGGGATAAGGAAATGTCAGCTACTGATCTAAAAGTCGTTGGCCGAGAAGCTTTTACGCTTGCCTTGATCTCGGGGGCTAAACCACCGATAAAACGAGCTATCCGTTTTGGTTCCGGGGTTACCAGGTATGGAACCAACCGAGACATAGTGTTGAAGCTCGTTAGGTAAGCTTGACAGTCGAGGTTTGTCATCACCAAGGATAGAAAATCAGACTCTATCTTCTCCACTTCATGTTGAGGGCAGAAATTTTCCCTGATAAGGGCAACAAATTGATCCCACGACATATTGTACAGTGGGATTTTCCCGGTGGCTTGAATCAGAGATCTCCACCATGCTAAAGCTTCACCCTTGAAAGACTGCGACACAAACTTGACCACGTCTCGCTCAGCGCATCCGCTGATATCAACAACCGTATCCATCTCATCCAGCCATGTCATACAATCGATGGCTCCTTTCTCCCCAGTGAAATCCCGGGGTTTGCAGGAAACAAAATATTTATAGGAGCAACCCTTAGCAAGGGGTCCTTTATTCAGTATGACCTGCTGAGATGGAGCACTGTGGTTTGAGGAGTGTCGGTCATCATTTTTCTTCGGGTCGTCGTTATTGGACGGTGGCTTTGAAGGATGTGTAGATAGGGTCCTACTACGAGTCCCACTATACTCATCATACTGCCTTTCCAAAGCCTGTGTAACTGCGCCGTCTATGATCGCTTTTAATTCCGCACCAGTTAGACTAATTCGGGCGTCATTATTAACCTCCGCTGGATGACTATTACCCTCGTCTGAGTTAGCCATTACAATTGAACTGTTGCAGAAAACAAGGACAATAGTTTATTTGGGAGTTTATTATGGAATTGCCCCTTAGGGTAATTCATTAACCATGGTAAACAGAGACCATATTTGGTTAATTTATTAATCAAATTTATTTAGGATTTCTATAATAATTTATCCTAATTATAAAACAGTAACAGTCTTATTCGTGGCACCAAAGGCCTAGTCACATGGACAATTATAAATTATATGCTAGGATTTCAGAGAATCGAAGCATTTGAGGTTTGAACCAACGTTCATTACCTTTCCTTGACAGGGAGTTGTAGGCTACCACTGCCTTTAGTCCCAGAGGACGTTAATTATAGCCCGTGGGCACTTCATCCATAAGGGATGATTATATAAATAAGGGATTTTAGAATAACCCCAAAAATGACTTATGTGATTTTATCGCATCACACTTTGTCAAGCATGTTAATATGCTTTCAAATGTTTAATAAGGATTTGAATCTCTTGAATAGGTTCTACCATCTTGGCCTTGTCTGCAGTGACACTTAAGCTAGGTTTTACCCTTTAGATTCTTTTTAATAATTAACGCAGAAAAATTTCTAAATTGAACTGTTAACAAGGATCTGAATCTAATTGTGGAACTACCATCTTGGCCCTGTCTTAATGTGACGTATGGCTAGGTCTCGTCCTTTTTAGATTTTGCCATTTTATTATAATGGTAGATCTTATAATATAGGAATGCTAATTTTAAACATAATCGTTCCTTTAAAATTTAAACAAGTATATGGTTGCCCTAAACGGGTCTTCTGATAAAATGACTTGCCCATGCAAAGGCTAATCAGAAAAATAACAAGGAAGTAATTAAAAGACAATGAAACGAATTTGGATTTGTCTTATGTTCTTGTCTAGACTCAAGAATGTGCAATTGTGTAACTGAGATTAAACGCAAAAGGCTAGCGTTTAATTACCTCAGTGTTGGCTCTGATACCAACCTGTCACACCCCGACTTTCCACGTGTCACCGGTGGGCCCGGTGGGGAGTATAGTGACGTGGTTGGCAACATAATAGTCAAACAACACAATATATATGAATGCACAGCGGAAGCAAAAGATAAATTATTATTACATTCCGAATATAAAGTAATATCCAGTATTACAACGGAAAGTAACGGATCCACAGGCGGATCTTTAAACATATCATTTGTTCAACAGACTTTAGACGCCTAGAACTTGCAAGATTCCTTATTAGCGCCCTGAGCTTCCAGCCAATTTCGTTCAGTACCTGTCACTTAACCTTTTTGGAAAATACGTCAGTTTTCACTGGTAAATACACTCAACCGACTCGTTTGAAAAGAGTTTAAGAAAATTGGTTTGAATGCACGAGGCACAAAATATCTTTTATAATTTGATTAAAATGCACAGAGGCAAAATTAACCTTTTTAACTTGGGAAAATTATTTGTATATAATCTTGTATACAGTTTTACTTATTTGTCGTCCGTTAGGGCCGGTTTGTAGGGCCGGACTAGATTAACTGACACGCCACAGGTATAATGCCCACAGGCTATCATCCTCTAAGTGGATTACCAGTTCCGGTATAATGCCCACAAGGATGATACCTCGGAGTGGATTACCAGTTTTTACATAATGCAGCTGTGAGGTGTATGCCTACACCCCGTGCTTAGGTCGTGGCCATTTCGTAAAATGATGCCAAGGATATCCGCGACATGGTCATTAACCCCCAAAGGCCATACACCAAATAATACATATTAAACGGGTTGTAAGTACATCAATCACAATACGATTTAAATAACTACACACCCGACCAAGCGGTACTTTTATAGTGCCGTATCCCAAGCCCGTATAGGGAAAATAAGTTAAGAGTATTTACCTGAGCTAGCTCCTGTCTTAAATAGTAAGAATTTAATAACTCAGCCGTATTCACTTAAGTAAGCGTAGGTACCATTTACCGGAAGGCTCTAGTCTGGAATGATTGTATAAATAACTTATTAGAATGCTAACGGGTCTTTAATTAAGCCTAAGCTTAGACCGGTTAGTCTTACAGGAAGATACGGTTCGTACGCATGATTAAGCGAAGACCGGTTTAGAATGAGATTTAGACCCGACAAGTTCAGAGACTTGCCTAATATGGGTTTATTATTCACATTCTGGATTTTGAGATAAAACCATTAAGGTTTGACCCGTTTCGGCTAATTTATGTAAACTTGTTACATAAACCGAACCGTACGCGTAATAAGCGTGACGGGTATTCATGAGAGCCATATACAGGTTTCCTAAGTTAATTATGCCTCAAATATGTTGTGACATCAGTAAGATGTCTTTCATTATGCCCGAACGTATTTAAACACAAACTAGGCCCCGTAGGGGTAGTTTGGTCATTTAAAAGGTTATAAAAGAGTTCAAGTATTTATCTGAGTTACAGGTCTGATATAATCAGCAAAAATACTTATTTTGATATGTTATAACAGTAGGTTAAAGTATATATGTGAATTTACCAAGTATAACCAAACTATGCACCGTAGGGGCATTTTGGTAATTTCACATAAGCCGTAAAGCTCAAAACTGAAGTCTGAGTTAAACAACTTTTGCTTACTGTTAAAATATTATAATTTGCCTCAAATATCAGTAGGTATCACCCTTGGTAGGTTTAAAATAGTTTTAGTACATACTATGCGTTAATAACGCTTAATTAGGCGATTAGAAGCCATTTCCGGGTTCGATACATAAAGCTGATATTTTTATACATCCAGGAGGCTTAAAATAATTTATTTAACATATCTAATCAGTAGAAAGAGGTTTGGAGTCGTTTAGATATGTAAAACTCATTTTATGGCCCGTAAGGGCAAAACCGACAATTACCGGATTAAGCCTATGACTACTAGTTATGCTCAGCCTAAAATTAATTAAAAATCTTCAAAAAATCCCAAAATAATATATTACATCAGTGGGTATTAAGTTTGATACCAAAAAGTAGGCTTAACTAGGCTATACGCTAATTTCGCCGTTTTATTAACATAAAGCGTTCATTTTACGCTAACGAGCATAACTCTTAATCTACACCTCAAATTGATGTCAAACTTTGCATACAAGTTTATATATCAGTAATTAAAGTTTCTACTCTTTTACATTTCCAAAAATCACGTTTTAAGATAATAAGGGCATAATGGTCAACATATGAGCAATTAACGGAAACGCGTAAACGAATGGGTCAATCAATGAACCAACCACAGAGGGTTGTGCTAACATGTAGCCTGGTCCTAAAGAAGCTCTAATACATTTTTAAAACATACCATAACGGGTCAGAACTGAAAGTCAAAGTGAAAGTCAAACTATGTGACTTTCGGTTCCGAACCGGGTCTTTATAGTAAATTGTCGGGTTGAACATGTTTAGACATGTCCTTACACTAATTACCAAGTTATATTAATGATCAAACAGGTTATAAGTGTTCTACATTGTTAATCATGCATAAATCGCATTTTAAACTTTCTGTTGACTTTTTAATTACACGTTTGACCCGACTTTTGACCTAGTTAGAGTGGTGATCAGGGGAAACCCTTTTGAGGGTTTATTACCCACATAAATACCAACATATAACTACTCTTGATTCGACTAATCACTGGACCATTTGTGATTAATCTTAAAGTCAACCGTTAATTACGACGGTTTGACTTTTAAGCTAAAACTAGGCTAAAACTTAATCGAGGAAGGTCAAGGGTACTTACAAGGGTCCTATGCACGTGTAGGGATGTCTTGGATCTGCTCCTAAGCTCCAGAAATGCTCCACAAATGCAGATGAAGGTGGATGATCAAATGTTGCAACTAATGGTCTTATTTATAGTGTTTAGATCACCATAACTTGTTGACATCTAAGTCTATCAATGACCACAACTCTTCAACAAGTGTCCCTAAGTGTTTAGGGGTTGTTTAGGGGGCTCTTGGAAGGGTTTAAGGGCAACACATGGCGTTTAGAAGGCTGAACAGGTGAAAAAAACGAGTTTCTGCATCTGGGAGGCTGAGGCGGCCCGCTTGAGGTGCTAAAGCGGGCCGCATGGGCCTTCTGATCAGCTTTTTCATTTTTTTAGTTTCCACATCTTGTCCCTTGGCTCTTCGGAAGGTCAACTAGCATTATTACTTGCAATTTGACCCCTTATTATTTACCTACAAGGGCTTTAGAACTTGTACCCACTTTTCTAAGTCCTTGGCCACTCGGTTATTACCCGAAAAGTCATAACTTTCAACGTTAACGCTTTTAACCCCTCGCATACGAATTTGATCATAACTTTCTCATACGATAACGAAACTTTATGAAATTTAAATCGTGCATTCTAGTGAGCATAATTAACCGTTACAAAGCTTCGGGTTTGTCAAAAGGTCATTCAGAGGTATAACTTAAACATGTTGACACATTTAACCCCTGTAGTTTGTAATCTCTCACTTTTAGCTTCGCATGATCCATGATTTATTCGTTTGACGTTATAAACATCATGTAGGGTTAATGTACAATATATTTATTCACGGTTGACATTTAGAACCCGTATTTACACATACTTTCCATGATTGTCAACTTTAGTCCTTTTATAACATTCTTTCACACGTTCAAACATTATGACACGTGTCAACACATTATAGGACGTGAATTTTCGAGGTGTTACATCCTCACCCCCTTAAAATAAATCTCGACCCGAGATTTACTGAAATAAATAAGGGTATTTTTCTTTCATCATGGATTCAACCTCCCACGTATATTCGGGTCCTCTACGGGCATCCCATTTGGCCTTAACAATAGGTACATGCTTCCTTCGAAGCTTCTTAACCTGTCGACCTTCAATCGACAAAGGTTTTTCCACAAATTTTAAGCTCTCATCTATATGCACATCCGTATGTGGTATAACCAGTGATTCATCAGCGAAACACTTCTTCAGATTGCAGATGTGGAACACATTGTGAATTCCACTGAGCTCTTCAGGTAAGTTTAGCTTATAGGCAACTGAACCGACACGTTCGATAACCTCGAAAGGTCCTATGTATCTCGGGCTTAGCTTGCCTTTCTTATCAAATCACATCACTCCTTTCCAGGGTGATACCTATTGTTGAACCTTATTTCTTAACAAGAATTTAGGAGGTTTGCTATTTTCATTAATCCTTGATTTTCTGCCGAATATTGGCATCTTACAAATAATTAGGGATTTGTGTGATCTGCTTTGTTGTTTCCACTGCAACTTTCAGATCCTGATAATCGAACTTACCTATCTATTGTCCTAACAATAGATGTTTAACATGCCATTTATACAAGGTCTCCAAGGAGCCACCTTGATACTTATACAGCATTTATTATAGAAAAGCTTATCTTAAGGTGAGATGGTTATTCCAACCATTGCTCAAAATTAATCTTACGGAATAGCTAATCTTTACAGTTAGTCGAACAAATCGACGATCCTGGGTAGTTGATGGAAATTCTTAATTGTTGCCTAATTAGGGTTGCGGTAATCAATGCATGAGCAAAATGAACCGTCTTTCATAATTTACTATACCGAATTCTCAGGATATTGGGTTTGGCTTTATGAATCTATATCTTAAAACTTACTTAACCAGGTTTTTCGATTCTGCCAATAATGATACTAGTTGTCTTGGAGATTTCATAATAATGCAGCCTTAAATGGGGTATGAAACTTAACTCTACCTGCCCCCCAGGGGTGAACAGGGTAATCTTAGGAGGAGATAATCAAGGTACAAGGAGGTTACAGAGATTTCCATATCTCAGGCTCCAGTTCACTCATCATTGCTTGTGTCAAATAAGTGACACATTTATGTTACTAGTCCACGAATTCCTTAATCGGGAATAATTACTTGGAAAATTTCATTTTGGATATCTTCTTTGAATACTATTAGTTGACTTTAGTACCATATGATCATTGGGATATCTTTGTGGTTCCATGCATTAAACCTCCATACTGATCAGGCATGGACGCAATCTATGGAACTTATTAAGATACACCAATCCTCATATAGCGCTTTTGTCATACCATTTGGTATTCGAAATCGATAGAGATTAAAGAGATATCAACTATATGTGCTTATATTTAATCAGAATGGAAATTTTCACAAACTAGGCACCTAGCTCGGTTGGCTAGGCGCGCGAAAGGGTGCGGCCTAGACCCAGGTTCGATTCCGGGGACGGCCAATTCCACCATTTTTTATGTTTAAAATTAATTAATCTTACGGATACATGTAATTATGAGGGTTGTCTCATAAGGAGTCTTGATAGTTAATCGCTTCTTATCACCCACAATATGGGCTTGATTTTTTTTTTTAAGGTAACCAATCGATTTTTATCACTATATTGAGTCCTTATATTTAACGGAACTAGGACATCGAAAAACTGATTCCTAATGGATATAATAATGCTGAAGCAGTCTCTGAGGTATACAGGCTTCTTACTGAACTTACGTTGCTTTTTATTATGCCTGTACTTGCTCTCTTTCCCAGATTCCTGGGAGTTATCCTCCTTCTTTGGTTCATCCTTCATATTTGAAGTGTAAATATAGCTCTCCTCATGAGCAATTAAACATGGTTTTTGAATGAGATTTAGAGCGAGAAGTATTCGGCTCTTTGGATTGTCTCATGACCTTTTCCCATGATCCCTCCAACTGTTACGTCAACCACAGCCTGGAGATTAACTCCATTAGTATTGAGGTTTACGTTTGTAGTTTTCATTAACATTCGTCGCATTATCAATGGCGTGATTGACGGTTGTCTTATCCGAGTTTATCATACTCGAGATTTTGTTCCTATTGCCAGGTGAATCCTTTACTTAGTTGTAATCCAACATCTGCTATTCATTACCCTGATGGCCTTAACATATACTAACCATGGTTTCATCAAACTATACTGGCCAATAAGGCATTATCATTCTTAAATGAATGTTATTTTAAGAATATATCAATATCACTTAGCCTAGGTCATAAAAGACCATCAATGGCATTTAAGGGTTGGACCTAGTCCATCACCTCTTTGACAGGGGATCAAAATGTCACATCTGTCTTTAATATACTGATGAAGTTGGATAGTTTGAAAGTTTGCCATAAGGGTATCAGAAAAGAGTGATTTCTAATAGATATTAAATATCAATATAGGATTTGTTGGAGCATTTTCTAAAGTATCATCGGTCAATTTCTACCTCGCATTAAGTGACCGGAGTCTTAATCAGGCGGAGACAATAGTTCTCAACATGTATCATTCATTATAGAGTCATATGTGCCAGTATCAAATAAAATTCATGCATAAACTGTTTGATATGAAAAGGTATCTGCTATATAGTTATCATTCTGCATCATCTCCTTGGCGTTCGTATGGGAGACTCATGCGTTTGCTTTCTTGGCCTCTTCCGGCTTCTTCGCGTACTTAGGGCAGTTGGTCTTTATGTGCCCCTTCTCATTGCAATTGTAGCATGTGGCATCTTTAATCTTCTTGCAATCAACAGTCTTGTGCTCCTTAGACTTGCATAACCCACATGCAGGTGATTCAGACTTAGAATTGGATTCAGATCTGCACTTTCCAAAGTGGCGTCTTTGACAAGTCGTGCACTTTGGCTTCTCTTCTGTTCGCTGACTGTTCCTTCCAAACCCAGACTTCTTAGAATCAGTGTTTCCCTTGTGCTTCTTCTCTGACCCTCGTGAGTTATCATCCTCACGATTCCTCTTACTTTCTTCAGATTTCTTTAGCGATCTCAATCTGACCGCATCTAAAGTAAGGGATAAGGAAATGTCAGCTACTGATCTAAAAGTCGCTGGCCGAGAAGCTTTTACGCTTGCCTTGATCTCGGGGGCTAAACCACCGATAAAACGAGCTATCCGTTTTGGTTCCGGGGTTACCAGGTATGGAACCAACCGAGACATAGTGTTGAAGCTCGTTAGGTAAGCTTGACAGTCGAGGTTTGTCATCACCAAGGATAGAAAATCAGACTCTATCTTCTCCACTTCATGTTGAGGGCAGAAATTTTCCCTGATAAGGGCAACAAATTGATCCCACGACATATTGTACAGTGGGATTTTCCCGGTGGCTTGAATCAGAGATCTCCACCATGCTAAAGCTTCACCCTTGAAAGACTGCGACACAAACTTGACCACGTCTCGCTCAGCGCATCCGCTGATATCAACAACCGTATCCATCTCATCCAGCCATGTCATACAATCGTAACCGACTTATAAACGACTTATAAACGATTTTCCTCATCTTGCTTGACCCCTAAACAACCCCTAGACACTTAGGGACATCTGGAAGTGATCCAAGGCCATGGTTAGACTTGTGTGTCAATGATCCATGAGTTCTTGAGCACTATATAAAGGGCCAAGGTTGCAACCAATTCTTCACACCTTCCTTCAGCATTTCTGATCAATTCTGGAGCTCCAAAGCAGGCTCAAGTGATCACTAATCGTGCAAAGGACTCTAGTAAGTATGCTTAACCTTTCTTAGTTAAGTTTTTGCTTAGTTTTAGCTTAAAAGTCAAACCGTCGTAATTAACGGTTGACTTAGCGATTAATCACTAATGGTCCAGTGATTAGTCGAATTTAAAGTAGTTATAAGTTGGTAATTATGTGGGTAATAAACCCTTAAAAGGGTTCCCCCTGATTCCCACTCTAACTAGGTCAAATGTCGGGTCAAACTTGTTATTAAAAAGTCAACAGAATGCTTATTTTCTAATTTATGCATAATTAGCAATGTAGAACACATACAACCTGTTTGATCATTAATATAACTTGGTAATTAGTGTAAGAACATGTCTAAACATGTTCAACCCGACAATTTTCAGTTTAGACCCGGTTCGGAACCGAAAGTCGCAAAGCTTTGACTTTTGCTTTGACTTCAGTTCTGACCCGTTTTGGTATGTTTTAGAAATACCTTAGAGCTTTAATTGGACTAGGTTACATGCTAGTATAACCCTCTGTGATTATACACCTTGGTTCATTAGTTATCCAATTAATATGCATGATTCCGTTAATTGCTCATATGTTGACCATTATGCCCTTTTCACCTTAAAACGTGATTTTTGAAAATGTAAAAGAGTAGAAACCTTAGTTACTGAAATATAAACTTGTACCCAAAGTTTGACATCAGTTTGAGGTGTAGTTTGAGAGTTATGCTCATTAGCGTAAATTGAAAACTTTATGTTAATTAAACGGCGTAATTAGCGTATAGCCTATTTAAACCCACTTTTTGATATCAAACTTATTACCCACTGATGTAATATATTATTTTGGGATTTTTGAAGATTTTTAATTAATTTTAGGCTGAGCATAACTTATAGTCATAGGCTTAATCCGGTAATTGTCGGTTTTGCCCTAACGGGCTATAAAATGAGTTTTACATACCTAATTGACTCCAAACCTTTTGCTACTAATTACATATGATAAATAAATTATTTTAAGCCTTCTGGAATAATAAAAATATCAGTTTTCTATATAGAACCCGGAAACGGCTTCTAATCGCCTTATTAAGCGTTTTTAACGCATAGTATGTACTAGAACCATTTTAAACATACAAGGGTTGATACCTACTGATATTTTAGGTAAATTATAATATTTTAACAGTAAGCAAAAGTTTTTAAACTCAGACTTCAGTTTTGAGCCTTTCGGTTTATGTGAAATTACCAAAATGCCCCTACGGTGCATAGTTTGGTTATAATTGATAAATTTCACATATATACTTTACCCTACTGTTATAACTTAGTAAACTAAGTATTTTTGCTGATTATATCAGACCTGTAACTCAGGTTAATACTTAGACTCTTTTATAACCGTTTAAATGACCAAACTACCCCTACGAGGCATAGTTTGTGTTTAAATTCGTTTCGGGCATAATAAAAGACATCTTACTGATGTCACAACATATTTGAAGCATATTAACTTAGGAAACCTGTATATGGCTCTTACGGATACCCGTTACGCTTATTACGCGTTCGGTTCGGTTTATGTAACTAGTTTACATAAATTAGCCGAAGCGGGTCAAACCTTATCGGATTTATCTCAAAATCCAGAATGTGTATGAAATACCCATATTAAACAAGTCTTCAAACTTTTCGGGTCTAAATCACATTCTATTCCGGTCTTCGCTTAATCGTGCGTACGAACCGTATCTTTGAAACTAACCGGTCTAAGCTTAAGCTTAACTAAAGACCCGTTAGGATTCTAATAGGTTATTATAAACCTTCGTTCCAGATTAGGAGGACCAGTAAAAGCTACTTGCATTTGCTTATTGTGATAATTACTTTGCTCAGGTAAATACTTTTAACTTATTTTCCCTATACGGGCTTGGGTTACGGTATATAAAATACCGCTTGGTAGGGCATCAAATCTTCCATCGATTGGTGGTTAATTGAATAATTTGATCGGCCCGTTTAAATCGTTTTGTTTACTTAAAGCCTTTGGGGGGTTAATGACCATGTCCCGGATATCCTTGGCATCATTTTACGAAATGGCCACGACCTAAGCGCGGAGTGTAGGCGTACACTCGTCAGTGGATAAATAGATGATGTGGTGTGTCTATTGATCTTTAACCCGGCACGATCCGGGCTACTGAACGCATAAGGAACATGTAATTCATTTACAAGATTATATATTTAAATAATTATCCCAAGTTATAAAATGTTTATGCCATGTGCATCCAAATCAATTTTTAATCATTTTTAAAATGAGTCAGTTGATTGTATTTACCAGTGTAAACTGACGTATTTTCCCAAAAAGATTAAATGCAGGTACTAAGCGTAATAGGCTGGATTCTCTCCTTAGCATCAATAAAGAGTCTCGTAAGCTTAAGATACCTATCGTCTGTTGAACTACTGTTTCCTATTTATTTCGATCCGTCTGTGGATAAACTTTCAACTGTTTGTGATACACGATATTACAATATTTTATTCGGTTGAAATATATCTTTCATTTGCTTCCGCTGTGCATATTAAATATTGTGTTGTTTGACTATTATGTTGCCAACCACGTCACGATACTCCCCACCGGGCCCACCGGTGACACGTGGAAATCGGGGTGTGACATTGTTACACGAGGCTCTTACCCGTTTCAAAGAGTTGGTCCGAAAATGCCCTCACCATCAGATTCCTAGATGACTAAGGTGGAAAAGTCATTTTAAAAAGCTAGAATATCCTGACTTTTCAAAACTTTTTGGCTTATTGACTTTTCCCACCACATAAGCTAATCCAAACACTTTTTTAAAAACTACTTTTCAAAAAGTCATAAGTTAATAAGTCATTTTAACAAAAAGTCCTTTTTGAATTAAATAAGCTTAGCCAAACATGCCCTTAATTTCAAGGTTTCAAATTTTTGAATCGAAGATGATTTGAAAATGATAATACAAACCCAAAATACCCCATTGTCGAAATTGACCTCTAATTTTCTTATTGGTTTGATAAAAATGGGTTGACTTGGTGGGTTTTTAAAATCGGAATAGTCAACCTTGATGGATGGTGCCGATTCATTCATTCGAGTCAGAAACAGTTTGATGGGTTGTGTCGGTTCAAAGGGTTGTGTTGGTTCAAACGCACGCCCGATCCAATAAAGGGTCTCAGTTGTTGGGCAATAGACAGTTACCGATGGTTCACTCCAAAGGGCGCGACAACTCAAGGTTTGATTGTTCACGTAGGATCAAAATCCAAGGGAGGGGTCACGTTGGTTTTCAAAATGGAATCACTTCGTTGTAGTTAAGACCAAGGGTTATAAGGCTATTCAGTATGGTGACCATCCTCCCTTGGAGGATGATCCGCCACGTAGGCGCCACATCATAGTCCCATAGAGGATGATCCAACACACTAAAACACTGGAAATGGGAGGATGATCATACCCCACAAGTTTACTTTTTTTTTAATTCATCTACTATTTTTAACATTTATCAAATAAGATAGAAAAATAAATTCATTAATACTAAAAAAACATTACATAAGTTAAAAAAAACATAAGCTTAAAAAATCCTATGACTTAAAAAATATTTAAAAAAAACTACTAGTCTTCATCCGACATGTGGTCGTCAGGTTCGTTTTGTTCGTTGTTCCAAATGTACTCCACCAAGACCGCTAGTAGGTTTTGATGTGTGTACTCGTTACGTAGAGAGAACACGTTTAAATCTTGTTGTTCCAAACTAACTGGAACAGAATTCCCTTTAGACGCGTTTTCATCGTACTCACATATCGCTCTACCTTCGTCTTCAAGGATCATGTTATGAAGCAAGATACAAGCGTACATAATGTGTCATAACCTCTTTGGTGTATCAGAACGTGCTGGATGTTCAATGATATGCCATTTTTTTTTGTAGAACCTCAAAACACCGTTCAATTTGACGACAGATATTTCTTACTATATAATTTGACGACCCATTCGTAAAACCTGTGCAAACATTCACGTGCGGTTCTTTCGGTCCTTAGATACTCGTCCAACGCATCGGGTGCGTACCCATATGCCAGTTGGCGAATGGCCGACGCACATTTTTGTAAAGTAGTGAATCCCCTTTGCCCCCTAGCGTCGTATCGCAGTGTGAAAAACGGATCAGATTGGGCCAAGTCGTCTGCGATACGTAAAAAAAGTCGACGACTCATTCGGAACCGGCGTTGAAACATCTCATCCGTGTACACAGGTTCGTCGGCAAAATAATCGGCCACTAGTTTATCATGGACGGCTATATATTAAATACGAAAAACAAATTAAATTCATTATTAAATTTAAATAAACATACTCTAAAAATTTAAATTACCTTCTTTGTCTCGGTTTAATTCGGTTCTCCTAGTTTGCCGTTGTGACGACGCTTCAGACTCTTCATCCGCCTCCATGACCATCTGAGCCGTGTGCATAATGACGTTTGCGAAAAATGCTTCGTTCTCACCCGAAGGTGACTACCACATTGAAGAAGAAAATGAAGACATGACTAATTTTTATAAAAAGTATGAAAGTTGAGAGAGAGATGGGGTTGAAGTGGGTAAAAAATGGGGTGTTGGGGTTGTATTTATAAAAAAAATTTAATGAAATTTTGGGTTTTAAAAAAAAAACCCTTAACTAGCCGTTGCCCCCTTTTCTTGTCCTTTTGTGGCCCGGCACCAACGTCCCCAGCGAGACGGAGAAGATGACGATAGGGGGGTGGGATGCTGTTCCCACCGACGTTGTTCCGGGACGAAGCGGGGACGTTCCCCATACTATGCAGCCTAATGGCTCAAGTTGTGTTACTAACCAACCATCACAAGGGTTTGGTTCATATTCAATTCCAAGGGTGTGTTAATCCATGTCCTTTGTGTTGACCGTTAGCAATAAGAGTCATAATGGTTCAAAAATTGTGACTATTTACGAGTTGGTCTATATATACACAACCAATTCGTCATTATAGATGCTAAAAAACACAAGAACCCTCCATGCAACCGTTTTGTTTACAACGATAAAGCGATCGTTGATTAGTCTCTAGCTAAACTAGAATCATCGACCAAAGGCAACATTTACGAATAGTCTTTAGTAACAAATTAAAAATAGTCACAGATTGGTCTAGTAGACTATGATTGTTGTTTTATACAAATACTTAAACCATGATTTAAGAACATCAAAACAACATCTAACACCATTCGAAGAGTTGAATGTTTTACGTGTGTTACTTGATGTGTGCAAAATGCAACATATAAATTACATCAATTGTGGCATAAAACTAACCCTTTTTTAGTACTAATGTTGGAAAAAGTGTGCTTTTGTCTTCCTTTTGTATTTTCAGGATTAAATGAGCTCAAATTAACAAAAGAAGCAAAAAGGCAGCTAAATCTAGCATAAATACAAGAAAAGGAACAAACGTGGCATGCCCGACCCCCCTCGACAGCATCTCCCAAAGCAAAGACAAGAAGAAAGCTGAGCATGGGGCTGTGCCCAGCTGAGCACGGGGCGTGCCCAGCTCAGCACGGGGCAGTGCTCAGGATGGACAGCCCTGGCACTAAAGACAAACCTGTAGAAGCTTCTATTGCCCACCACGGGGCCGTGCCCACCGGACACGGGGCCGTGGACAACGCAAAGATACGCAGAATCTTGCCAAATCTGATAGTACAGATATGCTTTTGAGCACGGGGGCGTGCCCAGCGGACACGGGGGCGTGTGGAGCTAATAAAGACAACCCGTATTAATGAAGAAAGAGAAAAGGGTGGACACGGGGCTGTGTCCAGCGGACACGGGGCCGTGTCCAGCGGACACGGGGCCGTGTCCAGGCTTCTGTACAGGCTATAAATAGGAGTGCTTGGCTCAAGCTCAAACCATCCCTTGGCACACCACCTCTCTCACACTTCACCCACCACCCACCACCACTATAACACCATCATCCACCACCATCATCCATTGTCCATCGTAGAGTGTGTGAGTCGTCTCGGGATCCAAGATTGATCGTAAGAGTTCTTGACAATCAAGGCCATGTTTGCCTAAGTCTCTTACATCACTTGGTGAAGACAAAGTGTTTAGTGTAATACTTTTTATTTCTAATCTTTTCGCACTTTTTACTTGGTTTTGTATTAATGACTTTAATAACTAGTTGCTTATGTTGAAGGTGATCTTTTCTTATCGTTTGTCCGTGGTGTCTTGGCATTATTTTACTGTCTATATAAAATAAAAGATTTTCACCATTCATATCTCCACGGTCTATATGGAGGTATGTTGGCTACCTGGTCGGGGGTTAAGGGAACGGTTTGGTAAAGGTCTTGCCATTGTTCAGCGTTTAGAGGTCCTGCAATGGACCTGGGTCAAATTTAGTAGGACCTCCTTCAATACTTAACGGTATTGGATGGCGGGGGTCCAAACTCTTTGATCCCCTCATAAGTTAACTACTATTAATACTATAACCCGGCTATTTAGGACTGTATCCCTGCTGACTCAGACTACTTAGTCGAGGGTAACGTCACCTCCAAAAGAGTGGCCTACCATAATTTGCATTAATAACTTAATTAATTATCTTCCAATAATCCACCCTTTTAGGATTGTATCCTTGCTGACTCAAACTACTGGGGTGAGGGTAACGTCACCTTCAAAAGAGGGGCCTACTACAATAACTAAGATAATCTCTTAAATAAGTGCAAAAGTGCGGAAATAATCAAAGGTTACACTAGATACGAGTCGGAACCAAGTGATTCATCTTGTCTATCTGTTTTTTCTTTTTATTTTATTTTCAGCATTTTAGTTAGTTTTTATTTTTCTTAGTTTAAAACATTTTTTCTAAAATTTTTATTTTGATTAGACGTTGAGGATAAACCGGTACTAAAAGCTCTTGTGTCCTTGGACGACCTCGGTATCTTACCAACACTATACTACGCTCACGATGGGTGCACTTGCCCATATGTGTGTTTAGTGTTAGTAAAATATCGTGTTTTATAAATTTAAAACTTGGCTAAAAATAAGTGTTAAAGGGGCTTAAAATATACACCTAATATATATAACACTTCACACGCATCAAGTTTTTGGCACCGTTGCCGGGGACACAAGGATTTTAGGAAAGCTTAAAATCGACGGCCTAATCAGTTTTTCAAAACCTTTTCAAAACGGGCCCACATTTTTCTGCATTTTAGTTTAGTTTTGCATTTACAGTAGGTTGAACACGGGCCGTGCTCGCTGAACACGGGGCCGTGCTGCATATTTTTCATAAAACACCCAGTAACAGAAGCTTGAACACGGGCCGTGCTCACTGAACACGCCCCGTGCTCAACGAAATCAGTAAATTTAATTAAAACGCCCAGATACAGATTCTGAACACGGGGCCGTGTCCAGCCTCTGTTTCCGTTTTTCTTTTTGTTTTCTGATCTCGGGACTTGGTTGTGGTCTGCTGAGTGATTCTTATGGATCAATACTCAGGAGGTTACAACTACACCTATGAGGAGGATGATTATAGGGGTAACTATTGCACTAATTGTCGTAACACACGCTCGGTTCAAAATAGTCACTCATATCAACCATCCAATTCATACACCTACTATGAGGAACCCAGGTACGAGCCATCAACTTCATACACATCATATGAAGACCCAAGGTATGAACCTCCTCCCTCATACTCATATTTTGATGAACCAAGGTATGAGCCTTCATACTCATACTTTGAGGAACCAAGATATGAGCCACCACCTTCGTATGCTTATTATGAGGAACCATGGCGTGAACAACCCACCTCATATGAGTATTATGAAGAACAAAAGTACGACCCTTATCCATCATATGCTTACAATGAAGAACAATGGTGTGAACCATCTACTTCATATGGGTATTATGAGGAACAAAGGATCGAACAACCGGATTCAAGCTTTGAAAATCCCGATTCTTTTTCTATAACCGAAGTGACCGATGGGATATTAGAACACATTAGAGTTATCGATCGCTGTATAAAAGAATCTCGCGTAAGGGAAGAGGAATCCCGTGCAAGAGAAGAATTAAAAAAGGAAGAGATAACCGAAAGTGTAAAAATGGAAGAACAAATAAGTGAAAAACCGACACATGAGTTAAACAACGAAAAAGGTGAGTCCGACAACGTTAAAATTCAAGAAGAGTCTAATTTTGAAGAAATTAATCTCTTGTCACCTTCTTTTGAAAATCATTGTTTAGTACCCACTCATGCTAAGTTTTTAAAAGAGTTAAACACTAACACTAAAATTGACGAAACGGTAAGTGTTAAGTTAACTGACGATCAAACCTCACTAATAAAAGAAGAACCATTTGAAATTAACATTACACCGGTTCCATGTTTCTTTCAAAATTCGTTTATTAGTAATGTCACAATCGATAAAGATCTTTGTGTTAACATAATGCCTAACTACATTTTCGAAAAATTAAGTATTAGTGATTTTTCTCCACTTCAAATACCCATTTTTCTATCCAATCGGAAAGTAATAAAATCAATCGGTATAGTTGAGGATGTATTGGTTCAAACAAATCAAATGGTAATCCCGACCGATTTTGTCATCCTCGATGACGCTCCTCTAGTGTTGGGACGACCATTTGTAAAAACTCACGAAGCTTTGAAAAACCGGAAGTTCAACAATCTACCTCTTCAATTAGGCGCATTTAAAAGAAGTGTCGATCTTGAGCGATCAATGAAATATCCATTCGGCAATGACGACCCCCTAATTGAAGATGAGCCAGAACCACCCGATAAGGTGGGTCTAGCCAAGGACCCTTATAAACGTGGCGCACCACGGAGGCATTCCGCGGAACTATCCGTAGTTTTAGTTTAGATTAACTTTTACGTTTTCTAGTTTAGTTTTTTTTTTCTCAGGAATAAAACACACTCGGGATGGTGAAGGATGATAAGGGAAGCTTGAACCAACACCCCATTCACAAAAACAGAGCCTCCCGACAATTTTTCTTCATTACAGCAAGTTCAGCACGGGGCCGTGCTCATCCCAACACGCCCCGTGCCCAAGGTTCTGTAGAAAATGCCCAGTTCAGGTACCTGGACACGGGGCCGTGCTCACTGGACACGCCCCCGTGCCCAGCCTTCTGTTTACTTTTGGTACTGGCAATCTGGACACTGGGCCGTGCTCAGCCAACACCACCCCGTGTTCAGCTACCCAGTACCATAAAATCTTGTTTTTAACCCACTTTTACACATTTTAATCAACCGAAAAACTTATTTTTGGGACACATTGAGGACAATGTGTAATTTAAGTGTGGGGTGGGATGCTAAAACCTTGAATCTTGCAAGTCCTAAATACAAGCCTTACACAAAACTCTATTGGAACCGCTAATCACCCCAAATTTTTTTTCAAAAAAATTTTCAATTTTTTTTACTTGTCTAGGTTTAACTTGGGAAATTCAAGTTCTAAAAAGGTTATATTTTTACGAATTTACAACCGATAGCGTCGTGATAAAAAGAACCAACATAAGAAAATTATGAAAAGGCATGACAAGCTTAGTTAAAATTTGATTATATATACTTGATCACATAAAAACACATTCCCACAAAAGTGAGTTTTGAGCCTTTATTGAGCATACAATTACATATCATTAGACTAAATGCTCATTTTTCGTTTCTTGTGTGAATAGCCGCTTGGTTCTTACGACTCTAGAACTTGCCATGACGATACATTCCCGGTCCTTACCAACTTAAACCCGAGTAAGTAAATGATGGAGGCATTAGGACTAACCCTTTTTTATTTCTACACCATTATTTTTTCTTTTTTTTTACCACCTACCCAAAATCCCCCTAATTAGCCCCTTTGAGCCTAAACATTTTCATTTCATAACCCAAACCAAACACCCTTTTTACCCACCAAAACCTTTTTCATTTTTTACCCCTTTGTTTTAGTAACAAGTTCAGTTTTTTCGTATGACTTTCAAAAAAAACAAAAACAAAATTTGTGTTGATGATGAAGCAAAAGAAAATAAACAAACAAGTTCATCAAAAATAACTTTGTTTGAATAATAGCTTCATCAAAATAAAAGTTACAAAAATAGAAAGTCTTACGAAAACCGACACTTGTTACGCTTTTTAGCCCTTTTTCTACTAACCACTAACCACCAACCCAACCACCTACCTTTAACCCAAGCCTAACCCTTCACCCACAAAGTCCTCTTGATATTTACAAAGGTATATAAGTTAAAAAGGAGGAGGATTGATTGCTTTGCAAGCCTATGGTAGGAGTAAGTTCCATGCCGCTCTCGAGTGATCCACAAAAATACATTTTCGGCCGAGTGTTGAGTGATCCCCGTGAGGTATGTGAACTTGTATATAAATAGAATTTTAAAGAGGCATGTTATGCCCTAATAAGTAATTTATCTTATGAAAAGTTTTAAATAAATCATGACGAATAGGATTGTAAATAAATAAAAATAAAACTTAATAAAGAATCTTGGAAATCCCGACACTCTATGACAAGCCCAAAAACCTTCTCTTCTACCCATTCCATTTGGGAGTGTAAAGCCACATTATAAAGAGTTTTGCTTGAGGACAAGCAAAGATTCAAGTGTGGGGGTATTTGATGTGTGCAAAATGGAACATATAAATTACATCAATTGTGGCATAAAACTAACCCTTTTTAGTACTAATGTTGGAAAAAGTGTGCTTTTGTCTTCCTTTTGTATTTTCAGGATTAAATGAGCTCAAATTAACAAAAGAAGCAAAAAGGCAGCTAAATCTAGCATAAATACAAGAAAAGGAACAAACGTGGCATACCCGACCCCCCTCGACAGCATCTCACAAAGAAAAGACAAGAAGAAAGCTGAGCATGGGGCTGTGTCCAGCTGAGCACGGGGTGTGCCCAGCTCAGCACGGGGCAGTGCTCAGGATGGACAGCCCTGGCACTAAAGACAAACCTGTAGAAGCTTCTATTGCCCACCACGGGGCCGTAGTCAACGCAAAGATACGCAGAATCTTGCCAAATCTGATAGTACAGATATGCTTTTGAGCACGGGGGCGTGCCCAGCGGACACGGGGGCGTGTGGAGCTAATAAAGACAAACTGTATTAATGAAGAAAGAGAAAAGGGTGGACACGGGGCCGTGTCCAGGCTTCTGTACAGGCTATAAATAGGAGTGCTTGGCTCAAGCTCAAACCATCCCTTGGCACACCACCTCTCTCACACTTCACCCACCACCCACCACCACCATAACACCATCATCCATTGTCCATCGTAGAGTGTGTGAGTCGTCTCGGGATCCAAGATTGATCGTAAGAGTTCTTGACAATCAAGGCCATGTTTGCCTAAGTCTCTTACATCACTTGGTGAAGACAAAGTGTCTAGTGTAATACTTTTTATTTCTAATCTTTTCGCACTTTTTACTTGGTTTTGTATTAATGACTTTAATAACTAGTTGCTTATGTTGAAGGTGATCTTTCCTTATCGTTTGTCCGTGGTGTCTTGGCATTATTTTACTGTCTATATAAAATAAAAGAATTTCACCATTCATATCTCCACGGTCTATATGGAGGTATGTTGGCTACCTGGTCGGGGGTTAAGGGAACGGTTTGGTAAAGGTCTTGCCATTGTTCAGCGTTTAGAGGTCCTGCAATGGACCTAAGTCAAATTTAGTAGGACCTCCTTCAATACTTAACGGTATTGGATGGCGGGGGTCCAAACTCTTTGATCCCCTCATAAGTTAACTACTATTAATACTATAACCCGGCTATTTAGGACTGTATCCCTGCTGACTCAGACTACTTAGTCGAGGGTAACGTCACCTCCAAAAGAGGGGCCTACCATAATTTGCATTAATAACTTAATTAATTATCTTCCAATAATCCACCCTTTTAGGATTGTATCCTTGCTGACTCAAACTACTGGGGTGAGGGTAACGTCACCTTCAAAAGAGGAGCCTACTACAATAACTAAGATAATCTCTTAAATAACTGCAAAAGTGCGAAAATAATCAAAGGTTACACTAGATACGAGTCGGAACCAAGTGATTCATCTTGTCTATCTGTTTTTTCTTTTTATTTTATTTTCAGCATTTTAGTTAGTTTTTATTTTTCTTAGTTTAAAACATTTTTTTCTAAACTTTTTATTTTGATTAGACGTTGAGGATAAACCAGTACTAAAAGCTCTTGTGTCCTTGGACGACCTCGGTATCTTACCAACACTATACTACGCTCACGATGGGTGCACTTGCCCATATGTGTGTTTAGTGTTAGTAAAATATCGTGTTTTATAAATTTAAAACTTGGCTAAAAATAAGTGTTAAATGGGCTTAAAATATTCACCTAATATATATAACACTTCACACGCATCATTACTCGTCCCCTATAACTGGAACATTAATTAAATGTTACAAGACCGGCAACTTGATCATGCTTAGTTACCCTCGGAGACATATGCACCATGACTAAATAAAAACAAATAAAAAAAAGGGAAAGAAAAATAAAAGTTATATGATTAAAATATATGCCCACAAGGTAGAGCCTTTTCAAGTGTGGTGTCTTCTATAGTGTGCTGCATTCTCAAAGGATTCAAAGTCTTTGCCCTAATAATAATAGAATGCAATTCATGTACGAAAATGATGGCCACTATTTTATTCAGTAAAAGAAAAGGAAAAAAGGCTGATCTGATCTGGACACTTCAATATCTTTCTTGTTTATTCATTATTTTATTTTTATAATTTGTGTTTTTATATATGGTACATCCATGTCGATGTGTGTACAAAACATTTGTTACCTTTTATTAAGAAGATAGAGAATGCGTATTCTTTCATATGGTTTTTTTCTTTCGGCAGAAAATTGTGATAGATTTGAAATATGACTGTAATATATGGTAGATATGCATTGAATTTTTAAATGTTTATATTAGTAAAAACTATAACTTCTACAAAGAAAGTTTTTTAACTTAACAACACATTGATTAGTTATATGAGTGGTGCCTTTAGTTAGAAAGCCAGAGATTAAATTCTAATGCAAATACATTATTGGTTGTTTTTATTAGTTTAGTGCTTTAAACATTTTTTTTTAAACGGTGACTTTTAAGTACAACACTCTTTAAATCGGAGAGCTTCATTTTGTCTCATTCTGACCATACTATGTTGTCTTAAGGTTAAGCGTCAAAGGAGATCAGGAAATTACGATCACTTATTCTATTGTATGTTTTTTCTAGAAAACTCGTAATGCGAAGGTGTTCAAGAAGTTATCTCTCTCCTTCGTGGATATTGATGTAACGCCCATTTAAATATAGTCTTAACTAATGAAATTCGTTGCGGAATTTTAGGTCCCAATTTTTTTTAAACATATATATGGGTTTACTACCTATAATTATTAACCCATTAAGTTTAAAATATGTATCCGATCCGGAAAATCATGATGCTTGATCACATAAGACCTGTTTTGACTTCTTCACATTTCTGTTTATATGAAATATTGTGCTTGCCTTCTCTCATTGAACATGTATAAATAGAGTACAAACAGAATCTTCTATTGTTAGGGTGTCCGGGGCACTTAGCGGGGAGGGGATCGGTGAGCTTAGTCCCCGAGCGGGAACACCGCCGCCGACCCCTCGGGGAGTGTAAGCGGGGAGGGGGAGCGGTGTGTGTTCACCGCACAAGATTTCATGTTTTAAACGTTGGGCAACGGTCGGATGGAATAAAAAAAAATTCAATTTTAACCTATATAAATAACAAACTTAAATCTAATTTTTTACCACACAAATTCTCAATCTTACTCTATGAGAAAATGTTGAACGTCCTCTACCTATTCACGAGGACGAGGACGAGGAAGTAGTGCCCGAAACTCAAAATTTGGGCGACTATGAAGATGTAGTATTGCGATGTAATTTTTATTTTATTAAATGAAATGTAATTTTTTATTTTATGAAATTATTATGTTTTACTTTTTATAAAAATATTTTTTAATTAAAAAAATAAAAAAACAAGTCCCCTAAGAGAGGAATGCCGCCATCAAATTGAAGGTGTGGGGGGGGGGGGGTTAAGGGGGGAGTTGACGTGGCGCGCCCTGATTGGTTTTTTGTAAGAGAGGTCACTCCCCTAAGAGAGGAGTGCCCCTCTCACCCTTAAGGAGATATCCTATCATAAATATTATTCCATATATAACTTTGTAACGTCTTTGTGCATCATCACTTGTACATTGTGTTTTGGGTGTTTTCTAAAAAAAAATTATTTTTTACTTTTAACCCAAAGGTTTTTACCTTTTGCAATTTTAACCCTACGTAATTTGTTTTTTTAACTTTAACCCAAAACTTTTCATTATTTGCAATTTAACTTCACAACTTTTGTCACTTATACTTTTCATCTTTCGCAAATTTTCGTTTTACGTATAGCTCTAAATTTTTCGAGTTAATACGACGCAACGTGCATGTGTGGTTCAACGTTTTTGCCTCTATTTTTCCATGTTTGACAGGTTCGTCGCAACACGCATATCCTAGGTCGAGTCAGTATTGGTGGTCGATGACAGTTGTGTGACATTAGTACTATTTGACACCGTTTTACGCCCCGCTGCAACGCGGGGTGTGCTTTGGTGGTTTTAAAAGAAATGGTTATGCATATGGTTGTCGTAACGTTGGCTTTGTAGGTTTTCCAAAAAAATTGATTTTTTTTTACTTTTCACCCAAAAGTATTTCATAAGTTACTTTTAACTCAAAACTATTTGTTTTTTTTACTTTTAACCCAAAACTTTTTATCTTTTGCAATCTATCCTCATAACTTTTTTTACTTTCAACTTTGATCCTTTATAGTTTTCATTTTCCGCAAATTTTTCGCTTTATGCTTGGTTCTAAATTTTGTGAGTTAACACATCGCAACGTGCATCTTTGGCTTAACGTTTTTATGTTTCGTTCTAAATTTTGCGAGTTAACACGATGCAACGTGCGTGTATGGGTGAACGTTTTTACATCGTCTATTTTTTCCCCGTTTGACAGGTTTAACATAACGTGCGGGTCCTAGATCGACTTAGTTATAACTAAAGAATCCCCGCCGCATTGCGTCGGGTCGCAATCCTAGTTTACAATCAATTCCTAGTATATAAATATTCTATTACACCCCCGCAGTCGAAGTGAAGGGTGGCCGAATGCTAACTGGATCGGAAATCATCAAACAAGACACGCGGCAGCCCTTTAGTAAAAATATCTGCAATCTGATGTTGAGACGAGACATGCAACACGCGAACATTACCCTTCTGAACTTGTTCACGAACGAAGTGAATGTCTAGTTCTATATGCTTTGTGCGTTGATGCTGAACAGGATTACCGGACAAATATATCGCATTGACGTTGTCACAATAAACTAGAGTAGCACGCGAGAGGGGATGACATAACTCGAGTAGAAGATTTCGAAGCCAGCAAATTTCAGCAACGACATTCGTGACACCTCGATACTCGGCTTCAGCACTAGAACGGGAGATTGTAGACTGTCGTTTATGTCACACCCCAACTGATTGCGGAAACATCGGGGCATGGCACTGAGCGAAACAGATTGTCCAGAAGTTTCCATAACAACTATAATTACCAATTAATTAAACAACATGTCCCATACCATGTCTTAAAAGATACCATAATTATTACAGACAAAATCTAGTCAAATTGTTCTGTTCCAACAACTCAGATTTCTAGTACAGACAATTGTTTATTGGTTTCTAGACCTTTCCTAGCCTCGATTTCACAGCAAGCAAAGCAAATAAGCATCCTAAGCACCTGTCACATACGTTAAAGTAAAAGTCAATACACATAGTGTAAAGGTGAGCATACAAGTTTGATAATAACATATAGAGTTCGAAATCGTTACGCATAACCAGCACGTACACAGTGTAAAATGAGGCATGTTAGTTATCGACATGAACCTATCAATACCAATGACTGCGAGTTGACTGCCCAAGGCAGTTCGTATTGCATGATCACCACCGTGACCCATGTAATTAATTGTCCTTAACAAACCCCTGAGTGAACAGCTGCTGAGTCCAAACAAATAGTACTATCGTTGCTAAGGCAAGTAGACAGCATTCCATGTGTAAACATAACAAACAAGCATTCATTAAGTCACGTATAACATGCGGAAACGGTTAGCGTTTAAAGTATTACGTAGTGTGTTCGATGTGATTTAGAATAAGTAACGTATGTAACACCCAAAAGTGCGTAAAGCAAAAAGGGATCGAGTATACTCACAGCGATTGAATTGATGGATTGAAGGGAGCGCTTAAAGCGGATAATAGCCTGAACATTTATTGATAACATAAGTGAAAGTCGGCGCGTAAAAAGGTACACAGTGACAGTGGGTCGAACAGCAGTCCGATTGGATGGCTATCCGATCGGGTGGTCGGTCGTTCGGGTGACAGTTCGTTCGGACGGTCGTCCGATCGGGTGACCGTTCGAGTGGACTGTTACTTCGTTTGGGATGGATGTGTTTTTGTATGATGGCTTGACTTTTGAAGTTTTCGTTGTAGCATTTTGAAAACTTAGAAGTATCTCTACCTTTCAGGTCGATCGATCGAACGACCGTTCGATCGGGCGACAGTCCGATAGGTTGGGCAGTTCAGCGAGAACAAGTTCACAGCAGGTTGTCACTCGATCGGACGGTTGTTCGATCGGTTGGCAACACATGTGCATTGAACATGTTGAAAATTTGTTTAAGTGTTGAAGTTCCAAAACATCACATAGTCGGATGGTCGGTCGATCGGGTGCTAACCCGATTGGACGGCAATCCGTTCGATGTTCCAAAACTCTTTGAAGTTTGATTTGAAAACTAAATTGTGGGGCCAAGGTGCAAGTCGTTCGGGTGGTCGGTCGTTCGGGTGGCTGTCCGTTCGGACAGCAGTCCGATCGGACGACACTCCATCCTGGTCGACCTGATCGTCTTCTTCCTTGGTCATTCTGGTAGTTTGTCGTTTTATCGAGATGATTTGATAACGTATTAGACAACAGTCACCTCGTCACGACTTAGTAACCTGATCGGACAGGAATCACCCAAATCCGGTCGGTTAACTGTTCGGGACGGTGTTCCATGTTTAACCCGAAATCGGTAATCTCGTGGATAGAATCCAGATCTTGAACCAACACATCAACAAGAAAGAGTAGAAGGTTAGAACAAGGTCTGATTCTATCGGTTTTGAGGCATTGAGTGTAAAAGAGTTGAAAGAAAGTTAGAAACCATCTTTCAATCCTCTTTCACCATGAATATGTTTAGATCTATGAAAGATCTTTGTTTATTTGTATGGAAATCGTTCAGATCTAAGTTGTTCTTGGTGGATTGAAGCCAAAACATGAAGTTCATAAGAACACCATGATGACATCATCCTAGAACACCTCAAATCTAGTGATTTCACGGTTAAAAGTTAAGATTCGAAAGATAGAAAGGTGTAGGAGTGCGTGTACATTAAGGAAGTACAAGATTTAGATGGAAAACTTACAAGAATCGCAAGAAATCTGAAGAAAAGTGGGCAAGAATGCTGGTCGGATGAGAGTTGCCAAAAATGGTAAGTTTGATGGTGATGGGAGGGTATTTATAGGGTTTCCAAAAAAGGAAAGGGAAGGAGAGGGGCTGGTTGATCAGGTGGCAACCCGATCGAACGGCTGGCCGATCGAGCCTCGATCGGACGGCTGGTCACTTGGTCGATTGGCCACTTGATTCAAGCGTTCGGTGCGACGAGTTTTGCCGTTTCGATTGTGATTGCGAGCGTTGCGATTCAATAGAGTTTCCTATTCAAATTACTTTTAATCCCAACTACTATATCAACATACAATCATCCTTAATTCATATTCGTTTAGCGTTTGCGATTCGATCGCGATTGAGTTTCGATTGATCACCACAACATAAACATAAATAACCATGCACAAGTAACACATAAGGCACACACACGTATAACAACATCCAGAACGCGTAATTCGAGTTGTGAGCGCGATTGCGATAAGCGATAAATCGATTAAACATGCGATAAATAGCGATTACTATGCGATTATTAATAGATACTCCACATAATACAACTAAAGCGATAATAAAATTAGACTAATTACAAGTCAAAGAAGTCAAAACAGGAATTGAGCAAGGAGTGACAGATCGCGATTAGCAATCTTTTCTTCCTTTGACTTCAATCGTGACTTTGACTTTGACTTTCGAAACACGGGGTGTTACAGTTTAGACGACCAAGAAATCAGATTGTCCCCAAGATAGTCACAGTAACCAGAGGTGGATCGTCTAGTGTCTGGGCAACCTGCCCAGTCAGCATCAGTGTAAGCCCGCAAGGAAGATGTGTCAGTCGCACCAAGATGAAGCCCCAAGTCAACAGTGCCCTGTATATATCGAAGGACTATTTTTAAAGCATTCCAATGAGCAGCTGTGGGAGAGTGCATATACATGCAGATTTGTTGAACGGCATAGGAAATGTCTGGATGGGTGAAAGTCAGATACTGAAGAGCACCCGCAAGACTGCGATAGGTGGTCGGATCATCATGAAAAGGTCTTGGATTGGCACTGACTTTGGACTGTGTATCCACTGGCGTGGCAACTGGCTTGCATGAATCCATTCCAGCTCGATGAATGATGTCCTTAGCGTAAGCAGACTGAGAGAGAAACATATTGTCACCGGAACGTGTTACCTGAATACCCAAAAAATATGATAAAAGACCCAAGTCCTTAATGGCAAACTCTCCCGCCAGACAGTGCAAAAGGCGTTTGCGAAGAACATCCTATGAAGTGGTGAGAATAATATCGTCGACATAAATAAGCAAGTAGGCAATGTCACGACCATCACGATAAACAAACAAAGAGTTATCGGATTTACTCTGCTTAAATCCCAGTAAGACCACGAAATTGGTGAATCGCTGGTACCATGCACGAGGTGCCTGTTTGAGGCCATATAAAGATTTCTTTAAGACAAACATGGTCCGGGTATTCAAGACTACGAAAACCCATTGGTTGATACATGTAGACTGTCTCGTTCAAATTTCCATGAAGAAACGCGTTGGTGACATCCAACTGATTAATATTCCAAGATTGTGCCAATGCCAAGGATAAAACCAACCGAATGGTAGCTGGTTTGACAACCGGACTAAACGTCTCCCCGCAGTCTATACCAGGCTGTTGGCGGCGACCATCACACACAAGTCGAGCTTTATATCGCGCCAAACTCCCAACAAGTCAAGCTTTATATCGCGCCAAACTCCCATCAGAATTTATTTTTAAACAGCCACATGCTACGTATAATATTCATGTTCGGTTTTCGAGGAACTAACTCCCAGGTCTTGTTTTTAAGAAGTGCACTAAACTCATCAGTCATGGCACGATGCCATTCGGGAATGGACAAGGCAACCTGTGGGTTTCGGGGTATGGGTGCAATGGTGGTTATGTAGAGATTAAATAGCTTCTTTGGTTTAACGATTCCACTCATTGAGCGGGTTCGAATGGTCCGAGGTGGTGTTGGGTTGGGGCATGGGGAAGGAGTCGGGTTGGTCGGAATAGTAGCTCGCTGTGTGACAACTGGCACCAAACCGGTAATTTCCGTACACTTTAATTATTATTTAATGACTATAATTATGTGCTTAAACTTCAACATTGTCTGATTACATACTATACAAGTGAATTCATGCACGATTAATACTACAAAATATTGTTTTATGCAATAACGAGAGCGTTGCGTCAGAAATACTAGTAAACTCACCGGTAAGACACATTGTGTCAACAGAACTGCAGAAAGCAGTCCGACATTAGAACTGAGGCCTAGGTGTAGGTCCAACGACAAGAATGCATTAAAACCCAAGAGTACATACAAGGGTTAACATATAGACGCTCCGAAAGCAAAAATACGCACTAAAAAGCACCCGAAACGCACTTTAAGTGCAGAATTTTATTAAATTCAGCTATAACCAGCTTTTAAACATATAAATACTATGCAGAAATTACGTGTTATCATCCAGAATATTTTCCTAAGTGTTGGGAATTAAAAGGGTTACAAAAGGACACTAAACGGTGCAATTTAGCACTTTAACGGAACGGTATCCAACCGAACAACCGGACATTACCCGGGACACTAAATTTTTGCCAAACACATTATTTATTTATTTCTTGGCTAGTCGTGATCCCCGAACACCCTAACACCAACTAAAAAGCCACTAGCTAACATATGTGAACACATTACTTGAAACCCAACTTACCATTGCACATTAGTTAGAAAAGTTACAACAACCCCCCCCCCCTAAACCGAAAATCAGCCCCATGGACCCCACCATATATCTTCAACATGCTCTCATATCTTGGCAAGATTTTACTTCAATTGTTAATAGATTTTTGCTTGTAAACATGACCAAAATATGTGCAATATCTTTATAAAAGCTAGGCCAAAGATCACAACCATCATTCACAAGATTTAACCTCTCTCCTCACTCACTCTCTCTCTCACTTTCGGACCACCCCAAACCGCCACCCTCGCCACCACATAACCACCATCTTCATCCAAGATTCAAGTCCATTCAAGCTACAATGTTGATACAAGAAGGTTTGCAAGTTAAGGAGCTTTGTTCTTGCCTTCTTCATCATCTTTTCTTCATCTTTACACTAGAGAATCATCCCTAGCTATAAGCTAGTAGTAAGCTCTTGTTTAACCTTTGATCATCTCATTTTTTATGGCTTAAATTTGTAGTATGATGCTTATGTTAAACACTAAAGTAACAAGAACACTAAGATGATGAATACGAAACTTTACATGAAACTTGAACATAAAAGATTGTATGAAGATGAAACCTTGTTGAATGAGGGTTGGGTTAAATCATACATGATATTTGATCGTTGGTTCCTTGATAAACCCGTTATTCGGACATTGGTTGATACGATCTAGTAGCGTTGAAACTCTAAAGAAACATGCTGAACTACATTTTCAGCCAACTTCAAAGGGCTGTAAACCGACCATAATAAATCGAAAAACAGAATTTCTGAAGCCTAAATTATGTAATTTCGAAAAACAGATCAAATGGCACTGGAATCGTAATTTTTCGAAGTCGTTTACTATTTTTAAAGGGTCGTTTCGTAACAGCAGCTCAAGCTGCATTTTTCTGCTGAAAATATGTGTTATATTTTTTATCATAACTTGAAACCTGAGTAGAACCAGCCCTTGAAATTTATACAGTAGATGATCACTGATGTCAGTGTGACCCCCCAACTGGAATTTCGTAAAACGGACTTATGATGAATTTTAAACGAATTATTCCGTAGGCTGCGGTCAGAAAATAACAAATCTGATCGCAGTTCGATAAATGATTTTCTATAAAATATTGATGATGAACTGGACCCCGAAATTTTTACACAATAATATTTGATTCGGATAAGACATTCTGTAAAAATTTGGGAATTATTAGGATAAGTTAACCATTTTATTAAAATGTCCGAAAACAGTCCAGTTTTATATATTAAAACTGAAACGACAAAAGTAGTATCTTGCATGTCAGGACGTCGGGTTGATTATTGGAGAACGATCTAACGTGTTATTTGTTAAAGAAAATGATATGCTACTTAGCATGGACACCTCCGTTTACAAAGGAGACTATGGCGAAATTTTCCGAAAATCCTAACACTTAGTAAATATTTTCTAGACAAATGTTTGCTGGTGTGTTCTAAACTATGTTTTTCGAATATAAATATCGCCATAGTTTTTGTAACAAAAATACATATACAACATACAAGATACATAACTCGGGTGCAAAGTGCAAAATACAAGAAACTTATATTTATTTTTGAGAAAATAATATAAGTAAGACACTTAGTTAAAAATATGAATTATTTTTAACACATATACATAAAAGACAGTGACTTGTACTTGTACGATACAAGTCTAGTGACTAACGTTAAGAAAACACGTATAGGTCACGACGTTAATTAAGCAAATCCGGTGAAGTTTACGACGCAAGGAACGCAAAGTTGTGAGTTCATGCTCCCCCTTTTCTTTTAACTGTTTTCAGTTTTATAACTTCGGGGGTGAAATACATGTACAAATACGACAATATTTACAAATGGTATGATGGATACAAGAATTGAGGAATGATACGAGAAATCGTGTCACGAATAGGGTACCATAAGCACCATTAATCGTGTACATACTAAGACCGCAGAACAAAAGGTTAGATCTAATGGGTTTCAGGGCAGCCCCACTCTTGGTGACCACTAGAACCGAGTAGTGTTTTTGTGTCTCAGTCGTGAATCGACTACAGAAAAATGCCTATGGTTTGGTGACTTCCTATGTCGTGTCACATGTTAATGGCTTTGCAACCCATTAACACTTGATACATACAGAAATACTTGGTTTATACATGAGTACGTGGTGTACACAAAAGACTTGACTTATACAAGATACAAATTATGTTTTCATACAAAGTATACAAACGTGAAACACGAAAATTGCATGAATTCACACCAACATTATGTTGACGTTTTTCCAAAAACTCACATGTATTTCAGGTAACTAGGATGGATGTGCGCGCGGTTTTACTCATGCTCTTGGATGTCGCTTTTGTTTATCTTTGAATAAAGTTGTAAACTTATCAGACAAAATGCTGTCTTGTGATGTAAACACTTAAACCATGTGTTCGGTTATGTAATGTTTAGCATTTTGAAGTTATTCTATGAGCATGTAGTACGTTTACCTTTCGTATGCAATGAGAACCTTTCATGATCACACCTCGTGCTTCCGCCGCAGAAAGGGGTGTGACAGATTGGTATCAGAGCTGCGATTGTAGTGAACCAGGATTCCTTCTCGAGTCTAGACTACAATCACTAGGATCCTTTCACGAAAAACGATTTTTTTCAAAAAGTTTTCATTGCATAAAACTTCTCGCGACATCCACTACCTGAAACTGTTTACAAGAGTCTAGAAAAGACACTACGAGACTTAGGGTGCACTGGAGTAGCACTTGTCTGTGATTAAGAATTACTTGCGATTATGTGTGATAATTGCTAAATACATATACTAGAAGTAGAACGTCACAAGTATACGTGACTTTACCTGAAAACAATGGCCTATCTGAAGGAAGAGATATGAGGATGAAACGAACTGTGCGAACTGTGCAAGGAGTTACGTAATTATGGATGCATACATAATTATGAAACTCAGTGCACAGTAATCACAACAAGTCTTGTCACGTATAGATTCCCACAAGAAAAGGTCAAACATGAACACCAGCCTATTAAATACTCTGCTAGAGTAATAATTGTTTGATGTCACTTATGTGGTATATGCCTGTGTATATATATACTACTACTGTCTAGTAAGACGATATCAAACAAAGGTCTAACCCTATTGTGTTATGTTCTGTCAGAACATGGCACCAAGAAAAGCTGTGAACGCTCGTGATCAACCTCCTCCTCCCCCACTGCCAAAGACTGCTGAAGAGTTGAACGCTCTACTGGAGGAAAGAATCTCTGCAGCTATCGCCCACTACGAGGCAACCCGTACTGCAGACAGTGGTGGACCAAGCAATGCCAGACGTAATGGGAATGGAGATTCATCTGGAGGAAACGCAGCTCAGAGCTGTACTTTCAAGCAGTTTCTCGACTGCAAACCAATGAACTATGACGGCACAGGAGGTGCAGTAGCGTTTGTATGCTGGACGGAGAAAACTGAAGCCACTATCCGTATGAGCAAGTGTACCGCGGATCAGCAAGTCACTTTTGCTACTGGGTTGTTTGTCGATGAAGCTTTGACCTGGTGGAACTTACAGGTCCAAACCTTGGGTGATGATGCCGCTTATGGCCTGACTTGGGATGAACTAAAGGAAAGAATGAGAGAGAAGTATTGCTCTCGTGCTGAACTCCAAAGATTGGAAACTGAGTTCTGGCACTTGACCATGGAAGGTGCTGACATTAATGGGTATACTCGAAGGTTCCACGATCTGTCTAGAGTACTTCCCTACATGGTGACTCCCGAATTCAAGCGCGTTGAACGCTACATTTGGGGACTGGCCCCAGAATTTCGCGGCATGGTAACTTCGGCCAAACCTCAAACAATCACCGAGGCTGTAACTCTGGCTGTCAGCCTTACTGAAGATTGTGTTCGCATGAAGAAGCTATCACTAAACCCAACAGAAAGTACCGAGACGCATGCTGAGTCGTCCGGTGACAAGAAAAGGAAACATGCAAACCTGAATCAAGCAACTCGTAACAACAAGGGTTCCAACAAGAAGCATGACTCCAACCCTCCTCAGGGAGCGAAATCTCTTGCAGCCATGAATGACGCTCCAGCTAAAGGATACCTGGGCACTCTGCCCAAATGCAATCATTGCAAGCGTCACCATGAAGGGGTGTGTCGCGTTTCGAAATGCAACAAGTGTGGAAAGCTGGGTCACCGCACTGAAGACTGTTGGGGTAAAGGAAAGAACGGGAATGGAAACAATGGTGGGAACGGCAACGGTAACCGGAATGGTAATAGAGCTGGGCGTAACCAAGGATGCTTCAGTTGTGGAAGCAATGATCATTTCATGAAAGACTGCCCAACGGGAAACAATGCTCAGGCTCGAGCATTTGTGATTGGAGCAAAGAACGCACGCGAGGACCCTAATGTGGTCACCAGTACGTTTCTCGTTAACAATCACTTTGCATCCATATTATTTGACACTGGTGCCGATTATAGCTTCATGTCTGTGGAATTTAAATGTATGCTTGGGATAGAGTCTAGTAGATTGGATATTCCTTACTCCATAGAACTAGCCAATGGTAAACTTGTTGAGTCGAGCGAAGTTGTTAGAAGTTGCACATTGGAACTTGGTGAACGAAGATTTAGCATCGACCTCTTACCTATTTAATTGGGTAGCTTCGATGTAGTGGTCGGAATGGACTGGTTGTCCAAGAACAAAGCTGAGGTTATTTGTCATGAGAAAATCATTCGCATTCCTTTGGCGAATGATGAAACTCTCATCGTACATGGAGAAAAACGAGACGTGCCTCTACGAATCATCAGTTGTATGAAGGAACAGAAGTGCTTAAGGAAAGGATGTGTCGCTTTCCTAGCGCACGTTGTAGATAAGAAGGCTGAGGAGCCGAAACTCAAAGACATTCCTGTGGTAAAGGAATTCCCTGATGTTTTTTCCAGAAGATCTGCCAGGACTACCTCCGCAACGACAAGTCGAATTCCGTATAGACTTGGTTCCAGGAGCCGCTCCTGTAGCCAAGGCACCCTATCGGCTTGCACCATCTGAAATGCAAGAATTATCTACACAACTCCAGGAGTTGTTGGATAAAGGGTTCATAAGGCCAAGCTTCTCGCCTTGGGGAGCTCCAGTATTGTTCGTGAAGAAAAAGGATGGAACTCTGCGGATGTGTATCGATTACAGAGAACTGAACAAGCTCACAATCAAGAATCGGTATCCGCTACCGAGGATTGATGACTTATTTGATCAATTGCAAGGATCAAGCTACTATTCCAAGATCGACCTTCGATCTGGATACCATCAGTTAAAGATACAAGAAGAAAGCGTGCCAAAGACTGCATTCAGAACACGATATGGGCACTACCAGTTTCTTGTGATGCCGTTTGGACTGACAAATGCACCAGCGGTCTTTATGGATCTGATGAACTGCGTATGCAAACCATATCTCGATAAATTTGTGATTGTATTTACCGATGATATCCTGATTTATTCACGAACAAAAGAAGAACACGAACAACATCTCAGGACCATTCTGGAGCTACTGAAGAAAGAGAAACTTTACGCAAAGTTCTCAAAGTGCAAATTCTGGATTCGCGAAGTACAATTTCTGGGTCACGTTGTGAATGAGAAGGGCATTCATGTAGACCCGTCCAAGATAGAAGCAATAAAGAATTAGGAAGCCCCCAAAACCCCAACTGAAGTTCGACAATTCTTGGGCTTAGCGGGCTATTACCGACGTTTCATCGAAAATTTCTCCAAGATAGCTCAACCGCTAACGACCCTTACACAGAAAGACAAGAAATACGACTGGGGTTACAAACAAGAGGAAGCCTTCCAGCTACTTAAGAACAAGCTATGCGATGCACCAATACTGTCATTACCTGAAGGCACGGAAGACTTCGTGGTATACTGCGACGCTTCACGACAAGATTTGGGTTGCGTGCTTATGCAGCGCCAAAAAGTCATCGCTTACGCTTCAAGACAATTGAAGGTACATGAAAGGAACTATACCACTCACTATTTGGAACTCGGCGCGGTGGTATTCGCCTTGAAGATCTGGCGACACTATCTATATGGTACTCGATGTACAATCTTCACAGATCACAAAAGCCTACAACACATATTTGATCAGAAGGAATTAAATATGCGTCAACGACGTTGGGTCGAGTTGCTGAACGATTATGACTGTGAGATTAAGTACCATCCTGGAAAGGCAAACATTGTAGCGGACGCCTTGAGTCGAAAAGAAAGGGTTAAGACCCTAAGGGTTCAAGCATTGGAAATGACGATTCGAACGAACCTCACTGCACGTATTCGTGACGCACAACAAGAAGCTCTTAAGGAAGAAAACCGCAAAGCTGAATACCTCCAGGGTGCATTGAAATATATGGGGCCAAATGAAGAGGGAGCCTTATACTTTGAGAAACGTATCTGGGTTCCACTCTATGGTGGCATACCAGAAGTCATCCTTGATGAAGCGCACAAGTCAAGATACTCGATCCATCCAGGATCGGACAAAATGTATCAAGACTTAAAAGAATACTACTGGTGGCCGAGACTTAAAAGCGATGTTGCTGTTTACGTCGGAAAGTGCTTAACCTGTGCTAAGGTTAAGGCCGAATATCAGAAACCGTCTGGCCTACTACAACAACCAGAAATACCCAGGTGGAAGTGGGAACAAATCTCGATGGACTTCATAACGAAATTACCCAGGACCCCGAGAGGTCACGATATGATATGGGTAATAGTTGATCGATTGACGAAGTCTGCGCATTTCCTACCAATCCGAGAGAAGGATAGCACTGGAAAGCTTGCTGAAATATACCTAAAGGAAATTGTGACACGTCATGGAGTGCCAATTTCAATTATTTCAGACAGAGATGGACGCTTTGTCTCAAGAATCTGACAATCATTTCAGGAAGCCTTTGGATCTCAGCTAGATCTAAGCACGGCCTTCCATCCTCAAACAGACGGCCAGAGCGAACGAACCATACAAACGTTAGAAGATATGCTTCGCGCATGTGTCATGGATCTAGGCGGTAGCTGGGATACTCATCTACCCTTAGTTGAGTTTTCCTACAATAACAGTTATCATACGAGTACAAAAGTCGCACCGTTTGAAGCTCTGTATGGCCGCAAGTGCCGATCGCCCTTATGTTGGGCAGACGCAGGAGATAAACGTATGGTTGGTCCTGAACTTGTACAAGAGACAACCGACAAGATTACGCAAATCCGAGATCGCATTAAGGCGGCTCGGGATCGACAAAAAAGCTACGCTGATCTAAAACGAAAGCCATTAGAATTCGAGGTGGGAGACAAAGTGTTGTTAAAAGTCTCACCTTGGAAGGGCGTAGTAAGATTTGGAAAACGTGGAAAGTTGAATCCACGATACATCGGACCATTCAGAATCTTGGAAAGAATTGGTACCGTGGCATACAAGTTGGAATTACCGGAAGAACTGAATGGAGTACATGATACGTTCCATGTATCCAACCTCAAGAAGAGTCCAACACAAGAAGACGTGATCATCCCGGCGGATGAAGTACATATTGATGACGCCCTCCGATTTACAGAACAACCCGTTGAGGTTACCGACTGGAAAGTCAACATGACCAGGAGGAGCACTGTTAAACTTGTCAAAGTACGTTGGAACTCTAAGCACGGACCCGAGTACACATGGGAACGTGAAGACCAGTTCAAAGAAAAGTATCCCCACATGTTCAAGAAGACTCCTGCGAGAGTTAGCTCAGCCTGAATTTCGGGACGAAATTCTTTTAACGGGGGGAGACTGTGACAACTGGCACCAAACTGGTAATTTCCGTACACTTTAATTATTATTTAATGACTATAATTATGTGCTTAAATGTCAACATTATCTGATTACATACTATACAAGTGAATTCATGCACGATTAATACTACAAAATATTGCTTTATGCAATAACGAGAGCGTTGCGTCAGAAATACTAGTAAACTCACCGGTAAGACACATTGTGTCAACAGAACAGCAGAAAGCAGTCCGACATTAGAACTGAGGCCTAGTTGTAGGTCCAACGACAAGAATGCATTAAAACCCAAGAGTACATACAAGGGTTAACATATAGACGCTCCGAAAGCAAAAATACGCACTAAAAAGCACCTGAAACGCACTTTAAGTGCAGAATTTTATTAAATTCAGCTATAACCAGCTTTTAAACATATAAATACTATGCAGAAATTACGTGTTATCGTCCAGAATATTTTCCTAAGTGTTGGGAATTAAAAGGGTTACAAAAGGACACTAAACGGTGCAATTTAGCACTTTAACGGAACGGTATCCAACCGAACAACCGGACATTACCCGGGACACTAAATTTTTGCCAAACACATTATTTATTTATTTCTTGGCTAGTCGTGATCCCCGAACACCCTAACACCCACTAAAAAGCCACTAGCTAACATATGTGAACACATTACTTGAAATCCAACTTACCATTGCACATTAGTTAGAAAAGTTACAACAACCCCCCCCCCCCCCCTAAACCGAAAATCAGCCCCATGGACCCCACCATATATCTTCAACATGCTCTCATATCTTGGCAAGATTTTACTTCAATTGTTAATAGATTTTTGCTTGTAAACATGACCAAAATATGCGCAATATCTTTATAAAAGCTAGGCCAAAGATCACAACCATCATTCACAAGATTTAACCTCTCTCCTCACTCTCTCTCTCACTTTTGGACCACCCCAAACCGCCACCCTCACCACCACATAACCACCATCTTCATCCAAGATTCAAGTCCATTCAAGCTACAAAGTTGATACAAGAAGGTTTGCAAGTTAAGGAGCTTTGTTCTTGCCTTCTTCATCATCTTTTCTTCATCTTTGCACTAGAGAATCATCCCTAGCTATAAGCTAGTAGTAAGCTCTTGTTTAACCTTTGATCATCTCATTTTTTTATGGCTAAAATTTGTAGTATGATGCTTATGTTAAACACTAAAGTAACAAGAACACTAAGATGATGAATACGAAACTTTACTTGAAACTTGAACATAAAAGATTGTATGAAGATGAAACCTTGTTGAATGAGGGTTGGGTTAAATCATACATGATATTTGATCGTTGGTTCCTTGATAAACCCGTTATTCGGACATTGGTTGATACGATCTAGTAGCGTTGAAACTCTAAAGAAACATGCTGAACTACATTTTCAGCCAACTTCAAAGGGCTGTAAACCGACCATAATAAATCGAAAAACAGAATTTCTGAAGCCTAAATTATGTAATTTCGAAAAACAGATCAAATGGCACTGGAATCGTAATTTTTTGAAGTCATTTACTATTTTTAAAGGGTCGTTTCGTAACAGCAGCTCAAGCTGCATTTTTCTGCTGAAAATATGTGTTATATTTTTTATCATAACTTGAAACCTGAGTAGAACCAGCCCCTGAAATTTATACAGTAGATGATCACTGATGTCAGTGTGACCCCCCAACTGGAATTTCGTAAAACGGACTTATAATGAATTTTAAACGAATTATTCCGTAGGCTGCAGTCAGAAAATAACAAATCTGATCGCAGTTCGGTAAATGATTTTCTATAAAATATTGATGATGAACTGGACCCCGAAATTTTTACACAATAATATTTGATTCGGATAAGACATTCTGTAAAAATTTAGGAATTATTGGGATAAGTTAACCATTTTATTAAAATGTCCGAAAACAATCCAGTTTTATATATTAAAACTGAAATGACAAAAGTAGTATCTTGCATGTCAGGACGTCGGGTTGATTATTGGAGAACGATCTAACGTGTTATTTGTTAAAGAAAATGATATGCTACTTAGCATGGACACCTCCGTTTACAAAGGAGACTATGGCGAAATTTTCCGAAAATTCTAACACTTAGTAAATATTTTCTAGACAAATGTTTGCTAGTGTGTTCTAAACTATGCTTTTCGAATATAAATATCGCCATAATTTTTGTAACAAAAATACACATACAACATACAAGATACATAATTCGGGTGCAAAGTGCAAAATACAAGAAACTTATATTTATTTTTGAGAAAATAATATAAGTAAGACACTTAGTTAAAAATATGAATTGTTTTTAACACATATACATAAAAGACAGTGACTTGTACTTGTACGATACAAGTCTAGTGACTAACGTTAAGAAAACACGTATAGATCACGACGTTAATTAAGCAAATCCGGTGAAGTTTACGACGCAAGGAACGCAAAGTTGTGAGTTCATGCTCCCCCTTTTCTTTTAACTGTTTTCAGTTTTATAACTTCGGGGGTGAAATACATGTACAAATACGACAATATTTACAAATGGTATGATGGATACAAGAATTGAGGAATGATACGAGAAATCGTGTCACGAATAGGGTACCATAAGCACCATTAATCATGTACATACTAAGACCGCAGAACAAAAGGTTAGATCTAATGGGTTTCAGGGCAGCCCCACTCTAGGTGACCACTAGAACCGAGTAGTGTTTTTGTGTCTCAGACTCTCAGTCGTGAATCGATTACAGAAAAATGCCAAAGGTTTGGTGACTTCCTATGTCGTGTCACATGTTAATGGCTTTGCAACCCATTAACACTTGATACATACAGAAATACTTGGTTTATACATGAGTACGTGGTGTACACAAAAGACTTGACTTATACAAGATACAAATTATGTTTTCATACAAAGTATACAAACGTGAAACACAAAAATTGCATGAATTCACACCAACATTATGTTGACGTTTTTCCAAAAACTCACATGTATTTCAGGTAACTAGGATGGATGTGCGCGCGGTTTTACTCATGCTCTTGGATGTCGCTTTTGTTTATCTTTGAATAAAGTTGTAAACTTATCAGACAAAATGCTGTCTTGTGATGTAAACACTTAAACCATGTGTTCGGTTATGTAATGTTTGGCATTTTGAAGTTGTTCTATGAGCATGTAGTATGTTTACCTTTCGTATGCAATGAGAACCTTTCATGATCACACCTCGTGCTTCCGCCGCAGAAAGGGGTGTGACACGGTGCGGGTCAAAGGTGCTAGGATGGGACGAGGTTTGGGGAGGAGAATCAGTTGGGCCGGGTGAGGGAACTGGGTCGAGAATGTGGTTGTGAGGAGCTGCATGGGAAGTTGGAGTGATAGAATGCGGGCTGTGTAGTTGGGCCGAGTGAGATTGAGGGGTGATTATGGGGCCAGGCGAGGTAGGTGGAGAGGTGGATTGGGCCGGTGTTGTGGTAGGTTGGACCGATGGGGAATATGTGGGGTGGGTTGGAATCGTGTCAGGTGGAGAGGAGGTGGAGGCGATGTGTGGCGGTGTTAGAGAGAGGAGTGGAGAAATAAGGAAGTCATAGGACTGAGGTTTGGATGGTGATTGAAATTTGTAGGGAAAGATAGTTTCTTCGAAGTGAACGTGTCGGGATGTAAATATTTGGTGGGTTTGGAGATCGAGACATTTATAGCCACGGTGATTTGTCGGGTAGCTAAGGAAGGCACATGGTTGGGACCGGTTTGCAAGTTTGTTTATGGTGGTGGAGGGTAGGATGGGATAACACAAACACCCGAAGACACGAAGATGTTCATATTCGGGTTGGCAATTATATAGGAGAGTTGTGGGTGATAAAAAATCATGGTTTTTGCTTGGGAGGATATTGAGTAGGTACGTGGCAGTTTCGAGGGCATGGTGCCAAAGATTTGGCGGTAGGTTGGCTTGGGCTAGGAGAGTGCAGAGCATGTTGCTGATGATGCGGATTTTGTGTTCCGCTTTACCATTCTGAGAAGAGGTGTAGGGGCAGGAGAAACGGAAGTGCATACCGTGGGCATTGCAAAATATCAAAAAATTGTTATTTGCATATTCCTTACCATTATCGCATTGAAACTGTTTAATTTTGCGTTCAAATTGGGTTGTGATGTGATTATAGTATTTGACAAATGTGGCAAACACTTGGGACTTTGTGGTGAGTGGAAATGTCCATAAAAAATTAGTGTAATCATCAAGAAATATGACATAATATCGATGGCCTCTCGTGCTTAGGACAGGGGAGGTCCATAGGTCGCTATGCACAATATCAAAAGGTAAACGAGTGCAATTACCAGAATCATAAAATGGTAACTTCACACTTTTTCCAAACACACAAGGTTCACATAATTTATTGTTTTGTTTGCCAAAATTAATACGAGAAGAAACTTTCAAAGAATGCAATAAATTTTCGCAAGGGTGGCCGAGGCGTTGATGCCAGCAATCTTGAGTAACAGCAGCAAAAGCAGAAGGTTGGGAGATGGTGGAGAGTGGTTGTGCCAGCGGGCAAAGATCGCCGGTGCTATTGCATCTAAGGATAGGCGCCCAAGTTTTGAGATCCTTCACAAGAAAACCAAAAGGGTCAAACTCGATGGATACAAGATTATCGGAGGTAAGGCGGCGAACCGAAATTAGATTTTTAATGATGTTGGGGGCAAAAAGGACATTGTTTAATTTTAAGGGTGGAAAAGAGGTGGTGGTAAAGTTTGGTTGCCTTGTGCCAAAACCGGAACTGCCATGCCATTACCAACAATAATATTTTTGTCAGTGCACTTATTAAAATTAGACGGAGTGTAGATACCTTGTTCGTTTGTCGAGTGGGAGGTTGCTCCAGTGTCCATGAACCGGTGATCATGTTGATTTAAAGCCATGGTGTATAATGCCTGCTCAATATCCGTAGGAGTGTAAGTGTTGGAAGTGTTTTGATCGGGTCGAGGGCCGAGTATCCCTTGTGAATTCTGGTTGGTGGTGTTCGGTTTGTAGGGGTACGGACAAGGTGGTGAGTTATGGGCGGATGGAGCTTGACCAGGAGCAGAGGATCCATTTAGTAACGAGGGCCATTGGTTTGTTGTCCAGTTACTTGGGAACACAATGTATGGGTGAGTTGGGGTGTTCGATTGTGGGCCACGGTTATTGTAGTTGCGGTTGTTGTAGTTGCGGCCACGACCACGACCGCGTCCGCGTGAGCGACCACGGCCACGATCAGAAGCACTGTAGTAATTGGGCGGTTGAGACGAAATCTGTGACGGTGATGAAACGGAGGCGGTGAGTGCAGTTGCAGACTGTTGAGCGGCACGGGCGGTTTGATGCTTCTTTCTATCTTCTTCCATAGTAAGGCGCGAACGTACCTCATTAAAATCTGGAAGCGGGTCGCGATTTTGTAACACCGTGGAAATACTATCATATTGTTTTGTTAGCCCTGTTAAGATCTTGATCACCAACATACTGTCATCAACGGGTGAGCCAACGGCTTTTAGTTGATTTGCGAGGTGTTTCGCCAGTTGACAATACTCGGCCATGGAAGAGAAACCATCAAGGCTGAGGTGCGCGAACTCCTGACCAAAGAAAACAGCCCGAGTAGTTTTGTTGTCATTAAACTGGTTCTGCAGGGCTGTCCAGGCTTCGTAAGTCGTTTGTCCGGCGGTTAAGATGATGTGAAGGAGAGCGGGGGAGATGGTCGCATAAATCCATTGAAGGACTATTGCGTCTATGCGTTGCCAAAGAGCGGCTTCAGCCGATTCAGCGGCCTTTTTCTCTGGATCGGTGGAGAAGAAGCAGCGGCATCCGGCCGAGGGCTGAGATGATCGAGGACCTCGAACACCCTGCATTGGACCTTGAACAGAGTGGACCAGGTCGTGTAGTGGGCGGAGTCGTTTTCAAGGGTGATTGGGACGTGAGTTGTGAGGTAGAGGGTAAAAGAAGAAGCAGGAAGAGGTTGAATCGGAGGGGAGGGGAGAGAAGCCGGCGGCGGTCAAAAGGTAGGGCAGGATTTGATGGTGTATGATACCATATAAGAAATATTGTGCTTGTCTTCTCTCATTGAACAACATGTATAAATAGAGTACAAACAGAATCTTCTATTGTTAAGGAGATATCCTATCATAAATATTTACAATCAATTCCTAGTATATAAATATTCTATTACTGTTGAAGACTTGATCATTCGCTTCCATATTTATAACTTGCTTTGGTGCCTGACAACATTGACAACACCCCACGTTAGATATACACACAAATTAGTTAAGAATATCAGCAGAATGTGGAATGATATATTACACAATAAAACAAATTTTCACCCGAACACCTTAAAGCAATGCATAATACCTTAAATTTAGATGATTGGAACCCTCTTACCATTGAAACATAACATACCTCATAAATACGCAATCTATTACTTTCAGGGTCTGTTTGGTATGGGGTAATGGAATGGACGAAGGAATGAAATGGACGAGGTAATGGAATGGACAAGGGAATACAATGGATCATTATCATTCCATGTCTTGTTTGGTTACCATGTGTGAATGAAATGAATTATTATTGTGTATTGTTCGGTAGGCAAGAAAAACGGAGTAATAAAATTAGCGGTGAGTTGTGGTGGTGGTCGGTGGTAGTGATTGTGGGTGGTATATAGGTGGCGGTGGTGGGTGTTGGCGGCGGTGATGGGTGGTGGTGGTGGCGGCGAGTGGCGGTGACGACGAGTGGTGGTGGCGGCAAGGTGGCCGTTGGTGGTGGCTGGCAGCAGAGGTGGCAGTTGGTGGCGGCGGCAGCGGTTGGTGGTGGCGTCGATGATGGTGGTGGTGGGCGGCGGCGGCGGCGAGTGGCGTTGGCGGTTAGTCGCAACTGTGGGTGATAACGGTGGCGAGTGGGTGGCGGCGGCGGCGGTGGCTGTCGGGGTAAGGTGGTGGCGGGTGGCGGCGATGGCGTCGGTGGCGGGTGGTGGCGATGGCGTCGGTGGTGGGTGGTGGTGGTGGTGGGTTGTGGTGTTGTTGATGAATGGTACAAGAGGGGATGGAATGGAAAAAAAACATAGGGGTGGAAGGAATGATTTTGAGAGAATGAAATGACTTTTGGAATGGGTGATTCCATTCCATTGACCAACCAAACACCCTTTTCTTCATTCCCTCGTAATCATCCATTCAATTCCACCTCTCATTCCTGCATACCAAACACTACCTCAATGCTTTTACAACCTGAAAAAGCATTTAGGCCTTTCCTTCATAATTTAACATACTTAATATGTTTGATGACTCCTTTGTATTAACATTAGATTGCACCAGAAATCGTTAAATGTAGAAAACTAACATGTCCCGTTGTTTGAGTATTCAAGCTCCAAAACAAACCCTTAGACTGCGGGGTATGGGGCGGGAGTTTGGGCGTGGGTAGGGGGAAAACGCCCAAGCCACCACCCCGGGTGGGCATGGGTTTCGGCGTGGCCCTTGGGGCATGGGTTTCAAGCCGGGCGTAGGGCGGTTTGGCCATCCTAGTTGGCTGAATATCATTGGCTCACCCGCCACGTCATAGCGGGCCATCCCAAAAGTTTTGAATTTTTAAATTCAAACCGTTGGCTTGGCCAAGCGGTCACCCCAACCGGTCACCCAAACCCCAACATCCTCTATAAATACCCCCAAACCCCAACCGGGTGGTCCATCCCAACCCCCACCGTGGTCCCAAAAATTCGACAAAACCCACCTGCTGCCCCAGCCGGTCACCACAAACCCAACATCCCACGAACCCGCTATGGCATCCTGGACCCACGACGAAGAACTTGCCCTAGTCACAAGCGTCGTTGACGCTATGAAGGGGCGGCCACCGGGCCAAACCAAATATTGGCCGGAAGCTTTCGCGGCCTACCGACTAAACGTCGGTAACGACCGCCACAACATGAACGCGTGCCAACATAAATGGCGCGAGCTACGTCCCAAGCTCGAGCGTTTCAAGGCTTACTACGAAGCCGTTCCCGGGGGCGAGTTAAGCCACGAGGACCGGGTGGCGGTGGCGAACATAGAGTTTCGCGGCAAGGAAAAAAAGGCGTTCGACAAGATCGACCTTTTTGAAATTTATTTAACGCTTTAGGTTTCTTATTTTGTAATTTTTAGGTTTATGTAATTTTATAAATATTAATGAAGTTGTATGTTTTTTTTTTATAAATGTTTGTGTGATTTTTTTAAATTTTGTATATATATTTTTTTTTATAAACTACCCTGCCACGCGGTGCACCCAACCCAAGCCCAACCCACGCCTCACCATACCCCGCGGACACGTACCAGGCAGTGGGGGGGGGCTCCCATTCCACGTGTCATCACCCGCCCCAACCCACGCCCAACCCAAGCCCCACCATACCCCGCAGTCTTAACTAACTAGTTCAAGCACTTATAAACACTTCATTCCATAACTGAACTTAAGATACGAAAACATGAGCCAGCGACATAGCAAACCATATCATACAGTAGATTCATTTCTTCAATAATTTAAACAAACGCTAGCTGTATGTTTAATTGTTTATCTCAGTCATAAGCAAAGTTTTAATCGTTGTGAATAGTTAATCGCATTCGATACGTTGCAATAGGTGTGATTTAATATTCACCTTCCTAACCTGCTTCATACCGCTTGATTTCAAAATCTTATAATAAATTACTCACCAACAAAAACAAGGAAACACGTTAAATAGTATAAGAACAAGGTTGCTGTCCATGATTACTAACATGACAAATCACCCATAAAAGCGCATCAAACCAATTCAGAAAAATTACCTAAAATCCATTATAATGTCAGATATCTTCCGACCAAAATTCATGTCAAAATAAAATATTTAAGACCTCGAAATAGGCTCTGCAAACGGCTGACTGGTTGCTGTCAACAACAAGTTTCTTGACAATTCTTCCATAAAAATACATTAAACATTTTTATAAAAATCCAGAAAAAATAGCTAAAATACATTATAGTGTTGGCTAACTCCTAATAACAGATTCACTTTCAACAAATTCAAAAGGAAAAACTAAACCAACACTTCATCTTTGAAACGCATAAGTTACCACTAGTAATGGCAATATTAAGGTGCAACAATTTTCGTGAGCATCTTGGTGCAATGATCATGTAGCATGTTTCCTGTAATTAGTCTTGTGTAAGCTTGTTTGTTGAGCCTATGTTAGTTTGTTTTCTTTTCTTGTATCATGTTTTCTCTCCAGCCCAGCTGCCACCCCCCCCCCCCCCCCCACCCCCCGCCCCGGTTTTGTATAAAGTCTCGGTTTTAAAAACCTAACAACATATCATTTTTAGATTTGTCCGCCAATCACGGTCTGTTTTCAATTGAGTAAATTGTCATTTACGTCTCTGTGTTTTGTTGAAAAGTGCCACTTCATTCCAAAAAAATAGTGCTTCTTGTGTCCCTGGCGTTTTTAAAAGATGTCAGTTCCATCCAATTTGTTAACCCCCGTTAAAAAAGTCAATAAAATGAGGGGTAAACTGGTCCTTTTACATGTTTAGGGAAAATGTGTGGTCTAGAATGCTTCTTAAGTTTCTCAATTAGCCTAGTGTTTCTCACACGATCCTAACCCTATATCTACTAGGTTAACTTTTATATACATCAAACATCTTGAATATCATTTTACATTAGTTTTGAATTGTTTTGGGACCAAACCATTAGATGCCCACATGACCCATCCCAAAATCTTCCCAGCCAGCGCTGCCACAGTACTGCATCCCACTCCTACCAAATTCTTTATTTTTTTGTTAAACATAAAATTAAATTTGTTTTATAATTTATAAAATTTAAATATCACTGTCTTTGTTAATCACCTCTTTTTCTACAAATGTTTTAGAGAAAGTTCATTTTATAAAACTCTGTTAAAAGAAAGTCATTTAATTATCTTACAAATCTTCCGTGTTTTACATGTTTCCTTAAGATTTTAGATAGCGGACATCTTTACTAAAGGGTTGCCCCGGGTTTTATTCGAAGACTTGCGTTTTAGTCTCGGCGTCCGCTCTCCTCTCGTTTTGACTGCAGAGGTATATTAGATTGGAGAGAGACATTCATTTCAGAACCAAGAATGCATTAAGAACTGCAAGAACTATATATTGTAATTGTGCCTTTTGTTTAAAGTGTAATACAGGAGAGGGTTACAAATCCGCTTATCTCATTATATCATCAATGCACTATGTACATGTGATTTATGCGATTATCGCAATTCTCGACATAAATTTGGTTATGAAAAGAATGCATCTATGTGTATATATTGATCGGTGTATTTTATACGCTCTTTATTCCATTTTAATTATTTGATAATAATATATATTACTTTTATGTGTTTTATATTCTTTTAGGTTGTGGAGATAAATTTGTGATTAGTTGAAATGTATTATTATCATACAAATTCAAATGGTGAGAAGTTGAATCATTCTACATTTAATTGTGGGCTTGAAGAACTAATTCTCAAAATTACAAAATGGGATTGGGCCGATGATGAAAAGAAATATGGATATTGGGCTTCTAGAAAAGATGTAAAGAATAAATTTTTGGAGTTAGCCATAATTCTTTGGTTATCAGTTACTTTATGTGCAATTGTAAAACAGAATGTAATGAGAGAGAACAATGTGTCTTACCTTCATGAAGGCATCTCCTATTTATACTTATGGGTGAATTAGGGTTTCCCATTAAGTCGGTTAGGCGACATCTCCTACTTTGTCGGAGATTATTCCGTATGTATATTTGCATGGGGATATCCACCATATTTATTTATTGTCGCACATTTAATGATGGATATTCGACCCGGAATGACCGGGACGGGTCATTCCTCCATAATACGTAATAAGTTCTTAACTTTATTGACGTGGTACCCTTTTGAATGGGAAGCTTGTTCAAAACGTGCAAATAACATCCTAAAGAGTAATACATGTATATAGACGTCATGTTATTTATTCAACTACAACATGTGCTAAACGTCTACTTTTAATCGACTTTTAGGTAATACTAATATTGCATGCAAATTGCCATTGGTGCATATACATATCGGGTACTACTAAAGTACTAGTTGGTTATGGTCTTATGGCACCGTTGGTTTATGTCATATGTGTTTTCTTTAGAAACTTTGATTTTATATTTCTAGTCGACATGACCGACCAAGGGCAGGGCGGGCGACCACGAAGGACCCATTTTCTCGGGGACCAAATTTTTAAAAAAAATATTATATATATTTATATGTAAACAGTCATCACCTGATATGAGCAATGAACTTTGAATTATCCTCATATGCATGAACGAACAAGTTAGGGATTTCAGAACAAAAAAAACGAGAGCGTTTACAGATTACAAACATACAAAAGAAATATCTGAGCCGCTACATTAGCCACACGACCCACACTCGTTCGTCAGTTTGAATAGCTAGGTTAACCTATGGCTTTAAAAAGACACAAATGACCCCAAACGTCTTGACATGGGGACCATTTTACTCTTGCACAACTACAACTACAACTACGACCAACCCATTGTGTGCATGTAGCCCGTTAAACTAAATAGCCCAACATCATATTCAAATCCAAGTAACATATACAATAGCTCCAGCCCAACATTCCAATGTAAACCCAAAGGTCCCAAACACATATATTTTCTAACCACAACAAAACACAACGTCGGCGGGAACAGGCATTGTCATTGATCAGAGGAAAGTAGGGATGAGATCGGTACGATACTGGTACCGTACCGGTACCAATACCGTAAATACCGTTACCGAAATTGAGGAAATGTGGATACCGATTACCGTACCGTATTTATAGATTCGGTACCGGTATCGGTACCGGTATTTCGGTACTTTACCATATTGGTACCGCTTTGGTGTCATCCATTGTTTTACCTAAATAAAATTCATGTGCAACCCATCCATCCATTATTAACTGAACTAGAGTAATATATAGAGGAATGTAAACAAAAGTTAAACATATCAAGTAGTCAAAAAAATCAAAAGGTAAACATCCATGGGTTCCACTTTTAACACCCAAATTCCAACATGTCTAAAAAATCATCATAATTGATTAAAAATAACCAAACAAAAGAAATTTGATATTGGTTTTGGTAAAACAATGTTCAAGAAAATATAACTTCATAGTGGGATCTAAGATAATAGCAAAATACATAAAGTCATTATTAAATTCGGTATTAATACCGGTATTAACCGAAAAATACCGATACCGTTTTTTACCGATACCGAATTTCGAAAAATCTATTACCGATACCGGTACCGTTTATGATCGGTACGGTACGGCATCGGTACGGTACCAGTATTTCGGTAAAAAATCTCATCCCTAGAGGAAAGGGGCGGCAGGGGAATAGTGCCAGGCACCTGCTTGGCACTCCCCTATTGGCCCAATAAATTTACGATTTTATCTCGCTTTAAATTTACGATTTTGTCATCAGTTCAAAATTACGTATTTGCCCCCAGTTAAAAATAAATTTACGCTTTTGCTCCCAGCAAAATATTTCAATTTTGCCCCCGGTTCAAAATTACGATTTTGCCCCGTTTCAATTTACAGTTTTGCCATTAGTTTTTTTCTCTTACAAATACGATTTTGCAATGTCGGCGGGAATATGCATTGTCATTGATTGGAGGAAAGGGGCGGCAGGGGAATAGTGCCAGGCACCTACATGGCACTCCCCTTTTGGCCCAATAAATTTACTATTTTATCCCGCTTTAAATTTACGATTTTGCCATCAGTTCAAAATTACGTATTTGCTCCCAGTTAAAAATAAATTTACGCTTTTGCACCCAGCAAAATATTTCAATTTTGCCCCCGGTTCTTATCGCAACGCTTTCTTATCGCAGGGTATATCTGCGCGATGTATGGATAACCAATCTACACTAACTACTGCATCAAATTGTCAGGGATAACAAAAAGAAGGTTGACGTCGAACACTTGTCCCACAAGGTCGAGTTTACATCCCAACGAACATATGAGGTTTCATTTGACTTGCCATCAGTTGCTGCCACCACAGGTTCGGTTTCAGAAAGCATCAGGGTTGACCAAAACAGGGCTACTTATACAAGCTACCATGCTGCTATTATGCCTGGCGTCACCTACGCCAATCCTAAATGCCCCTCCGTAGGCATCATCTCCAGTGTTGTTGTTTTCGTTGCGAGAATTCCTAGTACCGTCTTTGCTCCCTTGGATGTTGGCACTTTGACTTAACACAGTCACTCCTTGTCGAGGTCAACTTCGTTTCCATACTGTAGGCTATGATTACGAGTTCCTTGATGTTTTGTTTGAAACGGTGCCCCGCGATCTTTCACCAACAGGGTCCATCTTTTCACATTCCACGCCACGTCCTAAGGCGCTACCCCTTTGTGCTGGCAGTTACACATTCCACACCATGGTCAATTGTCATCGTTTATGTCCCGATTGATTCGTAAGAGTTGACTCCCATAAGTCGCTGACTAGGGCTAAGGATTCGGTTGAAGTCAGGCTGCTGGTGTCCGTTGCCGGTAGTCAAGGTCGTTCTAATACTAAGGTTGGTACGGCGCTACGCTCATCCTCTTATCCATCGTTCTTGCAAGTTGGCTGAGTATTACACGATATGTTTCCTGAGCGTTGCAGAAGTGATCGCACTTCAAAGTCTAAGACTTTATCGCGCTAGGTTCTAACAAACAAAGATAGGTGAGGAAGGTATAGACCAATCATTGACACGGAGACATCCATCTCAGGGATGCTCGTACAAGCACCTAACATTCTACACAGTTCGCTAGGCGTTCAGATGGGTGTTCAGGTAATACTCGATAGCATCGAGATTCGAAAGGATCCAGAGATGAATGAAAAGTTCACGTTCGAGTAGGGGATAATCACTGCTATGACCCCTTTAGGTTCGTTATGTTTCACATCGCTCAAATAACGGAACGGAACCCCCTTTCCACTTGTTAAGGCTCACCGGGACTCGCATGCACCCCACATTATTATTATGTGTGCACCTACAATAATATTGAGATTTGCATGCTCATCTCAGCTCCTCTTAACTCATGCCAAATGGTTCCTCAAACTCAAGTAGCAAACAAAGAGCATCACGAAGCTTAAGTCATGAATGTTTAGGGAAATACCACCCTATTAGTCACATAACACATACAAGTAATACATGAATTCATATTGTTGTGCTGAACCTGCAATCATATGCAATATCATATGTAAGTGTTCACTAGTTGTGCAGTACAATGAGTATACGAGAGACGAACCTTGCAGTCTGGAGCTGAGTGTCATGGTCGTATTCACGTATTCAAAACTGATCGGTTATAGTCTGGTTTTACAAAAACGTTTTAAAACCAAGTTCACTATAACCAGTGGCTCTGATACCAAACTGTCACACCCTCAAATTACCACTTAGGGAGTGTCCCTGTTAGGCGTGTGACCACTAGTAATGAGCCACTAATTACATTGAATCCGTAAGTTTAAAATAAAGTTTCATCGTTTAGTAGTAATAAAATCCAAACATAAGTAATTCAAAAAACCATCAAGTTCAGCGGAAGCGTTAACGTAACATAATGTAAATACTTTCTAAACAACCATAGTAAATAAATGTTTGATAAATAACCCATCCATGCAACCATGACCACTCACGCCCTCCAGCCAGCAAGTTCCTGTTCCCAAGTACCTAACGACCTGCGAGCATGTAACAAGTGTATCAGACAAAGCTGGCGAGTTCACAGTTTTAGAAAACGTTTGTTACCAGTTGTATGTAAAACAGTTCACTGACAATGCAAGTAATATTGTTAATGTCTCAATTCCGAACAAGACGGCTCCTGATGTACATGACTGCCCTTTCCCACGTACTCCTATCCAGTACTGGGCCCGACTGGGTCATTAGTTCACATCCGTCCTCTCTAGGAGCGGTGTGAGGGTGCCAAACCTAAGTAGCGCTACCAACTAATACCCGTTACCCTCCAGGTAACAACATAAGGGACTTACAAGAATGATAGGTGAGAATATTAACCAATATACCCGTTTTTACCCAAAAGACTTATCCCTCCACGGAATACCCACTGACTGTCCCCAACCACTGGGACGCATGCTCGAATGTAGTGAACTCACCTTGGTTTGCTCGGTATGTTTAGTTACTTGTTCACAAACAAATCAGTCAAAGCCTATAATATGCATGTGCACGAAATCAGTTTACAATCACTTGGTTCACGTATAAATTGTATTCATAGTGTCCATTCAAGCAACAGTTTCCGATTAACACATAAACAGTTATTCAGTTCACACTTGTATCCACATCCTATGCATATCATACTACAACAGCTGAGTATCACACACAACAGTTAACTGGGTTACTCCACCGATTCGTTTATCAACAGTTAGCACCCTATTTAACTACCACGTCAGATCCAACCATATGCTCATATCATGCGATGCCTACATGTGTTCACAACAATCATTATTTAATCACACACAAACAAGATTCTAGTCTATCATCATAATAACCATCTCTCTTATTGTCACATGACCGATTACATGCATAAAAATATTGAACTGGCATCATTGAATCATTACCCCATGCAGACCCTATCCCCATGGTCATTAAGGTATCTAACTATCTATCACATGAACAGCCCCCATCTCATGTTTAAACATTAATCGGCCCAATAGAATTCCTTTTAGTTGCAACATTGACATAAGTATTTAAATGTTGTCGGCCATTTCATTGATTCACAACTCATTTCATCTTAACTTACAACACATCATATTCAACTAGATCATGGGTTACATGGCCGACAACTGTACTCCTAACCCTAATACCATTGGACCGCAAATATTAGTGAATCACATGCAAACTGAGTAGTTTAATTATTGTGCCAAGTCCAATGAACTTAACTTCAATTAGACCGAATAATGTATTTAGTGGGCCAGACGCTTTATGTGTTCATCGAGTCTCACAAATCAAGATCAAGATCAACGGAAACCAATACACACAATCATAACCATATATTCTAATAATTTAACAATGAACCATCCTAGATTATCCCATCGGTCAAGACAATCATCAACAAGAAAAATCATACTAATCATCACATACATACGCTCCAACTGTTAACCAAGTTCAGGTATAACGAAACAAACAATTAAGCAATACATGGATCCGAACCTACTAATCAAAAGACTCAATCGAAGAAGATGATGTTACCTTGAAAAGGTGGGGGGGTATCTACCGCCGCACGCACACAAGGAAAGAGGATAGGGTTTGTTATGTATTGATATAATGGGATGTAACAAAAAGTCTACGTAACATATCATTATCATGCCCTCATAACTCAAGTCATCATAGGTGGGCCGGTCATGACACGTTTTAGGCTATAAAGCTGGGCCGAGATCCAAGTTATAATACTAAACTAATGTTGTCGATGTTATGATTAATCAACAACAAGCAGAATGGGCTCAAATGGTGTGGGCCGATCCTATAATGTCATCTTGTTACCATAACTAGGCCGGGTCTCGATCAACTTACACGCGGAGTAGGTTGGGTTCGGCCGGAGTGGAGTAATGACGCAAGGGTCACTAATGTACTAATGTGGTCCAATTAGTTGCGGCCCATAGGTACTAATAATGTTAGTCTAGTAAGGTTATCATACATACTTAACCGATTAATAAACAAACGCGGAACGAGTAACACATCGAAGAGGAATAATGAGGAGTTAAGATCAGAAGGTTAAACGTTACCAACCTTAAAGGTTCGGGTTGTCACATCATCCCCAACTTGAAAGAAATTTCGTCCCGAAATTTGACAAGTAAGCACAAAAGGGTGAAGTGATAAATCAAAATTGCTGTAGATTTTCCCCAGGTGCCACATCATCCCCAACTTGAAATGGAATTTCGTCCCGAAATTCACCAGTTGCACCCGAATTAGGTTGGTCAACAGGAAAAAGTTGAGGATACTTGAGTTTCATTTGATCCTTGCGTTCCCACGTGAACCCGGTCCACATCTTGAGTTCCAATGAACTCTCACAATCGAAATGCGACTATGTTAACGAACCCTGACTTCCTGGTCCATGTGTTCGATAAACTCCTCCAGCAAAGGTATCGCACGTGTTTCATCAGACAACCACTGCCTTAGTTTCGAAACATAAATGACATCGCGTACGTTACCCGATTCGTCTGGTAACTCGAGTTTGTAGGTTATGCTACCGATTCTTCCCGGACTGTTGAATGGTCCATCGCGATGTCGGTTAAACTCGCCATGCTTCCCAAGCATCCCACACCCTCCCAGGGTGAGGCTTTCAACACAATACCATCGCCTACATCGATCGTCCAGTGTTTCCCAAGTCTATCGGTTTTCCTGACGGTCACGCGTTGCCGTTAAGCGATTCCCGATCCAAACAACCTTCCCAAGAGTTTTGAGTACCAGTCCTGGACCAGTAATTAAGTTGTCAACCATCTCAGTCTAACAAGAAGGTTGGCATTATTGTCTATGCAATGCCCCAACAGAGCTGCCTGGTTACCAAGATGATAACGGCCGCAGTAGTACCCAACCATAGGTAAAAGTCCTTCTAAATTTGCACCAAATCCAGTCACACACATGCTCGCAGCATGCCCTCGAGTGCCAGGAGGGTTCGTTTTCTCTGATCGTTTGTCCAACGGCGATAAGCAATACTCTGGTCCTAACGTGAGCCAAGTGTGTTGTGTATGGCCTGACATAATTCATGCATAGACCAAATTCAGAGGTAACAGGAGTTGGAATCTCATGCCTAAAAGCCGCCTCTCTCGGAGGAACATTCACATCTGTGAGGACTCGTCAGTTCTCCTGATTGCAAGGAAATGTGCTGGTAACTTGAATCCTTCAATGATCACCCAGGTGATAATGTTTCCGTTTCGAGTTGTAAGTAGACTAGGGACAAAATCCATGGCAGTCTGTTCTCATTTACATACATGTGTTTCTAGTTGCTGAAATTCCACCTTGACTTTCCCACATGTCAACATCGTTCCCATGCATGACTATGTGGGCCTTCAGGACCGGTCACCCGTACATGGTATTCAAGTTTTTAATTCATCCTATCAAAACTCAGACGAATAGGATATTGATGTACGTGTGCTTCGCCTGCACCTGCCAAAGGTTGCTTCCCCATGTCCCGCATGGGTCAACCTTGAGAATTCTCTTCCTTTAGTTTCTCAATTTGAACAAGGTGAGTCTGATCAAGTATGATAACGTTGATAGCGAGCTGCAAAGCTCGTGCACGTCCACGTTTCACGGTTGTATTCATTCAAAAGTTCCGCCCAGCATTGCCATCACATGTTTAGCTCTCTTGAAACAAGGGTACACGGGAGGCCCTTGTGATCGGTCTAAGTGGTGCATTCGGTACCGTCCAAGTAATGCCTCCAATTTAAATCCAAAGACTACGGCTTCCTCCGCAGGCTGTGTGTCGTGCAGTTCCTCTTTGTATCTCCATTACGTAAGTCATCACTCTTTCGTGTTGCTTCAGTGTGTAACTGGGACTCTGATTCGGACCATCACGGTATACCACTAGATCACTCGTATCCTCAGGTAAAGACGATGCTTAGTGCAATGTAGAGTTGAACTCCAAAAGCTAAAAGGACGTTCTCCTGCTTTGTCTTCCACGAACACAGCACCCTGCTGTGCTAAAGAGGTTTAAACTGCGCGACCTTCGAAAATCCGGTGATGAATCTACGATAGTATCAAGCGAAACCAGGGATTAACCAAGAAATCGCTGCATCCCCGAAGGAATCCCTGGTTTCAATCAGTTTCTAGCAAAATGGATCTTAGCAAGATCCACGTGTATTCCCACTTCGCTGGTTACATGATCAAATGCATCTCTCGAATCTAGGTGTTATACTAAACAAGACTTCGCACGTAATGGCTCCTCCCTCAGGAGCCCTAAAATAAGATACAGATGCCGTCTATGATGTTCCTTCCTCCTGGAAATGATTCAACACGTCGATAAGCATAGTCGATTCATGTGATCCATGCAGCTGCCGGTGTGATGATTAGCCCAGAGGTTTTGGAGTACAATGTCGCAATGGCCACCCTGCGTCTGATATGCCGTTGTAGGAACATTATCCCCTCTGGACTCTCATCTGATGATAGTTCATTCGTTATTCATTCCTCGAATGGAAGTTTGACCCTTGCACTAGTAGACAGGTTGCCAATACATGATCGAGGCAAACGGTTCTTAACTGTCTCCTGGTTAAGTTCTGGATAATCAGTACACATACGAAAAGGTTTATCTTCACGGGTATAACTGAGGCTCCCCAAAGCAAAAAGCTAGGTCCGACAAACTCCTGTCCAGTATTTCCTGTAGTTGATCAAACAGTTCTTGCAACACTCCTGTGCAAGATGTTACAATGTACGAGTATTCAGAGCTGCCCCTGCCATGAGATCAATAGAGATTCCGACTATCAGTTGCGAAAGTGAACCTGTAAGTTCCTCGAGTAGTACACCAAGAGGAGTCACGAACAATTGGTGGATTCCCGATCTTATTTTCCTTAGCCTGATAATCAGAAACGGTTGCTAACGCAGCGGGGTAATCCCTTCGTAGACATTTCTGGGCTTTCATTGCAGGGTTGATGCTAACCTTTACACAACTCTGGTACTTTGGAACAAATGACAATTCTCCACTAAGGAGAGGGGTACGCAACGCTTTCTTATCGCAGGGTATATCTGCGCGATGTATGGATAACCAATCTACACTAACTACTGCATCAAATTGTCAAGGATAACAAAAAGAAGGTTGGCGTCGAACACTTGTCCCACAAGGTCGAGTTTACATCCCAACGAATATATGAGGTTTCATTTGACTTGCCATCAGTTGCTGCCACCACAGGTTCGGTTTCAGAAAGCATCAGGGTTGACCAAAACAGGGCTACTTATACGAGCTACCATGCTGCTATTATGCCTGGCGTCACCTACGCCAATCCTAAATGCCCCTCCGTAGGCATCATCTCCAGTGTTGTTGTTTTCGTTGCGAGAATTCCTAGTACCGTCTTTGCTCCCTTGGATGTTGGCACTTTGACTTAACACAGTCACTCCTTGTTGAGGTCAACTTCGTTTCCATACTGTAGGCTATGATTACGAGTTCCTTGATGTTTTGTTTGAAACGGTGCCCCGCGATCTTTCACCAACAGGGTCCATCTTTTCACATTCCACGCCACGTCCGAAGGCGCTACCCCTTTGTGCTGGCAGTTACACATTCCACACCATGGTCAATTGTCATCGTTTATGTCCCGATTGATTCGTAAGAGTTGACTCCCATAAGTCGCTGACTAGGGCTAAGGATTCGGTTGAAGTCAGGCTGCTGGTGTCCATTGCCGGTAGTCAAGGTCGTTCTAATACTAAGGTTGGTACGGCGCTACGCTCATCCTCTTATCCATCGTTCTTGCAAGTTGGCTGAGTATTACACGATATGTTTCCTGAGCGTTGCAGAAGTGATCGCACTTCAAAGTCTAAGACTTTATCGCGCTAGGTTCTAACAAACAAAGATAGGTGAGGAAGGTATAGACCAATCATTGACACGGAGACATCCATCTCAGGGATGCTCGTACAAGCACCTAACATTCTACACAGTTCGCTAGGCGTTCAGATGGGTGTTCAGGTAATACTCGATAGCATCGAGATTCGAAAGGATCCAGAGATGAATGAAAAGTTCACGTTCGAGTAGGGGATAATCACTGCTATGACCCCTATAGGTTCGTTATGTTTCACATCGCTCAAATAACGGAACGGAACCCCCTTTCCACTAGTTAAGGCTCACCGGGACTCGCATGCACCCCACATTATTATTATGTGTGCACCCACAATAATATTGAGATTTGCATGCTCATCTCAGCTCCTCTTAACTCATGCCAAATGGTTCCTCAAACTCGAGTAGCAAACAAAGAGCATCACGAAGCTTAAGTCATGAATGTTTAGGGAAATACCACCCTATTAGTCACATAACACATACAAGTAATACATGAATTCATACTGTTGTGCTGAACCTGCAATCACATGCAATATCATATGTAAGTGTTCACTAGTTGTGCAGTACAATGAGTATACGAGAGACGAACCTTGCAGTCTGGAGCTGAGTGTCATGGTCGTATTCACGTATTCAGAACTGATCGGTTATAGTCTGGTTTTACAAAAACGTTTTAAAACCAAGTTCACTATAACCAGTGGCTCTGATACCAAACTGTCACACCCTCAAATTACCACTTAGGGAGTGTTCCTGTTAGGCGTGTGACCACTAGTAATGAGCCACTAATTACATTGAATCCGTAAGTTTAAAATAAAGTTTCATCGTTTAGTAGTAATAAAATCCAAACATAAGTAATTCAAAAACCATCAAGTTCAGCGGAAGCGTTAACGTAACATAATGTAAATACTTTCTAAACAACCATAGTAAATAAATGTTTGATAAATAACCCATCCATGCAACCATGACCACTCACGCCCTCCAGCCAGCAAGTTCCTGTTCCCAAGTACCTAACGACCTGCGAGCATGTAACAAGTGTATCAGACAAAGCTGGCGAGTTCACAGTTTTAGAAAACGTTTGTTACCAGTTGTATGTAAAACAGTTCACTGACAATGCAAGTAATATTGTTAATGTCTCAATTCCGAACAAGACGGCTCCTGATGTACATGACTGCCCTTTCCCACGTACTCCTATCCAGTACTGGGCCCGACTGGGTCATTAGTTCACATCCGTCCTCTCTAGGAGCGGTGTGAGGGTGCCAAACCTAAGTAGCGCTACCAACTAATACCCGTTACCCTCCAGGTAACAACATAAGGGACTTACAAGAATGATAGGTGAGAATATTAACCAATATACCCGTTTTTACCCAAAAGACTTATCCCTCCACGGAATACCCACTGACTGTCCCCAACCACTGGGACGCATGCTCGAATGTAGTGAACTCACCTTGGTTTGCTCGGTATGTTTAGTTACTTGTTCACAAACAAATCAGTCAAAGCCTATAATATGCATGTGCACGAAATCAGTTTACAATCACTTGGTTCACGTATAAATTGTATTCATAGTGTCCATTCAAGCAACAGTTTCCGATTAACACATAAACAGTTATTCAGTTCACACTTGTATCCACATCCTATGCATATCATACTACAACAGCTGAGTATCACACACAACAGTTAACTGGGTTACTCCACCGATTCGTTTATCAACAGTTAGCACCCAATTTAACTACCACGTCAGATCCAACCATATGCTCATATCATGCGATGCCTACATGTGTTCACAACAATCATTATTTAATCACACACAAACAAGGTTCTAGTCTATCATCATAATAACCATCTCTCTTATTGTCACATGACCGATTACATGCATAAAAATATTGAACTGACATCATTGAATCATTTCCCCATGCAGACCCTATCCCCATGGTCATTAAGGTATCTAACTATCTATCACATGAACAGCCCCCATCTCATGTTTAAACATTAATCGGCCCAATAGAATTCCTTTTAGTTGCAACATTGACATAAGTATTTAAATGTTGTCGGCCATTTCATTGATTCACAACTCATTTCATCTTAACTTACAACACATCATATTCAACTAGATCATGGGTTACATGGCCGACAACTGTACTCCTAACCCTAATACCATTGGACCGCAAATATTAGTGAATCACATGCAAACTGAGTAGTTTAATTATTGTGCCAAGTCCAATGAACTTAACTTCAATTAGACCGAATAATGTATTTAGTGGGCCAGACGCTTTATGTGTTCATCGAGTCTCACAAATCAAGATCAAGATCAACGGAAACCAATACACACAATCATAACCATATATTCTAATAATTTAACAATGAACCATCCTAGATTATCCCATCGGTCAAGACAATCATCAACAAGAAAAATCATACTAATCATCACATACATACGCTCCAACTGTTAACCAAGTTCAGGTATAACGAAACAAACAATTAAGCAATACATGGATCCGAACCTACTAATCAAAAGACTCAATCGAAGAAGATGATGTTACCTTGAAAAGGTGGGGGGGTATCTACCGACGCACGCACACAAGGAAAGTGGATAGGGTTTGTTATGTATTGATATAATGGGATGTAACAAAAAGTCTACGTAACATATCATTATCATGCCCTCATAACTCAAGTCATCAAAGGTGGGCCGGTCATGACACGTTTTAGGCTATAAAGCTGGGCCGAGATCCAAGTTATAATACTAAACTAATGTTATCGATGTTATGATTAATCAACAACCAGCAGAATGGGCTCAAATGGTGTGGGCCGATCCTATAATGTCATCTTGTTACCATAACTAGGCCGGGTCTCGATCAACTTACACGCGGAGTAGGTTGGGTTCGGCCGGAGTGGAGTAATGACGCAAGGGTCACTAATGTACTAATGTGGTCCAATTAGTTGCGGCCCATAGGTACTAATAATGTTAGTCTAGTAAGGTTATCATACATACTTAACCGATTAATAAACAAACGCGGAACGAGTAACACATCGAAGAGGAATAATGAGGAGTTAAGATCAGAAGGTTAAACGTTACCAACCTTAAAGGTTCGGGTTGTCACCCCAACTTGAAAGAAATTTCATCCCGAAATTTGACAAGTAAGCACCAAAGGGTGAAGTGATAAATCAAGATTGCTGTAGATTTTCCCCAGGTGCCACATCATCCCCAACTTGAAATGGAATTTCGTCCCGAAATTCACCAGTTGCACCCAAATTAGGTTGGTCAACAGGAAAAAGTTGAGGATACTTGAGTTTCATTTGATCCTTGCGTTCCCACGTGAACCCGGTCCACATCTTGAGTTCCAATGAACTCTCACAATCGAAATGCGACTATGTTAACGAACCCTGACTTCCTGGTCCATGTGTTCGATAAACTCCTCCAGCAAAGGTATCGCACGTGTTTCATCAGACAACCACTGCCTTAGTTTCGAAACATAAATGACATCGCGTACGTTACCCGATTCGTCTGGTAACTCGAGTTTGTAGGTTATGCTACCGATTCTTCCCGGACTGTTGAATGGTCCATCGCGATGTCGGTTAAACTCGCCATGCTTCCCAAGCATCCCACACCCTCCCAGGGTGAGGCTTTCAACACAATACCATCGCCTACATCGATCGTCCAGTGTTTCCCAAGTCTATCGGTTTTCCTGATGGTCACGCGTTGTCGTTAAGCGATTCCCGATCCAAACAACCTTCCCAAGAGTTTTGAGTACCAGTCCTGGACCAGTAATTAAGTTGTCAACCATCTCAGTCTAACAAGAAGGTTGGCATTATTGTCTATGCAATGCCCCAACAGAGCTGCCTGGTTACCAAGATGATAACGGCCGCAGTAGTACCCAACCATAGGTAAAAGTCCTTCTAAATTTGCACCAAATCCAGTCACACACATGCTCGCAGCATGCCCTCGAGTGCCAGGAGGGTTCGTTTTCTCTGATCGTTTGTCCAACGACGATAAGCAATACTCTGGTCCTAACGTGAGCCAAGTGTGTTGTGTATGGCCTGACATAATTCATGCATAGACCAAATTCAGAGGTAACAGGAGTTGGAATCTCATGCCTAAAAGCCGCCTCTCTCAGAGGAACATTCACATCTGTGAGGACTCGTCAGTTCTCCTGATTGCAAAGAAATGTGCTGGTAACTTGAATCCTTCAATGATCACCCAGGTGATAATGTTTCCATTTCGAGTTGTAAGTAGACTAGGGACAAAATCCATGGCAGTCTGTTCTCATTTCCATACATGTGTTTCTGGTTGCTGAAATTCCACCTTGACTTTCCCACATGTCAACATCGTTCCCATGCGTGACTATGTGGGCCTTCAGGCCCGGTCACCCGTACATGGTATTCAAGTTTTTAATTCATCCTATCAAAACTCAGACGAATAGGATATTGATGTCCGTGTGCTTCGCCTGCACCTGCCAAAGGTTGCTTCCCCATGTCCCACATGGGTCAACCTTGAGAATTCTCTTCCTTCAGTTTCTCAATTTGAACAAGGCGAGTCTGATCAAGTATGATAACGTTGATAGCGAGCTGCAAAGCTCGTGCACGTCCAGGTTTCACGGTTGTATTCATTCAAAAGGAAATGGGCGTGTTCACGAACGGTTCACGAACACAAATAAATTTGACGAATGCGACGAAGGATAAAGGCGGATGGCCTAGAGAGTAGCACTAGAACTTGAATTCCTTATTTTGGAATGGAGGTCGCTCGTATTCGTCGATGTAAATAATAAGAAATGAAAGGGAAATGGTGCATAAACAAGGTGAAATAGGGTTTTCTAGTTTAATTCTTAGGGTAATAAAATAAATATAAGTTTAATTATATAAATGTATAGATAAAATATATGAAAGTACAAAAATCTTTCATTAAAACACAAACATGCGAACATAAACAAACTCAAATTCACGAATATTCACGAACACGTTCACGAACACCTTACCGAACGTTCACAAACACAATTGAACGAACGAGACATTTGTTCATGTTCGTTCATTTAACTAATCGAACGAAATTCCTTGTTCGTGTTCGTTCGTTTATTAAACGAACGAACATAAACGAACTTCCCGCCGAACGGTTCACGAACTGTTCGCTGAACGTTCGGTTCGTTTACAACCCTACACACTATGATGTCTAATCTTTTAAACCCAATTGAAAGATAGTACGATACAAGAGGCGGCAGCGACAATTAGCAATTCGGCAAAGAAACAGAACGACAAGGGCCCTATTCTAATCATCGATTGGGTTTTAATGACGATTGGGTTACTGGTAAACAATTAGGCAAAGGAAAAGAACGACAAGGGCCCATGTAGTGACCGACATTCAAAGTTCAAACGAGGGGGATTTTGAATTTCTGATCAAGAATTAACATTTTGATTGGCATACAAACGACTGATTTTTTCGTTCATTGCTATCACAATTATCACCGTATTATTTATTTTTTACATATAACATTATATTGTAGAGACATATTTTTCTAGTCGCACACACAAGGCCTCCAAATTCTCAGGGAAGACCCTAATTATATGCTACTGGCAAATTGGGTGTTTATTAAACTAGTTGAGCTAACATGCAAATCTTTCATTCATCGTAATTTTGTTGTTTGTTTAGTTTACTTCTATGGCACCTATAAATTGTGGATCATGAAGAATTAGAGGTGCACAAAATAACTGGTTAAATAATCAAAATCAGTTATTAAGTGAAATCGTAACCGGTAATAACCGATTGAGGAGTAATCGGTTAGTGGTTTTTTTAACCGTAGCTGGTTCGGTTAATCGAACCAGATTCTCAAAATAACCGAGTTGTGCACCTCTAGGGAGAAGGATGGTATGAGGTATGAATGTCCGGGACGGCTTGAGGTGGAGTATTTTGAAGCTAGGGCTTCCACATCCAATTTTAAAAATGAAATTATATATGGTATTTTTTTGTAAATAAGGTCTAATTATGCAATTTCTAATTTACATTTGGATTCTATTTTGGGGATTTAGAATTTGATTCTTACAAATTGTGGTTATTGCTTCATACATCTCCTAAGACATACATTAATTCTATGGTATCCTATAAATAGTTCTAATTCTGCCATTTATTGTTTTCTTCATGGGTTTATGCTGTTTTTTCTTTTTCTTTTTCTTTTTTCTAATTTTGCAAAAGGGCTCGCGTTTTAGTATTTGTTTTAGGCATCTACAAATGTTGAACCGGCCCTAATGAACTTTAGGGAGTATGTATCAATGACACCACATGACCGTTGTATTCTATGTATCCATTGACGGAAATGATACTAATGAATGCTGGCTCACTAAATCAACTACTATTATATATGTATATAGGGAGCCGCTAGAATAAGAATCACCTCCAGTTGTAAGAACCGCGAGAACCACTCTCAGCCAATCAGATTCAGCCGCTAAAAAGGGTATTTTGGTCTTTTACTACAAATGTCATTTCCTTTTATCTCTCCTCATTTATTATATGTCAGATCATCTCTCTCTCATCTATTTAATGAATTCAAAAAACCACTTTCTCACTTCATTGTCTCTCTCTCTCTCTCTTGAAGTTGCAGAACCTCTCTCTTCTCTCATACCCACCCAAATCAAGAACAAGTGCGGTGGAAGTCGGTGGGGTTAACGGTGGTGGCGAAGGCGGTGGAAGTCGGTGGTGTGGAGGCGGTGGTGTGGCGAAGGCGGTGGAAGTCGGTGGTGTGGGGTGACACAGAAACAACCACCATCTTCATTAATGAAATCACCGTCTCCGCCACCACAAGTGCTCCTCCGCCGCCGCAACCGCCACAACACTCCATCCCGACAGATCTGTTGAATCGGAGGTGGTGGGTGCTCGATGACGGTGGTGCAGCGCCGCCGTGAGCGGTGGTGGGCCGGCGGCGAAGGTCCCGGTCTCCTCCTGTGTTGTTGATTTCTCTGGTATTTTTTTTTTTTTTTGCCTTGTGTTCTTCATTTTTCCGGGTTTAGCATGTGTGGGGAATTTGATCTTGATATTTGTTTTGATTTGGTATGTTGGGGATTTTCATATTTTGGCCTGTGTTCTTGATGTTTGTTTTGATTTTTGGTATGTTCTTGATATTTTTTTGATTTGGTTTGAATGATGCTACTGTTCCTTCTGGTTGAAACATGTTCCTGTTCCTTCTGGTTTGAATGATCTGGTTTGAAACATGTTCATGTTCCTTCTGGTTGAAATTTTTAAGTTTTACGAATCTGATGGTTTTTTGATATGTTTGGGGGGTTTTGATTTGTGTTCTATGAATCTGTGGGTTTTGATTCGATCGATGGGCGGCGATGATGCAAAAAAAACGTAGATTTTGCTGACAATGGCGCGGCAAGGACGGCGGAGGGTAGGTTTTTTGAACCTGCAACCCCACTTTTTGCAGCCTCTTGTTTTATCGGATAATCTGAGCCAAACCCCGTTTATTTTTTTCGAGATACACTTTGTTTTGATGTTGTTGGTTTTTTTATTTCCCCCCTTAGTCGATGATGATTACAATATATCTGAGACACCTCCCGAGTTTGCGATTTCTGGGTGCGTTCGTTTTTGCGTAAAAATGTTTTTGTAAAAAAAAAAAGTTAAACCATCAACTTTTTTAACGTAAAACGTAAAAAGTTTTACGTAAAACGTAAAAAAATTTACGTAAAACGTAAATTTTTTAACGTAAAACGTAAAAACTTTTTTACGTAAACCGTAAACTTTTTAACGTAAAACGTAAAAAGTTTTAGGTAAAACGTAAAAACGTAAAAAAAAATTTACTAAAACGAAAAAAACGTTAACATAAAAACGTTAACGTAAAAACCGTTAACGTAAAAAACCTGAATTTAAAAATGTTAACGTAAAAAACGTTAACGTAAAAACCCGGCGCGTAAAATGTAAAATCGTAAAAAACGTTAACGTAAAAAACCGGCGCGTAAAACGTAAAGGGTTTTACGTAAATCGTAAAAGGTTTTACGTAAAACGTAAAAGGTTTTTCATAAAACGTAAAAAGTTTTAGGTAAAACGTAAACCGTTAAATTTGTTTTTAGTAAAACGTAAAAAGTTTTAGGTAAAACGTAAAAAACCGGCCCGTAAAACGTAAAAAAATGTTAACGTAAAAAACCGGCGCGTAAAACGTAAAAAAAACATTAACGTAAAAAACCGGCGCTTAAAACGTAAAAAAACGTTAACGTAAAAAACCGGCGCGTAAAACGTAAAAAAACGGCGTTAAAAAACGACGCGTAAAAAACGGCGTTAAAAAATAGGCGCGTAAAAAACGGCGAGTTAAAAAAACGGCGCGTAAAAAACGACGCGTAAAAAACGGTGTTAAAAAACGGCGTGTTAAAAAAACGTCGCTTGAAAAAACCCGGCGTAAAAACGGCGCGTCAAAAATACGTAAAACGTAAAAAGTTTAACGTAAAACTGAAATTGTAAAAAGTATAAAAAATCTTTAAAAAAATCAGAATTTAAAAATGTTTTTAATAAAAAAATTACGTTTAAAAAATAAAAAGTAATATAATAATACAATAAAGTAATAAAAAAACAATAAAATGAAAAAGACGAAATAGAGTGGTTTTACCTAAATACCCTTTTGAATTATAATATTAGAGACATAATAAGACAAAAAATACTTAATATTATTTTTAAATACTTTCAATCTCATCCATCCATCTCCTTGATCTAAAGGCCAGAAGGTGGTTCTGTGGTTCTTGCGGTTTTTACAACTGGAGGTGGTTCTCATTCTAGCGGTCCCCTATGTATATATATATTATATATATATATATATATATATACAGGGAGATATATATATATATAGGGAGCCCCTAAAATGAAAATCACCTCCAGTTGTAAGAACCGCGAGAACCGCTCTCAACCAATCAGATTATGCCAACTAAAAGGGTATTTTGGTCTTTTCCCCCAAATGTCAAATCCCCACTCTCTCTCTCCATTTAATGCTTCTCTCTCCTCATCCTCTCTCCTCATCCTCTCTCTCTATTTAATGCTTTTCTTTCATCTGTGACTCATAAAAGAAATCCAGATCTTCATCTCCAAAAATTCAAAATCCAAACTCCTTCTCTCCCTTCAATCTCTCTGCATCCAAATGACCACCGCCATCGTCAACAACTACCTCTCATCTCCTTCATAAAACTCCGGTCACCGGAGAGATCCCAGCCGGTTCCGGCCGTAATTCCGACGCCCCTTTCTTCTCCAACAAGCTCACTCAACCATCCCTCCTTTCATCACTCTCACGCACACACCCCAGCCCCTGTTTTTCTTCGAGTAGACGGCCGGCCACCACCAACCGGTGGTGGCGTACGGCGGCACACAGCATAGAAGCAGAGAGAGAGGTAGTTCGAAGAGAGAGAGGAAGACGGTCAACCTTCCGTGAGTCAAAAGGTTCGATTTGTTTCTGTTGTGTTACAATTACAGAAATTTGGTTGTTATTGTTGCTGGGTTTTCCTTTGATTTGATTTTGGGTATGTACAGCATGTTTGGTTGTTATTGTTGCTGGGTTTTCCTTTGATTTTGGGTATTCTTTATTCTTTGGTGGGTGTTTGATTTGTATTCTTGAATCTGATCGCTTTTTGATATGTTGGGGGTTTTTATTTGTGTTCTTTGAATCAGTGGGTTTTGATACGATCGATTGGGTGGCGATGATGCAAAAAAACGTAGATTTTGATGACGATGGCGCGGCAAGGACGACTGAGGGGTTTTGATTTGTGTTCTTTGAATCCGAGTTTGCGATTTCTGGGTGCGTTCGTAAACTTTTTAACGTAAAACAGTAAACTTTTTAACGTAAAACCGTAAACATTTTAACGTAAAACCGTAAACTTTTTACGTAAAACGTTAAACGTAAAAAGTTTTACGTAAAACGTAAAAATTTTAACGTAAAACGTAAAAAGTTTAATGTAAAACTTAAAACGTAAAAAGTTTAAAAAGTTTAACGTAAAACGTAAAAAGTATAAAAAACGGCGCGTTAAAAAAGTCAAAAAACGGCGCATTAAAACGACGTGTAAAAAAACGTGTAAAAACGGCGTGTAAAAAAACGTATAAAAAACGGCGCGTTAAAAAAACGTGTAAAAAACGACGCTTGAAAAAACGACGCTTGAAAAAACGGCGGGTAAAAAACGTCGCGTTAAAAATGACACTTAAAAAAGCCCGACGTAAAAACGGCGCGTTAAAAAATGACGCTTTAAAAAGCCAGGCGTGCAAAAACCGGCGCGCAAAAAAATTTGCCTTGTTAAAAAAATTTGAATTTAAAAATTCTGTTAATAAAAAAATTCTTTTTAAAAAATAAAAAACAATATAATAAAACAAAAAAGTAATAAAAAATAATAAAGATAAAAAGACAAAATAAAGTAATTTTACTAAACTACCATTTTGGATTAAAATATTAAAGACATAATAAGACAAAATTTATTTAATATTCATTTTAGTTAGTTTTAATCTCATCCATCCATCTTTTTTATCTAATGGTTAGGAACTGGTTCTCGCGGTTCTTACAACTGAAGGTGGTTTTCATTTTAGCGGTCCTCTATATATATATATATATATATATATATATATATATATATATATATTAGTGGTGAATGATGATAAATTCGTATAACATTCAAGAATAAAAACTTTGATTCATTCGACTATCCTCTCGAATTCTCTTGTTCCGAGTACGGCTTCAATTTCATAAGAATCTGACGTTCTCATTCCTGCATTACATTCCAACCTCAAATACATTGTTAGTAACGTAAATTCTCAAACATATCTAACTTCTGCATGCACACATACTTACACACGTACATACACATCTACATACCTATATACATTCGAACATACCTACAAACATGTATTCACACCTACGTGTTTCGTTCAAGTTATTGCATATCATTTACATATAATACTCGTCCAACTTAAATACATTCGTCTATCATTCCTTTACATCAATTACATATGACTTAGACTTGGAGTTATAACTCGTAAACAACCAGGAAACACTCGAATTCATGTTTGGAAGGCTCGCCGTAGACCACGGTTAGTATACCTAAGTTTACGATACATAACTCAACATAAATAAAAAATTTCAGCTTTTCAAACGTGGGGAGGGCGTCGGCGACGCCTCTTAGTTTTGTGCGTAGACAGAACCCCGTAGACAGGAAAATAGGGCGTCGGACAAAAACTGAAAATGCACATGGCGTCGGCGACGACCCATATGGGTGTCGGCGACGCCCTCTCGTTTTGTCATTTTACTGTTGTGTTGTTTTCATCGCTCGAACGCACTGAAACTAGCATAACTTCTAAACCGTTAACCCGTTTGACCTCCCGTTTCTTCCTACATGCTTGAAAATTCCCATTCTACCATGTGAACTTGATATCCAACATCCGGGTTAAGGAAATTCCTAACTTAAATGTTTTCGGCTTATTATACATTTACGAATTATTCAACACATTCATTTTTTTTTATCAAACCACTCCTATGTCCATACACAAAACTCACATAACGTTATAACTATAACACCCTTACATTATCCGGGGTTCCGAACTTGGGGTTTATGAACCCGATTCCTATTATGCGTTAGGCTTATGCATCTCGATAAATTTTACGCAAATAAGCTTTATTAACACAACTTCCATACATGAAATTGTTCCCGTTATCCACAACTCGAAACCAGGTCTTTTACCCATTACCCGGTTATTCTACCGTCGTGATTACTTAAGTGAATTGTTTTGTAGTGAAACATATCCTCATTTTGACCCGTTCATATTATTGTCAAACAACTCTTTTGCTTAGGGTCAAAAGCTAGATCTTTTGACCATTAACCTAAGTCTCCATTCACAGTTAATGCACTTATAAGCAACATTACCTATTACCCGGTTACAATACCGTAACGATTACTTAGACAATCATTCCGACATATCAATACTACCCCATATTGATCCATTCAATCTACTTGGCTAATCTCAACGATTTCATACAACCATAACCATATATATATATATATATATATATATAGTGGAGGGTTCAAATGAGAAGAAATTTTTTGTAAGAATAAAAAAGAACAAACTTCAACCAATAATAATGCTTCATTTTACTTTATTTAATTTTTGTATTTAATATGGGTGTAAGGGTATATTGGTAAAATTAGATAGATCATTAATTGTTAGTCTTCCTTTTTAATAGCTAACTAAATTAAATTTGTAATTTATTTTAAAAAATTATATATTTTTTTCAAAGAAGATAAAAATTAATTTAAAGTGTAGGATAAATTATGAGGTGTGTAGGATGAATTACGAGTTGTGTATGATAAATTTCAGTATGTGTAGGATAAATTTTCAAAAATGTGTAGGATAAATTTTGATGTGTCTAGGCAAAATTTTTAGTGTGTAGGATGATACTCTTTATGACTAATTAATTAGTCAAAATAATAATAAGAGAAAAATGCCCGGATAGTCCCTGTGGTTTCATATTTTTTCACCTATAGTCCCTATCTTTCTAAAACTACTTGAATAGTCCCTGTGGTTTTTCGTTTTGTTCTCGGATAGTCCCTGGGTCTAACTTCAGTTACTTTTCTCTGTTAAGTGGGTGTTGAAATGACCAAACTACCCTTTCCTTAAAAGGCCAAACCATAGGGACTATCCGGGCACCTTCTTCATTTTTTTTTATAAAACCCTACCATCACACTTCATCTTCAACCTCCACCCACCATCACTCTCCTCCACCCTCCACCATCACCCCCAAAGACTGACCGGCGAGCAGGGATTCCGGCCGGCTCTCCGGCGACTGATCATTCGACAGACACCACGACCCCCTTACCCCTCTCTTCTTCTTAATCGACACCTCCAAAATTGTAATGTAAGACAGTTTGTATCCAAGCTAGTCTCAGAACAAGATTCAACCCCTGAAAAAAAATATGTTCGCCAATGAAAGTTCTATATATTTCATTTTTATTCCTTTACAAGTTACTATTAATCATATTAATGATCATGTGTTGTGTGCAGTATATCAAACATAAGTATATATACCATGGATAAGAAGTAAATGAACTTCTGGCGCAGAATCAATTCATTTCTTAACCTTCACAAAGTCCCAATACAATTGGTACACAGTTGCGATACTTGACATTATCACCACCACACATAGCCATCCCACACTCTTTTCTTGTTCATATCCCAAGTTTGCCCCCGCTGCTAACATTGTAGATGCATATTTCCCCAAGTTAATCAAATGGCCTGTGTCACCTTCATCAAGCCACCTCCGAGCACACTACACAACAATAATTTAAAATATGAAAACAGAATATCAGCACATCGTTAATGTAAAGTAATCAATCAACTGAGCTGGAGGTGTTTTCAGCAAGAATAGATTTTCGCCAAACCTGCATAGCTCGCCAGTAATAAGGTAGAAAGGAAACTACATAGGCAAGATCTCTGAAACGTGACCCAAACCAAATTCTAACCTGAATCGGCGGCTATGCGAGTCCCGAATCGGAGCCAGAAAACATGGTGGCTCGATCGTGTTTGCGTCTGGAACTGATCTGATGACAAAGGACTCGAGAATCACAACTGAACGGACCACCGCCATCTCTCTCCCTCTCCTCGGTCTCTCTGTCTCTCTCTTTCTCTCTGTCTCTCTGGTTCCGCAGCCATTGCTCACCACCACCGGACGGTGGTGGTCCGTTTTGTCGACAAGGGGAGGTGTTTGGGGTGTCTTGCCGGCCGATTAACTATTTAGACCCGTCACCGGAGTCCAGTCGGACTCCCTTGTGCTTGTCGGTAGGGAAAACAAGAGGCAGGGGGTGTTTGGTAGTGGATTTAAAGAGAAGCAGGGTGTGGGTATTAGGGTTTCTTAATGTTGAAGATGAAAGGTGGATGGGTTTTATAAAGAGAAGGTGCCCGGATATTCCCTATGGTTTGGCCTTTTAAGGAAAGGGTAGTTTGGTCATTTCAACACCCACTTAACAGAGAAAAGTAACTGAAGTTAGACCCAGGGACTATCCGAGAACAAAACGGAAAACCACAGGGACTATTCAAGTAGTTTTAGAAATATAGGGACTATAGGTGAAAAAAGGTGAAACCACAGGGACTATCCGGGCATTTTTCTCTAATAATAAATGAGATAAGAGAAAAACTATTTAATGTTTTACAATTGTACCCTTTATTCTTTTTGTTCTCAATTTAATTTTCTTCTCAAATGAACCTCCCCCTATATATATATATATATATATATATATATATATATATATATATATATATATATATCCCAATCGTTATTATGCTCAATAAAACAAATGCTACCTTACTTAAACATAATCCGAAGTGAATCCGAAAATCACTTACCTTATGCGTCTATGTTCGAGCCCGTCTTCTTGCATTCCTTTGACTCGTCAGCCATCCGTGCTTGGGTCCTTGCCAATGTAAATTCCTATTATTTCATACCATTATTTTCATAATTTGTTAGTTTGCATGTTCATCCATATCGATAATCATTTCAAATTCTTAGTTGCATTACTTTCATTAGTCAATCAATCATTCACTAACATGCAGAGCTCAATTTACTGAAAATGAGTTGTTTTTGGACGTCCGTTTACTGTACTTATGAGCTTTCAAAAATTACGATCTTTTTATGTGACGTGCCCCTCGGAGGGTTTATCCTTGTGTTAAATTTTTAGAGTCTAAATCTCTACAAAAAAATTTATAAAAATTCATTTACTAAGTGGCAATCAGATTCGTCACTTCTGACTGCAGCTTACGGAAAAATTCATTTAAAATTCCTCGTTTATCCGATTGATGAAATTCCAGTTGGAGACTTTTGGAATCACCTAAAGCTACCTACAGTAAAAATTTGAGATCATAACTCAATTCCCAAATTCAGTTATAACATTCGTAATGGGCTGCAAATTCTGCAAGAAAACGCAGCCTGACCTTCGATACAGAAAAATTCATAAAACGTTCATTTTTTGTCGAAAAAATGCAATTCCAGTTGGGTTTGAAAGGTTTTTCCTGGAAGTTCATCAAAAACTCAATAAACATCAGTTTTTGACCAGATTTGACCCGGTTACAACCGATTACATTCGGCTGTAACTTTCTGGACAGATTCTATTTCATCAATTCTCTTCTAATAATCTCACCTAAGCATTTCATCAAACACTTGGTGTGCACATCATTAACAAGGCATAAGGTACAAGTGTTCAAAGCATTGTTCTTCTAGCTCATTACATGGATTATCAAAAACAACTTAAATTCATACATTTCTTTTATCCTACATCAACTTACCCAGAATTTCTCTATTACATTCATGATTACATATCAAAATTTCACCTAATTTACAACAACTTGATCATCATGTTCATCATACTATTTACATCAAGTGGGTATAGGCTCAAATCATTTAAATAACCAAATTCTAACAAAATTCGTATTCTATTGTGTTTCCCTAACTCACAATTACACAAATTTCTGCATAAATCCATGATTGGGTCGAAACCCACTTTCTACAATTCATAAATTTTAGAAATTCGACTTACCACTTTGAAGAGCAAGCTTAGATTGTTAGAGAATTGGGTTCATGCATATGATTTGGCCATGATTTCTCTTCCAATCTTGTTAATTTGAAGAAACTAGGGTTTCCCCCTTGTGGCTCTTCTCCTGGTCGATCCACAGAACACACACGAGTGTGTGTTTTGTGTTTTTGTTATTATTAAAAATCTTCCATTATTTTTTAACAAGTTCAACCCCTCTAGTTACCATTGTTGTTTATTTGTCACATATCTTTCATTCTTATTTAATTACTAACATATGCATTTAACTAGGTTAGCATAACATAACTAGACATTTAAGTAACATAATAAACTACATATTTTTGGGGTGTTACAAACCTACCCCCTTAAAAGAGGTTTCGTCCCCGAAACCTTAATACTATCTCGTACAGACCTAAGTTTACGGCTTGTTTCTAGCTTTCTATTTAAGCGTATTACATTCATACATTTACTAATCGAAATAAATCGATTTATTTCATTCTACTCATACATCATATACGATCTTTCATTTTGTTCACTATGAGCCATCCTAAACATTCCATTACTTTTGTTCATTATGAGCCATCCTAAACATTCCATTACTAACATTACCTCTGATTACCTTTAAGTTCACACGAGGGGGTCGATATATTGTCATACGCATACTATAAACATTCAAAGACTTATTATTACAACCAAACCCACCCTTTTTAAACTTACTTATACGTACTTGACACGAAGATTAAGCATCATCCCACGGTTACTATTGTTATTTATACCCTGCGTATCTTTAAGTTGGCCTCAAATCATCTCTTCATACCACTTTATTACTATCTCCCTTCACGCACTACGTTTTCTTACTAAGCAAGCATGTTGTGTGGGTGCTTAACCAATACCCTAAACTTTTACTCAAAGGTTTTGTAACTCTCCTACTAATAACGTAATTCCCTTCTTATGAAGCCATCAAAGCTAAACATTCAATATACCAATTCTTACTCATAATTGTGAGCTAAGCATTTTGCTAACCTTGATTACATTGCATAACCGAGGGTTTGTGGCCCGAATCAGCCCGATTCCTCATGAGTTCATACAATATCCAGATTGGTCGCATCCATTCACTTGTTGAGTTCCCGCCTATGCGTATCTTTTCAACAATGTCTTGTTCAGATGAACATGGCCAACGAGCCCAGCATCAAAGTTAGCATTTCTTAACGATACTTTCCATTTCGTATATTCTATCAGAATTTCCATAGTTACGAGCATTCAAGGACAATACCACCCGACGATCATTGTGAACATTCTTGAAATTCACTCCACTTTTGCATTACGGTTTTGTATATATATATATATACACATTCTATTCTAACACATCCATCTCTAGTCGAGTCATAAGCTCCTTACAACGGTCATTCCTTTCCGATTAATGACATTACATGCCCATTCATCAAGCTCACCTATGAGTATAACACTTAACAATGAAAACATTAACTACCGAGTTCAAATGGCGATCCCAATCTGACCCGTATGACCCATTCATCCTTTCAACCATTCTCGCACACATTACATGAGCATAATTATATTCACACACACACACATATATATATATATATATTCGAAACATAACTTGGGAAGTATTCACTTTTTAAAGGATATTTACTCGTTTGATCTGTAATTATTTACACATTCGAATATTTTCATTCTTATCATTCTTTCCCTTCTATGTTTCGAATCCGTCTCGCATATTCTAACATATCATTCATACTTTCATTCCTTTCATGTTTCGAATCCGTCTCACAGATTCTAACATATCATTCATACTTTCATTCCTTTCATGTTTCGAATCCGTCTCGCAGATTCTAACATATCATTCATACTTTCAAATCCCTGAAAGTCTTACATTTCTCTTCACCCTCACGTCTACCTACTACCTAATTCTAACAGACATACCTGCAACAATTATCACGGTCTCCCGAACGTCATATTTTTCTTGTGTACTGGCCAGGTACACAATCCACATACTAGTTTCGTGTCTTCGTGTAATCGTCACCTTATGCCCGAAGAATTAGGTTTCGGCACGTGTAACATTTTCATAACTTCGTTTCCATTTTATTATTATATTTCATTAAAATTTTCCTTCATTTGATAAATTTTACCATTACATGCACCCATATGCTAAATTTACGTACCTGGGTCAATATGTCCATACACAAAACTCACATAACGTTATAACTATAACACCCTTACATTATCCAGGGTTCCGAACATGGGGTTTATGAACCCGATTCCTATTATGCGTTAGGCTTATGCATCTCGATAAATTTTACGCAAATAAGCTTTATTAACACAACTTCCATACATGAAATTGTTCCCATTATCCACAACTCGAAACCAGGTCTTTTACCCATTACCCGGTTATTCTACCGTCGTGATTACTTAAGTGAATTGTTTTGTAGTGAAACAGATCCTCATTTTGACCCGTTCATATTATTGTCAAACAACTCTTTTGCTTAGGGTCAAAAGCTAGATCTTTTGACCATTAACCTAAGTCTCCATTCTTAGTTATGCACCTATAATGTCACACCCCGATATTTCCACGTATTACCGGTGGGCCCGGTGGGGAGTATCGTGACGTAGTTGATATCATCATAGTCAAACGACACAATTTTAAATGCACAGCGGAAGCAAAAGATAGATTTATTTCAACCGAATAAACTGTAATATTAAGTATCACAAAATAGTTGAAACAGATCCACAGGCGGATCAAATAAAAAGGAAACATAGTTCATCAGACTTAAATGCATCCAAGCTTGTGAGACTCTTAATGATGCTAAGGAGAGGCCAGCCTATTACGCTTAATACCTGCACTTAACCTTTTTGGGAAAATACGTCAGTTTACATTGGTAAATACAATTAACTGACTCATTTTGAAAAGGTTTAGAAAAATTGATTTAAATGGACAAGGCACAAAACATTTTATAACTTGGGATAATTATTTATATATAAACTTGTAAAAGAATTACATGTTTCTTATACGTTCAGTAGCCCGGATTGACACCGGGTTAAAGATTAATAGACACACCACATGATATAGTCCCGCGGCGAGTTATTCCCGAAACCTGCGGTTATACCTTATTATTTATATATGCACTGTCGGGTGTACGCCTACACCCCGTGCTTAGGTCGTGGCCATTTCGTAAAATGATGCCTAGGATATCCGGGACATGGTCATTAACCCCCCAAAGGCTTTAAGCAAACAAAACAATTTAAACGGGACATTTCAATAATTTAACCTTCATACAATTAAAAATTCAATGCCCGACCAAGCGGTATTTTATATACCGTACCCCAAGCCCGTATAGGGAAAATAAGTTAAAAGTATTTACCTTTGCAAGTAATAATCACAAACAGCAAGTGCACGTAGCTTTTACCGGGTCTCCTATTCGGGAACGAAGGTTTATAATAACCTATTAGATTCCTAACGGGTCTTTAATTAAGCCTAAACTTAGACCGGTTAGTTTTAAAGAAAGATACGGTTCAAACGCACGATTAATCGAAGACCGGAATAGAATATGATTTAGACCCGACAAGTCTGGATACTTGTGTGATATGGGTAAACTAAACACATTCTGGATTTTGAGACAAAAATGATAAGGTTCGACCCATTTCGGCTAATTTATGCAAACTAGTTACATACACCGAACCGAACGTGAAAGATGCGTAACGGGTAACCATAAGAGCCATATACAGGTTTTCTAAGTTAATATGCCTTAAATATGTTGTGACATCAGTAAGATATCTTCTATTATGCCTAAAATGGATTTAAACTCAAACTATGCCCCGTAGGGGTATTTTGGTCATTTTAAAGGTTATAAAAGAGTTTAAATAATAATCTGAGTTACAGGTCTGATATAATCAGTAAAAATACTTAATTTAATAAGTTATAACAGTAGGGTATTACATGTATGTGAAATTTATCATTTATAACCAAACTATGCACCTTAGGGGCATTTTGGTAATTTCACATAGGCTTAAAAGGTCAAAACTGGAAATCTGAGTTTAAAACTTTTGCTTACTGTTAAAATATAAAAATTTACTGAAAATATCGGTAGGCATCAAACCTTATATGTTTAAAATAGTTTTAATACATACTATGCGTTAAAACGCTCAAAAAGGCGTTTTTAAGCGATTTCCGGGTTTTATAACGAAAGCTGATATTTTTATTATTCCAGAAGGCTTAAAATAATTTATTTATCATTTAAAATCAGTAGAAAAAGTTTTGGTATCAAAATAATTTGTAAAACTCATTTTATAGGCCAAAAGGGCAAAACCGGCAATTACCGAATCAAAGCTATAACCCTATGTTATGCTCAGCCTAAAATTAAATAAAAATCTTCAAAAATCCCAAAATATTATTTTATATCAGTAGGTAAAAAGTTTGATATCAAAAATTGGTTTTAGATAGGCTATATGCTAATTACGCCGTTTAATTAAATAAAAGCTTTCTAATTACGCTATTCAGCATAACTCTTAATCTAGACCTCCAATTGATGTGAAAATTTAGGGACATGTTTATAAATTAGTAATAAAGATTATTGTCCCCTCACATTTTCAAAATTCTTGTTTTAAGGTCAAAAGGGCATATTGGTCAACATTTAGGCATATAACGGAAACTTGCATATGAATCGGATAACTAATGAACCAAGTTGTATATCCTCAGAGGGTTACACTAATCAATAACCTGATCCTAATAGAGCTCTAAGGCATTTCTAAACCATGCTCTAATGGGTCAGAACTGAAAGTCAAATTATGCGACTTTCGGTTCCGAACCGAGCATAAACTGAAAATTGTCGGGTTGAACATGTTTAGACATGTTCTTACATTAATTACCAAGTTATATTAATGATGAAACAGGTTGCATGGCTCCTACATTGCTAATTATGCATTAATTTGAAAATAAGCTTTCTGTTAACTTTTTAAGATTAACTTTGACCCGACAATTGACCTAGTTAGAGTGGGAATCAGAGGGTGCCCTTTTAAGGGTTTATTACCCACATAATTACCAACTCAAAGCTACTCTCAATTCGTGATTTGACTGGACAAATTTTAATTAATCACGAAGTCAAACCTTAATTACGACGGTTTGACTTTAGGCTAATTAACTAAGTAAAACTGAATTAAGGAAGGTTAAGGACACTTACAGAAGTCCTATGCACGACTAAGAATACTTGGGAAGTACCCTTGAGCTCCAGAAATCTTCAGAACAAGTGTTTGGAAGCTTTCCAAGTGAATTGCTCAAGTGTGAGTTTACAAGTGCAACAATGAGCTCTATATATAGCCAAGGAAGGTCATGGAGATTGATCCAGGTGTTAAGGGAACTTCCAGGGATGAAGACAAGTGCCTAGGGACGTGTATCATGCAGCTAGAGGGTGGCAAACTCGCTGAATCGCGTAAACATACAAGCTGCCACGTTTAAACAGGTTTTTCTGAGCTGGCAGTCCGTCGCGTCGCGCGACGGATGAGGGTCTCACTGGTGGCGTAGCGCCAGCAGGTGGGGGGTTCAGCAACAAGTTTCAGCAATTGACATTTTCACCCCCTGGACCTTCAAATGTGTAATTTCTTCCATTTTAGGCACTTTTAACCCTTGAAATTTATATTTCTATGATCCATGAGATAAAACCTATCATCATTAGGTCCGGTTTCGTTAAACGATAACCGAAAACACAAGTTTTGCCTCGTTGATGCTTTTAACCCCTTAATTACGAAAGTTAGCATATCTTTCTCATACGATATCGAAACCTTGTGAAATTTTTACCACTTATTCTTGGGAGTACAATTAATCGTTACAAGGCTCCGGATTCGCTAAAAGGTCACTCAGAGGTATAACTTAAACATGTTGACACATTTAACCCTCGCGTCTTGTAAACTTTCACTTTCTTCCACAAACGGTTCACACGCTCCATGATACATTCGTTTTTGGGTATAATCATCATGTAGGGTTGTTGAATGGCATAAATTTCAAATGTCGACACTTTGTATCCTTATAAACATATACTTTCTTCGTTTGTCAACTTTAGTCCCTCGTAATCAATCCGTTACACGTTTAAAGTTCATGACACGTGTCGATACTACATTGGACACGATTTTGCGAGGTGTTACATATAAGCAACATAACCTATTACCTAGTTACAATACCGTAACCATTACTTAGACAATCATTCCGACATATCAATACTACCCCATATTGATCCATTCAATCTACTTGGCTAACCTCAACGATTTCATACAACCATAACCATATATATATATCCCAATCGTTATTATGCTCAATAAAAAAAATGCTACCTTACTTAAACATAATCTGAAGTGAATCCGAAAATCACTTACCTTATGCGTCTATGTTCGAGCTCGTCTTCTTGCCTTCCTTTGACTCGTCAGCCATCCGTGCTTGGGTGCCAATGTAAATTCCTATTATTTCATACCATCATTTTCATAACTTATTAGTTTGCATGTTCATCCATATCGATAATCATTTCAAATTCTTTGTTGCATTACTTTCATTAGTCAATCAATCATTCACTAACATGCATAGCTCAATTTACTGAAAATAGACTGTTTTGGGACGTCCGTTTACTGTACTTATGAGCTTTAAAAAATTACGATCTTTTTATGTGACGTGTCCCTCGGAGGGTTTATCATTGTGTTAAATTTTTAGAGTCTAACTCTCTACCAAAAATTTAAAAAAATTCATTTACTAAGCTGCAATCAGATTCGTCACTTCTGACTGCAGCTTACGGAAAAATTCATTTAAAATTTCTCGTTTATCCGATTGACGAAATTCCAGTTGGAGACTTTTGGAATCACCTAAAGCTACCTACAGTAAAAATTTGAGACCATAACTTAGTTCCCAAATTAAGTTATGACATTCGTAATGGGCTGCAAATTCTGCAAGAAAACGCAGCCTGACATTCGATACGGAAAAAATCATAAAACGTTCATTTTTTGTCGAAAAAATGCAATTCCAGTTGGGTTTGAAAGGTTTTTCCTGGAAGTTCATCAAAAACTTAATAAACATAAGTTTTTGACCAGATTTGACCCGGTTACAACCGATTACATTCGGCTGTAACTTTCTGGACAGATTCTATTTCATCAATTCTCTTCTAATAATCTCACCTAAGCATTTCATCAAACACTTGGTGTGCACATCATTAACAAGGCATAAGGTACAAGTGTTCAAAGCATTGTTCTTCTAGCTCATTACATGGATTATCAAAAACAACTTAAATTCATACATTTCTTTTATCCTACATCAACTTACCCAGAATTTCTCTGTTACATTCATGATTACATATCAAAATTTCACCTAATTTACAACAACTTGATCATCATGTTCATCATACTATTTACATCAAATGGGTATAGGCTCAAATCATTCAAATAACCAAATTCTAACAAAATTCTTATTCTATTGTGTTTCCCTAACTCACAATTACACAAATTTCTGCATTAATCCATGATTGGGTCGAAACCCACTTTCTACAATTCATAAATTTTAGAAATTCGACTTACCACTTTGAAGAGCAAGCTTAGATTGTTAGAGAATTGGGTTCATGCATATGATTTGGCCATGATTTCTCTTCCAATCTTGTTAATTTGAAGAAACCAGGGTTTCCCCCTTGTGGCTCTTCTTCTCCTGGTCGATCCACAGAACACACACTTTGTGTTTTTGTTATTATTAAAAATCTTCCATTCTTTTTTAACAAGTTCAACCCCTCTAGTTACCATTGTTGTTTATTTGTCACATATCTTTCCTTCTTATTTAATTACTAACATATGCATTTAACTATGTTAGCATAACATAACTAGACATTTTAGTAACATAATAAATTACATATTTTTGGGGTGTTACAAACAATAAACACTAAAGAAGTAGTGGTGGAGTGGTCAAGTGCATCAAAGAATTTGCCTAAGTTTGAGACATGCTTGGGGGCCTATTTTTAGTTATTTTTTGTTACCCATTTTTAGGCCCAATATTGGGCTTAATTCTTAATAATTTGTTTAATTAATTTCTTTGTGACTTTGTTTTTTATCCGTCTTTAATCAAAATTTTAGTTGATGAGCTTGTAATTACTAATGACTAAGGTCATTCGTAGTGGGGCGCCACCTCACGCCAATTCCAAGCATAGCGCCCCCATAGCGCCGCCAACACCATTACGGCGGGCGCTATGGTGTGGGATTTTTCTTCATGCGTTATCCTCATAGCGGCGTCATGTTCTCCAGCATCTTTCCCCCCACTCACACACATATATTTGCATACCTATGTATGTATAATTGAAGGGGTTATATAACCCCCTTACCACTATACCCTATTTTGATATAACGCCTCATAAAGCCTCTTTCTTACGCATTTCGCCACGTGTCGCATAATGCCTCCAAATAGGCTTTATGACTACGGATGACCTGACTATACATTTGTTTTGTACCTAGTTTTTTTAGAAAAAATGCATATTGAATCGCCTTGATATCGGAAAGAGATATTCACGTGTCATATTTTTTTCTCTTGAATGTATCTGAATTGTTTTCTTTTCGTTTGAATGTATTTGAGTTTGTTTTTTCTTATCACTACACATAATTAATTTATAGTTTTTGATCATATTTATATCCGATACGAACCGGTTCTTTGAAAGTTGAAACCCCTAATTTTACTCTTGTTTAAACTTTAAAAAACTCTTTGAAGTGTTAAGGGTCTGTTTGGTATGGAGTAATGGAATGGACGGTGGAATGGAATGGACGAGGTAATAGAATGGATGAGGTAATGGAATTGATCATTATCATTCCATGTCTTGTTTGGTTACCATGTGTGAATGGAATGAACAATTACTTTTTGTTGTTTGCTATGCGAAAAAGGACGAAGGAATAAAATCAGATGGCGTTGGTCAGTGTTGGGCGATGATGGGGCGTGGTGCTAGGTGTCAATTGTAACGGCGACGGTTGGTGGTGGTGGTGGGTGGAGACGGCGGCGGATGGTGACAACGGTGGTGGTGGTGGGTGACGGTGGAGGTAGGTGCGGCAGTGGCGATGGCGGTGGCAGGGGTGGTCAGAGGTGGCGGTGGGTGGTGGCGGTTGATAGCTGTGGCGGCGGTGGGTGGCGGCGGTGATTGGAGGTGGCAGTGGCAACGGTGGCGGCGATGATCGAAGGTGGGTGGTGGCGATGATCTGAGGTGGCAGTGGCGACGGTGGGTGGTGGCGGTGGCGAGGACGAATGTGGGTGGCGGCAGTAGGTGGTGGCAGCGGCGGTGGCGGGTGGCGGCGGAGGTGGGTGACGGCGACGGATGACGGTGGTGGTGGTGGTGGTGGTGGTGGTGTGTGGTAGCAACGGTGGTGGGTTGTGGTGTTGTTAATGAAGGGTGAAGAGGGAATTTAATGAAAAAAAACAGGGGGGACGGATGGAATAATTTTGAGGGAATGAAATGCATTTTGGAATGGACGATTCCATTCCATCGACCAACCAAACACTCTTTTCTTCATTCCATCACAATGGTCCATTCCATTCCACCTCTCATTCTCGCATACCAAACAATAAACTAAAGCCACAATACGAAGGTAGATTTGGGGTTGGGTTGGTGAAAGGGACCCACAAAAACAGGGTTGGTGAGGGGTCCACATCCAAAGAGTAGGTGGTTTCTAACCTTCTTCTTTTCTACACGCACCCATTCACACCTATATATACACACCCCCCTACACCTTCCCAAATCGTCTCACTCCTTCTCATCCTTCTCTCTCTACACCTTCATATCTTCCTCCCCATCCTAACAGGTACGAACCACTTCATTCCTGTTGCATTTTCACATCAAACTTACAGATCTGCTATTATAACACCTCAGATCTTGCTCTTAAACCTCTTTTAACTCTTTAATTTAAGCATTTCATGTTAGATCTGGATTATATGCTTTCGATCTGTTGCCCTGAAGCTTTAAATGTCCATAATAGTTGATCAATTTGTACTATTTAGGTTAAAATCTGACAGATCTTGTTGTTCATGTGTTAACCTTTTCATGTTGTTGATTTAAATTAGTAATAAAATGATGTTTAGGACTAATAAGTCAAAGTCAACCTTGTAGATTGATAGTTTGATACTCTGTTAGTTGAAAAATAACGGTTAAGTTTTGTTTTTTTTTTGGTAAATTATAGATCTTTAACTCATTAGTGAACATCATATGAACTTGAAGTATGAACAGTATTGCTTTTTGACACATAATGATGTAGGATTAGGTTCAAGAGTGAACACTAGTGTATTTGCGAACTGAGCGAACTAATCCTGGCCATGCAAGTGTGTAAATCAATGGCCAGGATTTGATGCTGAGATACACTAGTGTATTTTACGATTTGATGATGAAATCCTAGCCATACATGTGTGTAAATCAATGGCTAGGATTTGTTCACTCAGTTCGCAAATACACTAGTGCTCACTCTAGAACCCTACCCTAATGATGTATGTATATTGTATAGTACTATAGTGGGATCTTATTGCTTTGATGTAGACTTTGGTTATGAGATATGTATAAAATAATAAGATTCCTTATCTTTAATATATGGAACAAAGTTTATTTAGATCTGTGATTCTATTCTTATTTCTAGTGGAGTAAAGTTTTAGATTCCAATTAATATGATAGGTATGCAATTATGCAACACTGTTTAACATCACTGTCACATTCATATTGTGTTATACATCTATGAAACTATGAAAGTAGATTAATGGATTGATCTTGATTCTTGACACATAGTGATGACTGATTAACACTTGTCTTAGTATTCTTTTTGTAGTGCATCAAGAAAATCTTCAAGTTGTGATTTTTAACATTTTGAAAGTTGAAATTTGTTAGAACCACATAGAATCTAACTTGATAGCTTGAATAATCTTCTAGTTATGTAATATTTAGTCAAGTAAAAACTTATTAGTGTTAAGTATGCTAATAAAGTCTTTTATTTCTTGCTTGTTACAGTTGAGATGGAGACCTTTCTATTTACATCCGAGTCAGTCAACGAAGGACACCCAGACAAGCTCTGCGATCAAGTTTCAGACGCCATTCTCGATGCTTGCCTAGAACAGGATGTCGATAGCAAGGTCGCCTGCGAGACCTGCACCAAGACCAACATGGTCATGGTTTTCGGTGAGATCACCACCAAGGCTAACGTTGACTACGAGAAGATAGTCCGTGACACTTGCAGAGAAATTGGATTCACATCTGCTGATGTCGGTCTTGATGCCGACAACTGCAAGGTGTTGGTTAACATCGAGCAACAAAGTCCTGACATTGCTCAAGGTGTGCACGGACATCTTACAAAGAAGCCGGAGGAGATCGGTGCTGGTGACCAAGGTCATATGTTCGGTTACGCTACCGATGAGACACCGGAGCTTATGCCTCTTACCCATGTTCTCGCAACTAAGCTCGGTGCCAAGCTTACTGAAGTGAGAAAGAACAACACTTGCCCATGGCTCAGGCCTGACGGTAAGACCCAAGTGACCGTTGAGTACCGTAACGACAATGGTGCGAGGGTCCCAATCAGGGTTCACACTGTTCTTATCTCCACTCAACATGACGAGACCGTGACTAACGACCAAATCGCCGCTGATCTTAAGGAACACGTGATCAAGCCCATCATCCCAGCTCAGTACCTTGACGAGAAAACCATCTTCCACTTGAACCCGTCAGGTCGGTTTGTGATCGGTGGTCCACATGGTGATGCTGGTCTCACTGGGAGGAAGATTATCATCGACACTTACGGAGGATGGGGAGCTCACGGTGGAGGTGCTTTCTCCGGGAAAGACCCGACTAAAGTGGATAGGAGTGGTGCGTACATCGTTAGGCAAGCCGCCAAGAGTATTGTGGCTTCGGGACTTGCACGCAGGTGCATTGTTCAGGTGTCTTACGCTATTGGTGTGGCTGAGCCGCTTTCTGTTTTCGTGGACACATACACGACTGGAACAATCCCGGATAAGGACATCCTTGCGCTTATCAAGGAGAATTTCGACTTTAGGCCCGGGATGATGGCTATCAACCTCGACTTGAAGAGGGGTGGGAACAAAAGGTACCAGAAGACTGCTGCGTACGGTCACTTTGGACGTGATGATCCCGACTTCACCTGGGAGACCGTTAAGGATTTGAAGCCGAAAGCATGAATGTAACAGTTTCACGAGAATGATTCTTTGCTGCCCCTAAAGTCGGCTCACGGAGAATAAACAAGCTTTTGTTTTACAAGCTGGCTATGTTGTTTTTTTCTTTCTGAAGCCATATGGTGGAAAACATACGTAGGAAGTATTACATGCTTTTGATTGTCTGGTCAAATGTTGTGTTTGTTTGTTTTGTCTTTCTGTCTTCGAGTCTTTTATGTCTCTGTATTTGATATGGAGATGCCTATGTTATATGTACTCTTGGAACAAATTTTATCTACTTGAGTTATCAAATTATAAACTTGCTTGACATCGATTAAGTCGAATATGTATGGACTTTCTTATGATTCAACTTATGAAATCTATTGAGAACTCCTTGAACAGGTAAGGAAATCGTTAAAAAGGTGTAAAAACTCATGCAAAAGGTGTGGAAGAGTTCTTTGTATATAAGATGCTAGTTTAAGTACCCGTGCATAATAACTTTCGAATGGGGAAGTGATAGACCTATCCATATTGAAACGAAAAGTTAAAATTTACTATAAAGCTCCAAATACATTTTTGTATATATGATTGGAATATTAGATTTAAATAACCCCAATTTTCATCAATTGGCCGATAATACTCCAAACTTTTGCTTTGTACCTCACCACTCCTAACTTTCAACTTATTTTTCTCTGACACTCCCAAAGTAATTGAATCCTAACACAATTAGTTTTTTTTTTGCTGATGCGACACTTTGGTTGGTGATGTGGCATCTGCCGTGGCCGTTTTTTGCTGACGTGGCTTTTTGATGACATGACATCTTATGTGGCACTTGTTTGATGATGTGGCTTTTTTTTGATGATATTACTGGTCAATGATTAAAAAGATTAACACAAATCAACTGAAAGTTCATAGAAAATGCTATAAGTACCAAAAAAATGTCTAAATGTATGGTAGCATCACTATCAGTTTTGTCATTTACTTTGACTTTAGAAAGTTGAGAGGATGCAATTGTATGTAGACGGAAAGTTGAGAAAGTTCGAAGTTGTGAAAATTGTCTTTTACCCTTCTTCATTACCTTTCATTTCATTTGACTTTAGAAAGTTGAGAGGATGCAAGATATTTGTATAGAACTTTTCTAGAATGGAAAATTTTCCAGAATAACTTGGTTTAGTGGTACAATTAAGGTGACCTCACCTCAAAAGAGACTTCAAAAAATCACTTGCAAGCTCTCTTAGACCATGTAGCGCCTTTCTTGCGGCCTCTTGCGTGAGCCAATGTGGCAACGTGGCCACATAATGAACACTGTAGGTTCTGCATGGTCTGATGTGGCTCTCGTGTGAGTTGATTGCTTGGTGTTGGTCACGAGATGGAGGGGTGTTTTATTATTTCACAATATGTCATTTATCATTTAATTTATTTTTTCTCTAATAACTTGTGTTTGTTAACTTAAAGAATCTATATACACAATGTTTGGTTTTCTTATTAACATTTCCAGTTAACACTTTATTGAAATTCAAGTTGGTTTCAAAATAAACTTTCATTTTTGGTCTTGTAAGCGGCTTTGACACGTGTTTGTATCAGTAACTTTGGTGAAACATATTTACACACTTCACGTACTATAGATATAGATGAGTGCATGACCCACGTCAAGAACACCCCCCTACAAAATCAGATCAATAACTTCGTGCTTTTCAACACAAAAATGACAACAGGGCTAAGCTCTCCTCTCTGCAATATCCGGAAAGCCCACAGCAGGATTAGATATTGATAATGATCTCCTTCCCCCTTTAAAATTCGTCAAGCCGCTATGAATTTGAATCGAACACTCATATATTGGTAAAAAGATGTCCATAGATTGTTGTACTACACGCGGCTAAAGCTGCAACTTGAGTTGAACTTGTAGCATAAGTAGTCAAGATATGATCATCCTCAAATCAAATTCGCTTTAACCTTTTGACAAACTTCTTCTAAAGCAATGTCTGGAACAACAATGCTCAAACTGAGAGCAAGGTGCTATAATGACGTGTGCCCCATGCAGTTGAAGTTGTACATATTTTAACTTGAGTTCAGCTTTGGTAAGGGCTAGCTAAGACCTTATTTCTTCACAGCTCACACCAATCCTGCAGGAAAATTAACATATTGTACAAATTCAAAATCGTTTCTATGGCTTAAAAACCTATACAACATCTGTTTAAAAAAAACTACTATGGAAGTGTATATATAAAAACCTATAATCCCACCAATCGATCAAGCACATGAGCATACCTTGGGATGACCTGTCCAAAATCCAATGAATTCTCGTGAAAAGTGGCCATCTAAACAATCGTAGAAAGAACCACTCTTGACCACCCTGCACACGATGCAAAACATTAGATCTTTGACGCTTTTCAATCCACAAAAAGATAGCATCGTTAATGAAATTTTAAACAGATTATTGCTTACATCGGTATAAATGAGTCAAACATATGGATCTGATTGAAAACAGCTCCGCAGAAGAATCTTTTTCTTCATAAGAATAGGTGGTATTTCTAAAAAAATCCCTTCTAGGTTGTTCCTAGATCATTATATAAGTTTTATGTTATTTTATTTTCTAATGTAAGCCGGAAAAACTTTTTAAGCACTTCTTTGGACGCATCGTCCAACTTTTTTGTGGTCAACAACTTCACAAGGTTTGTTGACGTGTGTGCATCTGCAGAAAAACCAGCATCGAGCATTCGTCTAACAAACTGAATTGCCATTTCCGTCTCATTCCATCGAAGAAATCCCTGAATAAGTATATTAAACGTAAACGCATCTGGCATGCAGCCTGCGATCATCATATCCTGGAGCAAGTGATTTGCATCCTTAAGTTTACCATTTTTAATTAATCCATTCATCAAAATATTATACGTACGTATATTAGCCTGCAAACCTTTAGAAGCGAGATCCCGAAAAAGTTCCCGACCAACATCGATTTTCCCCGCTTTGCACACGCCATCAATGACGATATTCCAAAGAACGATATTCGAGCTCACTCCAATACCTTCCATAGTTCTTAATAGCGCTAACGCCTCATCAAACATTTCGCTTTTAAATAAAGAATTTACCAAAGTAGAGTAAGTAACGATGTTCGGAACTAGGTCACGCTTTTGAATGTCGTCGAGAATAAGTAGTGCGTCCTTAAGTCTGCCAACATGGCACAAACCGTTGATGAGAGTATTGTACGTCACAATGGTGGGATTAACGCTTTTTGTATACATTTCCTTAAGTAGTCTCAAGGCGTCAACTATCATTCTGCTCTTGCAATAACCGTTTATCAGAATATTATACGTATAAAAACCAGGGTCCAACCCCAACGCGGGAAGTTTCCGAAAAAGTTCCTCACCGACTTCAACTTTTCCTGCTTTGCACATACCATCGATAAGAATATTGTATAGATCAATATTGGGGACCACTCTAATCACTTCCATAGCCCTAAACAATGCGACTGCTTCATCGAATTTACCGTTTTTAAACAAGAAATCAATCAAAGTGGAGTACGCAATGACATCCGGAACCAGACCATGATCATGAATTTCATTAAAACGACAAAGTGCTTCTTCAAGCCTACCAACTTGACACAAACCGTTAATAAGAGTCGTGTATGTCACAATATCGGGGCGTATTCTTTTACCAGACATTTCCATGAACAGACGCAACGCTTCATCTATCCGTTTGACCCTGCAGTACCCGTTAATCAATATGTTATACGTCACAACATCCGGCACACACCGGTACGACCTCATAACACCAACCGTATCAACCGCCTCGCTAATTCTGCCATCTTTACAAAGCGAATGAATTAAAACATTAAACGTCACCACATTCGGCGAAACGTTTCTCTCAAGCATTTCATCGAACAACTGGCGTGCATCTTTCTGCAGACCCAAATTACACAACCCTCTAATCAAACAGTTGAATGTCCAAACATCCGGTCCAACACCTTGCACAATCATCTCACAATACATATCCACCGCCTCCGAAACACGGTCTTCTTTACAAAGGCGATTGATTACAACATTATAATGCGATACACCCGGCTTACATTTCTTGTTTTTTTCCATCTCTCTGAGCATAAAGACAGCAGCTTGAGTGTCACCTGACTTACAGAGCCTCCTAAGAGTTGTTATATCAGATTGAAACACTAACTTTGATTCAGGAATTTGACAAATATGATGAATTGGGGCAATATATGTACTTTCAAATACCCTACTGAACGGAATCAATGAGTCTCTGAATTGGCAGATTTTGTTGAGAATTAAGTTTCTTGATGGGAAATTGATTTGGGGGTTTAGTGAAGCAGCAATAATGTTATGATTTTCAAACAAGAAAAAGGGGAGAAACTTACAGGTTCGATTGAGAACAAAAGCAGCCTGTCTCATTGAAATGGCTGTGTTGTTAAACCCTAAATTGGGGCCTCATTTAAACCCTTAAAGAACAATTGGCTGAATTCACTAAAACTGCTTCATGTAAAATACCTAAATTTTCAACCTTTTGGACCAAGAAATTTTGGATTTTCTTAAAATTAAACCTAATAATTAGTTTGTGTCAGACTCATTTGGCCTGAAAATCATGGTTTTTAGTATTAAGTGTTCAATAGTTTTTAACGAAACTAGTGTTGATGGAAAAAAATATCTATGATACTATTTAACCAAACTAGTGTTTCTACTCTCATTATTTTTTGCGGTTTTTTGCGGCTCCTGGTGATGATGGGAGACTAGGCGAGTAGGCGGAGATCGCTAGTTCGATTCTTGAACTGAGCGGGTTTTACCTCACCGCACTGTCGTGCCTTCGGGCAAGTGTTCACGGGCTTCGGCCCTAGGTGAGGGTTTTTCCAGGTTCGGAGACGAATGTATCCCGATATGGTGAATTTCACTAGTAGCTCATTTGGAGGATTCGTTGACCGTTAGAAAAAACAATGTTTCCTATTTAATTTTTTATTTGCATTCTCTTCTTAAACCAGCATATTATCCTTATTCAATCAACTCCATGTCTATTTATTTATACTTTTTTTTAGGCCAATTGGATTTTAACACCTGTAACTTTGAAGAATTGGCCGATAACACCCGCAACTAACACTTTGATCTGTGACACCCCAAACTTTTAATTTCGTGTGTCATTTCACCACTCAGTAACTGAGTTAGTGTTCAATCCTAGGTGGCATCCTACCTGGCTTCATTAATGCAAATGTGGCACATTCATGGTTATAAAAGTCATCTTCTTCTTCGATACCCCTGCACAAAGAATTGGGAAACCCTAATTGGCTCTAACGCATGAATCGACTCAAATTCAAACCCTAATTTGCTCATCACGAGTTCAGAGCTATTCTTCAACTTATTGGCTGATCAACATGTCTACTTCTTCCAACTCTTCATGTAATACGAACCGAATCCCTAAAATATTCAAGGTGGACATGGATGGGAAGTTGTATTGTCATCACGAAATCAGAGCTGTTATTCGCGTAGCGGGAAGGAGAAGTGTTCGATGTGGTGCTGAATTTTACGGTTGCTCACAATGGCCGGTAAGTCCTGTGTATTGAATTTAACATGTTTTTGAACTGACGACATGATGTTGGTTTGTAGCGAGACGACTGCAAGTTCTTTATGTGGAAAAAAAGATTTCGACAAATTATTCGAAGTTCATTCAACTTGCAGCTCAAGTGCAGTTACAAGAAGTGATGCTATGACCGGCAATGAATATAATTTGCAATTGCGGAACAACTTGCTATCTCAAGAGAACAATATGTTGAAACGGCAAATTTGTGCGAAAGAATTCATGTTGAAGCAGCAGTTTGTCTTTAGTTTGTTTGTAATCATTGGCATGTTGTTTTACGTAGTGTATCGAATATAACTTGTTTTTGATTGTACGTTCTTTGAACACATGAATGAATGAATGTAGTCTTTATTTCAAACACATGAATGGATTGAGTACCATATGTGCAGACCATTAGACCATTTGCAGACCAAAACCCATGTGACCACAAGGGACTTTGACTTTGAAAACAAGTAAATAACTACCATTGTGCAGACCATTGAAACCACATGTGCAGACCAAAACAAGTGTGCAGAATGACCATATATGCAGACCAACAAGTGTGCAGACCATTTGAAACTGCCCTTTCAAACAACTACCATATATGGAGACCAAAACAAGTGTGCAGAATGACCATTCTACCCCTGTGACCATATATGCAGACCTGTTTAACATACAAGTGTGCAGAATGACCATTTTACCCCTGTGACCATACATGCAGACCTGTTTAACATACAAGTGTGCAGAATGACCATTTTACCCCTGTGACCATATATGCAGACCTGTTTAACATACAAGTGTGCAGAATGACCATTCTACCCCTGTGACCATACATAGTCATAAGTTTACATAGTCATTACACAACCATTCAAAAGATTCAGCACAGCAGTCATAAGTTTACATAGTCTTAAGTTTACACAGTCATTACACAACCAACAAAAGATTAACCATTCATAACAGACTAACTAACTGCAGCCTTCTCTGTTGGCCTTCCCCTCTTAGATGGCCTTCCCCTTTTAGTTGGCCTTCCCCTTTTACTTGCTTTTTTCCTTCCAGTTTCTGCTGCATTTTGAGAATCTGTTAACAGTAAACAAATTTAGGAAACAATAATATAATCAAGGCCTATAATCAATAAACCAACTGAATCTATTGAGTTCACCTTTAACTGTGCATTTTCTCTTGTTGTGACCTCTTTCTCCACAAATCCCACATGTCATTACCACCCCATGCTTAGTCAGTTTGCCTGGTTTCTTGGGATCCTCATGAGGGTCCCTCTTTCTGTTTTTCTTAGGCCTACCAGGTGCCTTTTTTATTAGAGGTGGATCCAATGGATAATCAACCTTGGGCCAAAACTTTTCACTAGGCAATGGTGGGATTGAGTACTCATAAGTTCTCATGTATGTTTCTTTGTGGTAACATGGGTCAACATAATCCTCAGCATTCTTATGCAAAAATCCAGCCACAACACACACATGCTTACAAGGATACCCCCTTAATTGCCACTTTCTACATGTGCAGGTCTTATTTTCCAAGTCAACTGTAACATCATCAACATCTCTAACTTGAAAAACCTGATAAGATGAGGGGTATACCTCACACCTAAAGGCTGCATCTTTTGAGAAATCAAGTTTCTCCTGGATATTGGGGCAAATGAGCACATATTTGGCTTCCATTTCAGTTCTTTTGATGACTAACCTACTCATGATTTGAACCCTAATGTCCTCTAGCATGTATATAATATGCTTTGACCTTGGAGTTATGATATAACCATTAAATGTTTCTGCCATGTTGTTTACTATGACATCACATTTAGTGTGAGTTTTCAAGTAGCACCTGTTAAAACTTTTGGGATCCTGCTTTAAGATTGCCTCTACTGCATCAGGGTTTATGGCCCTCATTTCATCAATGGCTTGGAGGTAATCAGGTTCACAGTATGCTCTTGCAGCTTTCCAATACAACTCCTTGAGCTCCTCATCCTTAAAATTCTTGTGCCAATTCGCATAGATGTGCCTTGCACAGTTTCTATGCTCTGCCCTTGGCCAAATAAGTGCCACAACATTTAACAGACCCTGCACATAAATGATTATTAACCTTAGACATTACAGCAGAAGATAATTGTTCATTGTAAAATTTGTTAATGGCTACTACCTTTTGTTGATCTGAGATGAATATCCATGCCTCACCACCATCACTTACACCCAAACACTTCCTGAGCTCTTCCATAAACCATTCCCAGCTATCGTTATTTTCACCATCTACAACTGCCCATGCCAATGGATACATCTGATCATTAGCATCTCTGCCAACTGCAGTTAACAACATCCCTCCTAGGAAGGTCTTTAGAAAACAACCATCTAGACACAAGACCTTCCTACATCCAGCTAGAAATCCCCTTTTCACACCATCAAAACACACAAAGAGTCTGAAAAAAGTTTCACATGTTGCTGTGGGATCTAAGTTAATGAAACCTGGTGGTGCAATAACAAGCACAAAAGTTGATGTTGGATTTAAACACTTGCAGGAACTCATTAGCTATGAACATTGCAGTTAGCTGTCTATTCTTTACCATGTTTCTTTGGCAGGTATGTATATTCTTCACTCTCTTAACCAGGTAACACTATTTCCCTTTATGAAGTGAACAATGTATAAAGAATGAACAACCTTTAACACAATTGACAACAATACGGCCACATGCAGTCTTTTCGCTCTTTGCAAGGTACAAGTTCCTACCATTAGCTACTGAGTACTGCCTCACTGCCTCTTTAAAGGCCTCCCTTGATGCAAACCTTATTCCCACCTTCCAAATAAATTTCTTCCAATTTGTATATTCACCTACAGATGGGGCTGCTTCCTTGTACTTCTTGCCCCTGATATCATCATCCTCACTATCACCAGGTGTTAAAATGTCCCCATCAGATTCCTCGTAACTACTGTTTCCATCTACCCTTGCATCTTCAGTTTCATGCAAATTACCCTCTGTTTCATGCAAATTACCCTCTGTTTGTCTTTCATTTACTACCTCATCAAGCACTTTTTTTTTGGCTTCCAAATCTATCTTGCTTGACTCTCTAAGTGCATGTTGTGACTGTATCCACTCAACATCCTCTCTGTCTGACTCTAATCCAAGTACATCATCCGCAGCTTCCTCTTCATCACTGGCCTCAACTAGTTCATCATAATCTTCATCATCAGAATTTGACTCTTCATCTTCCACACTGAACTCACTATCTTCACTGTCCTCGTCTGCTTGCTTACCTATTGAGTTAGAGCTGCATCCAGGGGAAACCCTAGAAGATTGGGCTTTTAGTTTACTGGATTGGGCTTCAGGTTTACTGGGCTGGGTAACAGGGTTACTGGGCTGGGTAACAGGTTTACTAGGCCTAGAACTAGAGTGGGCTTCAGGTGCACTCAATTGACAATCTTGAACAAATACTTCCATAAATGTTTCACTCCAACTAAAAACCTTCTTAACCAACTCCAACACATCTCTATCATTACGAAAATGCCTAATTTCACCATCATCCGCATCCAACCCATACATATGAAACTTCCTTAATTTATAGCATTTCGTTTCCAATGCATAATCTGATAGCTCAAAGTATGAAATGTGGTCTATATCAACTTTAATTAACCTAGATGCACCCCCAACATACTGTGGAACACCAAAACCTAACTCAATGTAACCACCATACCAAAGCATGACATCAATCGTTTCCCCCATTGCATAATCATGTGAAATCGTACCTTGATCGGAGTTTAAACTTGATGGATTGAGAAGCTAGGTCACGTCACCCTTGATCTTTCCCTCCAAAACGAACAGAACAACAATGCCAGGTTTCAGGGTTTTGGTTCTTATAACATGTGTTAGCCAAGTCACTCGTGCCATGTAGGATTAATGAAGCCAGGTAGGATGCCACCTAGGATTGAACACTAACTCAGTTACTGAGTTTTTAACTGAGTGGTGAAATGACACACGAAATTAAAAGTTTGGGGTGTCACAGATCAAAGTGTTAGTTGCGGGTGTTATCGGCCAATTCTTCAAAGTTACAGGTGTTAAAATCCAATTGGCCTTTTTTTAAGGGTGACTTTTTATGTACAGGACCTATTGGTTACCGGGTTCATGTCAAAGACAATCCCCCGTCAGCCCCGCTCTTCCGGACGCGATGTTCAATCGGGCCCCGGCCGTTGCGCAAGCTGACCTTCGCCCGGAAACCATACTGCCCCCACACGAGAGACTCGCTGAGGTAACAGCTGGGTAAAACTGGGTTGCCCTCAAGACCGCACCATTCCTCGGTAGGAACGATCCATCATTGGGACGTCCTCCCCCCATAACGCCGCAGCCGAGGATCGAACCGGTGACCTCAAAGGAGGAACCGGCCCAACCCCACCACATGGGACCAACTGGGCTAGGGGTACTAGTGTTAATTTCTATAAATTTCACGTAACAGAACAAATAATATTTATTAAAACAAAACACTGAAATTTTGACTATTGCTTATGGTTAACGCAAATAAAAGAATGAAATTGAACGGTGTAAGAGCATTCTCATCCAATCCATCAAATTATACATACATTCCACTAAAAAACAACTCCTATATCAATATATTTCCACTAAAAACAAATAGGGTAAATTACTTTTTGAGTCCCTGTGTTTTATGGGTTTTAACTTGTCACACCCCAACCGATGGCGGAATCATCGGGGCGCGGCACTAGGCGAATCAGATTGCTCAAGAGAATCCACAACAACTATATTGCGATAATATTTAATACATTCGTTATCCCATACTAACAAATAATACAATCACATAAGTTATCACAGATTTCTTGTCCTCTCGAACAATACAAATCCGACAACCTAGATTTTTGTTGAGTTTCTAGACTCCCTAGCTTGATTTGATATAGTCTGCGATCTAGCCTGCAACATACGTAAAGATAGTTTGTCAATACAAAAGTATTGGCGAGTATACAGGTTTGAATAGTATAGCATACAGATAAAAAGTGCTGCGAATTTCCACATGCATAAACGTAATACACGACATATATACTCACAAAACTGATACTACCAACTAAGTCCTCGATGCTCGAATGTACGATGGCATAACTAGACCCCGTCGGGCGCAATAGTACTATACTAGTCGTGGTGGGACGTCGCGAGTATAAGCCCTAGCACATATGCAACTAGCATCACGTATATCTATGCATAACAGTTATTCGCAAGTGATAATTCGATTGATTGAATATTTCGATTGATAAGTTCGTTTTGTTAGAAACGTATGTTACACCCAAAATTCGACTAAAAAGGGGTCAAGTATACTCACAGTGCGTATTTAGCGAGATTACAACTTGATTGAGTCGGTTGCGAGTACGTCTGTATTGATCCTTGAAGAAATAGAGTAAACGATGTACGGTTAGGCAAGATTGCCTTGAAAAGTTATTCATTTGATTGGACTGTTCCCATCCGTGCGGATGGACAGGTCATCCGTCCGGATGACAAGTCACCCGTCCGGATGGGTGTGCGTGCGGATTGACCTTGTGCGTGCGGATTGGTGTGCGCGCGGGTGACATATCATCCGTGCGGGTGGCATGTGCGTGCGGGTGACATGTGCGTGCGGGTGACATGTCATCCGTGCGGACTGACATGTCATCCGTGCGGACTGACATGTCATCCGTACGGACTTGTGTCATCCGTGCGGGCTGTCATGTTGTCCGGGCGGACTGACATGTTGTCCGGGCGGACTGACATGTTGTCCGTGCGGACTGACATGATGTCCGTGCGGACTGACATGTTGTCCGTGCGGACGGGCACGTCTGTTTCGCACTCTGAGCACTGTTTCGAGTGTTTAACGGAAGGAAATACGTTCGTTTTTACCAGGGTAGTGTGATTTCGCACTAACACTTGAAGTTCCGTCAATTCCGACTCATTCTAACGGCCGGGAATCACCCCGTTCCATCAGATCTGACCGTTCATGGTGGTTCTTCATGGTTAACTCGAAATCGCACAGATTTAGGTGAGATTTGTCATTAAAACATGTGGAAATCACCTGGATCTGAGTCGTTTATAGTGAAATGAGACCCCAACTTGAAGTTCATAGGAACCCTTGGTGACATCACCTCAAAACGCCTCAAATCCGTAGATTTCACGGTTAGAATTAGAGTTTCGAAAGATAGAACGATGTAGAATCGAGTGTAGATTGTAGAAGTACAAGCTTTAGGTTGAAATCTTACCGGAATCGCGAGGAAATCGAGAGAAAAGGGTCTTGGTGCGCGTGTGGTTGAACAGGAGCTGTCACATCACTTGAATAGTGGTGTGGCAGGCTATTTATAGGCGAAAGAGGAGAAGAAGAGGGATCAGGCCCGGATAGCCCATCCGTGCGGATGGCCCATCCGTGCGGATGGCCCATGCGTGCGGATGGCCATCCGTGCGCATGTCCATCCGTCCGGATGGTCCATCCGTCCGGATAGACATCCTGACGCTTGGAATTTCTCGTTTTTTGATCGTTTTGATATTTTTCGAAGCGCGTACGTCCATAATTAGTTTATATTATCAATATATTGTTATTAGTATATATATATACATCACTCGGGGTCGTATTTACGTATCCATAACCTAAAGTTTCGATAATTATCAGTCGGTTTCCGATTCGAGTATGCGATTATTATCGACGTTGCACGGCCATCAATGAGGGTAGTATAGGTCCTTTCTTGATGTCATCGTGAACGTTATTTCGTGTAGTGCCACAAAGACTGACGGGGTACCGTTTACTCGTATTGTCATCATCGTCATGACGACTGGAGCTACAGCACTCACCCGAGGGTCCTTGTTAGCGGTAATTGTTTACGTTCGACACATCACGGCCACTGAGGAGGGTAGAATAGGTCCTCACTCAATGCCTCCGTTTAGTGTGATAATAGTGTAGTATCGTGATATTGTATATCGAAAATATGCGATTATCCTTCGAATAGCGATGTATACGATATAGTTACATTATGATCCGAATCTCTGGTGCTAGGCGTAACGAGTATAACGAGTAGTAACAATCGCACAAAAGTGCGGGTTGTTACAGTCTCCCCTACTTTAGGAAATTTCGTCCCGAAATTAATCCAATAGGTAGACTCCTAAGAGTTGGTCTTGTATAAGTAGCGATACAGCGAGTGATTTGACTGTAAGTTGACAGCGGGAACGTTTCGAATGTGAGAGATCGACGGCGATTAGCGAGAAGACGATGTAAGGACGAAAGTATTAATCCCACGAGTTGGCATTCCAAAGTACCTTGTCTTGTGTAGAGTTCGTTAGTTCGATGCGATTGTAATTTGATAGGTTTCTCACGACGTAGAGTTAACTGAGTCGATCGTTAACCAACGTTACAAGAAGCGTTCGTTTCAGATATTGAGAAGGGATTTAGGACGAAAATCTTTTGAAAATTTTCCTTTTAACATGCGGTCAACAGAATCGATGTCAACCGATGTTGCAAGAAAGTTCAAGTTTCTAACATTTTAAGGAATTCGAAAATGAAAATAAGGGTTACGTAAACTCTCCTATGATATGGGTTCCCGTTGAACTCGATGTTGAACCAATATCTCAAGAAAATCTTGCTTTTGATCTTTGAAAAAGGTTTTAAGGAAAATTTGAACTCATGAAGCTCCCTTTGAATATGGAGTTAAGCTGATTCGATGTTACCTCCACATTGTGAGGAATCTCATTTGTTCCGTGGTTTTAATAAAAGTTTTATAAAAATCAGCTTTAACCTTTTGAAAAGAATGATTTAGCATCGCGCCCCACTCGGCACCTTCCCACGGAAGTTCGTTAATATGTTTAAAACACTTATATATAGGAATTACTAGCGGCGTATCCACCATGTTTTGCCCATATTACTTCCGTTTCGTGAGGCAGTGTCAGGTGTGCCGATATGACTCGGATAGAATTGCGTTCACTCGGCCCAATCGATAGAAAGTCGGACCGAGCATAAGGTAGGATCGAATAGATTAATCCAACGAGTTGATAAGCGAGAAGCGAACAGCGCGTTTTCGATTAGACTCCACATTACACCCACATGGCACGTTTCCACGGGGGTTTACTAACATGGCGAAACACTGGGCTTAACCAGGTTAGCTTTGCCTCGTGAAGCGGTGTCATGTGTACTTAATACCATACGAGCGATAGGCGGTAGATTATATACGATAGGCGATCAGCGATTAGGTGATTAAACGAATAAACATGAAACACTTGCGATGACGGTGATGATGAACGAATTACGAAAATCGGCAGTTGTTGCGTTACAAACGATGGAGGTTTGCGGTTTCGATTTACGCGATTCGGTTTGATTGATTAACACCACAGAATTTACTAACATCAGACCCCACATGGCCTGTTTCCACGAAAGGCCGCTGATATGGCTAAAACACCTTGTTTTAACCATATGAGCTTCCTCTCGTGAGGCGAGGTCATGCGTTCCAACTTAGCACAAATTTTCACGGATAACGGTATAGCGATAGATTGGTACACAGCAGGCGATAGAGGTTCACGTAGTAAGCGATAGAGATTGCGAGATACACAAGGTAAACGATTTCGATTTGTCGAGTTCGATTCTTGTTTCGAATAAGCTTAATGTCTCGTTATGACGCATCACGGCTATCGAGGAGGGTAGAATAGGTCCTCACTCAACAATATCGTGAGCGTTTATTTGCTTGATTGAGATTCGCTGCAACAGACTTACGACCAGTCTTGCGTCGATGCAATTGCTCCTGCGAGGTAGACTCCCCAGAGTCCATCGATGAGGCGATTGCATTGCGTTTGCAGACCTACGACAAGTCTTGCGATGATACGGTTTGTTACGCCTTGCGATTGAGTGTAGTGTGTTGAAAATAATCACAATAGTGTAATAGGTCTAATAACGTTCAACTCCACGTGGCACTTTCTTCACGGAACTTCGGTAGTATGGTAAGGCATTCCTCGCCCGACCCCTACTACTTTCATCCCGTGTTTTGGTGTCACCTTTTGTCAAACGCTACGGCACTTTTAGAATTCACTACGATCACCGTGCACTGAACCAAATAATCCCGTGTGCACCCGCGATTAGTCGTTCCTTGCACGTTTATCGTACCTCGTTCCAAGAGTGTAGTGAGGGTAAAACACATTATTTCGTGATATAGTATATAGCATGTGTGTAAATCTAGTCTAAGTGCGGCGATTAGAGAGTGAAAGGGAATACGGGGGTACATTGAGTAATAGAGTAGGTTCAAAGCTTAGAAATAAACGTCGAAAATCGTATCATTACAACTTTATCCTATGCTTGCTAGATGTCGGATGCTGAAGACTTTTGCTGGAGCTGTTGTTGTTGTACTCAAGTTCACGGTTCGATACGGCAGTTGCGGGAGAAGTGACCGTAACGGTTGCAGTTATTGCAATAGCGGCAGTCAGCCCCAACTGGATGATGATAGGTACACAAGTAACACTGAGGATGAGTCCCAGTGTAGGCTCGTTTTGGAAACATCGGAACTGTTTGAAGAGGTTCCGGTTGCAGTAGTTCGGTTGTTGATGAGCTCGGGCTTGAAGTCTTTCGTTTGCGGCTGGGTTCGTCGGTGTTTTGCGAAGAAGTGTCGTCGTCGGAGGGTTCGTCTGAAGACTCGCTTGCGGAGTCTTTGGCTGATTTGTCAGTAGATCCGTCGGCAGATTCGTCAGAAGAATCGGCAGCAGATTCGTCCGAAGGATCGTTAGCAGATTCGTCAGAAGAACCGTTAGCTGATTCATTAGAAGATTCGCCAGCAGATTTGTCAGAAGATTCGTCAGTAGATTCATCAGAAGATTCGTCAACATGTTCGCCTGAAGGATTACTGGCGATGACTTGATGAGCTTGTTTGACAGGATTCTTTGAGAACAATCCTTCCATGAGTCGTTTGTTGTTGATTTCTGCGGCTAAGCGGTAGGTTTCTTCGATGGTAGCAGGCCTTGCAGCTTCGACAAAATCACCCACACACTCAGGCAAGCCACGAATGTACTTCGCGATGGCCTTCCCCGGAGTGTTGACTTGACTTGGGCAGATTATGCTAAGCTGTTTGAACCTTGCGGTGTAACCAGCATTGTCACCTTTGGTTTGCTTGATTTCCCAAAATTCGTTTTCTAGCTTCTGAATCTCGTGAGGAGGACAGTACTCTTTCTCCATGAGCTCTTTCAGCTCATTCCATGAGAGAGCGTAAGCTGCGGAGATCCCACGTTTGTTACGTTCGGCGGTCCACCAGTCGAGTGCTCGCGATTGGAATACTCCGGTGGCGCAAGTAGTACGGAGACTATCGGGACACCCACTTTGACGAAGGGTAACTTCGATAGAATCGAACCACTGGAGTAGTTGAGTCGCACCTCCTTCACCCGTGAACTCCATCGGGTCACAGGCTTTGAAGTGCTTGTAGAGAAAAGTAGATTGCGGCTCTCCTGTCTTAACGTCTTCCGAAGCTCGAGAGTGGCTGTGAGAGTGCAATTGAGCGGCAATTCGAGGACTAAGCTTACTCACTTCCTTAATCACAAGTGAAGCAATCCTCTTCTCGGCGCTTCGTTTGGCTTTCCTCCTAGCTACTCGTCTCGAGGTAGAGTTGTTGGAAGGCATCTAGACAGGAAGAGACTTGGAGTGAGATTCGATCATAATGAGTTTTGAGTTTTGCGTTGCGATTGAGCGCGTTCAAAACTTGGTGCGATAGTATAGTAATACGAACCACATAGGAGCCGTATAGGAGACACGAATTTCCTAAGTTCTCACACAATGACTTGTTTGCTTATACGTATATGTATATATATATATATATATATATGTTTATATAGATGTAATTTGCAATCATGCACATACAGGTCAATTTAGAATAAGCGAGGTCGCGCTGAAGTGAGGAAACGAGAGCGAATGCGATAGATTATGCATTAGTTTTGTTGCAAACATTCGGATTTCGTTTTAGATTGCGATGGCTGTGCGAATTGTGCGTTTGTAAAGTAGGGAGTGAAAATCGTTACATCGAGAAATCGATAAAGCGTAAAGTTTCAAAACGTAAATAAGTTCCAATCATCGTAAAATTGGCGGGTCGTATAATAGAGTGCCTCGGGTGTTTTTAGGCGTGGACTACCCAAGGTAACCCAACTATCTAACAAGTTCGAGCATGTGCGTTGACCTAGAGGACTTCATGCTTCCACTGGGATGCAGCTCATGGCATTCGTCTTCCTAGTCATCGCGTGGCTCGAGTTATCGTGATAGTCGAGTCCTTGGTGAGAGCTTTTGAAAACCAGTTTATAGAGAATGGGACGACTTATTAAGGTACGGGTTTCACCCCTGGCTTAACAGTTTCGTTCCTAATTGTGGCTATGCTCCTCGAATAATTTCGCGAGTTCCACTAGATTTAGAAATGGAGACTTTTGTCGAGATGTGGACGTCACTCCTAACTCGATGAAAAGTTCTCGTGCTAGAAAAATGCGCTGAGTGAGCAATCCTATTGAGAGTTCTTGGTTTCCACACCTGATCTCGACTGGACCGCTCGGTTTCGTTATGCGAGTGTTTTCGAAAACGTGTATATTGTGTCGGCCTTAGGAAAGGCTAAGTAGTATTTCAGCCTTAGGAAAAGCTTCTTCGTGTGAAGTTGTAGTATGCGGGGTTCACACAAAGTTGTATCTTTTAGCAATTTCGATCGAGAGTATCAAGTACGCACAATACAAACCCCACCGGGTTTGTATGAGTCGGCCTGTTGGTACTTAGACTATAGACTAGGTCAATTTCTAAGACGTCGACCCGGACTAGGTCGAGTCTGACCTAATTCCCTATAGTTATGGCTCTGATACCAATCTGTCACACCCCAACCGATGGCGGAATCATCGGGGCGCGGCACTAGGCGAATCAGATTGCTCAAGAGAATCCATAACAACTATATTGCGATAATATTTAATACATTCGTTATCCCATACTAACAAATAATACAATCACATAAGTTATCACAGATTTCTTGTCCTCTCGAACAATACAAATCCGACAACCTAGATTTTTGTTGAGTTTCTAGACTCCCTAGCTTGATTTGATATAGTCTGCGATCTAGCCTGCAACATACGTAAAGATAGTTTGTCAATACAAAAGTATTGGCGAGTATACAGGTTTGAATAGTATAGCATACAGATAAAAAGTGCTGCGAATTTCCACATGCATAAACGTAATACACGACATATATACTCACAAAACTGATACTACCAACTAAGTCCTCGATGCTCGAATGTACGATGGCATAACTAGACCCCGTCGGGCGCAATAGTACTATACTAGTCGTGGTGGGACGTCGCGAGTATAAGCCCTAGCACATATGCAACTAGCATCACGTATATCTATGCATAACAGTTATTCGCAAGTGATAATTCGATTGATTGAATATTTCGATTGATAAGTTCGTTTTGTTAGAAACGTATGTTACACCCAAAATTCGACTAAAAAGGGGTCAAGTATACTCACAGTGCGTATTTAGCGAGATTACAACTTGATTGAGTCGGTTGCGAGTACGTCTGTATTGATCCTTGAAGAAATAGAGTAAACGATGTACGGTTAGGCAAGATTGCCTTGAAAAGTTATTCATTTGATTGGACTGTTCCCATCCGTGCGGATGGACAGGTCATCCGTCCGGATGACAAGTCACCCGTCCGGATGGGTGTGCGTGCGGATTGACCTTGTGCGTGCGGATTGGTGTGCGCGCGGGTGACATATCATCCGTGCGGGTGGCATGTGCGTGCGGGTGACATGTGCGTGCGGGTGACATGTCATCCGTGCGGACTGACATGTCATCCGTGCGGACTGACATGTCATCCGTACGGACTTGTGTCATCCGTGCGGGCTGTCATGTTGTCCGGGCGGACTGACATGTTGTCCGTGCGGACTGACATGATGTCCGTGCGGACTGACATGTTGTCCGTGCGGACGGGCACGTCTGTTTCGCACTCTGAGCACTGTTTCGAGTGTTTAACGGAAGGAAATACGTTCGTTTTTACCAGGGTAGTGTGATTTCGCACTAACACTTGAAGTTCCGTCAATTCCGACTCATTCTAACGGCCGGGAATCACCCCGTTCCATCAGATCTGACCGTTCATGGTGGTTCTTCATGGTTAACTCGAAATCGCACAGATTTAGGTGAGATTTGTCATTAAAACATGTGGAAATCACCTGGATCTGAGTCGTTTATAGTGAAATGAGACCCCAACTTGAAGTTCATAGGAACCCTTGGTGACATCACCTCAAAACGCCTCAAATCCGTAGATTTCACGGTTAGAATTAGAGTTTCGAAAGATAGAACGATGTAGAATCGAGTGTAGATTGTAGAAGTACAAGCTTTAGGTTGAAATCTTACCGGAATCGCGAGGAAATCGAGAGAAAAGGGTCTTGGTGCGCGTGTGGTTGAACAGGAGCTGTCACATCACTTGAATAGTGGTGTGGCAGGCTATTTATAGGCGAAAGAGGAGAAGAAGAGGGATCAGGCCCGGATAGCCCATCCGTGCGGATGGCCCATCCGTGCGGATGGCCCATCCGTGCGGATGGCCCATGCGTGCGGATGGCCATCCGTGCGCATGTCCATCCGTCCGGATGGTCCATCCGTCCGGATAGACATCCTGACGCTTGGAATTTCTCGTTTTTGATCGTTTTGATATTTTTCGAAGCGCGTACGTCCATAATTAGTTTATATTATCAATATATTGTTATTAGTATATATATATACATCACTCGGGGTCGTATTTACGTATCCATAACCTAAAGTTTCGATAATTATCAGTCGGTTTCCGATTCGAGTATGCGATTATTATCGACGTTGCACGGCCATCAATGAGGGTAGTATAGGTCCTTTCTTGATGTCATCGTGAACGTTATTTCGTGTAGTGCCACAAAGACTGACGGGGTACCGTTTACTCGTATTGTCATCATCGTCATGACGACTGGAGCTACAACACTCACCCGAGGGTCCTTGTTAGCGGTAATTGTTTACGTTCGACACATCACGACCACTGAGGAGGGTAGAATAGGTCCTCACTCAATGCCTCCGTTTAGTGTGATAATAGTGTAGTATCGTGATATTGTATATCGAAAATATGCGATTATCCTTCGAATAGCGATGTATACGATATAGTTACATTATGATCCGAATCTCTGGTGCTAGGCGTAACGAGTATAACGAGTAGTAACAATCGCACAAAAGTGCGGGTTGTTACATAACTAGTTGAGTCCAAAATCAAAAAGTTTAACGTTCTGAGTCCCTATAAGCATTTTCTTTAACCATTTGAGTCCAAATTTCTAACTCCATCCACCAAGTCTGTTAACTAAAAGGGCAATTTGGTCATTTATACACAAAGTACAAGTCTTATATGCATAAGAGTATAAGGAACAATTCTTCAATGCATAAATTTTTAATATATATAATATATCTATATAACCCCTCTGCAACCACACATTATTCACTCACACACACTGTAAGATCTCTCTACCACCATCGCCGCACCACCCCCACCACCGAACCACCACCGTCATCTCTACCGCACCATTATCAGTACCACCACACCACCATCATCCTTACCATCGCACGACCATCCCCACCATCGTCCCCACAATCCACCATCGTCCCCACCGCACCACCACCCTCCCGACCATCGCATCACCATCATCATCCCAGAAACATAATCTGCCAAGCGAAACTCAAAACTTTACAACCCTCCTCTATCACTCCACGAACCCCTATCAGGTTGGTGGTAGTGCGTTGCAGGTGGGTGGTTCAGCGGTGTTGCAGGTGGGTGGCGGCCAGGTGCTTCTGTTGTCGTGACTTTGGTGGTGGTTTTGTGGTGGATGGTGATTGCAGGTGGTTTTGCTTTTCACAGTTCATTCTTCTACTATTATAGACCTTCTGTGATTTGTTCTTTATTTTCTCCATTGTTCTTATGCAGTTCGTTATTTATACTCCAATCGATTATTTTTCTGCAGAAGATTCTTCTGCAATCGTTCTTCTGGGCATTAGTATATTTTGGATGAAAGTTGAATGTTGATGTGTGAATATGGGTTGAATTGAGGAGTGGGTAATGGGTAACATGGAGATAAAAACGACTTTAAAGTATGCGCTTTTAAGACCCGTATGGATTGTTGGTGCTTCCTGACTCCACCACCAACCCAATCATTTTTGGTCTTTACGCACAACAGATTGTTATGAATGATATGCATTGTGGTCTTGGGGAAGGGTTTCTTAACAGTTGTTAAACTACCAGACACCCAACCTTTATGGCTTATACAAATGTGAGCTAGATTGTTTTACCCTGTTTTATTGATTTGATTTTTGTATTTCTGTCGCAATTGAACACATTAGGATTACTTTTGCTAATTGAACTTGCATTTTTCTTTGCATCATTTCAAGATTTGTTGGATAATTTCACTTGTTTTAATCCGTATATTTGTAACCATTACACCTGATTGTAACTTTAAGAATGGAGGTGGCGGTAGTGGGATGGTGGTGGGAGTGGGGCTGCACTGGTGGTGGAGGTGAGACGGTGGTCGGGGTGAGACGGTGGTGGTTAATGTTTGAAGATGGCGGTAGTGCGATGGTGGCGGTAGTGGTGGAGATGATGATGGTGGTAGCAGTGGTGGGATGGTGGGGATTGTGTGCAGGTGTATTTATTTACTTTTTTTTAATAATAATAATAATAATATACTACAAGGGTATTTTAGTCTTTTAATGAAATACTAACAGAAAATTTAAACAGAGTTAGAAATTTGGACTCAAATGGTTAAAGAAAATGCTTATAGGGACTCAGGTCGTTAAACTTTTTGATTTTGGACTCAACTAGTTAAAACCCATAAAACACAGGGACTCAAAAAGTAATTTACCCAAACAAATATTTGTTCTCTCTCCTTTTCAATTAAATAATATTATCATCACATTTTTCTCTTTCCTTCACTCATAACCACTTTCAATATATATTAAAAAAATTATACTGGGTGAACAGTGTCCCCCAAAATATACAGATGAACAGTAACATTTTCTCTCTCCTCCACTCACAACCACTTTTTTTACCCTTTACAATATAAAAACTCACCCTCACAAGTTTTGATGGATTGGATGAGAATGCTCTAATGCATTTAATTACCTACATAGCTGCAACTTGTTTGTTTAAGTATCAAAGTTGACTTATGTAAAAAGTTTATGCAATTTAAATTGAGAATATGAAATTTGTTCTATAGTAATGATGAATACAATACATATAATAATTGTTCGATTGTTCATAAAAACATTACAAAACTTAATTCTTCATTGTTTGATTCAAAAAAAAAAAACTTACAATGCTTAAAACTAATAAAATATATAAGCTTATTAAAATTAAAAACATATAATAGAAAACACATAATAAAAAAAAACCCATTAACTATGACCCCAATCTTTTTTTTTATTTGACCAGCCAAGAGAACCACTTTATTACCACAGGAAACAACCCAGCTGTTAAGGGGCACCAAAAGACAAAGTTAAACCAACAAAAAAAAGACCATATAGCAGGAAAAAAAAAGAAACCCACACGTATTAGCCAAAGCCTAGCCTTGTGAAATTGCTCCAGTTCTCTTGAGTTAGACCCAAAACTTAGTAGTACAGTAATTTACATGATTTTATGCATCGTGTACAAACTTTTATAGGTTGGTGGGTGAGTGACATATGGTTTATTCAAACGCATCTCATTGGCCATGTTTTGTTCTTTTTTTTAAATGTTGAAACAACTATGGAGAGAGAAAGTGTGTGCGACGGAGAAATCCTTGCTAGAATATATTTTGTTTATATTAATCAATTGTTTGTGAAATTTAGTTTTCTTAAAGAATGAAACTAAAAAAGAAATTCAAGACCCTAAGGTTCTGTTTGTTTTTTCTCCAGAAGCTCTTCTGAGCACTTCGCAGACATAAGGTTCCTGCAGCTTGTTTGTTTTCTTGAAGATCTGCAGACCAAAAATGTCTGCAGAAGCTCTTCCCCAAGCAGACTTGTCCACAAGTCTTCTAACCTCTGCAGACCTCTTCTCCCTCTTCAAACCCACCTCTCAGCCACCACCTCCACCTCCACCATCACATCTCAGCCACCACCTCCGACACCACCTCCACGGCTCCACCTCCACCTCCGCCACCACCTCCACCACCACATCTCAGCCACCACCTCCACCACCGACACCCATCACCTCCACCTTCAAACCCACCTCTCAGCCACCACCTGCTCCGCCACCACCTCCAAATCGAAAACAAAACCCCCAAATTGAAAACCCTCATCATCATCAACATCGATCGCAAACAAAACAGACCTGCAACTTCGATCTGAACTTCGATTCACAGCCGTCGAGCATCACCACCGCCTTCGAGCATCACCACCGCCGTCGAACTCCTCTCTCTAGCTGTTGTTTCTCTCTCTCTCTCTCTCTCTCTCTCTCTCTCGCTGTTTCTCTCTCTAGCCGCCTTCGATTCACAGATTTGAAGGAGAAAGGGGTGGGGGTGGGTTTTGATGGCGGTGGTGATGGCCGACGTGGTGGTGGCGGATGGTTGGGGCGGCGGTGGTGGTGGTGGGTTTTGATGGCGGTGGTGGAACGAAGAGAGAGAGACCGTAGAGAGAGAGAGAGGGGGCGGCAGGAGAGAGAGAGGGAAAGAAGAGAGAGAGATCGGGGGTGGTGGTGGGTTTTGATGGCGGTGGTGGTGGCCGACGTGGTGGTGGCGGATGGTTGTGGTGGTAGATGGCAGAGAGAGAGAAGAGAGAGGAGACTGCAGACATTGTTGTGAAGAGGTTTTGGTTGTGAAGAGGTTTGGTTGTGAAGAGGTTTTATTTAAAAAAAACAAACCCTCTTTTCCTTGCAGACTGCAGACATTTGGTCCGCCTCTTCTCTGCAGATGTGGTCCGCAGACTGCAGACCTTTTCCTGCAGAAAAAACAAACACCACCTAAGTAAGTTAACTTCATATATATATATATATATAATTAGTTTTTAATGTAAGAGATCATTAGTTTATGTAATAATCTTGGACGTAACAATAAGTTTTTGGCTTGCGAAGGAATCGAAGTAATAATAAGGTTTGGTTAATGCAAGAATCTTGGTTTCAATCAAGTTTTCTCTCAAAGTTAGATAGTTCATCTTTACAACTTCTCCCTAACATTGGTATGGATCACTCTTAATCTCATGAATCAAGGTAGATATCACGTTCACTATTTCTTCCAAATCTTCGTAGGGGGGAATCAAAGTGGAAATCACATGTAACACTACAACTAAGAGTTAAAAGCCATTATTCTGGCCACCTTATGGTTCATATGGAAGGCTAGAAACGACAAAATTTTCAATATCCATGGAGTCCAGACAAGATTTTTGACGAGATTAGGACGTAAATGCTTTTGTATATCTAAAACAGGTTAAATATTCATCTCTTAGATTGCAATGATTGGTGTTGATTTGATGTTCGTCTCTTATTCCTTAGACCACCCGTAGTGGTTACGAAAAATAATGCCCCCACCATGGGGCATTATCCGACACGTGTCATCCCAGTCAGCATGGGGCGTTATTGCAAAAGTGGCGTAGTGGGAATAATGCCTAATAATGCCCCTTCCAATCATTAAAAAAAAAAAAGGCAAACCATTGGTGATTGGCTAGTCAAACCTTGGACACATGCAAAAGAAAAAGCAAACACTCCCATTGGCCACTTGCTTTGCATATTAACGTTATTATTAAAACGCCAAAGTTCAATTTTTGATTTTTTTTTAAATAACGCCTACCGTAATGGGGGTGGGGGCGTTTCCGGGCGTTTTTTTTCAATTTTTTTTTTAAAATACCGCCCCACTACGGGTGGTCTTATACTGTCTCGCTCTAGCTAGCTTTTGTCGTTTATATAATATATTTTGTTGTCATTCAAAAAAAACTAAGTTAAAGATTTAATACATCAATCCTCATAACTCACTTCATCTCTTGAATCTTAGTATATAAGAAGTGTAAAGAATTTATTACTCAAAAATATTTCAGAATTATGAACATTATGATAGTTCAAGACCAAATTTTTGGGCATGCTCATGCACTAGGTGATCAATCAACATAAAAAGCATGTATAAAATATACTTAAAAACATTAGGATTATAAGAAAAATATACAACTTTACAAAACTTTTTCTTGCATCATCATCTCAGCACTTGAATTAGAGTGCAACCATGAAGCAGATCACAATGAAACTGAACCCTCGAGCCGATATTCGTTTAACACCAGATGATAGCTTCTTGGAAAGTGCTTCCATGGCCGCTTCTACGGTTTCTTGATCCTGCAAACCACTTCAGCAAGCGATTAAGAGAATTCTGTCGGAACTTTTCAGATGTTATTCAACACCAAAACAATCCATTACCTTCCCTTCAAGGGTTGTAACGAGAGGCCCGGATCTGGATTTACGATAACACCCTTGATTTTATTTACAGAAAAATCAAGAAAAAAGAGTTAAGGAGACTATAGATGAAAGTCAACTGTCATAACTTTTATTGAAATGCATTTGTTACCGGTGTAGATATCAGGAAATTCGATAGAGGCTGAGCTACTTCTAACTGTAGTGAAATCGCAACATAAAACGTTTCGGGGTCAGATAACAATCCAAGTTTGACTTCCCGACACTATCCAAAATTCTAAATCCATATAGATTTCGTTACAACAAAATTCTATTTGTTACAATATGTTACAAATTTTATATGACCGAAATTAATGTTAATATTTCGTTGTGATAAAAGCAATTTGCAAATGGGCAACTTAGGTTAATCAAATGCACAACACATAGACAAATGCATACATCTGAGAGTGAGGTTGTCAAATGCTTTGATACAAATGAATAAATGATCCTGATGATGCTAGCAGATTATTAGAATCCGAGGAAACGTACCAATGGAACACGAAGCTTTTCATGTTGTAGCAGTTCTGTAATGCCTTCAGGCAGCCGGGCAATCTGGAATATGATAAATATATATATTTTTAAACCACATATATAGTTTTTTGTTTTTTTCAGAAGTTTCTAAGTAAGCAGAGTTACCTCATTGCGGTCGCCAGTGCACTTATCACCAAACATGTGGCTACGATATTCTCGTATTCTTCATCCGGAGCCTGTAATTAAAAATATAAATTACGAAACCTTGGAAAACACATCGCTCCGAATATATAGTTTTTTGTTTTTCTCAGAAGTTTTTTTGGTTTTCAAAAAATGTAAAACCGTAACCGAACCGTAAATTTCAGTTCGATTTTTTCGGTTTTCCGCTCACCCTAATAACCACTGAAGTAGTACATGCAACATCTATTTCAGAGATAAAAGGAAAGCCCACGTTAATTTCTCTATTCGAAAACAAGCATTAGAACGCACCTGTATGACCAATCCAATATTGGGTTCACTCTCATGAAAGCGGGCCATCCGGGCGAGCTTGGAGAGAATTGTTCTTGACCGACCTGCAAAAAATTGATGTTTTTACCACCCTTTTGTTAATATATTAAAAGACAAATACATGGTAATTGACAATTTGAATCAAACTGTTATAAAGTTCGTAAAACGTAAAAGAAAACTGCTTACAGCAGTAGGGTCACCGATTCGAACACCAAGAAAAATAGCTCTGGTTGGTTTTGCCTTTAAAAGAGCCTCCAAACCAGACTTGAAATCTTCCCGAATGATATCTAACTTCACGCCATAACTGAACATCGAAATAAAGTAAATGTTAATAATCAAATGTTACGAATTCAAATACATGCAATGTGCTATTCTTGTTTTGCCTTTATCTGTCATTCTTATGTAATTTTCTTTATATTAATGGATAGCGAAGATTTTCGTTGATATATATACATAGGGTTGGGTTCGATGGGGGAACACCAAGATAGTGGGGAACCGACTCAAACGAACTCCGATTGGACTCATTCTAGCGGCATTGAAACCAGCTCGTCGAACGCTAACTAGAAACTCTAAACCCTAAATCCTAAACTCTAAAGCTAAACCATAAGACTAAAACCTAAGCTAAACCGTAAAATCTAAATCCTAAACCTGAAATCCTGATGATAAACCCTAAAGCTAAACCCTATTTATATATATATAGGGTTCGATGAGCCGGTTCCAACGCCGCTGGAATGAGTCCGATCGGAGTTCGTTTGAGTCGGTTCCCCACTTTTTTAGTGTTCCCTACGGTTTCCTCATTTGGCAAAGTTTCAAATAACTTTGATTTTGGTCCCGTCATTAGTGACGAGTATTTAAGCGATTTTGGTCCCGTCATTAGTGACGAGTAGTCGAGTATTTAAGATATTAGACTGATCATCAAACTTTGAATTTATTTAACGGATGGAGTTAGTAGTATTATATCAAAAGATAAATCAGGCAAATGTGGTATAAGCTAAGCAATATAAGAAAGAAATTATATCCCACCTAGCAGCGGTTTCGTAAGTGAATGAATTGATTTCGGGAAAGACAGAAGGGATTTCAAAATATATTGTCCGTATTGGAAATGTAAATCTACCGTAAGATAGACTCTCGTTTGAATGTACATGTTCCACTTGATGCAAAAAGTATCCTGCTCTAAGCAAGTGCAACAAAACCTACACGGGGAATAACGCTTAGAACTTATTTAGAAATGAGATTACTTTTTCCGGTTTCATGTGAGGACAGATATTTACGGTTGAATCTTTTCCTCCGTTGAAGCTGAACGCGACCTCTTCGATACTGATAAGAGAACCTTGAGTCTCATATTTTAACTTAATGTATACATGTGTAATAAGTTCAATGCATGTTAAGTTGATTGAGATATGATTACAACCATATGATGACGTTAAAAACTCCATTATAAAAATTATATCAGCCATTTTATTGTTTTCAACAAATATACACACCTAGCCATAGATGTTTAAATAACAAAAGCTGAAAGTAAAATCATTAAAGGGAAGAAACAGTATAATTAAGTTCCAAAATCTCAAGATGCTGAAAAAAAGGTCAAATATAACCTATCAATCTCTCTGATAAAGCCGCAATAGGGAATCTTTACATAGAAAATCCTCAATTTCAAATATTATAATATGCAGCTTAATGTTGAAACAAATGTAATAATTCTAAAGCACAGTTAAAAATTCACACTTTTAGGAGATCTTAATTACAATCAACATAATGAAATTGTATGAGCTCCACTAAAAGATATTTAACAAACATACCCTTTACCTGTTAGACACAAATCCACACACTCAACAAGAGACATCCATATAACATAGATTAAAACAAAAAATTGATACAGATTGTATGCATACCCAATGTGCCCACATTCATTGTAACATCTAATGTAGGGAAATTTGTTGTTCAGGGTAAAGATAATCGATTGAGTCCCGCATATTAAAATGCATTGGGTATCACAAAGTCCTCTAGGAGATAACCCATGAAAAAAAACTGATGTTTAAGGCACAAAACTGGAGCATGAACACAGAGAAGTGTATGTGAATTTTTGGTTGCAGAGGATTCATAATCGTATATCGAGCATTCTGTGTATAGATCAATATTCAGTATATATATCTAGAATAACTTGTGACCTTGTGTAGATTTTCATAAAAGTTGCAAATCATGAAAAATTAATTAGCCTTTACAATTACACCCTTCAACAACGCACCTTTCCGTTTTGGCAGGAAGAAACGCATAATGGTCGTAATGACCTGTTCATGTATATCAGACCTAGTATTTCTTCATTAGCTGCCTTTATAAAGCTGTTTACACTCACCGGTGCCCAATCGGACCAACAAATGACCAACTTTCACAAACACTAACATTTCTAAGTATAGCTCAAAACTTCATCGCAACCTTATTAAGTCCTGCCATTCGGGGGTCGGCGATTCAGTTCAGTTTTTACAAGTGCACACTCCACACCTCCTAACCTATATCGGTCTTATTCTCGAATACCGATCACAACAGAATAACTGATCACACAAAACTCACAACATGTAAAAGCCAACAACTTTCCAAAACCCCAAATCACTTCCACTCAAATCAAATCAAACCTATTAACAAACTCAACACACAATCCAACTAAAGTTAAAACCAAGAACACCATATTAAACCATACAAAACTATCAAACAAATAATTAATCTGAACTTACGAGTAGAGTTGAAGAGCTCTTTGAATAACATAAATGGCGTTCTTATACTTAATCTTCAACCTCCTCCGATCATCACAATCTCTAATAGCTTTATCGATCTCCATCTACAAGTTGTTTTGAAACCCAATTCAAGAAACAGATCATATGAAATGGGTTATTGAAGAAAGATTAATCAAAGGGGGTGAAAAGTCCAAATTTTGGTTTGAAAATTGGGTTGTGAACTCAAAAGGGTTTTTGATGGACGATTAAATGAAGGGATATTCGTTTCCTCTGGTTGTCTTTTGTGCCAAACAAAACCAAATTTTGTTGTGGACCGTTACGTCTAGTTTTGGGGATCCTCTTCTTAATTGATAAGATAAATTTTTGGTTTAATTCCATTTTTCCCCCTAATATATGCATCTTAGTTTAATGGTTTTATTAGGCAACATCGGGGCCTCGGGGAAACCAGTGGGGTTAAGAATGGGGTTAAGAAGATCTGCTATACTCTATTGGGATTTGGTCACGAGAATTTGTTGGATTTTTATATATAAAGTCGGAGATTTTTCTAGAAAAGAACATGATTTGATCGTGTGGTGGTAGCCAGTGCCCGGTAGAGAAGGAGCCTTGTGTTATGAGGACCCACTAATAAAGAAGTTTCGGTTCCGTTGTTGCATGGCTTTCCAAGAGATCATCAGCTAGTGTAGTGTGTTGATAACACGTTATTTAAGGTAAGACATTTCTTGTGATTAGTAATTTGATATCTCTATTGTAGGCGAAATGATATCAAATGTGTCTTAGATGTCGCATCACCTTTAAACCATAGTTTTAAATCGTCTTAACAAGTTTATGTTGTACAACTAAAGTATCAAAGTTGTTAAAGGTAGAAATGAGCAAGTGGAATAACAAATCAAAACTGGTCTTCAAACATTGGCTTGATTCGAAACACATAATTCTCTACGAATAATTAACACGTCAAACATGACTACAACATTATATTGTTTTATGCATTAGAATGAACACATTGAATAACCGATTTCTTTTTTCTTGACAACCCCCCCCCCCCCCCCCCCCCCCACCCTTTAATCCATCTATTGCCCACCATGTGGGCCTAGAACCTGCACCACTTTGCTAGGAATAAACACCTGATGCCACTAGGCCAAGACGCCATCGACAACTCGTTTCCCTTTTAGCTACTTTCTTTTGCTTTGACTTGTTGAAAATAAAATGTAACCTGTAATTTACCACTGATTATCATCACTAATACAAAATGGGTAGAGCCAACAAGTCATTTACCACAAATTGTTGTACCACATCAAAAGTATATAGATGTTATAGCAACTGTATTTGATACTTTCACATAAGCTACATATATAATCAGATTATATTTGATCAAAAAGATATTGTTTGAATCTATTGTTGAAGCAAAGAATGATATGATCAATCATCTTGCCAATGCTCCTGGAGTCAAAATGTACGCGGTCTTGCATCTAATTGTAAAAACCTTCTTCGGCCCAAATGTCAACTAAAAGATCCACGACATCCTGCAAAAGACAACCGCCAATTAGCCGACACATGCTTGTTAGAAGAAGCACGTATAGAACACAAATAACTTACAGTTAATGGAATCGGCTCTGGGAATGGTTCACCAGTTGAGAGCAAATCTTCAAAACTTGTGGTCCAACTGTAACATAGAGTATAACAAATTGTCAACTGATTAAACTAAACAACTTTTTATGCAAATATCTAAGTTTATCGTGCGTTCATTTCTTTTCTTATCGTATGAAAAAAGCGGGACCTACCAACCTAGATAATTTGAAAATTACGCCTTGAAATTGAAAGTCAAATAAAAAAGTCAAACCTCAGAATTGGCTGTCTAAACTTGGTGTGTGATTTTTGAGATCGGTCACCAACCCAAGCTCTTCTCATCTCATGCCAAGCCATCTCCGCTATGTGTTACGTAAAAACAAATTTAGTAATAGGAACTTAAAATCAAATAGGCGTATTCAGAGAATTTAGAAATAACTTTTTTATAACCAAAATTTCTTAAAAAATAAAATAAATGACAAAAGGATATGCCGATATGGTAAGAGGAAACAAGAAAAGACACAAATTGATTTTTCATGTCAAATTTAGGAATATTAGATTTAAACTTCATATGGATTATATTACCAAAAAAAAATTTACCAGCTAAATGTAGTCGTCTTCGCGTATATTTTGAAAAAAAAATTACAAGTTAAATGTATGAGCTCTTCTATGAAGAAGTGCAATTAAGAAGCAAATTCATAAATCATAAAAGCAAAATGTTCTCTTACAAAATAGATGATTAAAATAAGATAAAATGGAGATTCTACCCAGAGAAGTGGTTAAAAGACAAACCATGGTTAACAAAGAGAGGATTTGAATCATCTCTTTTCGTAGACTTCTTTTCGTCGTTGACTGTTTTAGAACCCTTTGAACTCTGGTTATTGTTAATGAGAGATTTGCTTTTATCAATATCCATTTTTGATGGTTAAAAGAAACCGTAAGTACCCAAGGGGGACAACAACTATCTGCATCAACGACAGAGAAAGAAAGCATCGTGAGAATTTATAGAAGTTATACGTGACAACCATAATTACTTGTAGCGATTGTGCCTTCAATGATCTTATTATACAATTTTTTTGTTACTTGACTTTCTTGCAGCTCAACGCCTCATTAACATTTTCTACTTGTATGTTTTTTATACACCCCGCTTGCGGTGTGCACATATAATGTATATATGTGTCGGCCCGCGGGGGCAAAAGTGAAATTACACTAATTTTAATGTTATTTTACTAATTTCGTGAAAATAACGTTAAAAGTGGGGGACACTTAATCATGCATCATGCAGCGGCGTTGATAGCCGAAAGACTATCGAGCCGGGGGTTTCACTAGAAGCAGCCTCTCTATTCCTTCGGGGTAGAGGATGTCTACATGACTACATCTTACCCTCCTCAGACCCTATCTTAGCTTTGCTATTGGTGGGATTTACCGAGTATGATGATGATGATCACTTGTAGGTTTTTTATGCAAATGGTCTAGACCCGAACCATCATATCTTATTGTCGACTCAAAATTACTCCATTTCCTCAAAAATATGAACACAATTTCCTAATATTTTGCAAATTTCTTTGAATCATGTGAGCTATAACTGAGTTTTTCATAGGGTAAAACCAAATAACGACCGTTAAAGCTATTTCGAATAAAGTTTGGGTTTTCTCAGTTTTGCAGCAGAAGTCAAATCAAATACCGAATAGTAAACCCACTAGCTCAACCAGTCCATATGCATGTACATTGTTCATTGATCTAACCAATTCAACTATGCAAGAATGGCAAATGGGATTCAAAACACAGTTCAACATGTTTTTTTTTTGAACGGCTAATTTCTTTTTAATTTCCGTCGTCTGTGGGACTTGAACCCAAGACCTCCCCTTCCCAAGGTGTTTAAAGGTTTTGCCTTTGCCAATGGCCCACCACGGATGCCATTTAACGCAAACTAAACCGGCAAAACATCAAGCTACAGAAACTAATGACTGTTGTCCTATGTTATATTATAACCTAAATTCCACTGAAAAATAACACAAAATCAAACCAAAAAGAAACCATGTTCACCTAAGTGATCAACCTCCAGTCTATAAAATACCGTAAAGCCCACAATTTCCGGAAAATCCTAAAAAAACTTACATAAAATAAGTTAAAGTAAAATGCAACAGCTCAAATAAACCGTGCCAAAATATTGTGCGCTTTGCCCCCAATGGTTGCCTATCCAAGAACTCACAGTTTTTGTTTTCACCCGACGAATTACTCGCCCAAGGTGAAACGGACCAGTTAGAAGGGTTTTGTTCTCCTCCTCAACCGATGTGGGACTTGCAACAACCATTATCAAATACTGCTACCACCATCACACACAATTAGCCAAAGCTTGAATCTTAAAGGCCAAACTGTATCTTTCAACTTCAAATTCAACAAAGAACAAACCCTTTTTATATAATAACATTAATAACATGTAGCATAAGAACATTGTGAACACATAAAACTAAACAAGCATTGGTCAACATGAGTTAGAATATCTAAAATCCTATCATCAGAAGCAGCCATTCTTGTTAGATAAAAAGTAGATCTTTAAGTGGTAATGTTAACTAGGGTACAAAAAACATAAACTTGTGGGTTCAATTAGCAAGTGCAGGCATTTGAATACAAAAAAAGATTGAATCTTTTACCTCTTTTTCAAGCTGTAATGGCGGAAACCGGAGATTTGTTCGACAAGAGAAAGATTTGGAAGGGATTGTAGTGTTGACTATCTCCACTCATCGTATAGGGGTGCGATTGTATAGTATTTATATTCATAGTGGATAATAGTTTCTTAGGACCCTTCTTTGAGTTTTAAGATGAAGGTTTTTTTTTTTTTTTTTTTTTTTTTTTTTTTTTTTTTTTTTTTTTTTTTTTAACGGCGACTTTCAATTTATACAACCAAGGGCGCATCTCCCGCAATGGGAGACCCACCACCCTACTCTGGCCAGTTATGTTGTCTTAACTGGGCTCACACTGACATCAGAGTTTGGCTAGGCGTTCAAGGAAAAACCACATAGGTACTCGCGCGAGTGATTAATAGGGAGTGACCCCCACCTATGTGTAAAACCTTGATGGCTCCAAGACTCAAACCCCAGACCAAAGCCAGTTCCCAAGCCTTATTAATAATATTTAATAATCGTAATAACTTGTGTTTTATGTTTTCTTTTTCACCATGGCGATATAAAATTTATTGAAAACAGATATTGTGTCACTATCGTACCAAATCAAACTGAGATAGACTGAATAGACACCGTATCGATACCGTACGAACAACAATGGTACCAGTACATGTATTCATTTTTGTGGTATTCATTTTTGATAATTTTTCATTTACAACTTTGGTTTGTGATGATAATGGATTTATCGTGACGATCTGAACAACGTGATGTCGGTGCCGGTGTTCGTTTTTGTTGTTTTTCGGTCGATGTTCATATATATACCAAGTGCATGTATCGTATGAGTGTTGTAACGAACCGAACTAATACCTGTTGAATGTCTACGGTAACATACCGCCGCAACGCGCGGACAAATACCTAGTTCTACACAAATTGTTATGCTTTTATTTTTGTTGCTATTAATTTAGGTGTATGGTTTGATACCCAACAAAACTAGACCATTCTAACTCGATAAACTTGATTATTTGTCTTATAATCGATCATCCGTATGTTTTTCCAAAGAATTATTAGGAGTTAAGTCTCATTCGTCTACATCGAACATGTAACATGCATACTGCTTTATCAAACCAAAGGGACACAACATTGTTGGATAAATAATATTCTTTTGGACCATTGGTGTAGCTTGAGTTTTAAAATAAAGTGTTTTTTTTATAAATTGCCGTGTGACTCTTTTATGATTAATTTCATATATACCCTTACAAACAATGAAAATATCATATATATCCAACCAAAACTAGAAATATCATATGTACCTAATTTTAATGAACCGACAATTTTACGACTTTCCTTCAAAATTGCAAACCCTTATAGTTTAATTGTGACAGCTAGATCGGCCAAGATTGGTAAACATGACTTTTTTATAATCATCTGATATTAACTCGGTATGTTATCAGTCAATGGGAGTCGAACCTCATTCGGCTATTTTACAAGGCAACACCTTAAACACGTTGCAACCTTCTTTAAGCATATCACTTTTATAACATATGGTAGAACAAATAAATAAGAAATCATATAGGCAAACCCAGGTCCGAAACTGATATCTTCTTGTTATAACGTAAACGACTTCATGTTAAGGTAAGCCTTATGTCTTTATTTTAACTTTTTCAACATTATACTAAGCTATTATTTATTAGCAGACTCATTGTTACAAAGTTAATGCAAAAAATAGTGCTTTTAGAGTTTTGAATTGAGTAAATTTCAAAGTTCGTCCTTTATGTATGTCTAATATATCAAAGTATGTCCTTTATCTTTAATATCTTCAAGAAACATACTTAATGTTTGAAAAACCATTCAGGTTATGTCCTTTACCCAAAACCTGGTTTGTTTTCCCAGTTAAGTCAGGTCATGTGAGAGGCACATGAGGGTATTAATGTCATTCTACCTACCAATTAATATGCACTGTTATAAAAACCCTAAAACCTCACCATCTTCTTCTCCATCTTTCAAAGATTCAGCTGCACATACATACCTAACCCTAATCCCCTAAAACCTCACCATCTTCTTCTCCATCTTTCAAAGATTCAGCTGCACATTCAAAGTCACCCTCAAATACGCAATCGTGCAAGAGAAAACAACAATGGTGCTATGTGAATGCGGGAAAAAAGCTGTAATTGTGACATCTTGGACTAATCGCAATCCTGGCCGTCGTTTCTATGCATGTCCTGATCAGGTATGCGATAATTAGGGTTTTGTAATTGATTTGTACCTGAAATTGAAACTTGTTCTGTCTGTGTTAATTAGGGCTCGGATTGTCGATTCATTGGTTGGGTTGGGTTGATACAAGGTGTCAAAGGTGTGTTGACATCATACCTGGACTGCTTAGGGGAAAGAACCATGCTGAAGAACAGAAGAACAAGCTTGAGGTCAGAGTCAAAGAAAGTGAAGAAGAGGTTATGAAACTGAAGAAGTGGTTGATTATCAGTTGGATATGTTTCATTTGTTATATAGTGTATTTCTAGTGTAATTTTGGTCTGTAACTGCTGGTATCTAATGTAATTTTGACATCATGTAATGAAAATTGTGGTATATTGTTGTTAGAAATTGTGCAATAAGCTTTGTAAATTTCTGACATGTCCGAAACACCTGACAGTGTGCAACAAGCTTTGTAAATCTCTGACATGTCCGAAACACATGACAATGTGCATTAAGCTTTGTAAATAAACCACATTGTGCATAACCAACTAAGATATCATACCAAACACTTCATAATCCATAACACTTCATAAGTTAAACCTGTTCAAAAGACTGACCCATTCCATGTTCAACCTAATACATTAGTACATAACCACTAAAAGTTTTCAAAAGACATAAACTAACCCTTAAACATGTTCAAGACCAAAAGACACAACCCTAAACCATAAAGACAACCCTAAACAGTACCAGCCCCTTTGCAAGTCCTTGAGTTATGTCCCACATGTCCACACTTGCCACATTTTCCCTTGGTGTGTTTCTTGGACAGCCTTCCACTCTGAGTCATTTCCTCCACTTCTAATGCAGACCTTTTCCTTGCCTTCTTGGGTCTGCCCACCTGCTTATGATGATTTGGTGGTGTAAGGGTGGTAGGGACTTGAGATTTGACCCATAAAGACCTTCCATTGATAGGGTTAACCTTGTAAGCATAAACCTGCTTCCACCTAGCCATTGTGTAGATGGGATTACACCAACTCTCTAATGAACCCACCCTTCTACCATTAGTAGCCATGTTCCATATTGCTGCAACAGCATGCCTACATGGCATTCCTGTAAATTAAATGGATTAGCACAGGTCCTCTCAGCCAAATTAGTAGTACACACCAAACAAGTAAGCAATACAACAAAAGTACCTGTGATCTCCCAAGCTCTGTAAGCACATGTCCTGTTAGCCAAATCCACAACCCTTGCATGATTTGGTTTACCACTTACTGAAAACATATCCCCTCCATTCCACTGTACATGATAAAATGCAGCATCTTTTTTTATTGTCTCCAGCTTTAGGGCAGCAAAGGGTGTAAGCAGCATCTTGATGTTGCTGATCATGCACATTATCCTCCAGGAAATCATCGAAATCAAAGTCACCAATATCAGCTTCTTCCAGCACACTACTTGACTGCCCAAACACACTTGACTGTCCACCTACATCTGATTGTCCAAACACACCTGATTGTCCACCTACACTACTTGACTGCCCCAACACACTTGATTGTCAACCCTCACTAGAATGGTTGCCTACACTTTTAAAGACTATTGATGCTGGGACAAGAGCATAAGGTCCAGGAACATCTATCTCTTCTATAGTAAGAGGGTTCTGAGGTTTTAGTGGTGGGTTGAAATAATCCTTTATGTTACTTAACCCATGCGTGGTATACAACTCGATCACCTTATGCTCTTCAACATGTGCAGACAATCTTAAAACATCACTGTCAGTGCCTAACTCCTCAATACCATTATCCATATCTTTTTTAGGGTTAAGATAATGGTATATTATAACATCATTCAAAGAATAACCTAACTCACTAATCATTAAGGACACCTCATGGACAGAGAACATATCGATATCAATTAGGTCAACGTAGTTAATCCTACCTCCAACATAAGTGCGACCAGGAGGATGTGTTAACCTACCACCATGATGAATCCGAAAGGAGAAAAGATTAGGGAGTCCGTCTGCATTATTCAACAATTTCGAACTTGATCAGTAACGTATTGTGGAAAATTATAAGTTTATAGAAAGAAATCTAGGATTCATTACTGTATAGCTGAATCACTTGATCGTTATCAAGTCCTTCTCGTATGTACCAGGTCTCCGATTGAGACATGGTTCTGCTTCGTCGTTGAAATCGTCTTTGCAATCGATGAACAAACCTAAGGGACGAGTTGAGCAATTGGGGGAACAATGGTGGGTGAAATTTGGGTTTAGGGTTTTTAAAAGATATGGACTGTAATTGATAGGTGGTAGGTAGAATGACATTAATACCCTCATGTGCCTCTCACATGACCTGACTTAACTGGGAAAACAAACCAGGTTTTGGGTAAAGGACATAACCTGAATGGTTTTTCAAACATTAAGTATGTTTCTTGAAGATATTAAAGATAAAGGACATACTTTGATATATTAGACATACATAAAGGACGAACTTTGAAATTTACTCTTTTGAATTTATAGAGTTAATTACATAGTTAGTGTCTATGGTCTACACAAACTAACAATCCAAGGTACTAGTAGTTTAAAATTACTTCCTAGGGTACTAACTTTCCATTTTTTAACATATGTGGGTATTAATTACATAGTTAGTACATGTGGTTTACACAAACTAACAATCTAAGGTGCTAATAGTTAACCAGGAAATTAACGTTAATACCCTCACATGTTAAAAAATGGAAAGTTAGTACCCTAGGAAGAGATTTTAAACTATTAGTATCTTAGATTGTTACTTTGTGTAAACCACAATGACTAACTATTCAATTAACTCGAATTTATGCCATAAAATAGAATTCTAATCACTTTGATTATGGCTTAAAACATGTTTGATCTTATTGAGTTTAAACATGATTTTACATATAGCTTTGAGCGTTTTTTTTTTTTTTTTTTTTGATTAATCTTGCTTTGTTTAATGAGTTTTTAATGGCAACGCTTACTCCTAGTTTATTAAACCAATTCTCTCCTTTAAGAAGCATAAATCTCTATCAAATGAGCTAGCCCCACATTGACGTCTAATGGTATTCGGTGATTAATCTTGTTTTTTTTTTTTTCTAATAGATGCTTTGAACTTGGGAATCGTGCTCAAATCTTCGAATTAAAGTTGTTTCTATATAAAAAAAATATATGTCATTCAAATTGAGTTCAACTTCAAATTGAGCTCAGGTTCATCTCAAAAGTTCTCAATCACAAATCGTCGAGAGCAATAATTTGAGTGATCCTATAAAATTCATTTCAAATACCAAACCCATATATTTTCCTTGTGATTTTTTAGTCAAATCCAAAAACATTAATGTAGAAGTGCATGTCATACAACCGATTATATGCCATAATTTGACATTGTATATTATATATTATATACTATAATTATTATATATATCAATTTTTATCGCCTTTTGCTACGGTATGTTTTTGAGTTTTTATCACTACAGTTTTTTTTCTTTGAATTACCCCATGCAACATTCTAACAAATATGCTATCTATTATTATATTATTTACTTACCTTTTATTTTACTTTCTGAGTTTTGAGTTTTTATCACTACAGTTTTTTTTCCTTGAATTTCCCCATGCAACATTCTAACAAATATACTATCTATTATTATATTGTTTACTTACCTTTTGTTTTACTTTTTGAGTATTGAGTTTTTATCACTACAGTTTTTTTTCTTTGAATTTTCCCATGCAACATTCTAACAAATATACTATCTATTATTATATTGTTTACTTACCTTTTGTTTTACTTTCTGAGTTTTGAGCTTTTATCACTTCAGTTTTTTTTCCTTTGAATTTCCCCATGCAACATTATATATACACTTAAAAGGCTATGTTGATGGGCTAATCCGACATAGCCAAGAGTCGACTTCTGGTTGGTCAAAAGAATTTTTTGCTTTTAACCCTTAACTTTTCTAATTTACGTGTTTAGTCCTTCTATTATAACTATCATAACATACATGCTTAGTCCATCTACTTAATAAACTTTATTTCTCATTAGTTAACTTTGCTAATATACATGTTTAGTCCCTCTATTTTAACTTTGTTGTCCTTCAACTCTAGATTTCCTAATATACATATTTAGTCCCTCAACTTAATAAATTTGATTCCCCATTAGTTTACTTTGCTTATATACATGTTTACGTCATCTACTTTAACTTTGTTGATATACATATGTAATTACTCTACTTTACTTTTATTTAGTTAAGTGTCACACCCACAAAATCCACAAGTGGAGTATCACCGCATGGAAGCGTGACTGACCAGGATCAAGTCACCAATCATATTGAACAATGTATTTAAAATAGATAAAATCCAACCACGCAATATAATTGGTGTTCAAAAACTAGTTAACCAAGTTCAAATTAAACAGCGGAAGCATAAGACGTAAAACCAAAACATAAGTTCAATAAGTTCATAAAGTTTAAATGTTTAGCATGGCACACCACTGTCCATGCCCCACAACTATCACGTCTCCTCGTGCAAGCTCCATAAATACCTAACGACCTGCAAGGCATGTAACAAGGAGTCAACAACAAAGTTGAGAGAGTTCACAGTTGGTTGTTTAGTTTTAAAAGTTTGTTTTGAAAACCATAAGTTGTTTCGTAAACCACGAGTTAACCAGTATCTTTGTTTTTCCCCAAACCATATCCATAATCAGTGGGGGCTTCCCCATGTGAACCACTAGACCGTTACCATATCGACAACTGACGAAAGTAAGTTGTGCCCTAAGTCAATGTCTATCATCATTGACTGAGTGCCCAGATCCATTAGTACACGCCCGTCCTACCGGCACGGTGTGAGGCTTGTCAACCCTAATAGCGCTATTAACTAATGACCCGCTCGCCATTGGCCCGGTGATTAAGTCGATATAAAAATGAGGGACTTAATGATAGAGTTTTGTCTAGTAAGTCTTAAGGTTGTTGTCCTACCCAATGAGGACGAACGTACGTATTCTACTCAAGGAGAATACGCAGGATTAATATTGGCATCCTACCCATGGAGGATGGCGGTACATATCCTACCCAAGGAGGATATGTGGGTTCCGTTTTAGTTCTTTAACCCATTCCCAACCACCGGGAATCCCATGCCTTAGAAAGAGTGTGAACTCACCTTGGTTTGCTCGGTTAGATTAGTTACTCTAGTAATCAGGAATTAAGCACGTCCTAACATGGTACAAATAACAATCAGTTTCACGTGCATGCATAATACGTATCCTACGTACGGTTTATCTACTCATTACTTCTATCGCGTACCACACAATTCTAATGTCACACCCTGACTTTTTGCGGAAGATCATAGTTAAAAATACACTTGTGACATTTGTTAGAAAATATTTTCTCTGTGTTGGAATTTTTTTAGAAAATTTCGTCATAGTTTCCTTTGTAAATGGAGGTGTCCATGCTAATAAGCATATCATTTTCTTTTCCAAAAATCATTCAAATCAATCAACAACCATACTCTAAAAAATATTACACTTACCAAGTGCAAAACTATTCTTATTTGTAACACAACATGAACTTGATGTTTTATAAAAACGCGTAGTAACTTAGTGGGGTGTTTAGTGGGTTTAGTTACCCTCCAAAGTGTCTTTACTTTTGTTAAAATCTCATTCTCGGGATTTCTAGATGTTCACAACTTGTGAACTCATTTTACAAAAATATTTATTTTCAACATCTTCATGTTTACTAGCATCCATATACTTATTTTATTTCCAAAAATAGTGTAAGTATATGTAAGAATCATGATCTTTCAAAAACCGTCTTTTAAACTTTGTTTTCTTTAGAAAGTCATTTGTAAATCTCGGATCTACATGATCATCAACTCACTTTGTTTACTTATATTTCAAGACATCATCTTTGTTATCAAGTTCATGTCTAAATATGAAGGTGACCTCTTTGTGTAAACCCCTAATCACCTCCTAACTTGTTAACTCATGTTTTCAATCATAATTTAACAAGTTTCATATGATGACTATCATCATACTACCAAGAAATCACCAATCAATCATCAACATAACCAAGACAATATCATTCTAGTAATATTTCATTATGTTTCATCCATTTTTCATATTATGTAAAGCTTTATGTTCAAGACTTATGTGCATGGTCTTTAGTGTTCTTGTAAATTTCAACATACTATATCTATTAACCACCAAAAATATGAAGTATCAAGAGTGTAAAGAAGTCTTACAACTAGCTTAAAGCTAGGGAAGATCACAAGTGAAAATGTAGAGGATAATAGCAAACGGAGGTGGTCCTTCAAGTTCCGTGAGCACCGAGCCTCGTTGATGATCTTGTTACACCTTGAAGTACACTTGGATGGCTTGAATGAAAATCGAAAATGGGTGGGGATGTATGGGTATGTTCGGCCGTAGCTATGGGGAAGAAGAAGAAAGAATTTTGTGGTGATTTAAGTGAATGGAATAATGGTTATTTATAAACTTAAAACTCTTTTAACCAAAGGTTAATATGTCTAGTGAAGTACAAACCAAATCAACTCAATTCCAAGGAATATCATTAGGAAGATATGGAAGATTTATAAAAATCTTATGGTGGGGTCCCTAGGGGACGGTTACAAGAGAGGGGGGGGGGGTTAAAATGTAATTTTTGAGGGTAAAAAGGTAATTAGTAGGGTGTTAAGTGTAATGTCAAATGTTTAGTGTGTTACTTGTATTATGTGGTGTGTTATTGTGCTCGGGAACCATAATTAGCTCAGAAAAAGTGAAACAATGTTTTTAACAATATTTTGGTGTCCCGGGTAATGTCCGGTTGTTCGGTTAGGTACCGTTCTGATAAAGTGCTAAGTTATTCTGTATAGTGTCCTTTATATATCTTTTTGTAACACTTTTAATTCCCAACACTTAGGAAAGCACTCAGGACCATTTAGTCAATTTTCTGCACAAGACTAGTATGTTAAAAAGCTGAATTTTGCTGAAAATGCAGTTACGTCATCAGTTGTAATTAAGCACAATCATTAAGCACAATTTAATATTAATTAATCGTACGGATACATGTAATTTTGAGGGTTGTCACATTAAGTATTTCACCTTTTAGAGTTTTTTTTCTCCCTAACGTGATGAACCAAAGCCAATCCAACTGAATAATATTGTTTCCGCTATTGGTATTATCAGAACCAATATTTTTTTCTTTTAGTATTTCGTTTGTTAGTGTTTTTTATACATACGTGGACGTTTCAATAATCCTTTTCCAATGATTTTATGTTATCCCTTGTTAGTGCATACGTCTGTCGACTTCGTCTTGTATCGAGTCTTGTACTAAGAATGTTAGATTAGGGCACGTAGTTCGAGATAATAGATAATTCCGCTTGAAAGTGACATGAATGTAATTCCACACGGAATTAGATTCCGCTTGGAATTTAATTTCGTTTGGAGTTGTTCAAGCGAAATTAGATCATTATAAATACCCCTTCAAGCGAAATCATTTGTAACAATTCCGGTTTGAGCCACGAAGTGCTGCCGAAGTGTCATCTCGCTGTAAATCGTTGTTAAATCAATCAAATTGACATTTAAAGTGATATTCTTGCTGAATTGAACTCGATACGTTTGTTTCCGCCTTTCGTATTGAAAAAAACTCTTCTGATCGACTCGTTCGGGTCTGAAAACGATCCTACAAGTGGTATTAGAGCTCAGGAAGAAGAGTTCTTACCAATTCAGCTGCAATTTCTGATTTCTACACCTTCTTTTTCAAAATTAACAATTTTTCACGGTTAAAATCGGCTAAATTTCTCCTAGTATGTGTGCAATTGTGTTTTAATGAATCCTTAAAAGAATTGGACTCAAATTCAATCTAAAAACAGTTCGAGAATGATGACGTCAGCAACATTTCAAACGGAATTAGACCTTAATTCCGCTTGAAACTGGTATTCCGTTTGAAAAATTGGTTGATTTCGTTTGAAACTGGTATTCCGCTTGAGTAATTCCGTTTGAATTTGCTATTCCGCTCCAACTTGTAATTCCGTTTGGGAATTTCATACGGAATTAGTGATTCCGTTTGAAAGGGTATTAGTTCAAACGAAATTAGATATTCCGTTTGAAAGTGCTGATTTTGCTCCAAAGGTTATTCCGTTTGAAGTTGTCTTGAAGTTGATTCCGTTTGAACAAGTAATTTCGTTTGAGAGCGTAATTCCGTTTGAAATATTGTTTTTGATAAAAATTTTGAAAATTGAATCATGGAAGAGGAATTTTATAACGCTTTTGCTACTACCCCGACTACTCCAGCTAGTGTTACTCAGAACTTGACAATGGAAAATGAAACGGGCACTATGCAAAAACCTCCAAAGCTTATGAACATTAAAGAGTATAAAGGATGGGAGGAACGATTTGAAAATTGGGTGCAAGAAAATTATTTGGATGCTTGGGAATGTATTGAGACAAAATATGTTAGACCGACGAATGATGACAAAGAGGAGATTGCTATCAAAGATATGGGTGTAGATGAGAAAAAGAAATACAAAAACTAAAAGATGATGATCAGTTTACTGCAACAAGCTATTAAAGAGGATATTTTGGTCTTATTGCAACATACTGGAAGTGCATATTCAATATGGAAAGCATTAAGTCCAAGTTCGTTGGAAGTCAAGAAATGATAAAAAAACAAAAAATCGCTTTTGAAGAAAGAGTTTGATCTATTTCGTGGTTTGAAAAATGAGAGCACAAAGCAGATCATTGAAAGATACTGCAACTTGTTAGTAAACATGAAGAGAGTAAGCATTACAAAAGACAATGAGGAATTGATTGAAAAATTAGCTGATGCTTTGCCACATGAAACTTGGGGTACATATCTCATGATGTTGAGGAACAAGAAAGGGTTTAAAAATTTAACTTTGAGCAAGTTCATTGAGAAATTAGAAGCTCAGGAGATGGAACAACGAAAGATTTCAAGAATGAAAGATTTTGACGGTGAACAAGACATTGGTCTTTATTACAAAGGTGGTGTCAGTGATAAAACCACCAACATGTCACCGAAGATTGAAACGGATTTCAATGCAAAGAGTTCATCGGGAGGTTCTTCTAAAGGGTCAAATAGTATAACAAGTTTTTCATCATATCCGTCATTTGATCCAAAATTGACAGCAACCAAGAATGGCAAGAAGCTACAATGCAATATTGTATTGAATCTTGAGAATGATCAGGATTATTCTGAAGAAGTTGCGAAAAGTCACATGTCTTTGTTGGGGACTGTGTTGGAGTCTTATGGAAGTTTAGTAGCTAGAAGGATCGGGAATCCAATGTTGACCAAAGAGGATTACGATCAGATTGATGCTGAAGAGATGGAATTGATGGATATAAAATGGTGTTTGGCTAGTGTATTGAGACGAGCTGAGAAATTCAAACAGATCACAGGAAGATATGACTTCCATGATGCATGTGTTTCTAATTTAGGTTTTGATAAATCTAAAGTTACTTGTTTTCGTTGCAGGGAAAAAGGACACTTCAAGAGGGAGTGCACTAATCGCGAAGCAAGTGGAGCTCAAAATCCGTTCAACAAGAATGATTACTATCGGAAATCGATTTATCATCAAGTTGCTCAACAGCCACATCAACAACAACTGCAAACTGCTCATAGCAGGAAGGAGATTGAAGAATCATCAAAGAGAGCATGTTTGGTGAATCAAGATGATCAAAAATCTTCAACAGGTTTCAGTTGGGACAAATATATTTCTGCTGACAACAAAGCATGTCTGATCAGTCAAGATGATGAAAAGTTACCAGAAGGCTTTAGTTGGGAAAATTTCAGTTGGGATAATTACTGTCCTGATAAAGAAATGCTAAAAGCCAAAGTTTTTGTGGCTAGAATTGAAGAAGATAGTGATGATGATAATGATTATTATGCGAAAAGAATGGCAGCTCATTTGAAAATGATGGCAGAAAGTGATAGTGAAGATGAAAAAACTAAAAAGAAAAAGAAAAAGGTCAAAACACCAGTCAGCAGTGATGATGAAGAAGCTCCAGTGATCAAAAGGAAAGTAAAAGAAGTTCCAGTTTTCAAAGTTGATGCAGAAGCTGACGCTAAAAATGTTCCGGTGATTTGTGAAAATTGTGAGATTATAAAGAAGAAAAACAGTGAATTGATTAACAACATGAACAGGCTGAAAGAATCGTATGATGTTTTGAACAAAGCCATGAATATGTACAATGAAACAAGCGACGAACTGGCAACAACAATGAAGACACTTCAGGGAGCTTTCATGACAAAGCAGAAAGTTGTGAACAATTATATTGAGAAGTGTGTTGTTTTGGAACAAAAACTGGAAACTCAAAGAATTGAAACAGAAAGAGTAAATAGGTTGTTAAAAAGTTACTCATGTACTTCTTATGTCATTGACATGATTTATCCAACTGTTGAAGGCATGAAGGCATTTGAGGATGATGAAGTAACTGAAGAACCGAAGGTTTTTGAAGAAAAAACTCTTGAAAAGAAGAAGGAAAAGAAGAAGGATACTAAAGTAAAGACATCTGGTAAGAAACAAGGTGTCAGTTACAACAAGTGTCCACCCCCGCTTGAAAATGGATATTCTCCGAGAAATCCAAATTTAGAAAGAGTCGAAGAGGCAACAAATTTAAAGTGGGAGTCGGAGTCTTCAGTTAAACTGCCAGAAAATATTGATGTTACGTTTACATCGTCTGACACTGATCAACAATCTCAATTGATGAAGAAAGTAGTGGATCATGTGTTAGATAACGATGAAACTGAGGAGTCAAAGTCGGAGTCTATGTCAGAGTCAAAGTCTGAGTCCAGCACTCCGAGTCAAACCGACAAACAGGGCAAAAGAGTTTACAATAAAGATTTTCTTATATCAAAATCTAATTTGAATGACGAAACATTCAAAGTTGCATATACATTGAATGATTCCGACAAATTATATTCTGATGAGGAATTTCCAATAAGAGGTGTTAAACCAGAAATGATCAAAAAGGTTTTCAAACTAACAGAAATTAATATTTCTGAAATAAAAGATTTAGATCTTTCTAAAAAACCAAGTCCTTACACCTCAAGAGTTCAACAACGTTTAAATAAGAAAAAGTGTTACAATTCTGGTTCTGGTTTTCAAAAGAAACCAAACCATAATGGTAATTACAAAAAGAAAGGTCTTGGATTTATTCCACCAGAAAATTATAAAAATGAAAAATATGTTCGAGATTTTAAATCAAAAATGATATTTGTTTCATGTACATCTTCTGAAGAGGAAAAAGAAAATTTGTTCAGAAAGCAGTCGAACAAAGAATTCCTTGCGAAGAAGCAAGAAGAAATAGAGAAGATGGTTGATCAAAAGAAGAAGGAGACTCGAACCTGTTTTAAATGTGGTAGAATTGGACATCTAGCTGTGAAATGTTCACAAGCAATTCAAACCAAACAGGGAGTTTCTAAACTGAAAGAAAAAATGGTTGAGTTTGAACCACCAATTGAGAGAACTAAACTTTTCAAAAATTCAAAATTTGAAATTGGTGAATGTTCAAAGAGGTTTTACAAGAAAAGTGCAAATCTTGATAACCAAAAGTGGGTTGTTAAGAAGTATGATGATAGTTCTAGCAATGATTCTGATTCGTCAAAATCAGAGGAGCTATTGTCTGGCGATGAATCTGATTCCAAAAAGTCAGAGAAGCCACAAGTTAAGTTAAAATTGGAAACATCAGTGCCGCCAATGGATGATGTTAATTTTCCACCACTTCGGGCTGAAAATTTTAAGAAGAAAATTGGTAAAGTTGAAATTTCAAACCAATTTTATTCTGATAAAAAGGTTTTTTACGTTGAAAAAGCTTTAACCCCACAGTGAAACGTATTTTTAGAAAAATGGTTGACAAGAAAGTCAAAGGGGTGAAAGAATTTTATGAGAAAAAATTGAAGAAACCAGGTAGTAGTGTTTCATCTCAGGTTTGTGACTGGGATGAAACATATTATGATGAGTGAACAGTATGACTTGCCGGAGCTCCCAGGTTGGTAAGTGTGGAGCAGGTATGGGCATCTTTCTTGATAAATTCACGAAAGTGATTTAGTCTTACAAGTGGTAAATCAGGGACATTAAGTTGTACTTGATTTCCTACAGCTGATATTTGTTGATTGAACTTAAAAATGTTAAATTTTTCAAGTGGTTGAAAAAGGGGTTTCATTCATTGTAAAGAGGAAAGAAACAAAGTGATGATCATATCCCCTAACCTACAAGTGGTTTTATGAAATCAACAAAACTTATTTTCCGAAAAAACCATTTGATTAAAACAAACTTAAGTGTTTTGAAATCAATGGGAAAATAGTTTGTTGTGAGGGGGAGTTCTGATTGTTTATGCCAAGTGGATGGCGAATTGAAGTGATTTGATATCAGTTGTCACTTTACTTGTACAGTTTGTTTTCAAAATTTCTTTAAATGATTTTGAATTTTAGGGGGAGTAAGAATTTCAGAAAATCCAAAAACATTTGAAAATTTGAAAAAATCAAAAACATGATAAAATCAAAAATGAGTTTTGTTGTAAAAAAGAGGAAATGATAGTACATCAGTGGACGATCACAGCATGCTAAAGAAATGGAAAGATATATGTGATAAACGGTCTCACTGATGATATGCCAGTAGGTTTTTGCACATTTAGTAGATTGTGACGAGATATAAACCTAAATATCAAACTTGCTTATTTCGTGGGGAACATCTCTCGGATATATGGGTAACCCCCAAAATCTTGTTTGAAAGGTCCCTCTTTCTGAGATACTAGGTCTTTATACTCAGTGATATCTGGGGTATTATCCCGGGACTTCTGATTTTGCGGAAGCAATGGCCTAGTCCCCGTATAATACTTTCTGCTTGCTTGAAATATAGCACCACCCTCAGTTCAAAAAATGCTGAAACATTGAAAAATGCTAATCATGTGTTGTTGAAGAAAAGATCCTCTAAAGGGGACACACCAAAAGTCGAAGTCGTCATCTCTCTGCTGAACGGAAGTTCTGACCTGAGCTCTCACGGCCCTCGCATTTTAACCATTTACAGATATCATCTGTGGTATACTCACCTGTAAGACTGAATATTGGGATCTGGATACGGGAGTATATTCTGAGGTGGGACACGCGAATAAGTTTAAGTCTCTAAAACACTAATCTCGTATCTCGAAACAGTTGAACTTTGTGTGAAAATTTAAGTGGATCAGTATACTGACAATCTAAGTGAATTGTTTAGAACTTAAAATGTTTAAAGCTTAACGGTGTTGGTGATTTGTCTCATAAACTGATATGATCCTCTTTCACAAATTCACAAAAATATTGTCTGTAAATATTTCTTTACTGCATTTTGTTAAATTCAATAATCCAAAAAGATTTTTAGTGTGTTTTAGCATAAATTTTGAAAAATACAAAAAGATTTTCGACAACTGGTGTTGGAGAGCTGATTTTCAAAATTCCAAGTGCTAACCATGATGACTACTGGTTTGGGAGAGTGTGTTTTTTTTAAATGATATTTCTTTAAGTGATTCATCATCGTTTAACATTGTAAAATCATTCATTGATTGAATAATTCCTGCAAGTGGTTCATCAGAAATTATATATGTTAAATCATTTTGAGAATTATATTTACATGTGGTAAGCAGAGTATAAATTTGTCAAATTATAAATTTGTGAAATTTATTTTTGGGTAGAGACTTGTGCAGGAAACAGTAGAGCCAGGAATTGGTCCTGAACCTGTGAAAAGAGTGTGAGCCAGTTCTCGATCCTAGAACAAGAATTCCAGACTGCGATCCCAGCTTATCGAAAGGGGGAGTCTGAAGACATCCAAGAGGAGGTTATCCGTTGGTGCTGATAAAAAGAGAGAGAGAATTGAGGATGCTTTACAATGTCAGACACTTCAAATGAGAAGCCCGAAGACTAATAAAGACTGAAGACTTTGAAGACTCGACACTTAAGACTCGTCAACATTCGAGGGGGAGTTTGTTAGTGCATATGTCTGTCGACTTCGTCTTGTATCGAGTCTTATACTAAGAATGTTAGATCATGGCACGTAGTTCGAGATAATAGATAATTCCGCTTGAAAGGGTAATTCCGCTTGAAGGTGACATGAATGTAATTCCGCTTGGAATTTAATTTCGTTTGGAGCTGTTCAAGCGGAATTAGATCATTATAAATACCCCTTCAAGCGAAATCATTTGTAACAATTCCGGTTTGAGCCACGAAGTGCTGCCGAAGTGTCATCTCGTTGTAAATCGTTGTTAAATCAATCAAATTGACATTTAAAGTGATATTCTTGCTGAATTGAACTCGATACGTTTGTTTCCGCCTTTCGTATTGAAAAAAACTCTTCTGGTCGACTCGTTCGGGTCTGAAAACGATCCTACATCCCTTTCGGTTGCTATACCGAGTGTCGGTAGTATATTGATAATCAAACTCCCGCCGCAAAGCACGGGGTAAAATTTCTAGTTATATATTATATATTATATACTATAATTTAGCAACAAGAATGTGCAAAGTATGTTGTAATTTTGGCTTTAGTTGTTTTATGTGCATGTCTTTGTTGTACTTTGTGGTTATTATATATTATATACTATAACTAGTATTAAGGCCACCGCGTTGCGGCGGGGGCGTAAAACCGTGACAAATAGCACTAATGCCATACCATCGCCAGTAACCACCAACAAAGTTGGGGTGTGTTATTGCGAAGAAATTCGACCGAAACGTAAAATATAGAAAAGAGTAAATTACAAAAAAATGTCCTTTATGTATGTCACTTATTGCAAACTGTGTCCTTTGTCTTCAATAATTACAGAAAACGTACTTGATGTTTGCAAACCCTTGCCAGTTATGTCCTTTAGCCCTACTCTGTTAATTTTTGTGGTTAAATCTGACTAAATTGACCCCATATGAGGGTATTTTTGTGGTTAAATTTGACCAAATAGACCCCACATAAGAGTTAAATGACCAAAATACCTTCATGCGGGGTCCATTTGGTCAGATTTAACCACAAACAATTAACTGAGTTATGGCTAAATGACATAACTGTAACACCCGTCTAATTATTACTTGAATTTAATAAAAAATCATACGATTTATATAAAAGGTGTCTAAATTAAAACATAGTTACCAAAACAAAGTTCCAAGTAATCAAAACTAGTCAACAAACGACTAGTTAAAACATTCATGACCTGATTAGCAAGTTGTTTACATTCAAAAGAAATAGAAACATTGTTTAACAAAGTTATGAAATCGCGGAAGCTTCAAAAGTTGTGTTCGGTTCTTCAAAAACTTGCTTGACCGCCATCCTTATTCTTGCAATACCTAGAAACTGGAAATTTTGACAAATATTTGTATTATTATTCTTAGAAAATTTGCATAATCGAACTACGCTCAGAAACGGATTCGATTAACTAAGATATGGAGAATTTAACAAAGTTTTCTGGACTCTACCGTAACTTACGCTATCTACCGTAAGTAACGGTAGACACTATGTGACACTAGTTCTGCCGTAAAACAGTAGTGTTCCACCGTAACATTTTGTTCTCTACCGTAAGTTACGGTAGAGACCGTAACTTACGGTAGGTGCTGTAACTTTTTTGTTTGACTCATTTAATCATTTTACCCAAACTTCCATGAACGGGATATCTCTTCTAAAACAGGAATATCCCAATCACGGGTTCTTTATTTTCAATGAATATGGTGCACTTTACCCCATATAAATAGTGCCTCCATATTTTTAATGCAAATACCACTGCAGCCAATTCAAGATCGTGTGTGGGATATTTCTTCTCATGTATCTTCAATTGCCTCGAGGCATAAGCTATAACCTTGCCCCGTTGCATCAGAACACATCCAAGACCCGATAATGAGGCATCTGAGTAAACCACCAAGTCCTCGACTCCGTTCGGCAATGTTAACACCGAAGCTTGAGTTAGCTTCTCTTTTAGCGTTTGAAACGCCCTTTCTTGTTCGACACCCCAAATGAACTTCTCCTCCTTCCGGGTTAACTTTGTTAGTGGCGACGCAATCTTGGAGAAATCTTGAATGAATCTCCTATAGTATCCCGCAAGCCCTAAGAAGCTTCTAATTTCCGAAGGGTTCTTCGGGGGATTCCATTTCGACACGGCCTCGATCTTTGACGGGTCTACCAATACTCCATCGGCACTTATGATGTAGCCGAGAAATTGCACCTCTCGTAACCAAAAGGCACACTTAGAGAACTTCGCATACAACCTTTCTCGTCTAAGTGTCTCTAACACCTCTTGTAAGTGGTGTGCATGCTCAGCTTCACTTTTCGAATACACCAAAATATCATCGATGAACACGATGACTGATTTATCCAGCATTGGCTTGCAAACCCAGTTCATGAAGTCCATGAAAGCCGCGGGTGCATTTGTTAGCCCAAATGACATCACGAGGAACTCGTAATGTCCGTATCGCGTGCGGAAAGCCGTCTTCGGCACATCTTCCTCCTTGACCTTTATTTGGTGATACCCCGATCTAAGGTCAATCTTTGAAAACCAGTTCGCACCTTGTAATTGGTCAAATAGATCATCTATCCTCGGAAGCGGGTATCGGTTCTTTACCGTGAGTTTGTTTAACTCCCGGTAATCGATACACATGCGCATGCTTCCGTCTTTCTTTTTCACGAACAGTACCGGTGCGCCCCAAGGAGACATACTCGGCCTTATGAATCCTTTGTTAAGCAGGTCTTGAATCTGGGACATCAACTCTTGTAATTCCGACAGTGCGAGTCGGTACGGTGCTCTAGCTACGGGTTTTGCGCCCGGAATCAATTCGATTCCGAACTCTATTTCCCGTTCGGGCGGTATCCCCGGTAAATCTTCCAGAAACACATCTTCGTAGTTCCGTACTACCGGTACATCTTCAATCTTCAATGATTCCTTCTCGGGCTCATTCGCGTATATCATAAATGCCTTGCATCCTTGCTTCATAAGCTTGTGAGCTTTCAACATCGAGCATATTATGGGGTTACCTCCTTTTTCGCCATAGATAGTGACGTGTTTCCCGCTCGGAGATGTTAGCTTTATCTCTTTATGAAAACACACGACCTTTGCGTGGTTCTGAGATAGCCAATCCATCCCAACGACTACTTGAAATTCCCCCATTGACATCGGGATTAGGTCTATCAAGTATTCTTCGCCATCGATGCTTAATTTGCAGCCTCGACAAATATCACAAACTATAAAACTTTTGTTGTCCCCTATTTCAACTTCTAAGGGCACATATAATTTCATCAATACAAATGAAGGATGTCGAATAAATCCATTTGAAATAAACGATTTATTCGCACCCGTATCAAATAATACACGTGCGGGGATCGAGTTTATTGCGAATATACCTGAAACCACATCGGGTTCTGTTTTTGCTTCAACTGATGTAAGTTGGAAGGACCTAGCTTTCGCCTTTGGAGCTTCCGTTGGAGATTCTTTAGTGTCTCTCTTTCCAACCAATTCTGGGCATTCAGACTTTTTGTGGCCGGGCTGATAACATTTATAGAAAACGGAAACCTTTCCGGGACATAATGATGCGGTGTGTCCCGTCTTCCCACATACCGGACACGGCTTGTCTTTGAAGCGACACTCACCCTTGTGCCCCTTTCCACACACCTTGCAACTTGGCGACCCACCTTTAGCATCCACTTTCTTTCCCGATTCCACAATTCGAGCTTTCTTTGTAGGGCTTGGATTCACATCATGTGCCCTTCGTTCACCCCTTTCAACTTGTTTCTTTAATTCGATTTCCCGTTCCCGAGCAACGTTTATGATCTCGGTAAGGGTCTCGTATTTTGAAGGAGTCATAAACTCCCTATATTCAGCGCTCAACATGTTATAGTAGTAGTAGTATATTTTCTGTTCTTCATTCGTCACCAATTCACTACAAAACTTTATCTTATCCATAAACGTCGCCGTAATCTTGTCTATGGTCTCGCCCTTGTGCCTAAGTTGCATGAAATCTTCCTTGATTTTATTAATGACCGCCTTGGGACTATGATGTTTAAGAAACGGCGTCTTAAACTCCTCCCATGTCATGGCTCTCGCCGCTTCGGCTCCTATTTCATTCTTTTTATTGTCCCACCAATCTTTGGCTTGACCTCTCAACTGACCCGTTCCATAAGCAATAAAGTCACTTTCGTCACAATGGGTCCTTTTAAACACCCCTTCAACGTCGCCCAACCATCTTTGGCAAATTATCGGGTCAACCTCCCCGTTGTAGATTGGCGGTTTACACGCCATAAATTCTTTGTATGAGCACCCTTTACGTTCTCCCGTGTAACACCTCGAAAATTCGTGTTCAATAAAATAATGACACGTGTCATACAAGTCAAAAGTGTTAGAAAACCGGATCTAGTCAAAGATGTATGGTAGGATTTAAAGCGTCGACATGTTAATTAAACACCTCTGAACGACCTAATTATAAATCCCAAGACCCTAATATATATTATAAACATCTGGTATACTCAAATCTGGTAAATGCTAGCAATGATTGATTCGAACTACACAAGAATGAGATCCTACGAGGATGTGCACGACAACCTTCTTTACGGCACTTTCAAAAGGATCCAAGGAAACTTTATATCATATCAAGGTGGTGTAAACTATACATGACCCAAACAAGAGGCCCCATACTAAAAATAATGGCCCAAAATCGTAATACATGAAGTTGCCTGTTCGGAGCTTGAAAGGGCAAAAGCTTACGGACCGTAAGGGTCAAGCCTTACGGTCCGTAAGGAATGCCCAGATGCAGAAAATCAGGACAGTTGGCTGTTTGAGCTGGTAACCGACTTAAGAAGATATTTTCACATTCATGGGCGACCCCTAATAGTTCCTAGGACTTAGGGGCACTTGTTATTGATCTGGATCACCCCTTAGACTTAGTTGTCATCATCAAAATGGATCAAGAATACTATAAAAGGCCCTCATAGTTGCAACATTGTGATCACTCATTCCATCTGCATTTGTGGAGCTTCCTGGAGCATAAGAGCAGACCCAAGTCATCCCTAATCGTGCATAGGACTTCTGTAAGTACCCTTGACCTTCCTTGATTAAGTTTTGCTTAGTTATTAGCCTAAAAGTCAAACCGTCGTAATTAGCGTTTGACTTAGCGATTAATCATAAGTGGTCCAGTGATTAGTCAAATTGAAGGTAGTTATAAGTTGGTAATTATGTGGGTAATAAACCCTTAAAAGGGCACCCTCTGATCCCCACTCTAACTAGACCATTTGTCGGGTCAAAGTTGATTAGAAAAAGTCAACAGAATGCTAATCTTCGAATTAACGCATAATTAACAATGTAGAAGGCGTGTAACCTATTTTATCACTCATATAACTTGGTAATAAGTATAAGAACTGGTCTAAGCTTGTTTGATCCGACAATTTTCTGTTTAGACCCGGTTCGGAACCGAAAGTCGCAAAACTTTGACTTTTGCTTTGACTTCAGTTCTGACCCGATTTAGTATGATTTAGAAATGCCTTAGAGCTTCCTTAGCACCAGGCTACATGTTGGTATAACCCTCTGTGGTTGGTTCCTTGTTTGTCCGATTCGTTTACACGTTTCCGTTAATTGCTTAATGTTGACCATAATGCCCTTTTGACCATAAAACGAGAATTTTAGAAATGTGAAAGGACACTAATCTTTATTACTGATTTATAAACATGTCCCTAAAATTTCACATCAGTTGGAGGTCTAGATTAGGAGTTATGCTCATTAGCGTAATTATAACGCATTTTAGTAATTAAACGGCGCAATTAGCATAAAGCCTATCTAAACCCAATTTTTGACACCAAAGATTTTACCCACTGATGTAATATAATATTTTGAGATTTTTAAATATTTTTAATTATTTTTTTAAACTGATCATAACCTAAGGTTATGGCGTTGATTCGGTAAATACCGATTATAACCTTTTTGTTCATAAAATGAGTTTTACATAGTATTTTGACACCAATCCAATTGCTAGTGATTTTATATAATAAATAAAGTATTTTGAACTTTATAACCTGATCAGAAAACTCAGATTTCCTGTATAACCCGGAAATCACTTAAAAAGGCTTTTTAAGCGTATTAAACGCATAGTTTGGGTTTAAAACCATTTTGTCATATAAGACCTATTACCAACTGATATGACCCAATAAAATAAGTTATTTTACTGATGTATTCGGACCCGAATCTCAGAATTTCAATTAACCTCTTTTATAATCCTTGAAATGACCAAAATACCCCTACGGGGCTTAAATTAAGATTAAACTCGTTTTGGGCATAATGAAAGGTATCCTACCGATATCACAACATATTTAAGGCATATTAACTTAGGAAACCTGTACATGACTCTTTTGGTTACTCGTTACGCACTTGTCGCGTTCGGATCGGCTTATGTAACTAGTTTACATATATTAGCCGAAATGGGTCAAACCATATCGTTTTTGTCTCAAAATCCAGAATGTGTTTAAGTTACCCATATTAAACAAGCATACAAGCTTGTCGGGTCAAAACCACATTCTAAACCGGTCTTCGCCTTAATATGCGTTTGAACCGTGTCTTCCTTTTGGAAACTAACCGGTCTAAGTCTAAGCTTAATTAAAGACCCGTTAGGATTCTAATAGGATATTAAAAACCTTCGTTCCAGATTAGGATCCCAGTAAAAGCTATGTGCACTTACTGTATTGGACTTATACTTTGCTCAGGTAAATACTCTTAACTTATTTTCCCTATACGGGATTGGGATACGGTACTATAAAAGTACCGCTTGGTCGGGTGTATGTAGTCATTTAAATCGGATTGTGATTAATGTATTTGCATGACCCGTTTAATATGTATTATTTGGTGTAGGGCTTTTGGGGGTTAAATGACCATGTCCCGGATATCCTTGGCATCATTCGAAGAAATGGCCACGACCTAAGCACAGGGTGTAGGCGTACACCTGACAGATGCATTATGTAAAAACTGGTAATCCACTTAGAGGAATATAATCCTTGTGGGCATTATACCTGTGGCGTGTCAGTTAATCTAGACCGGCCCTGATGGACGACAAATAAGTAAAACTGTATACAAGATTATATACAAATAATTTTCCCAAGTTATAAAGGATATTTTGCCGAAGTGCATTCAAATAAATTTTCAAACTCTTTTCAAAATGAGTCAGTTAAGTTGTATTTACCAGTGTAAACTGACGTATTTTCCAAAAAGACTAAGTGCAGGTACTAGACGAAATAGGCTGGCTACTCCAGGCATCATTACTCAAGTCTCGCAAGCTCTAGATGTCAAAGTCTGTTGAACAGTTTTCCATTTTATTTTGATCCGCCTGTGGATCCTTAACTTTCCGTTGTAATACTGGATATTACTTTATATTCGGATTGTAATATATTTATCTTTTGCTTCCGCTGTGCATTTATATATTGTGTTGTTTGACTATGATGATATCAACTACGTCACGATACTCCCCCACCGGGCTCACCGGTCAAACATGGAAATATCGGGGTGTGACATCCCGATTTCTCCTTCATAAGGTTGACAGTATCCTCCAACCTTTTGACTCATTCTTCGACAAGTGATAACACCGTGTTTTGAATTTTGTCTATAAACCCGGATAGACTACTTTCAATTGCCTTCCCCACTTTTTCGGTAATTATCTCTTTCATTTGTTCGGTGCTTGTCTGCACCGGATCATCATCGTTTCTTTCCGACATCTTAAAACTGAAATGTTTACATTAAACGTTAAACATTTCATTTATAACATTGCTTCATTTGTTTTGGTTTAGCCAAGTTCCTAGCTTGCTTTAACCGTTCACATTTGGTGCACTTTCCGGGTTTGAGTGAATTAACACACTCTTCCCATGCACATCAATTCACTTCTCAATTCTTACATAAGATATAATCTTTTAAAATAATAAGGTTAATTCTTACCGGACGATCGATCAAGCTTGAACCGAACACTTTGTTGACAACCTTAAGCTCTGATTACCAACTTGTAACACCCGTCTAATTATTACTTGAATTTAATAAAAATTCATACGATTTATATAAAAGGTGTCTAAATTAAAACATAGTTACCAAAACAAAGTTCCAAGTAATCAAAACTAGTCAACAAACGACTAGTTAAAACATTCATGACTTGATTAGCAAGTTGTTTACATTCAAAAGAAATAGAAACATTGTTTAACAAAGTTATGAAATCGCGGAAGCTTCAAAAGTTGTGTTCGGTTCTTCAAAAACTTGCTTGACTGCCATCCTTTTTCTTGCAATACCTAGAAACTGGAAATTTTGACAAATATTTGTATTAGTATTCTTAGAAAATTTGCATAATCGAACTACGCTCAGAAACGGATTCGATTAACTAAGATATGGAGAATTTAACAAAGTTTTCTGGACTCTACCGTAACTTACGGTATCTACCGTAAGTTACGGTAGACACTATGTGACACTAGTTCTGCCGTAAAATAGTAGTGCTCCACCGTAACATTTTGTTCTCTATCGTAAGTTACGGTAGAGACCGTAACTTACGGTAGTTGCTGTAACTTTTTTGTTTGACTCATTTAATCATTTTACCCAAACTTCCATGAACGGGATATCTCTTCTAAAACAGGAATATCCCAATCACGGGTTCTTTATTTTCAACACCTACGTTCCCATCATCGGTTTACGTATTTAGTAATTCACCACCCATCACTAGGGTTCGAAATCTACGAACAAGGTACTACCGTTATTCAAGTCATACCTTCTCTTAATGACCCGTTTAGTTTACCCTTATAGACTTCATCATCCTCACAAACCAACACTCTAAATTCTCGTATGCTAATATGTCATTTATTAACAATAACAAAAGACCAATTAGCCATATTACAAAATATTAGCCACGCATTATTTGGTTATTCGACCCGTTTGGCTCATCTACGGAATCCTCCATTATGATGACTACCAACGAGATCTAACAAATTCTTGACCTATTATTCAATATAACGAACATTATCGTTTTGGATCAACACAACTTTTACTCTACAATTCAACTACACATATGCTAATTATCAAAATTTACCCAATGTAATGGACCAAGTTACATACCTTCAATGCACGCCCTTCAAACGCAAGTCACCACCGGCTTGTCCGCTCGACGCTCCGGTATCTTTCCCTATAGAGTTCAACCATAGCATGTTTAGAACCCCTTTTAATCATATATCGCATAAATTGCCGAAACATCGTAATTATGCATCTTAACTTTAAATTTCAGTTTTAAGCCTTCTTTGAGGCATTTATACAAACACTTTATGGGCAGAATTTTACATGATCTATTAACAAGTTCATAACTTGTCGTATAACCCAAATTTTCATCAATCAAACTACCTAACATAAATATTAGCCTCCATAATTCTGAAATAACTTCACATTTATCAAATTACTCTAGAACAACTCCCAAGTTCCTAGTGTTTATCAAATTCTACATAACCCACTAATCACCTACAATGATGTTCATAGATTTCACTAAAATTACACATGGTTTCAACTTGTATTTGTCTAGGGTTTACTCCTAGACATTCTAATGTTCCTATTTCATCTACAAATCACACATGCATCATCAGATTTCGAATTCTCTAAATTCATGAGAATTTCAAGTTGAGAACTTTTGTCAAATTTTACATACCTTATGATCTCCTTGCAATGGGGATCATTAATCTATGCTTGATTTTCGTTTTGGACTTGATTTGATCCTTCAATTGGGTGTGTTTGACAAGAACTAGGGCTTTTGGGGGAGCCTGGGATCGCCCCCTGACTTCTGTTCGATCTCAGCAACACAACAAATGTGTTGTGAGTTCAATTTCCTTGTTTTATTATTATTAGTTTTCATTTACACACCTTTAGTCCCTCAACTTTCATTTTTATTTTATTTTGACTTTTTAACTACTTATAAGTCATCATCTAACTAGGTTAATGTCATTCCCAGTTAGTTTGTTTCACTTATTTATTTACAACATATTTGTAATATAATAATTTGTATTTTCGGGGTGTTACAACAACTTGCAAGGGTTTGCAAACATCGAGTACGTTTTCTATAATTATTGAAGATAAAGGACATAGTTTGCAATAACTGACATGCATAAAGGACGATTTTTGTAATTCACTCTATAGAAAATAATAACTAAGTCCATTTAGGACCTGCGTGTTGTGGCGAACCTGTCAAGTGGGAAAAAATAGATGACGTAAAAATGTTGAACCACACACGCACGTTGCGTCATGTTAACTCTCAAAATTTAGAACGAAGTGTAAAAATGAAACGTAAAAACGTTGAACCACGCACGCATGTTGCGCCATGTTAACTCACAAAATCTAGAAAGAAGCGTAAAACGAAACGTAAAAACGTTGAACCACACACGCGCGTTGCACCATGTTAACTCGCAAGATCTAGAACAAAACGTAAAACGAAAAATTTGCCACATATGAAAAGTGTAGGGGACCAAAGTTGAAAGTAAAATGTTGTGAGGTTAAATTGAAAAGATGAAAACTTTTGGGCTAAAAGTAAAAATTCAAATAGTTGTGGATTAAAAATGTAATATCAATTTTTTTTTTTTGAAAATCCCCCTAAGTATGGGGTACAACACCTCCATGCACCAACATGTTACTTATTTATATGATGTAAATTTAGCAACAAGATTGTGCAAAGTGTGTTGTAACTTTGGCTTTAGTTATTTTATGTGCATGTCTTTGTTGTACTCTGACTTTGGCTTTAGTTATTTTATGTGCATGTCTTTGTTGTACTCTGTGGTCATTTGTTTGTAAAGTAGCCAGAACCTCTGACGTATCCTATGAGCTGTTTTTTTTTTCACCCCTTAAAAGCATGTGATGCTCTCTCATCTTAGGAGGTTCTTGCCCACCATAATCGTTTCTCTCTCCACCGCATCTCCGTGTTTTGGGTTTTTTAACCTCATTGCCGAATGATTGTCGTTTCATTGACATTAACGGTTGTTTTTTGGGGGGCTTTTAATTCCCACATATAGAATGTGAGATGATTAGCAACAATTGGTTGCTTAAGGGTGCCGTAAGGTTGGCTTTAGTTGTTTTATGTACATCTCTTTGTTGCAATTTTTGGTCATTTGTTTGTAACCATTCAAGACCCTTCCATGTGTCCTATGAACAGTTTGTTTTCACCCTTAAAAGTATGTGTTGTTGTCTCATCTTTGGGTTGTTGACATGTTTTCTGAATTTGGGTTATTTTAAATCCACCGTAGCTCTGTCTCTCTTCTCCAGCTTTACAGTCATGGCAGTTGTTGCCTTGCCAATGGGTTTTCTGTTTGTGGCTATGATGAGAGAAACAGAGGGTGGTTTCTCACACATTTCTCAAATCAAAATATTGAAAAAGAAATTAGACAGAAGAGCACATGATTTTGAAAACCTTTCACATAAATAAATACACTTTGAAATTGTGTGGATCTTGACCCTTCTAAATTCCAAACAAAGATTATTAAGGAAATAAAATGTGGATTAAAATATCTAATTAAAGTGAAGATGGTTTGTATTATAAATGTATTTTTAAGTTTCATCTTGCAACTATATGGCCTTTGTGTTATTTAGAACTCAATAAAAATTCTACAAGATATTTACCAACATTAGTTAAAACGTCATAAATGATTAAGTTTATTTCAACGACATCACTTCTATATATTTTCTTTTACGTGTACCGGTTACATGCCGCCTATATTTATAAGCCCATGTTAGGTATTCATTAGGTTACGTCTTATTTTGTAAGCCCCAGACCGTATCGCGGCTGAGACTTTCATCTAGTTAGATTAACTAAAATTTGTACATATTCAACTTTTAATTATCATTTGAATATTTGATTCTAGATATGTAATTAAATATTTCGAAACATAAAAGTACATGTTATCTCATGTCAAGTTAGATTAATGAGTTTAAAATAACGTATTACGAGTTGATGAATTGAGGGGAATTTGCCTGTAATAATCCCAACTAGAGGTTATTGGTCATTGACAGACCCACATTTGAATATTCCCCCCACTAATCCAACATTTCTGTAACACCCCGAAAACGGGTTTGTTAATCAAACCCCGTTAATGCTAAAAGACGGGTAAAATACCGTTAGCGGTAAAAGTAACCCGGTAAATATTAGGATTTAAATAAATAATCCTAATATTAAATAAAAAGTGAATAAAAGATTTTAAGGAAATAAAATGGATAAAAGGCCCGAGTCAACGGGACTTAAAATAAACAGATTATGACTTCCCGAACCCATTAAGTTAACTAGGAATAATTAACCTAGTTAATAAGAGGGAATGTTATTAGAACTAAGTAGGCTGTGGCCTACTTAATGACAAACCAAAACATGAGAGGCTAAAGGTGGGTAAATAATAAAATGTTTTAATTAAAACGTTTATAAAAAAAATTAAAACACACACAAAGGTGTGTGTTCTAGATCGACCTCCAGGAGACAAAAAGGGGTGAAAACCCTAGCTCCACCAAATCTTCAAATTAAAGGATCAATCGAAGGCCAAATTCGGATTTGAATGTATATAAACGATCACCAAGTCAAAGGAATCATAAGGTATGTCGAATTTTTGACATTCATGAAGTTGTAAAAATTAGTTAACTTTGCATGATGCGATCTATGTATGAATCGTAGAGGCTATGGCCGAATTAGTGAAGTATAATTGCTTAGGAACAAACCCTAAGTAGAAATTCGAAGTAAAATTGACATGACTAGGTGTTTGAATGGATTACCACACTTAGATAAGTGGGTTTTGACTAGATAGTGAAGGTGATGATATGTTTGTGCTAGAAATCATCATAAATGATAGTTGAAGTAAGACACTCGAACAATTTGCAAGCTTGAGTATTTGATTATACATGATAGAGGATGAATTTTGATGTTAGTCTTGGTAAAAAATGACTAGTTTTGAACTAGTTAGTAAATGTGTAACATTATGCCCATTAGGTGTTTGCTAAAATGCCTAAATGAAAGCTAAAATATTGAAATTTCGAGTGAAACGCACATTTGAATAATATGGCAAATTATGCAAAAAAAAAATGAAACGATAAGAGTTCTAAATATCATGTTGATTTAGACATATTTGTGTAAACCATGTGATCAAAAGTAGTTAACTTTTGATAAGTTAAGTTAACTAATGATGAAGTCGAATAGTAGTTTCGACATAGAAAGTAAGTAAGGTGGAATAGTCGTGATTGTTAAAGACTAATCTAACCGCCTTGTAAATGTTGACAATAGTTTGACGCTTAACGAGCTAGGCGGAGGCTTGGGAAAGAAGCTGTCAAACGAATCAAGTACGAGGAGAAAAGCGTAAACCGGATGAGAGGTAAGTGAAACTTACACCCTTTGTAGAATATTTACTTATTCTATAAGTATAAATACGATAAAGATAATATGGGAAATAACGATTTCCGACGCAATTGATATGGGTCGGAACTAATGTAAACAATAAAAACCATGGTTGATGGTAAAAAGGGCGAAACGGTAAATTCGTCATGAAATGACTAAGAAATTATGAGTTTTCGATAAGGTAACCTTATAGTGTAACTAATAATGAGAAAAGAGATAAAAATGGAAATTTAGTCAAGTGTCAACTAAGGTAAACCGATGCAAAAAGGATACCCATGGGGTAAGCCAAAATGGGCTAAATAAGTAAGGAAAGGGATCTAATGAAAGAAAAAAAAATCCGAAATGGGTCGGATGGGCAAATTGGTAATTAAAAACCATGTTTTGATACATAATTAAATGTTTGGTCATATAGGCCAAACGGTTCAAATGGTTTGATAACGCCATTTGACAATATCGACTAATGTGGTTGTCAAGTCTTATGTTAACAGGAGCGATTAGCAATTCGGATAATTGCGTCGCCATGGAATATGTGGTAATTAAAGCGAGGTATAAATCGGGTCGATTTGTTGACCCGGGCCAGGTACGTATATATAGCCTTATAGTTAAAAGTGAAATGAGGGTAAAATATTTAGTGAAAGTCCCTCATCGCTAAATGAAGGACAAAAATTGACCAAAAAGCCCTTGATGGGTCAGCCGGGCAAACGACCCTTAGAGGTTGTCTAGAAACTTATATCATGACCTTGCAACCCTTAGATACACATAAAATTTGTAGGCATAAACTTTCAAGGGTTAAATGCCTTAAAGTGCGCCTTGCCGTAAAATGACATATCCGAGGGATAGAACTCGGAATAAGTAGTCTAGTACGTTAAATCCACCATAATTATAATTGTGGTGGAAGACTAATCAATATGAATGGGTGGACTTATGATACATACAAGGAATGAGCGTAATTTAAGTTTAAAAGTGCATAAATACCATTAACGGGTCAAAATAAGATTTCAAGTAAAAACGGGTTAAGAATGCATAAGAACCCGTAATTTGAACCTTGAATATTAGTAAACCGATATAATGTGATTTGCATGACATTTTGAAGGTAACCAACTAGTTTGTTTGATCAAAACACAAACGGGTCAAAAAGTGTCAAAATTGAATTTCAAGCCGAGAGCTTGAAATCTGAAATTTTGTGAACTTAGATGTCGGATTTTTACTCCATGAGATGGAGAATTTAATTACGGTCGCGTAGGAAAAAGAATCACGCGAATCAGACATGTAGAACGAAAGTTAGGGCAATTATAAGTTTGTAATTTGGTTAAAAATTGAGTTGGGCATATGCAGCATCAATAAAATGAACATTCTGTCGAAATCATGTGCTCGCGTCGCGCGACAGGAGACAGGATAAGTCGTCGCGGCACGCGACAATGTTTCTCGAACCCGTCGCGGCACGCGACTGGTGTTTAAATATGCAGATTTTGGTTTGTTTGCTTGTTTCACTTAAGGAACTTGGTATAATTCGTTATAAAGCTATCGAAACTAACTTTTATGTTGGTTTTGATTATAGGTAATGGTTATAAGTTGTCGGAGGACGATTAAGCTCAACGAAGAACCAAACACGATCAAGATAAAAGTTTCCGCACGGAGTTTCGTCGTAACTTTAAACGACGGACTCAATTACATTATGTTGTATATTTTTTTTAAACTATAAAAGTTTTTAGTAAATCCGTATTTTATATGTATGTATATTCGTAAGTACACATTTAATTGTCATTACGAGTACAAAAACCCTTTTATAATAGTATGGGTGTTACAAGTTGGTAATCAGAGCTCAAGGTTAAAGAGTAAAGTGTATTCGGTTCGTGGCTTGATCGCAAATCCGGTAAGTACATGTATATTAATGGTTTGGTATGAGTTAAAGTGTTATAAACAACACATAGAGTTATCGTGTAATACACGTTACCCCAATCAAATCGGTAAAGAATCGACATAGTTAGCGAAATTACGTGCGTTAACGCGTATAGTAGAAAAGGCTTGTATTATAATACGGGCGATCATTGAAGTTGATATTACTAACTCTTGTAAATGTTTTAGTTGAAGGACACTCGCATCTGAAGATAACGGGAGTCTAAGAAATTGCGGATTTGACGGAAGAACGGTCCAAAGTATGACAAGTAGGACATGCTCACCAAGGACCCAAATCGCGTAACGATCGCGAATAAGTTAATGGCAAGGAGAGCCTGTTAGAGCAAGCATTATCAGGTGCACGCTTAAAATTATTGCATAAATAGTAATATGCAACAAATACGTAGAGATTGAAAGTTGCATATGTAGATTGAAAACTTGGAAAAACCTGAATAGAACACCTATCCAGGATATTGGTTCCAAGAGAAATAAATAGAGGCGTTACTGACATGGGGCGTGATGTGAAAATTATAAAAAGGTTGTGTGTGCCGTGTGTTGATCGCTTACTCTGGCCAAGTGTAAGGATCTTCAAAAATGTCCTAAACCGACCCGTAAGTAAAAACTCGGACCCCTGAAACCATGATCCATAATAAAAACTAAGAAAAACAAGAAATCTGGACTTCAGGCGGGTTGCGTAAGGGTTAAGCATAACCTCACATGGGTCGCGTCAACATGTGTATGACCGGATAAGCATGCCCAGGCCACATGGCATCCACCTGGCAATCCTACGCGTGACCCAGCAAACCTACACGTAGACTAGGTGGCCACGTAGGGCCGCGTAAGGGTCGAGCAAGGGTTCACGCGGGCCGCGTGAGACCCATTTTTCACCTATAAATAGAATTGGCCATGAGCAGTTCATCTGTGTCGAAACCAATTCTCAAAAACGCATTCTCACTGCTCAATTTCGAAATTTAAGATACCGAGGCGCTGCTACGATACAGGGTATTAACTCGATCGCTGCTACGATTCAATGTCCGATCGATTGAAACTATCCAATGGATGTTTAAGTGTTGCCCACATTAGGGCCATACTTTGTCATTCGTCGTGAATTCGATGGATGTTTAAGTATTGCACTTTGTCATTCGTTGTGAGGGTTTTAATCTCGTGAGTTATCGTAAATTCTGTATTAGTTACTGACCTAGTTCATGTGCATTGTTATTTAAATTAGGTTACAAGGCTAATCAGTAGGCTAAACTCTGCCCGTTTAAATCTGCAATGTGAGTCATTCTCTTTTATCAAAAGTATTTTACAATACTCCATTTATTTTCAAAGGTTATAATTACAGAGATTAAGTCATGGTTATCTTAATCACTGGCTAGTGGGGTATTGTACACATTACTAAATTTCTCACGGGTTAGGCTAATAAATCCTAACAGTGATAATCATCGCTACTTGGGGAAAGACCCAATAGTGGTATGACCATCGTCACCAGGAGGTGACACGGCGCCAGATAAAAATAAGATAGAAGCCATTGTAATCGCTCTTATGCTGTAATTTATAACTATGTGTCATTTTATCAAATTTGAATGACTCGCCAGCATTTCCCCGCTGATAAAATATTTTTAAAACATGTTTCAGGCAACCTGCTATAAAGCAAGGAAAACGTGCTACGGAGCACTAACAAGCTTGAAGAGGTGGCTCAGTTAAAATAAATAAACATGTTTTATAAATCAGGGAATTTCCTTGTGAAATTACTCTATTGTAAATTACGGGGTTTATCCCGAATTATGAAATAAAATAATCGGGCATTTTCAAGTTTAAAAGATCCTGTAGAATCTTCCGCTGTCAACTCAATTAATAAATACCACGGGTTTCTGTCCCGCGGCTCCTGGACCGGGTAAAACCGGGGCGGGGGCCGTGACACCAACTAAGTAGTGAACACATTATACCATGAACTTCTTATGATGGACACACTTACGTCCGATGTAGTAAGGACGAGGTGAGTGGGACAAATTAAAAGTACCCAAAGGAATCAAATGAGCAAAATAGTTGATAATAACGTAAACGCACAACCGGGTGTCGGAATCGTATTACATTAGGATAATGAGCCCGAGAGAAGGGACAAAGATTAATGTAAATGATGATATAAATGAATGACCTAAGGAAAATTCACTAAAATAAGTCAGTTTGGACGAAAGAGCCATGGTGGACAAAATTGGCAAGTAAAACCAAAGTATAGATGATCCGCAGGGTCATAAAAACGAAGGTATTGCCCACACGAAAAAGATAATAAAGGTTGTTAATTGTGGTCATAGTAAAGAAAGGATGACGATGATAATCGTCACTCAAAATCTATAAGGCCGTTAAGGATGGTCCCACAAAGAATAAAAGAAATGGTTGATTAAAAGCGATGGATTTCGCTAAGACGACCAAATAAATCGAAGCGAAGTCTTAATGCATACCGGAAGAGTTGCAATGATAACGACTTCGGTAAAACACCCGGTTGATGGGTAAGGATTTAAACACATGCGTAGACCGAGAAACGGGAACGCGGGTGGAAAGTCAAAAGACTCGGGTTTCGAGTCATGACTAAAAGACGATAAGATGCTGTAAATAGAAATTTTGATAAATTACGTTAAACTATTTTAAATTTGAACGGGTCGAACAAAGAATGAGGCTTGACATTCATAAGTGACGAAGTTCACACGAATAAGTCAAACAAGTTAAATAAAGGATGACGCTTGCTAATGTAAGTAAGCGCGAAACGAATGAACAAGAGAGCAAAATATTAATAAACCTATGTACAGGGTCATTGGCGTTAAAAACATTAAGATATAAGAACCCGAGTAATGAGCTGTAAAGAAGTATAAGTATGAACCGGGAAACGGTAAGCGTAGAACAAACCGACGTGTAATATGACATGAGGAGTCATAAAGTCGGAAGATTAGTCCGAAATGGGTTATGAATGAAGCCTTAGACTACGGTCAAGGTCAACTAAAGTTCAAAAGCAAAAATAAACGATTCCAAACAAAACAAGGGATATCTTATGTACTTTTGCATAAAGACACGAATAAAAGATGATCTACGAGATCATCATAAACTACGGGATTATAAGTAGTGTTAAAGTCTACGGACCAAAATGACTCACGAGTCATAAATAGAAGGAAACGAACTGTTGGGTCTCACCTTAAAAAGGTGAACAATCTAAAGAAATAGCCTATGAGGCTAAGTGAAAGAACCTACGGGTCAATAGTGTAAGGCGAGGGAACTGATTATGATTCCCCGTCTAAAACGAGAACGAAAAAAAGAATAAATTGTGGGTTGTCAATTTCCTTGACATGAGTAATTGACATAGTTAAAGAGAAAAACTTTAAACTAAAATTCAGTATTAGTAAGAAACAATGTTTTAACAAATATAAATATTATGAAACGAATTCGAAAAATGATTAATATCAAGGAATATAGATCTTAACACCGATAGGTGCAAGGCGATACATTCGAAAGAAAGATTTTCGATAATAAAAAGTTGACATAAACTTAAACAAAACGTGATGTGATCACGGTCACAAAAAGTGATATAGAATACAATGTCGTAACGTGAGTTACGAGATATGAAATCAGAAAACACGCAAAAGGCCAGGTTGGCAATAAGATATACCCGAATGACGGGGAATAAAGTGACGACGACTAATCAGTCTAGCCGGTAAAACCTTTCGAAGTCGGAATAGTGTTACGACTTATACAAAGCGCTTGTCGATATAAGATTAGCTTGAAGTAAACATGTTGAAAATAAATACAACCGAGTGATCAGATGACAACTCGGTCAAATAAGTGACCAGAATAAGAAATACAAGATGAAAGTATCGGCCTATGAGGCCATACACGTGAAAGGCGCATACGCTCTAAAACCAAAAACGCATTATCCTGCTTTTTGGTAAGATTATTATATGCGAGCAATGCTCAAGTGATCACCGAAACTAAGAATCAGATGATCTAAACCAATAAAGTACGTGGGAAAGGTTTCGGGGACGAAACCTCTTTAAAGGGGGTAGACTTGTAACACCCCAAAAACGGGTTTGGTAATCAAACCCCGTTAATGCTAATAGACGGGTAAAATACCGTTAGCGGTAAAAGTAACCCGGTAAATATTAGGATTTAAATAAATAATCCTAATATTAAATAAAAAGTGAATAACAGATTTTAAGGAAATAAAATGGATAAAAAGCCTGAGTCAACGTGACTTAAAATAAAATAGATTATGACTTTCCGAACCCATTAAGTTAACTAGGAATAATGAACCTAGTTAATAAGAGGGAATGTTATTAGAAATAAGTAGGTTGTGGCCTACTTAATGACAAACCAAAACATGAGGGGCTAAAGGTGGGTAATGTAACATTCCTATTTTTATCATATAAGAATTTTAGGTTTGGTTAAATTTATTAACCACTAGTAACTAGTTTTATTTTTAATATAAATTATTCAACCCAAATAGTTTTAAAACTATTTTATATGTAGTTGGTTGGAATGTTATACTAATTAATTGGCCTATATATGGGTGACCTTTCTATTAAAATAAAAGTCTATAAAAACTTATATTATTAGACAGGTAGATTACGGGTAAGTTGACCGTTAAAAATATGAAGTACCTAGACAGGCCTAGGAACCGTATAATAATTAAATTATAAAAATACATTGTATTTGAACCTATTTCGTTTTGAATGAAACTTGGTTCAAAATGTAGATACAAATATTCTCATTCTAAAAGGCATATTCATTATTTTATAAAATGTCATACTTTAAAAGTTATACGTGCCAAATAAGTAAAAGCAGCTGAATTAATTAAAATATATAAACAATAAAATAATTAAAAGTTAACACTTAATTAATTAATTTAATATATGTTACGTATACCTAATAAATAATAAACTAACCATGAAAATTCAATACAAAGTGGACAGATGGATGGAAGGAATTAAAGGAGTGTGTATGTGTCATGAAAGGAATAAAATAAATTAAAATTGAAAGACTCATCAATTGAAATGATGGATGTGTCGTGTGTCTGAATGCATGCAACTTCTTGGAAGTAGTATAAATAGGTACACACACTTCTAAATGATTCATACTTTTTCTTTCGTCCCCCTCTATTATATTCATATATATATATATATATGTTTTTTCCCCTCTCTTTAGTAATAATAAGAGTTAAATGCTTGGTTGGTCCCTGTGGTTTTCAAAAATTGCAGACTTGGTCCCAATGGTTTACTAATTACACGCGTGGTCCCTAAACTTGTCAAAAATGCACTCGGTTGGTCCTTATATCTAACCCATGTTAATTTTCTCAGTTAAGTGAGTGTAAAAAGACTAGATTGCCCTTGAACTACAAAACAAAAACACTGATAAATATTAAAAAAAAAAACAATGGGGTCCACCCCTCATCTTCTTCCTCCTTTCACCACCACCACCACCACCACCACCACCTCCTCCACCTCCACCTCCACCTCCAACCTACCACCACCACCACTGTCACCTTCAACCCACCACCTCCATCGTCACCTTCAACTTCAACCACCCTCCACCTCCACCGTCATAAACAGCCACCACTAACAACATCATCATCCTCAAGGGCATTGTGACGACCATAACCACAAACAATTCCCACCCAATTACAGGAACTTGACTTTGAAACAACCCATCCATCAATTGGGGATTCCAATTGAAATTGACAAGAACCTGCAAACACCCAATAAAAAACAGAGATACCCATATCTTTTCTGCATAATCCATCACAGAAAACATGAAATTGAAGCAAAAATTCACTAACAAGATGAGAAGTTTTTCACAAACCCGTTTAACACAAGATGAGAAAACATGATTTGAAGTTTAACACAAACTATCTTGTCAACTCCAAATCGTTTCACGGAAACAATAACACCACCGGAGAACAACATAAACACATAAGTCACCAAAACTGAAATCGAAACCCTAACATAACATCAAAGTTCAAACATACACAAAACTCTATGTACACGGTACACCACATATAAACAAACAATTCGGAACAGATTTTGTACCTAACTCGCCATAGCAGGATAGAACATGTCCGATTTCCCTCGTCATCTGACTGATTGACATTTCAACATACACCAAATGTGCTAACATCAACAAACCCTAACTCAACCACATCTCTAACTCTAAACCACAAACACTGCAGCTAACGCAACCACAACAACAGATCCAGCAACGGCGACTCTGTTCAAGCTACTAGCATTAGGTGCACCGACGGAGCGAGATCAGTCGGAGTCGCTGAGATCGACGGCGGCAAAACGGTTGGAGAAGACGGAGCGAGATCAGTCGGAGGCGCCGGTGGAGATATGGTACGGCGGTGCAATAGTGGTGGAGGTGCCGGAGGGGAGACGGTGGATGTGGGTGTTCAGTAGTGGTGGAGGAGGGAAGATGGTGGTGGTGCTTGTAGTGGTGGTGGTGTAGGGTAGAAGAAGAAGAAGATATATTGTTTTAGAGAGAGAGAGCAGAGATCTGAGATGATGATGGTGATGAAGATGATAATAAAGAGAGTTTAATAAGCAAGGGTATTTTGGTCATTTAACATGGACTTAATTGAGAAATTTAACTGATGTTAGGGCTAGGGACCAACCGAGTGCATTTTTGATAAGTTTAGGGACCACGCGTGTAATTAGTAAACCATTGGGACCAAGTCTGCAATTTTTGAAAACCACAGGGACCAACCAAGCATTTAACTCTAATAATAATAAATCCATGCCCGTTTTAAGTGTTTTAACTCCCGATCACCGCTACCCTTTCCGATTGATCTGAGCCCCATGACGCATGTCAAGGCTCTGCCTGACTAAGTTCGTTGGGGTTCTGTCTCGTGACATAGGGATAAGGTTGAATTAGGGGTACTATACTTAACACGAGTACAAATATATATATATATATATATATATATATATATATATATATATTAAAATAGCTCAGAAGTTATACCCAAAATTTTTACCAGGAGGCTTTCTAGTTAAACCCTAAAGTTACAAAGTAGGTCCATTCTCTTTTCTCACCATTTTATTCATTTTTTTGTGATATAATTATATTTAAAAATACTCCAAAACGATCCGTAAGTAAAAACTCGGACACCTGAAACCCCAATCCATATCAAAAATCAAGAAATCAAGACTTGTGCTCTTCTTGCGGGTCGCGTAAAGAATAGGCAGGAGGTCACGCGGGCCGCGTCAACTCGAGAATTGACCGGATAAGCATCCGGGGCTACGTGTCATCCACGTGGCACACCTACTGATGACCCAGCAACCCTACGCGTAGACTAGGTGGCCACGCGGGCCGCGTGAGACCCAAATTCCAGCTATAAATAGAGCAGGCTACGAGCAGTCCTCTGGTGTCGAAAGTTTCTTTCAGAAACTAAGTTCTACTGCTCCAATTCGAATTTTACTTTCATAATAGCTAGGCGCTGCTACGATACCGGGTATTAACTCGATCGCTGCTACGATTCAATATCCGATCGATTGAAACTATCCGACATGATGTTTAAATGCTATACTTTGTCATTAGTCGTGAATCCGACAGGATGTTTGAGTGCCACCCCAAACCCGGGGTAGACTCTGTCATTCGTTGCGAATCCGATGGATGTTTAAGTGTTGCACTTTTTCATTCGTCGTGAGGGTTTTCATCTCGTGAGCTTATCGTAAAAGTTGTATTCAGTTACTTACCTAGTTTCATGTGCATTATTATTTAAACTAGGTATCAAGGCTCATCAGTAGGCTAAATTCTGCCCGTATAAATCTGCAATGTGAGTCATTCTCTTTTATCAAAATATTTTACAATACTCCATTTTCAAAAGTTATAATTACAGGGATTAAGTCGTGGTTATCTTAATCACTGGCTAGTGGGGTATTGTGCACATTACTAATTTCTCACGGGTTAGGCTAATAAATCCTCACCGTGATAAACGTCACTACTTGGGGTGGGACCCAATAGTGGTATGACCATCGTCACACGGGTGACAAGGCGCCAGATAAAAATAAGATAGAAGCCATTGTAATCTCTCTTATGTTGTAATTTATAACTAATGGTCATTTTATAAAACCTGAATGAACTCACCAGTATTTCCTGCTGACAAAACCTTTTTAAAACGCGTTTCAGGTAATTACAGTAGATCAGAATAAGAGTTGGATACAGCACTGAAGGGCTTTAAGAAGTGACTTATTTATTAATTAAATCAAATTAAGAAATATTGTTTTATGTAATTGAATCTATCCCTTATTAAAGCTACCTTTGTAAAACATGGGTTTATCCCATCTATTTAATAAATAAAATCCGGTGTTTTCTAAACTCTGATATTTTTCATAACTCACGGTCCTGATGAAATTTCCGCTGCACTACTTTTCAAAAATAACCACCGGTACCACTTGGCTGCTCGCGGCTCTCGATTTCGTCCAGGGTGGGGTCGTGGGTCGTGACAGAAGGTGGTATCAGAGCCACTGATTTAAGCCTATAGGAGTTGTGATAATAATACCTAAGCTTATATAAAAGAGTTAGGAGATTGCTATTAACTGGTAGCACACATGATAGCATTTAGACTTGAACTTAAGAAAAGATGCCTTAGTATAAGCTTCGAGATAAGCTAAATACTTGTGTAAATAAAGTGTGATGGATTTTGGTATGCCGTGAGAATGATAACTAGAACGTTGCAAGTATAATAAATAAGCAATAACACTTGACCACTGTTATTTCTTATTTATTAGTACTACTTTGTTCTAGAATATAATCTGCCATGTGAAAACTAATTTGCTTAGTCTTTGTTGAAAGTCATAATGCACTTTCCAAATCATGATTTAAGAAAAATACTATTTATGGGAAATATAAATTTCTTCTCCGGCAAGACTGGGTATGGTGTAGCAGACTCTCCAGCTTGTTCAGATATAACAGGGTTACCTCTCCGGCTAGAACCGGGTAAGAAGGTATATGATATGTCAGCAAGTGACAAAATTCCCTAAATAGTATCATGACCAGATATCTGACCGGTTCTTGGAAATATAAATCTGTTAAATACATTGACCTTACTAAGGGTATGTATATTACAACATGTGAAATATATGATTATATAGATATGTATATCTATAAGAAATTTCAAAAGCCAAATAAGAGTGAAGCACAAGCATATGTGTCAATAATAAATCTAGATTTCTTTATCAGGAATCTCTTGCATATATCTATAATTCCGATATCAAACATTATCTTGTTTGATCATCTACCTCGCAACTCTTGCGACAATATAAACAACGGAACCCTTTAAGTTGGGACGCCATCAAAAGTATAAAGAATTTCCAATGCGTTACCATAAACTATTAACGCAAGTAAGAAGCATGCAAAATTGTGCTAGTGCACAAGAAAACACATGAAACTTAAAATTTCACGTCCACAGACGTCGAAGTATATCACACACGACTTTCAAGGAAAGACCTCTGGAAAATATAATTAGGTACGACAACAATGCGAATCCCGTCAGTGGAAGAATTACTAATCAAAAAGCAGCACTTTGCCACATGATACTACAAACGACATGAATCTCGCTGAGGTACGTCGGAACAGGATTTCACAACCATCGGTGCACAGTCTAATCAGAGTCATAATTATTGACATTGCAAAAGAAGTCACATACCTTTGCAATTCCCCTATTTCCTTTATGACAAATATGCCATATTCGACATTCCATGATAATATCACTTAACAACGATTACCACACGAAATTCCAGATAAAGTTCTTATATTTCCTTCGTTGAAATTCTGACTTCTGCATATAACAAGTTGACTTTCGCATTTCTACTTCCCCTAATGGTCATCATACCATGAGGATTTCTTTCATAGTAGTAAATATTGATCTATTTCATTTCTTGGTAAATCCACACGTTACACATGCACTGTTTGTTGCGCATGTGGTTCGTTTGATTTATGAAGACCACTGGAGGGCTTCATTCCAATTTGTTGTTTTATCAAAACTCAAATATCATTTCGATATACCTGATTTTTTTGGCACTGTGAACCGCATTATTGCAAAATGATGACTCTTTATATCGAGTCAATGAATTTTTGAAAAACTCAATTTTCTTTGGCATACATGGTTTTTGTTGTGACCATGTCCGAACTTCCTTATTAATACATGAACTCGTTGTGTTTAAACCAAGATTCGATTGTTTGAACTTGCTCGCATTACGTATTCAACTCAAGGTCCCATATGATTGATTGCAGCTATCATATTCAAAATAATCCCAACAAGCACTTCGTTTGTTTTGAACCATAACAGGCTTGTTTTGTAACACCCTTATTATTATTTAACGGTTTTCGTATAGTTTATGAAGATAAACGGGTAATTATGATTTCAAATACATTGAAATTACGGGTTAATTAAACCTTTTACAGAATTAAAAGTAAACAACATAACGTGTGTAAGTTACTCATTTAACATAACAACGATACATAGTGCGGAAGCTTATTTCTTAATCGTGTTCGGTTCTTCATTATGCTTGATCGTCCACCGGTGCTAAAATCATACCTGAAACTCATAAAACATGAGTTGGATTAGTCATATGTAACTTAGAACGTATTTAAACGAGTCTGGGAAGCGAAACTGATTAAAATAAAATTTTTTCGCCAAAACGGGGTTCCGTCGCGTGTCACGGAGGAGTCAGGTTGTTCCTTCGCGTGTCGCGGGGGAAACCAGTTTCCAGCAGGTCTGGAGCTGGGTCCTGCATTTTCAGCTATGCCTGTTTTTACGGAAACGGCCATAACTTCTTCGTTATTGATCCGTTTTACCCGATTCTTTTTCCTACGCGTCCGTAATTTAATCCTCCATCTTATGGAGTTAAAATCCTACATCCAACATAAGAAATTTTGAGACTTCTAAGCCTTTGACTCGTTACCTTTTTACCGAATTTTAACCCGTTTATGCATTTTATCAAACAAACGTATTTGTTTGATTCCTATATCACATACACTTCTTCAAATTAATGTTACCTACCATATTAGGTTCTAATCATAGGTTTATTACACAATTTAAACCCGTTTTCGCTCGTATGCTTATTTTGACCCGTTAAGGGTATTTAAGCACTTTCGAGCCTAAAATCGCTTTCATTTGTATCTAACTTTATATTTTCACATTTCTTACCAAGTAGTCTTCCACCACAACTATATTTGTGGTGGATTTAATATGGAGATACATATATTCCGAGTTTTATCCCTCGGACTATCATTTTACGGCAAAGACCCATATTGTGTCATTTGACCCAAGATTTACCCTTTTCATTCTTTATACTTATTCAAAGTATTTGCTTGATCATATAACTTGTTTTAAAACGATTCTTAAGGTTCATTTACTCGATTTTGCTTACGAGGGATTTTTGGTCATCTTAAACCCTTTCTTTACAACAAAGGACTTTTCATGTCGTAATTGACCAAAATTCCACTTTTTAAACTAGGATCTTGTTTAAATAGCCATCATGTTTTTAAAACACAATGACAATAACTTAAATCATTCAGTTTACTTAAAAGATAACCCAATGTCCATTTTAACTTGTTTAGCCCTCATTGAACTTCAAGTTCTAATGATGATTTGACCAATTATACATACCTGGCTCGAATCAATATATTGACCCGTTTTGATACCTTGCCTTAGTAGCCGCTAAGTAATAGCGATGACAACATTCAATCGATATTTATTCCTGTAATCATGCAACTCGACAAAACATTAGCCGATATTGTCAAAGGGTGATATTTTCACCTTTTGACCCGTTTGGTCTATATGACCATTTACTTTTGCGAGATGGATTTATTATCATCTCGTCTACATAACTTGTACCGGTTTACACCATACGGTCAATTTACTTATAAATTTATTTCTTGATTATTTTGACCCCTTTATATCTTACGCCATAAAGTGTCCTTCAAAACTAACGGTTATCGTCAACGAGTGACTATATTGCCGTTTTACCCTTATTAATTGTATTGATTTACCTTATAAGGTAAATCACTCAAAACTCGTTATTTATTAGTCATTACATGACTAAATGACCTTATTAGCTCTTTTTAACCATTCAACATGGTTTATCATTATTGTCTTTTGTTTCGAACCTCGCACGTCGGGTCAAAACATCATAAGTCAAAATGTGACTTTTGATTAATCAAAATCTATAAAACCAATAGATATCAAATAAAAGGTGTAAGTTTTAACTTACCTTGCATCCCGAATACGCTTTTCCTTTATGCTTGACTCGTTCGACCCGCTTTCACCCCAAGCTTCACCTAGCTTGTTAAGCGCCAACTATTATTCGTCATTCGCAAGGTGGTTAGTTTAATCATGACTTAATACGATTATCCCACCTTACGCAATTCTATATCTAATTATCATTCATCATATCATAAGTCAGTTTGACTTTTTAAAAGTCAAATGCCTATTAGTATACTAGATGCATATTCAAGTTCATCAACTAGTTTTTGCATTCTTTAATTACCCGGTAGGCGTTATCTTTAGGCCACCGTTTCAACCAAAGTTCAAACCACGTTTATCACATTTCAATTACTTTAATTAGTTCAAGCGATTATCAAAAAATAATTTATTCATTCATTCACAAGAACAAAGGGTTCTCATCTATAAGTGAGACCCATTCATCATATCACTAGGATTCATCCCAACACCTTATATAATCAAGTTCTTCATATGAACTAATATACTACACGATTTCATACACCAATTTACATGAACGAAATTACCAATTTCATCATATCATACAAAAACCCACTTCAAGTCATGCACAAGCTTTCACTCAAACTTATAATTTGTTCAAGTATATTGCATCAACTACCACTTATGATGATTTCTAACACAAACATATCATCATCTTCATTATTAAGTCAAAACCCACTTAGCACATAATAGGGTAATTATCAAATCCCTAGTTTTGACAACAATTCATCAAATTTTCTACTAGGGTTTGTTTCTAAACCAAGATATAATCACAATAACACTCATAGAATCAATATTCATTCCAGAATTTCGATTAGGATTCTTCATCATAATCTCAAAGTATCACCAAATCATAAACTTTCAACATACCTTGTAATCCCCATGACTAGGTGATCACGAATTTGTGTTCATGCATTGATTTGGCTCTTGATTTGGGCTTCAATTTGATCAATTTGCTGAAGTTAGGGTTTGAGCTCTCCTGAGCTTTCTCCTGGTCGACCTCACACACGCACACACTATGTGTGGTGTATATATATATATATTTTTTTTGTTTTTAATAACTAAACCTTTTCCAAATATCTAACTTTGGTCCCTCATGTTTCGTTAATTATTAAGTAGGTTATAACCTACTTGTTTACAATCCATATTCCCTCTTATTAACCGGGTCAAACATTCCTAGTTAGCTTAGCGGGTTCGGGAATATTTATGACTAAGTTTATTTTAGGTCCCGTTAACTCGGGCCTTCTAAGCTTTTATTTCTTAAAAGCTTTTATTCACTTTTATTTATTATTAGGATTAATTATTTAAAATCCTAATATTTACCGGGTAAATTTTTACCACTAACGGTATTTTACCCGTCAGTAATATTAACGTGATTTGATTACCAAACCTGTTTTTGGGGTGTTACATGTTTGGTCTTCGACTTCATTAAATCGTTTCTTTGATCACGATCACCTTGTGGTGACGTTTTCACAAAATTGAAGCTTGCACTAATCTCGTTTTATACGGATTTAATTATTTATTTATATTGAATCTGCTTTGTTGATTTATTCTATAAAAGCAATCTTAACACAATCGTGTGCTAAGATAATGATACACAAATTCATGTCATATTTCAGTGTATCTCTTAATGGTTCTTACAGCATCAATCGAGCATTTCGTAATATTTATTGCTTTATCATTTTCAATCGAAAAACATTATTCAATTGTTTCAATTTCAATCAAAAATCCTACTAGATTTGTTTGAAACAAACATTCGAACTTAATTCATTTAATTTAAAAACACGGTGAACTCGTTCAGTCACCGCTATTATTATTTCGATCACTACGACACCTTGGGGTGGCGTTTTCTTTAATTTGAAACTTGAGTTAATCTTCTTTTCACACCTAATGTATGGATTTATTTTTGTTAGTTCATTATCTTAAACAGTCTTAATACAATTATGTGTTAAGATAAGAGTACACAAATTCATATCATATTCTGGTGTACCTCTAAAAGTTTCTTTCATCATTGATCAAAAATTCTATGATATTCATTTGGTATTATCATCATCATTTGAAAATCCTATTCGAAATGAATATCCAAATTTACTTCATTAAAGCTTTCAGTTAATTACACGGTGAATTTGTTCGATCACCATAATTATTGAACTATTTCAATCATTACGACACCTTGCGGTATCGGTATAAACTTGTAGCTTGGGCTAATCACAATCATTCGAATCATTCAAAACCACATCTGTCTTTCGACTCATCATTTAAAAATCATCTTAATGCAATTATGTATTAAGACAATGATACACTAACTCTATTGTATTTCGGTGTATCCTTGCAATTCACTCATCTCAACACACTGATTTTTCTCATATCATAATTCAATATTTGACAAATCATTTTCATGCTTTTATTTCATTTAAGCTTGTTGATTCTGAGTCTTACTCAGTTGACAATCAAAATAAGTTTTCTTTTGATAGTAAATTCTATTTGATTCTAAAAGTCATTTACAACTTGTAAACATTCGATTTAGACATCTATTAATCATATATCTCTTTTGACTTGAACCTAGTCACCATGAAAATTTTATCATTTCATCTCATTCGTTTGACATCGATCTCTTGAATTGATTCAGTTGAACCATTGAGTCCTATTTATCGTACAACTCATATTCACAAAATTTAATATTTTGATTCTGTGTCATCTACCTTAATATTGTTTTTATTGACTAAAACATGACATAAGTCTAAAAGAAATATCGTAACCCAAATCTCGAGGACGAGATTTAAAATAAGGTGGGGAGGATGTAACATTCCTATTTTTACATATAAGAATTTTAGGTTTGGTTAAATTTATTAACCACTAGTAACTAGTTTTATTTTTAATATAAATTATTCAACCCTAATAGTTTTAAAACTATTTTATATGTAGTTGGTTGGAATGTTATACTAATTAATTGGCCTATATATGGGTGACATTTCTATTAAAATAACAGTCTATAAAAACTTATATTATTAGACAGGTAGATTACGGGTAAGTTGACCGTTAAAAATATGAAGTACCTAGACAGGCCTAGGAACCGTATAATAATTAAATTATAAAAATACATTGTATTTGAACCTATTCCGTTTTGAATGAAACTTGGTTCAAAATGTAGATACAAATATTCTCATTCTAAAAGACATATTCATTATTTTATAAAACGTCATACTTTAAAAGTTATACGCGCCAAATAAGTAAAGCAGCTGAATTAATTATAATATATAAACAATAAAATAATTAAAACTTAACACTTAATTAATTAATTTAATATATGTTACGTATACCTAATAAATAATAAAATAACCATGAAAATTCAATACAAAGTGGACAGATGGATGGAAGGAATTAAAGGAGTGTGTATGTGTCATGAAAGGAATAAAATAAATTAAAATTGAAATTGAAAGACTCATCAATTGAAATAATGGACGTGTCGTGTGTCTGAATGCATGCAACTTCTTGGAAGTAGTATAAATAGGTACACACACTTCTAAATGATTCCTACTCTTTCTTTCGTCCCCCTCTATTATATTCATATATATATATATATATATATATATATGTTTTTTCCCTCTCTTTAGTAATAATAATAAATCCATGCCCGTTTTAAGTGTTTTAACTCCCGATCACCACTACCCTTTCCGATTGATCTGAGCCCCATGACGCATGTCAAGGCTCTGCCTGACTAAGTTCGTTGGGGTTCTGTCTCGTGACATAGGGATAAGGTTGAATTAGGGGTACTATACTTAACACGAGTACAAATATATATATATATATATATATATATATATATATTTTAAATAGCTCAGAAGTTATACCCAAAATTTATACCAGGAGGCTTTCTAGTTAAACCCTAAAGTTACAAAGTAGGTCCATTCTCTTTTCTCACCATTTTATTCCCTTTTTTGTGATATAATTATATTTAAAAATACTCCAAAACGATGCGTAAGTAAAAGCCCGGACACCTGAAACCCCAATCCATATCAAAAATCAAGAAATCAAGACTTGTGATCTTCTCGCGGGCCGCGTAAAGAATAGGCAGGAGGTCACGCGGGCCGTGTCAACTTGAGAATTGACCGGATAAGCATCCGGGGCTACGTGTCATCCACGTGGCACACCTACTGATGACCCAGCAACCCTACGCGTAGACTAGGTGGCCACGCGGGCCGCGTAAGGGTCGAGCCAAGGCTCACGCGGGCCGCTTGAGACCCAAATTCCAGCTATAAATAGAGCAGGCTACGAGCAATCCTCTGGTGTCGAAAGTTTCTTTCAGAAACGAAGTTCTACTGCTCCAATTCGAATTTTACTTTCATAATAGCTAGGCGCTGCTACGATACCGGGTATTAACTCGATCGCTGCTACGATTCAATATCCGATCGATTGAAACTATCCGACTGGATGTTTAAATGCTATACTTTGTCATTAGTCGTGAATCCGACAGGATGTTTGAGTGCCACCCCAAACCCGGGGTAGACTCTGTCATTCGTTGCGAATACGATGGATGTTTAAGTGTTGCACTTTGTCATTCGTCGTGAGGGTTTTCATCTCGTGAGCTTATCGTAAAAGTTGTATTCAGTTACTTACCTAGTTTCATGTGCATTGTTATTTAAACTAGGTATCAAGGCTAATCAGTAGGCTAAATTCTGCCCGTATAAATCTGCAATGTGAGTCATTCTCTTTTATCAAAATATTTTACAATACTCCATTTTCAAATGTTATAATTACAGGGATTAAGTCGTGGTTATCTTAATCACTGGCTAGTGGGGGTATTGTGCACATTACTAATTTCTCACGGGTTAGGCTAATAAATTCTCACCGTGATAAACGTCACTACTTGGGGTGGGACCCAATAGTGGTAGGACCATCGTCACACGGGTGACAAGGCGCCAGATAAAAATAAGATAGAAGCCATTGTAATCGCTCTTATGCTGTAATTTATAACTAATGGTCATTTTATAAAACCTGAATGAACTCACCAGTATTTCCTGCTGACAAAACATTTTTAAAACGCGTTTCAGGTAATTACAGTAGATCGGAATAAGAGTTGGATACGACACTGAAGGGCTTCAAGAAGTGGCTTATTTATTAATTAAATCAAATTAAGAAATATTGTTTTATGTAATTGAGTTTATCCCTTATTAAAGCTACCTTTGTAAAACGTGAGTTTATCCCATCTATTTAATAAATAAAATCCGGTGTTTTCTAAACTCTGATATTTTTCCTAACTCACGGACCTGATGAAATTTCCGATGCACTACTTTTCAAAAATAACCACCGGTACCACTTGGCTGCTCGCGGCTCTCGATTTCGTCCAGGGTGAGGTCGGGGGTCGTGACAGGTAAATAGGAAAATGTTTTAATTAAAACGTTTATAAAAAAAATTAAAACACACACAAAGGTGTGTGTTCTAAATCGACCTCCATGAGACAAAAAGGGGTGAAAACCCTAGCTCCACCAAATCTTCAAATTGAAGGATCAATCGAAGGCCAAATTCGGATTTGAATGTATATAAACGATCACCAAGTCAATGGGATCGTAAGGTATGTCGAATTTTTGACATTCATGAAGTTGTAAAAATTAGTTAACTTTGCATGATCCGATCTATGTATGAATCGTAGAGGCTATGGCCAAATTAGTGAAGTATAATTGCTTAGGAACAAACCTTAAGTAGAAATTTGAAGTAAAATTGCCATGACTAGGTGTTTGAATGGATTACCACACTTAGATAAGTGGGTATTGACTAGATAGTGAAGGTGATGATATGTTTGTGCTAGAAATCATCATAAATGATAGTTGAAGTAAGACACTTGAACAATTTGCAAGCTTGAGTATTTGATTATACATGATAGAGGATGAATTTTGATGTTAGTCTTGGTAAAAAATGACTAGTTATGAACTAGTTAGTAAATGTGTAACATTATGCCCATTAGGTGTTTGCTAAAATACCTAAATGAAAGCTAAAATATTGAAATTTTGAGTGAAACGCACATTTGAATAATATGACAAATTATGCAAAAAAAAATGAAACGATAAGAGTTCTAAATATCATGTTGATTTAGACATATTTGTGTAAACCATGTGATCAAAAGTAGTTAACTTTTGATAAGTTAAGTTAACTAATGATGAAGTTGAATAGTAGTTTCGACATAGAAAGTAAGTAAGGTGGAATAGTCGAGATTGTTAAAGACTGTTAGGCCCTAAAGTGTGAGACTGACACATCAAATTAACATAACGGGCTATGGTTACGAACTGGGTCTTACCGGGTTAGTTTATATTAGGTTGTGGACCTTTATAGGTCACTTGGGCCAAGCTATAGGCCATGTGGGCCAAGCAGGCCCAAGGGAAGCCCATGTGGGAAGTGGGCTTGTCTATGTATATAAACAAGTTTTCAACTTGTTTTTAGGTTTGAACTTCTTAGAGTCTCATAGTTTCAGAATTTCCTACAGAGAGTCAGAGAGAGGCGATTTGGTGGTGTTGGAACTTGTACCAGACGGTTTTGCTAGTTGATAGTAATAGAATCGTGTGCAAGTTTGAAAGTGATTCGGTACCGTGTTTTTCGTATTTTCAGTTTTTCGTTTAATTCTTGAATCACCAATTGATTGGATTCCTCACAATCAATTGGTTGTTTGATATCATTGAAAGATCCGGTTATACGGGACTTACAAGTGGTATCAGAGCCATTAGAACCTATTTCTAGGCTCGGTGTGATATCAAAGATTCAAGTTTTCTGAAATTTTTGAGTTGGTGTTCTTCGCGTTCTTCATTGTTGTTGGGATTGAACCCTATCAGAGGAACAGATAATGTAAAGCCAAAACTGGATCAAAGCAGTGGATCCAGAATAAGCAGACGTTTATAGTTGGTTCATGCAAATCTCTCCCCTTGAAAGTGGTTTCATATCTGCTGACCTCCTATCCGCTGATCATACTAAGTGCTGACCTACAACTGCTGCTTCATATCTACTGACCAATGTCAAAGACTGATGGAAGACCAAAGCTCTGTTGACTCAATCTACTGCCTTGAGTCAAGTATTGCTGATCCGGACAAGCACTGCTGGGTTCACAGCAGTGGAAGGATACAGCAGCTGTTTATGTGTCTTTTATGTAATGTAATGTAATAGCAGTAGTTACTACATCAGTGTTTATAGATCAGTAGTTAGAGTTTGTTAGGAGGTTAGATGTCACTTTCATGGTGACGTCAGCTAAGATGCTCAGTGGTTTGCAAGTGCCTATAAATAGCTCAGTACTTTGTACTGTTCTATTAGCTCTTTCACCACATCGTCTTCTTTGCACGAACAAACTACTGAGCTCTGGCTGAGGGGGAGTTTGCATTCTTACATCAATCATTGTAATCGTTGTTGAAACAAATTCAATCATTCGGTTCTTTGTGAAAAGATGTTTGATAAAAGTATTACTCTCGTTTGATTGTATGCAAAGTTTGCTTTCATCTTATTTCCGCTGCACAACTCTTTCATTTCCATCTTAATTACAAACGAAAATACAATCAAAAAGAAACTCAGATCCAACAATTGGTATCAGAGCTTGGACAGTCAAATTTTGATTTAACAATCATTTTGACGTAAATAGTTCAGCTCATAACAGTTGATACTGATCGTTTGTTCGTCCGTTGAAAAACAGAGCAAGGATTAATCACCATTAAAGTTGATTTCTCAGTGTCTGTAAAACAACAAGAATGACGTCACAATCTCAGGATGATAAAAACAACATCGGCTCACTTTTTAAACCACCTATGCTAAAAAGAAATGAGTACAACATCTGGCAGAGAAGGATGGGTCACATCCTTGCTCAACAAAGCACAGGTTGTTGGAGGTCTGTCATTTATGGTCCCCATGTTCCTTCAGTGCCAAGTGCTGAAGATGCTAAAAAGTTCGTTCCAAAACCAGTTGAAAATTATACCGAAACCGACTTTCAAAAGATCGAACTAGATGCTAAAGCTTTTAGCATCATAGCATCAGCGCTGCCCAATGAGATATATGCTGGACTGTTACATTGTAATAGTGCTAAAGAGTTATGGGACGCACTTAAGGAACAATTTGGGGGAACTGAGGAAGTAATAGAAAACAATAGGGAAATCCTGAACCAACAGTATGAAACATTTTGCTACGTTAAAGGTGAATCACTAACGCAACAATTTGAGCGTTTCAGCTGTCTCATCAGTGAACTGAGGCTTGTTAACACCACTTTTACAAACTCAACTCAAAATAGCAGGTTCCTCAGGTCACTGCCAGAAAAATGGGACACCATAGCTTTTGTCACCCGAAACTCACCTGAATTCAAGGATCTGACCTTGACCCAACTCCACGGTCGACTCCTGACCTATGAAAGGGAGTTGAACCAGAAAAGGAGGTTACAAGAGTCAGGAAAAGTTACCGATGATTACACTTTCGGTAATACTGCTCTTCTGGGTCAAGAAGAATCTGGGGGCAGTGGTAAGGACCAGGGTTTTGATCACTTCATTGACATAACTGCTGGTGCAAATTTTAACAACCCTGATCCTCACTCTACTAGTTATGCATTCACTGCAAATGAAAACCAGATGTCAGACAATTTAAGCTTTGAACTAAATGATTTGCAACATTTTGATCCCACTGATTTAGAGGAAATGGACATTCTGCACCAACTGGCTTTGCTAAGTGTTAGAACTAGCAAGTTTTACAAAAGAACAGGGCGAAAATTCCCAGGTCTGCATGGGAATCTAAGGGTTGGGTTGGATAAATCGAAAATCAAGTGCTATAAGTGTAATAGGTTGGGACATTTCGCTAGGGAATGTAGGAGTCAAACTACTGGTCCCATAATTACTCATCCTAGCTCAAATCCTAGACCTCAAAACCAAAACACTGTGCACTATGCCCAATATACCCCAGCAGCTCAAGTGAACACTGCTCACTATGCTGCTGCCCCTGTGCCAGTACATTATGTCCAAACTACTGTTCCACAAATCCAATATGTTCAAACCCCTGCTCCACAGGTACAAGTGCAACCTGTTGCACTTCAAACCACTGCTCCAGCAGCAGCACAACCAGATCAACAAAGTTTTTTCACTCAAGGGTTTGTTGACTGGAGCAGTATGCCTGATGATCTTTGTGATGAAAATTTTGCACTCTATGCTTCTAATAATTCTTCACATGATGAATTTTGTTTAATGGCATTAGAGTCAATACAGGAGGGGGTTGAAGCTGAGGAGGAACAGCAGTGCTTTGAAACAGTGGAAGAGGTGATTGAAGCAGTGGTTACTGCTGTGGCTGGTGAAGTACTGTTGGAAGAAAGTTCAGGTACTTTGATTGAACCAATGACAGATCCATGGTCCATAGAGGACAAAGAAGAAGAGAAAGAAGAAAAGGCTGGTGAAAAGAAGGTAAGAGCTGATGATGATGAAGAGCATCAATGTGATTGTGCAATGATGGCAGCTGCCAAGGTATCTCCTCAAGTTCTTGAAAAACTGTGTTCAGACAATTGCATAATTGCTTTTGCTAACATCAAAGAGGTGAATGAAAACCTTCGGGATAAAATCTTAACTGATGAGGTCAAATTTGAAAGCTCTTTAAAAGAACTTAAAAATAAATTGACTGAAAAAGAAAAAGAAATCAGCTATTTGAAAGAAGAGCAAAGTATAACCAAAACCCAACTTCAAACTATGGTAGAAAAATACCAAGTTTGCAAAAAGGAGTTGGAGTCTGCCCAGATTACTTGTGAAAGATGGGTGGAATCCTGCAAAGGATATGAGGTTATGCTTGAAAAACAGAGAAAAAGCAATGTGAAGTTTGGGGTTGGGTATAGAAAACATGATGATGAAAGCACTGCTTTTGAAAACTCTGTTCAAACCACTGATGTAACCACTGAGTTCATCCCCAAAAACAAGAATGGCCAAGAAGTGAAAATCACTGACAAACTTGGTAACAAAATCACACTTGACAGACCAATGGAATCCTCTACTTTTGTGGAGCTTGAAGAATACCAGTTTAAACCAAAATGGTCTGATGAGTGTGACATTCTTGAAAATTTCAAGCCAATGGACTTTACATCAATTGATGGTGTCAAGGCTCCAAAAGCTAAAGTCATTCCTCTCAAGGACATCCCAGCAGTGGTTAAAACCTCTGCTGCAAAGGAGTCTGAAAAGAGAAAGAAGAAAGAAAAAATTGATAACTTGTTTTGTGAATTCTGTGAAAAAAGGAATCATCTAACAAAAGATTGTTTCCATTTGAAAGCTTATGATTTAAACAAAACAAGTGTCATTGTTTCAGCAGAAAGCTGCATTGTCTGTGGTAAAACAAACCACAAAACTCAAGCATGTGTGTATCTCAAAAACTTTGATGTGAAAAAGAATGAGTACATAGCGAAAACATCCTTGAGTTCATCATCATCATCCACCTCATCATCTGTCAAGTTCACCAAGAAACAACCACTGTTTGTGCCAGTTCAAACAGCTGTTACAAAACAGCTGAACCAAACATCTGTCAAAAGAGATGTTCAGGTTACTGATGCACCCCCTGCCAATCAGTTCAGGAAAGGCAGAGAAAAACAGTCTTACCAAAGGATTCCTCACGTTTATGAGGCCTACAAAAGGCCCTCTAAACCCAAAGTGAACAAGCATCCTTTTGGTTACCAGCAGATGATTGGTCAGGACCCACAACAGTGGTTAGAGAAACACTGTCCTAAAACAGTTCAAACCCCTGACCTAACCACTGTCCATCATCTTGCATCCATTCCAGACACTGTTGAGACCCCATCCAAAGCCTTATTGGCTTTGGAGACCTTAATGAACTAATCCTTTTACTTCATGTGCAGGGAGCTTCTGCATGCTTTGATAGTCTTTGGTATGTAGATAGTGGAGGCTCCAGGCACATGACAGGATGTAAAGCCCTCCTCAAAGACTTTAAAATCCATGGTGGGGGTGATATATCCTTTGGGAATAACAGTAAAGGGAAGGTTCTGGGGTCTGGTACAGTGCAATCTGGAAATATAAAATTTGAAAATGTCAATCTAATAGACAATCTAAAATTCAACCTTCTGAGTGTGTCCCAAATGAGTGACAAGGGATTTGGGTCATTCTTCACAAAAGACTGTTGTAGGATTGTTGGACCAGAAATGGTAAAAAAGATTGAAGCAATAATCAAAACTGGTCAAACTAAACTTGTTGCTCAAAGAAGTGGCAATGTTTATGTTGTTGACATGTCAAAAGAGTGTCCCAGAGCTGATGCCTGTCTGTTCTCAGCTGCCTCTAACAAAGAGACAGAACTTTGGCACAGAAGGCTGGGACACACAAATCTTAAAACAATCACAGAAATTTCAAAAAATGGTTTGGTGAGAGGCCTACCACAAAAATTGTTTTCATGTTCTGAACATTGCATTTCCTGTTTAAAAGGAAAACAGCATAAAAGTTCTTATAAGTCCATTGAAGAGTCCAAAACAACCCAGTGTTTGCAAATGCTACACATGGATTTGTTTGGCCCAGTTCAAGTCATGAGCCTTAAAAAGAAGAGATATTGTTTGGTTATTGTTGATGACTTTTCTAGGTTCACATGGACTTTCTTTTTGCACTCAAAAGATGAAACTGCAGGCATTTTGCAAGACTTTGTAATACAGGTTGAAAAGCAATTTGACCTTCCAGTAAAAAGCTTCAGGAGTGACAATGGCACAGAATTCAAAAATAGGGAGTTGGATGCCTTCTGTGTGAAGAAAGGGATTGTAAGGCAGTACAGCATCCCAAGAACACCAGAGCAGAATGGGGTAGTGGAAAGGAAGAACAGAACTCTGATTGAGGCTGCCAGAACCATGCTTGCAGATTCAGGTTTGCCATTAACTTTCTGGGCAGAGGCAGTAAACACTGCTTGCTATGTTCAGAACAGAGTTTTAATAAACCCCAGGCACAAAAAGACTGCCTATGAAATTCTGTATAAAATTAAACCACTGATCTCATATTTTAAAGTGTTTGGCTGCCCATGCTTTATTTTGAACTTAAAAGATTCCATTTCAAAATTTGCAGCCAAAATTGATTGTGGTTATCATCTGGGATACTCAACCACTGCCAAGGCCTACAAAGTGTTTAATACACGGACCAAGGCAGTGGAGGAGACTTTGAATGTTAAGTTCAATGAACTTTCATCAATGAAAATCCTAGCAAACCCTGCAGATCTGTTTGATCTTGAAAAATTCACTTTTGAAAATACTGCTGTCAAGACTAACAGTGCAGGTCCATCAGAGGATACAACACCAGACTATGGGTATGAAATCATCATCCCTCAAAGGTCTGCCACAAAGGGAAAAGCATCAGCTGTTTAAAACAGTTGTCAAAGCTCTACCACTGCTACCTCAACAGTTGTTGACCAAAGTAGCCCATCAACCACTGCTTCCACATCCTCAAACACTGCTGACAGAAGTCCTCAAACAGTGGATAAAAGCCAGCAGTTGTCCACCTCATTACCTCCTATTCCACCACCTTTTGAAACCACTGCTGGATCATCAAAGTCCCCAGCAGTGGTTAGCTCAGATGATACACATTTGCAGCCTTCACCAACCAATGCCATCATACCATACCAAGGAGATTTAATCTTCTTGAGATCTCATCCACCTGATCAAATCATTGGCAACATAAATGAAGGGGTGCTCACAAGAAGCCAAACCCAAAACATTTGTCTTTTTGCTGGTTTTCTATCACTCCATCAGCCAGTCAAGTACCAAGAGGCACTGAAAGACAACAGCTGGGTAGAAGCCATGCAAGAGGAGCTCCAACAGTTTAAAAGACAACAAGTATGGGAGCTTGTACCACTGCCAGAAGAGGTTAGTCCCATTGGCACAAAGTGGGTCTTCAAGAACAAAACTGATGAAAGGGGTATTGTTGTCAAGAATAAAGCCAGGCTTGTGGTTCAAGGTTACAGACAGGAAGAGGGGATTGATTATGATGAAACATTTGCCCCTGTTGCAAGATTAGAAGCAATTAGACTGTTCCTGGCCTTTGCTGTCAACCACAATATGAAGGTGTTTCAAATGGATATCAAAAGTGCTTTCCTCTATGGTACAATTCAAGAAGAGGTGTATGTTTGTCAACCTCCAGGTTTTGAGGATCCATTTTATCCAGATCATGTCTACAGGCTAAACAAAGCCTTGTATGGCTTGAAACAAGCACCAAGGGCCTGGTATGAAACTCTTTCCAACTTCCTACTCTCAAATGGTTTCAAAAGAGGTACCATTGATAAAACACTGTTTTTAAAATGGAGAGGGAAGGATTTAATGATTGTCCAGATTTATGTGGATGACATTATCTTTGGAAGCACATGTAACTCAATGTGTGAAGAGTTTAGAGAACTCATGACAGCTGAGTTTGAAATGAGTGCAATGGGTGAGCTGCAATGCTTTCTTGGTCTCCAAGTACAGCAAATGCAAAATGGAACTTTCATTCATCAAAGCAAATATGCTAAAGAACTTTTAACCAAATTTGATATGAATGATTGTAAACCATGCAGCACACCCATGGCAACAAATAAGCTAGTCATGTCTGATGAAAAAGATGAGCTGATTGACCAAACACTTTATAGAAGCATGATTGGGTCTTTATTGTACCTAACTGCATCTAGACCAGACATCATGTTTGCAACATGTGTCTGTGCAAGAAGTCAATCAGCTCCCAGAAAATCAAATCTCATTGCTGTAAAAAGGATCTTCAGATACATAAAAGGTGCTCCCACACTTGGTATCTGGTATCCAGCTAATGGGAACATCAAGCTTTCAGGTTTTTCAGACAGTGACTTTGCTGGATGTCACACTACAAGGAAATCCACATCAGGAGGGTGCCAGTTTCTAGGTGACTGCTTAGTTTCTTGGCAAAGCAAAAAGCAAGCAGCTGTTTCAACATCCACTGCTGAAGCTGAATACATTGCTGCTGCAAGCTGTACAGCCCAACTCCTGTGGCTTCAAAATCAGTTGCTGGATTTTGGTATCACTGCCTTAAAGACACCACTCATGTTGGACAGTCAGGCAGCAGAAAATATCATCAAAAATCCAGTTTCCCACTCAACCACCAAACATATCGACATCAGACATCACTTTGTGAGGGACTGCTATGAAAAAGGTTTGATTTCTCTGCATCATGTCCCAACTAAAGACCAGCTGGCTGATGTGCTCACAAAAGCACTTGATACAGCTACTTTTGAAAGTTTGGTCTCTAGGATTGGGATGCTGAACATGGAATAACAAGCAACATCTTGTTTTTCTATAAATAAAAGCAACAAAATGTTTTCAGAAAATCAAAACTTCATCCTTAAAAATAGTTAAAAATGAAAATTTTTCATTAAGTCCTTAAAAGTCTGCCATTAACCACTGATTGTTCAAAAGTCTGCTATCCTTCAAAAGTCTGTCCACTGCTGAAAGTCAACCCCTGCTCTCTCATTATTTTGATAAACTCTGTTGTTCAAAAGCAGTGTCTTATCCACTGATATGCTATCCACTGATAGTAAAAATCATCCCCTGCTTTCATACCACTGCCTTCATCAGTCACTTTCAACAAAAGTACTGTCCTTCACTTTCAACAGGGGTTGTCACGTGGACAGTACATATTGGTCAGACCTTTTGTAACGGCTGCCACCTCAGCATTCACTTTCTTTCCTATAAAATCCCCCACTCACCACCAAAACAGGGTTTTACTGTCGAATTGAATTCTTAAAAATTCTCTTCTCAAAACAGTTTTTCTTCACATTTCTTCACAAATTTCTTCGATCAATCATCCTCAAAATGACAAAATCAAAGAAATCTTCAAAACCCTCATCCAAATCATCATCGAACACAGCCTCCCAAAAGGAAATCTCCACTGAAATTCCACATAAACCATCTCACAATCTCCTGGGTCTTCTCACAAAACCAGGAACAACCAACGTGTTCGATTTCATCATTGACATCATGGCAAAATCAAAGTACAAAACTTTGATCACTGCCGATGCACCAATCTATTTGGCGACCCAGAGGGAGTTTTGGAAGAATGCAACCCTTGAAAAACAAGGAGACACTGCAACCACCATACACTCTTCTATAAAGGGTAAAGCTGTCCAAATCACGCCACAATCCATTTCAGAGGTCTTTCAACTCGGTGATCAGGAAGGTAAAATTTCTTTCACTAAAAACGAGTTAAAAATTGACTTCATTGAGAGAGGGTATGAAGCCACAATGATGAAGAAAATTACCTTAGAAAAAGGTTATTTTCCTTCTGCAACCCGATTTTTATTTCATACCCTCCTACTATGTGTTTCAAACAAAACCACTTCTTTCAATGAAATCCCTTTAAAGATTCAAAATCTGGGATATGCAATTCTTCAAGGAGAAAATTTTAACTATTCTCGGGAAATTTTTAAAGATTTGGTTAATAATGTTGAAACAAAATCATTCTTACTGTTTCCAAGGTTTTTAAGTTACTATTTTTCAAAGAAATTCAGTAAGGATGATTTAGCTATAATAAACCAAGGTGATTCTACTCAAATAAACAGTTTAACAACTGAAACTTTTTCAAGAATGTTAGCACTTTGCAAAACACAAGCAGAGGTGCCTGAGCAGATTTTAGCAGTTACAACTGCTCCTCAGGTATCTGCTGCTGAGCCCACTGCTCAAGGTGATCAGAGCAGCAGCACAACTGCTTTGAAACCCACACCTAAAATCATCAAAAAGCCCACAAAAATAAAAACACAAAAACCCTCCAAAACCATCAAAAAGGCATCTCTGGAGGATGAGATACCAGAGCTCCTGCCAGTGACAACACAAAAGTCACAAGAAACCACTGCTGCTACTTCCTCACAGCAGTTGGTACAAATATCTCAACCCATAGCTGAAACTCCTCCTGTTTCTTCACAAAAAGAACAGGTTGTACAAATAGGGTCTCCACATCATGATGCTCTGGAAACACTCGTTTCTATCATCCACAGTCCAATGCCCGGGACACATCCTATTTCTACACCAACCATCACATCCACAATTCCCTCACCAATAAAACCACTGTTGGATGCAATTGATTTGAACCAGGCATTATCCAGTCCTTCTCAATCACCTATTAATGAGAATATACCTCAACACCTGACTGGGTCTGCTGCATCAATCTTTGCTAACCCACCAACACAACCTGAGGAGGTTACACCCCTTGAGTTACAAGTAACTCTTGGTGGTATTCCAAGCGAAGCAGCCACTACAACTGTTACACCCACTGGGTTACATTTGGACAGTGGTTACATTCATAAGACTTCCTTGGAGGCAATTCCTTTTATAGCACCTCTGCCAACCACCAGTGGATTTATTTATCCTACTGGCAACATCAAAAGGTTGTCAAGTGTTGAAGGAAGAAGACCCCAGTACCAAGAAAAAGGGGCATCAGTGGTAAATGTTTGGAGTATATTCCCTACATCTACCACTGATAAAACCACTGCTAGTGGGAAATCAGATGATCCCATTAACTTGGGTGATGGTTTAAAGTACCAGAAATTGACGGATCGTATTGCAAAACTTGATAACTCTGTTGCAGAACTCAAAGATATGCTACAACAGGTGTTACACGTTCAGAAGGTACAATCAACTGCTGTTCCACCTCAAGCATCTGTTCCACAAAGGGCACCTGCTACAAATGAGCTCTGGAATTTATTTCAATCTTTTCTCCAACAACAAGCACAATTAGCAGATCAGCAACATGAAAAACATGTACAACAGCTGAGAAATACACTGGAGTCAAGGTTCAAGAACACTCAGGCTGATTTAAAGGCTCTCAAAACTCAGATCTTACACACCACTGGCACTGCTCCTCCAAAAGTCCGCTACATTTATCAACTCCCAGAAGATAATGCCAAAAAGGGGGAGAAAATTCAGGAGTGGAAAAGGAAGGGTATAGAGGATGGTCTCTATCTTGAACCAGAAAATTCAAACATGACCAAAAAGATCCCTTTGCCAGATGGTAGCAAGAAAATTGATGTGACAACAAATGCACTAGCAGAAGCAGCTGCAAGTGTAAAAAGGGATAGAGAGGCCAAAAGGAAAGCCAGGGTGGAAAGAATGGATCATCCAGAACAGGGTACTTCTGGGTCAAGGGATCATGAAAATCCTGTTGAGGAAAAGAAGAGGCCTACTAGAAAAGTAAGGCAACCCAAATCCATTCCTATCAGACGTTCAAAGTCTGCTAAAAAATCACCAAACAAAACAGCTGATGCAGCAGGAGTTACAAAAACTACTGCTTATCAAACAGTTGTTCCATCAACACACACCACTTCAACACACACAACATCCACTGCTTTACCATCATCATCACCAAAAACAACACCTGCTGACATACAGCAGAAGACAGCAGATGTTATAACATCTGTTGTAATGACAACAGTGGTTGAAACACCAGTTGTTTCAACAGCTGTTAGTCAATCACAATCCACTGCCACAACATCCACCACCACTGTTCCATCCAAAGCATCATCAGTCCCTCCTACAAAAAGGAGAAGACTAGTACTCAAAGATGATGACAATTCACCACCACAAACATCTTCAAAATCTTTAACACTTGTCACAATACCAAAACCTGTTCCTCTCTCTTCAGTTCCAATGTACAAGCCCTTACCTCCTGCAGGTGTTCAATTTCCTCTTGAACTAGCAGCTGTTAGAGATGAAATAAAATCCTTCTACTATGAGGATGACCCTGCCAAAAGGAGGTTGCCATCAATAAAGGGATATCCTTGGCCTAAAAATGTTGATGAATACTTAGATATCAAAGCCAAGCAAGCAGAGGATATCTCAAAAAGAAACACACAAGGGAAGTCTGACAAAGAAATTTCAAGAAATTATCAATATCTGCTTACACAAGTCAGATCCCTAGAGCAATTTGCAAAAAATGTTAGTCAACAAATTTCTGAAAGAGCAGCCGAATCTCTGAAGAAAGACTACATTGAAAGCATCATGGCTCACAAAAAGTACAAAGGAGAGAGATATATGTACAAAGAGTGGACTGTTCCTGAGCTTGAAGATGAAGCTGCAAGAATTCAAGACATGATAAAAAGGAAGGTCACTCACACTCCTCCTAACTGGGCAAAATTTAGAAAGAATGTACCTGACAAACAGGAAGAGCTGAAGAGAATGAAAGAGGAGCTGGTAGCAGCTGATTATGGTAACAAAAGACAAGTTGCTAGATGGAAAGAAGATGTGGTCAGGGCTACTTACAAAAAGTTGGAACAATTAAGAAAGAAAGATCCAAGAGTTCCACAAAAGCCTGACTATTCCAAAGCAGCGGTTTCAAAAAGACCACCAAAGCTGCAAGTCAAAAGAACCACCGCTCCAGCTGGTGCTGCCATCTACAAAAGAAGGAGCAAAAACCAGTTTAGCATGGAAACAATTCAAGATCTTTTAGCCGGAGATGCCATTGTAAAAGCTGGCACAGAAGTAATGATAAAGGAAGATCTTGAATTGGAACAATCTGCAACCGCTGCTCAGCCAGTTATGAATAGGCCAGCCTCTCCAAATACTTCTGCAAATAAACATCTCCCAAGAAACCCACCAGGCTCAAAAATACAAAAGTGGGAAACTGACAAACAGACCTGCGTATTGACTTTGCTCAGGTCTGGTGGAGGAGTGGAGAAAATATCAAGGGAACAAGCTCTTGGCCTGAGTCTTGAAGATTTGCAGGATCTCCTTGATCTTCCACTCAGCAGGGATGATGAAGATACAGATGCCCTAGACTTTGAATTACAATTTAAAGGTCAGATAAGGGAACTGTTGATGAGGCAATAAAGATTTCCACAAATAATGAAGAGTTTTGGCATTATCTGTTCCAGGGGGAGATTGTTGGGATTGAACCCTATCAGAGGAACAGATAATGTAAAGCCAAAACTGGATCAAAGCAGTGGATCCAGAATAAACAGACGTTTACAGTTGGTTCATGCAAATCTCTCCCCTTGAAAGTGGTTTCATATCTGCTGACCTCCTATCCGCTGATCATACTAAGTGCTGACCTACAACTGCTGCTTCATATCTACTGACCAATGTCAAAGACTGATGGAAGACCAAAGCTCTGTTGACTCAATCTACTGCCTTGAGTCAAGTATTGCTGATCCGGACAAGCACTGCTGGGTTCACAGCAGTGGAAGGATACAGCAGCTGTTTATGTGTCTTTTATGTAATGTAATGTAATAGCATTAGTTACTACATCAGTGTTTATAGATAAGTAGTTAGAGTTTGTTAGGAGGTTAGATGTCACTTTCATGGTGACGTCAGCTAAGATGCTCAGTGGTTTGCAAGTGCCTATAAATAGCTCAGTACTTTGTATTGTTCTATTAGCTCTTTCACCACATCGTCTTCTTTGCACGAACAAACTACTGAGCTCTGGCTGAGGGGAAGTTTGCATTCTTACATCAATCATTGTAATCGTTGTTGAAACAAATTCAATCATTCGGTTCTTTGTGAAAAGATGTTTGATAAAAGTATTACTCTCGTTTGATTGTATGCAAAGTTTGCTTTCATCTTATTTCCGCTGCACAACTCTTTCATTTCCATCTTAATTACAAACGAAAATACAATCAAAAAGAAACTCAGATCCAACAATTGTGTTCATTCAAATTTTATAAAAAGTTGGTATATTTTGGTGCTTAGATTTTGAAAAGGTTGTTAAAGGATTAAATATAATCTTTTTATTTTTTCCGAAAATATCTTGATGTTAATCATAATCCTTTTAAATTTGAAAAGTATCTTGATTTAAAAAAAATTCCAAGTATCTCGGAGATTGCTACAACTGTCAATATTGTTTCTTATTTCGAGTCATCATCACATCTACCACTACTTTACAGAAGGTTTCGAGTGAAGACAATCTTCTTCACGGTTTCGAGTTACCACATTTGGAGTCACCATTTGAGTCGCAACAATAATCATTCCTCTTGTCTCGAGTCATCACTGTTTCGACTTCCATCTTCCTGGTTTCGAGTCACATCATTCTTCTCGAGTCGCAACCAACACATCATCTTCATTGGTCTCGACTCATCACCTCACTGGTCTCGAGTTATCTCCTTTTGAGCAGTCTCGAGTCGCAACCGAGATCTCGAGTCATCAACATTCACTGTCTCGAGTCGCAACCACGGTTTCGTCATTCAACCTTTCGAGTCGCAACCATCAATTGTTCATCATCCTGTTACCATCGTCATATTGTTCACCGACGTAACCACCTCTCCAGTCATCTTCTTCGATCGGTTCTACATCTCCAGTCAACCTCCTTTCACCATCCGTTGTTGGCACATTGAGAGGCAGCAAGATTTGGTATTTGAAATTAGGGTTTCGGGGGATTAGACAAAACGAAGAAGACAACTGTTATCTTTTTTAAATAATATTTTAGGTTTTTAATTTTATAATAATATAATAATCATAATCATAAAGCAATCATTACATAATCATTAATTATAATATAATAATAATAAGTATTCTTTTATAATAAAAAAATTATTATATTCTAATTAAAAAAAAAGGTTATTATTAATTAAAAAAAAGGTTTGTTTGTTTGTGATAAAAGTTTTGACAGATTTTTGAGGTGCGGTTCAGAAAGCGGGATTATTCGGCTGCAAAGGGTTTGAGTTAGCAAGTACTCAGGTTCTCGCTTTGGGCTTGTGTTGAGGAAATAGTTAAAAACGCACATTTTGGGGGGATCACATCTTAAAATGTCTTCTAAGAGAGAGGTGCTTGAGCAGGAATTCCAAGGATTCAGTTACTCATATGGTGAATCTATAGAAGCACTTACAGGCCGGTTTGCTGAACTGCTCTCTAAAATGGAGAAGGCAGAGATGGTGGTGTCTACTCGCATGAGCAACAGAAAGCTTCTGGATGCTATAAAAGGGATTCCAGATCAGGCGAACTGTAGTTGGTTTCGCAATGTTAATCAGATAATAGTGACAACCGACTGCAACTGTTACAAAATGAAGTCAGATGAGCTAATCTCACTCATCAAATCATATGACAATGCTGACAAGCAGTCTACTCAAGGCAACACATCTGCTGCTATTTGCTCATCCACACAAAATTCAGTATTTATGTTTAACAAACCCCTGGCTCAAGAAGTTACTCGTGATCGTGAAGAGATACTTTCTGTCTTTTGCACTCCTGAGTGTAGAGAAAGAAATGAGGCATATCGGTTACACAACGCTGAGTTGATTCAAGACTACAACGACATCAAAAATAAAAACTTTACTTTATCAAAAAAACGAAAAACTTTATAAATAAAAAATTGAAGCTCAGCGAAAAGACATCGTCAAACTCAAGGATGATGTAAGTGTGAAATCCAGTCAACTCTTTTATGTTCAGGAGAAACTGTGTGCTGTGACTAAGAACTGTGTGCTGTGACTAAGGAACTGGAAGATATCAGAGATAGATATCAAATAAATGAGCTTAATATTAAGAAATTTGATTCTTCCAGCAAATTAGTCAAAAACTTGTGTGATCAACAGCTCGCATACAAGGAAAAGAAAGGGTGTGGATTGGGTTACAATCAGGCTCCTCCTCCTTACAATGATAACTACACATATTTACCCATGACTGAGGAGGAATTGATGAATGAGGACAAGATGGCTTACGTTCCTAAAACTGATAAGTCATCAATCAACAGCAGACCTGTTAATAAACGAGTGACTCCTTCGGTAAATTTTATTTCAAATGGTACTTTTGATCCTAATGCTTCGTCTTCCCTTACAGATGAAATTAAAGTTGAAGGTGTCGTTGGAGATGAACAAGCATCAAATTCTCATGTGTGTGACATTTTTGGCTTATTTTTTCACTCTATGATTAATTTCAAGCCTGATGGTTTGGGCGAAAACGTTGATGCTTGTGTAATGGCAAATGTGAGAAATATGCATTTGACTGTGCTAACAAGGGTTTCAGAAAGACTGGTGAGATTTCTAAACAAGACTTGCAGTCTAAGGAAAACAAGAAGAATCAAAGGAAATCTCCACCACAGAAGGCCCCTGCAAACGACAAGTACAGGCACCCAAATTCATCTTCGTCTGCAGGAAATGTGCAACACAAACAAGCACAGAAAGGACCGGTTCGTCCTTCAGGGCCTGCAAGAGCAAATCCAACTGATCAGAATGCTTTCTACATGAAGAGACAGACATGCTTCAATTGCGGCATTGCTGGTCACATTGCTCGAAATTGCACACATCGTCCCTATGTACCCTATTATATGCAAAATCAGAGGGTTACATCAAAGGATAACTACCATTCCAAGCCGATGAAGGTATCATCACCTAAGGCAATGAAGAATGTGAATCCCAAGGTTAAACCATCTGATGGGGATTGGAATGCTGCTAAAAACAAACGCAAGGTTGTTCAAGAACAAAAATATTTTTCTAACACTAACAAGCCTGAATCAGCTAAAGTTGCTCAACCGAAGGTAACAAACACGTTTGTTGAACCGAAACTGATTTGGAAACCCAAATCCAAAGCAGCAATGTTTCCAATCCTTGAAACCAAAGGGGACCTATGTTTAAAGGAAGTGTCTTATTTTGATGCTTCAGGAAATCCCAGGACCACGATGGCCTGGGTACCCATGTCTTACTAATCTCCTTACCTTTCAGGAGCAACCAAGGAGGAACTGTTGACAATCTCTGGAATGTTGATAGTGGTTGTTCCAGAGATAAAAACGGGTAACATTTCACGGTTGCAAAAAGTTCAAATTTTTTTTACAGATGATATGTTTCCTTTGGAGGAGATAAGAGAAGTAAGAAATGATCAGCAAAAGGTACCGTTTAAATTCAGTACTTTGATTTAAATTTGATTAGTCTTCGATCTAATGACGAAACGGTTAAGCAAAAATATTTTTTCTCTTTCTTAGTTTATACTTTGTATATAAATTGTCCTTTCTCTAGTAAATGGTAAATTTGCGCAAAAATACAAGATTTATGCACAAATTTAGGGGAGGAGAGGAACATATAGATAGTTATAGAGTTTAAGGGGGAGAAAACTCAGAAAAAGAAAAACACAAAAAGAGTTTGCTGTATATATATGCATTGTTTTAGGGGGAGAAAATGAGAAAAATACAAAAACATTAGAAAATGAAAAAGCAAAAAAGAAAGATTGCATGATATGGGAAGTGAAATAAATGTTCGTGTTAAAGGGTTTGACTAACACATGTAAGGTGCCATAGCTGAAAAGACTAGGATCTACTGCGATATGTCGATAGGCTTGACGCTCAACATGATAAAAGATACTAAGTGATATAAACATAACGAACTATGTACCATGTGGGTAACATACCAACGGCGTATGATTTTATGGTCTTAAATCTTGCGTTGATAGATAGCCAACATCTGAGGTTTCGGGTCTTTATATTGTTGAATCATCCGGGGATATCTTGGCTGTCCTTCTGTTCAGAACTAAAATTGTACATGAACCCAGGAAAGAAAGTCACTTGGAATTAGCTCATTTCTATTTGAATGTCTGTATGTTGTCCCGATACACACAATTTTGGTCTGACTCTGAAATCTTCTCTGAAAAAGTCGTGTATCTCCTCTGCTGCATCCAGATATATGCTGACCTGGAGGTGCTAGGCAACGACAGCTTCTGCTGCATCCAGATACATGCTGACCTAGCTGTACGTTGTCGCGCTATAGATCTAATACACCCGAAATAGGCCCTCAAGTGCCCAAAAGAAACCTAAGAAACCTATATCAAACTGAGAAAAACTCATTTGATCTGTATATTATACCATCTCTGCAAAAGATCTATTATGTTCTCTTCTCAACCTATTCCCAGTTAAGATTTCAGAAATCTGGATTGGACTTGTGACATATGTGGTAGGGAAGATACTTGCATGATAGAGTGTGCTGTTTATATTTCCAGGATTTGATTAGTATTTATTTGGGTGTTCATTGTTAAGAAATCAAAACATGATAAAACAGATTATATGCAGACCTAGACACAGTCAGGATATCTTAAAGGATGACATCAGTATACTCACCTGCTACGATGAATCGTTGTGCTTACCTTGATCGCGGGGGTATGCCTTGGAATGGGACACACGGGTATAATAGTATAATATTATCTTAAGCATATCACGAAGTTGAAAAATTGAAAGTTGAGCGTTAAAGTTTAAGTGGACAAACATATTGGCAATCGCATAGACCAGTTTGATTAGGCTCGTACTGAAAAGTGTCCCTTAGTCTGCCTGAGAACGAATTTTGATCCCATTGCAATTGTATATTATGGAAGTTGTTTATATTTTGAGTTTTTATTTGTTTTTAGTTCTCAATATTAAAAAAAATAGAAAAATAAAAAAATAGTGTCTTGTTTTTCTATAAAACAAAAAATTCAAAAAATAGAGTTTTTTTAATTGTTTTTCTTAAAATTAAAAAATTATAACCGTTCTTGAAGATTTGACTGATCATCAAAAGTTAAAAGAATTTAAATTGTGGAATTTCATGTACCTAGTGTTCATGTGGTACTTTCCCTGTTGCATAAGAAATGTTTGTTTATGAGTTTGTGAGCATGTGCAGAACTTGATTTTAATCAAGAACAGGGGTTGTTGAAGACTGAGATGCTGTTAGCTGCTGACGAAGCCTGAAGCAGCACCACAACAAGATGTACCTGAGTCAGAAGAACCGGATACGAAACGCCGTCTGACAGTGATAGTGCATTTGAAGAAGTACCGTGAACCTGCTTGAAAGACAAAGATTGAAGAAGAAAAGAGCTGCTGAGAATCCTCCTCTCACATTCTTTTTAACAAGATTTTCAAGCAAAGCTGATCGAGATCCTGATATGAAGCTAACCACAAAAGCTGAAGAAAAGAGACCCAGTGCTGAGAGTTCAGAAGTCAAGAACTTCCACAACATCTGCAGCATAGCGATGACCATCGACTTCGTTGAAGACGTTGTTGAATTCATGCTATGAAGACAATTTGATGGCATCAGTCTAGGGGGAGATTGTTAGGCCCTAAAGTATGAGACTGACACATCAAATTAACATAACGGGCTATGGTTACGAACTGGGTCTTACCGGGTTAGTTTATATTAGGTTGTGGACCTTTATAGGTCACTTGGGCCAAGCTATAGGCCATGTGGGCCAAGCAGGCCCAAGGGAAGCCCATGTGGGAAGTGGGCTTGTCTATGTATATAAACAAGTTTTCAACTTGTTTTTAGGTTTGAACTTCTTAGAGCCTCATAGTTTCAGAATTTCCTACAGAGAGTCAGAGAGAGGCGATTTGGTGGTGTTGGAACTTGTACCAGACGGTTTTGCTAGTTGATAGTAATAGAATCGTGTGCAAGTTTGAAAGTGATTCGGTATCGTGTTTTTCGTATTTTCAGTTTTTCGTTTTGATTCTTGAATCACCAATTGATTGGATTCCGCACAATCAATTGGTTGTTTGATATCATTGAAAGATCCGGTTATACGGGACTTACAAAGACTAATCTAACCGCCTTGTAAATGTTGACAATAGTTTGACGCTTAACGAGCTAGGTGGAAGCTTGGGAAAGAAGCTGTCAAAGGAATCAAGTACGAGGAGAAAAGCGTAAACCGGATGAGAGGTAAGTGAAACTTACACCCTTTGTAGAATATTTACTTATTCTATAAGTATAAATACGATAAAGATAATATGGGAAATAACGATTTCCGACGCAATTGATATGGGTCGGAACTAATGTAAACAATAAAAACCATGGTTGATGGTAAAAAGGGCGAAACGGTAAATTCGTCATGAAATGACTAAGAAATTATGAGTTTTCGATAAGGTAACCTTATAGTGTAACTAATAATGAGAAAAGGGATAAAAATGGAAATTTAGTCAAGTGTCAACTAAGGTAAACCGATGCAAAAAGGATACCCATGGCGTAAGCCAAAATGGGCTAAATAAGTAAGGAAAGGGATCTAATGAAAGAAAAAAATCCGAAATGGGTCGGATGGGCAAATTGGTAATTAAAAACCATGTTTTGATACATAAGTAAATGTTTGGTCATATAGGCCAAACGGTTCAAATGGTGTAATAACGCCATTTGACAATATCGACTAATGTGGTTGTCAAGTCTTATGTTAACAGGAGCGATTAGCAATTCGGATAATTGCGTCGCCATGGAATATGTGGTAATTACAGCGAGGTATAAATCGGGTCGATTTGTTGACCCGGCCAGGTACGTATATATAGCCTTATAGTTAAAAGTGAAATGAGGGTAAAATATTTAGTGAAAGTCCCTCATCGCTAAATGAAGGACAAAAATTGACCAAAAAGCCCTTGATTGGTCAGCCGGGAAAACGACCCTTAGAGGTTGTCTAGAAACTTATATCATGACCTTGCAACCCTTAGATACACATAAAAGTTGTAGGCATAAACTTTCAAGGGTTAAATGCCTTAAAGTGCGTTTACCGTAAAATGACATATCCGAGGGATAGAACTCGGAATAAGTAGAATAAGTAGTCTAGTACGTTAAATCCACCACAATTATAATTGTGGTGGAAGACTAATCAATATGAATGGGTGGACTTATGATGCATACAAGGAATGAGCGTAATTTAAGCTTAAAAGTGCATAAATACCCTTAACGGGTCAAAATAAGATTTCAAGTAAAAACGGGTTAAGAATGCATAAGAACCCGTAATTTGAACCTTGAATATTAGTAAACCGATATAATGTGATTTGCAAGACATTTTGAAGGTAACCAACAAGTTTGTTTGATCAAAACACAAATGGGTCAAAAAGTGTCAAAATTGAATTTCAAGCCGAGAGCTTGAAATCTAAAATTTTGTGAATTCAGATGTCGGGGTTTTACTCCATGAGATGGAGAATTTAATTACGGTCACGTAGGAAAAAGAATCACGCGAATCAGACATGTAGAACGAAAGTTAGGGCAATTATAAGTTTGTAAGTTGGTTAAAAATTGAGCTGGGCATCTGCAGCATCAATAAAATGAACATTCTGTCGAAATCATGTGCTCGCGTCGCGCGACAGGAGACAGGATAAGTCGCCGCGGCACGCGACAATGTTTCTCGAACCCGTCGCGGCACGCGACGGGTGTTTAAATATGCAGATTTTGGTTTGTTTGCTTGTTTCACTTAAGGAACTTGGTATAATTCGTTATAAAGCTATCAAAACTAACTTTTATGTTGGTTTTGATTATAGGTAATGGTTGTAAGTTGCTGGAGGACGATCAAGCTCAACGAAGAACCGAACACGATCAAGATAAAAGCTTCCGCACGGCGTTTCGTCGTAACTTTAAACGACGAACTCAATTAAATTATGTTGTATATTTTTTTTTAAACTTTAAAAGTTTTTAGTAAACCCGTATTTTATATGTATGTGTATTCGTAAGTACACATTTAATTGTCATTATGAGTACAAAAACCCTTTTATAGTAGTATGGGTGTTACACTTTCACGTATTTTTTCTACAGCGGTACCCCGTTAAAAAAACTTATCGGAGTTAAGTTTTTTTCCAAATTACAAACAGATTTTTAGGACTTTTGATCAGAAGGACGATACAAGTTCACTGATGTAAAACTTATCTCGAAATGGTGCTTCAAATGACTTGATTTTTGTTAATTGGGAATTTAAACACCCGAAATGAAGCGCCGTTTTCATTGTTTGGACATCAATGGATTCGTATCGTCGTTTTGATCAAAAGCCGTAAAAAAATTGTTTGTAATTTGGAAAAAAAAACATAACTCCGTTAAGTTTTTTTTTCTTTTTAACGGAGGACCGGTGTAGGAAAAATAGGTGAAAAGTGAGACAGGTGGAGGGAATATTTAAAGATGAGATTGTCAATGGCCAATAACTTCTAGTTGAGATTATTACAAGCCAACTCCCATGAATAGAAAGACGATTTATATGATTATTTTGTTTTGTGATTTATATATTAAGTTTTCTTGTTCTTTAGTAATCTTAATACCGTACCTATTGTAGTGTTAAGATGTCGTGTTATAGTTAGTAGTCGTGAAAGGGGAGGTGTCACCTAAGATTCATATTTAAAAAAAAAACACCACGTCCCTCCTATGTGGTGTGAATGTGAGAAAAAATATGGTTAGAATTATACGGGCATGAAAGAGAAGATGTGAAGCATGATATATTTATTTTTTTACGAGTAAAATGCCAAAGTGGTCCCTGAGTTAAGGTTACTTTTGCCACTTTACTCCAAAAATGAAATCTTTTGTATTTGGGTCCTTGAGGTTTCAATTATGTTGCCATTTTCATTCAATTGACAAACTGAGTTAGAATCTTTTGTTAACTTCTCCCATTTTTGTCGTTTTACTCATTTAAATGAAGGGTATAATCATCATATCATGCCATAATATATTTTAATTAAATGAGAAAAACATCAAAAAATGAGAGAAGTTAACAGAAAATTCTTACCCAGTTTGCTAATTGGATGAAAATGGCAACAAAAATAAAACCTCGAGGCCTAGATATAAAAACTTTTATTTTTAGACTGAAATGACAAAAGTACTCAAGAACCATTTTGATATTCTACTCTTTTTTTTTTTAATTTTTAACACTTAAGCTAATGAAATCACACAACTCACATTTCACTAACTATAACACTCCTAAACTAAAAGTAAAATTGATCATACCTACTTGAGATAAACATTTGGTACCGTGTACTGGTATCCACTTTCTCTGTTTTTCGATACCGATAATAGTACCTTTACGGGTAAAACACCAGTAAATACCGATACCAATTCAATCATCCCAAACAAAAACAACATGAATTTCACATTATTCACTAACCATTACACATGGCCGATTTAATCATTTACTCCAAAGTTTAGGGTGAAATGAATCTTTTACCAAGGAGCATATGCTCAGCTCGAACTTCAAACGATCTGGAATCCTAGAGCAAGCCCTGTATCTATCATTTTCAACAAATTCCCAATGAAATCCCACAACATAATCCCTTCATAATCATTCGCGTATGTATACTTTCATCTACATATAACCCATTTAATCACTCTGTTTCTTATATTATACTTATATTTACATTTGTGTTTGGATTGGATTGGACCCTTCAAATGATATTGTTTGTTATTGAATGTTGAGTTCTAGCATTGTTTTGACTTCTTGTCTATGTTTTAATTTCAGATTTGGACATACTAGAATTCAAGGATATTATTATGATGGTTAAACACTGTGTAAACTATTGTAATTAGGGTTTTAGATATGGCTTCTGGATTAATAAGGAAAAGATATACCCTTAATTCCCTAAAGCAAAATACATACTTTCTGCATGGATTTATACATCCTGAGCTTAGGGGATCACCACATACTCGTCCAACTGTAGATATAACTAATAATGAGCTTAGAGGTTTTTCGGTGAGAGAGTATATCGCGCAGAACGCGCGCAGGATACACTCTACTAGTTTCTGGAACGTTCAGACGCCGTTTCGGGGCGCAGAATCGGTGAGATATTCATCCGTAGTTCCAAACTGGGACGAACGGAAACCACAGCAGCCACAAAAGCAAGTGAAGGACGCTTCACCTGCAGACTGTGATGACGCGGTTGAAGATTTGAGTGTGGTAAAAGCGAAAGCAAAATCTAAGCAGGTTCAAGAATCTGGAAAAGACGTTAAATCTATCGTGAATAAAGTAAAGGGTATGCTATTATGGATCAGTCAAGCGATAAAAGCCATTGCGTCAATGAGCAGGTTCAAGATTGTCTGTTTGTCTTTCTTTCGTTTTTTTGTCATTTAACGTCAGCTATTCGGTTAACTCGGTTTACAAAACGCAGGAAGGATTGGGTGGTAAAGTTGCATCACTGGAAAGATGAGTTGAAGACGACGCTTCAACACTACTGGTTGGGTATGCGACTTCTTTGGGCCGATGTCAGGATAAGCTCGAGATTGCTGTTGAAGCTTAGTAGTGGAAGAAGTCTTACTAGAAGGGAAAGACAACAACTTACTCGAACTACTGCGGATATATTCAGGCTAGTTCCTTTTGCGGTTTTTATTATTGTGCCGTTTATGGAATTCTTGTTGCCGGTGTTCCTGAAATTGTTTCCGAATATGCTGCCTTCGACGTTCCAGGACAAGATGAAAGAACAGGTAATGATTAACTGTAGGGGTGTATGTTTGGATTTTTCACGGTCATGATCTCAAGTCATTTATATATAGGAGTCTAAGGGCTTCAAACGAACCAAACGAACACGAACAAGGTCTAGTTCGTGTTTGTTTGTTAAGTAAATAATGGTGTTCACAAACTGTTCATGAACACTTACCGAACGAGATTTTCTGTTCGTGTTCGTTCATTAAGGAAATGAACGTGTTCATGTTCGTTTGTTAATTTTAGGTAGCGAACGCGAACGAACACAAACAAATGTCATGAACACAAACGAACAAAAACGAATACAAACAAACGTTAATGGCCAGAAAACATATATTAAAAGGTATGTATTATCCAATACACTAATGTTTATTAAATATTTTATTAGTGGGAAATTTGAAGTATTTAAATAAAAATATAAAAATTAAAAACCCTAATGAAGTATCGAATACAAACGAACATAAAAGAACACAAACATAAACGAACATGTTACCGAACGTTCACGAACATAAATGAATGAACACGACTTTGTTCGTGTTCGTTCATTTAACTAAACAAACGGAATTTCTAGTTTGTGTTTGTTCATTTACTAATCGAACAACGACCTTCCCACCGAACGGTTCACAAACTGTTTGCTGAATGTTCGGTTCGTTTGCAGCCCTAGGAGTCTTGTGTTAAAACTTATTCTACTTGTTTACACTTTTATCCTGTATTTACTATTACTATTTCTTCTGATATAACTTGGTTTATTAGGAGGCGTTGAAAAAGCGACTGAATGCAAGGATGGAGTACGCAAAATTTCTCCAAGAAACGGTGCAAGAAATGGCTAAAGAAGTTCAAAACTCGCGAAGCGGGGACATAAAGAGAACAGCAAAAGATCTTGATGAATTTATGAACAAGGTAATCTTGGTTTTAGTTATCATACACTTTCAGAGAAAGTACTAACATTGATATACGTTATGTGACAAATATTCAGGTTAGGCGTGGTTCACGTGTTTCCAATGATGAAATTCTGGGATTTGCAAAGTTGTTCAATGATGAGCTCACCTTAGATAACATCAGTAGGTTGGTTATCGCCAGTATTTATATTTTCTTTGTTGGATGCATTTTATATTTTTCTCTCATAAGCGTCTACTTTTATTTTTACCGCAGATCTCGGTTGGTGAATATGTGCAAATATATGGGCATCAGCCCGTTTGGAACAGACACATATTTACGTTATATGCTTCGCAAGAGGCTACAAGAGTAAGTTACCATAATACCATAATCCATATTTTTACAGCTCTGTTGGATCATAAAAGTTGAAAAAAGTATTATTTGAAATTTGAAGAAGAAATAATTAATTAGTAAATGTCATATTTCTTTTTATACATGTTGTAGAATAAAAGATGATGACAAGATGATCCAAGCAGAGGGTGTGGAGTCACTTTCTGAAGAGGAGCTTCGTCAAGCGTGTCGGGATCGTGGCTTACTTGGATTGCGCTCAGTTGATGAAATGCGGCAACAGGTTATTTCACAATAACAAATAAACTTAAATATTTGGATTATCATAACAAAACTTAAAGAGTTGATGCTAACTATTGCAGATTCGTGATTGGTTGGACTTGTCCCTTAACCATTCAGTACCATCTTCATTATTGATTCTTTCTAGGTAAAATACTAATTCTGTTTTTTTTTTCAAGAGTAAAATGTCATTTTCGTCCCTAAGGTTTGACCAGTTTTGTGACTTTCGTCCAAAGGTTTGTTTTTCCGCATCTGGGGATCCAAAAGGTTTGAAATCTTGCCATTTTAATCCGGCTCGTTAACTCCATCCATTTTTCTCTGTTAAGTCGGGGGGTATTTTCGTCTTTTTGTCAACTTAAAAGGGCAATTCGGTTTTTTCAGGGGTATTCGATCTTTTTACGAAAGTGAAAAGGACCGAATTGTCCTTTACGTTAACAAAAAAGACAGAATTACCCCTGATTTAACGGAGAAAAATGAATGGAGTTAACGAGCTGGATAAAAATGGCAAGATTTCAAACCTTTTGGATACAGATGCGGAAAAACAAACCTTTGAACGAAAGTCGTAAAAGTGGCCAAACCTCAGGGACGAAAATGGCATTTTACTCTTTTTTCAATTTTCTTTTCTGGGTCATCTATAGTATCGCTCTTTGTTTGGATTTCGTATTGTAGAGCATTTAGTGTGTCGGGTAAGATCAAGCCGGAGGAAGCTGTTCAAGCTACACTATCTTCATTGCCGGATGAGGTGGTTGATACCGTTGGAGTTACAGCCTTGCCATCTGAAGATCCGGTTGCGGAAAAGAGGCGGAAGTTGGAGTTCTTAGAAATGCAAGAAGAATTAATCAAGGTTTTATGTCTCTTAGATACCATTAACATTGTATAAGAACATAATTTCCATTTCATTATTTTGAATAACCGAATATCGTCAATTGCAGGAAGAGGAGAAAGAAGAAGCAGAGCAAGTCAGGATGAAGGACTCTGTTGAGAAACAAAAGGACGTTGCGTTAGAGGAAATGGTCACTCCTACCACCGAAGAAGCGAAAGAACATTCTAGAAAATCGAATAAACAAGAGCAGCTTAGTGAGCTTAGTCGCGCTTTGGCGGTTTTAGCATCAGCATCTGTATGGAATGTTGCTTAAATTTTTATATGACTGCTTTTAGCTAGGGGTGTTCAAAAAGCTTGCGGCTCGTGGCTCGCTCGAAAAAAAGCTCGGATGTAAATGGGCCGTGGCTCGGCTCGGCTCGATTTGTAAACAAGCCAAGCTCTAGCTAGGCCTGGCTCAGCTCGTGAGCTCGCGAGCCGGCTCAAATTATTTATTTAATTTAGAATAATTTTAATTTTAAATGTGTTAAAATAAAAAATATGTAGGAGGGGGTTGAAGTGTTAACATTCTAAGTTTAATTGATCAATAACATATAAAAATGTGGGAAAATAAAAAAAAAATTATACATATAACACTTTTGATATGCCTTTCGATCTTTAAAATATTAGAAAAATAAAAATCATACGTATAGAGATATGTGTAATTTTTATTTTTTTCCTGTTTTTTATTTTATCAATATTTGTAAAAGTATTAAACAAAATATCGAGCTGGCTCGAACATTTTACGAGCCGAGCTCGAGCTCGACTTTTCAGCTCTATATTTATAAACGAGCCGAGCTAAGCTGGCTTGTTTAAGTTCGAGCTCAACATGGCTTGGCTCGATTACAACCCTACTTTTAGCTGCTTAAATTTGACTTGATTATAATTAGCTTCGTTTTAGTCTGTCAGCAGGGAACGTGAAGAGTTCTTGAGACTCGTCAATAAGGAGGTATATAAAATTATAAGTTATAGCCACATTCCAAAATTCTAGTCATCTAAACTTCTGTAACAAGTATACATTTTGTTTAAAATATGATTGTAGATAGAGTTGTACAATAGCATGGTGGAAAAAGAGGGTACCGCCGGTGAAGAAGAATCGAAGAAAGCATATAGAGCTGCGAGAACAAATACAGACCACGCTGCCGAGATGGCAATTGGTCATAAACTATCTTCATCTCTTATAGAAAAGGTACAGTCCCCCTTTAGTTTTCAACTTTCATATATTTTCTACAGGTGATTCTTCAATCTTTATTGACTCGTTAATTACTCTGTGCCCGTGGTATTCGTTTTTAAGGTTGACGCTATGATCCAAAAGCTAGAGAAGGAAATCGATGACGTGGATGCTAAAATCGGGGATCGATGGCGGCTGCTCGATAGGTATGTTTTGTACGAATTGTTCGGGCTATTTGAATAATTGAATGCAAATAATGCGGTTATTTATGCACAGGGACTCTGATGGGAAGGTAACACCTGAAGAGGTTGCGTCTGCGGCTATGTACTTAAAAGACACGTTGGGCAAGGAGGGGCTTCAAGAACTTATCAACAATCTTTCTAAAGATAGAGGTTTGCAACATATTTTAATAATATACGTGCTTTTGTTTTGTAATAAAATGGAGTTTTGTTATAATGATAATGTATGTGTCTTAGATGGGAAAATTAGTGTGGAAGACATCATTAAATTAGGCAGTCAGAAGGATGAAAGTGAAGAAGGAAGAAAATAAATGAGGTGATGTTCGAAACTTGCCTGCAGTGTAAAAGGGTCTTTCGACTATATATACAGCACCAACACATTCTGGTATTCATTTTATGATTTGATATATCAAAGTTCTATATAAAGATGGTCACAAATATGAAACAATAAATTGTTTTTTTTTTTTTTTTGATAATTTGTATAATATATATACATGTTGGAGAGACTCATGGTTTGATTCTGGAAAACCCTGGAGCGGCATACACTTTTATTTATCGTTTGCACGCGGATATTTTCCTTACGGTCGTCGTGTCAAATTTTTAATAGTTAGTTGAATTCAAGCAAAGTGATTATCCATTTTGTTTTCCCTCCATCCTTAGGGTTGTTTCATATGGACAAAACTTTATATCTTACTAAGATGCGTCATGAGGATACCATTGTTTCTAGTTGACGACGGGCCAATGGGGAACCCCATTTCTACCCGTTTTGGGCTATCTAGGGGCGGGCCCAACAAGAGTATAAGCCCAACCAGAGCCTAACTTGCCCATTAAGGTTCCTCCTTCATAAAACGAGCGGGAAACGAGGAGTGAGAACATGCAGGCGGCCATTAATGACTGATAAGAAAAGCATCACGGCTGGCATCGTACTTCCCCTTCTGAAACATTAAATGCCGCTGCCGATCTAACCGTTGGGGGTCAGACACGTGTCTGAGCCCCTCGAGGTCTTCTTAAACACGTTGGATTATCTTAACAAATATCATATACACACAAGAGGGTCTGGGACTTATATAAGAGATGGAAGACGGTAACAACGGCATGTATCATCTCCGGAACCATCTCATTTACTACACTCTCATTTAATCATCTCCCATTAATTCCGACCAACATTCCCTTACATTTAATACCCACATACATATTTATTAGATTCACACCAAAGAGGAAATATTCCGGTGATTATACTCATCGGAAGAAGCTCCTCTCACTCTTCGGCAAGTTTACTTACTCTCACGCCGGAGCTTGGTCACGGATCCCCCTCCCGGGGTCCTCCGTGGCGAGGCTAACGGTTTATTCTTTTGTAGCTTCAAGGAGCGGGATATCTTGACGTCAGCGAAGATCCATTTAACGTCAGTCGGGATTTGGGTATTCGACATTGGCGCCATCCGTGGGACATCAGCTCGACCGGTGTCTCCACACTGAACTCCGACGTCATAGACCACCCGTTTTAGGAAAGGCAGCATGGACACTACACCCGGTTCACAGGTCATTCAGACGGTACAAAATGATCATGATAAAGTTACGGTGGAAGATATAACCAACGAGGAAGAGAATGAGAATCAGACGGAATTGTTGGAAAAAGAGGAGACCATCACCCCGGATTTTGTGGCCATGCACCGAGAGAAACTGTGAAAGTGCCTCAAGGACCTAGAAAGACAAGAGAAGCTCGACAGTATCAGGGCTAAGTTGTCGTTTGATACACCCTCTAATCAAGAGAAGGCAGATCCCCTGGAAACATTCATGACAACCCTTAGACAAATGTCCTCGGAAGAAAGGGAAGATCTCATTACGGGAAAGAAACCAAAAGGAAAAGAGAAGGAAAAGGAAAAACCAAACAACGACGGCCTGGATCAACCCTACCTCCCACGGGACTTAGCTGAAGTCTCAAAATTCACCCGGAGGATAGCAGAAGCACCAATGCCCCCTAAGACAAAGCTACCCCCAAACTTTTACCGATATGATGGGACAAGAGATCCTGAGGATCATCTCCATGCTTTTAGGGGGCCAGGGCAACTGGGACGGTGGCCCATGCCGGTCTGGTGCCATATGTTTGTACAAACCTTAACGGAGGGGGCCCGGCTCTGGTTTGACAGCCTCCCTCCGGGGGGAATCGATAGTTATGAGGAGTTAAGCGAGAAATTCCTCAGGAACTTTGGTCAACAGAGAAAGGTGGTCAAGAATCCAAATGAGATCCTCCACATAAGGCAGAGGGACAATGAGCGAATAGATCAGTATATGGAAAGGTTCGTCAAAGAGAGCATGAATATCAAAGATGGCCCGGAGGTCATGAAGATTAGCAGTTTCATAAACGGGCTAAAACATGCCCAGCTGTGTGAGAAACTGGGGGAGGAGTTCCCCCACTCATTTGACAACCTTATGGACAGGGTCAGAGCCTTCGTCAGAGGAAAGGACACGGTCAGCAAAGCCAAGGAAACGGACGTCGCACCCCGGAGGATCGCCCCAGTTGCAAAGCCTCCTGACAAAGGTACACCCTACTCTAGAAAACCCACTTTTAATAGAATGTTGCACGACAGAGCAAGGCCCTCATACTCCCCATACAGACCTCGGGGGAGAGGTCCCCCTCCTTATTCTGATCATTTCACCCCTCTCACAAAAACCCCAAGTGAGATACTGGCCACTAAGAGGGTAAAGAACTCCTTCCCGAGGCCACCACCCATAAAGCCCGGGCCCAAAGCGCAACCAAACGAGTATTGCGAATTCCACAAAGGTTTTGGGCACAAAACTGATGACTGCATGTATTTAAAAAGAGAAATAGAGGCTGCAGTAAAGACAGAAAGGCTGACCCACCTGGTTAAGGAAATTAAGGAAGGGGGAGGGGACCGCAAGGGAAGAGATGTAAGGGAGCCTGGGAGGGCAGATGTTGATATGATTAGAAGGAGGAATGAATTCGATACCACCCGGAGTGTAAAGGCCAGGATCCTAGGCTCCCCGGACTGCATGAAAGCTCCCATTCTTATGCCGCACTTGGAAGAAAATGAAGTGCAACGACTTCCCCTAAACATCTCAGCCATAATAGATGGCCACAAAGTGTCTCGAATACATGTGGACGAAGGGTCCGGCGTCGAAGTGATATACGAGCATTGTTTCCTTAGATTTGACAGGGATGTAAGAGATCGGCTCGAAGAAGACTCCATCCCCTTAGTGGGATTCAACAACAGTGTATCACACCCTTTGGGAAAAATCAGGCTTCCATGATAAACCTGACCTTCACAGTTGTCCGGGCACCTTCAAAGTACAATGCAATCTTAGGAAGACCCGGAATTGGGGACCTACAAGCACAAGCATCCACCCCCACGGAGCTTTAGTGTTCCAAACACCGAAGGGTTTAGCCTGGGTTAAGTCCGCTTATGAAGTAGTTTCTTCCGTATCTGAAGGTGAAGCATCCGAGAGGCCCCGGAATGAGGGGGTAGAGGAGTGGGTCCTTTGTGACAGGTTCCCAGAACAAACGATTAAAGTAGGAAGTCATTTAAGTGACAAATGCAAGAGTGCTCTGAAAGAACTGCTCCTCCTCAACATAGACGTATTCGCATTCCAGCATGGGGACATGACAGGAATACCCAGGAGTCTAACCGAACATCGACTCAACACCTATACATGGGCGAAGCCAGTAAAACAGAAAAAGCGAAGCATGGGGCCCAGCAAAAGAAGAGCTGCTTGTGAGGAAACCAGGAAACTGCTCAGGGCAGGAATAGTCAGGGAGGTGAAATACCCATCCTGGGTCGCTAACCCAGTCATGGTTCAAAAGAAGGACGGGGGATGGAGAATGTGCATAGACTTCCAAGATCTGAACAAAGCATGTCCTAAGGACTGTTATCCCCTCCCGGAAATAGACGTCCAGGTAGACTCCCTATCTCAGTACCCTCTGAAATGCTTCTTGGATGCCTATAAAGGGTATCATCAGATCCAAATGTCAATCGAGGACGAAGAAAAAACTGCCTTCTTTACAGACGAAAGACATTTTGTTATACCAAAATGCCCTTCGGTCTTAAAAATGTTGGGGCCACGTACTAAAGGTTCATGAACAACCTCTTCAGGGAGCAACGAGGAAAGAACTTGGAAGTATATGTTGATGACATTGTCATCAAAAGTTTGACAGAGATGGCCATGATAGATGACATAGCCTAGACTCTCCGCACTATGCAAGACGTGAATATAAAGTTAAACTCTGGAAAATGTTGTTTTGGGGTAGAAGAGGGGAGTTTCCTGGGGGTAGTAGTCACCAAAGGAGTAATCAAAGCCAAACCCGAAAAAACTCAAGCTGTAGCTGAAATGCGATCCCCCAGGTCCCTGAAATGCCAAACCCGAAAAAACTCAACCTTAACGGAGGGGGCCCGGCTCTGGTTTGACAGCCTCCCTCCGGGGGGAATCGATAGTTATGAGGAGTTAAGCGAGAAATTCCTCAGGAACTTTGGTCAACAGAGAAAGGTGGTCAAGAATCCAAATGAGATCCTCCACATAAGGCAGAGGGACAATGAGCGAATAGATCAGTATATGGAAAGGTTCGTCAAAGAGAGCATGAATATCAAAGATGGCCCGGAGGTCATGAAGATTAGCAGTTTCATAAACGGGCTAAAACATGCCCAGCTGTGTGAGAAACTGGGGGAGGAGTTCCCCCACTCATTTGACAACCTTATGGACAGGGTCAGAGCCTTCGTCAGAGGAAAGGACACGGTCAGCAAAGCCAAGGAAACGGACGTCGCACCCCGGAGGATCGCCCCAGTTGCAAAGCCTCCTGACAAAGGTACACCCTACTCTAGAAAACCCACTTTTAATAGAATGTTGCACGACAGAGCAAGGCCCTCATACTCCCCATACAGACCTCGGGGGAGAGGTCCCCCTCCTTATTCTGATCATTTCACCCCTCTCACAAAAACCCCAAGTGAGATACTGGCCACTGAGAGGGTAAAGAACTCCTTCCCGAGGCCACCACCCATAAAGCCCGGGCCCAAAGCGCAACCAAACGAGTATTGCGAATTCCACAAAGGTTTTGGGCACAAAACTGATGACTGCATGTATTTAAAAAGAGAAATAGAGGCTGCATTAAAGACAGAAAGGCTGACCCACCTGGTTAAGGAAATTAAGGAAGGGGGAGGGGACCGCAAGGGAAGAGATGTAAGGGAGCCTGGGAGGGCAGATGTTGATATGATTAGAAGGAGGAATGAATTCGATACCACCCGGAGTGTAAAGGCCAGGATCCTAGGCTGCTCGGACTGCATGAAAGCTCTCATTCTTATGCCGCACTTGGAAGAAAATGAAGTGCAACGACTTCCCCTAAACATCTCAGCCATAATAGATGGCCACAAAGTGTCTCGAATACATGTGGACGAAGGGTCCGGCGTCGAAGTGATATACGAGCATTGTTTCCTTAGATTTGACAGGGATGTAAGAGATCGGCTCGAAGAAGACTCCATCCCCTTAGTGGGATTCAACAACAGTGTATCACACCCTTTGGGAAAAATCAGGCTTCCATGATAAACCTGACCTTCACAGTTGTCCGGGCACCTTCAAAGTACAATGCAATCTTAGGAAGACCCGGAATTGGGGACCTACAAGCACAAGCATCCACCCCCACGGAGCTTTAGTGTTCCAAACACCGAAGGGTTTAGCCTGGGTTAAGTCCGCTTATGAAGTAGTTTCTTCCGTATCTGAAGGTGAAGCATCCGAGAGGCCCCGGAATGAGGGGGTAGAGGAGTGGGTCCTTTGTGACAGGTTCCCAGAACAAACGATTAAAGTAGGAAGTCATTTAAGTGACAAATGCAAGAGTGCTCTGAAAGAACTGCTCCTCCTCAACATAGACGTATTCGCATTCCAGCATGGGGACATGACAGGAATACCCAGGAGTCTAACCGAACATCGACTCAACACCTATACATGGGCGAAGCCAGTAAAACAGAAAAAGCGAAGCATGGGGCCCAGCAAAAGAAGAGCTGCTTGTGAGGAAACCAGGAAACTGCTCAGGGCAGGAATAGTCAGGGAGGTGAAATACCCATCCTGGGTCGCTAACCCAGTCATGGTTCAAAAGAAGGACGGGGGATGAAGAATGTGCATAGACTTCCAAGATCTGAACAAAGCATGTCCTAAGGACTGTTATCCCCTCCCGGAAATAGACGTCCAGGTAGACTCCCTATCTCAGTACCCTCTGAAATGCTTCTTGGATGCCTATAAAGGGTATCATCAGATCCAAATGTCAATAGAGGACGAAGAAAAAACTGCCTTCTTTACAGACGAAGGGACATTTTGTTATACCAAAATGCCCTTCGGTCTTAAAAATGTTGGGGCCACGTACTAAAGGTTCATGAACAACCTCTTCAGGGAGCAACGAGGAAAGAACTTGGAAGTATATGTTGATGACATTGTCATCAAAAGTTTGACAGAGATGGCCATGATAGATGACATAGCCTAGACTCTCCGCACTATGCAAGACGTGAATATAAAGTTAAACCCTGGAAAATGTTGTTTTGGGGTAGAAGAGGGGAGTTTCCTGGGGGTAGTAGTCACCAAAGGAGTAATCAAAGCCAAACCCGAAAAAACTCAAGCTGTAGCGGAAAGCAGCCTCAAGCTGTAGCTGAAATGCGATCCCCCAAACGAAAAAGTTCAAATGGACCCCAGAAGCGGAGGCTGCTTTCCAAGAAATGAAAACTTACATCTGCAAGCTCCCAACATTAGCCACCCCAGTGCCAGGGGTACTCTTGCTCCTATACCTGTCCGCCTCGAAGACAACCATAAGTGCGGTCATGATGGTGGAACGGGAAGGGAAGCAGATCCCTATATATTTCATCAGCAGAACACTTAAAGGCCCCGAGGAACGCTACATGCCCCTGGAGAAACTGACGTTAGCCCTTGTCTTCGCATCCCGGAGACTCAGAAGATACTTCCAAGGGCACAAGGTCACCCTGATGACTGATCAACCTCTCCAAAAGGTACTCAGGAGGCCGGAGTTGTCGGGACGGCTGGCTAAATGGGCTGTGGAGCTGGGGGAACACTCTCTGGAGTTTAAGCCCAGGACGGCTATAAAGGGGCAGATACTGGCCGACTTTCTAGCAGAAGTACCAGAGGACGAAGAGAAGGAACTTTTAAAATGAGAAGCCTTGGAGAAAGAAGAAAAAGAAAAGGAGGACGAGGTTATGTGGAAATTACTCACCGACGGGGCAGGCATCACACTGATAAGTCCCGAGAGGATTGAGCTGACGTACGCCATAAGACTGGACTTCGAAAACACCAACAACACTACAGAGTATGAGGCCCTCTTGGCAGGAATGAGGCTGGCACAAAAAATGAAAGCAAGGCACGTGGAAGCTAGCACTGATTCACAACTGGTAGTAAAACAATACAAAGGAGAGTATGAAGCCAAAGACAGCATCATGGCTCAGTATGTGGCGAAGGTAAAGGAAACAGCCAAGGCATTCAAAACTTTCAGATTAGAATACATACCCAGAGGAAGAAACAGAAAATACGACGCCCTCAGTAAATTGGCTTCGGTGGCATTCGACCACCTGGCAAGAGAAGTTAAAGTAGAAGTTCTAACCGCCCCATCCCTCAACATGAAGGAGGTGACCGCAATCGAGACGGGCAGGAAACATGGATGACACCGATCATTAAGTTCCTCAGGGACGGGACGCTGCCTGAAGGGGAATGGGCAGCCCGGAAGGTAAGGGTCAGGGCCCTGCAGTATGAGCTGATTGATGGGGAGTTGTATCGAAGATTATATCTGGGCCCATCCCTGAAGTGTGTTGACATGGAAGAAGCTGAGTATGTGATTAGGGAGATGCATGAAGGAATCTGCGGAATGCATTCGGGGCCAAGGACGATAGTAAATAGGGCAATGAATGCGGGGTTCTATTGGCCACGAATGTATGAAACAGCATCCGAGGAGATCAAGAGGTGTGCTAATTGCCAGGCACACGCACCAATGACCCAACGGCACAAACACCCCATGATACCAGTTTCAACGTCCTGGCCCTTCCAAAAGTGGGCTTTTGGCATGTTTGAGATGCCTTATACACGTGTGTTTACCTGTTAATTAGGTTTAATGGTTTTCCTGGGCACGTCTGCCCAGGTGTAATACCCATTGTTTTGTCAAAAGAGGACATGTTGACTGTCCGTTTTCCATTTACTTCCTATGGATTTATACTTCCCGTTATAAATTGTTATAAAAGATCTGTCTTTGGGGGAACCCCAGATTAATAGTTAACTACTACAAAAGTGGCTCTTGGCCGTTTTCCTTGGGGGTGGACCCCTTACACATAATATTTCCTAAGCTGCATGAGATTCCAGGTCCTGGGGACCTCCTTACCTTCGAGTGTTTCCAATTTGCAAGTTCCTTTGCCGTTCGCCCATATGACCCGGTAGGTCCCCTCCCAGTTGGGGCCTAGCTTTCCGGTGCTTTCCTGCAGGCTGGCTTCATTTGCTCTTAGGACTAGGTCCCCGGGGACGAGGTTGAGCTTTTTCATCCTGGCGTTGTAATAACTTTCCAGTTGTCTCTTGTATTTGGCCTCCCTGACTGCTGCTATTTCTCTTCTTTCTTCCAAGAGATTCAAGTTCATGCTGAGGCCTTGCTCATTTTCCTCCTCCCGGAGCCTCATTCGGGCAGTTGGGGATCCTATCTCAGCTGGGATGACATCTTCTGTCCCATAGGTTAGGCTGAAAGGAGTCTCCCCATTGCAACCTTTAGGAGTTGTTCTGTATGCCCATAACACGAATGGTAATTCTTCCAGCCATCCCTTTTGCTTCCTCCCAAGTCTTCCCTTCATTCCCTTGATGACGCTTTGGTTAGCTCTCTCTACCAATCCATTACTTTGGGCGTGAGTGATGGAAGTGAACACTTGTTGAATGTGCATCTGTTCGCACCATGGCTTAAAAGGTCTTCCAGCAAATTGGACGCCATTATCGCTTACCAGTTCCTTTGGGACCCCATACCTGCAGATGATGTTGTCTAATACGAACCGCCTCATCTGTTCCCCAGTTATTTTTGCCAAGGGTTTTGCCTCGATCCACTTGGTAAAATAATCGATGGCCACCACCACATACTTGACCCCTCCTGGACCCTCCGGGAATGGCCCGATTATGTCGATAGCCCATTTTTGGAAGGGCCAGGACGTTGAGACTGGTATCATGGGGTGTTTGTGCCGGTTGGTCATTGGTGCGTGTGCTTGACAATTAGCACATCTCTTGATCTCCTCGGATGCTGTTTCATACATTCGTGGCCAATAGAACCCCGCATTCATTGCTCTCTTTACTATCGTCCTTGGCCCCGAATGCATTCCACAGATTCCTTCATGCATCTCCCTAATCACATACTCGGCTTCGTCCATATCAACACATTTCAGGGATGGGCCCAGATATGATCTCCGATACAACTCCCCATCAATCAGCTCATACTGCAGGGCCCTGACCCTTACCTTCCTGGCTGCCCATTCCCCTTCAGGCAACGTCCCATCCCTGAGGAACTTAATGATCGGTGTCATCCATGTTTCCAGCCCATCCTCAATTGCGGTTACCTCCTTCATGTTGAGGGAGGGAGCGGTTAGAACTTCTACTTTGACTTCTCTTGCCAGGTGGTCGAATGCCAACGAAGCCAATTTACTGAGACATCAGATTTTCTGTTCCTTCCTCTGGGGATGTACTCTAATTTGAAAGTTTTGAATGCCTTGGCTGTTTCCTTCACCTTTGCCACATACTGAGCCATGATGTTGTCTTTGGCTTCATATTCTCCTTGGTATTGTTTTACTATCAGTTGTGAATCAGTGCTAGCTTCCACGTGCCTTGCTTTCATTTTTTGTGCCAGCCTCATTCCTGCCAAGAGGGCCTCATACTCTGCAGTGTTGTTGGTGTTTTCGAAGTCCAGTCTTATGGCGTATGTCAGCTCAATCCCCTCGGGACTTATCAGTGTGATGCCTGCCCCGCTCCCCTCTTCACTAGAGGCTCCGTCGGTGAGTAATTTCCACATAGCCTCGTCCTCCTTTTCTTTTTCTTCTTTCTCCAAGGCTTCCCACTTTAAAAGTTCATTCTCTTCGTCCTCGGGGACCTCTGCTAAAAAGTCGGCCAGTATCTGCCCCTTGATGGCCGTCCTGGGCTTAAACTCCAGAGAGTGTTCCCCCAGCTCCACAGCCCACTTAGCCAACCGTCCCGACAGCTCCGGCTTTCTGAGTACCTTTTGGAGAGGTTGATCAGTCATCAGGGTAATCTTGTGCCCTTGGAAGTACCTCCTGAGTCTCCGGGATGCGAAAACAAGGGCTAACGCCAGTTTCTCCAGGGGCATGTTGCGTTCCTCTGGGCCTTTAAGTGTTCTGCTGATGAAATATATGGGGATCTGCTTCCCTTCCCGTTCTACCATCATGACTGCACTTATGGTTGTCTTCGAGGCGGACAGGTATAGGAGCAAGAGCTCCCCTGGCACTGGGGTGACTAATGTTGGGAGCTTGCAGATGTAGGTTTTTATTTCTTGGAAGGCAGCCTCCGCCTCTGGGGTCCATTTAAACTTGTTCGTTTGGAGGCAGTCCTTTAACACCTTCATGAAGGGGAGGGTTCTGTCGGCTACTTTCGACAAGAAACGGTTTAATGCTATCAATTTCCCGTTCAGTTGTTGAATGTCCTTCAGGGACCTGGGGGATCGCATTTCAGCTACAGCTTGAGTTTTTTCTGGGTTAGCTTTGATTCCTCCTTTAGTGACTACTACCCCCAGGAAACTCCACTCCTCTACCCCAAAACAACATTTTCCAGGGTTTAATTTCATATTCACATCTTGCATAGTGCGGAGAGTCTCGGCTATGTCATCTATCATAGCCATCTCTGTCAAACTTTTAATTTCATATTCCAGGGTTGCTCCCTGAAGAGGTTGTTCATGAATCTTTGGTACGTGGCCCCAGATTTTTAAGACCGAAGGGCATTTTGGTATAACAAAATGTTCCTTCGTCTGTGATGAAAGCAGTTTTTCTTCGTCCTCTATTGACATTTGGATCTGATGATATCCTTTATAGGCATCCAAGAAGCACTTCAGGGGGTACTGAGACAGAGAGTCTACCTGGACGTCTATTTCCGGGAGGGGGTAACAGTCCTTAGGACATGCTTTGTTCAGGTCCTGGAAGTCTATGCACATTCTCCATCCCCCATCCTTCTTTTGAACCATGACTGGGTTAGCGACCCAGGATGGGTATTTCACCTCCCTGACTATTCCTGCCCTGAGCAGTTTCCTGGTTTCCTCACAAGCAGCTCTTCTTTTGCTGGGCCCCATGCTTCGCTTTTTCTGTTTTTGTAACACCCCGTCCCGGAACGGGCCGGCGTGTCACTATAACAGTAGTCAGATCAAAATCAGAAATGATATACTTATATCAAATGACACAAATCAAAAGACAAGAGTCTATCCGTACCTTAAAATCTCCAGGTGATGCTATCTTGTTTTCAACTGTAGATTTATACGGGCAGAGTTTAGCCTACTGATTATTCTCTTAACCTAATTTGCTCACAAACTAGGTATTTAACTTAATACAGCATTTACGATAACTCACGAGATCAAATTCTCACAATGAATGACAAAAATGCAATACTTTGCCCATCGAATTAACGATGATCCGTTGAATTAACAACGAACGACAAGGTATAATACTTTATCCATCGAATTAACGATGATCCGTTGAATTAACAACGAACGATAAAGTATAATACTTTACCTATCGAATTAACGACAATCCGTCAAATTAATGACGAACGATAAAGTATAACCCTAATGTGGGCAGCACTTAAACATTCATTGGATATATTGATTGATCGGACAATGAATCGTATCAGCGATTGAGTTAATACCCTGTTCTGCAGCACCCCGCTATACTTAATTTGTGTTTTGTGTGTGTTTGGAGAGTAATCGGACGAAATCTCAGCGTAATTTTGGAGTTTCTTCGTCGATTTTGTGCCCAGATTCAAGTGCCAAGGCCTGCTATTTATACACGAAATTTGACAAGCTTACGGGCCGTAAGCTTCCTGATGTTGCGGTCCGTATGACATCTTACGGACCGTAAGCTTGGTAGTGTTGCGGTCCGTAAGGTACACCAATGCACTATATGGTTGCCACGCGTGGGACTAGTGCTGGTGAGTCGACAATTTCTGAAAATTTAGCTTCCTCCGCAAGTTATTAGGATAATTATCAAGTGGGTAATACCCCCCCTGAGTTTTAGGGGCCCTAATCCTGATTCTGAAAATTCTGAAAATTCTAGGGTTTGTACAGAATTACTTGGGTGTCTTAGTTAGGGTTTCCTATTGGACTATAAATCATAAGGGTTGTTACTTTTTATGTTTTAAAATTTTCGGGTGTTACAAATCTACCCCTCTTAAAAAAATTTCGTCCTCGAAATTATTGCATACCTATCTATATATATATATATATTAATAATCATACTTGAATGCGACCCACTATGATCAATAGTCATACTTGAAATAAAGCTGGAGTAAAAACAATGAAGATGACGAAATACTTATGTTCGAGACTATTATGAATGTTTAAAGAAAAGTTACTAACCGATGTTTCTACTGATTGAACATCGAAATCCTATCCCAATGTCTACCCATTACCTCACAGGTCTTAATTTAGGTTTAAGTTTTCTACAGGAAAGAGCCTTTGCTCTGATACCATAGCTGTAACACCCCGTCCCGGAACGGGCCGGCGTGTCACTATAACAGTAGTCAGATCAAAAACATAATTCCATTTATACTTAAATGTATTACAAGACATTACAGCTTAATGAAGGATATCTAATCCATTACAATTATTTCTACCGTCTTTTCTAAACACTCGAGCACTCTTCCATATTCCGTCCCAGCTTGTCTTGATAACCTGACGTAAAGAAGAAAACAACAACAACAAAAAACGTACGTCTGAGCAAATTTTTGAAAAGTTTTGCCCAGTGTGCGGATAGAGGAAAACAAAAGCTTATTTTATTTTAATAACCGGATGGAACTTGACGATGCAAATAACTTAATTTCATAATCATATCTTACGGATGTACCCATGAGCAAACTGAAAACGTGACAATACACAGGTAGCTACTCCTGCATACTTATCACATGAGATGGCGAATTGGCATACCCGTTATCCACCTCCTTATACTTAAATTCTAGGATTCGATCCATACGCCTCCTAATATATGTACCACACTTGTACTTAAGAGACGCCGTGAACTAATCTCTCCGTCACGGGTGGAGCACATGAGGTTGATGCCACAACAACATGCTCGTGGGACACTCCACGAGAAGCGATACTCAGGGTATCAGAGTACAAATGGTCTTATTCACATAACTTATAAACTTATATTCAGAACAGAACGGAACATATATTGGAACATGCGATAATGAATACAACTTAACAGAAAACTATCGCATGACATGAGAGCTAAAATCAAATGATTAAAACAGGAATCGAACGGACTTATCAAAGGAATCTATAATCAAAGATGTGAGGAGTTTTATAATAAAAGAGTGGAACCAGTTACCAAGGTATGGATATCACTCCTATCTTGACAATTTCGTCCCCAAAATGTGGTTTATTAAACGAACAAGATAAAACCTTGACTCGTTAATAAGGAACCACTAGAGTAGGAAATGAAACTCGTATAAAGTAAAACCTTTTCAGAATGTTTGGAACTTCCAACACTTATTTCCTAACTTAATCTTAATACGGAACTTGTATTCAATTGACATAAATCAAAGAAAGGATTCTATTCGTACTCAACGGACATAAATCTAAAGAAAGGAATTCTATCCGTACTGAACTTATAACTTATCTTAATCTTAATACGGAATTCTATCCGTACCCAACGGACATAAATCGAGAGAAAGGATTCTATACTTACCTAACTGACATAAATCGAAAGAAATTCTATCTGTACGGAACTTATAACTTATACCTTAAATCTTAATACGGAATTTAAAATCAGAAATGTCCAAACGACGTAAATTGAAAGAAAGGAATCTATTCGTAATAACTTGATCTTAATACGGAAATTCTTATATTCAAATGACATAAATCGAAGGAAAGGAACCTATCCGTACATAACTTATAACTTATTTCATAACTTAATCTTAATATGGAAACTTAAATTCAGGAACGTCATCAATCAAAAGAAAGGGATTCTATCCGTACCCAACGGACATAAATCGACAGAAAGGGTTCTTATAAAAACGACATAAATAGAAAGAAAGGATTCTTATAAAAACGACATAAATCGAAAGAAAGGATTCTACCCGTACGATATATCAGAATTGACAGAAATCGAAAGAAAGGAATCTACCCGTACGGAACTTATAACTTATACTTAGATCTTAATACGGATTTTTAAAATTAGAATGATATGACGCAAATCGAAAGAAAGGAGTCTGAACTTATAACTTAGATCTTAATACGGACTTTAAAATCAGAAATGATATACTTATATCAAATGACACAAATCAAAAGACAAGAGTCTATCCGTACCTTAAAATCTCCAGGTGATGCTATCTTGTTTTCAACTGTAGATTTATACGGGCAGAGTTTAGCCTACTGATTATTCTCTTAACCTAATTTGCTCACAAACTAGGTATTTAACTTAATACAGCATTTACGATAACTCACGAGATCAAATTCTCACAATGAATGACAAAAATGCAATACTTTGCCCATCGAATTAACGATGATCCGTTGAATTAACAACGAACGACAAGGTATAATACTTTATCCATCGAATTAACGATGATCCGTTGAATTAACAACGAACGATAAAGTATAATACTTTACCTATCGAATTAACGACAATCCGTCAAATTAATGACGAACGATAAAGTATAACCCTAATGTGGGCAGCACTTAAACATTCATTGGATATATTGATTGATCGGACAATGAATCGTATCAGCGATTGAGTTAATACCCTGTTCTGCAGCACCCCGCTATACTTAATTTGTGTTTTGTGTGTGTTTGGAGAGTAATCGGACGAAATCTCAGCGTAATTTTGGAGTTTCTTCGTCGATTTTGTGCCCAGATTCAAGTGCCAAGGCCTGCTATTTATACACGAAATTTGACAAGCTTACGGGCCGTAAGCTTCCTGATGTTGCGGTCCGTATGACATCTTACGGACCGTAAGCTTGGTAGTGTTGCGGTCCGTAAGGTACACCAATGCACTATATGGTTGCCACGCGTGGGACTAGTGCTGGTGAGTCGACAATTTCTGAAAATTTAGCTTCCTCCGCAAGTTATTAGGATAATTATCAAGTGGGTAATACCCCCCCTGAGTTTTAGGGGCCCTAATCCTGATTCTGAAAATTCTGAAAATTCTAGGGTTTGTACAGAATTACTTGGGTGTCTTAGTTAGGGTTTCCTATTGGACTATAAATCATAAGGGTTGTTACTTTTTATGTTTTAAAATTTTCGGGTGTTACAAATCTACCCCTCTTAAAAAAATTTCGTCCTCGAAATTATTGCATACCTATCTATATATATATATATATTAATAATCATACTTGAATGCGACCCACTATGATCAATAGTCATACTTGAAATAAAGCTGGAGTAAAAACAATGAAGATGACGAAATACTTATGTTCGAGACTATTATGAATGTTTAAAGAAAAGTTACTAACCGATGTTTCTACTGATTGAACATCGAAATCCTATCCCAATGTCTACCCATTACCTCACAGGTCTTAATTTAGGTTTAAGTTTTCTACAGGAAAGAGCCTTTGCTCTGATACCATAGCTGTAACACCCCGTCCCGGAACGGGCCGGCGTGTCACTATAACAGTAGTCAGATCAAAAACATAATTCCATTTATACTTAAATGTATTACAAGACATTACAGCTTAATGAAGGATATCTAATCCATTACAATTATTTCTACCGTCTTTTCTAAACACTCGAGCACTCTTCCATATTCCGTCCCAGCTTGTCTTGATAACCTGACGTAAAGAAGAAAACAACAACAACAAAAAACGTACGTCTGAGCAAATTTTTGAAAAGTTTTGCCCAGTGTGCGGATAGAGGAAAACAAAAGCTTATTTTATTTTAATAACCGGATGGAACTTGACGATGCAAATAACTTAATTTCATAATCATATCTTACGGATGTACCCATGAGCAAACTGAAAACGTGACAATACACAGGTAGCTACTCCTGCATACTTATCACATGAGATGGCGAATTGGCATACCCGTTATCCACCTCCTTATACTTAAATTCTAGGATTCGATCCATACGCCTCCTAATATATGTACCACACTTGTACTTAAGAGACGCCGTGAACTAATCTCTCCGTCACGGGTGGAGCACATGAGGTTGATGCCACAACAACATGCTCGTGGGACACTCCACGAGAAGCGATACTCAGGGTATCAGAGTACAAATGGTCTTATTCACATAACTTATAAACTTATATTCAGAACAGAACGGAACATATATTGGAACATGCGATAATGAATACAACTTAACAGAAAACTATCGCATGACATGAGAGCTAAAATCAAATGATTAAAACAGGAATCGAACGGACTTATCAAAGGAATCTATAATCAAAGATGTGAGGAGTTTTATAATAAAAGAGTGGAACCAGTTACCAAGGTATGGATATCACTCCTATCTTGACAATTTCGTCCCCAAAATGTGGTTTATTAAACGAACAAGATAAAACCTTGACTCGTTAATAAGGAACCACTAGAGTAGGAAATGAAACTCGTATAAAGTAAAACCTTTTCAGAATGTTTGGAACTTCCAACACTTATTTCCTAACTTAATCTTAATACGGAACTTGTATTCAATTGACATAAATCAAAGAAAGGATTCTATTCGTACTCAACGGACATAAATCTAAAGAAAGGAATTCTATCCGTACTGAACTTATAACTTATCTTAATCTTAATACGGAATTCTATCCGTACCCAACGGACATAAATCGAGAGAAAGGATTCTATACTTACCTAACTGACATAAATCGAAAGAAATTCTATCTGTACGGAACTTATAACTTATACCTTAAATCTTAATACGGAATTTAAAATCAGAAATGTCCAAACGACGTAAATTGAAAGAAAGGAATCTATTCGTAATAACTTGATCTTAATACGGAAATTCTTATATTCAAATGACATAAATCGAAGGAAAGGAACCTATCCGTACATAACTTATAACTTATTTCATAACTTAATCTTAATATGGAAACTTAAATTCAGGAACGTCATCAATCAAAAGAAAGGGATTCTATCCGTACCCAACGGACATAAATCGACAGAAAGGGTTCTTATAAAAACGACATAAATAGAAAGAAAGGATTCTTATAAAAACGACATAAATCGAAAGAAAGGATTCTACCCGTACGATATATCAGAATTGACAGAAATCGAAAGAAAGGAATCTACCCGTACGGAACTTATAACTTATACTTAGATCTTAATACGGATTTTTAAAATTAGAATGATATGACGCAAATCGAAAGAAAGGAGTCTGAACTTATAACTTATAACTTAGATCTTAATACGGACTTTAAAATCAGAAATGATATACTTATATCAAATGACACAAATCAAAAGACAAGAGTCTATCCGTACCTTAAAATCTCCAGGTGATGCTATCTTGTTTTCAACTGTAGATTTATACGGGCAGAGTTTAGCCTACTGATTATTCTCTTAACCTAATTTGCTCACAAACTAGGTATTTAACTTAATACAGCATTTACGATAACTCACGAGATCAAATTCTCACAATGAATGACAAAAATGCAATACTTTGCCCATCGAATTAACGATGATCCGTTGAATTAACAACGAACGACAAGGTATAATACTTTATCCATCGAATTAACGATGATCCGTTGAATTAACAACGAACGATAAAGTATAATACTTTACCTATCGAATTAACGACAATCCGTCAAATTAATGACGAACGATAAAGTATAACCCTAATGTGGGCAGCACTTAAACATTCATTGGATATATTGATTGATCGGACAATGAATCGTATCAGCGATTGAGTTAATACCCTGTTCTGCAGCACCCCGCTATACTTAATTTGTGTTTTGTGTGTGTTTGGAGAGTAATCGGACGAAATCTCAGCGTAATTTTGGAGTTTCTTCGTCGATTTTGTGCCCAGATTCAAGTGCCAAGGCCTGCTATTTATACACGAAATTTGACAAGCTTACGGGCCGTAAGCTTCCTGATGTTGCGGTCCGTATGACATCTTACGGACCGTAAGCTTGGTAGTGTTGCGGTCCGTAAGGTACACCAATGCACTATATGGTTGCCACGCGTGGGACTAGTGCTGGTGAGTCGACAATTTCTGAAAATTTAGCTTCCTCCGCAAGTTATTAGGATAATTATCAAGTGGGTAATACCCCCCCTGAGTTTTAGGGGCCCTAATCCTGATTCTGAAAATTCTGAAAATTCTAGGGTTTGTACAGAATTACTTGGGTGTCTTAGTTAGGGTTTCCTATTGGACTATAAATCATAAGGGTTGTTACTTTTTATGTTTTAAAATTTTCGGGTGTTACAAATCTACCCCTCTTAAAAAAAATTTCGTCCTCGAAATTATTGCATACCTATCTATATATATATATATATATATTAATAATCATACTTGAATGCGACCCACTATGATCAATAGTCATACTTGAAATAAAGCTGGAGTAAAAACAATGAAGATGACGAAATACTTATGTTCGAGACTATTATGAATGTTTAAAGAAAAGTTACTAACCGATGTTTCTACTGATTGAACATCGAAATCCTATCCCAATGTCTACCCATTACCTCACAGGTCTTAATTTAGGTTTAAGTTTTCTACAGGAAAGAGCCTTTGCTCTGATACCATAGCTGTAACACCCCGTCCCGGAACGGGCCGGCGTGTCACTATAACAGTAGTCAGATCAAAAACATAATTCCATTTATACTTAAATGTATTACAAGACATTACAGCTTAATGAAGGATATCTAATCCATTACAATTATTTCTACCGTCTTTTCTAAACACTCGAGCACTCTTCCATATTCCGTCCCAGCTTGTCTTGATAACCTGACGTAAAGAAGAAAACAACAACAACAAAAAACGTACGTCTGAGCAAATTTTTGAAAAGTTTTGCCCAGTGTGCGGATAGAGGAAAACAAAAGCTTATTTTATTTTAATAACCGGATGGAACTTGACGATGCAAATAACTTAATTTCATAATCATATCTTACGGATGTACCCATGAGCAAACTGAAAACGTGACAATACACAGGTAGCTACTCCTGCATACTTATCACATGAGATGGCGAATTGGCATACCCGTTATCCACCTCCTTATACTTAAATTCTAGGATTCGATCCATACGCCTCCTAATATATGTACCACACTTGTACTTAAGAGACGCCGTGAACTAATCTCTCCGTCACGGGTGGAGCACATGAGGTTGATGCCACAACAACATGCTCGTGGGACACTCCACGAGAAGCGATACTCAGGGTATCAGAGTACAAATGGTCTTATTCACATAACTTATAAACTTATATTCAGAACAGAACGGAACATATATTGGAACATGCGATAATGAATACAACTTAACAGAAAACTATCGCATGACATGAGAGCTAAAATCAAATGATTAAAACAGGAATCGAACGGACTTATCAAAGGAATCTATAATCAAAGATGTGAGGAGTTTTATAATAAAAGAGTGGAACCAGTTACCAAGGTATGGATATCACTCCTATCTTGACAATTTCGTCCCCAAAATGTGGTTTATTAAACGAACAAGATAAAACCTTGACTCGTTAATAAGGAACCACTAGAGTAGGAAATGAAACTCGTATAAAGTAAAACCTTTTCAGAATGTTTGGAACTTCCAACACTTATTTCCTAACTTAATCTTAATACGGAACTTGTATTCAATTGACATAAATCAAAGAAAGGATTCTATTCGTACTCAACGGACATAAATCTAAAGAAAGGAATTCTATCCGTACTGAACTTATAACTTATCTTAATCTTAATACGGAATTCTATCCGTACCCAACGGACATAAATCGAGAGAAAGGATTCTATACTTACCTAACTGACATAAATCGAAAGAAATTCTATCTGTGCGGAACTTATAACTTATACCTTAAATCTTAATACGGAATTTAAAATCAGAAATGTCCAAACGACGTAAATTGAAAGAAAGGAATCTATTCGTAATAACTTGATCTTAATACGGAAATTCTTATATTCAAATGACATAAATCGAAGGAAAGGAACCTATCCGTACATAACTTATAACTTATTTCATAACTTAATCTTAATATGGAAACTTAAATTCAGGAACGTCATCAATCAAAAGAAAGGGATTCTATCCGTACCCAACGGACATAAATCGACAGAAAGGGTTCTTATAAAAACGACATAAATAGAAAGAAAGGATTCTTATAAAAACGACATAAATCGAAAGAAAGGATTCTACCCGTACGATATATCAGAATTGACAGAAATCGAAAGAAAGGAATCTACCCGTACGGAACTTATAACTTATACTTAGATCTTAATACGGATTTTTAAAATTAGAATGATATGACGCAAATCGAAAGAAAGGAGTCTGAACTTATAACTTAGATCTTAATACGGACTTTAAAATCAGAAATGATATACTTATATCAAATGACACAAATCAAAAGACAAGAGTCTATCCGTACCTTAAAATCTCCAGGTGATGCTATCTTGTTTTCAACTGTAGATTTATACGGGCAGAGTTTAGCCTACTGATTATTCTCTTAACCTAATTTGCTCACAAACTAGGTATTTAACTTAATACAGCATTTACGATAACTCACGAGATCAAATTCTCACAATGAATGACAAAAATGCAATACTTTGCCCATCGAATTAACGATGATCCGTTGAATTAACAACGAACGACAAGGTATAATACTTTATCCATCGAATTAACGATGATCCGTTGAATTAACAACGAACGATAAAGTATAATACTTTACCTATCGAATTAACGACAATCCGTCAAATTAATGACGAACGATAAAGTATAACCCTAATGTGGGCAGCACTTAAACATTCATTGGATATATTGATTGATCGGACAATGAATCGTATCAGCGATTGAGTTAATACCCTGTTCTGCAGCACCCCGCTATACTTAATTTGTGTTTTGTGTGTGTTTGGAGAGTAATCGGACGAAATCTCAGCGTAATTTTGGAGTTTCTTCGTCGATTTTGTGCCCAGATTCAAGTGCCAAGGCCTGCTATTTATACACGAAATTTGACAAGCTTACGGACCGTAAGCTTCCTGATGTTGCGGTCCGTATGACATCTTACGGACCGTAAGCTTGGTAGTGTTGCGGTCCGTAAGGTACACCAATGCACTATATGGTTGCCACGCGTGGGACTAGTGCTGGTGAGTCGACAATTTCTGAAAATTTAGCTTCCTCCGCAAGTTATTAGGATAATTATCAAGTGGGTAATACCCCCCCTGAGTTTTAGGGGCCCTAATCCTGATTCTGAAAATTCTGAAAATTCTAGGGTTTGTACAGAATTACTTGGGTGTCTTAGTTAGGGTTTCCTATTGGACTATAAATCATAAGGGTTGTTACTTTTTATGTTTTAAAATTTTCGGGTGTTACAAATCTACCCCTCTTAAAAAAAATTTCGTCCTCGAAATTATTGCATACCTATCTATATATATATATATATTAATAATCATACTTGAATGCGACCCACTATGATCAATAGTCATACTTGAAATAAAGCTGGAGTAAAAACAATGAAGATGACGAAATACTTATGTTCGAGACTATTATGAATGTTTAAAGAAAAGTTACTAACCGATGTTTCTACTGATTGAACATCGAAATCCTATCCCAATGTCTACCCATTACCTCACAGGTCTTAATTTAGGTTTAAGTTTTCTACAGGAAAGAGCCTTTGCTCTGATACCATAGCTGTAACACCCCGTCCCGGAACGGGCCGGCGTGTCACTATAACAGTCCGTCTCCTTTGTCAAGAGGCTTTGCAGCTGGGGAGATCCTTCGGGGTGCGATGTCCGTCTCCTTGGCTTTGCTGACCGTGTCCTTTCCTCTGACAAAGGCTCTGACCCTGTCCATAAGACTGTCAAATGAGTGGGGGAACTCCTCCCCCAGTTTTTCACACAGCTGGGCATGTTTTAGCCCGTTTATGAAACTGCTAATCTTCATGACCTCCGGGACATCTTTGATGTTCATGCTCTCCTTGACGAACCTCTCCATATATTGATCTATTCGCTCATTGTCCCTTTGCCTTATGTGGAGGATCTCGTTTGGATTCTTGACCACTTTTCTCTGCTGACCAAAGTTCCTGAGGAATTTCTCGCTTAATTCTTCATAACTATCGATTCCCCCTGGAGGGAGGCTGTCAAACCAGAGCCGGGCTCCCTCCATCAGAGTTTGTACAAACATGTGGCACCATACAGGCATGGGCCATCGCCCAAGTTGTCCTGCTCCCCTGAAGGCATGGAGATGATCTTCAGGGTCTCTTGTTCCGTCATAGCGGTCAAAGTTTGGGGGTAACTTTGTTTTGGGGGGCATTGATGCTTCTGCGATCCTTCGTGTGAATTTTGAGACTTCAGCTAAGTCCCGTGGGAGATAGGGTTGATCCAGACCGTCGCTGCTTGAACTTTCCTTTTCCTTTTCTTTTCCTTTTGGTTTCTTTCCCGTAATGAGATCCTCCCTTTCTTCCGAAGACATTTGTCTAAGGGCTGTCATGAACGTTTCCAATGGGTCGTTTCCACTGCCCTTGTTTTGAGGGTCTGCTTTTTCTTGGTTGGAGGGTGTATCAAACGAAAGTTTGGCCCTGATACTGTCGAGTTTCTCTTGTCTTTCTAGGTCCTTGAGACACTTTCTCAGCTTTTCTCTGTGCATGGCCACGAAATCCGGGGTGATGGTCTCTTCTTTTTCCAGCAATTCTGCCCGGTTCTCATTCTCTTCCTCATGGGTTATATCTTCCACCGTAACTCTGTCATGATCATTCTGTACTGTCTGAACGACCTGTGAACCGGGTGTGGTGTCCATGTTGCCTTTCCTGAAACGGGTTATCTATGACGTCGGAGTTCAGTGTGGAGACACCGGTCGGGCTGATGTCCCACGGATGGCGCCAATGTCGAATACCCAAATCCCGGCTGACGTTAAGTGGATCTTCGCTGACGTCAAGCTATCCCGTTCCTTGAAGTTACAAAAGAATAAACCGTTAGCCTCGTCACGGAGGACCCCGGGAGGGGGATCCGTGACCAAGCTCCGGCGTGAGAGTAAGTAAACTTGCTGGAGAGTGAGAGGAGCTTCTTCCGATGAGTATGATCACCAGAATATTTCCTCTTTGGTGTGAATCAAATAAATACGTATGTCGGTATTAAATGTATGGGAATGTTGGTCGGAATTAATGAGAGGAAATTAAATGAGAGTGTAGTAAATGAGATAGCTCCGGAGTGATACCTGCCTTTGTTACCGTCTTCCATCTCTTATATAAGTCCCAGACCCTCTTGTGTGTATAAGATATTTGTTAAGGTAATCAAACGTGTTTAAGAAGACCTCGAGGGCTCAGACACGTGTCTGACCCCCAACGGTTAGATCGGCAGCGGCATTTAATGCTTCAGAAGGGGAAGTACGATGCCAGCCGTGATGCTCTTCTTATCAGTCATTAATGGCCGCCTGCATGTTCTCACTCCTCGTTTCTCGCTCGTTTTATGAAGGAGAAACCTTAATGGGCAAGTTAGGCTCTGGTTGGGCTAATACTCTGTTGGGCCCGCCCCTAGATAGCCCAAAACGGGTAGAAATGGGGTTCACCATTGGCCCGTCGTCAACTGGGTTGACTTAAATGCAAGGAAAGTGTTTTTGGATGCTTTATGATTTTTTTTGAAGTTGGAATAACGTGTTTTAGATTCCATGCATAATAGTGTTTTGTGAGAACGGCGGGACAGGTTGCTGACCGTGTGGGTCTCATATTGGGAGAGTTAAAGTTCATTGTTGGTGGTTCAAATCTATCTCAGGTACTGTCACTACACTCCGGTCGTTGTATCTCCAATCTCCTCCTTGGTGGCACCTATGGTTCTTAAGGTTTTTTATTTCAAGAAAGATAAAGAAGAGAAGAGGATTTCTCCTCTAGTTGCGAAGGATATTCGAGTGAAATGGCTGGTGGTAAGCGTGGTAAGGCCGCTGCTAATGAATGGTGGGTGCGTGGAGAATGCTATGGATTCAAGCTCCATTTCTAAGGGTGCAAACGAGCCGAGCCGAGCCCGAGCTCGATCAGGCTCAAGCTTGAGCTAGATTAACTTATGAGAGCTTGGGCTCGAGCTCAGCTCGTTGGTATTTTCTCAAGCTCGAGCTCGGCTCGTTATTACCTATTAATTAATATATTAAATAAAAATAAAATATAAATGATAGACTTTATAGGCTCGCGAGCACGATAAGTGAAGCTCGGGCTCGTTTATTATATAAGCCTATTTTTAGGTTCGAGGTCGGCTTGTAAACAAGTTTAAATAAGCTCGGCTCGATTTGGCTCATTTACACATGCGAGGCTCGAGGAGCCTAACGAGCTTCACATGCGAGGCTCGAGCTCGGGCTCGATAAACAAACGTGCTTTATTTTAGGCTCAAGCTCAGCTTGGGCTCGATAAGGCTCGACTTGTTTCAAGTTTTTTTCTCGAGCCGATCTCGAGTAGCCCGCGAGCTGCTCGGCTCGTTTGCACCCCTATCCATTTCCCTCTCGGTACTTAGATTTTCCTCTAAAACGTCTCCCATTCCTCTTTCCTTTGTTCCGCCGACTATATTGATTGGATACCGTTGGGCCTGCCTACGCATAAAGTCTAAGGATTCTCCCAAAAAGCCATTGAATTGTCCTTGGTTGTCCTACCGTAGATCTTATTCCCACCTTGTTCTATTGCTCTTTGTAGATGGGGCGCTAGACCTCACCTACAACCCTTTCTACTGCCAGGGACTTCTACGAAATGAAAACGGGCGGAATCGTCGTATGCTCCACTTTTGTTGCCCTGTTTATATCCCCAAGTACTCCTATAGACGATCTCCCCCCCCCCCCCCCAACCTACTTTTAACAACCTAAAGGCGTCCCATTTGGAGAATGACCCCTTATGGCATGGCTTAGTTATTCTTGCAATTCAGATAAGATTCGGACCACCACTACTCTCAAAACATGGTTCTTGCCCCCCCTCTCTCCTCCCCCTTTGAGCTCGTTCATCCGTTGAGTGTCGTTGTTTAGGCCGGTGAGTGAGATTTTTGCTCATTACAGTCATCTCTGGGCTTCTTCGCACCTGGATAGTACTAGGACCCTTGTGCCCCGGCCCTTGATCAGATAAAGTCATATTAGGAGAGTTAAAGTCCATTGTTGGTGGTAGGGGCGGACCTATAGTGTTACAAGCGGTAACCTCCGTTGCCCCTTGACGCTCCGATGGTAGTGTAAATTTTGGAAAAGAGTTTTTCGATTTCGTTACCCTTTTTTTTTTAAAACGTTAACCTTATGCGGATTTTGTAGATCCGCCACTGGTTGGTGGCAGAGTTAAAGTTCACTTTGGGTGGTAGAAATGTAGGCCTCACGTTAACAAAAACTCGCAGAACCATACCCAAGATTATTCAGAAGGCAAAGTTAGAAATAAGATCGCGAGATGTGATAAATAAACTTGGTGTTTGATGTATTTTTTCTCTCGGTAGAAGTGTTAGGTGTGTTTTTCTAAGTTTCATTTTTCCATTTAAAATAACTGTTTAGTACTATGAATAACTAGTTTAATACCCGTTCGGTAGACGGGTTATATTAAAAGTAGACACGACTGCTTTATTCGTTAATGAATTAACATCTAAAAAAAAGATAACAACATTTTAAAATTTATTTTCTCTACATTTCGTGCTTGAGATAGAAAATCTCACAAAATAATATTTCTATACCGATAATATTATTTTGAAACCCCTTGTCATGCATAAGAATATTAATGGGAGGTACCAACAGGTATAACAAAAGTTCTTTTAAAATCTCCCTAGTAGACGAAACAATTTTGTGTCTTACATTATAACCTGTTTAAATATCTCTTCGCAACAAACGGACGAATTCCACTAGTTGTATTATAAAAAATAGTAAATTTAAAAATTCAACTATTTTAATTTTAATATAATACTAGTATGGATTCACCCGTGCTACGCGGCGGGAATCTAGTTGGTATCGATTCGTTTCATTACAACACCAACACTCGTTATAGCAATGGAAAGCCAAAACCACGAAAAACAAAGTCGTTATATGTTAAAGAATATTAACATGTGTTTTAAGTCGATCTTTTACAAATGATACCGATATCGATACCGACGTTCAGTTGGTATTGAGTTGGTTTTTTCGTTAGCGTTACTTTAATTAGAGTTATAAATGTTAAATACTACAATTTTTTCAACTTTAAGCACTTTTGATCTACAAACATAAATCATTTTTAATCAAAAACGGCATAACACACATTAATATTGTATAGGATATAATATAGGTAAATTTCAACGACTCAATAGTCAAAAAAATCACATTTATGGTAAACAATTTACCCTATTAATCCACATGTTACCAAAAACACAAGTTTCTGTCTTCCTCATCCATCGCCCCAACCCACACCGCTGTAGCCACCTTGCCGCCACAACCATTTCAGACAACCAGCAAAATGCCACCGTGAGCAGAGCGGATCTGGTTTCGTATCGTCTGCGTCATCAACGCAAACCCGGCTGTGGTGCTTAACCGTTGCGGTGGCGGCGACGACTTCAAAGGGTATTCCGATTACCAGAAAAATCACTAAATCCCGGTTCTTTAGCTGACCCGGGTTCGTGCACTCGGTAATTATTGGTTCCTCGCCGGCAAGATTGCGTTTTGCTCCGGTCGTTTTTGGGTACCCATCGTCAAAATCTTGGAAGGGCAATACTGAACCTTTTTTTCAATCTAAGGGCAAAACGTTCTTACCAATATTGTTTTTATAGGCGCCGAAAGTGAACTAACAAAAATTATGTGGCCAAAGTCAAAAAGCGAAGACTATCACTGGCGCAAACCAGCGATATCAATTGATATATATATATAATATGTGGAAATTAATTTTAATTAAGCAATACATAATTACCAAGAAAAAAACATTCAATTATTTAATCCCAAAATACTACAAAAACAAAAACCCTGATCCCATAACACACAAACTCTTTATCAAACCCTCAAACCACCCCTCTTTCTCTCATCGCCGCCGCCACCACCACCACCCCCACCAGTCCACCACCGTAGAACCAACGATGAGGCTACTAACCCACAACATGCTCGCATCAAACATCAAGGGAGTAACCAACGGCTTCCCACTCCGAATCGAGCCAGAAAAGATCATCGAAAAGCCAGTCGATTTCAACCCCGATTTCCTCAGAAACATGTTCTCAAAGATCGACTGGAAAGCCCTAGCCGACGCGTCCAAGATCATGGGGTACGCTGAACTACCCGACGAAGTTCCCGAGCAGACAGTGGTTGAATCCGATGAGTTTTTGAGGAAGTTTCATCACGCGCTTCTTGAGGTTCATCTTGAAGAGGGTGCGCTTGTTTGCCCGGAGACCGGTCGCCGGTTTCCGGTGAATAAGGGAATACCGAATATGTTGCTTCATGAAGATGAGGTGTGAGGTTTTGGTTTATGTAATATGTGGTTGGATGTTTTTTTAAGGTTTTTGGGATTAGGGTTTTATGTTGGGGTTTTTGTTGATGTGTTTGGATTTATGAATGAATGAATTAATCTCAAAATGGCACTCTTGTTTCAATTTGGATTTTAGAAATTGCAACCTTTGGTATTGTAGTTAGACTAGGTGGCGTGGGTTGGGGCGGTGGTTGTCAAGCAACGCTAGGTCGCTAGCTAGACCACACCGGACTAGCGTTGGTCATGGCATTGCATTGTTGGCGTGAGGATTGAGCCTGGTGGGTGTGTATGTGTGTGGGGGGTGGGGTGGGGTGGTGGGGGGGGGGGGGGGAGGAAGGAGACATGGCTTAATTAAAAAAAATCAACATAGCTGGCCACGCCAGCCGAAGCCATACCACACCCCTTGTTTTTAATATTTCACACTCTCCACGTGTCGAGCAATGCTCCCAACCCAAGCCCCTCCAAGTTCTGTGAATGTGTGAATGAATCGAAAATGAAGGAGGTTTGTTCATGTTTGTTTGTTTGATTGAGAACACGAATGTTTAAATGTGCTAGCTTTTTTGTAAGTTTGTGGTCATTTGTTATGTAAAAGAATGTGTTCGTGTTTGTTTATTTTGTTTATCAAATAAACAAACGATTCACTGAATATTCAGTTTGTTTATAAGCCTCACTCAATATTCGGTTTGTTTATAAGTCTGATTATTTTAGTAACAACGTAAAAGGGGAAACCATGGCCTTTAAATGTGAAAGGTATGTAAGATGTGTGTGTTCAAGTAGGTCATTTGAAACTCGTTTGAAAAAAACCGTTCGAGGAGCCTGTATAAATCTCGAACAAATTTTAAAGCAATATAATTATAACACTTTCAACATCTTCCATCTTAACAATCACGTCAGATTTCAAACTTTTTTTAAAAATTCTTAAGAATCAACACAACCAAATCAAGAATTAGTGATGAATATAACACATTGAAGAACATGGGAAACAAAATCGGGAATTAGCACCAGTGATATACCTTTAGAACTCAATTATTGTCGACTCAATCTCCATTTGATTCGCCAGTTAAATAAATCCTGACATCTCAAATTTCACAAAATCAACATCCTAACCTAATATCAAACAAACATATTTCAATATATAAACACAATCGACAGAGTAATCACACTATAATGTATCAGGCAGTCCAGTAATCGAGACGCTCCATTCAAACAGATTATTTTTGTCAACAAAATGGGCGAAGAATCCATCAACAGGATGGTTACAAAGATCCGAAAGAAAAAGAAAACACTAATCATAATCGGATGAACGTAAATTGAATTTATAACCCTAGAATTGAAAGAAATAAAGACCTCTAAGTTGTTTCTTCTAAAGAAGGAGATTTGCTTGAGTGAGAGAAGCCATGGATGAAAGGTTCTAAAGTGAGATTGATAAACAGAAGCTCGTCAATCCATAACTGGTTTCAAAACCTAGTTGGAGAGATGGAGAGATGAAAAGGTGGCTTTGTAAGTGATTTGGGTCAGGTTTTGAGTAGCGCTGCTGTGGCATATAGAAGAAGAATGAAGAAATGATCCAGAAGTAACTTCGGGTATTCATTAACAAAAAAAAAAAAACCCGAAGTTTAGTGCGTCAAAACCAAAACTTTGATGCCCTAATCAAGCGTCACGTGGTCCTATTTTTTTCATTTATTATATATCTATATAAGATATAAGATAAGATAAAATAAGATACGTGATTCTATTTTTAATAAAAAACAAAAAGAAAAAGAAACATATCAAACTATTTTTGATAAAAAAACAAAATAAAAAAGAAACATATCACAATCACACACGTTCCTAATAACATGTCACGTGGACCATTAATCTAACACTTGCTTCTACCCGACACACACGCTCTACCGCCGCTCCACTTCTAACCTTTATCCACCGCAATCATGAAAACAGCCACCGTATGCTCTCTCTCCACGGCGGCGGAAACGCCGATAACCTACATTAACCTATGCAAACCGGAACCAGTCGCTGCACCACTCACAAATCTGAAACTATCAAATCGAAAATGCGCAGCAGCTCGTTATAGTCTGAAAGTAGTGAATGCTATCTCCGACGCCGGCGACAGATCTCCGGCGACATTGCCACCTGTTCGTACGGTTAATGGAGTTTCCACGCCAATTGCTTCCAAGTAATACTCCTCTTTGTTGATTAATCAGTTAATTAATTAGTTAATTGTTGTTATCAACAGTTTTTGTTTATCAGTTTGTAATTAATTTGATTTGAGTTATCTTGTTGGTTTCAATGGACTGACCAATGACTATGTTATGGTAAACTGATAAAGGTAGTTAGTGTTAGTTGAGTTTGTCAGAAGGTTGTTACTTGTTAGTTGTTAGTTGTTGTAACTAGCATAAAATATACATACATGGTTAGTGATTGCAGAGCAGAAGCCACAAAATAATAGAGAATACTTTCTCAAAAAAGTTGGATTAAAAACCGAATGAATAAACCATTAGGGGGGACGGGGCGCCCCGATGTCGTCCAACTATCACGCGTGCAACGACGTGATACACCACCGCCTCTACAAGTTATTACACGTGGATTGGTTAACACGTGGCCATGATCACGCGTGAAGATGTTTGTGGTGCTCGGTTGTTTTTCAATGGTAGATGTTTGTGTGGTGAGTGATGGGCATTTCCACTAAAATCCATAACTAGTGATGGAATAAAGCTCGATGACGTGGCGGAACTTGAATGGATGTTGTGAGTGATGGAACTCCATCACTAGTGGAGCGCCCCAAGAGGATCCAATGGCCATTTGTTCTAAATTGGCAGGGTTGCCAAATTTTTTCGAAATTACGAAGTAAAAAGGAATACGAAAATTAAGGACCAAATTAGATGCGTGAACTTGGTTTAAAAAAGCGCGCCTTAGGCGCAAAGCGACCCTAGGCGCAAAGAGCTGTGTCTTGTGTGACATAAGGTGAACTATGTACGAAAAGCACACAAAAAGTGAGCTTTTTGGAAAGAAAAAAAATCCCACTGAGGCACGCGCTTCTTGTATGGAAGGTGTTTTTGTGCTTTAAACGGTTATACATGTAGCTAAAATGGTTGTACATTTAAGTGATTTATACATTAAATCATATTTAAACCTTATTTATAACTATATTTTGGGTAAGGGATGCTTAAAACCTATAGGATGTATAAAAAATATATATAACCAGTTAACCACCTTGCGCCTCGCGTACGAAAAGTCATCCGCTTTTGCGATTTACGCTTTGATTTTAGACCTTGTCGCTTTTGTGCGCTTCGCGCTTTTTTAAACCAAGCGCGTGAACTGATTCAATTAAAGTGCTGAAATTTGAAAAAATTGGTGGAAAATCTTGATTGGCAAAATCGGAGCCCTAAATTGATGAAACTGGGTCTAACAGCTGGGTGGTTTACCACAAGATCCGGCTCGTCAAGACCTTTCTGTTCGTTACTTGTGGGGCCCGTAACTCCAATCGTAGCCTGAGTTATGCCCATTTAAAGTTTGGGCCTTTTCTGCAATGTTTCCTCTTATCTAGCTGGTCTATGTAGGAATGGGTAGTTCTTCGAACTGCTCCTGATAAGTTAGGGTTGTTTTAGTAATAAAATCACACTTTCTGTCTCTAGATTAGTTACTCAAATCTACTATTGATGAGCAGGGTGAAGCGTCACACGATCTCAGTGTTTGTTGGAGATGAAAGTGGTATTATAAATCGGATTGCGGGGGTTTTTGCTAGAAGAGGTTATAATATCGAGTCGCTCGCAGTTGGTTTGAATAAGGATAAGGCTTTGTTTACTATTGTTGTATCTGGAACTGAGAAGGTGTTGCAGCAAGTTGTAGAGCAACTTAACAAGCTTGTTAATGTCTTGAAGGTTATTGCTTGTGATCTAAGTTATCATTATTTAAGAATGTTGTTTTTTGATGTGTTGTTTGAGTTATTTAATTCTGTTTGATGTTCCAGGTGGAAGATCTTTCTCGGGATCCGCAAGTTGAACGCGAATTGGTGCTTGTGAAGCTCAATGTTGATCCAAGCACCAAAGCTGAGGTGTTCGAAATTTGCATACATCTATGACGTTTCTTGTAATTTATTATCCAATTATCAATAACACAAAGCGATCTGATATAAGTTTAAAAAAACTTGATTAAATATGATAGAAACAATTACATCTTTCATTGTTGATGCATTGCTCGTCAATATACTCCATTTGGACACTACTTAAATAAGTATCACGTGGTATCTTAAAAATAGTAATTTATTTAAATTGATACACAATTACTTTTACTTGCAGATTATGTGGCTAGTAGACATCTTTAGAGGCAATGTGATAGATGCATCGGATCACTCGTTGACTATAGAGGTGACTTCCTATTCATCAAGTCTGCTATTGCGTATTACCACTGACTCACCGAGTTATAATATATGCATGTTTATACGAACTAAGTGATTCTGGTATTTATGCCGGTAATAATTCTCATCTGGTAAATTTAGGTTACTGGCGATCCCGGGAAGATAGCTGCTGTTCAGAGGAATTTAGCTAAGTTTGGAATCAAAGAGCTTACAAGAACAGGAAAGGTAAATTGTTCAAATACCGTATACGATGATTAAATGATTTAAATCTTGTAACTGAATTTTCGGCAACTTGTAGATTGCTTTAAGACGGGAAAAGCTCGGTGAAACTGCTCCATTTTGGAACTTCTCAGCAGCTTCTTATCCAGATCTAGAAGCCCCATGTCCTATTGCTGCCGTTTCTAGTATTCCTCAAATAGTTGACGAGAATCCTAGTACAAGATCAGGGGTAGGTTGTAAGTTGTTAGATCTTTGCAGGCTTCATTTGCAATCATCGTTCCCCAACTTCATATAATTTTTTTATTTGAATGAAGGGTGATGTGTATCCTGTGGATTCCTACGATAGCTACATAATGGATCGAGTTCTCGATGCCAATTGGGGTGTGCTCTATGATGAAGATGTAAGATATCATTTCTCATCTCGATATTTACATATCAATTCTGACACCCAGATTAACGCTGCAGGCAACGGGTCGTCAATCTCACACTTTGAACATTCTCGTGAATAACGCTCCTGGAGTTCTTAACCTGGTCACTGGAGTTATATCCAGAAGAGGTTATAACGTTCAGGTAAATTAACTTGTTTTAACTTTTAAGTGCGACGTTTATATAGTATTGACAATGGGTTGTTTGTTTACAGAGTTTGGCTGTAGGTCCCGCAGAAATGGAAGGCTTATCACGCATTACTACTGTGATTGCCGGCACAGATGAGTCTATCGGCAAGTTGGTTCAGCAGTTCTACAAATTGGTGGATGTTCACGAGGTAACTTATTCTACAAAACCGACCGATATCGTTTTGTTAGTATGGAAAACTTGTGATCTAATGAAGTGAGATAGTCAGGTCAAAGATATCACCTACTTACCATTTTCGGAACGCGAGTTAATGCTGATCAAAGTTGCCGCAAATCCTGCTGCTCGAAGGGATGTGCTGGACATCGCCACCATCTTTCGCGCCAAGCCTGTTGATGTTTCCGATCATACTATTACACTTGAGGTAAGTTTTTCTCGATCTTCGTTTCTTTTACTTTTTTTTTCGTGTTTCTGATATCTTCCATGTTCTGTGTTCCAGCTTACAGGAGACTTTAATAAGCTATTCGCGCTGCAAACGTTATTGGAGTCCTATGGAATTTGTGAGGTTTGTGACAGACTAATTACGGCATAAATTGTTTGTTGGTTCCGCCACTAACAGTGTCTGGTTGCGTTATTATTTGTAGGTGGCGAGGACTGGTCGAGTGGCATTGGTGAGAGAGTCGGGAGTCGATTCTACGTATCTACGTGGGTACTCTCTGCCGTTGTAATAAAAGCAACGACGCACAATTCCAACTTGTTTCAAGTCTGTAGCGCCAATGGTTGCTAGGGTCCACTTTCTGGTGGGGCTTCTTTTATGTTGTGCCATGTGACATGAAAGTGTAACAGTTAATACTTTTTCTTGTTCTTACTTAATGTATTAAAGACAGTTTCGACTTTCGAGTAATGGGTATAAAGAACTACTCATATTGTGAAAAGTTTCGACAGGTATGAAGATCTTGTAAACGGTCAACAACATCACGTGAACCAGTCAACCATTTGATATCAGACCTGTGAAGTACATTTGCATGTTCACTTGTTGAATTTTCAGGTTTCTGCCCCGTAGGAAGAGACTTGTGCGACACACGTGAACTCTGCGACTTACTCTGTTGTATAGCTGCCCCTCACTTCAACCACCAACATAACTTCGTGATCACGGACATCTTCACACCAAGACGATGATAAAGTCGCCTGAAAACATAACCATGTTTGCCTATAGCATGACCCGTTTATGTGAAAGCGGGTCAGCTGAACATCATCCACACAGCATCAGCGGGATCCCAATATCGCATTGCATACATGCTCGACAAAACTAATTGAATGTCAATTTTGTTAACAGAATCAGCAAACTCTTGAAGTGTTGCCGAATCTATGACAATCTGTTATCTCGCCAACGGATGATTGTGTGAACAGGACTGTAAGCAACAACCAAAACTTGGTTGCTGCTGATATCATATCTAGTGAAGAGATTATGCTGTCACAAAAGAGTTGGAACATATGTGAAGAATAAGGAGTTTCCAGTCATACAAAATACTAATGGCAAAACTGTTGATAGGCCAAATGGGTCGCTTTGTGAACAGTTACCCCCCCCCCCCCCCCAATTGATCACCATTCCAAAAGACATGTTGGTTGAGTTCATAACAACTGTCGCTGATAGGCCACTGTTCACTACAACCCCCGGACCATGGAACCGAAACCATGAATTGGACCACACATGAACTTGTGTGATGCCCAACCGGTTTTTGGTGCGCCATCAAAACAAAATTATGCCCATCACTTTGCGATCACACTCATGGCATGTGCACATAAAACTATAGGTGTTTTGTTAATTATTGATTCGATAACCATGTTGACTTGTCACTTATATATCAATTTCATGTTTCATCTGTCTTGTTCTTAGACCATGGGACGTGGTTTTCACTCTCTACTAAATTTCCGTTATCACATTTGCGTCACATCATAAAAAATAATTTATTTTGAAACTAACAAGGTTTATAATTAAATTTATATTGAAATGATCGTAAAAAATAAACAACATTGTGTATTTAGATATATATGTTTTTGAATTAACGAGTACATTGTAGAAGCACACCTATTTTCTTGTAAAATTAAAATTAGAATTAAAAAAAAAAAAAAAAAAACCAGAAGTAGGTTTAAGTCCAATTCTCTATGAAGTTTTTACTTGTGTTGCAACGAAACTATGCTCCGATCAATCAGCCGCACTCTTCGCCAGGTTTCTTCCTCTTTCTGCCACCACAATGTCCGCCGGCTAGCTTACTCCGGCAGCCACGTCAGCCCTTTCCGTCCTCTCAGCCACTTACATCAAAACCTACGCACATGCTCTTCACTTCTACCTTCTTTGTCAAGTTTCAATTCAAATCAATGCAGATACGTCACCACTGCCGCCACCGCCACTGCCGCAGTCGCCGTCGATCAGTTGAACGGCCGGAGTACCGCCGTTGTGGATACGATTGACGCTTATTCAGCAATAGAGCTGGCACTTGATTCTGTTGTTAAGATATTTACAGTCTCCAGTAGCCCTAATTACTTTCTTCCATGGCAGAACAAGTCACAGCGTGAATCCATGGGTTCAGGTTTTGTACCTTTATTAACCTAATCAATGCAGACCTGTAAATGAACAGAATGTTTAACAAACGCTCAATAAATGAACCAACATGAACAAAAGTTTGTGTTCGGTCAATTGTGTTCGTGAACGTTCGGTAGTATGTTAGTTTAGGTCCGTTCATTGTTTAGTTTATGTCTAACTTGTGCTTATTATGTCTAGCTTGTGCCTTTATTTTGGGATAACTATGTTAACGATTAGGGAAATTGGATTCTAATAATCCATAGTAGACGTCATTGGCCATTGGCAATCCCACCTTTCAAATATGTTGCCTCCACCGGTCCTCAGCTAAAAAAACTTAACGGAGCTAAGTTTTTTTCCTAGTTACAAACTAATGTTTTAGGGCTTTTGATCAGAACGGGGATACAAGTCGATTGATGTAAAACTTACGTCGAAACTGTGCTCCAAAAGATGAAAACCGGGCTTCAATTCGGGTGTTTAAACTTCTAATTAACAAAAATCAAGCCGTTTGGAGCACCGTTTCGAGGTAAGTTTTACATCAATCGACTCGTTTCCTCGTTTTGATCAAAAGCCCTAAAACATTAGTTTGTATCAGGAAAAAACTCAACTCCGTTAAGTTTTTCAAACCGAGGACCGGTGGAGGAAAAATATTTGAAAGGTAGGATTGCCAGTGAGAATAAAAAAAGTGAGACTGCTAATGGCCAATGACGTCTATTAGTTATTATTAGAATCCAATTTCCCTAATGATTATTATATAAAGTGCTTAACTAAGTGATTATGTCTGATGTTTGGGATTAAGAATGTTATTTTATTTTTTTAAATGGTATATGTTCGTTTGTGTCGTGAAGCGTTTGTGAACAAGTTAAATTCCTTAATGATCATGAACAGGCTTTGTCCGGTTCGGTTCGTTTACAGTCCTAATGTGGTTAATTGCATAATATTTATAAATTGAGATACGTTTTCCCCTGTTTTTGTGCATAACTGAAATTGAATGCTTGTGAAACATGTAGGGTTTGTTATTTCTGGTAAGAGGATTGTGACAAATGCTCATGTAGTGGCTGATCATACATTTGTACTTGTGAGAAAACACGGTTCTCCTACCAAGTATAGAGCAGAAGTTAAAGCTGTTGGTCATGAATGTGACCTTGCTATTCTCACCATTGAAAGTGATGAGTTTTGGGAGGGTATGAAGTTCTTGGAGCTTGGAGACATTCCATTTATGCAAGAAGCAGTTGCTGTTGTTGGATATCCTCAAGGTATAAATATTAATGTTTGTTTGGCTGTATCTAGTTTAGGGTCGTCATTTTTAACCGAAACCCAGAACCCGACTCGAAATCGTGGCCACCTGAACCCAAACTAGAGGAAACCCGAATCCGAACTACTTGAGCTTTAAATGGGTCAGTTATCAGCTCACTTTTTCCCAGCCAAAAACCAAACAGCCCGACACGAAAAAACCCGAAACCTGATAAAACCCGACATGAATTAACCTAATTAGTTGTTTAGTTAATGACACAGTCGCAACATCGTTTTGTAGAATAACATATTAACTGGAATGCATTAAGAATGGTTTAAGATTCCAAATATATTGAGTCCCCACGTTTAGTAGCATGATGAATTTCGACGATATTTTGTATGAAAGAAACATTTGCTTTTTCATTTTACAGCTCAACCCGAACCTGAATTAACCCGAACCTGTGCTTTAAGTGGGTTTGTTATCGGTTAACTTTTCCCTGCCAAAAATGAAAAACCTGAACAGCCCAACCTGAAAAAATCAAATCTGATAAAAAAGAACCCGAAGAACATCCCTAGCTGTAACATCATATGTACTTGTTGATTTAACTCGAAAAACTGTTATTAGGTGGTGATAATATATCTGTTACAAAAGGAGTAGTCTCAAGAGTTGAACCGACACAATATGTACATGGAGCCACTCAGCTGTTGGCAATACAGATAGATGCAGCCATAAATCCCGGTAATAGTGGCGGGCCAGCGATCATGGGCGATAAGGTTGCTGGAGTAGCATTTCAAAACCTCTCCGGGGCAGAAAATATAGGGTGAGTCCCGAGTAGGGGTGCAAACGAGCCGAGCCGAGCTCGAGCTCGGTTAACTTATGAAGGCTCGGTTTGAGCTTTGTTTTCAAAGCTCTAGCTTAGCTCGTTGGTAGTTCCTCGAGCTCGGCTCATTCATTATCTATTAATTAATATATTAAATAAAAATAGCATAAATAATAGACTCGTTTAGGCTCGCGAGCTCGACAAGTGAAGCTAGGCTCGTTTACTACACCTTTAAATAAGGGGTAAATGTTATTAAACATTAATAAAAACTAATATTACACTAAGGCTCGATGAGCCTAATGAGCTTCACATGCCAGGCTCGAGCTCGATAAAGGAACGAGCTTTATTTTAGGCTCAAGATCGGCTCGGGCTCGATAAGGCTCGGTTCGTTTTGAGCTTTTTCTCGAGCCGATCTCGAGCAGCTCGCGTGCCACTCGGCTCGTTTGCACTTCTAGTCCCAAGCCATATTCCATATATTTGAATTCTTGTTTTTTTTGGGTAAAACATATGTTGACAAACTTGTGTAATTGTGTTGCAGTTACATAATTCCTGTCCCCGTGATAAAACATTTTGTTGATGGTGTTGAAGCTAGTGGAAATTATTCTGGTTTCTGTTCTCTTGGCTTGTCATGCCAACCTACTGAAAACGTTCAACTTCGTGAATACTTTGGCATGCGTCCTGAGTTAACCGGTGTGCTTGTGAGTAGGATTAATCCACTTTCTGATGCATATAATGTCTTAAAGAAAGACGATATCGTCCTTGCATTTGATGGTGTTCCTATAGCAAATGACGGAACAGGTGATTTTTCACTTTCCATTACATATATGAATATTATGATATGTATTTATTATTTATTAAATTTTGCAGTTCCTTTCCGGAACCGGGAGCGAATAACCTTTGATCATTTGGTTTCCATGAAGAAGCCAAATGAAACCGCTTTAGTTAGAATATTAAGAGACGGTGAAGAGCTTGAGTTAACAGTTACTCTTCGTCCGGTAAGTCATCTTCATGGTATTCTTATTGTTGTCGTATTGTGTATGGTTTCTAAAAAATGTCTTTTACTTTGCAGTTGAAGCCTCTTGTACCTATTCAACAGTTTGATAAGGCTCCTAGTTATTATGTATTTGCCGGTCTTGTATTTGTTCCGTTGAGCCAGCCGTACCTTCACGAATACGGTGAAGATTGGTACAATACCTCTCCACGCCGACTTTGTGAACGGGCATTGAGAGAATTACCCCAAAAGCCCGGTCAAGAGCTTGTTATTTTATCTCAGGTACTTCATCTTCTTCTACTTTTACTTGTTCTTATTATAGAACTAGTTTTATTACCCACCGCGCGTTCCGGCGGCGCCGTTGATAAATTATAGACTACAATCAACCCGAGTCGTTTCCGAACTAAATTTACATTGAAACGTAGAGTAATCCGAATTCATACCTTTGAATGAAAATGTATTATATTTGACCCGAATTGTTTCCAAACAAAATTTACGCCGAAACGTAGACCAACTCAAAACGTACATAATATAAACACGTGAGGTGGCGTCGTACGCGACGTGATAAAGTATGGACTACAATCGACCCAACTCGTTTCCAAACTAAATTTACGTTGAAATGTATAGTAACTCAAAATTATACTATCGAATGAAAACATATTATATTTGACCCCATCTGTTTCCAAACAAAATTTACGTCAAAACGTAGTCCAAATTAAAACGTACAAAAATTACGTTAAAGCGTATACGAACTCCAATTTATACCGACACGCACATAAAAATATAAACTTAGAAATTTAGTTTTAGGGTAAACTTGAAACTTGAAAACTTGAGGGGGGTCAAAGTGACGTTTATAAAGTTAAAGGGTTACTTTGACATTATAGTAAAGTTTTATGGTAGAATTTGACATTATAGTAAAGTTTGAGTTTAGAATATAGTAAAGTTTGCCACCAACCATTCTTTTTAAGTGTATATATAAATAAGGTAAAATCAAGCTTTTGTCAGTTATATATTCTTTTATTGCAAAATTTTATTTTAGGAAGTCACAGTTCAGTTGAAATGTTCCTTTTTTATATAAAATTTGGGTTTTACGACTTAAGATCCAGGTTAGCGTATATTAAAGTTACTTTATCTTGTATGGTTAGGTTTTGATGGATGATATCAACGTGGGATATGAGCGTCTTGCAGAGTTACAGGTACGTTTTGGACATTCTTGTAGGTGAACCTTAACATGATTTATGATCCATTTATTGTTGTGAGCAGGTTAAGAAGGTGAATGGCATTGAAATTAACAACTTGAAGCATATGTGCCAATTAGTTGAAGACTGCAAAGAAGATAACGTGCGGTTTGATTTGGACGATGAAAGAGTAATAGTTTTGAATTATAGTAGGGCGAGAACGGCTACTTCTCATATCTTAAAGCGCCATAGAATACCTTCTGCCATGTCAAATGACATATTAACCCCTGATACTTCATCTCAGGTGACTTCCGGTTGAGCTAAATTTCCATTGCTTTTTATTTTTGGATTTATTTTTTTCACATTGTAAAACTTAGTCATTCATAGTTTTAGATAATTTTTGCTACTGTAATAATGTATGGAAATGGTGGTGGAAAGTGGTTCTAATTGCAGAAATAGTTGAGGTTGGCCCCCTCTTGGGTTCAAGCCGATTTTAAAGACGTGTATACGGTCTTCATTTGATTGTGTTAGGGAAATTTTCGAGTCGAAACGTTCGTAAATGTTTTTAGTCTTTTCAAATCATTGGGAAACTTAAACCGAATCAAACCAAATCGTTATGATTGTTTGTTTTGTGATTTGTGCTTATTAGGCCTTCCAAAATCCGAACAGAACTTTTGACATGAAACTCTTAGGACTACCTAGTTTTAAACACAATGAATTTATACAATATCCAGTTAGAGTTAATTACTGTTTTTGTCCCTGTGGTTTGTCAAAAATTACTATTTCAGTCCATTAGTTTAAAAATTGCGATTTCAGTCCCTGTGGTTTCACTTTCGTAACCATTTCATTCCACCTCCGTTAACCCCATCCATTTATTCTGTTAAGTACACGTGAATTGACCATAATGCCCTTATTAATAAAAAACAAAAAGATATATAAATGAGTTAATTACTGTTTTCGTCCCTGTGGTTTGTCAAAAATCACTATTTCAGTCCATTAGTTTAAAATTTTCGATTTCAGTCCCTGTGGTTTCACTTTCGTAACCATTTCAGTCCAGTCTCCTAACACCGTCTATTTTACCGTTAAGTTTTTATCGAAATATCTAAATTACCCTTATGTTAATTAAATATGGACTTATATGATTTTATTATTGGATTTATATGATTTTATTGTTGTATGACATATGGACTTAGGGCATGTTTGACTAAGCTTTTAGAAACAACTTATTGACTTATTGGCTTTTTGAAAAAGTCAGTATGAAATAACTTATTGGCTTTTTCCCTCACATACACCCTTATTGCCAAACATCATTTTGGAGCTTATGACTTTTCAAAAAGTCAATAAGTTGTTTCAAAAAGCTTAGCCAAACAATTGTAGGGTTCGACCCACCATGGCTTCAGTAGAAGTAGAAGTCTGGCACTATTTTTACATATATGGTTCCAAAATTTTAATTTTGGATTTTAGAATGAGAAAATGTTCAGGTAAGCATTATTTTTCAAAGTTATTATGTCAATTGATGCTGCTAGGAAGATATTAATTGAGGTGGGGTAATGGGTCGCCGGACATTAAGAGGGTGGAGTTGTGATGCCGGAGAAGATAACCGGAAACTTTTGCCGGAAATGAGAGCAGGGATGGAGTGAGCTGGGGTAGCGTGGGGTTGTGTTTTAACAAGTGGGTCCTAGAATACAATCTTTTAAATTTCGATGGTTTTTTATTTAATTAACACAAGGGTAATTTAGGTATTTCATTAAAAACTTAACGGTAAAATAGACGGTGTTAGGAGACTGGACTGAAATGGTTACGAAAGTGAAACCACAGGGACTGAAATAGTGATCTTTGACAATCAACAGGGACGAAAACAGTAATTAACTCATTTAGATATCTTTTTGTTTTTTATTAATAAGGGCATTATGGTCAATTCACGTGTACTTAACAGAATAAATGGATGGGGTTAACGGAGGTGGACTGAAATGGTTACGAAAGTGAAACCACAGGGACTGAAATCGCAATTTTTAAACTAATGGACTGAAATAGTGATTTTTGACAAACCAGGGACGAAAATAGTAATTAACTCATCCAGTTATAATATAATAACTATATATTAATATATAATACCATTTATAAACACAACACGTATATAAATTAGGCTATGATTCTGGCCATGTTATCACCAGACTGAACATTTGCAAAATATCTTCTCAGCTACCGTAAACAAGAGGAAGAGTTTAGTCGTTGTTATGAAGAGTTTAGTAATTCTGATTGTGGGTAGTTTGTTCTATCCATGCATGTATTTGCTACTTCTTAAATTAAAAAATGTTCAATTGTTTAGCATTTTATATGAGTAAATCTATAAACATATACAATTTGATTTGTAGTTGACATAATACAACTTAAGAGCACATTTCACCATATATGGTTGAATTTGATATCTCTTCACGTATACAAATAATGAAAACGCCAGTAGTGATATATAAAGATATTAGATATTGCACAAAGTTCTAATATCAGATGTAAAGAGAAATGTGAAATTATATTGTTCTTATAATTATGTAATTATTCTCCAAATGTGGTAGTTTAATGATGTATAATTTAGTGATATATAAAGATAATAAGTATTATCCACCATTCTTCTAATATCATATGTAAAGACAAATATAAAATTACATTGGTCTGAGAATTATGTAATTGCTCTCTAAATCTGATAGCTTAGAATCTTAGGGTTCACGAAATTTTAAATATTAGAGCCCGTTTACCATATTATTATTTAATTGTTTTAACTTGAAACTAAATAGCTTTTAGTTGCTTTTGAAAATGATTTTTAGCTTTTTATTGTGTAACTAAAATTTGATTAAAAAAAAACGATTCGAATATATGTATGACTATATTTTTTAAGGTAACAATTTTGTATCTTATATAGTATTAGTAGGGTCAAGTTATTCTACAAAGGCTTCTAATTGTAAGAAGTGTAAGAAGGATTTATAGAGTGACAAGTGTCCAAACCTAAAACTAAACCCACTACATCACCACCAAAAACCTAAACACCCACCCCACCACCACCCAAAAACCTAAACCCCCCCTCCCCCAAAAAAAAAACCTAAAAAAACCTAACCCCCCCCCCCCCCCCCCACCCCCCAAAAACCTAAAAAAAATATAAAAAAAAACTAAACCCCCACCCCCTCGGCAAAAAAAAAAAAAAAAAAAAAAAAATTTGGATGGGTGATGTGTGTGTGGGGGGTGGGGGTTTTTTGTGGTGGTGGATGTTTAAGGTTTTTTTTTTTTAGTGGGTTTTTTAGGTTATTGGACACTTGTCACTCTATAAATCATTCTTACACTTCTTACAATTAGGATCCTTTGTATTTGATCCTAATCCAGTATTAGTAATACCAAAGAAATTCATAATCAACATCCTCCTGCTGCAACGTACGGGTTGATGTCACCTCGTTTTATAACAATTACTAAGTTGGGTGAATAATACTTGGATATGTTTGGTCCATGTGGGTGAATCCCACTAACTTTTTTTATTTGCCTACATATAATATGTTAAAGACCAGCGGGGCGACATTTTTAAGTTTTAACAGTAGGTTGGTGGAGAATATACTTCCTCTGTGTCGGTCACCCGGTTCGCTCTCTTACTATAAGGTAACTTAAATTTTCTTCCTTTACATTTTTAAGTTTTAACTAGGGGTGTACACGGTTCGGTTTTTGGTTTTTAAAAACCGTTCGGTTTCGGTTTTTTTGGGTTTCGGTTATTTCGGTTTTAGCAACGGTTCGGTTCGGTTTTTCGGTTTTTGAAACAAATTATGTAAGATTCAAAACTTAAAAGTATATTCAAAGTTTAAGAATTTTTCTTAAATGTTTACATTTAATTTAATATATTTAGTCTTTAAATTAATAGTATTCACATAAACCTCACCTTCTAATCTATTTTAATATTTCTCAAAAGTTTTTGTTAAGACGTTTTCTTTCATAATACTTTGAAAACTATTTAATTTTTATATTAAACTTTGTTAGTTCTCGTAAACAATGGATAATTTTAATGATAAATAAACATGAGAATGTTCTTATTATAAATATTTAACAAATAAGAATAAAATTAATAATTCTTAGTAGCAGGGGTAAACACTTAAACATAAAAATATATAGATTTGGTATACTATTAAAACTTATCGGTTCGGTTCGGTTATTTCGGTTATTGAAAATGATTATCCGAAAACCGAACCGAAGTTTTCGGTTATTAAAAATCTGAAAATCGAACCGTCGGTTTTTGTTTCGGTTCGGTTTTTTCGGTCCGGATTTTTCGGTTATTTCGGTTTTCTGCTCACCCCTAGTTTTAACAATAGGTTGGTGGAGAATATACTTCCTTTGTGTCGGTCACCCGGTTCGCTCTCTTACTACAAGGTAACTTAAATTTTCTTCCTTTAAAGTATCAGTAATAGTAATTTTTACTTTCTTTCCTTGAAGTATTACTAAAAATACTATCTAACCCTTATGTTTATTTTTTTGTCTGATTTGGCGACTTAAGGTAAAAGAAACTCAAAAATGATTATTTTTCCGTATCATCATCATAATGAGTATATCTCACCAATAACAAAACTAAGGTAGGGTTTAATAAGGATAAGATCAGCCTTGACTCTACCCGTAGGAATAGAGATGCTGCTTCGCCCCATCCTCGGTATATAAACCCAAAATAGGAATGCGAAAACCAACTTGCTCTCCCGCCTTCACTCCAATTTCTGTATTCTGCGAGGAGGTACGTCCTAACTTCAACCTTCACTTCTCCGATTATCATCGACTCCATTGAAGGTGAAGCATCGTCACTCTCATTCTCTTTATATTCTCTTCATGTCACTCACCGGAATCCTTCCTTTCTCATCATCTCTACTTATTACGTCAAATCAACGCCTAATATTGATTTCCGGTGTAAAATTCTACTTAAATCGTGAAATTAACGCTTATTATCAGGTGTGTATTGTGATTTGTGATATAATAATGCTTCTATATTCTTTTCTGCTGTCAAATTCTACTTGCGTAGGCCTATTATCAGATCCATATTGTACATTACCTATGCGTATTGTGATGTAGTGCTTGTATATTGTTTTCTGGTGTTCGTGTTGTACATAATCTGTGTGTAGTGTGCTGTAAGGCTTCTATATTCTTTTCTGGTTTAAAATTCTACTTAGATCGTCACCCAATATCAGATTCGTGTTGTACATAATCTGTGTGTATTGCTTGTTTATTGTTTTCTGGTGTAAAATTCTACTTAGGTCGTCAAATTAACGCCTGATAGCAGATTTGCAGTGTACATAATCCATGTGTATAGTGATGTAATGCTTGTATATTGTTTTCCCGTGTAATTTTCTACTTATATCGTGAAATTAATGTCTAATTTCAGATTCGTATTGTATATACTCTTATGTATATTGTGATGTAATGCTTGTGCATTGTTTTCTGGTGTGAAATTCTAAACGGATCAGAAGTTAACCGTTGAGTGAAGAGCGGAAGGTTTTTAAAAATTCAGGCGTTCTTATGCTGATTCGTGTAGATGTATGTGTACTGATTTGAAAATGTGGTAGAGATGAGTTATTAATCACTCACTAAAGAATACATGTAGAACGAATCGTGTGCATACATATGGAGTGTTTTGTTTGTCGTTGTGTTACATGGAATCAGAGTAACCATTACGGATTCATCTGGCAATTGATTATAAACTAGGTTTGTTACATTCATCATAGCAATTAGTCTTCAATGATCTAGAGGTGGATTCTAGTGAGAAATTTATACTATAGATGCATGCTGCTGTAAATCATATGTTACTGCTATAGCTTCCTTTAATGTGATATTTCATTGTTGATGAATTCATATGCTCTTGATCTCATGTTTGTACTGTGGTTATGTAGTCTTTGACAGGTACATAATCAATGGAAGTTGAAAAGGCGGAATCCACGAGGAAACGTACCAAACTAGTACATCTTCTTGGATCTTAACTTTGATCATTTCCATTATTTACCAAAGCAAAAGAAGATGCATTATTTGCTTTTAGGTATTACTGATATATATTATTCAATTTTCAGGTTGAAGAAAAGGTAACACTGACAGAAGGAGCAATAGTGGAGGTAGCAGAAGAAGATGCTGAAGCAAATCCACCTGTATCTGAACAGATGGAGGTTTACATGAATCAAATTCTTGAAAAGATTGATAACTTTACTCAGCAGGTAATCATATCCAGTTCTTCTCATCCAATATAATCTGGATTGTAAACTTGCATTGAGTTCATCTCTAGATTCATTGAACTTGAAAAGTTTATAAGTTTGTTCGTGTTCTATTATGAAGGTGTCTGAACTGCTTGAATCTGGGAAAACATACTTCAGAGAACTGAGTACTGAATTTGAAGAACGGGTGATAGCGTGAGTTAGACCACGTGATCCGAGAAAACTTAAACATTTACAGATCTAAAATTGTTCGCTAATTATAATGAAACTTCATGCTCACACAGGATACACAAGGAACAGATGGAGAAGTGGCAGGATGAGATCAAGGAACTTCGCTTCCTTGATGCTTCAAATGAGGAGATCAATGCCATGCTGCACAACGCTCAGCTTGTACTTCACAATGTCCATAATGATCCCTGAAGGTAGAAATTATTTCACTTGTTTGAAATCATATGCTTCAAGACTTCCTTATGTGAAGGCTATGCTATAAGAATTTACTTACAAAAACTGATGGTTAACAAAAGACGGGTTGATACAACTTCATGTTCAAATACATTACAATGTTTCTAGTCGTGTTTAATGACCATCTCCTATTCTTGTCTATTTTCCAACTTAACCGACTTCGGTCACCAAACTCGAACTGAAGCACATTCAGTATTTCAGTTGCTGGTAAGTGGTAATACACTCGAGGCATGAAACCCAATGACCGATGAGTTTGCGGGAGTCAACAGAACTTCAACAAGTATATTTTCCTTATGCCCAGACCCTTTGAAATTTGATGATAGTTTCTTTAAGCATGTGAAGAAATTCACTAAATCACCTCTTACGACATATTGTCATACCATCACCAACTGGTACCTAGCAATTTAACAGGATTTCACTAATTAGATTATATGTGTGTAAAACGGTTAATTAAAATGCCTAACCGTCGAAACTATGTTACAAGTCAAACATTGCATCTTTTTATCAAGTGTAGCAGGTTTGATAGTGAGGAGACATACCATACTAATGCTAACACGTACATCGTCCATTAAAGCTCTGTTAAAACTTCTGATGCTCTTGGTTTTTTCGTCATCAACCTGTAAAAAGGAGCCCGTTATCTTTTTGAACTTCAAATAGATTCATAAATGTGCAACCATGTTTGTTTATTTACCAGTGGGTCAGCAACTTTTCCATGCCAAAGCACATTATCAATTACTATAACACCACCTGGTCTCACCTGCAAAATCAAACAAGTGAAACATAAGATCACATTCCAAAACCCTGCAAAAAATAATTGTGAGATGTTGCTAACCAGTTTTAGCAGCAGTTCAAAGTATTCTTGATACATTCTTTTCTCGGCATCAACAAAAGCAAAATCATAGCTACAGAAAGGAGAGCGAAACATCAAGCTTCATTTGCTAGTTTTAATGTGTTGGATGATCAAAATATCTTGAAACATTATTTATCCCCTTGAAGGCACATCCCAGTGTACGCTGCCTTTACCCACTGGGCCCGTAAGTTGCCAACGGGTTCTGATGGCTACCCAAATAGATTGTCATTTATAAGTTTACAAAAATAAAATTCACCTGCAACCTTCTCCATTCTCTATCATTGAGTTTAGAGTATCCACGGCTAGTCCATGTCTTACATCTACCTTGTGTGAAACACCTGCACGGTCATAATACTTGTTTGCAACCTCGAGTGAGTTCTTGTCCCTCTCACAAGCGACTAGGATCCCTGAATCTGGTAGGACTAGAGCAACAGCCAATGATGAGTATCCCTACAACATAAGAATAACAATTGATATTGGTAATAGGCACAAAATCCTTAAAACTGTCAAATATACTTGAACAGACACTCATGTCTCTTGATGAAAATTAAACTGAAATTGAATTAGAGAACTACACAACTAGTACATCTGAATCAAAAGTGAAATTCCTTTTTGCTACAAATGGAAATTAATAACGATGAAGAACATGCAAATGTCAAACTTCTAGGGGGTGGCGCAAAGGTAAGCCCCTGATTCCTCTAGTAGAGGTCTCAGGTTCAACTGCCTTAACCCCTTGACACCACCTACTCCCACTGGTTAGCAGGGTATTGGTGGGGAACGTGAGTTTTCCTTAACAGGTTCTCATGGTCACAAAAAAAATAACATGTGTATACACACGTACGGTGTAGACTCCAACTTCTATGCATCTCTTTGCCCCGAGAATCTGGACAAGCATCGCAAGTAGTTGTGCTTGATCAGGGGATACCTAGTAACAGACAATATAAATATGACGTAAGAGCAAACACCACAGAAACAAACCGTAAACAGAACCAAAATACCACCTGCATTTGACTACCACGCATGGTCGCAGTCTCCTCTCTAAGTTCTCTTAGAATCTGCAAATCACACAAATTCACTCACATTCAATAAACCAAAAACCGAAATTCATAAATGAGTTTCGGTCTCTTACCGGTGGTTCTCTAACATTAGCGAGCAAGTAGTCGTACATCCGCGGTGTAAGACTGATCACCTGCTTATTGCCATAGTTGTGGTCACTGGCTGCAGTGGTCAAAGCCTTGTGACTCAAACAACTGGTGGTCAAAGGGGCTGACTTTTGTTGACCAAATGGAAGGAAATTAGGTGGTTTAACAAAGGTAGTGCAATGAGTGCAGCACAGTCTGTTAGGGACAAAGGTGGATAATGGTGGAAACATCCACCCAGCATGAATCACTGAAGCAGTCATTAATTACACACTAAGCAACTGCATTTAAGTGAAATTAAAAAAAAAAAACATATTGTGGTGGTTAGTTTCATGTAATTCATACAATTGTGTTGAGTGATTTGAGAAAAAATTATATCGTAAAAAGGGTTTTATTCACTACTTAATTACCTCTTGAAAGTTGAAATAATCAAATAGTTGGTGAATGATAGCAAATTGAAACAGAGGAAACTTCAAAGTTGCAGGTTTCGTTGGGGTTTTAGATGAACCAACGGATGCAAGCATCGGTCTCTGGATTTTCTGTTTTATTTTAGGGTTAGTCCAAAAAAGCAAGTAGAAACATATTTTATTTTATTTTAAACTAGGTTATAACCCTGCGTATTACACAGGTTAAGTTAAGTAAATAAAATATCAAATAGTTAATAACGAAGATTTAGCAATTATAAAACGATATTTTAAGACACTTTTTTGATATCCGAACAAAATTTTGTTTTATATATGATCAAAACGTGTGATGTTTGTCAAGTTTATAAATATGAAAGCATTTCAACCATCGATTAGAAGACAAACTGTATCATCGACTTTCTCACGACGTGAACCCAAGTTTTATTTAAATAAAAATAGTCTTAATTTATTAGTTCTAAAAATATTGTTGAAATATTTAGATTAGACATATAGCAATTAGCTAATTAGATACACTTATAGCTACAAAATAATATTTAAATTAGTTAGATAAGTATAAATTATTGGTAATTATTAAGTTATATAACTTTAAAATTTAAATTTATGGACATGAGTTGCATCTTAAAAGGATAGTTGTTTTTGGATAAATTTATTAGTATGATAAATGTAGTTATTCTTCTTCTTGTATTTTAAATATATTAAATAAATAAATTATTTGTTAAGCAAGAAAATCGTTCCCTCCACCCTCGTTATGAAAATGCTCAATATTTGTTTCAATTATTAAGATATAATTTCTAATCTAGTAATTAATATAAATAAGAAAATCGTTCCCTCCACCCTCGTTATGAAAATGCTCGATATTTGTTTCAATTATTAAGATATAATTTCTAATCTAGTAATTAATATAAATAAGAAAATCGTTCCCTCCACCCTCGTAATGAAAATGCTCGATATTTGTTTCAATTATTAAGATATAATTTCTAACCTAGTAATTAATATAAATAAATAATAAGATAATTTATGGAACTTTATTCTAAAGGATGAGAGACTGTAACGCCATACTTTTTTATACTTTCCATAATTAGAAAGCTCGCCTTGTAATGCTATTTTTGGAAATCTTCTATTCTTATAATCGTCTTTCCGTTGTAATCGTTGTAAAATCCGAGACTTGGATCATAAAAAAAAATTCGTATTTCTTTAAATTCACATTCTACATATTCATACATGCTCATACGTTCGAATTCATTGTACATCGAATCCTTATTCGTAATGCATACGCAAACGATACTTATTTACGATACATGTCCATGCTTGTCCTTAAATTGTTGGTACTAAAAAACCGCTAATAATATGCTTATTTACACAACGATCAATCATCTAATATGTGACATATACTTGTCACTTACAAATATATTACATACTTGCACATCACACTTTTTACCTAGTTAAATCATGTTTTATTCCATGTTATACCTTATTACGAGTTAAGGAAAAAAATATTGTTACATATTATTGCATAACTTAAACAACAAAATGGCACATTATAATGTTTAAAAATATATATATATATATATATATATATATATATATGGTAGCCCCTATTAGCGCAAATCAGCCCTTATTGAGTTATTGGGTTGGTTTTGTGGGCTTGTTTCAAGGTTTAACCCCTTCTAAACACTTCCAAAGCCCAACCCATTGAAACCCTAATCCCTCCCCTATATAATAAACACTTTCCCACTCCTTATTCCACTTTTACAAGCCTCCAAACACTTCAAAAACCCTCCCAAACTCAGCTGAGTTTCAGCCACATTTTTGAAAGTTCCAGCCATAAAAAGTGAGTTTTAACTCACTTCCACTTCAATTTTCTTTTTGTTTCTTCTTCTACAACACTTAGATAACCTCTAGGAAGGTTCTCACAAGTTTGCTTGGGCAAACTAAGGTGAAACCTCACCATTTTTTAGGTCCAAAGTGCACCTAAATTCAGCTCAATTTTTATCTTCATGTTTTGGAAGAAAACTCATGTTTTCTTCATACATTCCTATGTCCTTATGCCACTAATCAAGACTATGATTATGTGTGCTTAAAAACAAGGTTGTAACATGTAAATCCAGAGGTTTAATCCTCAAAAACTTTCTGTTTTAATAAGGTTTTAACCTATAAGTGATGAACAAGTCCTACACTTGAAGTTGTGTGATTATTTGGATAGCTTGGGCTATCCTACCTACAAATCCACACATCACTTGATGTTTTCTTAGTTAGATAATATGTATTTCAATTCCTTAATGTAAGTTCATGACCATCCTTGTTGTCTTATGACAACTTGTGTATAGGTGAAAAACAAGAGGTTCCTAAATGGAAGATTTATCTTCCTACTCCATGCATGACTTCTATGACATTCTTGTATGATAATGGACTAGAACTTATAAATATATACTATATAGAATATATAATACTTATAGTAACCAAACTTTTGATGATAAACTAATGGTTACTTGTCAAAATGATAGGTTACACCATCTAAGAACATATTACTCGTTACGATTCTAATGGGCACTTTAACCCATGAAAACATTCAAACCCACATGGGTTTCATAGTGTCAAAAACGAGGGTTATGTGCTAGATGGTTATTTTCTCATATATTTACTTTCCATATACTTTTAAATTCCGAATTCCAACTCTACACATACCTTGAACTCCAAACCGTATACATTCAACCTCCTAAACTCATTCACTCGTCAACACTTGGATAATCGAAAGAATTAGCAATTTTGTGAGTATACTTGAACCCCCTTTTAGTTTACCACCTTTTGGGGTGTAACCAGTGTTGCAAAAGTCGTTAGGCGGTCCCTAGTCGGCCGAATGGGGAGTTGGGAGTAATCGGAGTACTCGGAGAGTACTCGGGGAGTACGCGGACATGATAAATATAAAGAAAATTAAAATGGTGTATATTATATATATGTTAAAAGAAGCATAATCCATGTCAAAATGAGTATAGTTTAAAATGAAACATGTTTGAAGTTCAAATCTCACTGAGTATAAGGCCGAGTAGTCCGAGTAGAAGGCCAAGTAGGCCGAGTAGTCCGAGTACAAGGCTAAGTAGGCCGAGTACAAGTCCGAAGTATTCTGAATACAAGGCCGACTAGTCTGAGTACAAGACCGCCGCCGACTAGTCAAGTCCGACTAGGGTAAACTCGTCTCGGAGGTGGTTCGAGGACCGAGTACTCGCCGAGTACAAGGCCGAGTAGGCCGACTTTTACAACATTGGGTTTAACATGTTAAACTATAAACTTACACTTAAACTTTATTCTTAAATGCACAAACATTCCTTAAACATGCATGCCTACTTGATACTTTAAACTTGGGGTTATACGTTTTGTGTTAGACTTATCATTAACTTCGTACGAGCCTATCCTTGACATATATAGCGCTATAGGATTAACGCACCGCCTGTAAACTTTGGGTTATGTTAAGAGCTTATTGCGTTTCATCATTGGTTTGATTAGTTAAACACTTGTTGATTTTATTGTTTATCTTGTTTCAATAGCTTGTCATGTGGAATTGTTTAAAACTTATCTTTTTATGCTATGTATGAAAACCTGTATACTCGCCAATACATATTTGTATTGAACTATACTTTTTCACATGTTACAGGTTGATGATGACGATGCTATGAAACTGAAGTAGTGATGATGCCTAGATACACAAATAGACGTTTTAGTCTTTATATGTTTAACCAAAATACTGACCTTTTAACTCTTATTTCTATTAGTTACCATTAGTTACACCAATGCCGAAGTTCTTAAATGTAAACACTCTGGATTTTATTGATACTACTGTTCATGGCTCGGGAACTATCTTCAACGTGCTAGATAATTGCCCGTCATTAAAGTATCTTTCAGCTGGGAAGGTTCGTGTTGTAACTCTAGAACCATACATTTTATTTTATGACTTCTAACATTGTTTTATCTTGTCTTCGTTTAATAACAGTTGGGGGACTATGATTGGGCAAGACCCAAACCTCCAAGCTGCATGACTGTAAGTTTGAAGACATTGGAGGTCACATATTTCAGTAGGTCGGACGGGCCAGAGTTCAAGTTTCTCATATATGTACTGACGAATGCTATAAAGTTGAAGAAAGTAAAAGTAAGGTGCACCTACTATTTGCCACCACCGAAGATGTTGATGATGCACACACAACTACGGAGTCTTACAAATCCTCATGGATGTCAAATCCTTCTCTGCGGGAAACAAGGTGTTGAGGTAATAATGTAAGGAGGATTGGGTTTGAATTTGGTTGGATTTTGCTGATGTTGACTTTGATTCCTGATGATTTTGACTTGTTTGCCACTTGCAAAACAGTGTACTTTTGAAGAACCGAAATGTCTTTAGGTAATTGTTTCATTTGTTCCTTAAGTTTTTAATTTCTGATGATTCTGACTTGTTTGCCACTGGCAAAACAGTACTTTTGAAGAACTTAAAAGTCTTTAGGTAATTATTTCATTTGTTCCTTAGTTTGTATTTTTTTTTTTTTTGGTCTTTTGCTTGGGGTGTTATTATTGGCACTTGTAGTGGTTTTATTCTCACATTAATTCCTGTGGTATATGGTACACATTATATGGTAGAGGATCCTGTACATTAATCCAGAAGTGTGAGAAGTGTATTATAACACTATATAACACCATACAAACACCCTATAACAATATGTAACACCATATAACACTGTGTGACACTATATAACACTATATAACAAATATGAAACGGGTTCGGGAGAAAACGCTCAAAAGTGTGAGAACGGTGAGAACGCATCCTGGCCCAACACGTGTCCGGCGGCATAGAGAAGGGCGGAGGGGCTTTTTTGTCTTTTCATTCTTCTTTTATTTTCACAACGCGGTATAATATTTTCTGGCGTCTTTGTTTTTTTTGGCGTTAATTGTATTTATTAAACATTTTGGCGTTGAATTAATTGTTTTTGTGTCACATATATAATTTTTTGGCGTTATAGCGTTTTATGGTTATTTTTTTTTGGCGTTTTTTGGCGTTTTGTATAATAATTTACTACGAGTCATTAAAATTTGCATAAGATTACAATAAGACCAATTTTTTTTGGCGTTTAGTGAATTATTTGGCGTTTAATACCCTTTTTACAAGGTGCTTTGCCAACAACTGTTCTCTCAGTTTTCATACTACTAGCGTTTTGGTGTTTGTAATTTTTGGCATTTTATATAATAATATATTTTATTTATAGAGAATTAGATAACAAAACAACATATAACTTGATATCAAAACAATATAAAATGAAAACAAAAATAATACAAAATGGTAATCTAATTTTTCTTCCAAATCTTCAATGTCATCAGCCTCTTCCTTCTTGAATTTGTTTTTGGCGTTTTGAACCTTTTTTGAATACTTTAGCTGGATGCCAACTTTCCTTCATAAACCCCGTTTTTTTTAGAAGAAGCTGCTTAGTGGCAACCTGTTTTTTTGTGTGATATTGTTGTTTGGTGGCATGTCATTAAAGATCAACTCTTGCTTGATGCTATTTCTAATAATGGAGTCCAAAATAGCATTTTACACTTGTGTTGATCCCTTTATTCCATCCATATAATCATCAAGAATAAAGCTCACATGATGGCATATCACTGTCATCAGTCTATTTTTCTTGAATATTTGTCCATCTCATTCAGCAAAATATTATTGAGTTAACCCCCTCAGAAAAGGATCCATTTCAGTGAAAACTTTGCCATCGGTGGCGTTTTAAAGTGAATGGTTTCTAGAGGATATGACGTTTTTGTGTTTTTCAGGGTGTGATTAATTTCATTGCGTATAGACCCCTCTCTTATAGGAGTTTTTTGGCGCGTAGTTTAGGCGGGACTTTTTATTGTAATAAATGATAGTAATAAAGTAACTGTCTTTTCAGTTACTGTTTTTGTATTTACTGTGTTGACCAGCTTTTATCAGTTTTATAGGTTATAGACGTCCCATCTTCTAAGTTTGGCGTTTTTTTTAAATAGCCTTATGCAGACCAACATGACAAAATACAATAACGGAGTAAATAAAATATTAAACAGGAAAAATATTTTTTGTTATTTTTGGCGTTTTGTTAGGGTTAACCATTTTTAGTATTATTTTGGCGTTTTGCTAATAAAGATAGAAATATATCATTTAATTATCTTAAAAAAAAGATTACATAGTAGAAAAAAAAAAGAGGAAAAAAAAATAAAATCCTTCGTCAGAAGGTACTTTATCTGAATAGTATCCATCACTTGTGTCATATTCTTCCTCCTCGGAGTCTTCATCTTGATCTTCATCCATATCATCACATTCACCTTCATCAGCTTCTTGTTCCTGAAGATTCGGAAGCCTCCACCTGAACATGTCTTGCATTAACTCCAATTTTGAGTCTATTTCTGTGTTGGTACAAGTGGCGTTATGCAATTCTTCCATGAAACCCAGTCGTTGTTTTGTCATGATGTTCTCTATCAAGTAGACTTCCTTCTCTCCGTTGTCGTATGTAACCGTCACCATGTCTGTTTCATCATCAAAACGCCATGATGTCATGACTGGGTCTGGCTTCCCATATCCTTTGATTGGTCCAAATTTGCTGGTTAATGCTTTCATAAGCATATGCCTTTCATGGCATTCGTTGTCTAGAGCGATGCCAATGGATAAGATTTGCCTCTGTATCTCTTCTTCCATTTTCAGAATTGCCCTGGCCTTCTTAACATACACCCTCCTCCTGTTGTCAAAATGAAGGATGTATCACCTGATTCCCAGAGTGTATCTCCACGAAACGATTGTTGCCATTTTTGGCGTTTTGTTTAAGTTGGCGTTTTTGGTTAACGATTTTTTTTTGCAGAAAATGGATAGATTGAAGTGATTATGGAAGCTATGTTTTACGTTTGTTTATATAATGATGTTTTTGGCGCGTAATTTAGGAGGGAATTTCTTCTAATAAATGTTAATAACTGAAATTCAGTTATTTGTGTAGTTTCATCTTCCTGTAATATTCAACGCGTTTTATTTTTAATTTTTGGCGTTTTGTTTTTAATGGCGTTTTATTTTTTTGTATGGCGTTTTATCATTTGATGGCGTTTTGAATATGAGCGGTAAAAGACCCTTTTACCCTTAATAAAGCGCGTCCATTTAATAATATTGATGTTATTTACGAAAACGCCACCGCGCAATCTAGTCCATAGATTATTTTGATCGGACGATCCATAAGCGTTCTCACCGTTCTCACACTTTTCACCGTTTTCTCTAAATCCTGACCCTAACAAATATAACACTATAGTCAGGGGCGGACCCATGTATACCGGAACGGGGTCCCCGGACCCCAATCTTTTTTTAAAAAGTAGTAGAAGCGGTATATAAAATTTGCTATGGACCCCATAAAATTATTAAGTTGGACCCCATAACAATGAAAGTGAGCCTGGTGTAGTGGTAAAACCCCTTGTTTACACACAAAAGATCCTAGGTTCGATACCTGTTTGCTTCATTTTTTTGTGTTTTTTTTTAAACCTGAAAATTTTGAACACCGGAAAAATTGGACCCCATTGTTCCAAAATCCTGGGTCCGCCACTGACTATAGTTTGTCAGATAACATGTCTATGATAGATGTATAGTGTTATATATTGTTATATAGTGTTACATAGTGTTATATATTGTTATATAGTGTCATATAGTGTTACATAGTATTATATGGTGTTACATAGTGTTAGACGGTGTTTATATGGTGTTATATAGTGTTCTATATAGTGTTATAATACACTTCTCACACTTCTGAATTAATATACACTATCCCTACCCCACATTATATATTTTGAGCAGCTATACATGGCCCCTGGGGAGATAATCTTGTTACACCTAGCCTGCAATATCTACTGGAATGGTTCTTAACCCTAGCACACCTCTAATCCCAAGATCTCTATCTCTGTCTCAAAAGTAAACTATAATGCCCAAAGATCAGCCCCTATAAATCTTGACACGCTTTGTTGATCAAACTTACAGAAAATATCGACCGCATCTTGTTCGTTTTCTAGGGTTTATTTGTGTGATTTGGTAGATTACACGAGGTATTCTTTAATTTAACAAAATTTGTTGTGATTTTACTGTTTTGTGATTGAATTGAGTGGAGAATTTGTTGCTGTTGTTTCGATTTAGGTTCTTGACTTGTTTGATTTGAAACTTGACTCGTTCTAGTTTCTGTTCTTGCTGTTGGCCTGAAGATCTTGTGAACTTTGGCATCAGTTTCTGTATAGGAAGAATCAAGTGTCTAAATTTTTTATGAGTATCTGAATTCTTATACATGTAATTGATATTAATTATTAATCTTTTTCATCAGCTTGAGGTCCAAAGAGGGTGTTTATATCATTTTTATTTGCTACCACGACTGCTATTTGGATTTTATGGAACGGTTAATGATTAATAATTAACTGTTGGATCGGTTTAGTGAGGCTCTTTCTAAAACGACACATTTCAACCCGAACCTATTTTGATTAGAACATGTTTTCATCTCACCTAAATCAAGTTGAGCCTTGGCAGATATATTTATGTAAATCTAGCAAGGTAAGTCCAATCTCACTCTGAATTTGAATAAGTTTAATTGTTATCTCGCCGGGTCTCTGATTTGAGTCAGTTTCAGTGTTGGTGAAAGCTAAGTTCAATCTCACTCTGAACAATGGTTTGATGTTGATGCTGAATTCAAACAGAGACCCCCAACAGGCAGTGGTCAGTGTCCAGGTGAAGTAACCAACTATGTGCCCTACATAACCATCAATCTCTAGAGATAATTGAGTGGATCGATGTGAGAATGGTCAAAATGACCGTTGATGAAATGGTAGCATTCTAAAAAAACTTAATTTTAAACTTTATAATTTACCTATAACCCAACTTTTTTCCAAAATTTTCATCCCTTCTACCTCTACTCTTTATACCAAATCTCTACACTTTTTTTTTCATAATCACACAATGTTTCCCAACAACCAAAACGTGTGGGATTCGAACCATCCATTTTGGCAAAGTGCACCAAACAATCCTAACAACGAGCAAGAAGACCGTTATCGAAGAGACCCGCGGACGGATGAGCTTGGATATTATCCGATGCCACCTAGCACTCCAACTTCTCCTCATCCGACCACTCCACTGATTCCCGGTTTTTACGGATATTATTCCCAACCTCCATTTTTTCGCAAAACATATCCCAAACCCAAAACACACCCGAAACCGAATTCGTACCCGAAACCCAAGTCGAACCCACTTCCTCAAAAGGTGGACGATCGAGAAGGCATCGTAAGAAGGGTGAGACCGAAACACGTGCTCCTAAGATGGTCGAAAAGTGGACGCCTAGGGAAGAATTTGCATTGGCACAAGCATGGCTCGACGTATCGGAAGATGTTATTGTTGGTAAATTTTATCTCCATAAACTTTTTTTACATACTTTTATAAATATACTTTTGTAAATATATTTTATAATTAAACATTTTTATAGGAAACGACCAAGATATACAAATATTTTGGAGGCGTATACGTGAGAAGTTTTTCGCCGCAATGGGTCGTGGTGGATATCGTACGGATGACTCATTTTCGGGAAAGTGGACCGCTATGCGGACCAAGATTAGCAATTTCAACAACATACATAATAATCTCGTCAACAATCATAGAAGAAGAAGCGTAATTATATTATATAAAAAAATTATTAAACTTAGTTTTATCTGTTATTTTATCTTTATAATACTTTTGAGTATATTTTGTTTTACATTTATAACTTTATTCGAACGAGTCAAATATAGTCAAACTTTACCGTAAGAAATTTGACTGATATTGTTTGAACAACATCGGTATTGCTCGAGTAACTTATTCATTTTTATGGCTTTCTCGATGCGGCGGTATAAAGTTCGTTGAAGATGGAGTTGTATTTGCAATAGAGATTTTTTGGTACCGTAAGCTATGGCGAGTTTAGTATAGTAACTTTACTGTGATGAATCGAATCGGTACCAGCCGAACAACATCGCTATCGGTAACGATATTCATTTTTTTGTTTTCAATCGATGTGTATATCCTCTTGTGATTGTCTCTTTCGATTGCTATTCTGAGTGTCGGTGCCATATTGAACCGACTAGATACCGACCGAAACCTGCTGCAAAGCGCGGGTAATCTCGCTAGTTTTCATACAAGGAAAGGAAGACTTTTGTGTCAAAAACACAAACATTGAATTGCATGTGTCCTTTGGTGTTTCTATTGATATGAAGATCCTTTTTTAGTATTTAGGACCCTCGCTTTGCGGCGGGACCATTAATTAAAAAAAGTAGACGTAACAACACTGAATCACGTGCGTACATTGTAGCGTGTTAACTCACAAAAATTAAATCAAAATGTAAAACATATAAAAGAATAACTAAATTGACTTAGGACCCGCGCATTGCGACGGGGTCGTGAAACCGTAATAAATAAACGTAACATCGTTGAACCACACACGCTCGTAGCATGTCTCGTAAAATTTAGATCCAAACATAAAAAACAATTATCGTAAAAAGAATAACTAAGTCAAAACGATAAAACTCAACGTAAAAAAAAACTAAAAAGTAAAAAGTATAATATTTAAATAATAAGTTGAATAAAAGTGGTGGGCCATATTGTAGTTTTTTAGGGATATGATATGTATAAAATTGAATAGTGAAAAGCTCACACAAACTATTTTTGCCAAATCATAGATATTTTAGGAATATCATATGTTAAAAAAATGGATAGTGAAAATCTCACACAAACTATTTTTGCCAAATCATAGATAGGAAATTTTATTTTTAAAGAAATACTAACATAAAAATTACAAGAATTGATGAAACACTAGTTAACACTAGTTTAATCAGCAGGGTTGTCTCGTGTATTATGGGTTCACTTTCTTCCTCCACTCGCCAATCGTTGGATTCCTGCAAAACAGAACACCGGTGACTCGCCACAAGAAGGGGAATAGGGGGGGTTCTCCTTGTGACCACCTTCCGGCGTGAGAATAAGTCATGTTCCGAGGAGAATAGTGTGTGTTGTAGGTGAAATAGAGAGAGAGAGAGAGAGCAGAATGTTAAACCTGAAGGAGGAGTCCTTTATTTATAGCCGAAGGATGAAGGAGGGAATGAACGCCTTGCCAGCTGCCACCGAGCGCCAGCTGTCCGACCAAGAAGAATATCCTCTTGGTCTCCTCTGCTGTTATCATAGTAGTGGATGACGTGGCTCATCCTTATTCGTTCAGTTAGGAGAATTCTGCCAATGGCTGTCGGTCTGTCCTATGAATATCTTGCAGGTCCAGCTGGCGTACGTCTACTGGTGACACGTGTTGTCCTTTTGTCTGGGAAAGCATCTTTTGTGTCACCTGCGATTTCTTCCAGAAGCTTCTGGATGCACTTTGCTGATGTAGGCGCCACACTGGAGAAAAGATGGTGTGATCCCTGCCATGTGTACATGGATTGGATTTGTGACCATACCTCTTCGAAAATAAAGCACTATTATCAATTTATCTTCAAGTATTTGTTGAATAAAAGAAAAAAGAATATAGATAGGATTTGTATGCAATCAAATATGAAGCACGGGATCTAGAATAAGAGAATACTACCTTGAATGAAATGAATATCAAATGATATTACAACCGTATGGGGGTGATGAGGGTGTGTGCGGACTACAACCGCACAGGACTCGTGATTTCGAGGGGTACGTGTTTTTTAAAAAATTAAAAAAAAATCCGATATATATGTTAATTTTTTTTAAATAGTAACCATACCAATTTCAATAGAGACCCATTTATAAATTCATTTTTATGGTTTAGAAGTTAATCCATTAGCATTAGGTTTAATGAGCCTAGTCCTAATTTGACTTTAAAAAATAATAATAAAACATTATGGAATGACACATTTTCCGATGGCCAGGATATTACACATAGAAGACCCAAGATATTACATTACAATATATTATATTATATTATACTATATATTAAAACGCATCACTAGCTACAGTATATATAATATCCATTCTTTTGAATTTAATTACGAGAGTGCCACTCACTCATATACTTAACTTTTTTATTCTTTATGTCATATTTGTAATTTACTCCAGTTTGAATGGCATTTGTAACCATCTCACAAAAAAAAAAATTATGTTTTAACAACCAAGGTTTTGGTTCTTATCCTTTTGCCCCCCTCAACTTTTCTTAATTTTTTTTTTTTAAACTTACATTCTTACCCCTTGAATTTTGATAAACTTATTAAACGTTTCCTGAACTCTAATAAAGTTATTATTACTCTTTTTAAACCGTTTTACATACAACGCCGCAATATTTTTTAAGTTTCAAATTAATCCCTTGGACTTTAAATAATATAGGCCTTTAACCCAATAGTTTCATTTTTCTATTACAACTTTCATTCGTTATTTTTATACAACTAATTCGCACCATATTTTTTTTAGAAAACAAACTAATTCGGTACCCACCGAAAAAAATTATAAATTTACTTTTACGTTTTCTAAAATTGATGTTTTAAAACTGGTCATTATTAATTATTACAAGCTGATTTTGAATATATATTGTAATATAATATAGGAGTTTAAAAAGCTGTTCTTTATTGTTTGATTCGTACACGGATTCCCCGCTGGGGAAATCCTAGTTATAATTAATGCACAGATGGCCACACATTCTCAGTTAATGGATAGTAAACTCATGTGAATATCAAGAGGAAGAAAAGGACAACAGGCTAGATGAACCGAAGATTGGTTCGAGTCGAATATAGTACCAGCTCGACTCAACCACCTACAGTCATATGGGCTCCGGGAACCTTAAAATTTTCGCTCAAACTTGTCGACTAAAATAAACTACCCTGGAGCCCGTTCACAAGATAAGATCGTAGAAGTCGTCAAACTTAAAAACACAGATTATTAAATTCAATCCAGCAACATAAAATTTGTGACAAATAACAGCAGTTAAAACAAGGTTAAAAGTTAACAGAAAATTTCAAAGTTTTAAACACTCGAATTAAAGAGAAGATCTATTCCTCCTCTTCTGCCTCTTCCAGCCACTTCACAAACGGCTCCAACGCCTTCACAAAGCTTTGCCTGCGCCGTCCCAAAAAAAAATACGCACTCAGGATCTCTAACTTCTTGTTTCTTATGATCGAGTTCAAATGAATTTTGCGTAAAGACTATAAAAAATACATACCTTCCTTTCGGGTTGGTTCCTTTAGCGAACCAATGAAGTATCGTGTCTTCAGCAAGAACGTCTTGGTCATAAAGAGACCTCACAACTTCAGGGAACAACTTCATTAGCTTCGTATCTTCGTAACACTGAACTTGAACTTTGTAAAGCAGTTCAAGCTCAAGCTTTCCACTTGTGCAAAACGTGTTCAATAGCTTCGCCCATGTTTTCACCTGCACAAACAAAAATTCCCAAATTATTAACACAAAATCTTGCTAAAATTAGAGGTGCAAACAAGCTGAGCGGCTCGAAACAAGCCGGGCCGAGCTTGAGCCTAAAATAAAGTTCGTTTATTTATCGAGCCCGAGCTAGAGCTTGGCATGTGAAGCTCATCAGGCTCGTCGAGCCTTAGTGTAATATTAGTTTTTTTAATATTTAAGAACATTTACCCTTAATATAAAGTTGTCTAGTAAACGAGCCGGGCCGAGCTTATTTAAACTTGTTTACTAGCCGAGCCGGGCCGATAAATAAGCTTGTTTAGTAAACGAGCCCTAGCCCGAGCTTCACTTATCGAGCTCGCTAGCCTAAAAGAGTCTATTGTTTATATTTTTTATTTAATATATTAATTAATAGATAACAAATGAGCCGAGCTCGAGCTTTCATAAGCTAATCGAGCTCGAGCCTGGTCGAGCCAGGGCTTGGCTCGGCTCGTTTGCATCCCTAGCTAGAATAGATGGTATTGTGATCGGTATACCTGACGGAGAGCCAAATTAGCGTTTTGTTGTTGGTTTTTCCCCGACCATTGAACAGCATCCATCAAAACATCCCAAAGGATTCTCACGACCTCGATGTCAGGCAATTTAGCATCTTTAACATGTTGTTTCACCGTCTCTATCACTTCCGAAATATCAGTTTCTTCGGATATCTGAGTTGTTAACGCTGATTTCATTTCCTTCACTTTCACCTCAAAGATCTTCTTGTCGTTATATTCAACCAACGGCACCAACCCTGCTTTGCTGCGGTTATAACATTACATATTATAACCATCTTAAAATCAAATGTCGGTGGGGTTTCCCACGACAAACTCACCACCCAACTTTCATAATTAACAATTTTAACCCTTGACTACTACTTGATTTAAAAGTTTTGTTTTTTCACTTTTTCCGCTCAAACTTTTAACATGAAACACTGTTAACCCTCATCTTTAAGTTACAGATTCACTTCTAACTTTGATACTTTACAACTTTGACCCGCCAACCTTTTCTTCCTAATAACTTGACAGCTCATTTTATTTAAATTACTTTTACGACTTTACACCGTAACGTGCTACACATTTTGTACTTTTTTTATCTATGCCTAACCACGTTAACGTCTATATTACTTTTTTACGACTTTACACCACTGTCTAAATTACTTTTACAACTTTACGCCGCAACGTCCAAGACTTATACTATTTTTTATCTCTGTCTAATGACGCTAGTGTCACAAACGTAACGTGTGTAACAAAGTAAAAAAAAACGTTTAACGTCATGTGCGGTCACCACACACTAATGTGTAACAAATTCACAAACGCAATGTTGCCGCCACGACGCGCGGCACGGATTAAAATTCTAGTAAATTATTATGTTCGCTAGTAAATAATGCAACAAGAATAACTAAACACAAACTTAAACTTACGTGAAATGCTCAGAGAAAGCTTCAGCGGATCGTTTTCCGGACGGAAAGAAATCAAGTAAATTGTCTTCCATTTTTCCACGTTTCAAGATGGAGATAAGATCATCAAGGCTGTTATCGATCAGATATTCCTTGAAGAAATCGGTTATAAAAGTAAGAACGAGCCCTTTTCCGACCAAGTTATCCTTAAGAAGCGGCTGGAAGACGGTCTCTGGTGGCAGACCAGACAGCTTCTGGGAAAAGGCGAGTGCGGTGAAAATCGCCAGCTTAATTCTTTCGTTTTCCTCGAAAAACTCAAGGGACTGAAGGAATCTTCGCATGACATTTTCGAGATTCTTGATGAGAAAAGGCCTTCGCCTCAATATCTTCTGTATGTAGATCACAGACGGTAAAATCAGTTCACGTTTGGCTTCACAGTCTAGTATAGAGTATGTGTGACGCTCTCCCTCATCGGGCTTCGTTGTTCCAGGTTGCGTACGCCCTCCGGTGAAGAGAACCTGAAAAAGAACGATACACGTTTTAAGTTTATCATTGAATAACTTGAGCCACGCAGACTGGAAAGAAAGAAAGAAAGAAAGAAAGAAACAAAGATTTTTACCTCGAAAAAGGTGTCACCATATCGGCTGAAGTTAAGGTCCGAAGATTCGATGCACTTAGCAATTAGCTCCTGCAAATGAAAAGAGATTTGATGAAGCTGATGTTGAAATAACATAATTATTGTCGAAAGTTAATATGATAATAATACCAGATCACCATCGTTATCCAAATAAATTTGGATCACTGCATCTGCAAATGCTGAAGGGTCCAAAGGAGCTGCAATGTTCCGTTTGCGGGTCTTGATCCGCTGACCACTTTAAGTACAAATGCATATGGTTAACCAACAGAAAACATAAGAGTTAATACATTTCACATGATTTACAATAATATGTGCAAGAAAACAAGAGATGTGTGCGCAGTAAACAAAAAAAAATGCATAAACTTTAAAATGAGCTTTAGAATTTAAGAATAATGCTATTTGGTCAAATGAACTTTAGAATTTACACTATAGCACTTACATAAGTTAAGACCAAAAAAGATGATAAAGTGGACAATTTGCCTTGCAAAAAGCCAAAAACATGTGATTTCAATTTAATATAATTTATTTATTTATTGAGTATTCTGTCTTCTTCCTTGTATTCATCCTCCATTTTCATACATCTAGATCTCAAAAACAGTAATAACAAAAGAAATTATAATGTTGCCTTTTCAATGTCACCATGAAAGAGCGTCCGTTGTTTCTTTGATTAATTAGGATCAAAACTAAAGCCAGAAACTCGAACTGAAGCAAGGGTCAAATTATCAATGAAGTCAACTTTATAAACCAAGATAATTACGAGAATCTTGAAGTTCTATCCAAATTAGTGAATTGATGAAAAGTTGAAAAAAAAAATTACGACTCTAGCTTCCCAAATTTTAGTCAATAATCTTGTTTTTAGCTTTCTCAAAAAAAATTAAAAAAATAAAAATAAAAAGAAGAAGAAGCTCTTTAGTTTCACATTTGCTTCGTCCACCAAAAATATGTCTTAAAGTAGACAAAGATATGATGAAGAAAAAAACAGAATAAATAACTAAAAAATCCACAGATTTGCATGCAAGTTATAACTGATATGGAAGACTTACAAAAAAAAAACATAACTGAAACCACCAGCATGACTGTGTGAGGTTATGTTAAAGTTTATAAGCTAAGACCATTATCATTGGTAAAGATTGCATCTTATACAGTAAACATAATCAATAATTCACAAAATTAGCATGTGAACAGATGATTTATAAACCAAACATTGACCCAACAAAATTAGCCATTAATCAAAACATGAATAATAAAAAAAATAAAGAAAGGCCAACAATAGGACCACACCAAGAGGGATGATATTAGAAACAAAATTAGGTAAAGTCAAAATCACATTAAACACACTAAACAAAAGTCATCTAATTATCAACCCTTGAAGATAAACAGCACAAAAAATCATTGAAACCACATTATCTAGACCTAACTAGCATATCAAATATTGCATGATAAAAACAAAGCAAAATAAATAAATCAAAATTTCAAATATAATATATTTGTAAATACCAGAAACACTTACCCTAGAGTGGGCTTCTCCTTCGAGCTGCAAAAAATACACAAAAAAAAACACTATCAGCAGAATTGTATTAAAAAATTACTGAAAAAAAAAATCAAGAAACCTATATGCAAGTATGCAACCAAACATCCAACAAAAAAAAAATTACCTAAACCATAAAGGTTTAATTTAACCAATCTTCAAGATTCTTAAAGATTTAAACTTTTAACATATACACACACAATCAAACCAAACCCTTTACACCCAGAAACAAACACGATTTTTTAAAGAAAGTTTGTTTGTTTTTAAAGATTTGAATCCAAGAACGAAAGAACAGATCTGAAAATTTATAAAAAGATGCAACAAGATCCAAAAAAGATGAGTGAATGAAAAGAAAAATAATGGGGTTGATGAAAAAGATAAAAAAGATTGAAGCTTTACCTCATAAACCAAGTCTGAGTTGAATCGGAGATCAGGCGAGTCTCCGGTGATTATTATTAATCGGAAAACGGAGAGAGAGGCGGAAGGGGTTGGGGGAGATATTTTTGAAGAGGGTTACAATACTTGCAAAGTACAAACCCATGCCCAATTTCACTTTTTTTTTATTTTATTTTTCTTTTAGTTCCCCTTTTTTAGGTCAAACCCTTGATTTGGTTTGGCATGATTTTATTTCAAGAAAAATCATGAAAATAGTAAGTAATACATATAGTTTTTAAAATAATTTTATATATAATATAATTAGGGCTTTAACAATTGGGAAAGCGGTACTGAAAGTGTAGGTCCCCTGTTCGTATGGATCTTCACAGAATTGTCAATCCAATCAAGAGTGCAGAATCCTCTTTATCAGAATATCACAGAATTGAGTAGAAACAGAAATTCACAATCAACCGGTCTTCTATTGATTTATCCAAACTACAGTTTTACAATCAATTCAAGACCTGCACAACCTCACAGCCACTATCTGTGATCTTGCTACTAACCCTAATTTTCGAAATTATTCTCTCTTTCTACGTTTTCTCTCTCTAGCCTCCAAGAACTCTTCTGACTAACTAAAACCCTAATCACAAAACATGTTTATATACCACATGTCTGTGAACTGGGCTTTCTACTTGGCTAGGCCATTTTCCAAGCCCATTACAACAAATAACTCACTAACCAATAAGCTAAGCCCATAACAAAATATCCAAAGACTAAATACTTAAACTATTAAGTTGTTGTCACCGAATATGCACCAACAGACTCCCCCCTTGACAATAGCTTCATAGTGTAACTTTGTCTTCAAATATCTTGTGTTCTTTTGGTCTTTGGATAGCGTCAGTTACACAGTTTCTGACATCAACAGACTCCCCCTTAGCTGATGCTTCCAATCTCCAAAACTTTCATTCATTGTAGATCAGTTAGCTAGCAATCTTTGGTTAAGCAAGTAAGCTCCAAATTCTTCCATGTATCTTTCTCTGCAATGTAGTAGAAGGATCCTACCATGCATCTTCACACGTTCTTCACTTCACTCTCAATCTGCACTTTACTTGTATTCTGCACTTCATTTTGATAACTGCATCAATCTGTTTAGCAACACAAGCAAGTATCTTGAAAAATTAGGGTTTCAAAATTTCTTGAGTTCTTATAAGTTTCTGCGATTTTGTTGGTGTTTGATCAGTTTGTTTTTTTATTTTGCTGTTTTGCAGGTTTCAAGGACAGTTTTTGGTTGATTGTTTTGAAAAATTTTGGCTGAAAGACTTGAAGATTCGAAGACTGTTCTTCTTGTTCTTCGTGGTTTTCCATCTGTTCTTCATATTTTTCAAAAATTTTGAGCTGATTAGGTTGTCTGATTTTGCAGATTTGTGTTGGAAATCTTCAAGAATTACGAACAGATTAAGTTTCCAAAGTTACTGGACCAGCGAATTTGACTATAGGCGATTTTAATAAATTCGCAGACTGGACTAGCATAATTAACTGATCAGCGAATTTGGGACTTGATATCTCGGTGACCGGCGAATTTAAATCCAAAGGCGACTTTGGTAACCGTATAATTTTCCACAGCGAAAGTATCACGGTTTCAGCGACTTTACCAGTCGTCGTAATAGCGAACTGGTTACCCGACGAAATTAATCTGAGCGAAATTAACAGACGAATTTAATAATCAGCGAATTTGACCAGCGAACTTGACTTTTCAGCGAACTAGAACTGCGAACTAGACTAGCGAAAATAACCTTGATCTGCCCAGCGAATTTAACAGCATAATTAGAGGGGTGGAATATTTTTTGGTTAGCGTAAGAAAAAATTCACGTTTTCGTGAATAGAAATTGATCCGTAGCTCGTTTGACAAAACCGTCTGCACCGTTAAATTCCTTGCATTTCTAGGACAAAAAAAAGACTCTGGAAAAATCCTGAATTCGGTTTTCGACATTATATATCATTGGATTCGTCTTTTCGAGACGATTCTAACGGTGTAATTTGGTAATCACTGTTTTCGAAGATATTTTGTACGGTTTTATCAGTACGGTTACGGTAAAACGTGTTTAAAGATGGTTAAAGTGGACAATGTTGGTGAGAAAGTTAAGAATTGGCCAAAGCTGAGAAACGTCAAAGAATATGCTGTCTGGAAGGAGGAGTTTGAATCGGTTGTGAAAAGTGAGGATTTCAGAATGTGGTGTTGTATGATTGATGGATACATTGCTCCTACACGTCGTATTGGAGGAAGAGTTAAAGTAATTTCTTATGAGATGATGGATGAATCTGAGAAACTCGCGGTTGAAGCTGAGAAGAAAACTTTAGCAGTGATAAAGATGTCCCTGCCTGAGGGAATTAAACATACCATCAAGCACTATGGGACTTCTTATGAGCTGTGGGAAGCTTTAGAAAAATGTTATCATAGTTCATCAAGACAGAGTGTAGGAGGTCGTGCTTTAGATAAAGAAGCAGATGCTGTGAAAGAAGAGAAGAATGAGAATGTTGAAAAGAAGGCTGCAGAAGTTTCAAAGTGCATGAATGGTGTGAATGAACTTACAACAGAGGTGAAGGTAACATCAGAACCTGTAAGTCATACGTGTCATAATTGCACTGAACTACAGGGTAAAGTTAACAGACTATCTGAGCAGAACAAAATTCTGTTAGCTGAATTGGAAAAATTAAAAGAGTCAAATGTTCTTTTGATTAAACGAGAGTCAGATTGTTTAAATAAACTCAAATCAAATGAACAGGAAATTAGCAGTTTAACAAGCAAAGTCAATGAACTGTTACAGATCATTGATTTGGCTCGTGAAACTGTGAAGGACAAAACTAATGAATTTTCTGAAAAGTGCAGGGAATTGGCCATTGCACAAGACCAAATTGTTGAACTTAAAGGAAAGTTAGACAAATTTGGAAAATATTCATTAGTTAGGACTCAAATTCAAAAAGGGCTGAAAAAGAGTAATGATAGAACGGGAGTGGGGTTTAGTAAAGCTTCATCTTCTAAGGATCAAGACTACTCTTTTCTGCCTGATGAGAATGAGCTAATAAATTTTGTTACCACTGCACAAGAGGTAGTGGATCCGATAGCTGTGGACTTGCCAAATAGTCCAGTTTCTTTGAAAGAATCTGTAGGGTCTAACAGTACACCTCATAAATCGGATGAGGATACTGAAAAGGAAAAGAAGAAAACATTTAAAAAGAGATTTAACAAAAAGAGAATTTATAAGACAAAATCTTGTTTTAAATGTCACACCAAAGGGCATGTGGTGAGTTGTTGTCCTTTGAAGAAAAATAAGCAAAAGGTTGATGAGGTTAAAGAATGGAACATGGTTGGTTTAAATAATAATGTGCAACCACATTGTCAAAGTAATCAACCAAGATTTCAATCTAAAACTTCAACAGCAGGACGATTTGATAGACCAAGAAGTAATTTTACACAATTTAGTCATTTTAATGGTAAATCAAATCGGTTTCAAAGTCAATATAGAAATTTTGGATATCAAAATCGATACCAGACTTTTGGTAATCGAAATTTTCAAAGAAGAAATGAACATAGGGGTTTGTCGCAACCCCCGATCCCTAATCCCTGGGAACGGGCGGCCGCGAACCAGTTTTGGTGGTATCGCGTATTGTCTAATTTGGCAGCGGAAATTTTCATCAGGACCGTAGTTATGAAACATTGATCAGAGTAAAATACCACATTTTCATTACATAAACAAATGGGTTGAAACCCAAGTTCGTAGTACACACGTTTTCATAGGAATAAATCCTATTTTATTTAATAAAAACATCTATTTTATTTTAGGTAATTTTATTGCCAATTTTCCAAGCCTTCAGTGCTGTCCAGCTGGTTTCTATTTGGCTTTCACAGTTTGTTACCTGAAACGCGTTTTAAAAACATTTGTCAGTGGGAAATACTGGTGAGTGAATCCCAGTTTAATCAAGTTTAAGTAAAACCCAGTGTATAGTATTGAGGGCGATCTCGCAATTATATGTGTTTCCAAGACATATCAATTAACATCCATGGTACTGTCAAACCCGACTTGTGGAAATGTTACTCCTTGACCAGGTGGTAACAAATTTTGTATACAAAACCCCAACATACTCATGATAATTGTATTCTTACAAATACTCAATAACTGTTATTCGCATGGAAAAGTATTTAAGGTTTTGTAAAAACAGTTAACAAAAAGTTTACAAAAAGCGGATCAACTCACATTGTTGTCTTAGATTTTTCGTAAGGGTTTCCTGAGAATTATCTATAATTTACACAAATGCACACGCGTTAGTATAATAACCCATTTTAACATTAGTAATACCCTCCCCGAGACGGCATTCCAACGACTACGTCGGGCAGAACCACGACAGCCGTTACGGAACCCTAGATCAATCGGGCAGCGTATCTAATACGTAGGGCTGTAAACGAACCAAACGTTCGGCGAACAGTTCGTGAACCGTTCGGCGGGAAGTTCGTTTGTGTTCGTTCGTTTATTAAACAAACGAACACAAACAAGAAATTTCGTTCGTTTAGTTAAATGAACAAACATGAACATAGATCGCGTTCGTTCGTTTATGTTCGTGAACGTTCGGTAACATGTTCGCATGTGTTTGATAGTTCATTAGTGTTTTTAGTTTTTATATTTATTTGAATATATCATAAGTCTGACAAATTAAATATTTAATAAGTGTTAGTCTATTATATATTATGTTCATAGACGATTGTTTGTGTTCGTTTATTTCCATTTGTGTTCATGAACATTAGCTTGTGCTCATTTATGTTCGTCAACGTTCGTTGCCTAAAATTAACAAACAAACACAAACGAACACGAACATGTTCATTTCCTTAACAAACAAACACAAACATAAAATCCCGTTCGATAAGCGTTCGTGAACGGTTCGCGAACACATATATTTTTTAACAAACGAACACGAACAAGGTCTTGTTCGTGTTCGTTCGGTTCGTTTACAGCCCTACTAATACGTATCCAGGGGTTATATTACTTACAACGGAGCAGAACTTTGCTATTTAGGGGGGTATAATACCCGAGTATTATGCCTTCTATTAGATTTTCGTGATTGAGAAAAGAAAGTGAGCGAACAGACTGAAGATCCGATGCCTCTTATTTATAGTGCTGATTTCTCACTTTCTCGCGGCCCGCGTAAATGTAAGCTAAGGCTTGCGCGGCCCGCGTCAAACCAGGTAAAAGGCGTAGGTGATCCGGGTCATCACATAGGTTCAACACGCGTTATGACACGTGTTAACACAGGAGTTCGCTGGACTTTTAAGTTGTCGCGGCCCGCGTAGATGTTAACTAAGGTTTACGCGGCCCGCCTGAACTTAAAATTTCTGTTTTTTAATTAAATTTAATAAGATTTAGGGTATTTGGGGCCCGTTTTCACATATGGGGTGTATTTTGGGACAATTTGGGATATTTTAAAATATAGTAGGGTGTCGGAAAATATTCGAGGGTGTCGGTTTTCTTGAGAGTTGTTATATCCTCCCCACCTTGTTTTAGAGCTCGTCCTCGAGATCTACTGGAACAAGTATGGATATTTTCTTTGCATTTCAGATTCAAGCTCCCATGTGTACTCAGGTCCTCTTTTGGAGTCCCACTTTACTTTGACCAGAATTAGTCTCTTATGCTTGAGGTTTTTGACTTTCCTGTCTTCAATCTGTAGAGGCCTCTCTACAAACTTGAGTTGTTCATTTACCTCTATATCCTTAAGAGGTATCATCAGCGATTCATCAGCTAAGCATTATTGAGATTAGATACATGAAACACATCATGTATTCCTGCCATTTCCTCTGGCAGTTGTAGCTGATAGGCTACAGGTCCTATTCTTCTAATAATCTCAAAAGGTCCAATATACATGGGACTTAGCTTTCCTCTTTTGATGAATCTTACCACTCCTTTCCAAGGAGAGACTTTCAACAATACTTTATCTCCTACTTGAAATTCCAAGGGTTTTTGTCGGTTATCAGCATAGCTCTTCTGTCGATCTCGTGCTGCTTTCAATCGTTCCTTGACTTGAATAATCTTGTCAGTTGTTTCTTGTACTATTTCAGGTCCAGATAGTTGCTTTTCCCCTATTTCTGCCCAACAGACTGGGGTTCGGCACTTTCGTCCATAAAGTGCTTCGAATGGTGCAGCATTGATACTTGTGTGATAACTATTATTATAAGAAAATTCTATTAAAGGTAAGTGATCGTCCCAATTACCTCCAAAATCAATTACACAAGCTCTAAGCATGTCTTCCATTGTCTGAATTGTTCTTTCGCTTTGTCCGTCCGTTTGACGATGATAAGCTGTGCTCAGATTTAACTTGGTTCCCATGGCTTTTTGGAAACTTGGCCAAAAATGAGAGGTAAATCGGCTATCCCTATCAGAAACGATTGATAAAGGTATTCCATGTAATGAAACGATTTCATTTACATATAATTTAGCTAACTGTTCCATACTGAAAGTTTCCTTCATTGGTAGGAAATGAGCTGACTTAGTTAGCCTATCTACAATCACCCAGATTGTATCATTACCTTTCTTTGTTTTTGGTAATTTAGTAACAAAATGCATTGTTATCAATTCCCATTTCCATACTGGCATTTCTAGTTGCTGTAACAAACCTGAGGGTTTCTGGTGTTCAGCTTTAACTTGTGAACAAGTTAAACATTTAGAAACATAGGTTGCTATGTCCTTTTTCATTCCTATCCACCAGAAATTCTTTCTTAAATCCTGGTACATTTTATAATTTCCTGGATGCATCGTATACTTAGACTTATGGGCTTCTTTTAATATATGATGACGTAGGTTTCCTAATTTAGGTATCCACATTCTCTTTTTATGGAATCTCCAAATTCCATCTGTTCCTTGTTCTAATTCCTTAATCATACCTTTTAATTTTTCAGTATCATCCTTGATTACGGATTCTTGTGCTTCTCTTATCTGATCATTTAAATCTACTTGTAGATTTAATTTAAGAGAACGTACCCTTTTTGGCTTTTCATGATACTTTCGGCTTAAAGCATCTGCCACTATATTAGCTTTTTGTAACACCCCGTGTTTTCGAAAGTCAAAGTCAAGATTGAAGTCAAAGGAAGACAAGATTGCTAAATGCGATCTGTCCCTCCTTGCTCAATTCCTGTTTTGACTTCTTTGACTTGTAATTAGTCTATTTTATTTTCGCCTTAGTTGTATTATGTGGAGTATCTATTAATAATCGTATATTAATCGCTATTTATCATGTTTAATCGCTTAATCGTTATCGTAATCGCACTCGCAACTCGAAATACGCATTTTGGTTATTGTTATACGTGTGTGTGTGCCTTATGTGTTACTTGTGCATGTTTATTTATGTTATGTGTGGTAATCAATCAAATCGCAATCGAAACTCAAACACAATCGAACTCAATCGCAATCGAAATCGAACTATGATAATTAGTGGAGAAGAGATATCGCGAGATATGAGTAGTTGGGATTAAAAGTAATTTGAATAGGAAACTCTATCGCATTCGCATCGCTCGCAATCGAAATTGAAATATCAAAAATCGTCGAGCCGAACACCCAAACCAAGTGCCATCCGACCGGGCTGCCACTTGATGGTGGTGCCAGGTTGCCATCCGACCGAGATGACATCCGACCGGACAGTCATCCGGGCGAGATGCCATCCGACCGGCCAGCTCTTTCCTCTTTTGGAACTCTATAAATACCTCATGTCACTCTCATAATTACCACTTTTGGCAACTGACGTCCGAACAGCCCGTGTTCCTCACCTTTTCTTCGATTTCTCTCAATTTCGGTAAGATCTCGTCCTAAATCTTGTACTTCCTTAATCTACACGCACTCCTACACCTTTCTATCTTTTGAATCTTAACTTTTAACCGTGAAATCACTAGATTTGAGGTGTTCTAGGATGACGTCATCATGGTGTTCTTATGAACTTCATGTTTTGGCTTCAACCCACTAAGAACAACTTGGATCTAACCGATTTCGACACAAGTAAACAAAGATCTTGCGTAGATCTAAACACATTCATGGTGAAAAAGGATTGAAAGATGATTTCTAACTTTCTTTCAACTCTTTTACACTCATTGCACTCAAAACCGATAGGATCGGACCTTGATCTAGTCTTCTACTCATTCTCAGTGTTGTGCTAGCTCAAGACCCGGATTCTACTCACGAGACCACCGACTTCGGGTTAACCAAGAACAACCGTCTTAAACCGGTTAACTGGTCGAACTAGGGTGATTCCTGTTTGATTGGGTCACTTAGGCCAAGATGGGGTTCTGTTGGTTAACACGTTGTCAAAACGTCTCGATAAAACGATAAACGATCAAAACGGCCAAGTGAAAGACGAACGGAACAATCGGGATGGAATGTTATCCGACCGGACTACTGTCCGAACGAATAGCCATCCGAGCGGCCGGCTGTCCGAATGACCTACATCTTGGGTCCCACACATAACCAATTTTATCTGAAGTCTGAGTGTTGAACGAGTTACTATCCGACCGGACTACCATCCGACCGAATTACTCTTCGGATCATGAGATACTTGGACTTTAACACTTAAACAATTTTCAACATGTTTAACAACAGGGTTGCCACCCGCTCGGATGGACATCCGACCGAGTGACCGCCCTGCTGTGGATTTGTTCTCACCAAGTAACCTCGCCACTCGAGTGCCGTCCGACCGGATAACCATCCGAGCGGATTGTCATCCGCACGACTGACCGTCCGATCGACCGACTTGAAAGGTAGAGATACTTCAATGTTTTCAAAATGCTACAATGAAAACTTCAAAGGTCAAGCCATCATACACAAACACATCCTTCTCATAGGAAGAAACAATCCACTCGAATAGTCATCCGACCGGACTACCGCCCGACCGGATGACCATCCGAACGGATTGTCATCTGCACGACTAGCCGTCCGATCGGATTACCGTCCGACCGAACTGCTGTCCGAGCCACTTACACCTTGCATCGTTTTACGCGTCGCTTATCGTTATGCTATCGTTCTGATCAGGCTAACCCTACTCTCTAGTGCTCCCTTCAATCCATCATCGCTGTGAGTATACTCGATCCCTTTTTGCTTTACGCACTTTTGGGTGTTACATATGCTACTTATACTAAATCACATCGAACACACTACGCGATACTTTAAATGCTAACCGATACCGCATGTTATACGTGACTTAATGAATGCTTGTTTGTTATGTTTACACATGGAATGCTGTCTACCTGCCTTAGCAACGATAGTACTATTAGTTTTGACTCAGCACCCGTTCACTCGGGGGTTGTTAAGGACAATTATTTGCATGGATTACAGTGGTGATCATGTATTACGAACTGCCTTGGGCAGTCAACCCGCAGTCATTGGTATCGATAGGTTCATGTCGATAACTAACATGCCTCATTTCACTCTGTGTACGTGCTGGTTATGCGTAACGCTTTCGAACTCTATATGCTATTATCAAACTTGTATGCACACCTTTACACTATGTGTATCGACTTTTATTTTAACGTATGTGACAGGTGCTTAGGATGCTTATCTGCTAGGAAATCGAGGCTAGAATAAGGTCTTAGAGGCCAACAAATAGTTGTCTATACAAATGAAATCTGAGTTGTCGGAACAGAACTATTTGCCTAGATTTTGTCTGTAATGATTGTATTATCTTTTGAGACATGGTATGGGACATGTTAATTTAAATTGATTGTTAATGAAATTGTTATGGAAACTTTTGGACAATCTGTTTCGCTCAGTGCCATGCCCCGATGTTTCCGCCATCGGTTGGGGTGTGACAGATTGGTATCAGAGCCATAACTATAGGGAATTAGGAAAGACTCGACCTAGTCCGGGTCGATGTCTTAGAGACCTAGTCTATAGTTAGGAACCAACAGACCGACTTGTGCATATCCGTGAGGGATTTTGTATAAGCTTAACACTATTTCTCGCTATTCTCACCTATGCTACACTATCACCGCACTCGAATTTTCAGATCATAAATAAGCGATTAAGTCGAGAATAGGTGTGAAAACCGCAAACTCTCGACTGAATTGCTTGATCAACCTATATTTTTATATCTAAACACGAGAAATTGCGTTGAACCAGGAGTGAAATCCATACTTCGATGCATAAATTATCTCTTATTTCATCAAAATAGGGACGAAGTTGTTAAGCCAGGGGTGAAACCCTAACCTTGACGACTTATTACGCCCTTTTTCAAACTCTCACCTAAGTCTCGACGGACTCCAACGACCTGAAGTCACGATATGACTAACGGGATGCGTGCCCAACGCCCAAGAATCGAGGCAAAGGCACTGCCCTGAAGGTCAAAAGTGCACAACAAGTCCTTGAGAATAGTCGAATCACTTTGGGTAGTCAATGTCTAATAGCCACAGACGATCTATTTTTCGATTTTTATGTGTTTCGATTCTGAGCCCGCAATTGCTGACTCGGATGATTCGTCGATTTTATGTGCTTGTATGTGTGTTTAAATTTTGGGGATTTATTCGATTTTTTGCCTCCACATCGATCGACACGCATGACTCGCACTGCATTCCTATCTCAAAACGCTAACAAATCGCTAAATTATGGACGACCTTATGCTATGATATACGTTAACACTACACGACTCGATATACCGAACGCGGTCGCTATATTCGAACACTCGCAAACTTTGAATGATAGGTTTCTATATTCTGACTGCCTCTTGTGATTACATGATTATGTGCTTTTATGGATTCCGTGCTCTACGTGCCTACGTGCTTATGTGCCTCTGTGTTATGTGAATCTGTGATTATGTGCTTATGTGTTTATGAGATACATGTTACATTGCGTGTTCCTAAGCTTTAGTAAGTACAGACGTGTGAGGTGAGATTCGATTATGATGTGTCTGAGACCTATGACGATGTCTGCTGCAGACAATGTCAACTGGACCATCATCCCATCACCCACGACTCTCTCGTCAAGAACAGAGGGACAAACGCCTAGCTGCCATCCTCGCTAAACAAGTGGCCAAGGTTGTGCCTAAGATCGTGAGTGAGATTTATGAGAACGTCAGCAAATCGTCTGAGGAATCTAGAACCGAAGCTCCTAAAGTTGCTACCAAGACTGCTTTCAGCTTCAAGCAGTTCAAGGCATGCGGTCCAAAGGAATTCACTGGAGAAGATGGCCCGACAACTATGTTCCAATGGTTCGATTCCATCGAAGTCACTCTGCGCCAAAGCGGCTGTCCTGAAAATCTCCGTACCCTAAACACTACCGGCGTCTTCCAGTCCCGCGCATTAGACTGGTGGATGGCCGAGAGAAACAAACGCGGGAATGATGCAGCTTATAAGCTGACTTGGGAAGAGTTGAAAGCCATCATGATGGACGAATTCTGCCCTCCCCATGAACGCCAAAAGCTGGAGGATGAGTTCTGGAATATCTAGCAGAAGGAAGGTGACAACGCTGCCCTGACTGCTTGAAACACCCTAACACGGAAAACATAAAAACGACGCAGCGGAAAAACGATCCTTAAAATTTTTCTTACTTTGCTAAATACATTGCTTACGTATAGACTTAGTCACAAAACGTTTAACATTTACTAACTGGTTTAACAACATTCATGGTAAAATAATTCTACAAGTGTTACATAATCCAAGCTAGGTGACCGTTCTTTCCCGTACAATCCTCGCTATCAACTCGATCCATGTCCGCTTCTCTTCATTCGTGGTAGAAGAAATCCGTATAAACCTGTGGACATCATTCACAACATAACCATTAATCATCGTCAACATCATATAACATTATTATCATACAATTAAAAATCCGTATAACATTCAACAATATAAAGTTAATCCATTTGATATCTCTTGTTCCGTGTTTAACTTCAATACTTCTTGAACCTGATGTTCTCATACCTGTATTACATTCCAATCTCAAAACAAATCATCAGTATTCGTCAATAACCAAACATAATGAACCATTCCTTCATACATAAATGACATCTCGCATTCACATATGTTCACATTCCTAAATTCCCACATGCATACAATCATATACCTCTACACATATACGCATGCATTCATACATGCACACATACATACAAGCTCTCGCGCTGTTTGAATATAACGAGCCATACCTACATGATTTTTTTTTTAATTTAGCATAAGCATCCCATATTCAAGGAATCACTCACTTTAACTCATGTAAATATACATAACTACATTGAGTTTTAAAACAACAACATAATCACATCCGATTGTTTCCTTATAAATTCCTTAAGATTATGCAAGTACTATAAAATTTATGTTTTTCACTCAGCTTTATGCAGCTGTAGTAATTCAGTATTTCCCCCTCTTTACAGTGAGTATTTCACTTCAAACTAAAATTATTAGTAACGCTGACTCCGAGACCTTTCCGTGGATATAAAATATGCCCCAAACGGACATTCGGTTGATTTTCTATGAATTTTTAAAGACTAGCAAAAATCTGGAAATAAGCTGAATTTTCAGCACTTGGGTATCTCGACCCATTAACAATTTGCACTCCTTTTTTGATGGGTTTAAACCCCCAAAACATCGTCAAGACAATACGCTATTATTAAGTTGAACCATATTCAATAATTTGTATCAAACCACCTTAACTATAAAAAGAACTTCGGATCAACAATAAGACTATTTAAATCAACACGACTCCAAACACATTCAAGTACTCACAACCGAGTCTTTTGTCTACATTAGCATCCCCATTTCTCGATTAACATTCTTATATGAAATTCTACCCATTACCCGGTTACAAAACCGAAGCCATTACTTAAGCATTATTCCGACATAACATTACAACCTTGTTTTGACCCGTTTGGTCTACGTAGTAAAAGTTACCGATTTTATACAACCAAAACCATATCAAACCTTAATCATCATCATGCTCGATAAACTAATGCTACCTTACTTAAACAAAATAAGAAGTGATTACGAAAATCACTTACCTCGTGTGTCCGAGTTCGTGCATAGCTTCCGTATTTACCTTTGACCCATTGCCCTTCCATGCTCGTGTCCATGTTGACATGGCTCCTACGCTTTCAGGTTATCATCAACACATTCTTGTTAGCATACATCATTGTACTTGATAACGAGCATACATTTGCATAATTTCATATTCAACTTGCATTAATCATTCATTCACTAACATGCATAGCTTATTTCACTGAAAATAGGCTGTTTGGGGACGTCCGTTTACTGTACTTACGAGCTTGCAAAGATTACAATCTTTTTATGCGACGTGCCCCTCGGAGGGGTTATCCTTGTGATAAATTTTTAGAGTCTAACTCTCTACCAAAAATTTATAAAAATTCATTTACTAAGCTGCAATCAGATTCGTCACTTCTGACTGCAGCTTACGGAAAAATTCATTAAAAATTCCTCGTTTATCCGATTGACGAAATTCCAATTGGCGATTCTTTTAATCGCTTAAAACTATCTACAGTAAAAATTTGAGATCATAACTAAATTTCTAATTTGAGTTATGACATTCGTAATGGGCTGCAAATTCTGCCAGAAAATGCAGCTTGAACCTTTGATACGGAAAAATTCATAAAACGCTCAATTTTCGTCGAAAAAATGCGATTCTAGTGGGGTTTTAAAGATATTTCCTGGGAGTTCATCACAAACTCAATAAACATCAGTTTTTTTATAAGATTTGATCCCGTTACAGCCGATTAAATTCGGCTGTAACTTTCTAAACAGATTTAGTTTTCATCAAATTTGTTTTCTTAGGCATTTCATCGAACACTTGGCGGGTTTCGCATTTGTAAAACATTATGTACAAGCTTTTAAAGCAAGATTCCTACTAATTCTTCACATAAATTATTAACAATCAATCAAATTCATAACAATCTTTCATCCTAACTATGAACATATGGTTGTAACATCAATTACTTATCAATATTTCATAACACATTGTTTAAATCATTGATACCATACTAATTAGCATCTAGGGTTTCACAATATCCATTCATCTTTTGACATACAAGTGGGTTTTGCTCCAAACTATCAATATAATCAAAATTGCACATAATACAACTTCTATATGAGCATATCATGTAACATTCATGTTTAATCACACATTTAATCACGGATTACACACAACCCGTTTCATAAATCATCACCAAATCATTAAATTTGACTTACTTGATGTTAAGAACACTTAAGGGGTCTTGAATCTAAGCACATGCATCAAAAACCTAGCCTTAATTCTCCTTAATTTGTTGTATTTCTTGCAAAGCTTGAAGAAGAAGGGTTTCCCCCTTCCTGCTCTTTCTCACGCACGCACACACCCATGCCCACATTCACTAATTTCTTTTTTTTTATCAATTTCATATCACATTCACACATTTAGCCCCTTATCTTTTAAAGTAGGTTCATATTAGTAATTCCCCATACTAACTTGGTTACTTTCCTTTGGTTAACTTCATTTACATAAAAGGGTTTAGACATTACTATTATTTATAAAACTTTCAAAATGGTAAAAATCTATATTTACCATTCCTTATCATTAAATCGTCACTATTAATTTAAAATACTATGACATACGAAATTTGGGGTGTTACAAGTCTACCCCCCTTAACGAAGGTTCTTCCCCGAAACCTGCTTCACCAAAATTGGTTTATTCATTAGTAAGGTTATAACTTTAAGAACATCATTTCTAGAAAGTCCTTTCTCCATTTCTTTCAACAAATCAACCTACCCAGATTTGTACGCAACATTTCTTTAAAATTAAACGTATAATCCATCTGACCCGTTCATAATGCGTCAAAGTTTTGACCATTATCATAGCCCGTCATGCTTGTCTTAACTGACCCATCCAGAACGGGTCAATACTTACATTTTTCGTCATTATAATAATTTCATCCCTTGCGACCTATTACAACGAGTCACTACTTTTACAATTTCTTTATTATGATTTCTATATCACATTGACCCGACCGTAACCGGTCAACTACACATACTTTACATTTCCATTCTTTATCATTTTCTTCTTAAGTTTTTAACTCATCACATTATCGTACTTAATCTAAAGTGTGCAAACTAGTAGCATCCTAAAGAGTCTAATACCATGATTTACATTACAACAATTTGAAGTTCATATCAACTTACTAACACATTTCACCGTTAGTATCAGTTCTACTAGTTTCATTTATACCTAGAGTTTTGTTCCTACATTCTTACTCATGCACGGTCTACTTACTACATAAGCTTGAACTAAAATTCATTATCAATCCACTTCTAAAAGCCAAGTCTTCCTTTTCATAACATTTTCTGCATTACATTATTTTGTACGGAAGTACTTTCCAACCCATAGCTAAATATTTACATTCAGATAATAAACAATTCACTAACCTTACTGTTTTGACGCAGTACCCCGACAAGCAAAAGCGGATCGACCCTCTTCATTACATTCATACCATCTCTGGATTGACCTGATTCATCCGTGTGATGAGCTTCCGCTCGTGAGCATTCTTCTGTCGTCCTTGATAGGTTCATCACATCATGATTTCTGCCATTCTTATTATAGGATTAGGGATTTACATACTTCGTTCAGACATGATGTTTATTACATCATCTTATTTACCTATTATTCTTTTCTCGATTCCTTTTTAAAACATTAGTGCGTTTGACCCGTTCATAACGGGTCAATACATGACCATTTCCTTATATATCGCTTTCGTTGTTTGACCCGTTCATAACGGGTCAATTACATAACCATTCTTTCACGGATCTTTAACTCATTTGTCAACTTTTACATTTTGACTTTTCAAGGTCAACCGGTACTTCTTACTTATCATAGACGTATCAAAGTACATGTTCATAATTTCTTTCCATTCTTGCATACTTGCAAAGACTTTATTTTATCATTTTAATAATAATTGTAAGATTTTATTCGTTCCCATCCCTACTTAATTCATTTGTCTAAGTCGTAGCCGTCATTCATTCCGACTCCCAAGAGTCAATTAATGTTATGTCTAACACGTAACTTATTTCGAAGCTTATTTCTTTCGACTAAGGTTTCTTGCAACTACAATAGTTTTCATCGGTCTTACCTATTTAGTGAATCAAATACTTCATGCTATTTTACAATTACTTGCTTAATAATTTTCAACTTACTTTGTTTGACTTTTTGGAAGTCCATTGTAAATACATTCTGATCTATGTTTATCAATTACCCGGTTCTAACACATCCGTCTCTAGTCGAGCTATAAGCTCCTATTAAAAGCATAACCTTTATACATACCTGGCGCAAGTCAAATCCATTGGCTCGTTATCCATGTTTTGCGTTGACTATTTCCTTCCAATTTATGACATTACATATCATACATTATGCTCGCCTACAATGTATGACTTGACCATTTCAATCATTAAATACCGGGTTCAAACGGTAATCGCCATTTGACCGGCATAACTCGTTTGTCCTTTCTACCACCTTGCATACAACATATTCACATAAATATATATATATATATATATATATATATATATTATAGATAAAAGTTTAAAGCATAACTTGGATAATATCCGCTTTTTAAGGAATATTCACATGTTTGGTCCTAATGACTTACAAATTTGAACCTTTCATTCTTATCATTCATCTTACTTATTTGATTCGTACCTACTTACGAATTTAAACTTTTCATTCTATCATTCATTCCCTTCTATGTTTCGAATCCGTGTCGCAGATTCTAACATATCATTCATATCCTTCATTCCTTCTATGTTTCGAATCCGTCTCGCGGATTCTAACATATCATTCACACTTTCCATTACTCCTATGTTTTGAATCCGTCTCGCGGATTCAAACATATCATTCATACTTCCCTTTTTGTATTTAGTACTTTCAATTCCTTGAGAGTCTTCCATTTCCCTTCACCCTCACGTCCACCTACTACCTAATTCTAACGGACATACCTGTAACGATTTTCACGGTCTCATGAACGTCATATGTTTCTTGTGCACTGGCCAGGTACGCAATCCACATACTAGTTTCGTGTCTTCGTGTAATCGTCACCTTATGTCCGAATAATTAGGTTTCGGCACGTGTAACATTTTCAAAACTTCATTACTATTCCATTATTATTTTTTCATTTAAAATTTTCCTTTCCTTGATAGGTTTTACCATTACATGTACCCGCATATTGAATCTACGTACCTGGGATCATTTTGTCTTATCACATGCCTTGGAGTCGATCCTAGCACGCATTCGCGGATCATCCTCTCTAAACAATTATGCTTACCTTACACATAACATACTGTTAGTTTTCTTTATACACATACTTAAGTACATACTTACATTCACTTCTACCTTTAGATCTTGATCGAGTCTAGATTGTATGGGTTCCTTGTCACAAGAGCACACAGGTTTGAGTTCAAGTATTTACCTCCTTCTACTTGATTTCTCTCAAACCAGGGCTCTGATACCAACTTGAAACACCCTAACATGTAATAACATAAAAACGACGCAGCGGAAAAACGATCCTTAAAATTTTTCTTACTTTGCTAAATACATTGCTTACGTATAGACTTAGTCACAAAACGTTTAACATTTACTAACTGATTTAACAACATTCATGGTAAAATAATTCTACAAGTGTTACATAATCCAAGCTAGGTGACCGTTCTTTCCCGTACAATCCTCGCTATCAACTCGATCCATGTTCGCTTCTCTTCATTCGTGGTAGAAGAAATCCGTATAAACCTGTGGACATCATTCACAACATAACCATTAATCATCGTCAACATCATATAACATTATTATCATACAATTAAAAATCCGTATAACATTCAACAATATAAACTTAATCCATTTGATATCTCTTGTTCCGTGTTTAACTTCAATACTTCTTGAACCTGATGTTCTCATACCTGTATTACATTCCAATCTCAAAACAAATCATTAGTATTCGTCAATAACCAAACATAACGAACCATTCCTTCATACACAAATGACATCTCGCATTCACACATGTTCACATTCCTAAATTCCCACATGCATACAATCATATACCTCTACACATATACGCATGCATTCATACATGCACACATACATACAAGCTCTCGCGCTGTTTGAAATTAACGAGCCATACCTACATGATTTTTTTTAATTTAGCATAAGCATCCCATATTCAAGGAATCACTCACTTTAACTCATGTAAATATACATAACTACATTGAGTTTTAAAACAACAACATAATCACATCCGATTGTTTCCTTATAAATTCCTTAAGATTATGCAAGTACTATAAAATTTATGTTTTTCACTCAGCTTTATGCAGCTGTAGTAATTCAGAATTTTCCCCTCTTTACAGTGAGTATTTCACTTCAAACTAAAATTATTAGTAACGCTGACTCCGAGACCTTTCCGTGGATATAAAATACGCCCCGAACGGACATTCGGTTGATTTTCTATGAATTTTTAAAGACTAGCAAAAATCTGGAAATAAGCTGAATTTTCAACACTTGGGTATCTCGACCCATTAACAATTTTTTACTCCTTTTTTGATGGGTTTAAACCCCCAAAACATCGTCAAGACAATACGCTATTATTAAGTTGAACCATATTCAATAATTTGTATCAAACCACCTTAACTATAAAAAGAACTTCGGATCAACAATAAGACTATTTAAATCAACACGACTCCAAACACATTCAAGTACTCACAACCGAGTATTTTGTCTACATTAGCGTCCCCATTTCTTGATTAACATTCTTATATGAAATTCTACCCATTACCCGGTTACAAAACCGTAGCCATTACTTAAGCATTATTCCAACATAACATTACAACCTTGTTTTGACCCGTTTGGTCTACGTAGTAAAAGTTACCGATTTTATACAACCAAAACCATATCAAACCTTAATCATCATCATGCTCGATAAACTAACGCTACCTTACTTAAACAAAATAAGAAGTGATTACGAAAATCACTTACCTTGTGTGTCCGAGTTCGTGCATAGCTTCCGTATTTACCTTGACCCATTGCCCTTCCATGCTCGTGTCCATGTTGACATGGCTCCTACGCTTTCAGGTTATCATCAACACATTCTTGTTAGCATACATCATTGTACTTGATAACGAGCATACAGTTGCATAATTTCATATTCAACTTGCATTAATCATTCATTCACTAACATGTATAGCTTATTTCACTGAAAATAGGCTGTTTGGGGACGTCCGTTTACTGTACTTACTAGCTTGCAAAAATTACAATCTTTTTATGCGACGTGCCCCTCGGAGGGGTTATCTTTGTGATAAATTTTTAGAGTCTAACCCTCTACCAAAAATTTATAAAAATTCATTACTAAGCTGCAATCAGATTCGTCACTTCTGACTGCAGCTTACGAAAAAATTCATTAAAAATTCCTCGTTTATCCGATTGACGAAATTCCAATTGGCGATTCTTTTAATCGCCTAAAACTATCTACAGTAAAAATTTGAGATCATAACTAAATTCCTAAATTGAGTTATGACATTCGTAATGGGCTGCAAATTCTGCCAGAAAACGCAGCTTGAACCTTTGATACGGAAAAATTCATAAAACGCTCAATTTTCGTCGAAAAAATGCGATTCCAGTGGGGTTTTAAAGATATTTCCTGGGAGTTCATTACAAACTCAATAAACATCAGTTTTTGATAAGATTTGATCCGTTACAGCCGATTACATTCGGCTGTAACTTTCTGGACAAATTTAGTTTTCATCAAATTTGTTTTCTTAGGCATTTCATCGAACACTTGGCGGGTTTCGCATTTGTAAAACATTATGTACAAGCTTTTAAAGCATGATCCCTACTAATTCTTCACATAACTTATTAACAATCAATCAAATTCATAACAATCTTTCATCCTAACTATGAACATATGGTTGTAACATCAATTACTTATCAATATTTCATAACACATTGTTTAAATCATTGATACCATACTAATTAGCATCTAGGGTTTCACAATATCCATTCATCTTTTGACATACAAGTGGGTTTTGCTCCAAACTATCAATATAATCAAAATTGCACATAATACAACTTCTATATGAGCATATCATGTAACATTCAGGTTTAATCACACATTTAATCACGGATTACACACAACCCGGTTCATAAATCATCACCAAATCATGAAATTTGACTTACCTGATGTTAAGAACACTTACGGGGTCTTGAACCTAAGCACATGCATCAAAAACCTAGCCTTAATTCTCCTTAATTTGTTGTATTTCTTGCAAAGCTTGAAGAAGAAGGGTTTCCCCCTTCCTGCTCTTTCTCACGCACGCACACACCCATGCCCACATTCACTAATTTCTTTTTTTTTATCAATTTCATTTCACATTCACACATTTAGCCCCTTATCTTTTAAAGTAGGTTCATATTAGTAATTCCCCATAGTAACTTGGTTACTTTCCTTTGGTTAACTTCATTTACATAAAAGGGTTTAGACATTACTATTATTTATAAAACTTTCAAAATGGTAAAAATCTATATTTACCATTCCTTATCATTAAATCGTCACTATTAATTTATAATACTATGACATACGAAATTTGGGGTGTTACAAGTCTACCCCCCTTAACGAAGGTTTCGTCCCCGAAACCTGCTTCACCAAAATTGGTTTATTCATTAGTAAGGTTATAACTTTAAGAACATCATTTCTAGAAAGTCCTTTCTCCATTTCTTTCAACAAATCAACCTACCCAGATTTGTACGTAACATTTCTTTAAAATTAAACGTATAATCCATCTGACCCGTTCATAATGCGTCAAAGTTTTGACCATTATCATAGCCCGTCATGCTTGTCTTAACTGACCCATCCAGAACGGGTCAATACTTACATTTTTCGTTATTATAATAATTTCATCCCTTGCGACCCATTACAACGAGTCACTACTTTTACAATTTCTTTATTATGATTTCTATATCACATTGACCCGACCGTAACCGGTCAACTACACATACTTTACATTTCCATTCTTTATCATTTTCTTCTTAAGTTTTTAACTCATCACATTATCGTACTTAATCTAAAGTGTGCAAACTAGTAGCATCCTAAAGAGTCTAATACCATGATTTACATTACAACAATTTGAAGTTCATATCAACCTACTAACACATTTCACCGTTAGTATCAGTTCTACTAGTTTCATTTATACGTAGAGTTTCGTTCCTACATTCTTACTCATGCAGGGTCTACTTACTACATAAGCCTGAACTAAAATTCATTATCAACCCACTTCTAAAAGCCAAGTCTTCCTTTTCATAACACTTTCTGCATTACATTATTTTGTACGGAAGTACTTTCCAACCCATAGCTAAATATTTACATTCAGATAATAAACAATTCACTAACCTTACTGTTTTGACGCAGTACCCCGACAAGCAAAAGCGGATCGACCCTCTTCATTACATTCATACCATCTCTGGATTGACCTGATTCATCCGTGTGATGAGCTTCCGCTCGTGAGCATTCTTCTGTCGTCCTTGATAGGTTCATCACATCATGATTTCTGCCATTCTTATTATAGGATTAGGGATTTACATACTTCGTTCAGACATGATGTTTATTACATCATCTTATTTACCTATTATTCTTTTCTCGATTCCTTTTTAAAACATTAGTGCGTTTGACCCGTTCATAACGGGTCAATACATGACCATTTCCTTATATATCGCTTTCGTTGTTTGACCCGTTCATAACGGGTCAATTACATAACCATTCTTTCACGGATCTTTAACTCATTTGTCAACTTTTACATTTTGACTTTTCAAGGTCAACCGGTACTTCTTACTTATCATAGACGTATCAAAGTACATGTTCATAATTTCTTTCCATTCTTGCATACTTGCAAAGACTTTATTTTATCATTTTAATAATAATTGTAAGATTTTATTCGTTCCCATCCCTACTTAATTCATTTGTCTAAGTCGTAGCCGTCATTCATTCCGACTCCCAAGAGTCAATTAATGTTATGTCTAACACGTAACTTATTTCGAAGCTTATTTCTTTCGACTAAGGTTTCTTGCAACTACAATAGTTTTCATCGGTCTTACCTATTTAGTGAATCAAATACTTCATGCTATTTTACAGTTACTTGCTTAATAATTTTCAACTTACTTTGTTTGACTTTTTGGAAGTCCATTGTAAATACATTCTGATCTATGTTTATCAATTACCCGGTTCTAACACATCCGTCTCTAGTCGAGCTATAAGCTCCTATTAAAAGCATAACCTTTATACATACCTGGCGCAAGTCAAATCCATTGGCTCGTTATCCATGTTTTGCGTTGACTATTTCCTTCCAATTTATGACATTACATATCATACATTATGCTCGCCTACAATGTATGACTTGACCATTTCAATCATTAAATACCGGGTTCAAACGGTAATCGCCATTTGACCGGCATAACTCGTTTGTCCTTTCTACCACCTTGCATACAACATATTCACATAAATATATATATATATATATATATATATATATATATATATTATAGATAAAAGTTTAAAGCATAACTTGGATAATATCCGCTTTTTAAGGAATATTCACATGTTTGGTCCTAATGACTTACAAATTTGAACCTTTCATTCTTATCATTCATCTTACTTATTTGATTCGTACCTACTTACGAATTTAAACTTTTCATTCTATCATTCATTCCCTTCTATGTTTCGAATCCGTGTCGCAGATTCTAACATATCATTCATATCCTTCATTCCTTCTATGTTTCGAATCCGTCTCGCGGATTCTAACATATCATTCACACTTTCCATTACTCCTATGTTTTGAATCCGTCTCGCGGATTCAAACATATCATTCATACTTCCCTTTTTGTATTTAGTACTTTCAATTCCTTGAGAGTCTTCCATTTCCCTTCACCCTCACGTCCACCTACTACCTAATTCTAACGGACATACCTGTAACGATTTTCACGGTCTCATGAACGTCATATGTTTCTTGTGCACTGGCCAGGTACGCAATCCACATACTAGTTTCGTGTCTTCGTGTAATCGTCACCTTATGTCCGAATAATTAGGTTTCGGCACGTGTAACATTTTCAAAACTTCATTACTATTCCATTATTATTTTTTCATTTAAAATTTTCCTTTCCTTGATAGGTTTTACCATTACATGTACCCGCATATTGAATCTACGTACCTGGGATCATTTTGTCTTATCACATGCCTTGGAGTCGATCCTAGCACGCATTCGCGGATCATCCTCTCTAAACAATTATGCTTACCTTACACATAACATACTGTTAGTTTTCTTTATACACATACTTAAGTACATACTTACATTCACTTCTACCTTTAGATCTTGATCGAGTCTGGATTGTATGGGTTCCTTGTCACAAGAGCACACAGGTTTGAGTTCAAGTATTTACCTCCTTCTACTTGATTTCTCTCAAACCAGGGCTCTGATACCAACTTGAAACACCCTAACATGTAATAACATAAAAACGACGCAGCGGAAAAACGATCCTTAAAATTTTTCTTACTTTGCTAAATACATTGCTTACGTATAGACTTAGTCACAAAACGTTTAACATTTACTAACTGATTTAACAACATTCATGGTAAAATAATTCTACAAGTGTTACATAATCCAAGCTAGGTGACCGTTCTTTCCCGTACAATCCTCGCTATCAACTCGATCCATGTTCGCTTCTCTTCATTCGTGGTAGAAGAAATCCGTATAAACCTGTGGACATCATTCACAACATAACCATTAATCATCGTCAACATCATATAACATTATTATCATACAATTAAAAATCCGTATAACATTCAACAATATAAACTTAATCCATTTGATATCTCTTGTTCCGTGTTTAACTTCAATACTTCTTGAACCTGATGTTCTCATACCTGTATTACATTCCAATCTCAAAACAAATCATTAGTATTCGTCAATAACCAAACATAACGAACCATTCCTTCATACACAAATGACATCTCGCATTCACACATGTTCACATTCCTAAATTCCCACATGCATACAATCATATACCTCTACACATATACGCATGCATTCATACATGCACACATACATACAAGCTCTCGCGCTGTTTGAAATTAACGAGCCATACCTACATGATTTTTTTTTAATTTAGCATAAGCATCCCATATTCAAGGAATCACTCACTTTAACTCATGTAAATATACATAACTACATTGAGTTTTAAAACAACAACATAATCACATCCGATTGTTTCCTTATAAATTCCTTAAGATTATGCAAGTACTATAAAATTTATGTTTTTCACTCAGCTTTATGCAGCTGTAGTAATTCAGAATTTTCCCCTCTTTACAGTGAGTATTTCACTTCAAACTAAAATTATTAGTAACGCTGACTCCGAGACCTTTCCGTGGATATAAAATACGCCCCGAACGGACATTCGGTTGATTTTCTATGAATTTTTAAAGACTAGCAAAAATCTGGAAATAAGCTGAATTTTCAACACTTGGGTATCTCGACCCATTAACAATTTGCACTCCTTTTTTGATGGGTTTAAACCCACAAAACATCGTCAAGACAATACGCTATTATTAAGTTGAACCATATTCAATAATTTGTATCAAACCACCTTAACTATAAAAAGAACTTCGGATCAACAATAAGACTATTTAAATCAACACGACTCCAAACACATTCAAGTACTCACAACCGAGTATTTTGTCTACATTAGCGTCCCCATTTCTTGATTAACATTCTTATATGAAATTCTACCCATTACCCGGTTACAAAACCGTAGCCATTACTTAAGCATTATTCCAACATAACATTACAACCTTGTTTTGACCCGTTTGGTCTACGTAGTAAAAGTTACCGATTTTATACAACCAAAACCATATCAAACCTTAATCATCATCATGCTCGATAAACTAACGCTACCTTACTTAAACAAAATAAGAAGTGATTACGAAAATCACTTACCTTGTGTGTCCGAGTTCGTGCATAGCTTCCGTATTTACCTTTGACCCATTGCCCTTCCATGCTCGTGTCCATGTTGACATGGCTCCTACGCTTTCAGGTTATCATCAACACATTCTTGTTAGCATACATCAATGTACTTGATAACGAGCATACAGTTGCATAATTTCATATTCAACTTGCATTAATCATTCATTCACTAACATGTATAGCTTATTTCACTGAAAATAGGCTGTTTGGGGACGTCCGTTTACTGTACTTACGAGCTTGCAAAAATTACAATCTTTTTATGCGACGTGCCCCTCGGAGGGGTTATCTTTGTGATAAATTTTTAGAGTCTAACCCTCTACAAAAAATTTATAAAAATTCATTACTAAGCTGCAATCAGATTCGTCACTTCTGACTGCAGCTTACGAAAAAATTCATTAAAAATTCCTCGTTTATCCGATTGACGAAATTCCAATTGGCGATTCTTTTAATCGCCTAAAACTATCTACAGTAAAAATTTGAGATCATAACTAAATTCCTAAATTGAGTTATGACATTCGTAATGGGCTGCAAATTCTGCCAGAAAACGCAGCTTGAACCTTTGATACGGAAAAATTCATAAAACGCTCAATTTTCGTCGATACATGACCATTTCCTTATATATCGCTTTCGTTGTTTGACCCGTTCATAACGGGTCAATTACATAACCATTCTTTCACGGATCTTTAACTCATTTGTCAACTTTTACATTTTGACTTTTCAAGGTTAACCGGTACTTCTTACTTATCATAGACGTATCAAAGTACATGTACATAATTTCTTTCCATTCTTGCATACTTGCAAAGACTTTATTTTATCATTTTAATAATAATTGCAAGATTTTATTCGTTCCCATCCCTACTTAATTCATTTGTCTAGGTCGTAGCCGTCATTCATTCCGACTCCCAAGAGTCAATTAATGTTATGTCTAACACGTAACTTATTTGGAAGCTTATTTCTTTCGACTAAGGTTTCTTGCAACTACAATAGTTTTCATCGGTCTTACCTATTTAGTGAATCAAATACTTTATGCTATTTTACAATTACTTGCTTAATAATTTTCAACTTACTTTGTTTGACTTTTTGGAAGTCCATTGTAAATACATTCTGATCTATGTTTATCAATTACCCGGTTCTAACACATCCCTCTCTAGTCGAGCTATAAGCTCCTATTAAAAGCATAACCTTTATACATACATGGCGCAAGTCAAATCCATTGGCTCGTTATCCATGTTTTGCGTTGACTATTTCCTTCCAATTTATGACATTACATATCATACATTATGCTCGCCTACAATGTATGACTTGACCATTTCAATCATTAAATACCGGGTTCAAATGGTAATCGCCATTTGACCCGCATAACTCGTTTGTCCTTTCTACCACCTTGCATACAACGTATTCACATAAATATATATATATATATATATATTTTATAGATAAAAGTTTAAAGCATAACTTGGATAATATCCGCTTTTTAAGGAATATTCACATGTTTGGTCCTAATGACTTACAAATTTGAACCTTTCATTCTTATCATTCATCTTACTTATTTGATTCGTACCTACTTACGAATTTAAACTTTTCATTCTATCATTCATTCCCTTCTATGTTTCGAATCCGTGTAGCGGATTCTAACATATCATTCATATCCTTCATTCCTTCTATGTTTCGAATCCGTCTCGCGGATTCTAACATATCATTCACACTTTCCATTACTCCTATGTAACATTTTCAAAACTTCATTACTATTCCATTATTATGTTTTCATTTAAAATTTTCCTTTCCTTGATAGGTTTTACCATTACATGTACCCACATATTGAATATACGTACCTGGGATCATTTTGTCTTATCACATGCTTTGGAGTCGATCCTAGCACGCATTCGCGGATCATCCTCTCTAAACAATTATGCTTACCTTACACATAACATACTGTTAGTTTTCTTCATACACATACTTAAGTACATACTTACATTCACTTCTACCTTTAGATCTTGATCGAGTCTGGATTGTACGGGTTCCTTGTCACAAGAGCACACAGGTTTGAGTTCAAGTATTTACCTCCTTCTACTTGATTTCTCTCAAACCAGGGCTCTGATACCAACTTGAAACACCCTAACACATAATAACATAAAAATGACGCAGCGGAAAAATGATCCTTAAAATTTTTCTTACTTTGCTAAATACATTGCTTACGTATAGACTTAGTCACAAAACGTTTAACATTTACTAGCTGATTTAACAACATTCATGGTAAAATAATTCTACAAGTGTTACATAATCCAAGCTAGGTGACCGTTCTTTCCCGTACAATCCTCGCTATCAACTCGATCCATGTCCGCTTCTCTTCATTCGTGGTAGAAGAAATCCGTATAAACCTGTGGATATCATTCACAACATAACCATTAATCATCGTCAACATCATATAACATTATTATCACAACATAAACCTGTGGTAGAAGAAATCCGTATAAACCTGTGGACAAGAACTGTGCTGTCACCACCACTGCTGCTCCTCCCCAAGCCGTACCGGCTCAGCAACAGCATCATCACCGACCATCATCAGTTACTTACGCACCACCAGCAAAGCGTGCATACACAGGCCCCCACCCGGCTTGCCCAACATGTTCTTATCATCACCCGGTGGGTCTCGCCTGTCGTTTCTGCGCTCACTACAACATGTACGACCACTTCACCGCTAATTGTCGTACTGGTCCTCGTCAAGCCCCAACTCAAGCCACTGCTCATCAAGCTCTGCTCCCAGCCCCGCAAGGCCAACAAGCGGCTCAGGCACCCGCGGTCAACGCCCGAGTCTGCTTCGCATGTGGTGATCCCAACCACTTTGCGAACATGTGCCCGAACAAGGTTGTGAAACAAGAGCCCCAGCAGCAGCAGCACCAACAGCAGCAGCCTCAGCAGCAGCAACATGCCGCACGCGCCAGAACTTTCAACATCAACGTGCGCCAAGCCCAGACTGACAACAACGTGGTCAATGTTACGTTCCTTGTGAATGGTATTTATGCTTCATGTTTGTTTGATACTGGAGCCGATAATTGCTTTGTGTCGTTCGAATTCGAGAAACTACTTAGTCGTAAACGCTCCCATCTCCCCTCGACGTTCGATGTTGAAGTCGCCACTGGAAGAACTGTCGCTGTCAATTCTGTTCTTCGTGATTGTACTCTTGAGCTTAACAACCACATCTTTCCAATCGACCTTATTCCGATGCAACTCGGAAGTTTTGACGTCATAGTAGGCATGGACTTTCTTCGCGAAAACCATGCTGAAGTTATGTGCTTCGATAAGATGATTCAATTCTCGCTCGCGAATGGTGATTTACTGTGTGTTTATGGCGAAACTGCTTCGAAAGGTCTCAAACTCATGTCATGTGTCCAAGCTAGCAAGTATCTCCGCAAGGAATACATAGCTTTCTTGGCTAGCATTGTAGTAGCGGAAAAGGAAAAGAAAGGAAAGACAGAAGTGAAAGACGTTCCTGTGGTTCGTGAATTTCCTAATGTGTTTCCTGATGATCTTCTTGGATTACCGCCAAGTCGTGATATCGACTTTCGTATCGAACTCATTCCTGGAGCCAACCCTATTGCCAAAGCTCCTTACCGACTTGCACCGTCCGAAATGCGTGAACTATCGAACCAACTCCAGGAATTACTTGAGAAAGGCTTCATTCGCCCGAGCACCTCTCCTTGGGGCACGCCAGTCCTTTTGGTTAAAAAGAAGGATGGGTCGTTCAGGATGTGCATCGACTATCGGGAATTGAATAAGTTAACTATCAAGAACCGATATCCTCTGCCTCGCATCGATGATTTGTTTGATCAGCTACAAGGTGCTACGTGTTTCTTGAAGATCGATCTATGCTCAGGCTATCACCAACTACGCATTCAAGAGGAGGGTATACCCAAAATCGCTTTTCGCACTCGATATGGCCATTACGAATTCGTTGTTATGCCTTTTGGTTTGACCAACGCACCCGCAGTTTTCATGGATCTGATGAATCGCGTGTGTAAACCATATCTCGACCGTTTCGTCATCGTATTCATCGACGATGTCTTTATCTATTCCAAATCGAAAGCCGAACACGCGCAACATCTACGTTTGGTTCTCGAGCTATCCAGGGGAATCAACTCTACGCCAAATTCTCCAAGTGCGAATTCTGGCTGGAGGAGGTTCAGTTTCTGGGTCACATTGTCAATAGTCAGGGTATTCACGTCGATCCTGCGAAGATTGAAGCCGTTAAGAGTTGGATTACACCTAAGAACCCGTCTGAAGTCTGTTCTTTTCTCGGATTAGCGGGCTATTATCGACGATTTATCGATGGATTCTCAAAGATCGCTGTGCCACTTACCGCTCTCACGCCTAAAGACAAGCCTTTTGTTTGGGGAACTGACCAAGAGTCTGCCTTTCAAACCCTCAAGCACATGCTTTGCAATGCTCCTGTTCTCACATTGCCCGATGGAAACGACGATTTCATTGTCTATTATGATGCTTCCAACCTTTGTCTTGGCTGTGTTCTCATGCAACGGGACAAGGTTATAGCTTACGCATCTCGTCAGCTCAAAATCCACGAGAAGAACTATACAACCCATGATCTCAAGCTAGGCGCAGTTGTTTTTGCGTTAAAGATTTGGCGACACTACCTGTATGGTACAAAGTGTAGGATCTTCACCGATCATAGGAGCCTACAACATATCTTTGATCAGAAGGAACTTAATATGCGTCAACGCCGATGGGTAGAACTTCTCAACGATTACGACTGTGAGATTCGTTATCACCCAGGCAAAGCAAACGTTGTTGCCGACGCACTCAGCAGACGGAGCTATCTTCTTAGCACTCGTAACGTCCAAGCCCAATATGATCTCGAAACTCTCATCCGCGAAGCCCAGCTTGCATGTTTTAATGAACGCACTCTGAAGAAGGAAAGAATCTACCACGATGGAGCCCAGCTTGTGAATAAGTCGAATGGGATATTCCACTTTCTGGACCGAATTTGGATCCCTAAACGGACCGATTTGCGACAGATTTTGATGGACGAAGCCCACAAATCCCGGTACTCTATTCATCCCGGTGCCGACAAAATGTACCAGGACCTTCGCTACAAGTATTGGTGGCCTGGCATGAAAAGGGATATTGCTCTCTATGTTGGAAAGTGCCTAACTTGTGCAAGAATCAAGGCTGAACACCAAAGACCCTCTGGCTTACTCAAACAACCGCCTATCCCTATGTGGAAGTGGGAGAGTATAGCTATGGACTTCATAACGAAACTTCCGCACACGTCATCAGGTCACGACAACATCTGGGTTGTCGTTGACCGTTTGACCAAATCAGCTCACTTTTTGCCAATACGGGAAGACTACAAGGTAGAACGATTAGCCCGAATCTTCACCGATGAGATCATTTGTAATCATGGGACGCCTCGCGACATCATCTCTGACCGTGATGCTCGGTTTACCTCGCGATTGTGGGAAACGTTTCAAAAGGCTCTCGGTACATCGCTTAATCTAAGTACCGCATTCCACCCTCAAACCGACGGTCAGACTGAAAGAACGATTCGTACTCTTGAAGACATGCTCCGTTCGTGTGTCATAGATTTTGGTGGTAATTGGGATAAATACCTGCCATTGGTCGAATTCTCGTATAACAACAGTTATCATTCCAGCATTCAGATGGCACCATTCGAGGCTTTATACGGAAGAAAATGTCGATCGCCTATTGTGTGGCACGAGATCGGTCACTCGAAATTAACCGGTCCTGAGCTATTGCAAGAAACGACTGACAAAGTCCTCCAAATTCGAGACAACTTGTTGAAAGCTCGAAGTCGACAGAAAAGTTACGCCGATAGACGACGCAAGCCCCTTGAATTTGACGTTGGTGACTACGTACTCCTAAAGGTATCTCCTTGGAAGGGTGTGGTCAGATTCGGCAAGAAAGGGAAACTAGCGCCTCGATATGTTGGACCTTTTAAGATTCTGGAAAGGATCGGAAAAGTCGCCTACAGACTCGAACTACCAGAGGAACTTAGTAACGTCCACCCGACTTTCCACGTGTCAAACCTCCGAAAGTGCCTGGATGAGCATGATTTAATTATACCTCTCAATGACCTACAAGTAAACGAAACACTACACTTCGTGGAGAAGCCTGTCGAAATCATGGATCGCCAAACCAAGCAGCTCAGACGCTCGCGCATTCCTATTGTGAAAGTCCGATGGGAAGGCAAACGAGGTGCAGAGTTCACTTGGGAACTCGAAAGCGACATGAAGGCGAAGTACCCACAGTTGTTTGTTACGGCTTCGGCCTAATTTCGGGACGAAATTCCCTAAACAAGGGGAGGCTGTAACACCCCGTGTTTTCGAAAGTCAAAGTCAAAGTCAAGATTGAAGTCAAAGGAAGACAAGATTGCTAAATGCGATCTGTCCCTCCTTGCTCAATTCCTGTTTTGACTTCTTTGACTTGTAACTAGTCTATTTTATTTTCGCCTTAGTTGTATTATGTGGAGTATCTATTAATAATCGCTATTTATCATGTTTAATCGCTTAATCGCTATCGCAATCGCACTCGCAACTCGAAATACTCATTTTGGTTATTGTTATACGTGTGTGTGTGCCTTATGTGTTACTTGTGCTTGTTTATTTATGTTATGTGTGGTAATCAATCAAATCGCAATCGAAACTCAAACGCAATCGAACTCAATCGAAATCGAACTATGATAATTAGTGGAGAAGAGATAGCGCGAGATATGAGTAGTTGGGATTAAAAGTAATTTGAATAGGAAACTCTATCGCATTCGCATCGCTCGCAATCGAAATCAAAATATAAAAAATCGTCGCACCGAACACCCGAACCAAGTGCCATCCGACCGGGCTGCCACTTGATGGTGGTGCCAAGTTGCCATCCGACCGAGATGACATCCGACCGGACAGTCATCCGGGTGAGATGCCATCCGACCGGCCAGCTCTTTCCTCTTTTGGAACTCTATAAATACCTCATGTCACTCTCATAATTACCACTTTTGGCAACTGACGTCCGAACAGCCCGTGCTCCTCACCTTTTCTTCGATTTCTCTCAATTTCGGTAAGATCTCATCCTAAATCTTGTACTTCCTTAATCTACACGCACTCCTACACCTTTCTATCTTTTGAATCTTAACTTTTAACCGTGAAATCACTAGATTTGAGGTGTTCTAGGATGACGTCATCATGGTGTTCTTATGAACTTCATGTTTTGGCTTCAACCCACCAAGAACAACTTGGATCTAATCGATTTCCACACAAGTAAACAAAGATCTTGCGTAGATCTAAACACATTCATGGTGAAAAAGAATTGAAAGATGATTTCTAACTTTCTTTCAACTCTTTTACACTCAATGCACTCAAAACCGATAGGATCGGACCTTGATCTAGTCCTCTACTCATTCTCAGTGTTGTGCTAGCTCAAGATCCGGATTCTACTCACGAGACCACCGACTTCGGGTTAACCAAGAACAACCGTCTTGAACTGGTTAACTGGTCGAACTAGGGTGATTCCTGTTTGATCGGGTCACTTGGGCCAAGATGGGGTTCTGTTGGTTAACACGTTGTCAAAACGTCTCGATAAAACGATAAACGATCAAAACGGCCAAGTGAAAGATGAACGGAACAACCGGGACGGAATGCTATCCGACCGGACTACTGTCCGAACGAATAGCCATCCGAGCGGCCGGCTGTCCGAACGACCTACATCTTGGGTCCCACACATAACCAGTTTTATCTGAAGTCTGAGTGTTGAACGAGTTACTATCCGACCGGACTACCATCCGACCGAATTACTCTTCGGATCATGAGATACTTGGACTTTAACACTTAAACAATTTTCAACATGTTCAACAACAGGGTTGACACCCGCTCGGATGGACATCCGACCGAGTGACCGCCCTGCTGTGGATTTGTTCTCACCAAGTAACCTCGCCACTCGAGTCGCCGTCCGACCGGATAACCATCCGAGCGGATTGTTATCCGCACGACTGACCGTCCGATCGACCGACTTGAAAGGTAGAGATACTTCAATGTTTTCAAAATGCTACAACGAAAACTTCAAAGGTCAAGCCATTACAAACACATCCTTCTCATAGGAAGAAACAATCCACTCGAATAGTCATCCGAACGGACTACTGCCCGACCGGATGACCATCCGAACGGATTGTCATCTGCACGACTAGCTGTCCGATCGGATTACCGTCCGACAGAACTGCTGTCCGAGCCACTTACACCTTGCATCGTTTTACGCGTCGCTTATCGTTATGCTATCGTTCTGATCAGGCTAACCCTACTCTCTAGTGCTCCCTTCAATCCATCATCGCTGTGAGTATACTCGATCCCTTTTTGCTTTACGCACTTTTGGGTGTTACATACGTTACTTATACTAAATCACATCGAACACACTACGCAATACTTTAAACGCTAACCGATACCGCATGTTATACGTGACTTAATGAATGCTTGTTTGTTTGTTATGTTTACACATGGAATGTTGTCTACCTGCCTTAGCAACGATAGTACTATTAGTTTGGACTCAGCACCCGTTCACTCGGGGGTTGTTAAGGACAATTATTTGCATGGATTACAGTGGTGATCATGTATTACGAACTGCCTTGGGCAGTCAACCCGCAGTCATTGGTATCGATAGGTTCATGTCGATAACTAACATGCCTCATTTCACTCTGTGTACGTGCTGGTTATGCGTAACGCTTTCGAACTCTATATGCTATTATCAAACTTGTATGCTCACCTTTACACTATGTGTATTGACTTTTATTTTAACGGATGTGACAGGTGCTTAGGATGCTTATCTGCTAGGAAATCGAGGCTAGAATAAGGTCTTAGAGGCCAACAAATAGTTGTCTGTACAAATGAAATCTGAGTTGTCGGAACAGAACTATTTGCCTAGATTTTGTCTGTAATGATTGTATTATCTTTTGAGACATGGTATGGGACATGTTAATTTAAATTGATTGGTATGGAAATTGTTATGGAAACTTCTGGACAATCTGTTTCGCTCAGTGCCATGCCCCGATGTTTCCGCCATCGGTTGGGGTGTGACACTTTTCCTTCATGATACTGGATATCACAATCATAATCACTAAGCATCTCCATCCAGCGTCTTTGTCTCATATTCAACTCTTTTGCCCGAAAACATACCTTAAACTCTTATGATCAGTGAATATGGTAAACTTACTACCATAAAGGTAATGTCTCCAAATCTTAAGGGCAAAAATTATAGCTCCTAATTCTATGTCATGGGTTGAATAATTCTCTTCATGATTCTTAAGTTGTCTAGATGCATAAGCTATAACCTTTTGGCGTTGCATCAATACACATCCATAACCTAATTTAGAGGCGTCACAATAGACTACAAAGTCTTTAGTTCCTTCTGGTAACGCTAGTATGGGTGTATGGGTTAATCTATGCTTAAGAATTCTAAATGCTTCTTCTTGTTTTGGTCCCCATTCAAACTTAATGGATTTACTGGTTAACTTAGTTAAAGGAATGGCTATTCTAGAAAAATCTCGAATAAATCTTCTATAATAACCGGCCAATCCTAAGAAACTTCTAACCTTGGTTGGTGACTCAGGGGTTTTCCATTTGGTAATCACCTCGATCTTTGTTGGATCCACATGAATTCCTTCATGATTGACTAAGTGTCCAAGAAACTGTACCTGTTCTAACCAAAATTCTCACTTTGAAAATTTAGCATAAAGTTTTTCCTTTCTTAATAGACTTAAAAGTGCGTGCAAATGCTTTGCATGATCTTCCTTACTTTTAGAATAAATGAGAATATCATCTATGAAAACAATTATGAATTTATCCAAATATGGCTTACATATTCGGTTCATCATGTCCATAAATGCAGCTGGGGCATTGGTTAAACCAAATGGCATGACAGTAAATTCATAATGGCCATACCTTGTTCTGAAAGCGGTCTTAGGAATATCCTCTTCCTGTACCTTTAATTGATGATATCCTGACCTTAAATCGATTTTAGAGAAAAATCGAGCTCCTTGGATTTGATCGAACAGATCATCGATTCTCGGTAATGGATACCGATTCTTAATCGTGACTTTGTTCAATTCACGGTAGTCAATGCACATACGCATTGATCCCTCCTTCTTTTTAACGAACAGTATCAGCGCTCCCCATGGTGATGAGCTTGGTTGTATGAATCCTTTTTCCAACAATTCATCTAATTGTTTCTTCAGTCCCTGCATTTTTGCGGGTGCCAATCGGTACGGTGATTTAGCAATTGGTGCCGTTCCTGGCAATAGATGGATTCTGAATTCAACTTCCCTGTCTAGCGATAGTCCTGGTAATTCTTCTGGAAAGACATCTGAAAACTGAGACACTACTGGAATGTCTTTTAGTTCTTTTCCCTTAGTGTTAGTGATTATGGAAATCAAATACACTATAGATCATTTTCTTATGTAGCTTGTAGTTTTCATCACAGAGATGAATTTCGTGGATCTAGAGGGCTTATCTCCTTTAATTGTGATCGTTTTACCTTTTGATGAATTTACTTGAATCGATTTTTGATCACATAAAATACTGGCTTTATTGGTTATTAACCAATCCATTCCTAATACAACATCAAATCCTGTCAGATTCATAGGATAAAGGTTTGCCATAAACTTTTGATTTAAAATTTCTATTCTTGCTCCCTGCAAGATTTCAGAAATCCTAACAGTTTCTCCATTTGCTGTCTCAACTAGACATTCTTGTGGTAGTTTAGTTAATGACTGATTTAAAAGTTTGCAAAACGAAGTATTAATAAAACTTTGGTTCGCACCAGAGTCAAATAATACTTTAGCAAATACATCATTAACTAAAAACGTACCAGCTATCACGTCTGGAATCATCTTAGCTTCATCTGCAGTTAGAACAAATGCTCTAGAATTTTTAGTGTTCTTGTTGTTCGCAGCTGGAGCCAATTTCAGACAGTTCGGCTTGATGTGACCTTTTTCTCCACAGTTGTAGCATAGTCCATTACTGGATTTTCTCCTGCAATCTTCTTTCTTGTGTCCTGGCATCTTGCAGAAATTGCAAAGAGTGGAGCATTTTCCCGAATGCTTTTTCTTGCAGACCTTGCAGAATGGTGCAGAGGTAGAACCCATATTCCTACGGTTGTAATTCCCAGAACGGAATTCTTGGGTAAGCCTTTGGGTTAGGTTTCTCCTCTGGTCTTCTTCTCTAGTACGGATTAATTCATCTGTCAAGGTATTCGCTAGTTCTACAGCTCCTTCTATAGTTTGAGGTCTCGCTGCCTTGACTACATGCCTAATCTCTCCAATTAATCCCCAGATGTAACGGGAGATTAATATTGGTTCAGGTGATGCAAGGGTTGGTACTATTCTAGCATATTCAAAGAATGTGGTAGTATACCCCTTACTATCTACCCTGGTCATCCTAAGGTTCAGAAACTTATTAGCTATCTGTTCCTTTTCATTGGGAGGGCAAAATTTCCTTTCTACCATATTTTTAAATTCCTCCCATTCCATGTTATATACCCTATCACTTCCTCTTGACTGGAGGATAGTGTTCCACCATTCTAAGGCTGAATTCTTAAATAAATTAGAAGCAAACATTATTTTATCTTCTTCAGTACACTTGCTTATTTTTAAAACAACCTCAGTTTTCTCTATCCAACGTAGGGCTGCAATGGGTCCTTCATTGCCCGAGAATTCTATTGGTTTGCAGGACCATAATTCTTTGTAAGAACAACCATAAGGCATGGTTCTTCTTCTTTTGGGAATGGGCACTTGAAGTACGAGTCCATTGTTCACGCTGTGTTCTGGTTCAATTGGTCGCTTACTGCTATGTTTACTTTTATTATTCTCTTCTTGAACCGTTTGAATAATAAATGGCATTGCATCTATAATTCCTTGTGCCACTATGTGTTGAACGTCACTATTATCTATTTGGTTTCCACTGTTATTGATGCTCAGATTCTTATTAACCACGTTAATGTTACTCTGGTTATCGTTATTCAGATTATCTTGATTTCCTTCGTCGGCCATCTGAATTTTAAACAGTTACCCCATATTAATATCACAAAATAATATTAATATAGTCAATCACATGACACGCATTTTAGCCAAAAGCGTCGATCATTGCGACTTTACTCTATTTCCATATACTAGGCATCTATTACACACCAGTACTGAAATAAAGATTACAATACCAACTGAAATAAAATTACACTAATAGTAGTAGGCATCCATACACACATATTTTATTTTATTATTTATTATTATTATTACTACTACCGTCTCCATCCTCACATTCATGGATATGGATTCATCCAGAAATCCATATTGCGCTCGTCGTACTTCCAGACGAGTCGCTCTCCCACCTGTCTCATTCGTTCACTACTTTCTAGAATTTTCTCACCAAATGTCCTAAGTTCTTGTACGTTTTCTGCACTCATTGGGGGTGCAGGTTCTAGGACTGGGTTCGGAATCTGGGGTGCGGGTTCCTGGTATGGGGGTGTACGTGCCTGGAATCGGTAAGGATCTTGTAAAATATCCCTAATGTATTCATCGTGGTAATAGGGATCTAAGGGATCCATACCTGGGTAGGCTCCTAAGTTCTGCATGGGTGTGTCTTCATGTATCGGGTAACGTTGCACATAGTCCCTAACGTCATCCCACCAGGGATCGTAATTTGGGTCTAGGGGATTTGGTGCTGGTACCCTAGGTATTTCCTCTGGATTGAAGTCATGCATTTCTACTTGATTTTCAGGGTTTTCTATCTCCATGGGTTGGTCAGGGATTGGTGGTTGTGGTTGGGGTGCTATTATTTGCTCCAGATTAGGGTCAGCTGCAGTGGTGGCTAGGATGTGAATGTTGGCTATACCCATATTTATCATATCCTGGGCATAGGCATCGGTTTCTCTTTTGGTTGCTGCTAGCACTCTCTGTTCCTGTAACTTTTTCATACGCTTCCTACGTTCGTGTGCCCCTCGACTGAACCATCCCCTCTTTTTCAGAGGAAATGGCTCCTCGGACTGAGCCTTAAACACAAAGATTCCTTCTTCCGTATCAGCAGAGTACCCTGAGAGGGCAGGCTGAGAAGAGGAGGTGCCTTCGCTTTTAGGCGAACCAGAAAATTGACCATACGCGTCAGATGGTCCTTGGTCACTCATACTGTAAACTAACAAATAGTCAAATAACACACAACAATAAAATACAATTATGCACGTATTTCCGTAATTTATTTCCTAACAGATTGAATTTTGATGTCAGCAGAACACTTATGTGGCTGAATCAGTGGCTTAGCTCTGATACCACATTCTGTCGCAACCCCCGATCCCTAATCCCTGGGAACGGGCGGCCGCGAGCCAGTTTTGGTGGTATCGCGTATTGTCTAATTTGGCAGCGGAAATTTTCATCCGGGCCGTAGTTAGAAAACATTGATCAGAGTAAAATACCACATTTTCATAACATTAAACAAATGGGTTGAAACCCAAGTTCGTAGTACACACGTTTTCATAGGAATAATTTCTATTTTATTTAATAAAAACATCTATTTTATTTTAGGTAATTTTATTGCCACTTTTCCAAGCCTTCAGTGCTGTCCAGCTGGCTTCTATTTGGCTTTCACAGTTTGTTACCTGAAACGCGTTTTAAAAACATTTGTCAGTGGGAAATACTGGTGAGTGAATCCCAGTTTAATCAAGTTTAAGTAAAACCCAGTGTACAGTATTGAGGGCGATCTCGCAATTATATTTGTTTCCAAGACATATCAATTAACATCCATGGTACTGTCAAACCCGACTTGTGGAAATGTTACTCCTTGACCAAGTGGTAACAAATTTTGTATACAAAACCCCAACACACTCATGATAATTGTATTCTTACAAATACTCAATAACTGTTATTCGCATGGAAAAGTATTTAAGGTTTTGTAAAAACAGTTAACAAAAAGTTTACAAAAAGCGGATCAACTCACATTGCTGTCTTAGATTTTTCGTAAGGGTTTCCTGAGAATTATCTATAATTTCCACAAATGCACACGCGTTAGTATAATAACCCATTTTAACATTAGTAATACCCTCCCCGAGACGGCATTCCAACGACTACGTCGGGCAGAACCACGACAGCCGTTACGGAACCCTAGATCAATCGGGCAGCGTATCTAATACGTATCCAGGGGTTATAATACTTACAACGGAGCAGAACTTCGCTATTTAGGGGGTATAATACCCGAGTATTATGCCTTCTATTAGATTTTCGTGATTGAGAAAAGAAAGTGAGCGAACAGACTGAAGATCCGATGCCTCTTATTTATAGTGCTGATTTCTCACTTTCTCGCGGCCCGCGTAAATGTAAGCTAAGGCTTACGCGGCCCGCGTCAAACCAGGTCAAAGGCGTAGGTGATCCGGTTCATCACATAGGTTCAACACGCGTTATGACACGTGTCAACACAGGGGTTCGCTGGACTTTTAAATTGTCGCGACCCGCGTAGATGTTAACTAAGGTTTACGCGGCCCGCCTGAACTTAAAATTTCTGTTTTTTAATTAAATTTAATAAGATTTAGGGTATTCGGGGCCCGTTTTCACGTATGGGGTGTATTTTGGGACAATTTGGGATATTTTAAAATATAGTAGGGTGTCGGAAAATATTCGAGGGTGTCGGTTTTCTTGAGAGTTGTTATAGGGTTTTAATAACTCAAATGTTCAACAACATCCAAATTTTTTTCAAAATTCATGGTATAATAATGGGAGAAGATGGTATCAAGATAATAATTTTCAAAGGTCAGAAAATCCGAGATTTTATTGGAACACTCGTGATCAAAGACCTAGTGGAAGTTATAAATCTTGTTCAACAACAGGTAAAACATCCAAGACACCAGTAAGGTGTGATGGATATTGGTTAGAAGCATCTTATACTGATTTATATGGTCGACCCAAAACCGGTCAGGTTTGGGTTGTTAAGTCTAACTAAGTTGTTGAGTGTGTGCAGGATGACCAAGAAGGACTGTTGATGTGTTCGACAGTGGTTGTTCCTGTAAAGCATCTGAGGTGAATAGTAGGTTAACCTTGGTAACGAACTATTTACTTTAGTGATTATTATGATTATTCTAAAACTTTAAAAGTGAAAAACTTGTTGTCAGATTGAAGTGGGAGTCTGTTTGTGTTTTTAAATTTGTGTTTTCAAAACTTGCTCCATAAAAACAAAAATTTAGGGGGATAAATTTCCCTAAGCCAAAAATGATAGTACATCAGCAAGTTAGACTGTCACACTCAAACTGAATTAAATTGCTTAAGTGTGATAGCAGCTTCATCATATGATGTACCAATAGACAAAAAGCATGAAATAATCAACTTACCAATGTGATATAAACCTAAATAAACCGAATATGCACCAACAGACTCCCCTTTGACAATAGCTTCATAGTGTAACTTTGTCTTCAAACATCTTGTGTTCTTTTGGTCTTTGGATAGCGTCAGCTACACAGTTTTTGACATCAACAGAAAGCAGAGTCAAAGAAGGTGGAAAAACACGCGAAAGCTTGTGAGGATAATCAACATGTCTTTGTCCCCCTGGCTTTTGACACGTTCTGCTCCTTAGCGCCGGAGGCGGTTCGGTTCTTGGTTAGAGTTCAGCGTGTGGTCCACAACAATTTTTCGACCCCTCAGGGCGAGGCTTTGTTTTTAGTAGATTAGGGTTTTCTATTCATAAGGGATGGCGGCGCAGTTTGTTCCTCCTCTACCTGCTATCCTTATGTAATTTACCCTGGTGATTGGAATGAAACTAAAAATTACAAATAAAAAAAAAAACAATTGGGTGCACTAAGGATTAATTATTTTGTTTGGGGAGCGAATCTTGATCTTGATAGGATTTTTACGAAGAAGGCTTTATCTGTAAGAGGTATAGTGAGCTTGAACTAGATCAGCATGAATTGTGGGATAGAATAGGTTGGGAGATGGAGGAGATGATGATGTGACGCTTAGATGGCAGCCAAAGAAGAGTATAAAGTATAGCCTAAAGACATGATAAATTTTAACCAGGTTTGTGTAAATTGTGGGATATGATATGAAGATTCAGACCATGTTTTAGTTTGTTATTGGGTTGTAAAAGTTGGTGGGAAATTTGGATGTGGTGTAAGTTAAGGTTTAAAGCAGTTTCTCTTCGATCAAAAGATTGTTGGAGTTTGTTTTGACGGTAGATGGGTCCACAGTCAGAAAGGAGGCAATTGTTGTTATTGCCGTGTCTACTTTATGAATGATTTCGGAAAGAAGGAATTAGAAAGTGTTCAACAATAAATCGACTTCAATCTTTTAGTTGGTAGAGGATGTCAAAGCTTTTTCTTTGCTTTGGGTGAAATATAAATCGAAATTATATAGTTTGGAATGGAATCAATGGTGGAGTTTTGATCTTGAAAGGATTTTATCGTAAGAACCTCCTTTGTGAACCCTTCTAGCCACTTGCTGGAAGGTTTTCGTTTATTATTGTAACTAGGTTAGAACCCCGTGTATTACACGGGTTTAATAAATGTAATTTTATATACTAAATAAAAAACAATATATTTTTAAAACCCTCATTTATTACACGTGTTGAGTAAATATAATTTTATATATTAAATAATAAACAAATTATATATTTAAGAATCTCGTGTATTGTGCGGGTTGAATAAATGTAATTTTATATGTCAAACAATAAAAAAATTATAGAGTAAACTGCCATTTTGGTCCCTGTGGTTTGGCCAGTTTTGCCACTTTAGTCCAAATCTCAAACTTATTACATCTGGGTCCCTGTGGTTTGCATTTTGTTGCCATTTTAGTCCAAATCTCAAATCAGGTCAGATTTAAAAAAAACCTGGTTTTTGTCCTTTTCCTCAGGGGCATTTTGGTCATTTTATATTTTATAAATGAAAAAAATATAACAAAATCCCAAACACCCCATATCTCTGCACTCTCTCTCTCTCTCTCTAAACAACCCCTCTCTCTCTCTTCTCTCTCTCCTCTCTCTAGAACACCACCACCACCACCTCCTCTCCGTTCATCCACCGCCGTAGCAGCAGAAACCGCCATCCGTCGTTCCAATCAAATGTCAGATCAAACAAGAATCCAAACCAAGAATCCCCACAAATCAAAACCCCTTTACTTCCAATCACTCCAAACCAAACCCACAAATTCAAGAACAAGAACAAACAACCCATCTTCATAAAACCCTCAAAAGATTCGAACAAGAACAAACCACCACCGTATCATCACCCCCACCACCGCATAACCCGAACGGAACTGACCTTGCCCCAAATAGAAACAACCCGAACGGAACAGGGTTGCCGCCGCCGCCGCTGCCGCTGAAACGCTGCTGCTGGTTGCGTGTGGTGGTTCACCGGATAACCAGTCGCCGGAAAAACGAGGCGAATGAGGTTGTTTGGTGGTGTCGTTGCCGGCTGAATCGAAGAGGGAGGATGTGGGTGTCTGTGTGTGTGTGTAAGAGATGGAGGAGTGGAGAGTGATGGTGGTTGCGGTGGCCGGAGATCGGTGGTGTTGGCGGCGACGGTGGCGGAGGTTGGGGATGATGTGGGGGTGGTGGTGGTGTGGTGTACGTAGTTCAGAGAGAGAGAGAGATAGAGAGCAGATGTTGAGAGAGAGCAGATGGAGAGAGAGGGATGAAGATCTTTAAATAAAATCCAAAAAGATCAAAATGCCCCTGAGGAAAAGGACAAAAACCAAGTTTTTTTTTTTAAATCTAACCTAATTTGAGATTTAGACTAAAATGGCAACAAAATGCAAACCACAGAGACCCAAATGTAATAAGTTTGAGATTTGGACTAAAGTGACAAAACTGACCAAACCACAGGGACCAAAATGGCAGTTTACTCAAAATTATATTTAAAAAAAACCTTGTGTATTCACGGGTGGAAGAAATATAATTTTATATACTAAATAATAAAAAAAAAGTTATATTTAAAAAAAAACTCCGTGTATTGTACGGGTTGAATAAATTTAATTTTATATAACAAATAATAAAAAAACGTTATATCTTTAAAAAAACCTGTGTATTACACGGGTTTATCTATTGTTAAAAAAAAAATCTTTTTAAATAAAAATGGATTTTTTTACATAATATGCATGTTTATCTACAGTTAAGTGAAACAATGCTTTTTAGTTTATATAAGACTTTACGATTTGAAGTTAAGTTTATGCCAATGATTTATAGTTTATAAGATTTATATTAATTTAATTAATGTTTAATAATTTAAATTAAATAATAATTATCTACAGTTAAGAATGGTCTAGAATAATGACAAGTAAAACAAAAGTATACATAAAATATCACACAACATAATAGCGCTAGGCTATAAGTCGTTTATCGTTTATGTAGTTTCATTTGTGTAACACCCTAATTATAATAACACATATATACTACAAAAACATTTTTAAATTAAAAAAATAGAATTTGAAATTAGAGGTGTGCAAAAAAACCGAATTAACCCACTCATAACTGAACTAACTGATAAAACGTAACAAAAAAAACCGAACTATATCCAAAACCAATAAATGACACATGTCCCTCATTTGTTTATTTTATTATATAGTATATATATATATATATATATATATATATATATAGGGAAAGGTTAACATACAAAAGCCCTTATCATACTTCACGTACGCGACAATGGTAACCGTCGGATGAGGGCTATAATCACGCATGGAGGTGATAATCACGCATGGGATCAGTTATTTGGTGATAATCACGCATGGGAGGTGATAATCACGCATGGGAGTATAATCACGCACGTTATGATGCTGAAAAAAATAATTACGCACGTTATATATTTGGTCGCGTAGGTTAATGTAGGTTAAGCTGTAATGTACATTATACTTTCTCCATATATATATATATATATATGGGAGAGTTTAAATGAGAACGCTAAATATCGTTAGAACCGTGAGAACAAATGAAAAAACCACAAGAACTTGGTCAAAAACAATTCAAATTTAAAATTTCTTTTTACACTTATCATTATTGTTCGAATACAATGTTAGAAAATAAAATTATACGTTTAAATTTACGTGAATTGTAAATAAAGAAAATTTACACATGTGTAAATTTGTTACATTTACACATGCGTAAAAAATATAGTAACAGTGATTTTGAGAGAAGAAGTGAATTATTTGATGTTGTAAATTCTTTTTTGATGTAAAAAAATCTAGTAACAGTGATTTTGAGAGAAGAAATAAATTATTTGATGTAAATTCTTTTTTGATGTTGTATTTTAATTACAATGAGGTTTGTATTAAAAAAATTCGGTTTTGATTGGTTTTTTCATTCGTTTTCACGGTTCTCGCAATATTTAGCATTTTCAAGATAACTCTCCCCTATATATATATATATATATATATATATATATATAAATAGATATAGATGAACAACTAACTAACATAAATAAAGATAAATAAGTTATTTAGTTTGATTAGTTATTGTTTTCAATATGCCGCCAAATTCAAAGAAAAAAAAGGCTAAACATTTAAAAGGGTAAAAGGTATTGGCACTCAAATGTAAAATGTTGAATTTTAGTTTATCCGTAATTAATTTGATAATTATATAATTTAATATACTTAGAAGTTTTAGATTATTTAATTAACAAAATAATTACGTATAATTAGGTTATTTTTGAAAATTAACTAAAAAATAGATGGCTCCAATGAGTGACATGTGTCCCAAAGTTGGTTTCTTTTATTATAGTAGATAGATTTAAAAAAAAAAGTCATATAATTACATAATACGTGACATATTGGTTGCATATTTACTCGTATAATGTTCTTTTGTCTTCTTATATAAGTGAGGTTACGATCAAATACAAAGTCTCCTAGAAATAAGAAGTCAGAAGAAGGGAAACGGACTCCGATTGAACCCATTCAAGCGGCATTGCAACCGTCTTCTCGAACTCTACGATGTGATATTTTAGGTTTTTGTTTTTAGATGTTTAGCTTGTAGATTTTAGACTTTTTATTTACATCATTGTGTCTTTTTATTTATCATTGCATCTTTTCTATATTTGCGTCATTGTGTCTTTTTTATGACTCATTGTGTATTTTTTCTTCGACGTTGTGTTATGTTTTTCAGTATTTTGTTATATTTTGCTCAACGTTGTTTTATATTTTGCGATCCACTGTCTCTTTATACACTTCTTATTTTTAAGAATATTTGTAGAATAATTTACCAATTTAAGTGATACTCAAATTCTATTCATGCACTTTAAAAAAATATCATATACACCAAGCATGGGGTGTGTTAAAGTCAATTAATTACTTTACTTCTATCTGTTGGCCTATTCCCTACCTGCACAAATTTAATTTGGTGGAAGTATTTATTGTTTTGTGAAATATTGTTGGGATGAAGATAGTAAAGTATGACTTTATGATAAAATAGTTTGAGAGAAATAAATGTCAATTGTAAAGAATGAAAGAACTTATTCTGTGATATTGTCAAAAACAACTAAACTTTTTTTTTAAATTAAACTTCATTAAAAACATACCTCCGACCCAAAACGGGCAAAAGGCCAACAAACAAAGAACCCTCGACCCAAACGGGCAAAGGGCACATCGGATATTTACACCACTCCTTCCAATTGATATATTTACAAGTTGACCTATTTTAACCCAAGCATAACCCCTAGATTTAACCTCATAGACAATCTCTTGCGGACTTCTCCTTATCTGATTGAACACCAAGTCGTTTCTAGCTTTCCAGATACACCAAACAGTAGATATAACCGGACCGAGCATAATCTTTTTAGCTTTTCTCCCAAGGAGACCCGAATTATTGACATCCAGTAAATCCTTGAAGGCGAAGGCGAAGATTGGAGGAATATTGCACCAAGCACTGACAGCCGCCCAAACTCGGGAAGCCAACGAACATGCCGTGAACAACTGATCTACCGATTCCTCGTACTTGTCACATAAAGGGCACATAACTGAGGGAATGTCCACATTCCTTTTCAAGTTAACTTTAGTAGCAAGTCTGTCTAGGTTGCCTCTCCACACCATTATGTTACATTTTATCGGAATTCATTTGCACCACTCGAAATTAGGGAGACCGCTACTACCCCTATCGTTTATGCGCTCCTTTTTCACCTTACTGACCGAGAAACCAGCCTGGTTTTCAACGTTCCAGAACCAAGAATCCGAATCATTGGACAGTCTCACCAAGCTTAAAACGTCTACACACTCCTGCCATTCCTTGAGCTCGGTATCCGTCTCGGGTTGTCTAGTCCAACTCCAAGAGTAGCCAACATTATCTTGCTCCGTCTCTATTCTGTCCTTAATCCTGCAAGATCTAAACCTTTGCAAAACAAACAAATGTGGCCATCTTTCCAGGAAAGGAGAATCTCCAACCCAGGTGTCTAGCCAAAAACAAATATCATTACCATTCCCCACTTTACCCAAAATCAACCTATTTAAGCCCTTCCCATTAATTTTTATTTTGGAAATCACTTTAACAATATTTATCCAACATCCAGCATGAGAGCGACGATGAACAAATAATAAGGAACATACAGATCTTAGCAACCGAAATCAGCACAGTAATATCAACAATAACCATCAAGAAGATTAATCATAATCATCAAGTGAGGTAAGCTTAAACAAGAATAATAATCGATTTTAAAAGCAAGAGGATGATATCCATGAAACAGCAGTTCAAACACATCAGTGTCGCTTTGGTAGTTGTAAGCAAATATTGAGTCGTCGTGCTTTAGTTTTACCATTAGCAAACACAAGTAACTCACACAATAATACTAGTAAATTAGCATGTGATGTGATATATACGGTATATACAAATAAATATGATCCATACAGCATCGCAGACGCTTAAACCATCACAAATGCTACATAATCTACTCAACTCCATGCCTAAAATTACCAACATAACTAAAATTACTAAGAACATACACCAGATATCTAACCAACAACAATCATCCAGCTCCAAGCAGCTCACCGGTTTTTTAATCAGTATTAGAAGTCGGATTTCAAAAGCTTCGACCGTGGGAAAACATTTATGTCTCCAAACGGATCTGCCTGCTCCACGTGAATGTAATCCTTAGTCTTCAGAACCTGTAAAACGCATTTATCATATTAATATATACATAACGATAACGTATCTAGTGACATGTTTTAAACTTGAAAATATACCAGTGTTTCAAAGAACATTCTTGATGCCTCTTTGCGGGTTTTACCAACGAGTAGATTGTTCACAGCGATCATATTTCTTCCACGCTCTCCTTCCTTGTCGAACATTACTTGGAGGTATCTTGCAACAGCCCTAAACACAAATTCAAATTGCCGAAAGTGTAAACACAAGTTCGTTAACAATGTGTCATAAAGAATAACGTGACACGCATACTTTGTACGCGAAGACCATCCACTGTTGTCGATCACCCGTGTGGCTTCCACATCAGTCCCGTAATCACCACCGGCATCCGCTCCGTCATCATCACCATCATCGAAGTTCAGAAAATCTGAACAAACAACAACCCACTCAAAAGTAATTTTTTTTATTTAATTTAATGACGAGATTTATAGGGAGAGTAAAATTAGAAAGAACGGAAAGTCGAACGGAAACCTGTATTGTTTTCAACTGCAGGGTGAGTAGATTCCTACACCAAGAGATAAGATGAGAAATTTCGATTGATTATTCTTGTGAATAATTGGAAAGAAAAAAAAAAGAATTTCCACTTACATCATCATCAACTCTGTTACTGGCGGGGTCCGCGGAGACATCTTCTGCATTCATTTCAGTCATCTCAAAAGTAACCTGATGACCTGTATTTTCTCGTTCGTCCAATGAAACATTTGGCAAACTCGGATCTACTTCAGTATCATATGCTCCAATTGTTCCGTATTCTTCACCAAATATACCATTATAAACCGATTTCTGCGCATCAGACTCGAAATTCGAAGTTAACGCTGCATCCTCGTTTACAACTTCTTCGTTTTTCCTGAATTCAGTGTCTTGATCTTGTTTCTCTACCGACATTTCTCTAACCGGAGCAACATCGATATTTATCTCAGAAGCTACGGCATTTTCAATAGATTTATTACCATTTATATCCAAGTCAAAATTTGAAGTTAACGCTGCATCCTCGTCTACTTTTTCACTCGAACTGACAACTGGGACATCAGTTTGCAGAGAAGCATCCGCATCCACCTGAACCTCACCCATTGCTGCTGACATGTCAAAAGCATCACTCGGAACCACATGGTCCACATCAGCATGTGTCGGTGGTTCAACCTCAGTAGGCATAACAGAAACACCAATATCAGCATCTGGAAAGCTTTTTGGGTCAATCTCCATTGCACTGCTCTGATTAAAAAGATCATGTTCTGAATTGAAGGGTTTGGCCACATGTTCGGTTGTAACCATCTGTGGTGGTTGACTTCCGTAATAGTCCAAATTGTCCGTATTGTTGTCGTGTGTGTGATTGTCTCTCACCATAGGAAACTCGATTGGCTGCTCTGCAACAGGTTCAAAGTTGGCATTTTGTTTAGAAACTTCTGGCCTGACTTCTAATTGTGTTTCCTTCTCAACGTTCTGGGATATCGATTTTGGGTCTTTTTCGCTTTCTAAAGAAGCATCATTATGAGAGACGACAATTTTACTTAGATTATATAACTGCTTGTGCAAAGACGCCAATTTGATCGACACACCTGAAATAAGCCATTGTCGGTCTTGTAAATTAAAAAAAAAAATTATATCCGATATTCCGATTGTGCAAATGTCATGTTTGTAAATTGAAAGGTATGGTTAAATGCACAATAACGTGCAAAATGTATATCTCTCAACAATGGTATTTATAAAATTAAGAAAAATAATACATTTGATAGCTTAGAAGCTAGGCATTATGAATTGGTCCACAAACAAATCAGATAGGCCTGTAAACGAACCGAACGTTCATGAACTGTTCGTGAACTTGTTCGGCGGGACACTCGTTTATGTTCGTTTATTTAATAAACAAACGAACATGAACATAATCTTTTGTTCGTTTAATTAAACGAACGAACATGAACACACGTTTTGTTTGTTCATTTATGTTCGTTTCAATTTAAATACCTAAGTAATTATATTTATATAATATTAAACATAAAATGAACTTTCTAACTACTTATATAAATATAACTAATTGGTAATTGGGCTTTCTAGTAATAAAAATGGGTTTTCCATTGGAATTTATCGTAATTAATCACTCATTAATATAAAAAATACTTTATTTCCGTTTATGCTAAATTATGTTCATTTAGTTGTTTATTGTTTGTTAAAGTATGTTCGTTTAAGTTTGCTTGTTTATGTTCGTCAATTGTTCGTTTAGGTTTTAAACGAACGAACATAAACAAACACGAAATTGCTGATTTTCTTAATAAAAGAACATGAACAAAAAAATGTGTTCGATTATATGTCCGTGTTCGTGTTTGGTTAAAGTTAAATGAACGAGCACGAACATGCCTATGTTCGTGTTTGTTTGGTTCATTTACAGGCCTAATTATATCCGATATTCCAATTGTGCAAATGTCATGTTTCTAAATGGAAAGATATGGTTAAATGCAAAATAATGTGCAAAACGTATATCAGTAAACAACTCACCAGTAAATATCGGTTCACTAAAAAGTTCATCTTCCCAGAATTGTTTCTCAAGCATCGAGATTTCAGAACGAGTGCAAGGGGCTTTCTTTCTTAATCGCCGGATGTCTTCGGTGTTTGTCAATTGCTGACGTATTGTGCTGTTCGAAAAAAAAAAAAGCAAATAAATAAAACATCAACAGAATCACAGAATTCAATAACATAAAAACTGAATTCTTATTTAGTAATTATTATAACAAGATAATAGAACATACTCGCCATGCAAAACCATGTTATCATCCATGAGCACCTTCCTTTTCATAACACTGGTCTTGGGTGCAGATGATCGCCTTCGTTTTGTAGATGGTGTCACAACAGGGGGAGCGGGTTTCGATTTTAGTATCGAAGATTTTCTCCCAACTGCAGCCAAAAGAAATGCTCATATAAAAAAATCAACGAAAAGCCTACCCAAAAAAAGAGTAAAATGCCTTTTTCGTCCCTGAGGTTTGGCCCGTTTTGCGACTTTCATCCAAAGGTTTGTTTTTCCGTATCTGGATCCAAAAGGTTTGAAATCTTGCCATTTTCATACGGCTCGTTAACTCTATCCATTTTTTCCGTTAAGTCAGGGATATTTCCGTCTTTTTTGTTAACTTAAATAGCAATTCGGTCTTTTTCACACATCTCCAGTGAGTTTACATAAAGTGAAAAACACCGAATTGCCCTTTAAGTTAACAAAAAAAGACGGAAATACCCCTGACTTAATGGAGAAAAATGGATGGAGTTTCTGAGCCGGGATGAAAATGCCAAGATTTCAAACCTTTTGGATCCAGATGCGGAATAACAAACCTTTGGACGAAAGTCGCAAAACTGGCCAAACCTCAAGGATGAAAATGGCATTTTACTCGAAAAAAATAATAATAATAACTAAATACTTTGCTCACCTAATATTGAAGACAACAAATCATCATCATTCGTAACAGGTTGTCCACTCATATTTATGGTGAATGAACCCGAAGATTGATTCAAATTTAGATTCTGGGCAGTATTTGTAGTGAAAAAACCCGAAGATTGGTTCAAATTTGAATTCTGGGCAGTCGTATTTGTAGTGAAAAAACCCGAAGATTGGTTCAGATTTGAATTCTGGGCAGTCGTATTTGTAGCGAAAAAACCCGAAGATTGGTTCAGATTTGAATTCTGGGCAGTCGTATTTGTAGCGAAAAAACCCGAAGATTGGTTCAAATTTGAATTCTGGGCAGTCGTATTTGTAGTGAAAAAACCAGAAGATTGGTTCAAATTTGAATTCTGGGCAATCGTATCTGTAGTGAAAAATCCTGAAGATTGATTCAAGTTTATACTTTGGGCAGTCGTATTTGTAGTGAAAAAACCTGAAGACTCGTTTAAATTTAGACTCTGAGCAGGCGTATTTGTGGTGAATACACCCGAAGACTGATTTAAATTGAAGCTCTGAGAAGTCATATTTGTGGGATATAAACCCGAAGATTCGTTTAGATTTAGACTGTGGGGAGTCATCGAGCTTTCAGTGAAAGTGCGTTTTTTTCCCGATGTTATGTCGGTTTCAAGTGGTGTACTTTCCGGTACAAAGTTCTTGGGTACATCTGAAAGCCAATGTGGCATAGGGAGCCGTTTCTCAGGGGCAGAGATGTCATTAGTGTAGCTGTTGATGTTTTCTACTTGAACCTCCCGCTGAATTACAGGGGCAGAAAAGTCATCCGTGTAGCGGTTGACGTTTTCTACTTGAACCTCTCTTTGGACTACAGGGGGAGAAAAGTCATTTGTGTAGTTATTGATGTTTTCTACTTGAACCTCCCTTTGAATTACAGGGGCAGAAAAGTCATTTGTGTAGCTGTTGATGTTTTCTACTTGAACCTCCCTTTGGACTGCATTATCCACCCGAACTTCATCATTCTGACGAATTTCCGCATGATGAATTTCCGGAAAGTTTTCAATCAATGGTTCAGTTACATGTGGTCCTACAGATGGAAAATAACCATACATTTGATGTTAACATTGAGTACACTGGATTAGGGCTGCAAATGAACAGAACGTTCTGCGAACAGTTCGTGAACCGTTCGGCGGGTAGTTCGTTTGTGTCCGTTCGTTTAATAAATGAACGAACACGAACATAAAATTCCGTTCGTTTATGTTCATGAACGCTCTTAACGTGTTCGTTTGGGTTTGATAATTCATTGAGGTTTTTATTTTTTGTATTTTATATTTAAATTCTTCAAAAAATCCCACTAATAAATTATTTAATAAATATTTGTGTATTGTATGTTATATAAATTATTTAACAAATATTAGACTAAAATACTGTGGGTGGATCTACGGAATATGTGTGATGAAAGATACCAATTTTATTCAAAACTTAACACATGTTATTTCTGTTGTGTTCATTTGTGCTTATGAACGTTCGTTTGTGCTCAATTATGCCCATGAACGTTCATTTGTGTTCATGAACGTTCATTTGCGCTCATTACCTAAACTTAACGAACGAACACGTTCATTTCCTTAATGAACGAACACGGACACCGTGAACGTAATTTCCTTAATGAACGCACACGAACAAGGCCTTGTTCGTGCTCGTTTGGTTCGTTTGCAGCCCTACGCTTGATTATAAATGTGTAAATTCAATTTCTTACCATTACTTTCATGGCTCGGGAAAGTGACACATGGCCTAATAGCAGGAAAATCAGAATTCGCCATGCTGGCATGAGGAAACGGAACTTGATTAGAATCTTTCGGTCCCAAAGAAGCATGATGTTGCGGAGTACTAACAACGCTGTCTTTTTCAGCGTTTGATTCCAATACGGTGGTAATACGGAATGCATTCTCTTGACTTCCTGCAAAATTTTGAGAAATTTGACGAATTTACAAAAATAACCTTCTGAAACCAGCTAGCGGAACGAACAAAAGTATAAAACTATACATAACATATTAACATGCCTTGATTTTCACGGTTATCATTGGGAATCTGAAATCCAGGCGGCGGCCCGTCAATGAGTTTTTTACTTGGTAAAGTTTCCACTTGAACAGTATCATTAGACACAGGGATAACAGGTTCAGCTGAACGGGATTCTGTAAAGATTGTTGAACCGATATCGTTTGCTGTTGCTGCAACATGTGGTAGCAAGTTCTCATGCGACTCTAATTGATTATGATGATGTTGATGTGGAGCGTTTTCTAAATTCTCCTTTACGACGAATTCTGTAATGGTGTGATTTTCTGGTTCCTGATGATCATCACATGTGGAAGTTTCTTGAATGTTGGACAAATTCGGTTCTTCCCATAGTCCAGGAGTAGATGGAGCTTCAGCATAGTCAACCGGTTCGTTATCTCCGTCATACTCGTCTATATCCTGATATGGAAAAGAAACACACGGGACGACGTTAAATACGATGTTGCGAATTTCAAAATTAACAAAAAATGGAAATAATTTCAAGTTCTTTTATGGACCTGATTTGGAGTGCCACCACTATCATTAGCATGGGCAGATGCCTGAGGATCATCACTGAAATTGGAGGATTTATTTATGTTAGAAGATGAAACTATGATACCAAAGAAAAGGAGTATATCCCATTTTCGTCCCTGAGGTTTGACCAGTTTTGCGACTTTCGTCCAATGGTTTGTTTTTCCGCATTTGGATCCAAAAGGTTTGAAATCTTGCCATTTTCATCGGCTCGTTAACTCCATCAATTTTTCCTGTTAAGTCAGGGGTATTTGCGTCTTTTTTGTTAACTGAAAGGGCAATTTGGTATTTTAAATACTTGTACATTATGCTAAATGCTTGTACAAAAAAGTCAAAAAGACCGAATTGCCCTTTAAGTTAACAAAAAAGACGAAAATACCCCTGACTTAACGAAGAAAATGGAAGGAGTTAATGAGCCGGATGAAAATGGCAAGATTTCAAACCCTTTGGATCTAGATGCGGAAAAACAAACCTTTGGACGAAAGTCGCAAAACTAGCCAAACCTCAGGGACGAAAAATGGTTTTACTCAAATTAAAAATAAAATAATGTAGCGTAACACACACAGACACAGAGAACATACTCTGAATTCAATGTACCAGTAGCAAGTTCAGGCGTTGCAGCCTTCTCGGCCAATAGTTCCTGCTTGCACCAAATTTCAATGAAATGCTTTAGATAAACTTATGCAAATTGTTAAGCCACATGATCGTAAAGTATGCTTGTTAGTTTCAAAAGTGGCATTGCGTGTGTTCATTGAAATAACAAATCATGTGACATTATTAAGTAACTGTGTTACCTCATCAAGATCTAAACCAGATGCATCACCATCACCAAATCTCTCTATAAAAATAAAAGGATAATCATTTGATACGAACTGCGTGAAAAATGTTAATAAGATTTTTTAATGATGGAAATAGATACCAACCGTCAAGTCCAAATTTAGATGTAGTATAAACAACGCCCTCCATAGTATCTTGAAGTGTGATCTGGTCCTTTGAACTGATGTGTTGATCAACATAATTACTGCAAAATAATTATATCAACAAGCAAACATCAGTACAAATTAGTGACAAAGCGGCCCTGAAAAGATAGATATTGACAAACTAACCCCTGCAGATCATTGTCGGGCAGCTCAAAATCATCTAGATCGAAAGTCTCTGGCAGGGTTATTGAGTGATAAGGAGCAGTAGATTCTTCAGGTGGCAAGTCCACAGCAGTTGACCGGAAAGCTTGTTTGACTTTAAGCAAAGCCTCACTGCAATCGTCAAAAAGGTAATTGACCTTTTTCGAGTAAATCCTAACCACCCCAAGCAACAGATGGCTGGACAACCGCAGTGCAATAGGCATCTCGGGAAATAGGATTGAGTCTGTCAAAGTCAAACAGAGTAAATTAACAAGTGAAGCAGTTTAAATGATTAAATACAGCATATCTACCTGTTTACATATTTATAGACACGGTTCATATGATTCAAGGGCATTTGTAATTTTGTATTATAAATTTATAATAGTAGTTTGGATGCAAGAAGAACCCTAGGAAAACGATGTATAAAATTATTATGGAAGTATATTTAAATGTACCTTACATATTTTCCAGACTAAAAGAAAATAGTACCCTCTGAATTTCTTCTATACATTCCCCTCTTAATATAAATAATGGATCCACTAAAAATTGTATTGCTGGAATACGAGAAACTAAATCATCTGCCATACATTAAGACCTTGAACCACACATAAGACCCACAACCTACCATTTAACTACCTGCCTACAAACTGTACACTTCAGATAGCTGATGCTCAGTAAATTATTGTCAAGTCTAAAACTTTAACATCCTATTTCACACAATTCACAAAATCCTAAAGGCTAAAGTTGTCATAACTTCACATAAGGGTATAATACATTCAGAGTAGCTACCCATATATATCTTCGGTTTCTTCCTACATCTATAAGTTCTACTGGATCCAAAACTGTACACCGGAATAATATCGTCATATCTTGGGTCTTCTAGTATCAATACGTTGACTATTTCACTGTATATGTTTCAAAATCCAAAAGAACAGAAGAATACAATATCTTCCCTAAAAGACTCAAAACCAATAAGAAAACTGAACAGCAAAAACTTAAAATTTAAAGCTACTTGAACTCCTCTAAATTACAAAGATAAAAGATTAACTTTCTTACAAAACAGGCCAACAAAGTACAGTTCATACAGTCAAAGGTATGGAATTATGGATAGACTTTTTTTTTAACGGAAAATTTCTTTTATTCCTGTTGTCTGTGGGACTTGAACCCAAGACCTCCCCTCCCAAGGTGTTTAAAGGTTTTGCCTTTGCCAATGGACCACCACCCCATTGGTTCCAAAAGGAAAACTTCAGTTAATCAATCAGCTTCAAACCAAAAGCCATAAAACACTTTCCTAATTGAAACTAAACCACAAAACTTCTATTTGTAAACTATCAAAAACTCTTAACAATCACAACTTTGAATAAACTATCCAAACTCAAGTACTCAACAACCACATATAGAAACATAATCAAAACATAACCTTCAAGCACCAAAATTCCAACAATCAAATCAGTAAAAAAACAACATATTACCTACAGAGACACCAATATCAGTATCAGCAACCTGATTTTTCCTAAGCTTCCTCTCGAGATGCGCCGCGATCCATATCGTCCCTAACGGACCCTTTTTCGCTAATATAAACTGCGAATAAAACATCCTTCCTTCACAATTTCATACACACCTTCTTCACAAACCCTAGAATCCTCAACAACTACACTAACTTATAAAAATCCCCAATTTCCGCAGAAAATTGTTACTTTGGCTTCAATCAGGACCTAATTCTGGATTCTGGTAACCCATGTTAGCTCAATTTTGACCTGATTTGAAGAAGTGTTTGACGAATTGGTAAGAAACCCTAGGTTTAGGAGAGAAATTGGGAGCAGATCCAGAAGGATTTTGGATATGTGAAGGTGAATTTGAGTGTTTGTTGAAGGTGTTTTGGAGGTTGAGATTGGGGAAGGGTTAAAGTTTTAGAGAGAGAAAGATGTAGAGAGAGAAAGGTCAAAGAGTGGGTGTGTTGTTTCAAGGACATGGGTTGGAGATGTGTTTACTTTGAAAAATGATTATGTAAATAAAAGAAGAAGTAAAATAAAATACTGGAAATATATTCGTATAATGTGATTAAATTAATGATATTGATGATTAAAATAAATAAATTTGTAATTCTTTTAGACATGCTTTTTAAGAGTTTTTTTTAGGCCCTCACTATTTGCACACCTTGGCATTGGCAGGCTATCTACACACTTAGGGTTTACATACGCTGCGTATTGACCTCTACGCAGCGTATGTAAGGGGCAGGTACACGACCAGACAGTCAAACCTAGTACCATGTCAAATCAGTCTGACATACGCTGCGTATTGACAAATACGCAGCGTATACTGGTATCCCTATACGCTGCGTATTGATCAATACGCAGCGTATGTCAGACTGATTTGACACTGATACGATGTTGTCTAGGCACGTGAATAAAGTAATACGGGGAGTAGAGAGCTATACGCTGCGTATTGAAGTAAATTTGAAAGTCTATTTATCCATGCATCTCTGGTTCCCTTCGAGTTCATCTCCTGCTTTCTTTTTCATCATCTTCTTCACTAACAATTTACACCCCAAACCAAAATATTTTGTTCTGTTTTTTGTTCAATCTTGTTAAAATGTCATCATTTTTGAACGAGAATTATTTCGGTAATCGCTATTCTAATGACACATGGGGAGCAAATGATGCCAATGAGGAGGAGGAGGAGGTTGTGTCTGGAGTCCCTGTTGATCAAAAAAACACAGTTGCCAGACTTGAACAAGACTCCCACTCCACCTGTTGATGAACCAAATAACCCGGCGCATCAAGTGTATCCGGATTACGGATACGGGTATGAATCTTCGTACGTGCAACAAAGTGGATACGGTGCTGAGAATGCACCTGTTGATGAACCATATTACCCGACGCAGCAATCGTATCCGGGTTACCGGGGATACGGGGGTGAAGGTGGATACAGAGGTTACAGTGGATACGGGGGTGAAGGTGTATACGGTGGATACAGGGTAGAAGATGGATACGGTGGATACGGGGGTGAAGGTGGATACAGTGGATACGATAGATATGGGGGTGAAGGTGGATACGGAGGCTACAGTGGATACGAAGAATATGGTGGATATGGTTATGAGCCCCGTAACACACCACTTTATGAATCATCTACCTCGGGCAATCCGTTTAAAATAAATGAGGTATCACATTAAAATTATTATTATTATTATTATTATTGTTGTTAAAAATATTATAATTATTATTATTATTATTATTATTGTTAAAAATATTATAATTATAGTTATTATTATTATTGTTAAAAATATTATAATTATAATTATAATTATTGTTATTATTGTTAAAATACTATAATAATAATTATTATTATTAGTGTTATTATTATTATTATTATTATTGTTATTATTATTATTATTGTTATTATTATTATTTTTAAAAATATTATAATTATAATTATTACTACTATTATTATTATTGTTATAATAATTATTATTATTGTTATTATTATTATTATTGTTATAATTATTATTATTATTATTGTTATTATTATTATTATTGTTAAAAATATTATAATTATAATTATTATTATTATTATTGTTATAATTATTATTATTATTATTATTATTATTATTGTTATTATTATTATTATAATTGTTATTATTATTATTATTATTGTTAAAAATATTATTATTATTATTATTATTATTATAATTGTTGTTGTTGTTATTGTTGTTATATTATAATTATAATTGTTGTTGTTATTATTATTAACGTAACTTTTTTTTAGCGTTTCATGTCTCTAACTGATTTGAAGAATTGAGTACAAGAAACGGGAAAGGAGTATGGTTACGTAATTGTTACCCGCCGATCGAAAAATATTGGCGGTACTACTGGGATGGTATGGCTTGTGTGCGACCGTAGTGGTGAGCACCGTAGTAAAGCAACGATTTCACTGCCGTTTGCAGCCGCGTTTGCAGCCGTTTAAACTATTATTGTTTCTTGCATGTACACAAATTAGATAATGGGTCGGTTCGTTATCTACTATTCGCTTGATTTATGTGAAGATATCACTTGACAGTAATAGACTATCAATGAACTTTTCACAATATATGTCCATGGGCAAGGTAGATAAACTCAACCTTGAAAGTTAAGGCTTTATTGCAAGAAGATCAATAATTAATCTCGGTTTAGAGTGTTTATTCATTCAAATCTAAAGTCTTCCCATCTATTAAACAGAAAATATTTTTTTTGGTTTTCAGGACGAGAAAGATGGAGGAAATGGATATAGAACAAACTAATCCGGAGCAGGCGCAACGACAGCGACGGGCGCGTCCACCGGCGGATCCTCTTGAGAATCTCCCGTATTTGGAGTTTCCTCCGGAGTCCGACGCTGCTCTCCGTTGCGAGAAGCTTCGGAAGATGCATATCGGTGAACATTTTGCGGTTCTTGGAAAACCCTCCGGAAGCTCGACGTTGAAGATTGGGCGTGGGGGTTTGTTCCCCTTGATTCACCGTGGGATCGGCTGTTTGAGCTATCCTTTACGTCGAGCTACAGGGAGATACTGATCGAGTTTCTGTCGTCGTTCGAGTTTCATCCTCGTCGGCCAAATGAGGCTGTGGACCCCGCGCAGCCCCCTCCCCCGCTCGAGGTTTCGTTTCGCATGGCTGGCCAGGCGCGTTCTATGTCACTTGCACAGTTTGCGGTGCATAGCGGTTTGTATACGGAGGCTGAGATCGCTAAGGATCTTTATACGACGGTACGTTTAACACAAATTTTGTATTGTTATTATTATTATTTTAATATATAACATTTAAGATTTAATATTAATTTAACGTTTAATAAACATTCGTGTAAACAGGGGTTGGTAATGATTGATAAACCCACGCTTTTAGGGTTTTGGGCGACGATCGCGGACATCAATCATTGGGACCACCGACAATCCAAGGGGAGGGTTACGCTGATTGAAGATCCGCTCTTCAGGTACGTTAATTATTATTATTTTAATAATAGTTATAATTATTTAAATAGAAAATATATTTTTTTAAACCTAAATTGTTTTTTTTCTAAACAGAAAACTGTTTTTTTTTTAACAGAAAACAGTTTTTTTTAAACAGAATTTTATTTTTAAACAGATTTTTTTTAAACAGATTTTTTTTTAAACAGAAGTTTTTTTTAATTATTTAGTCGAAGTCGAACTGTAAGGCGCGTAGGTTCCTAACGAGCGTCGAAACTAAGATCGTCGTTAAAATATAAAACTTTGATCTTAGTTTCGACGCTCGTTAGGGACCTACAAACCTTACGGTTCGACTTCGACTAAATAATAAAAAAAATATTTTAATGACGAACTTAGTTTCGACGCTCATTAGGACCGTATGCGCCTTACGGACGACGTCGACTAAATAATTAAAAAAAAATTAACGACGATCTTAGTTTTGACGCTCGTAAGGCGCATACGGTCCTAACGAGCGTCAAAACTAAGTTCGTCGTTAAAATATTTTTTTTATTTAGTCGAAGTCGAACCGTAAGGCGCGTAGGTCTCTAACGAGCGTCGAAGCTAATTTCGTCGTTTTATATTTTAACGACGAACTTATTCTGACGTTCGTTAGGGACCTACGCGACTTACGGTTCGACATGGACTAAATAATAAAAAAATATAATTTAAACAGAAAACTGTTTTTTTAAACAGTTTTTTTTAACAGATTTTTTTTTAAACATAATTTCTTTTTAAACAGATTTTTTTTAAACAGAATTTTTTTTAATTATTTAGTCGAAGTCGAACCGTAAGGCAAGTAGGTCCCTAACGAGCGTCGAAATAAGATCGTCGTTAAAATATATTTTAACGATGATCTTATTTCGACGCCCGTTTAAACACCATTTATGGCTGCAAACGGCTACGATTTCGCTGCCGTTTGCGGCTGCGTTTGCAGCCGTAAACGGGCGTTTAAACGGCTGCAAACGCAGCCACAAACGGCTGCCAAATCGCTGCCGTTTGGGGCTGCGTTTGCAGCCGTTGCAAACGCAGCCCCAAACGGCTGCGAAATAGGGGCGTTTCTCATGTATATTTTTTTTTATTATTTTGTCGAAGTCGAACCGTAAGTCGCGTAGGTCCCTAACGAGCGTCGAAACTAAGATCGTTGTTAAAATATAAAACTTCGATCTTAGTTTCGGCGCTCATTAGGGACCTACGATCCTTACGGTTCAACTTCGACTAAATAATAAAAAAAAAATATTTTAACGACGAACTTAGTTTCGACGCTCGTTAGGGACCTACGCGACTTACGGTTCGACGTGGACTAAATAATAAAAAAAATATAATTTAACGACGATCTTAGTTTAGACGCTCGTAAGGCGCGTACGGTCCTAACGAGCGTCGAAACTAAGTTCGTCGTTAAAATATTTTTTTTATTTAGTCGAAGTCGAACCGTAAGGCGCGTAGGTCTCTAACTGTAACACCCTTATTATTATTTAACGGTTTTCGTATAAATTACGAAAATAAACGGGTAGTTATGATTTCAAATACATTGAAAATACGGGTTCATTAAACTTTTTACAGAATTAAAACTATACAACATATCATGTGTGAGTTCGTCATTTAACATAATAACAATACATAGTGCGGAAGCTTATTTCTTGATCGTGTTCGGTTCTTCGTTGTGCTTGATCGTCCGCCGGTGCTAAAACTATACCTGAAACTCATAAAAGATGAGTTGGATTAGTCATACGTAACTTAGAACGTATTTAAACGAGTCCGGGAAGTGAAACTGATTAAAATAAAAAATTTTCGCCAAAACAGGGCTTTTCGCGCCACGCGAAGAAACCAGGTTGATCCCTCGCGCCACGCGAGGGAGACAGTTTTCCAGCAGCTCTGCAGCTCAGTTCAGCTATGCCAGTTTTCACGGAAACGGCCATAACTTCTTCGTTATTGATCCGTTTTACCCGATTCTTTTTCCTACGCGCCCGTAATTTAATCCTCCATCTTATGGAGTTAAAATCCTACATCCAACATAAGAAATTTTGAGACTTATAAGCCTTCGACTCGTTACCTTTTTACCGAATTTTAACCCGTTTATGCATTTTATCAACCAAACGTATTTTTTTGATTCCTATATCTCATACACTTCTTCAAATTAATGTTACCTACCATATTAGGTTCTAATCATAGGTTTATTACACAATTTAAACCCGTTTTCGCTCGTATGCTTATTTTGACCCGTTACGGGTATTTTAAGCACTTTAAAGCATGAAATCGCTTTCATTTACTTCTAGCACTTCATCACCACATTTCTTATCCTATAATCTCCCACCACAACTGTGTTTATGGCGGGTTTAATGTGGTGATCAATATAAACCAAATTTTACCTCTCGAATCATTATTTTACGGCAAAAACTCAAATAGTGCCGTTTGGCTAATATAATACCTCTTTCAGTTTCTATACTTATTCTAAGTATTTACCTAGTCATAAAACTCGTTTCCAAACAACCTTTAAGGATCGTTTGTTCCATTTAGCCTACAAGGGCGTTTTGGTCGATTTTAGTCCTTTTATGACTAAGGACTCTCTCTCTCTCAAATTATTCGACCAAAATAGCACTTTTAACTACAACATAATTATGCGTACCTGGCCCGGATCAACAAGTAGACCCGATTTATACCTTGTTTTCATTATAACACCATCAATGGTGACGCAATTATCTGATTTGCTAATCGGTCCCGTTAACATAAGACTTGACAACCACATTAGTCGATATTGTCAAATGGTGTTATCATAACCATTCGACCCGTTTGGACTATATGCCCAACATTATTTATTTAATCAAAAACATCGTTTTTGATTTCCAATTCATACATCCATCCCATCCCGGATTTTATAACCATACCCTTTTTCTTTTACACTCTTTTCTTACAATTTCAACCCATTTCGGCTTACGCCATGGGTATCCTTTTATCCTTGATTTACATTAGTCGACACTTGACAAATTTCCATATTTCCAATATTATCATTATCACGTTTACAACGTATCGAATAAACGAGTATTCTACATAAGTGTGTAAATTACACTTACCTCGCATCCACGCCACGCTTTTCTTTCCGTAATTGCTCCGTTTGACCCGCTCCCTCTTCCAAGCTTTCACCTAGCTTGTTACGCGTCAAACTATTGTCAAACATTTACAAGGCGGTTAAATTAGTCATTAACAATCACGACTATTCCACCTCACTTATTTTCTATGCCGAAGCTACTATTCGGCTTCATGATTAGTTAACTTAACTTATCTAAAGTTAACTACTTTCAATCACATGTTTACTACATTAAGTCTAAATCAACATAGTATTTAGAACTCTTATCACTTCATATCACGCGTAATTGCCATATCATTCAAATACGCGTTTTCACTCTAAATTCAATACTTTAGTTCTCATTTAGGCATTTTAACAAACACCTAATGTGCATAGTTTCACATATTTACTAACTAGTTCATAACTAATTATTTTTACCAAGATTTACATCAAAATCAAACCTCTATGTCTAGTGTTCATGAACTACATCAAGAACTTATATCATAACAATCAATATTCATCAAATTAACACTCTAATCTGAGTGTTCATCATATTGTCAATAAACCCATTTAACACACATATAGGTAATCACCAATTCATTCAAGTCATAGCATCATATGCATGATTTTCACTTAGGGTTTCGTTCCTAAGCAAGTATACATCACTAATCTAGCCATAGCTTCTCTAATTCATGCCTAATTCGCGATTAGGATGATTATCAAATTTTTACAACTTCACGAATGTTAGAAATTCAACATACCTCACGATCCCCTTGACTTGGTGATCGTTTCTACGCGTTCATGCATTGATTTGGATCTTGATTCGAGCTTCAATTTGACCAATTTGTTGATCTAGGGTTTTGAGCTCCTTGCTCTTGTCCCTGGTCGTACGCACACACACACACACACACTAAGTGTGTGTTGTGTTTGATTTTTAGTTTTTTTATAAATCAAGTTCCTATGTTTGCAACTTAAGTCCCTCTAGTTTGGTTAGTTATTAAGTAGGCCATAACCTACTTATTTCTAGTAACATTCCATCTTATTAACTAGGTTAATTATTCCTAGTTAGCTTACTGGGTTCGGGAAGTCATAACCCGTTTTATTTTAAGTCCCGTTAACTCAGGCTCTTATAAACTTAATTCCTTACAACTTTGATTCGTTTTTATTTAATATTAGGATTTCTTATTTAAATCCAAATATTTGCCTGGTTATTTTTACTAATAACGGTAGGTTACCCGTCTTTTAGTATTAACTGAGTTTAATTACCAAGCCCGTTTTCGGGGTGTTACAAGTCTACCCCCCTTAAAGAGGTTTCGTCCTCGAAACCTTGCTTACATAGTTCATTGAGTTCTAAACTCAATGCGTTGATCTGAGTAATCTCTTAAGCATTATTCATACCTTAACCAATTGTTAGTATTACCAGAAAAATTATGGTAATATCTTTTTGGTTACAGAACCTCTACGTACCTCATACGACATAATGTAACTTAAAATAACGTAATTCCGTTATTTCTACTAATTTAGTTAACTTAGCGATTTCCATCGCTTTTATATATTATCGAACTCTTGGTGAATCCGTTACCTTGACCCATTTAAAGGTCTTTAGTGAAATATTTCACTTTTAGCAATAATTTCTTTTGTTTTCAGATTTATTTATTCGGTTCAGTTATACCGAATCCACCGCTTACAAGCAAACCAATTTTTATTGATTTGAATTACTGGCCTTAACCGGTCTTACTAACTAGACTTATTAGTCCCGTTACTTTTCACCGCTCGCTTGGTTACAATGTGATTTTACTTCACATTACATTTCCTAACCGTGATCGTGTCACATCATGTTTAGTTTGTATCAACCTTTCATTTTCGAAAATATCACTTTTCGAATATATCGTCTTGCGCCTATCAGTGTCAAAACTTGAACCTTTCATGCTTACTATTCAAATTCCTATCAGAATTTATATTTGTAACAACGTTATTTCTTACTAAAATCGAAGTTTTAGTTTTAGGATCTTTTCTTTAACTTTTGTCAATTGTCCATAACATGATATTGACAGTCCATACTTTATTCTTTTAAAATCTTAGTTTTATACGGGGAATCGTAACAAGTTCCCTTACCTCACACTATCGGCCCGTAGGTTCCTTCACTTAACCTCGTAGGCTATTTCCTTAGGCTTTCACCTCTTTGAGGCGAGGCCTTTATGATCCTTTTGCTTCAATTCATGACCCGTGGGTCATTTTGGCCCCGTAGACCTTTGCTCTAATTAATATCCCGTAGGTTATGATGATCCCGTAGATCATCTTTTATTCGGGTATTTATTCAAATGTGTATACATTTATGTACGCATATGGCGTTAAGGCACCCCTTCTTATGTTTTAGAATTATTCACCTTTACTTTTTGGATTTCTTTTGACCTTGACCGTAGTCTAAGGCTACATTGTTTTCTTTTGAATTATCTTTCCGACTTCTTGACTTCTAACGTCAATTACACGTCAGTTTGCCCTACACTTATCGTTACCCGGTTCTTACCTGTACTTCTTTACGTCCCATTACCCGGGTTCTTTTATTTTAATGTTTTTAACATTTTTGTTTCGCTAGTTTGCGTTTTTCCTATATATATTCCTTTATGAGCCATCACGTAGGTTCATTAATGTTCCGCGCTTCCATTATTCGGTTTGCGCTTACTTGCACTACCAAGTTTTTATACTTTATTTATCTCGTTTGACTTGTTCGTGTGAAATTTCATCACTTGTGAACATCAAACTCTGTTCTTTATTCGACCCGTTCAACTTTAAAATAGTTGAGCGTAGTTATTAACATTTCTGTTTGCAAATTCTCATTGTCTTTTAGTCATGACTCATATTCCGAGTCTTTTGACTTTCTGTTTCGCGTTCCCGTCTCTTGGTTTACGCATTCTTTCCAAATCCTACCCATTCATCGGGTATCTTTACCGTAATCATTTTCAAGTAACCATTTTTATATGGTTTTAGACGTTATTTTAATTTTTTTGGTCGTCTTAGCGAGATCCATCGCTTTTATTCAATCAAGTCCTTTATTCTTTATTCAATTCGTTTGACTTGTCCATGTGAATTTCATCACTTGTGACAGTCAAGCTTTTATCCCTATGCCTTAGCATACCTATTGGTCGGTCTGTATTTTCTTTTTACTTAATCCTTGTCCCTTCTCTCGGGCTCGTTATTCTTACGTAATATGCTTTCGTCATCCGACTTACGTTTACGTTTACCATCAAACGTCTTACTTATTTGATTCATTTGGGTACCATTTAAGTTAGTCCCATTCACCCCACCCTTACTACATCGGACATAAATGTGTCCATCATAAGAAGTTCATGGTACCACGTGTTCACTACTTACTTGGCCAGAGTAAGCGATCAACACCTGGTATACATGACCTTTTTATAATTTTCACATTACACCCTATGTAAGTAATGCCTCTATTTGTTTCTCTTGGAAACAATATCCTGGATAGGTATTCTATTCAGGTTTGTCCAAGTTTTCAATCTAAATCTGCAACTATCAATTTCTACGTATTGGTTGCATGTTTATATTCATGCAATAATTTAAACGTGCACCTGGTAAATGCTTGCCCTAACGGGCTTTTCTTGCCATTAGCCTTGTTCGCGACCGTTACGCGATTTAGGTCCTTAATGAGCATGCTCTTCTTGTCATATCTCGGACCATTCCATCATCATATCCACAATTCGTTTGACTCTCGTCGTCTTCAAACGCGAGTGTCCTTCAATTAAAACATTCACAAAAGTTAGTAACATCTACTTCAATAATCGCCCGTATTCTAATACAAGGCTTTTTCTACTATACGCGTCAATGCACGTATTTTCGTCAACTATATCAATCATTTCAATTGGGGTAACGTGTATCACACGGTAGCCCTATGTGTTGTTTACAACACTTTAGCATGCTAAACTATTAACATACATGTACTTACCGGATTTGCGATCAAGCCTCGAACCAAACACACTTTATTCTTTAACCATTAGCTCTGATTACCAACTTGTAACACCCTTATTATTATTTAACGGTTTTCGTATAAATTACGAAAATAAACGGGTAGTTATGATTTCAAATACATTGAAAATACGGGTTCATTAAACTTTTTACATAATTAAAACTATACAACATATCATGTGTGAGTTCGTCATTTAACATAACAACGATACATAGTGCGGAAGCTTATTTCTTGATCGTGTTCGGTTCTTCGTTGTGCTTAATCGTCCGCCGGTGCTAAAACTATACCTGAAACTCATAAAACATGAGTTGGATTAGTCATACGTAACTTAGAACGTATTTAAACGAGTCCGGGAAGTGAAACTGATTAAAATAAAATTTTTTCGCCAAAACAGGGCTTTTCGCGCCACGCGAAGAAACCAGGTTGACCCCTCGCGCCACGCGAGGGAGACAGTTTCCAGCAGCTCTGCAGCTTAGTTCAGCTATGCCAGTTTTCACGGAAACGGCCATAACTTCTTCGTTATTGATCCGTTTTACCCGATTCTTTTTCCTACGCGTCCGTAATTTAATCCTCCATCTTATGGAGTTAAAATCCTACATCCAACATAAGAAATTTTGAGACTTATAAGCCTTCGACTCGTTACCTTTTTACCGAATTTTAACCCGTTTATGCATTTTATCAACCAAACGTATTTGTTTGATTCCTATATCTCATACACTTCTTCAAATTAATGTTACCTACCATATTAGGTTCTAATCATAGGTTTATTACACAATTTAAACCCGTTTTCGCTCGTATGCTTATTTTGACCCGTTAAGGGTATTTTAAGCACTTTAAAGCATGAAATCGCTTTCATTTACTTCTAGCACTTCATCACCACATTTCTTATCCTATAATCTCCCACCACAACCGTGTTTATGGCGGGTTTAATGTGGTGATCAATATAAACCAAATTTTACCTCTCGAATCATTATTTTACGGCAAAAACTCAAATAGTGTCGTTTGGCTAATATAATACCTCTTTCAGTTTCTATACTTATTCTAAGTATTTACCTAGTCATAAAACTCGTTTCCAAACAACATTTAAGGATCGTTTGTTCCATTTAGCCTACAAGGGCGTTTTGGTCGATTTTAGTCCTTTTATGACTAAGGACTCTCTCTCAAATTATTCGACCAAAATAGCACTTTTAACTACAACATAATTATGCGTACCTGGCCCGGATCAACAAGTAGACCCGATTTATACCTTGTTTTCATTATCACACCATCAATGGTGACGCAATTATCCGATTTGCTAATCGGTCCTGTTAACATAAGACTTGACAACCACATTAGTCGATATTGTCAAATGGTGTTATCATCACCATTCGACCCATTTGGACTATATGCCCAACATTATTTATTTAATCAAAAACATCGTTTTTGATTTCCAATTCATACATCCATCCCATCCCGGATTTTATAACCATACCCTTTTTCTTTTACACTCTTTTCTTACAATTTCAACCCATTTCGGCTTACGCCATGGGTATCCTTTTATCCTTGATTTACATTAGTCGACACTTGACAAATTTCCATATTTCCAATATTATCATTATCACGTTTACAACGTATCGAATAAACGAGTATTCTACATAAGTGTGTAAATTACACTTACCTCGCATCCACGCCACGCTTTTCTTTCCGTAATTGTTCCGTTTGACTTGCTCCCTCTTCCAAGCTTTCACCTAGCTTGTTACGCGTCAAACTATTGTCAAACATTTACAAGGCGGTTAAATTAGTCATTAACAATCACGACTATTCCACCTCACTTATTTTCTATGCCGAAGCTACTATTCGGCTTCATGATTAGTTAACTTAACTTATCTAAAGTTAACTACTTTCAATCACATGTTTACTACATTAAGTCTAAATCAACATAGTATTTAGAACTCTTATCACTTCATATCACGCGTAATTGCCATATCATTCAAATACGCGTTTTCACTCTAAATTCAATACTTTAGTTCTCATTTAGGCATTTTAACAAACACCTAATGTGCATAGTTTCACATATTTACTAACTAGTTCATAACTAATTATTTTCACCAAGATTTACATCAAAATCAAACCTCTATGTCTAGTGTTCATGAACTACATCAAGAACTTATATCATAACAATCAATATTCATCAAATTAACACTCTAATCCGAGTGTTCATCATATTGTCAATAAACCCATTTAACACACATATAGGTAATCACCAATTCATTCAAGTCATAGCATCATATGCATGATTTTCACTTAGGGTTTCGTTCCTAAGCAAGTATACATCACTAATCTAGCCATAGCTTCTCTAATTCATGCCTAATTCACGATTAGGATGATTATCAAATTTTTACAACTTCACGAATGTTAGAAATTCAACATACCTCACGATCCCCTTGACTTGGTGATCGTTTCTACGCGTTCATGCATTGATTTGGATCTTGATTCGAGCTTCAATTTGACCAATTTGTTGATCTAGGGTTTTGAGCTCCTTGCTCTTGTCCCTGGTCGTACGCACACACACACACACTAAGTGTGTGTTGTGTTTGATTTTTAGTTTTTTTATAAATCAAGTTCCTATGTTTGCAACTTAAGTCCCTCTAGTTTGGTTAGTTATTAAGTAGGCCATAACCTACTTATTTCTAGTAGCATTCCCTCTTATTAACTAGGTTAATTATTCCTAGTTAGCTTACTGGGTTCGGGAAGTCATAACCCGTTTTATTTTAAGTCCCGTTAACTCAGGCTCTTATAAACTTAATTCCTTAAAACTTTGATTCGTTTTTATTTAATATTAGGATTTCTTATTTAAATCCAAATATTTGCCGGGTTATTTTTACTAATAACGGTACGTTACCCGTCTTTTAGTATTAACTGAGTTTAATTACCAAGCCCGTTTTCGGGGTGTTACACTAACGAGCGTCGAAACTAAGTTCGTCGTTAAAATATAAAACGACGAACTTAGTTTCGACGCTCGTTAGAGACCTACGCGCCTTACGGTTCGACTTCGACTAAATAAAAAAAAATATTTTAACGACGAACTTAGTTTCGACGCTCGTTAGGACCGTACGGGCCTTACGAGCGTCGAAACTAAGATCGTCGTTAAATTATATATTTTTATTATTTAGTCCACGTCGAACCGTAAGTCGCGTAGGTCCCTAATGAGCGTCGAAATAAGTTCGTCGTTAACGACGATCTTAGTTTCGACGCTCGTTAGGGACCTACGCGCCTTACGGTTCGATGTGGACTAAATAATAAAAAAATATAATTTAACGACGATCTTAGTTTCGACGCTCGTAAGGCACGTAGGTCCGTTACGTGCGTCAAAATTCGTAACGAGTCAAAAATATATTGTTTTTTTTATCCTCATTTAGTCGATGTCGTCTGATTATTATTTACTGATTGGTTTCCTTTTAAGCAGGTATTTGCACAAAATGATTTCCACTTCGGTCACTGCTCGAAACAAAAGCCGGGAGTGGTGTACGAGTGGTGACTTGTTTTTCTTATATTTCCTCTTATACAAGAGGCCGTGCGCTCTCGCCTACGGGTTGGCGCAGTACTTCGCCTCCGCGCATCATCGACATGAGCGCGGACTGCTATTCGGCGGCACCTACGTGACCAGGATAGCCCTTTCGTTGGGCTATAATCCGGAGAATGACCGCGGCCGTGTAGGCCCGGTGACACAGCCTAAGCGGATGGGGATGAACACAGTAAACGGAATGCAAATTACCAAAGACTTCCCATGCGGGAAGCGGTTAAAGAAACTGGACGGCACGCAATACGAGCTTACACAGCTGCCGGAACAGTTCCCTACGAAATATCCCCCGCACGATCCGGAGGCGCCGGAGCTGCATGAGCCGGCCGTCGTCATTCCACAGCCACCACCGCCGCGTGGACCTCCCGGGGCGCCTCAGTTCCCACGCCATGTTTGGCCCGGTCCTGACCCATCACATTAGCGGCTGCTTCGGTACGTTGAAAAGAACAACTATCTGTTGGAGTGGGTGGCTGCGGCGCTGCAGCAGCAGCGACAGCATGACGGGTTACCTCCACTACCCTTCATTACGGATGCGGAATGGGATCAGCATCAGCAGCAGCAGTAGTATTTTATCATCATTTTATCATTTTGTTATGTATGCACAAACTTTTCTTGTATATATCAAACTTTTGGTGTAAACGATTTAACATATTCTGAAAGGTTATATACTATGGTGTACATATAAAATTCTGGAAGGTTATATAAAATTCTGGTGTACATACAAAATTGTGGAAGTTTAACATGTTCTGTTATACATATAAAATTCTGGAAGGTTATATAAAATTCTGCTGTACATATAAAATTCTGGAAGGTTATATACGATGCGTATTGACCTATACGCAGCGTAGACACACCTTGTTTTCTGTGCAATGATTGGTTATCAGGCACTCAGATCTATGGTTTATCTACGCTGCGTATAGGTCAATACGCTGCGTATAGGGTTAACCCTATACGCTGCGTATTGACCTATACGCAGCGTAGATAAACCCTAATTAACCTTATACGCAGCAGCGTATTGACCTATACGCAGCGTAGATAAACCCTAATTTTGCTAGGGTTTGGTGTGCCAATAGGCACACCCTTTTTTTAAAGTAAATTTCATTCATAAAATTGGTCTACGTTGGGGCCGACCAAACAAATTACAACGACTTGTAATCTTTAGACATACGTTTTAAAGAGTTTTTTTAAGGTAAATTTCATTCGCAAAGTTGTCCATGGGGCTGACCAAAAAACTACAATGACAATATACAAGAAATCGAAAGTAAATCAATTAAACCATGTAACAGTCTTAAAATTCAACTTATTCTTGAACCATAAAAATCCAAGCACTTTTAAATTGTCTAAAATGCAGTGGCGGATCTAGGATTCGCGCCAAGCGGTAACGTTTTATAAATAAGCGGTAACAAAATCGAAAAAACTTCAATTTTTTCCAAAATTTACACTAATTTTACACTACTGCCGGAGCGCCAAACCGTAGCGGACGCCACCCCTTACTACAATGTACATCTGCCCCTGCTAAAATGTCTTCAATCTTTCCTTCCTTATTTGAGAACACCTTTTCATTTCAACCTTTCCAAATGCACCAACGCGCCACCATGATAAACCACGAACCACATTTTGTTTAGGCCAACTCATACCCATGTATTTATGGCACTCTAATAGGTTTTTTTATCGAAAAAGCGAAAATATGAGGCATCTTGCTCCATGAGCTAATGAATTGCCACATAATTGTCATTGCCATACATTTGGTAAGCATATGAAATGTCGACTATGCCTCAGCCCCACAGAAGAAACATCCACGGGAAAACGGTGACGACAGATCTGAGCTACCTAAATTTTTAATCGATGGATTTTAATAATCCAAACTATTAGCAGTTGGCCGGCAACGGTCCCAACTTCAAAAATAACCAGTAGTGGTCCCACATTTTCACATATTGTAAACTAATGGACTTTCACTAGAAAACCTTAATGTCTTTTTGTCTCATTATCCTTTTCGGTTTAGTAAAGGTCCATTGGTTTACAATATACGAAAGGTGGGACCACCACTGGTTATTTTTTAAGTTGGGACCGTTACCGGCCAATGACCAATAGTTAGGATTATTAAAATCCATTATTCCTATTTATTACACATCAGCCTCTAATATCAACTATTAGTCATCTCAGTTGGTAGTTTCAAGGGTATTTTAGTAATTATGCTATTATATTAATAAAAGGATTAAACTTAAAAAAATTATGTTGACTTTTCTCCTATTAGTTCGGCTAATATTTTTAAAATTCATAACTTTTATATACTTTATTATTTAAAAAATATATCATAAATTTAAACAATTTTTTTTTAATTTTTAATATGTATATAATAATAATGCTATATTTTTCTCTAAACATCTTTCTATAATACTAAAAATAGCACTTCAAAACAAAGTGTGTTGGTTTTGAACTTGTTGATTATGCATGTAGTATGTACTAGTTTCAAACTTCTTTTGTGTTGGTTTTGAAATTGTATGTGTTAGTTTCAATGTTGTCCGTGCTAATTTCGAACTTGTGTTGTTTGTACTAGCTTTAAACTTGTTTGTTCTAATTCTGATTGTACTGGTTTCGAAATTATATGTGCTGGTATGCTAGAACAATGAATGACAAACAATTTTCTAACTTAAGAACAATACTTTTGAGACTGAGATTGAAGTACAATGAATGAATTTTATTTTTTCGTTGAAAATATCATATAATTAAAAAATGTTTCTATAATTGTAAGGGATTTACATGTAACTAGTATAATTAAAATTACTATTTTACCCTTTCATTAAAAAAATTAGATGTCCTAACTCAAATTTATATTGGTTTTTATTTTTTTTACACAAAATAATGTTTGTATTTGATTCTCCACTAATAGTTCAAGGTTGAAAATTTTACTTACAACTAGAAAAAGGTGAAACTTGATCATTGTGGTTAATATGTATAATAAATAATGATCAAGACTAATTGATAGAGATAGATGAGTTCATGAAAAAAGAAGGGGTCTGTGTTATTACTCTCATCTTTCTTACCATAAGCCGCCAATGTAGTTGTTTTAGATGATGTTTTTTGGGAAAGATATTGTTCGTAATAAATAAAATAGGTTAAAATACGAAGGGAAAACAAATTCTAGAGTTAATTACTGTTTTCGTCCATGTGGTTTGTCAAAAATCACTATTTCAGTCCATTAGTTTAAAAATTATGATTTTAGTCCCTCTGGTTTCACTTTCGTAACCATTTCAGTCCCTGTGGTTTCACTTTCGTAACCATTTCAATCCATTTATTCTGTTAAGTACAGGGACTGAAATGGTTACGAAAGTGAAACCACATGTGTAACACCCCAAAAATGGTAAATTATGCATAATTGTTAAAATTAGTTATAAAATTAATTTAGTTAAAGAATATGTTATGATATATGCCTAAGAATGGGAAAATGCCTAGAAACAAACAAACACATAATCTAGAGAGACTAAACATGGCAAAATGAAAAAAGATCCACGGGAAAACGGTGACGACATGTCACACCCCAACCGATGGCGGAAACATCGGAGTGAGACGAAATAGATTGCAAGAGACTTCATAACACTATTTGTGACAAGTATTTAAATAATAAATTTCCATTTCATTTCTAAAGAGTCAATTACAAAGATGGAAATTTAATACAACAACTTGAAATACAAGAATTACAATACAATAGAATACAAAATTTTAAATGTGTATCTAGGCATCCTACTATGTTCCATGCATCATCAACATCGTCTCAAAACCTGCAACATGTTTTAAAAGCATAGTTCAATACAAAGGTATTGGCGAGTACACTAGTTTTGGACTCGTGGCATATGTATAAAAGTATTTTCAATCCAACGTAGCATTTGGTATACAAGGTCAAACTATCATGCATAAGAATATGTCAAACCCAAGTGTCCACTAGTATAATAGCATCCCTCGATGTAGCAACATCGAGACCGTAAAGTATGAATAATAGCATCCCTCGATATAGCAATAACGAGACCGTAAAGAATATAACTTAACAAAACCCCGTCGGGTGGTGTGCTACTCCTATAGCGCTATAATTGTTAAGGCGGGTTAACAAATAATATGAATTCTAGCATGAACCTAATCATAACAAAGAAGGATTGAATAAATAAGGCATGTTTGTGAATCGTGCATTTTAACAAGTAAAACATGTTGCACCCAATATGTATTAAAAAGGAAAAATGGGTCAAGTGTACTCACAAAAATTGCATATGCTTTTCCGATTATCCAATTGTTGACGAGTAATGGATTAGGAGGTCGAATGTATAAGGGTTAAAGTTCAAGGTATGCTTAGAGTCGAGATCGGAATTTAAAACATAAGACTATAACATATGAAAGTAATCACCTAGTACATATGATACTTGTTCTTGACACTAGGAAACTCTAAGGAGTTTAAATGTTTTCATGGAACAAGGTTCCATTAGAATTGTGACAAGTTATCAAAGTCTAGGATGATATAATCTAGTACCTTGACATATGAACCAGGGGCGGACCTACCTCTTTGGTAGGGGTAACCCCCGCTACCCCTTGGTCGGAAAAAATTTGGAAAAATTAGTGTAAATTTTGGAAAAAATTAACGTTTTTTCGATTTCGTTACGGCTTATTTATAACACGTTACCCCTTGGTCGGAATCCTAGATCCGCCACTGATATGAACACTAGTTTATCATCAAAGATTCGATTATTCGGATAATATGTTTATGTATTATATAGATATACTAATATGTCCAATAGTTTAATAGTTCAAGCATGAGGTAGAAGATTAAAATCTTCATTTAGGTACCTCTAAATGTCATAGAAATCATGTAGGAGGTAGGAAGAACAAGTTCTTCCATTTAGGCACCTCTAAGTGTTCACCACTACACTTGATGTAAAAACATATAAGGAGGGTCATAAACTACAAGTAATACAAGAATATTAAACACTAATCTATAAGAAATCATCAAGAAATGTGTGGATTTTATATAGGACAACCCAAGTTAATCCTTAATCACACATACATCAAGTCTTAGACTTGAACATCACTTGTGGGTTAAACCCTTGAGAAAACAGAAAGTTTGTGAGGATTAATCCTCTAATTTTGGATGTCTTAACCTTTTTTTTAAGCCTAACTAACCATAGAAGTGGTTATAAGCATAAGGACATAGGTTTGTGTCACGGCCCCCGTCCCGGTGTGACCCGGTTCAGGAGCCGCGGGACAGAAACCCGTGGTATTTATTATTTGAGTTGATAACGAAAGTTTAACAGGATCTTTTAAAACTTGAAAATGCCCAATTATTTTATTTCATAATTCGGTGCTAACCCCGTAATTTACAATAGAGGAATTTCACGAGGAAATTCCCTGCTTTACAAAACATGCTTATTTATTTTACTAAGCCACTACTTCAAGCTTGTTAGTGCTCCGTAGCACTTTTCCTTGATTCACAGTAAATCACCTGAAACATGTTTAAAAATATTTTATCAGCGGGGAAATACTGGCGAGTCATTCAGGTTAAACAAAACGACACATTAGTTATAAATTACAGCATAAGAGCGATTACAATGGCTACTATCTTATTTTTATCTTGCGCCGTGTCACTCCCTGGTGATGATGGTCATACCACTATTGGGTCCTTTCACCCAAGTAGTGATGATTATCACTGTTAGGTTGATGAACCTAACCGTGAGAAATTAGTAATGTGCACAATACACCACTTGCCAGTGATTCAAGATAACCACGACTTAATCCCTGTAATTATAACCTTTGAAAATAAGTTGAGGTGTAGTAAAACAATTGATAAAAAGAGAATGACTCACTTTGCAAGTTTAGTTGGGTAAAGTTTAGCCTACTGATAAGCCTGATAACCCAATTTAAACAACAATGCACACGAAACTAGGTCAGTAACTTAATACAACATTTACGATACGCTCACGAAATCAAAACCCTAACGACGAATGACAAAGTATAGCCCAAATACGGGCAGCACTTAAACATCCATCGGATCGATTTCAATCGATCGGACATTGTATCGTAGCAGTGATCGAGTTAATACCCTGTATCGTAGCAGCGTCGTTACCCCTTAATACTCGTTTTTAGCAGCATATGGACGTTTTGATATGAAATTTTCGAATGCAGAAACAAGTCCCATGCACAGGCTACTTATAGCAACATTTTAGGTTTTACACGGCCCACGTAAACCTTAACATGGCTTTTACGCAGCCCGCGAGGTACCCTATCCTACGTGTAGGGCTGGTGTGTTACGAGTAGGGTTACCACGTGTGCAACACGTGGTTTGAATGCTTATCCGGATGATTTTTAAGTTGACGCGGCCCTCGTAGATGTAACCTTATGGTTTACGCGGCCCATGTGAAAACCATTTCCCTTAATTTCTTGGTTTTTCATGCACATTAGGGTTTCAGGGGTCTGGGTTTTCACTTACGGGTCTTTTATGGAAATTTTTGCATGTCCTTACAGTTTGAGATGAGTTAGACTTAAGTTTGAACAAGTTAAGTAAGGTTTGATTCAAAACAAAACAAGCAGTGAACTTTGGAGCCTTTTTGCCGGAGTTCCAGGGACTTATTTACTGTGAAAAACCCATGGAATCGAAGCTAAGGTCAATCCAAGCACATAGGAAAAAGAATGGACTAAATCGGACAAGAAATGAAGAAGTTATGCTCATTTTTGTGAAGCTTGAAGAATCTGCTCGAACACTGAATTGTAGCTACGTTTTAGGTTATGTGAGAGAGATTTAGATGAGTTTTTAAAGTGTTTAGGGCTTGGAGTGGTGTGGTATTTATAGGGGAAGGGTTGGGGTTAGTGGTTGTGAGTTTTTAATGCAAGAAACACTCATTGGGAGCAACAAGCACACTAAAATGCCCAATCCCGTAAGGGGAAACAACTAATCTGTGGATTATGCCTCTTGCGGGGCGCAAGAGAAACCAGGGACAGTGGCAGGGTGTCAGAGACCATCAGGTCTTCAATTCAAGTTTTTGAATTGACACTTTGGTCCCTTGGGTTTATATTTTTGGGTTTTAGGGTATTATGTGAAATTTAAACATAGTTTAAGGATAAATTAAGTATGATGAACATAAACTAAGTATAATTAGGCGTATGAATGGCGTATTTAAGTGCTAAAAAGACGTATTATGCATAAGTTTCACATATTTGTAAGTTTGGCACATAGTTTCCAAGATTTACGAATATGAATCAATTGCTTACCAAAATCAAACGTATGAATATGTAAGAAGTAGGTTTAACACGAATTTAAAGAAATACGAGTTTTATTTATGAACCAAGTCCCGTATTCGATGAAAGAACGATTACAAGAATGCGAGATTTCCAAAAATAGAATCTCAAGCAATGGTTTCTAAATATGGAAAGTATGAAAACGCAGGGCGTTACAGTCTCCCCTCCTTTAGGAAATTTCGTCCCGAAATTTATTCAAGAGGAAGACTCAAAGGAGTTTTGGCGAAAAGTTGATTATTTAAAATTCGAGACTCGAAAATTTTGAAACATAAAGAGTATGAATTTTTGAAAAACGACGAGGTGGGTTTGTAAAAGAATTTTATTGGCTAAAATAGATTTGAGGTACCACGCATATCACACCCCTATTTTCCACGTGTCACCGGTGGGCCCGGTGGGGAGTAACGTGACGTAGTTGGTATCATCATAGACAAACAACACAATTTATAAATGCACAGCGGAAGCAAAGATAGATTCATTTCAACTTTAATAAAGTGTAATATTAAATATCACTAATAGTTGAAACGGATCCACAGGCGGATCAAAATAAAATAAGATATTGTTCAACAGTTTATTGTCATCCAAGCTTGCGAGACTTATTGTGGACGCTCTAGAAGACAGCCAGCCTAGTACGAGTAGTACCTGCACTTAACCTTTTGGGAAAAATACGTCAGTTTACACTGGTAAATACAATTTAACTGACTCATTTTGAAAAGGGTTGAAAATTGATTTGAATGCTCATGGCACAAAACATTTTTATAACTTGGGATAATTATTTAATATATAATCTTGTGAACGAATTACATGTTACTTGTGCGTTCAGTAGCCCGGATCTTGTCCGGGTTAAAGATCAATAGACACACCACATTATTGAGTTATACACTGACAGGTGTACGCCTACACCCCGTGCTCAGGTCGTGGCCATCTCGTAAGATGATGCCAAGGATATCCGGGACATGGTCATTAACCCCCCAAAGGCTTTAAGTGAACAAGACTGTTTAAACGAGCCGATCAAATTATTCAATTAACCACCCAAAGATGTAAGATTTGATGCTCGATCAAGCGGTATTCTATATACCGTAACCCAAGCCCGCATAGGGAAAATAAGTTAAAAGTATTTACCTTGGTAAGTATAAATCACAACTAGCAAGTGAAGGTAGCTTTTACTGGTTTATAATAACCTATTAGATTTCTAACGGGTCTTTATTTAAGCCTACGCTTAGACCGGATAGTTTTAAGGATGATACGGTTCTAACGCACGATTAAGCGAAGACCGGATAGAATGTGATTTAGACCCGACAAGTTTGAAGACTTGTATAATATGGGTATACTAAATACATTCTGGATTTTGAGACAAAAATGATAAGGTTTGACCCGTTTCGGTCAATTTATGCAAATTAGTTACATAAACCGAACCGAACGCGAGAAGAGCGTTACGGGTAACCATAAGAGTCATATGCAAGTTCCCTGAGATAATATGGCTTAAATATGTTATAATATCAGTAAGATATCTTCTAATATGCCCCACACTAATTTAAACTCAATTTACGCCTCGTAAGGGCATTTTGGTCATTTAAAAGATTATAAAAGAGTTTAATTTGAAATCTGAGTTACAGGTCTGGTTTATACAGTAAATATACTTAATTTAACATGTTATAACAGTAGGGTATGACCTATATGTAAAACTTATCATTTAAAACCAAACTATGCACCTTAAGGGTATTTTGGTAATTTCACAAGGGCTAAAAAGGTCAAAACTGGAAACCTGAGTTCAAAAACTTTTACTTACTATTATTATCTCAAAATATACTAAAAACATCAGTAGGTATCAACCTTATATGTTTAATATGGTTATAGTGCATACTATGCGATAAAAACGCTTAAAAAGGCGATTTGGAGTCATTTCCGGGTTTTTAAAGGAAAGCTGATATTTTTATAATTCCAGAAGGCTCAAAATATTTTATTTAACAAATAAAATCAGTAGAAAAAGGTTTGGGGTCAAAAGGATTTGTAAAACTCATTTTATGGCTTAAAAGGGCAAATTCGGTATTTACCGAATTAAACTTAGAGACCTATGATATGCTCAGCCAAAAATTAAATAAAAATCTTCAAAAATCCCAAAATATTATATTACATCAGTGGGTAAAAATTTTGATATCAAAAAGTGGGTTTAAATAGGTTATATGAGATCCATGAATGCGGCCGGTGCATGAGTGAGCCCAAAAGGCATCACTAGGAACTCGTAATGTCCATAACGAGTCCTAAATGCTGTCTTGTGTACATCTTCATCCTTGACCTTCAACTGATGATAGCCTGACCTTAAGTCGATCTTGGAAAAGTAGCTTGCTCCTTGTAATTGGTCGAACAGATCGTTGATCCTGGGCAAAGGATACCTATTCTTGATAGTGACCTTATTAGGCTCACGGTAATCGATGCACAGACGCATTGATCCATCCTTCTTCTTGACAAACAAAATCGGCGCTCCCCAAGGAGACGAACTAGGTCTAATAAAACCTTTGGCTAGCAGATCATCTAACTGCGTCCTTAACTCCTTCATCTCCGTTGGTGCTAACCTATAAGGTGCTCTAGCAACAGGTGCTGCTCCAGGAATGATGTCAATTCGGAATTCCACTTGCCTATCTGGTGGTAAACCAGGTAGTTCTTCAGGGAAAACTTCAGGATATTCTGAAATGACAGGGATGTCTTCAATCTTGGGTCTCTGCTCATCAATAGTAACTTGTGCCAAATAAATGACACAACCCTTCCCCAAGCATCTAGATGCCTTGAGCATGGACACTTGCTCAGGCAATCCATGCTGGGTATCCCCCTGAATGGTAAGTGACTTACCAGACGGAGTTTTGACTATCACTTGCTTTCTGTTGCACACAATCTGGGCTCGGTTATGCAATAACCAATCCATGCCTATAACTACATCAAAGCCGGCTAGCTTAAAGGGAAGTAAGGACAAAGGAAAAGAATGATTCCTAATGGATATAACACGTCCATCTAAAACAGTTGAGGCTGTTTCTATGGTTCCATCAGCTAATTCCACCTCGTATTTCACACTTAAGGTTCTAACAGGTAGGTTTAATAACTTACAGAACTTATCATCAACAAAAGACTTATCTGCTCCAGAATCAAACAATACTCTAGCAAAAACATCATTTACAAGAAAAGTACCTGTAATCACGTTGTCATCCTGAACAGCTTCCTTAGCGTCCATCTTGAAGACCCTCGCATTGGTCTTTTTCCCATCTTCGGTTTTCTTGGCGTTCTTTGGGCAATTAGAGTTAATGTGCCCTTTTTCGTTGCAACCGTAACAAGTTGCATCCTTCAGCTTCTTACACTCCAAAGTCTTATGATCCGTAGATTTGCAAATCCCACACGATCTCATGTGAGACTGGGATTTCGACTCAAATCGACACTTCCCAAAATGGTTCTTCTTACAAGTTTTACATTTGGGCTTATCCCCCGATTGTTGCCCATCCTTCTTAGATCCCGACCCTTTCTTGTGGTCGTTATTTCCTCGGTGACTCTTATCTGATCTTCATGAGGTATCGTCCTCACGCTTCCTCTTATTTTCTTCTGAGTTCCTGAGCGCTCTCAACCTGACTACGTCCAAGGTAAGAGATAGAGATAGATCAGCTGCTGATCTGAAGGTTGCAGGCCTTGATGCCTTAACACTTGCTTTAATTTCAGGGGCTAAACCCCCGATGAAACGAGCAATCCTTTTCGGTTCTGGGGTTACCAAGTACGGAACCAACCGAGATAGAGTATTGAAAGTGGTGAGGTAAGCCTGACAATCTAGATTCTTCATCACCAAAGATAAGAAATCCGATTCGATTCTTTCAACTTCGTGCTGCGGGCAATAATTCTCTTTAATAAGAGCAACGAACTGATCCCATGACAAGTTGTAGAGTGGGATCTTTCCAGCAGCTTGTATGAGAGATTTCCACCACGCCAGTGCTTCTCCTTTGAACGATTGGGATACATATTTCACTACATCCCTCTCAGCATATCCGCTGATGTCTACTACCGTATCCATTTCGTCCAACCAGGTCATACAGTCGACCGCTCCTTTCTCCCCAGTAAAGTCTCTGGGTTTACATGAGACGGAGTATTTATACGTACAAGACTTACTACGCGGTTCCTGTTGATGCTCGACCTTCTTTATCGGGACACTGTTTTGGTTAGAGGAGTGATGATCCTCATCATCCTTCTTGAGATCATCTTTCTTAGGTCCATCTTTCTTAGAGGGCGGTTTGCTATGAGCCTCCGAGTGGACTTTTGGTTTGGAATGTGGTGCGGATCGGGTCCTACTCCGGGTCCCGTTTGATTCACTATATTGCCTTTCAATGGCTTTATTAACAACATTTTCTACTAATGCTTGTAGCTCCGCACCAGTTACCAGTATTTTAGTGTTATCAGGGTTTTCCACTGGATGACTGTTTATTTCTTCAGACTTAGCCATGTAGTTTTAAGTGCTACATAAAAATAAGGACAATGTCTATTTAGAAGCCTAAACAGTATTATCGTTCTTGACGATTTATTAACCATGGTAAATAAAAGCCATATTAGTTAATTTGTTAAGTAATTTCATTCAGGACTTTTTATCAGTAATCTTTTTAGAATGAAATATAATATTGGCATAATAGGCCTAGTCACGTAGACAAATTTCTAAATTATAAATTTAGATCTTATAGGATTAAAGTTTGAATAAATAAGACAAATCAATCCTTTTCTTGACAGGGAGTCTATAAACTACGGCTGCCTTTTGTTTTATATGACATTAGTTATAGCCCGTAGGCATTATGTCACTATCGAATACATATAAAAATATAAACTTGGATAATTTATTAAAAGGGTGGCATGTGTGATTTGGTGGATCACACTAGCCAAGAATGTTAACATGTTTGCAGATGTTAACAGAGATTTGAATCTTTTTAAATAGGTTCTACCATATTGGCCAGGTCTTTAATATGACATTCAAGCTAGGTTTTATCTTTTTAAGATTCTTATTAATTTATTAAAATGGTAAATCAAAATAATAATTGTTATTTTTCATTTATTCATATACTATGTTTATGCACATAATTTAAAATGAAAAACTTGAATTAATCATACCATTAAAATTTAAATTAGTACAAGTTTGCCCTAAACGGGACTTTTACATAAACAACATGCCCACGCAGGGGCCAACTAACAAAACAAACCCACACAGGGGTCAATTAGAAAAACATGCCCACGCTGGGGCAGAACAGAAAGGAAATATGCCCACGCAGGGGCAGAGTACAGAAATAAATGTCCTCGCAGGGACATGATTACAACTAAAATAAACAAACAAAGGATTTAGTGATCCTTCTTGCTTTTCCCCTTAATCAAATTCACCATCTTCTTAAACATCCCCCGGTTGTGCCTCCGATCTTCCCGCAACTCATGCCGCATCTCTTGTCGAAAGTCCTGTCGCACCTCATTTATCCCTTGAAGGATTTCCTGAATCTGTGGCGGTGACATCACCGGTGTTCGCGGTGGTTGCTGAAGATGCTGAGGTTGAGGAGGCGGCGGTTGCTGATACCCATATGGTGGGTATCCATAGGTCGAGTGTCCCGTATTCCAGGGACCTCCATAAGGACCTTCCGGTTGGGGAACGTTGAAGCTTGAAGCTAACCAGTAGGGATCCTCTGCAAAGTTGTAACCTGTGTGGATCTGCTGCTCGAAGGGATTGTATGCTGCAGCACTAGTGTAAGTGGGAATTGGGTCTCCAAAACCCAATGGTGGCTGTGGCGCGACTGGCGCCGAGTTCACTTCTGAGACAGGGTGTGAAGATTCACCCATCTCTGGTTCTTCGCGGACTGGCGAGTACCGGCTGCCACTCGAAAGTGGGGGGTGTTGATACGCACTCCCCCTCGTGCGGATATTCGCACTATCGTTCTCCTCCGCCTCAGAGGCGAGGGCGGCTGAAGCTGAGGCGGTGGTGGCGGCGGAGTGACCGCGACAAGTCGAGAATCCTCGGAAGGATTCTGCTGCTGCTGCTGCTGCTGTGGGTGCTCCTGCTGGTGTAGGGGAGAGTTGTGCTGAAGCTGGTGCAGGGGAGAGTTATGATAACTGGGAGTAAATACCCAGTCATACTGCTTGAATTTCTCCTCAAAGCTGTCGGGACCATTGTAAGGTGATCCCACAAATGGTGACCCATCAGAAATCTCGATGGGGTGGTTCGGTGTTCCAGATGGTGGCATTAAAGGATCGGTATCTTCATCGATATCCATCGGATTGCCACCAGAAAAGTGGTCTTCGGCTCCAAGTGGGTTAAAACCCACTGCTGCTCCTAAGTAGTCGTCAGGGTTGAACTGGCCCTGGAAGACGGGTGATGGGTGGTCAAAGGGTGAATTGTGTCCTAGTAGAGGAATGTAGGACTGGTGAGAGTTGTGGGATAGACGGGGAGGTACTCAGTGAAACTGAGCGTCTAGCTGGTTCAGTAAAAGACCTCCAAAGATCTTGAGCATTTGTGTTATGGGGATCCGAAGGTGTTCGTCGGTGTGACGGTCCGGCCCCGTGGTCGTTCGGGGCTACATGTGCTCCTTGTCCCCTTCCTCTTCCTCTCATATGTGGCGGCATTTTTTTGTGAACCTATCAAAAACAACAAGTGATACAACAAAAATATATATGAGACAAAGTTAGAAATAAAACAAAAATTTGTAAATTTCCTAAGTTCTTTGTCTAGACTCGAGAATCGAGGAATGTGCAATTGTGTAACTGAGATTAAACACAAAAGGCTAGTGTTTAATTCACTCAGAGTTGGCTCTGATACCAACCTGTCACACCCCTATTTTCCACGTGTCACCGGTGGGCCCGGTGGGGAGTATCGTGACGTAGTTGGTATCATCATAGACAAACAACACAATATATAAATGCACAGCGGAAGCAAAGATAGATTCATTTCAACTTTAATAAAGTGTAATATTAAATATCACTAATAGTTGAAACGGATCCACAGGCGGATCAAAATAAAATAAGATATTGTTCAACAGTTTATTGTCATCCAAGCTTGCGAGACTTATTGTGGACGCTCTAGAAGACAGGCAGCCTAGTACGGGTAGTACCTGCACTTAACCTTTTGGGAAAAATACGTCAGTTTACACTGGTAAATACAATTTAACTGACTCATTTTGAAAAGGGTTGAAAATTGATTTGAATGCTCATGGCACAAAACATTTTTATAACTTGGGATAATTATTTAATATATAATCTTGTGAACGAATTACATGTTACTTGTGCATTCAGTAGCCCGGATCTTGTCCGGGTTAAAGATCAATAGACACACCACATTATTGAGTTATACACTGATAGATGTACGCCTACACCCCGTGCTCAGGTCGTGGCCATCTCGTAAGATGATGCCAAGGATATCCGGGACATGGTCATTAACCCCCCAAAGGCTTTAAGTGAACAAGACTGTTTAAACGATCCGATCAAATTATTCAATTAACCACCCAAAGATGTAAGATTTGATGCTCGATCAAGCGGTATTCTATATACCGTAACCCAAGCCCGTATAGGGAAAATAAGTTAAAAGTATTTACCTTGGTAAGTATAAATCACAACTAGCAAGTGAAGGTAGCTTTTACTGGTTCTTCTTATTCTGGAACAAAGGTTTATAATAACCTATTAGATTTCTAACGGGTCTTTATTTAAGCCTAAGCTTAGACCGGTTAGTTTTAAGGATGATACGGTTCTAACGCACGATTAAGCGAAGACCGGATAGAATGTGATTTAGACCCGACAAGTTTGAAGACTTGTATAATATGGGTATACTAAATAAATTCTGGATTTTGAGACAAAAATGATAAGGTTTGACCCGTTTCGGTCAATTTATGCAAATTAGTTACATAAACCGAACCGAACGCGAAAAGAGCGTTACGGGTAACCATAAGAGTCATATGCAAGTTCCCTGAGATAATATGGCTTAAATATGTTATAATATCAGTAAGATATCTTCTAATATGCCCCATACTAATTTAAACTTAATTTACGCCTCGTAAGGGCATTTTTGTCATTTAAAAGATTATAAAAGAGTTTAATTTGAAATCTGAGTTACAGGTCTGGTTTATACAGTAAATATACTTAATTTAACATGTTATAACAGTAGGGTATGACCTATATGTAAAACTTATCATTTAAAACCAAACTATGCACCATAGGGGTATTTTGGTAATTTCACAAGGGCTAAAAAGGTCAAAACTGGAAACCTGAGTTCAAAAACTTTTACTTACTGTTATTATCTCAAAATATACTAAAAACATCAGTAGGTATCAACCTTGTATGTTTAATATGGTTATAGTGCATACTATGCGATAAAAACGCTTAAAATGGCGATTTGGAGCCATTTCCGGGTTTTTAAAGGAAAGCTGATATTTTTATAATTCCAGAAGGCTCAAAATATTTTATTTAACAAATAAAATCAGTAGAAAAAGGTTTGGGGTCAAAAGGATTTGTAAAACTCATTTTATGGCTTAAAAGGGCAAATTCGGTATTTACCGAATTAAACTTAGAGACCTATGATATGCTCAGCCAAAAATTAAATAAAAATCTTCAAAAATCCCAAAATATTATATTACATCAGTGGTTAAAAAGTTTGATATCAAAAAGTGGGTTTAAATAGGTTATACGCTAATTAATTAACATAAAGCTTTCAAATTACGCTAATGAGCATAACTCTTAACCTAGACCTCAAACTGATATCAAATTTTAGGTGCAAGTTTATAAATCAGTAACTAATGTTTCTACTCTTTCACTTTTTCAAAAATCACATTTTATAGTCAAAAGGGCATAATAGTCAACATTTAAGCATAAATCGGAAACATGCATATGAATCGGATAAGTATTGAACCAAGTTGTATAATCTCAGAGAGTTATACTTATATGAAACCCGGTCCAAAATAAGCTCTAAGGCAGATCTTAAACATGCACAAATGGATCAGAACTGATAGTCAAATCAAAAGTCAATTTATGCGACTTTCGGTTCCGATTCGGGTTTAGACTGAAAATTGTCGAGTTGATCATGTTGGAACATGTTCTTACATTAGTTACCAAGTTATTTTAATGATCAAACAGGTTGCATGTATCCTACATTGCTAATCATGCTTAAATTTGCAAATAACAATTCTGTTGACTTTTTGAAACAAGCTTTGACTCGACAATTAACATAGTTAGAGTAGGAATCTGAAAGTACCCTTTTAAGGGTTTGTTACCCACATAAATACCAACTTGTAGGTACTTTCAATTCGAGAAATGACTGAGCAAATTTTGTCTAATCACGAAGTCAAACTTAATTTACGATGGTTTGACTTTTGGTTAATTAACTAAGCTAGAACGAATTTGAAAGGGTTATGAACACTTACAAGAGTCCTAATTATGCTTAGAGATCACTAGAAAGTTGGCTTGATGTCCAGAGAGCTCCAGAGATGATCTTTTGCAAAGTTGTAAATGAATGAACATAAGTTGCAACAACGTGGGTTCTTAAATATTACTTTTGATCATTCAAGATCATGCCACAAGGGTCTACTGATGATATGAGATATGTCCAAGTGCCCCTAGATGCATGTAAATCCATTGGAGAGCCCCAGGTATCGAGTAACAGCTGGAAACAACCGAAACAGACCTGAAAGAACTAACATCTGCGAGTTTTGTTCGCTGGTGACTTGTAGGCGGGCCGCGAAGGGCCTCTCGCGGGCCGCGTACAAGCTGTTAACCAGCCAAACAAGTTTTCATGTTTAACATTTCAGTCCTTGTCCTTTGTAACGTGGTTTTGGCTACTTTTCTTGCACATTAGACCCTAAAACCTGATTTTTAAGGACCTTGGAACATTTACAAACATGGTAAAGTCCTTGGTTAACTTTGTGCTTACCCGAAAAGTCACGAAATTCAACGTTGACGCATTTAACCCTTTGTGCACGGTTTTGATCATAACTTTCTCATACGATAACGAAACTTGATGAAATTTTTATCACATATTCTAGTGAGTATATTTTACCATTACAAAGCTTTGGGTTTGCCAAAAGGTCACTCAGAGGTATACTTTCAACATGTTGACACATTTAGCCCCTGTAGTTTGAAATCCCTCACTTTCTTTCATCTTTCGCTTTGTATGATCCATGATTTAATCGTTTAAGATTATAAACACCATGTAGGGTTATTGTAGAGCCTATTTATCCATTGTTGACACTTTGGACCCTTATATTCACATAGTTTCACTGTTTGTCAACTTTAGTCCCTCTAAAGTGCTTTTTCACATATTCAAAGCCTGTGACACGTGTCAATACAATATTGGACGTAAATTTTCGAGGTGTTACATCCTCACCCCCTTAAAAGAAATCTCGACCTCAAGATTTACTGAAACAAATGAGGGTATTTTTCTTTCATCGTGGATTCTACCTCCCATGTGTATTCGGGACCTCTACGGGCATCCCATTTGACCTTAACAGTAGGCACATGCTTCCTACGAAGCTTCTTTACCTGTCGATCCTCAATCGATAATGGTTTTTCCACAAATTTCAAGCTTTCGTCTATATGTACATCCGTATGCGGTTTGACTAGCGACTCGTCAGCGAAACACTTCTTCAAATTACAGATGTGAAAAACATTATGTATAGCACTGAGCTCTTCAGGCAAGTTTAACTTATAAGCAACTGACCCGACACGTTCGATAACCTCGAAAGGTCCTATGTACCTCGGGCTTAGCTTGCCTTTCTTACCAAATCGCATCACTCCCTTCCAGGGTGATACTTTAAGCAATACCTTGTCACCTACTTCGAAGTGAAACGACTTACGCTTTGGATCCGCATAACTTTTCTGCCTATCCCTGGCAGCTTTAAGGCGATCGCGAATCTGGACAATCTTGTCCGTTGTTTCAAAGACCAAATCTGGTCCTGATAATTGAACTTCTCCTACTTCTGCCCAACAAATGGGTGTTCTGCATTTTCTACCATATAATGCCTCAAAGGGCGCAGCCTTAATACTAGTATGGTATCTATTATTATAGGAGAACTCGACCAATGGCAGATGCTTATCCCAACTGCCACCTAAATCAATCACACATGCACGAAGCATGTCTTCTAATGTTTGGATGGTACGCTCACTCTGTCCGTCTGTCTGTGGGTGGTAAGCCGTACTAAAATTCAAGCGCGTGCCCAAAGACTGTTGGAAACTTTTCCAAAAATGAGAGGTGTATCTCGTATCCCTATCGGAGATAATTGACAATGGTACACCATGTAGAGCTACGATCTTATCTACATATAATTGAGCTAACATGTCTGAGCTCTAAGTTTCCTTAATGGGTAGGAAATGTGCTGACTTCGTCAGTCTATCCACTATGACCCATATAGTATCGTTTCCCTTTCTCGTCTTTGGCAATTTGGTGATGGAATCCATCGTCACCATCTCCCACTTCCACGTGGGAATTTCAGGCTGTTGTAACAAACCTGACGGCTTCTGGTGTTCCGCTTTGACTTGTGCACAAGTCAAACATTTAGCTACATAAGCAGCTACGGACTTTTTCAAACCAATCCACCAGTAGTTTGCTTTTAGATCCTGGTACATCTTATCAGCTCCAGGATGAACGGAATATTTGGAACTGTGGGCTTCCTGGAGGATAACATCTCGAAGTCCTCCATAAACTGGAACCCATATTCGTCCATTCAATCTTAGCATTCCGTCTTTGTCATAGGATAACTGCTCCTCAGTTACTCCTAGTTTTTCTTCAGGATAATTAGCTTTTAAGGGTTTGTTACCCACATGATCAAACAGGTTGCATGTATCCTACATTGCTAATCATGCTTAAATTTGCAAATAACAATTCTGTTGACTTTTTGAAACAAGCTTTGACTCGACAATTAACATAGTTAGAGTAGGAATCTGAAAGTACCCTTTTAAGGGTTTGTTACCCACATAAATACCAACTTGTAGGTTCTTTCAATTCGAGAAATGACTGAGCAAATTTTGTCTAATCACGAAGTCAAACTTAATTTACGATGGTTTGACTTTTGGTTAATTAACTAAGCTAGAACGAATTTGAAAGGGTTATGAACACTTACAAGAGTCCTAATTATGCTTAGAGATCACTAGAAAGTTGGCTTGATGTCCAGAGAGCTCCAGAGATGATCTTTTGCAAAGTTGTAAATGAATGAACATAAGTTGCAACAATGTGGGTTCTTAAATATTACTTTTGATCATTCAAGATCATGCCACAAGGGTCTACTGATGATATGAGATCTGTCCAAGTGCCCCTAGATGCATGTAAATCCATTGGAGAGCCCCAGGTATCGAGTAACAGCTGGAAACAACCGAAACAGACCTGAAAGAACTGACATCTGCGAGTTTTGTTCGCTGGTGACTTGTAGGCGGGCCGCGAAGGGCCTCTCACGGGCCGCGTACAAGCTGTTAACCAGCCAAACAAGTTTTCATGTTTAACATTTCAGTCCTTGTCCTTTGTAACGTGGTTTTGGCTACTTTTCTTGCACATTAGACCCTAAAACCTGATTTTTAAGGACCTTGGAACATTTACAAACATGGTAAAGTCCTTGGTTAACTTTGTGCTTACCCGAAAAGTCACGAAATTCAACGTTGACGCATTTAACCCTTTGTGCACGGTTTTGATCATAACTTTCTCATACGATAACGAAACTTGATGAAATTTTTATCACATATTCTAGTGAGTATATTTTACCATTACAAAGCTTCGGGTTTACCAAAAGGTCACTCAGAGGTATACTTTCAACATGTTGACACATTTAGCCCCTGTAGTTTGAAATCCCTCACTTTCTTTCATCTTTCGCTTTGTATGATCCATGATTTAATCGTTTAAGATTATAAACACCATGTAGGGTTATTGTAGAGCCTATTTATCCATTGTTGACACTTTGGGCCCTTATATTCACATAGTTTCACTGTTTGTCAACTTTAGTCCCTCTAAAGTGCTTTTTCACATATTCAAAGCCTATGACACGTGTCAATACAATATTGGACGTAAATTTTCGAGGTGTTACAATGCATTATTGAAACGTACAGGTGCGTATATAGGTAAAACGAGTTGTAACAAGTTTAGACAACTTAAATTAGAAGTGTATTAAAAATATAATGTATTAAGAAGGAAGATTTTGTATAACGGGGTTTGTATTTTGATGGTAGGTAGGGTAGTTTACATAGGAAGTTTAAGGATAGTATAAAATCACACCTTCGTAAGAATTGTTTATTGAGAGGAACGAGGAGGTTTGGTACTTTAAATAAAGCGTTAACGGTCTACTAAGCTTGTTTACACAAGAATAAAGAATAGGAAGACGGTGTTAAAGGTAATGAGATAAGTTAGGACTCGAATGTTTAAACAAGCTTGATTGTGAATGGGGTTTGTATGAAAGAAAGGATAATGGAGGATAATAGGAGTATGGGGCGAACTGTCACACCCCCAAAATCCACACGCGGAATATCACCGCTTGGAGGCGTGACTGACCAGGATCAAGCCACCAATCATATTGAACATGTAAGTAATTAAACGAAAGTCATTCATCAATACGAAAGGTGTTTTCAAAAACCAAACATCAATAAGTGTGTAGCGGAAGCATAAGTATGTAAACCCAAAGTAAATCATAAATTCAAATGTTTAGATAGTTAACATGGCATCATCGATCCATGTCCCACAACGACCTGCTCCTCCCTGTGCAAGCTCCCAAATGTACCTAAGGTCCTGCAAGGCATGCAGCAGAGAGTCAACAACTAGTTGAGCGAGTTCACAGTTAATAAGTTCGTTATAACAAATCATATATGCATTTAGTGGGGGCTTCCCATGTAGGTATGTGCTAATAGTGGGGGTTTCCCATGGTCGTATGTACTACTGGTGGGGGTTTCCCACGTTTATCTTTACTAATGGGGGTTTCCCATGTTTGTACTTACTAGACTATTTGCAACCATGTGTTCTTCTTAATCCGAGAACAGGAATACGTACAAGGTCACGTAGGATTTACGTGAGTGCCCTTCCCCGAGGACAGTGGTACGTGTGGGGTTTACGTAGGTTTTACGTAAGTGTCCTTCCGACCCGGAAGACAGTAGTAGGTATTAGTTTACGTAGGTTTTACGTAAGTGTCCTCCCGACCCGGGAGACAATGGTAGATACTAAGTTACGTAGGTTTTACGTAAGTGTCCTGACTATCCTGAGGACGATGGTCTATAGTCTAGCAATAGCGTAAGTACGAGTAGTTATCCAATTCAAATAATCTAACCCAATTCCCAACCCGGGAATCCCATGCCTTGGCTGTGTGAACTCACCTTGGTTTGCTCGGCAGATACACAAAAGGGTTTCTTGAACTATGAGTGGTCAACCGCGTCCTAATAGGGTTACCATACAAGTCAGGTTTTGACTCAAGTAATGCACATAGGTTTACGCATAACTAATAGATTTCAAGCACGTATAGATCATGGCAGCATTTTAACAGTCAAACAATACATTCAACTTGTGCGATTTAAATCATAACAGCTCAATAAAAACATTCTCGGCCCAATTTAACAACACATAAGTGACTTGTGCGGTCCAGATTGGGTTGTGCGACTGACTTTGGGCTTGATCGGCCCAAATCAGCTTAACAACAACTAGCTTGTGCGACTCAGGTATCCTTGTGCGACTGTACATATCTTGTGCGATAGACAAGACTTATGCGACTGAAACTTGTGCGTCCAGATCAGGTCTTGTGCGACCTGATCTTGTGTGACCCGAGAGCTTGTGTAATCAGCTCTTGTGCGACTAGGGTCATGTGCGATTGTTTGTTTATTCCTAAAATCTTGCAATTGGTTACAACCATTTAACAGTTTCCAATTTTGTTATCAATTAACACAATCAATCAACAGTTTTCAAACCAATCCATCTAGCAGACTATCGATTAAACAAGCATATCTCAATTGTTTTCTAAAGAACCCTAATCGAACCATACATGAACACAACCTTTTTAACATGCAATCGGATTAAACCCCAAAGCATAACAACCTCGTAGCCTATCACTTCTAATACCCGAAACTATAACATCCGATTAACATAAACATATTCCAAAGCATACATACAACTGATTAATCAAGCATTCGGTTCTAGTTCATCATGTAATCAATTCAAAAACAAGCTATGATAACCGATTATCATCTTCACACACATCCGATTCACAAGAATAAATCATGCAGTACATCATTGTTCATCATACATGCAACCCTAATCGTTTAGCCAAACATGGATTCATAACAACATTAATCAACACGTATCATGAAACACTAACCGAATTAGAGTGTGTAACGAGTATGATCCGAACACAAGGATCTTCGAGAGTTGAGAGGTGTTGCCGTCGGGTTCCAAGAGAAACGAGAGAGAGAGAGATGGAAAGCTTCTAGGGTTTGTAAACTTGTGTGTGTTTTGATAAAGTGTGGAATGGTTACAACACCCTAATGTTATGCGTGTGAGATGGGTGGGCCGAACCCTCACTTGGGCCGCCCTTGATCCGGATACAAGCTGTGGCCCGAAAGACTTGTGCGATCGGATGGGTGTTGTGCGGTTGGGTTATTTACATACATACATACATTACACAAAGCACGCAATAACATAACATTCGCATAAGTATTCACTTTCATAGCAGTCACATATCGTACACATACGTTACATCAAAGTACGAAAATAGGTTCGGAAATACGAGTTGTCACATTATCCCCAACTAAAAAGAAATTTCGTCCCGAAATTTGGTACGCACTCACTGAGGAAGCTAGGTAAGTTGTATCGTTCACTAGTTTTCCTGGGGTGTCACATCGAAATTTGGTACGCACTCACTGAGGAAGCTAGGTAAGTTGTATCGTTCACTAGTTTTCCTGGGGTGTCACATCCTCCCCCCGTTGATCTGGAATTTCGTCCCGAAATTCCGCAGTAGTAGCTTCAGCCTCAGTAGTGGTTGCATTGGTTCCGAATAACTGGGGATATTTGAGTTCCATTTGATCTTCACGCTCCCAGGTGAACTCTGGGCCGCGGCGGGAGTTCCAACGAACTCGTACAAGAGGGATTCTCGTGTTCTTGAGGACCTTAACATCCCGGTCCGTGATTTCAACAGGTTCCTCGACGAAGTGCAACCGCTCGTCGATAGTGAGTTCCTTTAAGGGAACTACGTGGGTCTCATCTAACGTACACTTCTTCAGATTCGACACGTGAAAGACGTTGTGAACTGCACTGAGTTCAGGTGGTAAGTTCAGTCTGTAGGCCACTTTGCCTATTTTCTCGATAACTTCGAAAGGTCCGACGTATCGTGGATTGAGTTTGCCGCGTTTGCCAAAACGAACCACACCCTTCCAGGGCGAAACTTTGAGTAGCGCTCGATCCCCAACTTGGAATTCGAGTAGTTTTCTATCTTTATCAGCGTATACTTTCTGACGGTCACGAGTTGCCGCCATGCGTTGTCGTATTTGAGCAATCTTTTCAGTAGTATCAACTACCATTTCTGGACCTGTGATTTGACTATCTCCCACCTCTGCCCAACAGAGAGGTGACCGGCATTTACGCCCGTACAATGCCTCAAATGGAGCAGCTTTAATGCTGGTGTGGTAGCTATTGTTGTACGAAAATTCCACAAGTGGCAGATGCTTTTCCCAGCCGTTGCCAAAGTCAATTACACATGCCCTAAGCATGTCTTCGAGGGTCTGGATGGTACGTTCCGACTGCCCATCCGTTTGCGGGTGATAAGCTGTGCTCATGTCTAACCTCGAGCCAAAGGACTTGTGCATCGCTTGCCACAATTCTGATGTAAAACGTGCATCTCTATCCGAGATAATAGAGGTGGGCACCCCGTGCCTCGAGACAACTTCCTTTAGGTATACTTCTGCTAGAGTGGAGAACTTATCCGTTTCTTTGATAGCCAGGAAGTGAGCGGACTTTGTGAGTCGATCCACGATCACCCAAATAGTGTCGTTACCACGTTGTGATCTAGGCAGGCCAGTAACAAAATCCATGGAAATTTGCTCCCATTTCCATTGTGGTATCTCTGGTTGTTGAAGTGGGCCTGAAGGTTTCTGGTATTCCGCCTTGACTCTCGCACAAGTCAAGCACTTGCTAACGTACGTTGCTATGTGAGCCTTCATACTAGGCCACCAATATGTGGTTTTGATATCGTGGTACATTTTATCCGAACCAGGGTGCACCGAGTAGCGAGACTTGTGTGCCTCATCCATCACAAGCTCTCGTAGGTTGCCATAAAATGGGACCCAAATGCGTCCCGTGACGTAGTAGGCACCGTCTTCCTTCTGTTCTAAGCGTTGCCTTGAGCCGCGTAGGGCTTCAGCCCTGACATTCTCTGGTTTCAATGCTTCTACCTGAGCGTTTCGTATTTGAGAAGGAAGGCTAGACTGTATAGTAAGTTGTAAAGCTCGTACGCGCTTAGGCGCAGTGTCCTTTCGACTGAGGGCGTCAGCCACAACATTGGCTTTGCCCGGGTGATACCTGATCGAGCATTCGTAATCGTTCAGCAGTTCGACCCATCGTCGTTGTCTCATGTTAAGTTCCTTCTGTTTGAAGATGTGCTCGAGGCTTCTGTGATCAGTGTAGATAGCACACTTGGTGCCATACAAGTAGTGTCGCCATATCTTAAGTGCAAAAACAACCGCTCCCAGCTCTAGGTCGTGTGTAGTGTAGTTTTTCTCGTGAACCTTGAGTTGACGTGAAGCGTATGCTATAACTTTATCCCGCTGCATCAAAACACAACCAAGACCCTGAATAGATGCGTCGCAGTAAACCACGAAGTCATCTGTGCCCTCTGGCAATGAAAGGATAGGTGCACTACAGAGTCTATCCTTTAAGTGCTGAAACGCTAACTCCTGTGCGTCTCCCCAACGATAAACCACGCCCTTCTGCGTTAGTGAAGTAAGAGGCTGAGCAACCTTAGAAAAATCCTTGATAAATCTCCTGTAGTAACCTGCCAATCCCAAGAATTGGCGAATTTCCGTTGGCGTACGAGGTGCAGGCCAGCTCTTGATTGACTCCACCTTGGATGGATCAACGTGAATCCCATCCTTGTTCACTACGTGGCCCAAGAAATGGACTTCGCGAAGCCAGAAGTCACATTTTGAAAACTTGGCATACAACTGTTCCTTTCGAAGGAGTTCCAAAATAAGCCGTAAGTGTTGCTCATGTTCCTCCTGACTCTTCGAATAGATCAGGATGTCGTCAATAAATACAATAACGAACTGGTCTAGGTACGGCTTGCACACTCGATTCATCAAGTCCATGAAGACCGCCGGTGCGTTTGTCATCCCAAAAGGCATGACCAAAAACTCATAGTGGCCATAACGTGTTCTGAAAGCTGTTTTGGAGACGTCCTCTTCTCGGACTCTCAGCTGGTGATATCCTGATCTTAAATCGATCTTTGAATAGTAACTCGACCCTTGTAGCTGGTCGAACAAGTCGTCAATGCGTGGAAGAGGGTAGCGATTCTTCACAGTCACCTTGTTCAGTTCACGGTAGTCGATGCACATTCTGAACGTACCGTCTTTCTTCTTCACAAATAGCACTGGAGCTCCCCAGGGCGAAGAGCTAGGACGAATAAAACCCTTATCTAGGAGTTCTTGTAGTTGCGTAGATAGCTCTTTCAACTCTGATGGAGCTAAGCGATACGGTGCACGAGCTATGGGTGCTGCTCCAGGGGCTAACTCGATTTGAAACTCGACCTGACGATGAGGCGGGAGGCCAGGTAGTTCCTCAGGAAATACCTCAGGATAATCGCGTACAACTGGAAAGTCTTCTATCTTTTTCGCTTTCTTCGAGGTGTCAGTAACGAGAGCCAGAAAAGCAGTGTGGCCCTTACGCAAACACTTTTGAGCCTTAAGGGAAGAAATGATGCTCGTAACAGCACCACTCTTGTCGCCACGAATCATAAGAGGTTCCTCACCTTGGCGCGGAATACGGACAATCTTTTCGTTGCAAAGAATCTCAGCTTGGTGTTGGGATAACCAGTCCATTCCAATGACTACGTCGAAACTACCCAGAGTGATAGGAAGGAGGTCAATTGAGAAAGTGTGATCAGCAAGAACGAGATTACAACCCTTGACTACGTGTGTGACCTCTAAACTCTTACCATTAGCTAACTCTACATCATGTTTGGGATTCAAAGGTGTTGGGGTACGCTTAAGCAGTTGACTAACTTTTTGGGACACATAACTAGTATCAGCACCCGAATCAAATAAGACAGTAACGTAAAAGTCGTCGAGAAGGAACTTACCCATAACTACGTTGGGATCATTCCTCGCATCACCCTGACCGATCACAAACATACGGCCTCTAGCACCATTGTTGTTGTTGTTGTTCCCACCGTTGTTGTTGTTCCCGTTGCCCTGATTGTTGTTGTTGTTATTGTTCTGGTTCTGGTTTAACTGAGGGCAATCCCGCTTGAAATGACCTTCAGCCCCGCACTGAAAGCATCCCCTGATTCCATGCTGCTGCTGCTGAGGCTGGTTTCGTGGAGCAGGTGGTTGTTGTTGCTGGTTCTGATTCGCAGGTCGTGGGCTCCTACAATCCTTGGCCTCATGACCCATCCTGAGACATCTTTGACAACGACCCTTGTTGCACTGGCCACTGTGGTGCCTGTTACAATTGTGGCACTTGGGGTGGTTTCCTCGATAAACTCTCTGTCCGTGACTACCGGATGACTGCTGACTCGGACTCTGATAATCACCGGTCTTGCGTTGCTGAGCTTGAGACTGAATGGTAGCTGAACCTTTGCTGGAATCCCCCTCCCATTTCCTCTTATTGTCACTGGGGGTAGCAGGAGTAACTGAAGTGGTAGCGGTAGTAGTAGCGTTGATGCGTTTAGGCAACCTGTTCTGCTCCACCGCCTGATCAGTGAGACGGTGAGCCAACTGAACAACCTGCTGGTAGGTAGCATGGTTTGCTGAAGTCACATGACTTTGGATCTCGGGCACTAGACCCTTAAGATAAAGTTCGATACGCTTGTCCGCTAGAGTAGGACACAGTAATGCAAGCTCATTCGATCTCTTGGTGTACGCCTCAATCTCAGACCCCGTCATCTTGAGATTGAAAAACTCGACTTCCAGCTTATGAATATCATCTCGACTGCAGTATTCCTCCTTGATCATCTCCTTAAAGTTGTTCCATGGGGTGGCGTTGGCAGCAACCAACCCTAGTATTTGGACCTGAGCTTTCCACCATGTGAGGGCTAAACCCTCGAGAGTGCCAGTAGCATATTTCACCCTGCGTGCCTCAGGGCATTCACACATTTCAAATACTGACTCCATCTTTTCAAACCAGTGCAGGAGACCTACGGCTCCTTCAGTGCCGCTGAAAGTGGTTGGACGACAGTCCATGAATGTCTTGAAAGTGCAAACAGGTGGTTGACCTATTGTATAAGAATCAGTGTAATGTTAAACACAAGAGTTGTTTTAGGAATGTAGGATCTAAGGATCCCAGTGTGGGTTGTAACTGCAGGGTATACCTCCTGCTTGTGCGGCTGCAACCGCCGCAGTAACTCGTTCGTTAATGAGGGCCGTCAACTGGTCCTGAGTCATGTTGATACGTCCAGACATGATCTTCATAGTAAAGATAACGTAAGTGAGAGAGGTTCGCGAATAGTGCGATGACAGAAGAGAGTAAGCACACGGGTGTTCTCATGCACTAACAAATAGTGAGCAATGTAATCTAAGCATACCACGAGCAAAGTTCTATGTAATTCTACCATGTAGGCAATAAACGTAAACCTTATTACCTAGGATGTTGAGTCTTGCACGTGGAGCGAAGCGTCGTTGTGGATCGTTGAGCACTGTTCTGGTTATAGTCTGGTTTTAACAAAAACGTTTTCCTTTATTAAAACCAAGTTCTCTATAACCAATGGCTCTGATACCAATCTGTCACACCCCCAAAATCCACACGCGGAATATCACCGCTTGGAGGCGTGACTGACCAGGATCAAGCCACCAATCATATTGAACATGTAAGTAATTAAACGAAAGTCATTCATCAATACGAAAGGTGTTTTCAAAAACCAAACATCAATAAGTGTGTAGCGGAAGCATAAGTATGTAAACCCAAAGTAAATCATAAATTCAAATGTTTAGATAGTTAACATGGCATCATCGATCCATGTCTCACAACGACCTGCTCCTCCCTGTGCAAGCTCCCAAATGTACCTAAGGTCCTGCAAGGCATGCAGCAGAGAGTCAACAACTAGTTGAGCGAGTTCACAGTTAATAAGTTCGTTATAACAAATCATATATGCATTTAGTGGGGGCTTCCCATGTAGGTATGTGCTAATAGTGGGGGTTTCCCATGGTCGTATGTACTACTGGTGGGGGTTTCCCACGTTTATCTTTACTAATGGGGGTTTCCCATGTTTGTACTTACTAGACTATTTGCAACCATGTGTTCTTCTTAATCCGAGAACAGGAATACGTACAAGGTCACGTAGGATTTACGTGAGTGCCCTTCCCCGAGGACAGTGGTACGTGTGGGGTTTACGTAGGTTTTACGTAAGTGTCCTTCCGACCCGGAAGACAGTAGTAGGTATTAGTTTACGTAGGTTTTACGTAAGTGTCCTCCCGACCCGGGAGACAATGGTAGATACTAAGTTACGTAGGTTTTACGTAAGTGTCCTGACTATCCTGAGGACGATGGTCTATAGTCTAGCAATAGCGTAAGTACGAGTAGTTATCCAATTCAAATAATCTAACCCAATTCCCAACCCGGGAATCCCATGCCTTGGCTGTGTGAACTCACCTTGGTTTGCTCGGCAGATACACAAAAGGGTTTCTTGAACTATGAGTGGTCAACCGCGTCCTAATAGGGTTACCATACAAGTCAGGTTTTGACTCAAGTAATGCACATAGGTTTACGCATAACTAATAGATTTCAAGCACGTATAGATCATGGCAGCATTTTAACAGTCAAACAATACATTCAACTTGTGCGATTTAAATCATAACAGCTCAATAAAAACATTCTCGGCCCAATTTAACAACACATAAGTGACTTGTGCGGTCCAGATTGGGTTGCGCGACTGACTTTGGGCTTGATCGGCCCAAATCAGCTTAACAACAACTAGCTTGTGCGACTCAGGTATCCTTGTGCGACTGTACATATCTTGTGCGATAGACAAGACTTATGCGACTGAAACTTGTGCGTCCAGATCAGGTCTTGTGCGACCTGATCTTGTGTGACCCGAGAGCTTGTGTAATCAGCTCTTGTGCGACTAGGGTCATGTGCGATTGTTTGTTTATTCCTAAAATCTTGCAATTGGTTACAACCATTTAACAGTTTCCAATTTTGTTATCAATTAACACAATCAATCAACAGTTTTCAAACCAATCCATCTAGCAGACTATCGATTAAACAAGCATATCTCAATTGTTTTCTAAAGAACCCTAATCGAACCATACATGAACACAACCTTTTTAACATGCAATCGGATTAAACCCCAAAGCATAACAACCTCGTAGCCTATCACTTCTAATACCCGAAACTATAACATCCGATTAACATAAACATATTCCAAAGCATACATACAACTGATTAATCAAGCATTCGGTTCTAGTTCATCATGTAATCAATTCAAAAACAAGCTATGATAACCGATTATCATCTTCACACACATCCGATTCACAAGAATAAATCATGCAGTACATCATTGTTCATCATACATGCAACCCTAATCGTTTAGCCAAACATGGATTCATAACAACATTAATCAACACGTATCATGAAACACTAACCGAATTAGAGTGTGTAACGAGTATGATCCGAACACAAGGATCTTCGAGAGTTGAGAGGTGTTGCCGTCGGGTTCCAAGAGAAACGAGAGAGAGAGAGATGGAAAGCTTCTAGGGTTTGTAAACTTGTGTGTGTTTTGATAAAGTGTGGAATGGTTACAACACCCTAATGTTATGCGTGTGAGATGGGTGGGCCGAACCCTCACTTGGGCCGCCCTTGATCCGGATACAAGCTGTGGCCCGAAAGACTTGTGCGATCGGATGGGTGTTGTGCGGTTGGGTTATTTACATACATACATACATTACACAAAGCACGCAATAACATAACATTCGCATAAGTATTCACTTTCATAGCAGTCACATATCGTACACATACGTTACATCAAAGTACGAAAATAGGTTCGGAAATACGAGTTGTCACATTATCCCCAACTAAAAAGAAATTTCGTCCCGAAATTTGGTACGCACTCACTGAGGAAGCTAGGTAAGTTGTATCGTTCACTAGTTTTCCTGGGGTGTCACACGAACGATTGACTCTTAATGAATGCAAGTATATGAATGATATAAGTATTGGATAGACGAAAGTAGCGTGTTAAAGATGAAGTGTCGTCGTGGATAATCGGATATAATGCGTTTGTGAGTTGTTTAAAGTTTGATTTAGGTCCAGAGGTCTGAAAAACACTGAATTTCTCATGGCACGTTTTACGAAAGTTTGCTGATATGGTGAAAACACTTATATATAGGAAGTACCAGCGGCGTATCCACCATGTTTTGACCACGTTACGTCCGTTTCGTATTCGGTGTCATGTTACGTTCCGTGTCTTACGATACACAGTAGTACACTCTATGGTTCTCATACGCCTATCACTATAATCCCGTGTGCACCCGCGATTATATTGATCGTCGCATGATACGCATAGCTTGTACTAGTTATGTGTGAATTAGGGTATACATAATTTAAAAATTAAGAATGTGTACGTGTAAAAATGTAGTATGTAAGCAAGTCAATGCTTAAGGATGTATGGGACCCACGTAAGCGAATCCCTCGGATTCCGCTCGCGTACGGGTACGAATGTATGAATCATGAGTATGTATGAAAGTATGCGCATAAATATAAGTTTAAGTATGAACATTCACGTAAGTATGAGTATATACATAAAACGTATGAGTATAAGTATAGGTACGAACAATAAAATTACGTATATAGTGTACGTTGGAGCATAACAAATTTGGACATATAAAATGCTTGAGAAATTTGAATATGTAAAACGAATGATATAAGCGAGTTAGTTGTGAGGTATAGATTAAAATGTGTATGATGATTTACATGTATCGTTGTTTAAGCGAAATGTTGAGTTTATTGAATCAAAAGTAGATTGAGTTTGATTTGGAAGGTAGAATATAGTTTGCAAATGTAAAGGAACATAAAGTACTCATTGGTTATGCATAACGTATTTTGTGATGAATGAAATGCTACTTTTGTTTTAAAAAGAGTTTACGCATGTTGAAGATTGTCGGCCCCCATGAAGTCTTCTAGCCCACGTTTTGAAATTTGAATGACAAATTAAGCGGTGTAGAAAAAAGGTTTTCAAAAATACGGGTTCGTTTCATTTGCATCCAAACAAGAAATTTTGAATTTTGAAGGTTCTTATGAAAACGTTGATCCTTAGAAAGAAATTTAGCAAAAGGACTTAGTGTACATTGTAAAGGGTTTTGACAAATGATTCGTTGATGTTGAAAAGAGTCTTTGGTAAAACGATCTTATAATATCTATAAGATCTTATAAGTAATTGAGAAAAGTTGGTTTGATTTCGATTAAGAATGGAAGTCTCTAGTATGATGATATAACGTGAGCGTGTGTTTTTAGTGATTAAGTCGAATATGAAGTTCATGGACAAGAGATTCATTGGACCGCTTAAATTGATAAGTAGCATTTCGTAAGGTTTTGAAATTCGGGTAGTAAAACGTTCTGAGACATGATTAAGAATCTCGTGTATAAGTGTTAAGTGAAAATAGATTGTAGGATAAGAAGTACGTTTGATAAAACAATGTATTTTGAAATTGATATAAGTAGGTATGTTGATAAATGATAAATGATCTAGGTATAAAACATGATCGGGTTTGCATAATAAAATTATTTTGAAGGAAAGTTTTGGTAACGATCACCTAGGTAAGGGAATCACCCTAACTCGTTGGTGAGGTCGTTTTAAGAAAGAGGGAGCGGAGTTAATCGTCAAGAGAAGGAATTCACTCCTATCTTGATGATATGTCTCCATTTGTTGTTATAAGAAATATAAATAAAATTTTATGAAATCATGCATATGTATAAATGTATGAAATGATTTAATATGTTGTGTGTGTGTGAAAAGAGAATATCAGAAATAAGTTTGAATTTGAAAGATTGCATCGTATAAGATAAATAATAGAAACACATGTTTGATTAAAATTTGGATGGTTCCAAAACGGAACTTTGACTAACCAAAGTGGTCGAAAAGTCTTTCGAATTTGAGGAGCATGCTTTGGCCTAATAGGTGGAATACTCTCGCCGACAAGTCGGTTAACGGTATTTACCCTTCCGGTTACTACATGTCCCAAATCAATCGAAATTTCTAGGCTTGGCGGGATTTATGAAAAAAAAATCAAGGAGTGGAACTAGTCGACAAGGTGCGGGTTTCACCCCTAACTTGACGATTTCGTATCCTAAGTGTGGTTGGTACTCGTCGGGTTAAAATTTAACTTCAACACTTTGACGAGGGTCCACTAGAATTTGAAACTTGAATTTCTCCATCAAGGTGAGGATTTCACTCCTAACTTGATGGTGAATTTCATGTAAAAAGGAAAAATAGATGGATTGAGAGTTGTTCACCAAATTGTAGGTTTCACGCCTATTTTGGTGAAGTCGTCTCGTTTGTGTATTGCGAGTGGTTTTGATTTTAGTATAAACGAGTAAAAGACATATGTTCAAAATAATAATAACAAGTATAAGCACAATAAGCATCCCAAGAAATAATAGGTAAAAGACATTTCAAGGATAGCACATAAAGGATGGAATAATACAACAAGTATTAACAATTAATAAAGCAAGTATTAACACAAAAGTGACATATATGTTTAAAAGGCCAAAAGAAAATAAATAAGGAGCAAATAAAGTATCATGCAAGTGGTTCAAGCAAAACATAAGAATAAAGCTCTAGAACTATACACTAGGTAAAAAGCATGGCAATTTTTCCTAATTCCCTATAGTTATGGCTCTGATACCAATCTGTCACACCCCAACCGATGGCGGAAACATCGGAGTGAGACGAAATAGATTGCAAGAGACTTCATAACACTATTTGTGACAAGTATTTAAATAATAAATTTCCATTTCATTTCTAAAGAGTCAATTACAAAGATGGAAATTTAATACAACAACTTGAAATACAAGAATTACAATACAATACAATAGAATACAGAATTTTAAATGTGTATCTAGGCATCCTACTATGTTCCATGCATCATCAACATCATCTCAAAACCTGCAACTATCACACCCCGACCACGTGGAACAACCAAACGTGGCGGAAAACGTCGGGGAGTGTTGTAACAGAATTAATTGTTTCAAATCCATGGCAATTGAAGTTTCGTTTTATTAATCAAACATGAAAGTTTACATTGTTTTAAACAGAAACAAAGAATACATGACATAAATTAACTAGTTCTTGTCTCGTTTAAGTCACTAAGGCACAGGTCCGCCTAAGTATGTCTTGATAAGTCCTACGCATCATCTCCTGAAAACACATGTGAAAATAGGTACGTCAGCATAAAAATGCCTGTGAGATACATAGGTTTTGTGAAAACAGAATTCATGACTTATGTTTGAGAAAATGTTTAGTCATGAACCTTGTAATTTGCTTTGTCTTGTAAATCATTTGAAAAACGATAAGATCAGATGATATGTATAAATAAGAGAATAATGTATGGTTAAATAAATAACCATGTAAAATGAGTTTGTATAAGATAAGTTGTTTGTAAATCAATGTCTTGTGAAAAGTATGTTATTTGTATAAAATGTTATATGTCTCAAATTGAAATGATTCAAATAACGCTACAATATGTGATACCATACAAACACTTATATATAGGAAGTACCAGCGGCGTATCCACCGTGCTTGTATCATATTACATACGCCTCGTTACACAAATCACTTACTCAAACCAAACCATCAAGATGAAATGTTTAACAATTGTAGAAATGTTTATGTATAGTCAAATGTCTATTGTCAAATGTAAATCATGTCAACAGATACAACTGGTTCACACGGTTCAATAGTTACAAACGGTTCATATAATCAAAGGGTTACGACGGTTCACATAGTCAAATGGTTACAACGGTTCAAAATGTAGTATGATATGTTCATATGCTGGATGAGCATATGCAACAGAAATGCAATGTAAAATAATGTACTAAGTATGCATGTAATGGACATACATAGCATAAGTGTAATGTAAAACAATGTACTAAGTATGCACGTAATGGACATACATAGCATAAGTGTAATGTAAAACAATGTACTAAGTACGCACACAATGGACATACATAGCATGAAATGTAATGAAATCATGTACTATAATGTACTAACGAACATAACAAGTATATGATGTGAAAACAGGAAAGCACGAAAGTAACAAGTAGGCACATGTGTTTCACCCCAAAACAGTTTGGAAAATAGTAAAAGAGGGGTCTATGTACTCACTTGAGAGTGCTTAGTAGTCCTTGAGTGATAACCAAACAATGCTAGAGATCACAGATATCAAACGGTTCCTAATATATGTAACTATGTTAATAACCGGACCTATATCGGAGGATCGGATAGAATGAGGGTTCGTAAACCAAACGAGTGTGGAGACTCGTGTAATATGGTTTAACAAAGCCTACATACTAAATGAAACCTAAAATAAGTGCTTACGATCCATTACGACCCGTTTAGGTAGATTATGCTACTTTAACGCGTCGTTCGCGTGAAACGCGTTCGGAACGTCTAACTAGTCCTATGACAAGTGTTATATGCCTAAACATGTTACTTAATTAGTTATGCGACAAAAGATTAGGTTACATATGCTTAATTACCGATTACACATGAAAAGGGTATTTTGGTAATTTACCTAAGGCATATATACTACCAATCATACAACTACTTAACGAAGCGACCATAAGGTATAACCTCGGAAGGTTATTCCCTATATACCATGGTCACCTAATGTGTTTGGTCGGATCCTAATGATTGACCAAATGGTTCGGGTTTGAAGGTATAAGCGATTTATCAGATCGCTTACCCTACGACCCTAGACAACGTGGTAATCAGTAGGCATAGTCCCAAATAGTCCCAAGGGACTATGACCATCGTGATTACAATCACGTTGCGAAGTTCAAATGAACTTCGCATTGACCATAAACTGGTCAACGCAGAAAGTCAAACAAAGTTTGACTTTCAGACTCGAAAAGCAATAAAAGAACGAAGGAATACTTACGAAGGGTCCCCGAATGCTAACCTCGATCCAAGTAGCTCAGGTATGAAACAAAGGTTTCAACTTAGAGCTTCTCAAATCAAGATTCTAGTGGGTTTTGCAATGGGGTGGGTTGGGTATTTATAGGATTCGTAGAGCCGTTAAGATCGTTCCTCGGAAACCGTGCTTTGATCTTGGCCATACACCTCAAGATAGTGGTTTTACAAAACCATTTGAGCCCACGGTATTGCCCAAAACCATGTGCACAAGTGAAAATGGACCAAATGCAATGTTTCTGTCCAGATGAGGCGCTCGCGTAGCGCCACTGCCTAGGCATGAGGTGCTCGCGCTACGCCACTGCCTACCAGTATCAGCAAAGTTTCAAAAATGGCAGAAATGGTCCCTGCAGCCCGTTTAAGCTATTTTCGATGCGTTTGAACCCCGTTAACCTCATTTCAAGGCTCTAAAATGAATTTAAAGTATAGGGAACTCAAAACATGCTCAAAAATATCTAGGATGTCGGTTCGTTTGGCCGTATGATCGCGATGTTCGCTTAATTACGACGGAATGCGCATAAGCGCGAAAAACGATCCAAAATGCGTGACGAAAGGATTTTTCTCATGCCAAACACTAAAATAAAATATTTTAGTGCTTACATAAATTTTTGGATGTCCGGATGTATTCAGAACGTAAGTTATGCGCGAAAATGCAAACTTGTGCACTTTTTGACGCTTTTAGTCCCTGAATGACCCAAAAGTTTATTTTAGCACACCGAACCCCTCAAAGCCTATTCCTAAGCTATGTAAAGGATATTTAGGGTATGTTTAAATTATGGTCATGTTCCGGAATGTTCGTTACAGTTCAAATTGGCATACTTTCGCAGTTTGTCAAGTTTAGTCCCTGTAAGCGAATTAACTTGATTTTGCCATACCAAAGCCTTCGAAACTTATTTCTAAGTTATGTAAAGGTTATTTAAGGTATGTTAAGCCTATTTCACTATTCCGGAGTGTTCGTTGCATTAAACTGGTTATATTTACGCATCAGTGCGCGTATAACCTTCCCGAAAGCGATTTAGAGTCCGAAATCGAACAAGAATTGATATGTGCAAATGATACACATATTTGTACAAATCCCAAGTATGAAATACAATATTTCATTGGTTTGGCATTTGTTTGATGGTTGAAGTGACACAGGTGTCACAGTCTCCCCTACTTTAGGAAATTTCGTCCCGAAATTATTTCGTAGGAGTCTATCTGTGGCTTAGTGTTAAGTAACAATTAAAGATAAGCAAGGCATAATCCTGTTATTTCTCTTTAACGGACATTTTTCAGAAATGAAAAATGAACGGAGTTATTTTCAACAGGCATTCTTCAGAAACGAAAAAAAAAGAACGGAATGAGTCATTTTCCACAACCTCTTCAGAAACGAAAATGAATGGAACGAGTCATTTTCTACAACCTCTTCAGAAACGAAAATGAACGGAACGAGTCATTTTCCACAACCTCTTCAGAAACGAAAATGAACGGAACGAGTCATTTTCCACAACTTCTTCAGAAACGAAAATGAACGGAACGAGTCATTTTCCACGACTTCTTCAGAAACGAAAATGAACGGAACGAGTCATCTTCCACGATTTCTTCAGAAACGAAAATGAACAGAACGAGTCATTTTCCACGATTTCTTCAGAAACGAAAATGAACAGAATGAGTCATTTTCCACAATTCCTTCAGAAATGAAAATGAACAGAATGAGTCATTTTCCACGATTTCTTCAGAAACGAAAATGAACAGAATGAGTCATTTCTAGACACACGACCAAACTTGCTGTGGTTTCTGTGCACTGAATTCTATAATTATGTATGCATCCATAATTACGCAATTCCTTGCACAGTCCGCACAATTTGTTTTGTAATGTGAAGGGGATAAAAATCAAACCTGTGATGAGTGTGACTAGACTACCATAAGGTCCTTTTAATTAGATCGACAAATGATCCTTTTAATTAGGCCACCAAGGAGTCCTTTCAGCTATCTCATCACATGATATTCCTAACCAGATATTTGGATCAATCTGTTTAACTAGACCACTCAAGGGGTCTAATTATGGAATAGTACAATATAATCCAAGGGTCTTTACTATCACGTAAAAGCCCATTGAGGATTTAATATAATACCTTTGGATATCCTACTATGAATCCCTTATACAAAGATATGGAAGATTCTACGAGGATTTGGATAACAAAACTTGGATTACACAAGAACATAAAAGGGAACACATAAGCACATAACCACATAATTGTTTAACTGTTATTATCTTGGCGCCTCGTGCTTTGTTTCTCTTGGAAGAAACGGGTACTTAGGATTTTCGTGGAAAACGCAAGAGACCATAAAATAGAAAAAAATCTTGGGGGGGGGGGGGTAGTTTGCTTTTCAAGGAATACGATTCCTTGATTGTCAGTATTGTAAGGGATATGTTCTTTATACATATAACCTCATAAAATACATTGTAATGTAAATAAAAGATTTATTTATAAACAATGATAACAACTGTTTCATGGACCTTGACAACAAAAGAAAATAATACATAAGACGTAATTATTTCTAAACGATGTTGTCTTCTAGTCAGTCAGATGCTCATCCTTGTGCTGGATTTGCATTAGCAAGCTTTGGGCAATTTCTTCGGAAATGACCCATCTCGCCACAATTGTAGCAAGAACCTGGTGGAAAGCGAGCTTGAGCAGGATTGTTGTCAGCTTGATTTGGTGCAACTGCTGCTACGCAAACTTTTGCTGTATGACCTTTACGTCCACAAATTTGGCATTCGCGGCACTTCACATTAGCATGATGATGAAGGTTACATTGGTTGCACAAGGGTGAAGTTCCATTGTATGGCTTCCTAGTAGGGGGTTGAGCAGGTTGATTGGGGACGGCTTGATCATTGTGAGTAACCATGGTGAAGTTCTGAGAAGCCTTTCGCTTCTTTGACTCCTTAGGGGATCCAGTCCGTACATCCATGGTCTTTGATTCCTCAATTGGTTTCGATTCCACGACCGGTTTCTTGTCACCTTTTCGAAAAAGCTTACGTTTCCTGATCTGAGATTCAGTCAAGGTTGCAGATAGCTCAATGGCCTGCCTAACCGTAGTGGGGTTACTACCAGTAACAATGTCCTGAACTGAGTCAGGGAGACCATCAATGTATTTCTCGATCGCCTTATCCAGAGGCGTAACCATGGTAGGACACAACAGGCTCAGCTCCTCATATCGATCAGTGTAGGCTCGATGTTCACCGCTGTCTTGCTTAAGATCGTCGAATTCCCTTTCCAATGCCCTGATCTCGTGACGAGGACAGAATTCCTTCATCATCAGTGCTCGAAGTTCTTCCCAAGTTTGAGCCAGTGCCACTTCGGCACCCCTATCTCTCACCACACCGTTCCACCATGTCAAAGCTCGTTTCTCAAAGACACTAGATGCAAAATCTACCTTTCGCTCGTTTGGACATTGAACATGCCTGAAGGTGCTCTCTAGACTCTCGAACCATTGCAGAAGTGCAGTCGCTCCTTGAGACCCAGAAAACTTTGATGGCTTAGCCGAGTTGAACGTCTTGAAGCTGCATAGGGCATTATTGTTGTTAAGGGCTTGGTTACATTGGGAAACGATGTTCGGGATTGCAGCAGTTATTTGCTGTGTAATGACAGCTACCAGATCTTCAATAGATACCGGATTTTCGCGTCGTGGAGGCATTCTAAAAGGGGAAACATGAAATGAAACGAGTGAGAGAATTAGACGAAAAGAATGAGATGAACAAATCTGATGAAAGCAAGGATAGTGGTCATTTGTTTGTTACTACAAAGCAACAAACGACCCCGGTGATTAATCAAAGTAAATAGGTCAAAAATAATGTATCGCGAAGACATGCTCGCCTATAAGTGAACACTCATCCCAAGAATTCCCAGGTAAGCACAACTGGTCTCGCGTCTGATGAGATATATACGAAGTGCTCGCCTAGACAGAAAACCCAGAATACAGGCATTCACCCTTCCAGTTTGCACGTGTTCACATTATTTAAAACCCAAAACCTTGACGAGATTTTGAAAACTCAAAGGGGTTCAAAACCTAGTAATCAATCATCCTAGAACAGATGATTAGTTTTCAAAGCGGTTTTGAAATTTATGTTCTTGTTGTGGTCGTCGCCTAAGGATAGGTGATGGTATTGTTTTATGACTAAACGCAAGTAAACTCGCGTTAGGGTCCTAAGAAGGTTATAGACTAGGTCAAAGCATTACTAATAACCTAATTCCCTATAACCATTGGCTCTGATACCATCTTTTCTGTCACACCCCGACCACGTGGAACAACCAAAGGTGGCGGAAAACGTCGGGGAGTGTTGTAACAGAATTAATTGTTTCAAATCCATGGCAATTGAAGTTTCGTTTTATTAATCAAACATGAAAGTTTACATTGTTTTAAACAGAAACAAAGAATACATGACATAAATTAACTAGTTATTGTCTCGTTTAAGTCACTAAGGCACAGGTCCGCCTAAGTATGTCTTGATAAGTCCTACGCATCATCTCCTGAAAACACATGTGAAAATAGGTACGTCAGCATAAAAATGCCTGTGAGATACATAGGTTTTGTGAAAACAGAATTCATGACTTATGTTTGAGAAAATGTTTAGTCATGAACCTTGTAATTTGCTTTGTCTTGTAAATCATTTGAAAAACGATAAGATCAGATGATATGTATAAATAAGAGAATAATGTATGGTTAAATGAATAACCATGTAAAATGAGTTTGTATAAGATAAGTTGTTTGTAAATCAATGTCTTGTGAAAAGTATGTTATTTGTATAAAATGTTATATGTCTCAAATTGAAATGATTCAAATAACGCTACAATATGTGATACCATACAAACACTTATATATAGGAAGTACCAGCGGCGTATCCACCGTGCTTGTATCATATTACATACGCCTCGTTACATAAATCACTTACTCAAACCAAACCATCAAGATGAAATGTTTAACAATTGTAGAAATGTTTATGTATAGTCAAATGTCTATTGTCAAATGTAAATCATGTCAACAAATACAACTTGTTCACACGGTTCAATAGTTACAAACGGTTCATATAATCAAAGGGTTACGACGGTTCACATAGTCAAATGGTTACAACGGTTCAAAATGTAGTATGATGTGTTCATATGCTGGATGAGCATATGCAACAGAAATGCAATGTAAAACAATGTACTAAGTATGCATGTAATGGACATACATAGCATAAGTGTAATGTAAAACAATGTACTAAGTATGCACGTAATGGGCATACATAGCATAAGTGTAATGTAAAACAATGTACTAAGTACGCACACAATGGACATACATAGCATGAAATGTAATGAAATCATGTACTATAATGTACTAACGAACATAACAAGTATATGATGTGAAAACAGGAAAGCACGAAAGTAACAAGTAGGCACATGTGTTTCACCCCAAAACAGTTTGGAAAATAGTAAAAGAGGGGTCTATGTACTCACTTGAGAGTGCTCAGTAGTCCTTGAGTGATAACCAAACAATGCTAGAGATCACGGATATCAAACGGTTCCTAATATAGGTAACTATGTTAATAACCGGACCTATATCGGAGGATCGGATAGAATGAGGGTTCGTAAACCAAACGAGTGTGGAGACTCGTGTAATATGGTTTAACAAAGCCTACATACTAAATGAAACCTGACATAAGTGCTTACGATCCATTACGACCCGTTTAGGTAGATTATGCTACTTTAACGCATCGTTCGCGTGAAACGCGTTCGGAACGTCTAACTAGTCCTATGACAAGTGTTATATGCCTAAACATGTTACTTAATCAGTTATGCGACAAAAGATTAGGTTACATATGCTTAATTACCGATTACACATGAAAAGGGTATTTTGGTAATTTACCTAAGGCATATATACTACCTATCATACAACTACTTAACGAAGCGACCATAAGGTATAACCTCGGAAGGTTATTCCCTATATACCATGGTCACCTAATGTATTTGGTCGGATCCTAATGATCGACCAAATGGTTCAGGTTCGAAGGTATAAGCGATTTATCAGATCGCTTACCCTACGACCCTAGACAACGTGGTAATCAGTAGGCATAGTCCCAAGGGACTATGACCATCGTGATTACAATCACGTTGCGAAGTTCAAATGAACTTCGCATTGACCATAAACTGGTCAACGCAGAAAGTCAAACAAAATTTGACTTTCAGACTCGAAAAGCAATAAAAGAACGAAGGAATACTTACGAAGGGTCCCCGAATGCTAACCTCGATCCAAGTAGCTCAGGTATGAAACAAAGGTTTCAACTTAGAGCTTCTCAAATCAAGATTCTAGTGGGTTTTGCAATGGGGTGGGTTGGGTATTTATAGGATTCGTAGAGCCGTTAAGATCGTTCCTCGGAAACCGTGCTTTGATCTTGGCCATACACCTCAAGATAGTGGTTTTACAAAACCATTTGAGCCCATGGTATTGCCCAAAACCATGTGCACAAGTGAAAATAGACCAAATGCAATGTTTCTGTCCATATGAGGCGCTCGCGTAGCGCCACTGCCTAGGCATGAGGTGCTCGCGCTACGCCACTGCCTACCAGTATCAGCAAAGTTTCAAAAATGGCAGAAATGGTCCCTGCAGCCCGTTTAAGCTATTTTCGATGCGTTTGAACCCCGTTAACCTCATTTAAAGGCTCTAAAATGAATTTAAAGTATAGGGAACTCAAAAAATGCTCAAAAATATCTAGGATGTCGGTTCGTTTGGCCGTACGATCGCGATGTTCGCTTAATTACGACGGAATGCGCATAAGCGCGAAAAACGATCCAAAATGCGTGACGAAAGGATTTTTCTCATGCCAAACACTAAAATAAAATATTTTAGTGCTTACATAAATTTTTGGATGTCCGGATGTATTCAGAACGTAAGTTATGCGCGAAAATGCAAACTTGTGCACTTTTTGACGCTTTTAGTCCCTGAATGACCCAAAATTTTATTTTAGCACACCGAACCCCTCAAAGCCTATTCCTAAGCTATGTAAAGGATATTTAGGGTATGTTTAACTTATGGTCATGTTCTGAAATGTTCGTTACAGTTCAAATTGGCATACTTTCGCAGTTTGTTAAGTTTAGTCCCTGTAAGCGAATTAACTTGATTTTGCCATACCAAAGCCTTCAAAACTTATTTCTAAGTTATGTAAAGGTTATTTAAGGTATGTTAAGCCTATTTCACTATTCCGGAGTGTTCGTTGCATTAAACTGGTTATATTTACGCATCAGTGCGCGTATAACCTTCCAGAAAGCGATTTAGAGCCCGAAATCGAACAAGAATTGATATGTGCAAATGATACACATATTTGTCCAAATCCCAAGTATGAAATAAAATATTTTATTGGTTTGGCATTTGTTTGATGGTTGAAGTGACACAGGTGTCACAGCAACATGTTTTAAAAGCATAGTTCAATACAAAGATATTGGCGAGTACACTAGTTTTGGACTCGTGGCTTATGTATAAAAGTATTTTCAATCCAACGTAGCATTTGGTATACAAGGTCAAACTATCATGTATAACAATATGTCAAACCCAAGTGCCCACTAGTATAATAGCATCCCTCGATGTAGCAACATCAAGACCGTAAAGTATGAATAATAGCATCCCTCGATATAGCAATAACGAGACCGTAAAGAATATAACTTAACAAAACCCCGTCGGGTGGTGTGCTACTCCTATAGCGCTATAATTGTTAAGGCGGGTTAACAAATAATATGAATTCTAGCATGAACCTAAGCATAACAAAGAAGGATTGAATAAATAAGGCATGTTTGTGAATCGTGCATTTTAACAAGTAAAACATGTTGCACCCAATATGTATTAAAAAGGAAAAATGGGTCAAGTGTACTCACAAAAATTGCATATGCTTTTCCGATTATCCAATTGTTGACGAGTAATGGATTAGGAGGTCGAATGTATAAGGGTTAAAGTTCAAGGTATGCTTAGAGTCGAGATCGGAATTTAAAACATAAGACTATAACATATGAAAGTAATCACCTAGTACATATGATACTTGTTCTTGACACTAGGAAACTCTAAGGAGTTTAAATGTTTTCATGGAACAAGGTTCCATTAGAATTGTGACAAGTTATCAAAGTCTAGGATGATATAATCTAGTACCTTGACATATGAACACTAGTTTATCATCAAAGATTCGATTATTCGGATAATATGTTTATGTATTATATAGATATACTAATATGTCCAATAGTTTAATAGTTCAAGCATGAGGTAGAAGATTAAAATCTTCATTTAGGTACATCTAAATGTCATAGAAATCATGTAGGAGGTAGGAAGAACAAGTTCTTCCATTTAGGCACCTTTAAGTGTTCACCACTACACATGATGTAAAAACATACAAGGAGGGTCATAAACTACAAGTAATACAAGAATATTAAACACTAATCTATAAGAAATCATCAAGCAATGTGTGGATTTTATATAGGACAACCCAAGTTAATCCTTAATCACACATACATCAAGTCTTGGACTTGAACATCACTTGTGGGTTAAACCATTGAGAAAACAGAAAGTTTGTGAGGATTAATCCTCTGATTTTGGATGTCTCAACCTTGTTTTTAAGCCTAACTAACCATAGAAGTGGTTATAAGCATAAGGACATAGGTTTGAGATGAGTTAGACTCAAGTTTGAACAAGTTAAGTAATGTTTGATTCAAAACAAAACAAGCAGTGAACTTTGGAGCATTTTTGCTGAAGTTCCAGGGACTTATTTACTGTGAAAAACCCATGGAATCGAAGCTAAGGTCAATCCAAGCATATAGGAAAAAGAATGGACTAAATCGGACAAGAAATGAAGAAGTTATGCTCATTTTCGTGAAGCTTGAAGAATCTGCTCGAACACTAAATTGCAACTACGTTTTAGGTGATTTGAGAGAGATTTAGGTGAGTTTTTAAAGTGTTTTGGGCTTGGAGTGGTGTGGTATTTATAGGGGAAGGGTTGGGATTAGTGGTTGTGAGTTTTTAATGCAAGAAACACTCATTGGGAGCAACAAACACACTAAAATGCCCAATCCCGTAAGGGGAAACAACTAATCTGTGGATTCTGCCTTTGGCGGGGCGCGAGAGAAACCAGGGACGGTGGCGGGGTGCCAGAGACCATCAGGTCTTCAAATCAAGTTTTTGAATTGACACTTTGGTCCCTTGAGTTTATATTTTTGGGTTTTAGGGTATTATGTAAAATTTAAACATAGTTTAAGGATAAATTAAGTATGATGAACATAAACTAAGTATAATTAGGCGTATGAATGTCGTATTTAAGTGCTAAAAAGACGTATTATGCATAAGTTTCACGTATTTGTAAGTTTGACACATAGTTTCCAAGATTTACGAATATGAATCAATTGCTTAGCAAAATCAAACGTATGAATATGTAAGAAGTAGGTTTAACACGAATTTAAAGAAATACGAGTTTTATTTATGAACCAAGTCCCGTATTCGATGAAAGAACGATTACAAGAACGCGAGATTTCCAAAAATAGAATCTCAAGCAATGGTTTCTAAATATGGAAAGTATGAAAACGCAGGGCGTTACACGACATATCTGAGCCACCTAAATTTTTAATCGATGTTATAGTATTTATTACACATCAGCCTCTAATATCAACTATTAGTTATATCAGTTAGTACTTTTAAGGGTATTTTAGTAATTATGTTATTATATTAATAAAAGGATTAAACCTAAAATTTTCCATTAGTTCGGCTAATATTTTTAAAATTCATAACTTTTAAATACTTTATTATTTTAAAAATACGGATTAGGATCAAATACAAAGGATCCTAATTGTAAGAAGGATTTATAGAGTGACAAGTGTCCAATAACCTAAAAAAACCCACTACACAAAAAAACCCATTAAAAAAAAAAACTTAAAATCCACCACCACCAAAAACCGCCCCCCACCCCCCACATCACCCACCAAAAGAAAATTTTTTTTTTTTGCCGAGGGGGTGGGGTTTAGGTTTTTGGGTGGTGGTGGGGTGGGGTGAGGTATAGTTTTTTTTTTTTTTGGGGGGGGGGGGGGGTGGGTGGGGTTTAGGTTTTTGGGTGGTGGTGGGGTGGGGTGAGGTATAGTTTTTTTTTTTTGTTTTTTTTGGGAGGGGGGTGGGTGGGGGGGGGGGGGGTTTAGGTTTTTGGTGGTGATGTAGTGGGTTTAGTTTTAGGTTATTGGACACTTGTCACTCTATAAATCCTTCTTACACTTCTTACAATTAGAAGCCTTTGTAGAATAACTTGACCCTTAAAAATACATCATAAATTTAAACACTTTTTTTTTATTTTTAATATGTATATAATAATATTGCTATATTTTTCTCTAAACGACGTCTTTCTATAGTACTAAAAATAGCACTTCAAAACAAAGTGTGTTGGTTTCGAACTTGTTGATTATGCATGTAGTATGTACTAGTTTCAAACTTCTTTTGTGTTAGTTTCGAAATTGTATGTGCTCGTTTCAATGTTGTCCGTGCTAATTTCGAACTTGTGTTGTGTTGTTTGTACTAGCTTTAAACTTGTTTGTTCTAATTCTGATTGTACTGGTTTCAAAATTGTATGTGATGGTATGCTAAAACAATAAATGAAAAACAATTTTCTAACTTAAGAACAATAGTTTTGAGACTGAGATTGAAGTACAATGAATTAATTTTATTTTTTCGTTGAAGAATATCATATAATTAAAAAAATGTTTCTATAATTGTAAGGGACTTACATGTATCTAATATAATTAAAATTACTACCCTTTCACTAAAAAAATTTAGATGTCATGTCTCAAATTTATATTGGTTCTTATTGTTTTTACACAAAATAATGTTTGTATTTGATTCTCCACCAATAGTCGAAGGATGAAAATTTTACTTTTATAACTGGAAAAAGGGTAAACTTGGTCATGGTGGTTAATATGTATAATGAAAAATGATGGAGACTAATTGATAGAGATAGATGAGTTCATAAAAAAATAAGGGGTTTGTGTTATTACTCTCATCTTTCTAGGCATGAGCCGCCAATGTAGTTGTGTTAGATGATGATGTTTTTTTGGGAAAGATATTGTTTGTAATAAATAAAATAGGTTAAAATACGAAGGAAAAACAAATTCTAATATGGGTTAGAGTTGAAATAAAGTGAAAGATAAGGAACATGAGAAGAAAAAAATGGTTAGGTGTTCTCATTGGAAATTGGTATCTTAACATAATGCATCTTGTTTGATTCGTGGAGTTAAATTGGGTTGGAATTGTAAAACTTTTCATCATAATCATGCTTGGTTGATTAATGATAGAATTCAAAACATAGGGTGTGGTCATAATTCTCATGGCTACCATAACCCTTCACATCAGTGTCACATGTTACTTGTTTCTAATCCATTATCTAAAACCACTATCATAAGGTATTTTTTGGTATGGGGTAATAGAATAGATGCGAGAATAGAATGGACGAGGTAATGGAATGAATGAGGGAATGCAATGGATCAATACCATTTCATGTCTTGTTTGGTTACCATGTGTGAATTGAATGAATTATTATTGTGTAATGTATGGTAGGCAAGAAAAACGAAAGAATAAAATCAGCGGTGAGCGGTGGTGGTGGTCGGTGGTAGTGATTGTGGGTGGTTTATAGGTGGCGATGGTGGGTGGCGGCAGCAGCGATAGGTGGCGGCGGCGAGTGGTGGTGCGGTAGCAACGACGGGTGGCGACGGCGGCCATCGGTGGTGGTTGGTGGCGATGTGTGGCGGCGTCGACGGTGGTAGTGGGTGGCGTTGGCGGCAGTGGTGGTTGGTGGCGGCAGTGGGTGGCAACGGTGGCGGGTGGATGGCGGCGGCGATGACGTAGGTGGTGGTGGGTGGTGGGTTGCGTTTTTAATAATGGTGTAAGAGGGGATGTAATGAAAAAAAACATGGAAGGTGGTTGGAATGGTTTTGAGGGAATAGAATGCCTTATAGAATGGGTGATTCCATTCCAATGACCAACCAAACACATTTTTCTTCATTCCCTTTGTAATGACCCATTCCATTACGCCTCTCATTCGTGCATACCAAACACTACCTAAGGGTGTGGTTATGATCAAAACCACTATTCTCTTATTTTAATTTATTTTTCGTGAAAAAGAGAAGGAAATATTAAAAAAAAGGAACGGAGGCTCTTAGATGAGACAATGGGGTGGTGTAGTAATCCATTAATGGTCTTACGTGGCGATTGATGACCCAAACCATGTCCCCACACCATTTAGTCTAATGGTTGAATATTACCGAAGAGACCTTCACCAAATCCTATCCAAAACCAATTTCTCACCACGTTTTGAAATAGAAAAACGCATTACACATTCCAAAAATGAAAGAACAAAAACAAGAACATATGCATTAGAACAAAATCAAAGAACAAAAGCTAATAAAGCAAGAGACGAGACATGTGGATTTATGCTTCGTAGTACTTATACCAATACACAATTCTTGATTCTTATATCATGACCAACTTAGAATTACCAATTTCTTCTTGAGAATTTATGAAAATTTAATCCTCACACTTAGACCTTTTATACATGAATGTGTAACACCTCGAAAATTTTCATCCAATTATGCGACAACACGTGTCCCGAATCTCCAACTAATCCCGACTATGTGGAAGGAGAGGGAATTTTTCGTTCAACTATGTAACGACACGTATCCCAAATCTCCAACTAATCCCGACTATATGAAAGGAGAGGGACCTATATTAAATACGTTGACTGAAACGTGTCCTGAATTCTCAAACTAATCCCAGCTATGTGGAAGTGGAGAGGGACTAAAAATGCCATAATGGAAAAAGAATCAAAGTCCGAGGACTAAAAATATTAAATAATAATAAAAAAATATAAGTTCAGAGGTCCCCTTACGGACAGTAAAAACTACCTCTTATGGTCCGCAGGGGGATTTAAATATTTATGATGTGCCAAGGTCCCTTACGGACCGTAACCATATATCCTTACGATCCGTAAGGATTTTGGAAAATATGGCGGTGGAACCAGACTGCTTACGGACCGTAAGCGATGACCCATACAGTCCGTAAGGCAGTCGCTGACAGCAAACTCTTGGCTGGATAGCAACCTTGCTGCATTTTTTACACCTATCCTTCGTTTTGCCACACTTCACTATATCATGACGCATAGCATGACACTAATCATATTCTTAACACCCCTCATGACACTTGTCATGTTCTAATCATTTTAGAATTAGTATAAATAGGACTAGTTGTTCATAAGTTTTTCACACCTTTCATTCTTTCTTCCTCTCTCATTTAGAGCTACTCCTAATTATTTGGAGCCTCCTCCCTGAAGTTCTAAGCTTTCTTTGAACATAAGTAAGTGTTCTCTTTCAGTTCTTTTCCATTCCTAGTCTAGTTAATTGCTGAAAGTCGAGCAAATTGACTTTTGCTTTGACTTTCGGTTATGACCATTTCGGTCAAGCCAAAGTTCGAATCAAACATGGCTGCGTGATCGTAATAATGAAGGTGTTAATCCCTTGTAATAGCACCCTCTGAAGATCACGTTAAGTAGGTGAAATGACAAGTCAAATTTATATTAAATAAAAAGGGTCAAAATTGTAAACTTCGTAAATTACGCTAAATAACTTTTTAACTATCAAAACCTTAAATGTTGACATCATATCAGCTTATAAAACATATTAGGACATGTTTAATCATGTCCAACTCGTCATTTCTTATTTAGAGCTTATTCCGTAGTCGAAAGTCAAACAGTTGACTTTTCCTTTGACTTTTGATTCTGACCCGTTTGGTCAAGTTTAGGACCCGATTAGGATTTGTTATATGACCATAATATTGGAAGGAATAACCCTCTGAGGTTATACCTTCGGGTCATGTCGTTTGATGGGTTTATTGACGAGGCAATATTATATACTTTTATAAATGTCAAAAATGCTCTTATGGTGTAAAAATGGTTTTTAAACCAATGAGGCATATAATTTGACCTCAAGGTTGATTATATAACATTATTAAAAATATTTTGACATAACGGACTCGTCATAAACATATTCGACTACCCAATACCGCCTATGCGCATATGACTAGTTTAACTAATATAAAATATATAAACGAGTCGAAACGGGTCAGATGATTTCAAAACAGAATGCTTGGTTAAATAACCTTTATCCAATAAGGCATTGCACTCGGATTGGTATAAACCACATTTTTTCTGGTCTACGCTTGATCTAGCGAAACCAAATCAATTCTTAAGTAACGGGTTATGTCAAAGGAACTAACCTATGACCCATATACATTCTAACAAATAACTAATCCCCCAGCTGTCACAAAAGTTAGTAGTTCGGCTCCCAATGAATTGGGATCCATTATCACAAACAATTTCAGAAGGTATGCCAAATCTAGTAATAATGTTTCTTTTGATAAAGGATATAACTTCTTTCTCCCTAACTTGTGCAAAGGCTTCAACTTCTATCCACTTGGAGAAGTAATCAGTCATGGCCAACATAAATACTTTTCCTCCTGGTGCCTTAGGAAGTTTGCCAACTATGTCCATTCCCCATCTCATGAATGGCCAGGAAGAGGATATAGGATGCAGAAGCTCCGCTGGTTGATGAAGGATATTGCTATGTCTTTGGCAAGCATCACATTACTTTACATATTCCACAGCATCCTTCTTCATTGTAGTCCAATAATATCCTGTTCTAAGGATCCTTGAGAATAGTGCTATGCCCCCAGTGTGGTTCCCACAATCTTCTTCGTGAAAATCCTTTAAAACTTCTTGAATTTCTGGATCCTCAATGCACCTTAGATATGGACCTACAATAGATCGTTTATATAAGATGTTATTCAATAATGTAAATTGAGATACCTTGATTTTGAAAGCTCTGGGATTTTCTCCAGCAGGAATCTCTCCATGTTGTATATATCTCAGGATTCGAAGGATCCAGGATCCTGCATTTGATTGTGAATCATCACTAGGTACAATTGAAGAATCATCCACTGTCTCCATGGCTATGTTATCCTCAATAGCAGGGGTTAAGATGTGGATAATGGGTATCTTAACATCTTCTGGAATCTTCAAAGATGATCTAAGGTTAGCTAAGGCATCAGCTTCTGCATTTTCTTCCCTGGGTACCCGTGTCAAACTAAAAGAAGCAAAAAAGTCTGCCAATTTCTTGACTATCTCAAGTTATTTGATTAGCCTTTCACCTTTGACAGCATAAGAACCATTATAATGGTTAGTAATTAATAAAGAATATACATGTACCTCAAGATACCTGATTCTCATATGCTTGCCAATTTGCAAACCCGCTATTAAGGCTTCATATTCAGCCCCATTATTAGTGGTTTGGAACTCACAAGCAATTGATTGGGGTATAATGTCCCCCTGTGGCGATTTTAGTAGTATGCCTAGTCCAGTTCCCTTGACATTTGAAGCTCCATCTGTGAAGAGTATCCAAGGATCCTTTGTCTCTTCAAGTTGTTGAACTTCCAATTCAGCTTCCCTTTGTAGATCACTACTGAAATCAGCCACAAAGTCAGCTAAGGCTTGGGATTTGATGGCAGTTCTTGGTTCATATTTAATGTCATATGCACTAAGCTTGACTGCCCATTTTGCCATCCTCCCTGACATTTCAGGTTTTCTGAGTACATTCTTGATAGGAAAATTAGTTTTCACAATAATTGGATGAGTTTCAAAATAACGACGTAATTTAGTAGTTGCCATGATTAAAGTAAGAATAAGTTTCTCTAAGTGAGAATACCTGGACTTAGCATCAAGTAGACTTTTACTTACATAGTATACTGGATGTTGAGAACCTTCATGATCCTTAACAAGGACCGCACTTACTGCCTTAGTAGAAACAACTAAGTATAAGGATAATGTTTCCCCATTTTCTGGTTTCATTAAAGCTGGAGCTGAGGATAAGTAATCCTTGAGGGCATTCTCATTATTTTCAGTCCATTCAAACTTTTTATTCTTTCTCAGGATATCATAGAACCCTTTGCATTTCTCTGATGACTTTGAGATGAATCTGTTCAAGGCTGCAACTCTTCCTGTCAACCTTTGCACATCCTTAGCATTGGCAGGAGACTTGATGTTCACAATAGCCTTGATTTGTTTTGGACTTGCCTCTATCCCCCTCTTTGTCACCATGTAACCTAAGAATTTACTAGCTTTTACTCCAAAGTGGCATTTGGAAGGATTCAATTTCATGTTGTATCTATCAAGGATATCAAATGCTTCTTCCAAATCCTTAAGGTGATCCTCAACTCTTTTGGACTTACCCACCATGTCATCTACATAGACTTCCATTGTGTGTCCAATATGTTCTTTAAACATCACATTTACTAGCCTTTGGTATGTAGCACCTGCATTTCTTAGTCCAAAGGGCATAACAATATAATAATAGATACCAATAGGGGTCATAAAAGCTGTATCCTCTTGATCAGATGGTTCCATCTGAATTTGTTGGAATCCAGATGAAGCATCCATAAAAGTTAACAACTCATGACACGCTGTAGCATCCACCATGGAGTCAATGTGGGGTAGAAGGAAAGGATCCTTGGGACATGCTTTTTTAAATCAGTAAAGTTAACGCATACCCTCTGTTTTGGTCAAAAATCAAGCAATGATAATGCAACCAAACTTTCTGTTGTGAGGTATGATGCTTGAATTGATGAACAACAATAAGGATCACTCTGAAATGTAATGAACAAGTGACACGAAGATTTATACGAGGAAAAAGCCCTTGATCAATGAATGATCTCCGGCATAAAAAACCTCGGGTGATGGAAATTACCGATCACCAACTCAAATTAAACAAGAAATGTATTACAACTTTGGATGATAGCGAGCTAAGTACAAGGATCACTATAGTGTATTGTGTAAAAAAGTGTGTAATCGCCAAGTGAATTAACGAGAGCTGGTGAGAGCAGTTGTAAGAGTGTGTGTAGCCAAAAATAGCCAAGTGTTTTCTAATTAGCTCGCTACCCCTTTAAAAATGGAAAATATCTACACTAACTAACATTCCGCATATCATGCAAGTCCCCCACGAACTCCATAATGTCCACTTCAGGTAAGCACGTGCGAAATTAGTCATGGAATATGCTCCAGGAATGTCGCCAAGACCAAGTACAAGCTCGTACTCCTGCAAAACAATACCATATTCAAAGTAGACAATCGTTAGTATAAGGATCCTTAAGATGATCCATGATCCTGATCCTGAAACACTTCTGAGGATCACTAACTCAAACAGAAGTGAGGATCACCAAACCCAACAGTAATTGAGGATCACAGGTCATTGAGAAATCCTCCCCTAACAATTTCCCCAAAAATATAAGGAGTAATTATGTAAATAAACGAGTTGTATTTTGTTCTTATCCGCAATTAACCAACGAATAACTAGCCGTTGTAATCGGACTAGCCGTTACGAACATGACGTCACTGAGGTGACTATCCTGCAAAATCATCATTATAAATAGGAGTTAGAGATAGGGATCAATCCGCATTTAAATTCAAGAGAAACTCCCTTTAAATTCATATCCGAAGATCAAGCAGGTATCTCTCTTCCTCTTCTTCCTTTACGTTTTCTTTCTCTGCTCCTTCTTTCTTCACCTTCTTCATAATCAAGATGATGCTAAGATCCTCACCGGCCAAGGATCACAAGAAGGACAGTCCTCTTAAGAGCCAGGGGATCATCAAAGATTTGGCGAATGAAAGGTGCTGCTTCACTGATCCACAAATAGACAAAATCCGCCGTTGCTTTCTGGTAAACACCGATTTCAAGCCATTTGACCCCACCATTCTAAGTGATTACGTTTCTGAAACTTGGGTAGCTTTCCCGGTCACACCGTTCACAATAGGATACACGTATCCTTTCCCTGAATTCACCCAGTCTTTCTTCTCCCTCACCGGCATCTCCTACATTCAAGCTATGCCAATGATCTGGAGGGTCTTATATACCCTCGAAAGGATCAATGAGCAAGAAGGAATTGCCCTAGGAATGTCGGAGTTGGCAGAGATGTATGATCTCACAACATTTGGATCCCACCGATATCTATTCAAGCGTAAACCCAGTGAAGAACACCCCATCTTCAAAGCCACTAAGAATGATACTAACTGGAAACAGAGATTCTTCTTTATCAGAAGGGATTATCTCTCTGATGGAAAGGATCTGCCAAGGAAGTGGACCACCCATGGTAGGGTAGAGGATCCTGAGAAGGATCACCAGATAACCTTGTTTTTGTATAAGGATCACTAACACCCTTTTTGTTTCCATTGTACAACTATCTCTGTTTCGCACCTTATACCATCACCTGCCACCAAGGAAAGGCTCGCTGCTTTCAGAAGACTTGATCCTGCAACAAGGTCATTCAAAACAAACACCCAGGATTCACAAGAAGTATCCTCAGGTTCTGTCACTATGTCAAGTAAGTATCCTGTTTTTTGTATAGTTAAATGTTTAAATAAATAGTTAAATAGAAGTAAGATAAGGATACTTATTTGTTTTGGGTGTGTAGGTGCCGGGAAATCCTCAAAATCTGCCTCCAAATTCAGTGTCACTAACCTTGACACTGTCAAATCCTCAAAGAAAAAGTCTGCTGCTAGCCCCTCCGTCGTAATCCCCAAGGCAACCACTTCAAAGGGAAGAGGTAGAAAGAAAAGAAAGACCTCTGAAGCTGACAACCTACAAGGCTTGCCTCTGATCCGCCATCAGTTCCTTGAGTATTTCGCAGATGTAAGGATCACTGACTTAGCTTAGTTATCCTGCCCATTTGAGGATCACTTGACCCTAATCTTTGCATTGTCTTCTTTGTAGAAATTTGCGGAGATTGAGGACTATGTTGGGAATGTTGAAGAGCTTGAGGAGAAGTACTCTGACCTCCAAAAAGTGGCGGTGCTCAAGGATCACAAGATTGCTTCCCTTGAAAAGGACCTCAATGATGCCAAGACTCAGATAGTTGCCACCCAGATCAATGCTGATTATGAGAAGCATGAGATCACACAGGATGCTAAAGTCTCCGCTGCCATTGCCATGTACAAGACCAAACTGCAGATGGCCCAAGAAGCTCAGGATCCTGCCTTTGACAGGAGTAACTGGGACATGGAGAGCTGGAAGGCTAGGCTGGCTGAGTTGGAGGATGAGGATGAGGCTGACGAGGTTCTGGCAATCGAGGCTAGTGGCAGTGGCAAGGATCATGCGAAGGATACTGGAGCTGAAGGGGATGATGATGCAGCGAAGGTGTAGGCTGCATGAATGGGCGATGAAGGACATTTCTAGACGTAGCCGGAGCCCATTTTTCTTTTAGGTTTGGTTATGGTTTTTGTTTTGATGATGTTTTTGTTGAACAATGACGGGTTGTACTTAAACAATAGTAATTAGGGCTAAGGATCATGGATCCTTCGAACAACAGGTAGGATTACAAATGGTGGAGGGATCCTCTGTTTGGGGGATGAAGCCATTGTGATCCTGCCGTCTTTTGATTCCTGCACTACCAAGACCCTTAGACAATGGACACCCTTTGCCAACCCATGTGGACGGGCCACGTTTTGCTGGTAGAAACGTGGGTTGGCAATTTTGACAACCTTAAAGGGTTTAATCTTTTGTGAATAAAATAACTTTAACTTTTTGGCTTATCCTATGTTGATATCCTTGTTAATATTTTACTTTCCAACTGTTGTGATGTTCATTTTCTTTAAACTCATCAGGTAAAGGAAAAAATTTAAGAAATATCCCCAAAAAGTTTAGGATATGATCAAGGATCACATATCCCATTATCGATAAGTTCTGAAAAGTAATATAGTTTAAGAATCATAAGTTCAGTTGTCAAAGGATAAGGGTTATTCAAATAAATAATGAATAAAATCAAAATAGTTAAGGATCATACCTGAGGATCCAAGTTAGGATCCTAACCTTTAACACTTATTATCAGGATAACCCAAAAGACAAACCTTAGTAGAAGGTAAGGATCAAGGATCCTTGGTCGTTTATCTCCAAAAACCTGAAATAGGATACAACTTGGGACTAAGCCAACATAAGATAAGAGTTAGTAACTGGGGACAAGCCCAACAATTCTGGGGACAAGCCCAATATACTAGGGACAAGCCCAAAGGATAACTGGGGACAAGCCCAAAGGATAACTGGGGACAAGCCCAAAGGATAACTGGGGACAAGCCCAAAGGATCGTATGTAAACTGGAGTATGGCCCTCACTGGCGACTATCCAAACTTAGTGACATGAAAATGCCAAAACCTTAGCTAACGTGAAAACGTTAGAAACCTTAGGAACGGATGTATGGTACGTCTACCATTATACGTAGGATTCTGAATATAGCCAGTACAATGAAATTGTCAGCCCCTAAAGCGAGTACTGGTCCCATTGCCATGAACTATATCAGGATCATCGTGCGCTACTGGCGAAACTGGGGACATGCCCAAACTGGGGTCAAGCCCGAATAACTGGGGTCAAGCCCAAATAACTGGGGTCAAGCCCAAATAACTGGATACTTCTGTGGATACTCAATCCTCAGTTAAGGATACCTGAACCTTCAAAACTCAGAATCAAGTGAAAGGAGGATAAAGGATGCAGGATCCTTATCCTTATATAAGAGAATAAAAGAATGAAATAGTTTGAGATTAGAAGATTACCAAGATGAGGATCATCGTGCGCTACTGGCGAAACTGGGGACAGGCCCAAACTGGGGTCAAGCCCGAATAACTGGGGTCAAGCCCAAATAACTGGGGTCAAGCCCAAATAACTGGATACTTCTGTGGATACTCAATCCTTAGTTATGGATACCTGAACCTTCAAAACTCAGAATCAAGTGAAAGGAGGATAAAGGATGCAAGATCCTTATCCTTATATAAGAGAATAAAAGAATGAAATAGTTTGAGATTAGAAGATTACCAAGATGAGGATCATCCGTTCTATAAGGATCCTTCAAGGATACTTGTTAGGTAAGGATCATGGATCCTTGTCACATAAAGTATTTCTTCAAATGGACAGCATTCCAAGCTCTTGGTAGCAAATCACCTTCCATTGTTAGCAATCGGTATGCCCCATTTCCTGCTTCAGCCTCAATCAAATAGGGGCCTTCCCATTTTGGTGCCAACTTTCCATCAGCAGGATTGGTGGTATTCTGAAATGCTTTCCTTAATACCATATCACCAACTGTGAATTTCCTGATCCTGACATTTTTGTTGTAGGCTCCAGCCATCCTTTGTTGATAACTAGCCATCCTTATCCTTGCCAAATCCCTGATTTATTCTATAGTATCCAAGTCTTGAACCAAGTTTTCAGCATTCTCTTCAGGATCACGAATGCTTGTTCTTGCAGTTGGAACCACCATCTCTGTAGGGATCACTGATTCTGCCCCAAATACCAAAGAAAATGGAGTTTGGCCTGTGGCATTCTTGGGAGTTGTCCTATCAGCCCAAAGCACATAAGGTAGTTCTTCTGCCCATTTTCCTTTCTTAGATCCAAGCTTCTTCTTCAAATTGTTGATGATGATCTTGTTGGATGATTCTGCCTGACCATTAGCTTGTGGGTGGATTGGTGTTGATGTTATCATCTTATTCCCCCAGCTGTCACAAAAGTTAGTGGTTCTATTCCCAATAAATTGGGATCCATTATCACAAATAATCTCAGAAGGGATACCAAATCTAGTAATAATGTTTCTTTTAATAAAGGATATAACTTCCTTTTCTCTGACTTGAGCAAAGGCTTCAGCCTCTATCCACTTAGAGAAGTAATCAGTTATAGCAAGCATGAATACTTTTCCACCAGGTGCCTTAGGAAGCTTTCCAACTATATCCATTCCCCATCTCATGAATGGCCAGGAAGAGGATATAGGATGCAAGAGTTCTGCTGGTTGGTGAAGGATATTACTATGCCTCTGACAAGGATCACACTTCTTGGCATACTCCACAGCATCCTTCTTCATAGTGGGCCAATAGTATCCTGTCCTCAGGATCCTTGAGAATAATGCCCTGCCCCCAGTGTGGTTTCCACAATCTCCTTCATGGAAATCCTTTAGGACTTCTTGGATTTCAGGATCCTCAATGCATCTTAGATATGGTCCTGCAAGAGATCGTTTATACAACATATTATTCAATATTGTAAATTGAGATACCTTAGTTTTGAAAGCCCTTGGGTTTTCTCCTGTAGGAATTTCTCCATGTTGTATGTATCTCATGACTGGGAGGATCCATGATCCTGAATGAGATTTAGTATCATCACTAGGGATCACTGCAGAATCCTCTCCTATCTCCATAGCTACATGATCCTCGATAGCAGGGGTCAGGATATGGATAATAGGGATCTTGATATCCTCAGGGATCTTCAAAGATGATCCTAGATTGGCTAATGCATCTGCTTCTGCATTCTCTTCCCTTGGTACCTGTGTCAAACTAAAGGATACAAAAGAGAGTGCCAATTCTTTGACTATCTCCAAATATTTGATTAGCTTTTCACCTTTAACAGCATAGGATCCATTAAAGTGATTAGTGATCAATAAAGAATCTACATGTACCTCAAGATACCTGATCCTCATTGTTAGGGGGGATTTTCTAACAATTAGTGATCCTTATTCGTTATCCTAATTAATGATCCTTACTTCTGTGACAGGTGGTGATCCTCAGAAGAGCTTCAGGATCAGGATCATGGATCACTTTAAGGATCCTCATACTGACGATTGTTTATTTGATTTTTGTATTACTTCGCAGGAGTAATAAACGTGACTTGGTCTTGGCAACGGTAACAAGGAATATTCCACGAGTATTTCGCACACGATTGACCAGAAATGGACGTTGTGGAGAACGTGGGAGCTTGGCACGAAAGTCGGATAGTTAGTTAGTGTAGTTAACTTCTGATTTAAAAGGAGTAACTAGCTAGAATTAGAACACTTAGTCATTTTTTTTGCTACACGCACTCTCATACTCGCACACTTGAAGCTCTCGACGAACATTCATTCATTTTCACTCACTTTTACACATTTCACGATAGTGATCCTTGTACCTAGCTCGTTACTATCCGAAGTTGTAAACATTTATTGATTTATTTGAGCTTGGTGATCGGTAGTTTCCATCACCCGGGGTTTTTTGTGCCGGAGATCAACTCTTGATCAAGGGCTTTTTCCCCGTATAAATCCTTGTGTCATTTGTGCAATTTACATTAAAGTGATCCTTGTCATTGTTCTACATTTCAAGCATCATACCCCGTAACAGAGAGTTTGGTTGCAATATCCTCATCAGATTTTTTTGACCAAAACAGTTTGGCGCCCACCGTGGGGCAATTGGTGCTTCATCCTTAGAAAAATTCGCATTTCTGTGCTCATTTCAGTTCACTACAACCAAGCAAATGGCTTCCTCAGCGAAGAATGCTTCAAATTTGATGCCCTCATTCGCTTCCTCACAAGGCGTTCCCCCTTTGCCTCCACCACCTTCTGGATCCCAGAAGAATGCTGAGAATGCTGCGAAGAAACCGACTCCCATTTTCTCAAAACCTCCAACTTCTTCTGCTTCTTACACTCCCACTACTAGTGACATGTTTACTTTGATTTTGCAGATGAAGGATCAGATACGGCAGCAGGATAAGACCAATGAGAGGATTCTCAAAGAAATCGGAGATCTCAAGAAACAAAAGACAACGGCAGAGGATCATTCCCCACTGGTGCCAAAATCTTTGAATTTTGATACTCCGGTGATTACTTCTCAGCCATCAGTGGTTCCAGATGTTCAATATGTGGGTGGACCAAAAGGAGTGCACTACGGAACAACAACAGTGACTCAGGCTTTGGGTTCCTATTTCCAGCCAGCAGGATCCTATCCTCAGTATATAGGATCCTTCATGAATGCAGGAGGTTATTCAGGAGCGCAATAGATTCAAGGATCCTCCTTTGTTCCAGGATCATCCCAGGTGCAAGGATCCTCCTTTGTTCCAGGATCATCCCAGGTGCAAGGATCCTCCCTTGTCCCAGGATCATCCCAGGTTCAAGGATCCTCCTTTGTTCCAGGATCATCCCAGGTTCAAGGATCCCCCTTTGTTCCAGGATCGCCCCAGGTTCAAGGATCCTCCTTTGTTCCAGTATCATCCCAGGTGCAAGGATCCTTCTTTGTTCCAGGATCCTCCCAGTTTCATGGATCCTTCCAGGTGCCAGGATCCTTGAGGAGTTTGCAAACAGGAAGTTCAGATGTCCATCAGGGAGATTTTATTCCAATGCAGACCAATGCTTCTACTGGTCCCTCGATCATTTCAGAGCCCCAACAATATGGATTAACATCCATTCTTCCTAACTTGAATCCAATGGGAGGTAACACTTTTAATAATTCTCATACTACTAACCATGGTCTTATGCAGGATCCAGGTATCAATCATGCCATGGCCAGAGAATTGCAAAAGCTAAAGGATATGATATCAAGTGTTCCGGGAGTGGTCAAACCTATCCCAGAGATTGCAGATGGGAGCCACAAGATATCTCGTTTTGCACCACCAATCTGTGATGCTGAGATACCCAAGAGGTTCCATGTGCCAACAATGAAGCTGTATGATGGTTCGACGGATCCTGAAGAACACATAGCACAATACAGGGAGAGGATGGAGATCAATCCAATCCCAAAAAGGTTAAAGGAAGCATGCCCATGCAAGGGATTCGGATCCACTCTTACTGGATCAGCTCTCAAATGGCTGCTAAGTCTTCCCCCCTACTCTATTACCTCATTTGCTAATCTAGTTAACTTGTTTAATAATCAGTTTTCTTGTAGTAGAAAATTCGAACGATTAAGTAGTGATTTATATAGGATAACCCAGGGTCATAATGAATCATTAAGGGATTACATTACCAAATTCAGTAAAGAATCCTTAGACATTCCCAACTTAGATATAGCCACGGCTGTTGAGGCCTTTAAAATGGGATTGCTTAGGGATTCGTCGTTCTATGATGATCTTGTTATGACACCATGCAGGAACTTAGATGAGGTAAGAACCCGGGCACTTAGGTTCATCCGGCTAGAGGATGACAAGAGGATCCAGGAGAGGTTAGCAGGATCCTCAAAGCAGGAAAAGCAAGGATCCTCATTCAGGAACAACAAGTTCAGATCCTACAACAGATCTGATAACCAGAACGTGCATTCTATTGATCAAGAAGAGGATGATGAGGATTATCCTCCAATTTCTGAATATTGTTTTTCTGTTGATAACAATGAACTAATCCTTGCGATGCAGAATCTAGGTGATAAAGCTAGATGGCCCAGAAAAAATGATAGGCCAGCTGCAACTAAGGATAAATCAAAGTGGTGTGCATACCATGAAGATTTTGGGCATCTCACAGAAGAATGCATTGCACTAAGAAAGGAAATTGGATACTTGTTGAGCAAGGGGCATCTAAAAGAATTGTTGGGAAGAAAAAAGTCATGGACTCAGGATCCTGAAAGGATCCCTGAGAAGGCTCCAGCCCCTCCAGCAGATGCACAAGTGATAAACTTTATTTCTGGAGGATCAGACATTTGCGGCACATCCTTCTCAGCGGCTAAAAGGCATGCAAAGGAAACTAAAATGGATAACGGAGAAAGACCAGTTCGAACATCAAGTGTCTCCGAAGGAAAAGTCATAACTTTTGATGAGGATGATCGTGTGGATATCCAGGATCCTCATCACGATGGTTTAGTTATTACTCTTTTCATTTCTAACCATTTTGTCTGCAGGATCCTTATAGACGGAGGAAGCTCAGTGAACATTATCCAGCTTGATGTTCTAAAGAAGATGGGAATTCCTGAATCAGATATCATACCAAGATCCTCCGTGCTTGTGGGATTTAGTGGTGAAACTAAGAATACCCAGGGGGACATTAAACTCCCAATATATATTGAAGGCCTACACTCTTATAAAAAATTTTGTGTTATTGACTGTTTATCTTGTTGCAATGTTATCCTTGGCAGGCCCTAGATACACGATATGAAAGCAGTCCCATCTACCTACCATCAATGTGTGAAGCTCCCTAGTCCTTGGGGAATAGTGAAGATTGATAGTGATCAGCAGGAGGCTAAGAATTGCTACACTTCATCGATGAAACCAGCCTCGAAGTCAAGGGAGCAATAGCAATCAAGGTATCCTCCAAGGGACGTCTTGGAGGCAAGAGAGCAGGATGTGGTAGAAATCCTCATGGATCCCGATGATCCTGAATCCAAAATCTATATTGGATCAGGGATCCTTGGTAAAATGAAAGAAGACCTCGTATCCTTCCTTAAAAGGAGAAAGACTACCTTTGCATGGAAACACGAAGACATGACTGGTATATCCAAAGATGTAATCACTCATAAACTCGGCATTGACAGGTCCTTCAAACCAATCCACCAAAGGAGAAGAAAGTTTGCACCGGAAAGGAATGCCATTATCCAGGAAGAGGTAGAGAAATTGCTCCGGGCAGGTATGATTAGAGAGGTCAAGTATCCAAGATGGTTGGCCAATGTGGTTGTTGTTCAAAAGAAAAACGGAAAGTGGAGGGTATGTGTCGATTTTACCGATTTAAATAAGGCATGTCCCAAGGATCCTTTCCCATTACCCCACATTGACTCCATGGTGGATGCAACTGCGGGTCATGAACTGTTAACTTTTATGGATGCTTCATCTGGATTCCAACAAATCCAAATGGAACCATCCGACCAAGAGGATACAGCCTTCATGACTCCAACTGGTATATACTGCTATATTGCTATGCCATTCGGATTAAGAAATGCAGGTGCAACATATCAAAGGCTGGTGAATATGATGTTCAAGGATCAGATTGGACAAACTATGGAGGTTTACATAGATGATATGGTGGTAAAATCCTTAAAAACTGAGGATCACCTAAGAGACTTGGAGGAAGCATTCAATATCCTTGATAAATATAATATGAAGCTTAATCCTTCAAAATGTCACTTTGGTGTCAAAGCAGGTAAATTCTTAGGATATATGGTGACAAAGAGAGGCATTGAAGCTAGTCCGGAGCAGATCAAAGCTATAGTGAACATCAAATCTCCGGCCAATGCTAAGGATGTTCAAAGGCTAACAGGCAGGATAGCAGCTTTGAACAGATTCATATCCAAATCCTCAGAGAAGTGCAAAGAATTCTATGATATCCTAAGGAAGAACAAGAAATTTGAGTGGACTGAGAAGCATGAGAATGCCTTAAGAGCTCTCAAAGATTATCTATCCTCAGCCCCAGCCTTGATGAAACCAGAAAAAGGCGATGTGTTATCCTTATATCTTGCAGTATCCTCAAAAGCAGTAAGTGCGGTCCTTGTTAAGGATCATGAAGGTACACAACATCCTGTCTATTATGTAAGTAAAAGTTTACTTGATGCCGAATCCAGGTATTCACACCTTGAAAAACTTATTCTTGCATTAATTATGGCATTTACTAAGTTGAGACATTATTTTGAAACTCATGTTATTGTTGTTAAAACTAACTTTCCAATTAAGAATGTCCTCAGGAAACCAGAGATGTCAGGAAGGATGGCTAAGTGGGCAGTGAAGCTTAGTGCCTATGATATAAGATATGAGCCTAGAACAGCCATCAAATCCCAAGCATTAGCCGACTTTGTGGCTGATTTCAGTAGTGATTTACAAGAAGAAGCTGAATTAGAAGTCCAGCAGCTAGAGGAGACCAAGGATCCTTGGATACTCTATACTGATGGATCCTCAAATGTCAAAGGCACAGGGCTTGGAATACTACTAAAATCGCCACAGGGGGACATAATACCCCACTCTATAGCTTGTGAGTTCCAAACCACTAACAATGAGGCCGAATATGAAGCCTTAATTGCTGGTTTGCAAATTGCCAAGCATATGGGGATCAGGTATCTTGAGGTACACGTAGATTCATTACTAATTACAAACCACTTTAATGGATCCTATGCTGTTAAAGGTGAAAAGCTAACCAAATATTTAGAGATAGTCAAAAGTTTGGCACTCTCTTTTGTTTCCTTTAGTTTAACGCAGGTACCAAGGGAAGAAAATACGGAGGCTGATGCATTGGCTAACTTAGGATCATCCTTGAAGATCCCGGAGGATATCAAGATCCCTATTATCCATATCCTGACCCCGGCTATCGAGGATCATGTGGCTATGGAGATAGGAAATGATTCTGCAATTATCCCTAGTGAGGATACTCAATCCCATTCAGGATCAGGATCATGGATCTCACCAATTATGAGATACTTACAACATGGAGAGATTCCTACAGGAGAAAACCCTAGGGCTTTCAAAATTAAGGTATCTCAATTCACAATTTTAAATAATATGTTGTATAGACGATCTCTTGCAGGACCATACTTGAGATGCATTGAGGATCCTGAAATCCAAGAAGTTTTAAAAGACTTCCATGAAGGAGATTGTGGAAACCACACTGGGGGCAGGGCATTATTCTCAAGGATCCTGAGGACAGGATACTCCTGGCCAACCATGAAGAGAGATGCTGTGGAGTACGCTAAGAGATGTGATCCTTGTCAGAGACACAGCAACATCCTTCATCAACCAGCTGAATTATTGCATCCTATATCCTCCTCTTGGCCATTTATGAGATGGGGTATGGATATAGTTGGTAAGCTCCCTAAGGCACCTGGTGGAAAAGTATTCATGCTAGCTATGACTGATTACTTCTCCAAGTGGATAGAGGCTGAAGCTTTTGCCCAAGTCAGAGAAAAGGAAGTTATATCCTTCATTAAAAGAAATATTATAACTAGATTTGGAATTCCTTCCGAGATTATATGTGATAATGGTTCCCAATTTATTGGGGGCAGAACCACTGACTTTTGTGACAGCTGGGGGATTAAGATGATAACATCAACACCAGTCCACCCACAAGCCAATGGTCAAGCAGAATCATCCAACAAGATCATCATCAACAATTTGAAGAAGAAGCTTGGATCCAAGAAAGGGAAATGGGCAGAAGAACTACCCTATGTGCTTTGGGCTGATAGGACAACCCCTAAGAATGCTACTGGTCAAACACCATTCTCTTTGGTATTTGGGGCAGAGTCAGTGATCCCAACAGAAATGGTGGTTCCAACTGCTAGAACAAGTACCCGTGATCCTGAGGAAAATGATGAAAACTTGGCTCAAGACCTGGATACTATTGAAGAAATCAGGGATATGGCTAGGATAAGGATGGCCAGTTATCAACAAAGAATGGCTGGTTCTTACAACAAGAATGTCAGGATCAGGAAATTACAAGTTGGAGATATGGTATTAAGGAAGGCATTTCAGAATACCACCAATCCTGCTGATGGAAAATTGGCTCCAAAATGGGAAGGCCCTTATTTGATTGAAGCTGAAGCAGGAAAGGGGGCATATAGATTGCTAACCATGGAAGGTGATTTGCTACCAAGAGCTTGGAATGCTGTCCACTTGAAGAAATATTTCATGTGATTAGGATCCTCATGGCGCTGATGATACTCACGATAGGGATATCCTTACAGGATCCTTAAAGTATCAGTGATCCTTACTTAGGTAATATCCTAAACTTTAACTATTTTATTTCTTTATTTCCTCATATAAGGATAAGGATCATGTATCCTTTATCCATCTCTCACGTGAATTTGAGTTTTGAAAGTTCAGGTATCCTTAGCATAACATTGGTTATCCGCAGAAGCAATCCGTTCCTTGGGTTTAACCCCAGTTATTTGGGCTTGACCCCAGTTCCGCCTGTAGCGCATGATGATCCTGGTATAGTTCAAGGCAGTGGGACCAGTACTCGTTTTAAGGGCTGATAATTCCATTGTACTGGCTATGCTTAGGATCCTACGTATAATGGTAGCATGGGCGGACCTACTTTATGGGGTGGGTGGGCGGCCGCACCCCTTGAAAAAAAAAATTTAGTGGTATTTTTCGTGAAAAATCCCGACCGCACCCCTTGGAAATTTTCGTCCGCACCCCTTAGAAAAAAATATTAGGAATTTGTATAAAAAAATTGTGAACACAGATTGAAACCAAATCAAATTATGTAAACAAGTTAGCCCGCTAACCCCTTTAATAAAACTTAAATTCAATCCATCAGGCCCAATAATTTAATACTCATTCAAGCCCCATTCCAACTACTAGTTTTGTTAAACAAAATCAGTCCACGTAATAAAAAAAAACCCAAACCGTTGGTGGTTTTGTTGATTATATGATTGTTGGTTGGTAAATAACAATACTAGGGCTTGAAATTCAAAATTTTAAATTGAAAATTAAAGAACATGTGCTATGGTTGAACACTTGAAGATCCTTGTTTATTTTGTATGTGATAACATTAGGAATAGGGAAGTTATGTCGCGATTTCTCAAGAGGAATGGGGTTGAGCCACTTTTTTTCGTCGGATTCTTCTAAATAAAGACCAATGTATGTTTTAGATAAGTTTTTTTGTTCTTTTATTTAATGATTAAGAGAAATAGAAGTAGGGATGATTTGAATGTTGATGCGTCTTTGTTTGTTAATGTGATAGGAAGTTAGGAACTAGGGTTTCATTGTTTGAAAATTGAAATGGACCCGACCCGATCTGATTCGACCCGCTATGAAACTTTGTTTGTTTGTGTTTACTTGTTTTACATGACCCGACCCGACCCGCTATGAACCGATTTTTTTATATAGCTAGGGCTCTAAAATCTTTAAAAGATTTCCGCACCCCCAGGGAAAAAATTCTGGGTCCGCCACTGAATGGTAGACGTACCATACATCCGTTCATAAGGTTTCTAACGTTTTCACGTTAGCTAAGGTTTCTAACGTTTTCACGTTAGCTAAGGTTTTGGCATTTTCATGTCACTAAGTTTGGATAGTCGCCAGCTAGGGCCATACTCCAGTTTACATACGATCCTTGGGCTTGTCCCCAGTTATCCTTGGGCTTGCCCCCAGTTATCCTTGGGCTTGTCCCCAGTTATCCTTGGGCTTGTCCCCAGTTATCCTTGGGCTTGTCCCTAGTTGCTAACTCTTTTCTTATATTGGCTTAGTCCCAAGTCATGCTCTATTTCCGGTTCTTGAAGATAGGCAACTAGGGATCCTTGATCCTTACTTCACTCTAAGGTTTATCTTATAGTTATCCTTATTATGGTTAGGATCCTAACTTGGATCCTCAGGTATGATCCTTAACTCTTTTGATTTTATTCATTATTCATTTGAATAACCCTTATACTTGACAACTGAACTTGGAATTCTTAAACTATATCACTTTTTAGAACTTATCAGTTATGGGATATGTGGTCCGTGATCATATACTAAACTTTTTGGATATCTTTTTTAATTTTTCAAGGATTGATAAGTATAAACGAAATGAACATTACAACAGTTGGAAAGTAAGATATTAAAAAGGATAACAACACAAGATAGGCGACAAAAGGTTAAGTTTTTATTTATTAACAAAAGACTAACCCTTAAAAGGTTGTCAAAATTACCTACCCGAGCATCTACCAGCAAAACGTGGCCCGTCCGCTGGGGTAGGTAAAGGGTGTCCATGATAATAAGTTCAAGAGCAGTGCAGGAATATAACGGCGGCAGGATCACAATGGCTTCATCCCCCAAACAGAGGATCCCTCACCAATTGCAATCCTGCCTATTGTCCAAAGGATCATACATGATCCTTAATCCTAAAAACTATTGTTCAGATACAACCCATTAAATTGTTCAACATCACAACCACAAAAAACTACCATCAAACTAAAAAAAATTGGGCTCCGGCTGCGTCTAGGAATGTCCATCATCGCCCAATTGTGCAGCCTACACCTTTGCTGCATCCTCTTCTCCTCCAGCTGTGGTATCCTTCATCAGATCCTTCCCACTGCCACTTGCCTCAATCGCCAAGACCTCAGTAGCCTTTTCCTCATCATCCTCAAGATCGGCCAACCTTGCTTTCCAGCCTTCAACATCCCAGCTGCCTTTGTCAAAGTTAGGATCTTGAGCTTCCTGGGCCATCTTCAATTTTGTCTGATACATTGTGATGGCAGCAGAAACCTTTGCACCTTCTATGAGGTCATGCTTTTCATAGTCCAGGTCGATCAGAAGTTTAGCCGTCTTAGTCTTCTCATCTTGAAGTTCCTTCTGAAGATCGGCAAGTGCAAGGTCCTTGAGCACGGCAACCTGTTGGAGGTCAACAATCTTCTTGTCCTGCTCCTCGACATTCCCCACATAATCCTCAATCTCAGCGAATTTCTGCAAAGGAGATGAAAGATAAGGTCAGGACCGGGTGATCCTCAAATTAGCAGGATATATCAGCAGGATATGCTAGCAGGATATACAGGCAGATACGGTGATCCTTACATCATTGAAGTACTCCAGGAATTGGTGACGGATCAGAGGTAGACCCTGCAAATTCTCACCCTCGGAGGTCTTTCTCTTTTTGCCACCCTTTCCTTTAGTGGGTGCCTTGGGAATGGAGATGCTGGGACTGGTAGTGGACCTCTTCTTCCTGGATCGGACAAGATCAAGGTCAGCCGTGTTGAATTGGGATACAGGCTTGGCAGATTTTCCAGCACCTACACATTCATAGCAAGATAAGTATCCTTATCCTATTTCAATTCACTTATTTATTTTAATATTCAAACTATGTAAAAGGCAGGATACTTACTTGACATGGTAATGGAACCTGAGGATACTTCCTGTGAGTCTTGGGTGTCTATCTTAAATGTCCTTGTTTCAGGATCAAGCTTCCAAAAAGTAGCAAGCCTATCCTTGGTTGCAGGTGATGTGATGATGTGTGAGACGGAAATAGCTGCATAACACAAGACAAAAGGGGTCAGTAATCCTTATACAAAAACAAGACTACCTGGTGATCCTTCTCAGGATCCTCTGGCCTACCATGGGTGGACCAAGTCTTTGGTAGATCCTTTCCATTTGGAAGGGTATCCCTCCTGACAAAGAAGAAGCGACGTTTCCAATTTGTGTCATTCTTGGTGACTTTAAGAAGGGGATGTTCTCTGCCGGGTTTACGTTTGAACAAATAGCGATGGGAACCAAAGGTAGTAAGATCATACAATTGTGTCAGCTCTGACATGCCTAAATCAAGGCCTTCCTGTTCGATGATCCTCTCCAGGGTGTACAAAACCCTTCAAATCATCGGCATGGCTTGGATGTAAGAGATGCCGGTAAGGGAAAAGAAGGATTGTGTGAGTTCTGGGAAAGGATAGGTGTATCCTATGGCAAATGGAGTAACTGGAAAGGCAACCCATGTATCTGAAACATAGTCGCTCAGAATAGTAGGATCGAAGGGTTTGAAAAAGCGATTCGCCGGAAAACAGTGACGGATTTTATCTATTTGTGCGTCGTTAAAGCAACACCTCTCATTCGCCGAGTCTTTGATGATCTTTTGACTCTTCAAAGGGCTATCCTTCTTGTGATCCTTGCCCGGTGAACTTCGGAGCATCATTCTCAAAGTGGTGGTGATAAAGAAAGAAAAACAGAGTAAGAGAGGGAGAAAGAGGAGAAAGAGATACCTGATTGATCTTCGACTGAGAATATAAAGGGAGTTTCTTTCGGATTTAAATGCATTTGATCCTATCTCTATCTCCTATTTATAATCATGATCGTGCAGGGTTGTCACTTCTGTGACGTCATGGTTGCAACGGATAGTTCGATATCAACGGCTATATATCCGTTAGTTAGTTGCGGATAAGATCAAGAAAATATAACTCGCTTATTTTACAAATTACTCCTTATATTTTGGGGGCAATTGTTAGGGGAGGATTTTCTAACAATTAGTGATCCTTATTCGTTATCCTAATTAATGATCCTTACTTCTGTGACAGGTGGTGATCCTCAGAAGAGCTTCAGGATCAGGATCATGGATCACTTTAAGGATCCTCATATTGACGATTGTTTATTTAATTTTTGTATTACTTCGCAGGAGTAATAAACGTGACTTGGTCTTGGCAACGGTAACAAGGAATATTCCACGAGTATTTCGCACACGATTGACCAGAAATGGACGTTGTGGAGAACGTGGGAGCTTGGCACGAAAGTCAGATAGTTAGTTAGTGTAGTTAACTTCTGATTTAAAAGGAGTAACGAGCTAGAATTAGAACACTTAGTCATTTTTTTTGCTACACGCACTCTCATACTCGCACACTTGAAGCTCTCGACGAACATTCATTCATTTTCACTCACTTTTACACATTTCACAATAGTGATCCTTGTACCTAGCTCGTTACTATCCGAAGTTGTAAACATTTATTGATTTATTTGAGCTTGGTGATCGGTAGTTTCCATCACCCGGGGTTTTTTGTGCCGGAGATCAACTCTTGATCAAGGGCTTTTTCCCCGTATAAATCCTTGTGTCATTTGTGCAATTTACATTAAAGTGATCCTTGTCATTGTTCTACATTTCAAGCATCATACCCCGTAACAGAGAGTTTGGTTGCAATATCCTCATCAGATTTTTTGACCAAAACACTCATATGCTTTGCAATTTGCAAACCAGCTATCAAGGCTTCATACTCAGCCTCATTGTTGGTAGTTTGAAATTCACAAGCTATGGAATGGGGTATTATGTCCCCCTGTGGCGATTTTAGTAGTATTCCAAGTCCTGTTCCTTTTACATTGGAGGCTCCATCAGTGAATAGTATCCAAGGATCCTTGGTTTCTTCAAGCTGTTGGACTTCTAACTCAGCTTCCTTTTGCAAATCACTACTAAAATCTGCCACAAAGTCAGCTAAGGCTTGGGATTTGATGGCAGTCCTTGGTTCATATCTTATATCGTATGCACTAAGCTTCACTGCCCACTTAGCCATCCTTCCTGACATTTCAGGTTTCCTGAGAACATTCTTAATTGGAAAATTAGTCTTAACAATAATGGCATGAGTCTCAAAATAATGTCTCAATTTAGTAGATGCCATAATTAATGCAAGGATAAGTTTTTCTAAGTGTGAATACCTGGATTCAGCATCAAGTAAACTCTTACTTACATAATAAACAGGATGTTGTGTACCTTGGTGATCCTTAACAAGGACCGCACTTACTGCTTTTGAGGATACTGCTAGGTACAAGGATAATACATCCCCTTTTTCTGGTTTCATCAAGGCTGGGGCTGAAGATAGGTAATCCTTAAGAGCTTTGAGGGCACTTTCATGCACATTCAAATTTCTTGTTCTTCCTCAGGATATCATAGAATCCCTTACACTTTTATGAGGATTTGGATATGAATCTGTTCAAGGCTGCGATCCTGCCCGTCAATCTTTGCACATCCTTAGCATTGGCAGGAGATTTGATATTCACAATAGCCTTAATTTGATCTGGACTTGCTTCAATGCCCCTCTTTGTCACCATATAGCCTAAGAATTTACCTGCCTTAACACCAAAATGACACTTGGAAGGATTAAGTTTCATATTAAATTTATCAAGGATATTGAATGCTTCCTCCAAGTCTTTGAGGTGATCCTCAGCCTTCTTGGACTTAACCACCATGTCATCAATATAGACTTCCATAGTGTGTCCAATTTATTCCTTGAACATCATATTAACTAGCCTTTGATAAGTGGCACCTGCATTCCTTAATCCAAACGGCATAGCAATATAACAGTATATACCAGTTGGGGTCATAAAGGCTGTATCCTCTTGATCAGATGGTTCCATCTGAATTTGCTGAAATCCAGATGAAGCATCCATAAAATTCAACAACTCATGACCCGCGGTAGCATCCACCATAGAGTCAATGTGGGGTAATGGGAAAGGATCCTTGGGATATGCCTTGTTTAAATCAGGAAAATCGACACATACCCTCCACTTTCCATTTTTCTTTTGAACAACAACCACATTGGCTAACCATCTTGGATACTTAACCTCTCTTATCATACCTGCCCGAAGTAGTTTATCTACCTCTTCCTGGATAATAGCATTCCTTTCAGGTGCAAACTTCCTCCTCTTTTGATGAATGGGCTTGAATGACCTGTCAATGCCAAGTTTATGAGTAATTATATCTTTAGATATACCAGTCACATCCTCATGTTTCCAGGCAAATGTGGTTTTCCTTCTTTTGAGGAAGGATACTAGCTCCTGTTCAATATCGCTAAGGATCCCTGATCCTATGAAGATCTTGGATTCAGGATCATCAGGATCCATGAGGATTTCTTTCAAATCCTGTTCTCTTGCCTCCAAGACATCTCTTAAAGGATACTTTAATTGCTATTGCTCCCTTGGTCTTGAGGCTGGTTTCATTGATGAGGTATAGCAATTCTTAGCCTCTTGTTGATCACTCTCAATTTTCACCACTCCCCATGGACTTGGAAGCTTTACGCACTGATGATAGGTGGATGGGACTGCCTTCATGTCATGTATCCATGGCCTGCCAAGGATAACATTACAACATGATAAGCAATCAATAACACAAAACTTCTGATAAGAATGCAATCCTTCAATATAGATTGGGAGTTTGATGTCCCCCAATGTATTCTTAGTTTCTCCACTGAATCCCACAAGTACTTAGGATCTTGGGATAATATCAGACTCTGAGATATTCATCTTTTTGAGGACATCAAGCTGAATGATGTTCACAGAGCTTCCTCCATCTATAAGGATCCTGCGAACAAAGTGGTTAGAAATAAACAATGTAATTACAAGACCATCATGATGAGGATCCTGGACATCAACACGATCATCCTCATCAAAAGTTATGACTTTATCTTGGGTGACAACGGAGGTCCGGACGGGTCTGTCTCCATTATCCATCTTGGTTTCCTTAGCATGTCTTTTTGCTGCTGAAAAGGAGGTACCACAAATGTCTGATCCTCCGGATATGAAGTTTATGACTTGTGCATCTGCTGGAGGAGCAGGAGCCCTTTCCGGGATCCTTTCAGGATCCTGGATCCTTGACTTCTTCCGACCCAAGAGTTCCTTCAAATGCCCCTTGCTCAACAAGTAACCAATTTCCTTTCTTAGTGCAATACACTCTTCAGTGAGATGCCCAAAATCCTCATGATATGCACACCACTTGGATTTATCCTTTGTAGCAGCCGGTTTATCATTCTTCCTTGGCCACCTAGCTTTTTCACCTAGATTCTGCATTGCAAGGATTAGTTCGTTGTTATCAACAGAAAAACAGTATTCAGAAATAGGAGAATAATCCTCATCATCCTCTTCTTGTTCCACTGCATGCACGTTCTGGTTATCAGATATGTTGTAAGACTTTGATTTGTTGTTCCTAAAGTAGGATCCTTGTTTCTCCTGTTTTGAGGATCCTGTCAATCTATCATGGATCCTTTTGTCATCCTCTAGGCGGATGAACCTAAGGGCCCTGGTTCTTACTTCATCAAGATTCCTGCAAGGTGTCATAATAAGATCATCATAGAATAATGAATCCCTAAGTAATCCCATTTTAAAGGCTTCTACAGCCGTAGCAATATCCAAGTTAGGAATATCCAAGGATTCTTTACTAAACTTAGTGATGTAATCTCTAAGTGATTCATTTTGACCTTGTGTTACCCTATATAGATCACTAGTTAATCGTTCAAATTTTCTACTACAAGAGAATTGACTATTAAACAAATTAACTAGATTAGCAAATGAAGTAATAGAGTAAGGGGAAGACTTAGCAGCCATTTAAGAGCAGATCCTGTGAGTGTGGATCCAAATCCCTTGCATAGACATGCTTCTTTTAACCTTTAAGGAATTGGATTGATCTCCATCCTCTCCCTGCAGTGAGCTACATGCTCCTCTGGATCCGTTGAACCATCATACAGCTTCATAGATGGTATCTGAAATCTTTTAGGTATCTCAGCATCACATAAGGGTGGTGCAAAACGAGATATCCTATGGCTACCATCTGCAATTTCAGGAATGGGTTTAACCACTCCCGGTACACTGGATATCATATCCTTAAGATTCTGTAGCTCTCTAGCCATAGCCTGACTAATACCTGTATCCTGCATTAAGCCATGGTTAGTGTTATATGAATTATTAAAAATGTTACCTCCCATAGGATTCGTGTTTGGAATTGCGGATGTGAATCCATATTGACGAGACTCTGGCATGATTGAAGGACCAGAGGGAGCAATGGTCTGCATTGGTATGAAGTCTCCTTGATGAACGTCCGAGCTCTGAGTGTTAGGATCGGAGGCTCTCATGATTGTGTTTGTTTGTATGTTTTGAACAATTTGTGGATATGAAAATGTAAAGTGCAGCGGAAATGAAAACAAACTTTGTAAACACAATCAAAGGAGAAAGTAGTTTGATAAACAATTGCTTCTCATAGAGTCGAATGATTTACAAATCAAAAGCAAAAGATTACAGATAAGTTTACAAACTATACTCCCCCTCAGCCTGATGCCCCAAGGATGGTTGTACACAAGATGAAAGGATTAGACATGAGGAGAAGAACCCGCTCAGTCAATCAAATGTAACAGTACAGGGTACTGTTACATTTATAGGCAAACCAAACCACTGAGGAATCTCAGCTGACGTCACCAAGAAAGCGACGTCTAACAGCCTAACAAACTATATCTACTGTCCTTACACCAACTACTGATGTCTAACAGCTGATTGTAATAATAATACAAAACATGAGGAAACAACTGCTTCACGTTCCACTGTTGTAGCCTAAGCACTGATGCTTAACAACAACATCAGTGCTTTCTCCAAAGGTGATCAGTCCTTGAATGAGCAGTGTTTGTGTCTTCAGCAGCACTTAAGAGACAGCAGTAGATAGAGCAACAGAGTTTGTCTTCAGCAGTCTTTAGGATCATATCAGCAGTTGAAAGGGCACAACAGTTGATTATGAGCAGCAGTTAGAGACCATCAGATGTTATAACTCACTTTCAAGGGGAGAGCAAAGTATAAACTACTGTTTATTGTGAGTCCTCTGTTGTGACCTGGTTTTGGCTTTACATTATCTGTTCCTTTGTTAGGGTTCAATCCCAACAATCTCCCCCTGGAACAGATAATGCCAAAACCTTTCATTATTCAGGACCTTTATTACTCATCAAGAGTGTCTTAGCTTGTTCTTTGAATTCAGCTTCAAATTCCTTTGCACTCTGGTCATCCTCATCCCTACACAGTGAAAGTCCAAGGAGATCCTGCAAATCTTGAACACTAAGGCCTAGTGCTTCTTTCCTTGATATGTGCTTCACATCGCCATTGGCTCTGACCAAGGTCAATACGTGAGTCTTTTGATCAGACATCCACTTTAGTATTTTTAAGCCAAGTGGGTTTCTTGGGAGAGACTTATTTGAAGATGAGTTGAGGGATAATGGCCTTGAAAACAACTGCAGACTTTCAGACATTCTTTTGAAAGCTTCTTCAAAGACTTTGTCAGCTGCAGCTATATCTTCTGAAGTTTCTTGTTCAATAAGTTCTTGTCGTTCAGCTTCTGTCTTGTCTTCAGCAGTGTTTGGAGTCGCAGGTTTGTTTAACGCCTTAAAAAGGCTTTGAAGCTTTGTTGAGGTTTCTTCTTTTAGACCCATTTTTGTGATGGTATCTTTGAAGTACTCTGCTTCCTTTTCTCTTACCTCTTCTTCAGTCAACTGTTCTCCTTCATCTTGATTTGTTGCAAAAGTAGACCGGAACAGTGTGTCGAGGTTTCCCATCTTCTGTTCAAGCTTCATCATTTGTTCTTGCTTTTTAGAAGTGCCTGAAACAGTTGTCTTTCTTTTCTTCAGCCTTTTGTAGGCTTCATCAGTCTGCTGTCTTGACCACTTTGATATGGCTTCAGTAGAGTCTATTTTTGCATCCACCAGCTCCTCTTTCTTTCTTTTATACTTAGCAGTGAAATCAGCAATGAGCTTTTTGAATTTGTTCCAGTTTGGAGGATGTTTCTTCTTTGTGGAATCATTCTTGATTCTGTCAATCCTCTCAGCCTCATGCTTTAGAGCGATTATTGGCCATTCTTCAAACTGTTTTTCTTCAGCAGGATAGAATTTTTCTTTCATAATGTAGGCGAGATATTGTTTTCTTAGCTTTTTGCGTTGTTCAGCCTTTTCTTTGATTAGTTCCTGTACAAATTCTTCTATCTGCTTTACTTTTGTTAAGTAGAACTCCAGTCTTTCAGCTGTGCCATCTTCGCTTAACTTATCTTTTTCACTATCAAATTTAGCTCTTGCTTTAGCATGTCTTGCCTTGAGTTTGAGGTAATCATCCATATCCTCTGGTGGCATGTAGCCTATGAGTGAGGAGAATCTCCTTTTTGAAGGATCTTCTTCTATATAGAATTGCCTCATTTCATTTTTGATAGCTTCAAGTTCCAGTGGATATTTTGCAGCATTAGGATCATGTGTACCCTCATCGACAGAGATTGGCTTTCTTATTCTTTTGAAGAGCTTTGGCTGTGAAGTAGAAGAGGTGAGAGAAGTGGTGGATGACTGACTAACGGCTGTTGAGACAACTGGTGTCTCAACATCTGCTGTCATTACAACTGCTGATATGTCAGCAGTTGTCTTCTGCTTTTGAGAAGGGGATGGAAGTGGTGATGTTGGTGGTGATGGTGGTGAATCATCATCTGATATGAGATTTCTTCTCCTTTTTAATGAAGAAGAAGCAGATGATGTTTTGGGTGGATCAGTGGTGGTAGATTGGATAGCAGTGGTTTGTGGCAGTGATTGACTGACAGTGGTTGAAACAACTTGTGTTTCAATCACTGTTGTCATTACAACAGATGTTGTAACATCTGCTGTCTTCTGTTTTATGACAGGAGGCAGTGGTGATGGTGTGATTATAGATGATGATGGTGGAGCAGTATTTGTAGTGGTGTGTGGTAGAGTGGTGTGTGTTGAAAGTGTGTGTGTTGATGAAATGGCAGCTGTTTGGCTACTGACAGCAGTTTTTGTAACTGCTGCTGCAGCAATTTTTGTAACTGTTGCTGTATTAGCTGTTTGGCTAACAGGTTTTGAGACCTGCTTTTCTTTTGCTTTTTCAGGCTCAACATGGAGGCCATGTTCTATTCCCCTCCTATTCAAATTTCCCAACAGCTTGTTATTCTCCCCCTTTTTGGCATTATCTGAGGGGGGATTTACAAGAAATGGTATGGAAGAAGGAACTTTGCCAGAAGCATTTTGAATGCTAGCCTTTATAGCCTTGATATCTGCTTGAGTATCTTTAAATCTTGATTCAACCATGTTGGTCAGCATTTGTACTTGAATAGCATGCTTTTTATCAGCCATTTGTTGCTGTGCTTCAAGCATGGGTTGAAATATATTCCATAGCTCATTTGCAGCAAATGCCTGTTGTGCAGGTGCTTGAGCAGGAACAGCAGATTGTGATGGGGCAGCAGTGGATTGTGCTTTTTGAGCTTTTAAAATCTCTTGCACCATCTCTTTTATTTCAGCAACTGATTCTTCAAGTTTGTCAACTCTGCCCGTCAATTCCTGATATCTTGAATCATCACCCATTTTACTGGGATCATCTGAATCCCCACCTGTGGTGGTTATATCAATGTGTGACTTAGGAACAGAGTCCCAAAAGTCACTCATTGATGCCCCTTGTTCTTGGTACTGGGGACTTCTTTCTTCAGCACTTGATAAACCCTTGATGGTGCCAGTGGTTTGATCCAACTCACTGGTGGTTATCGAAGTTGCCATGGAAGAAATTGCCTTCAAGGGAGTCTGATTTATGAAACAACTGGAGACCTGTTGGTCCACCAGTTGTAGTTGTTGCTCCACTTGAACTACTAACAGGAGTTACTTGTAACTCCTGTAGTGTAACCTCCTCAACTGTTGCTGGGATAGCAGAGGTATAAGCATCAGACCCAGTCACTTGTGGATGTATACTCTCAGTGATAGGTGATAGAGAGGAACTGGTTTGTGTCTGTGCAATAGCAGCTGCATGCAACAGAGGTAGCATGGATTGTGGCATTATTATTGGTGAGGGGATGGGGGTTGAAAGAGACATGTCCTTGGGATCAGGACTGAGGAAGATGGATCCGAGTGGATTCAGAGCTTCATATTGTGGTGTCCCTGTGCTTACAACCTGATCCTTTTGTGAGGATGCAGGAGGAGTTTCGGTTATGGGTTGAGATCTTTCTTCCAACTGCTGTGAGGAAGTAGCAGCAGTGGTTTGTGGTGACTTTTGTGTTGTCACAGGCATTTCCTCTGGGATCTCATCTTCCAGAGTTGCCTTTGTTTTGGGTTTGGTGGGTTTTCTGGAAATTTTATTTTTGGTCTTTTTAGTGGTGGCAGGTGTGGGTTTCAAAGCAGTGGGAGTGCTGCTATGATCACCTGGAGCAGTGGGCTCAGCAGCTGATACCTGAGGAGCAGTTATAACTGCTAAAGTCTGCTCAGGTACCCCTGCTTTTGTTTTTATTGGTGCCATCATCCTTGAAAATGTCTCTTTTGTTATGCTTTTTATTTGACAATGAACACCTTGTTTGAGCAAATTTACATCTTTCTTTTCAAATTTTTGTTCAAAATAATAACTCAAAACTCTTGGAAAAAGTAAAAATGCTTTATTTTCAACGTTTTTCACCATGTCATTGAAAATCTCCTGGGAGTAGTTATAGTTTTTATTATTCAAAATAGCGTAACCCAGGCTTTGAATTTTCAGTGGTATTTCGTTGAAAGAAGTTGTTTTATTTGAAGCACACATCAAGAGTGTGTGAAATAAAAACCTGGGAGCAGATGGAAAATAACCCTTTTGTAGGGTAACTACCTTTGGTTCTTCTGCATAACCCCTTTTCACGAAATCAGTTTTCATCTCGACTTTTTCAAATGAGAGTTTACCTTCCTGATCGTTGAGATTAAAGACTTCGGAGATCGACCGTGGGGTTATTTGAACTGCTTTATCCTGTATCGAGGAGTTTATGGCTATGACTTTTCCGTCTTGTTTTTCAAGCGTCGCCTTTTTCCAAAACTCTCTCTGGGTTTGCAGATATATGGGAGCATTCACTGTCAACAAAGTTTTGTACTTTGATCCAGTTATTGCATCAATGATGGTGTCAAAGGTGTGATTATCGGAAGGTTTTGTGAGTAAACCCAGATAATTGTGAGATTGTTTGAATGGTATTTCGATGGGTTCTTCGGTCGTTTGAGCGACCTCAGTTGAAGGTGGTGGTGATGTAGGTTTTGATTTTGATTTTCCTTTTGGCTTCGTCATTTTGATGAAGAAGAATCGGAGATACCAATTGTTAGGATCGGAGGATGATTTTGAGGGTTTTGAGAAGAAGGGTTGAAAACTGCTATGAGAAGAGAATTTTTGGAATTCAATTCGACAGTGTAAAACCCTGTTTGGGGGTTTAGGGCAGGGTTTTATTTAAAATATGATCGCTGATGTGGCAGCGGTTATTTCAATCTGAGGGCTAAAAACTGACCACGTGTCAAACACTGATGAGACGGATGAAGTATGGAGAACAGTTGTTTTAAGAACCACTGATGTATCAAGTATCAGTAGTTACAACGGTAAAAATTATGGGCAGTGGATGATTTTTACTATCAGTGGATAGCATATCAGTGGATGAGACACTGATTTTGAGCATCAGTGCTTTTCAGAAAAATGAGGGATCAGTGGTTAACTTTCAGTAGTGGACAATGTTTAGAGATCAGACATTGAAACAAGGCAGTTGTTAGGGTAAATGGTACAGATCTTGAAGGACAGGTGTTTCAGCAACAGTTTTGATAATTTTCATTCAAGGATTTGCCACTTGTCAATTTTGAAAGACAGTGGTTTAGTACCCCAGATGATGAACACTTTTTGCTAAGGCAACTCATTTTCGTTTAATATTCAATTAAAACATGAGTACCTTAGTAATTCAAGCACAGTTTGCAATCAATATATGATGAAAATTCAGGAGCAAGCCTGAGTATGACATGACCATGACATATGTACCATTTCCTTTTGATCCATTTATGAGGACACAGATACCACCAAAAATAGGTATTATATCCTGACAGGAGCTGGAACTATTGCCAACAAAAACAAGCAAGAGTTCCAAATATATTATTCCAAAAAAAAATGAATAATATATCCTGGTTATTTGAGAAAATCCTTTGAAAAAAAATGGTTAAAGAATTTTCTGAGAACAGTATCAAAAAGGATCTGGTTTATATTCAATAGAAAACATAATCATATCATTCTCAAGTTTTATGAAAATGGTCAGTGATTTGTCAGCAGTGGTAGAATATTTTGACAACATTTTGACCACTATTTGGTGCCATTTTCTTTGTCAGTTGATTGCAAACATGAGGACACATGGACACATAAATTTTGAAGATCCTGTTGTAGATCTAATTTCTATGTGATCATTTTAAAAATTTGTCTAGTCCTTTTTAGAGTTCATTCACTGGAGTCAAAAACCTTTTCCTGAACAAATGAATACACATGGTTGCTTAATGACCATTATTACCCTAAACTTTGACTCTTAAGTGTTTTAAGTTTATTCCCTTTTCTTCTGAGTTCAAAAGTATTGAGATAAACACACTTCAGAGTTTTTGTGAATATTAGTCCAAAATCATTTTGCAGTAATGTTTTGAGAGACTTGGTCAGGTTTTCACAAGTTTTTCACCCAATCTCACATTACATATGATACGGACTATATTGACCCCTGTTTTCTTAATGTATTTGAACATAGTTGATTTTGTCCTTTTTAGGAATTTCAACCTGTTTTTAACACATAAGATCTGAATAGCTAAAGTTTTAATTTCCCTCTTTTCATGTTAGCAAAACATAGATGTTTTTATGAACATGGGTTTTGCTACTCTGAGGTTCATACTTTAGCAATTAAACTAGTGACATCACAATTTTCATAACAACAGTTGAAATCAATTTAGAAAATAAGAAATAATCTCATAATTTGACAGATATACTTTCAGATCTAGAAACCATGAGTGTATTATGCATGAAGTCACTTGTTGTATGAAATTTGTGTGTCATATGACATCTTGGTTGATTTACAGAGTTTTTGATTAACCATTTTGAACATGATTTACTCGATACTCTGTTTTTCAACTAAATACAACCAACCTTAGTATCAATGAATTTTGAGCCGAACTGTTATGTCAAATTGATTGTTAGATCGAATTTGACTGTTGAAGCTCTGATACCAATTGTTAGGATCAGAGGCTCTCATGATTGTGTTTGTTTGTATGTTTTGAACAATTTGTGGATATGAAAATGTAAAGTGCAGCGGAAATGAAAACAAACTTTGTAAACACAATCAAAGGAGAAAGTAGTTTGATAAACAATTGCTTCTCATAGAGTCGAATGATTTACAAATCAAAAGCAAAAGATTACAGATAAGTTTACAAACTATACTCCCCCTCAGCCTGATGCCCCAAGGATGGTTGTACACAAGATGAAAGGATTAGACATGAGGAGAAGAACCCGCTCAGTCAATCAAATGTAACAGTACAGGGTACTGTTACATTTATAGGCAAACCAAACCACTGAGGAATCTCAGCTGACGTCACCAAGAAAGCGACGTCTAACAGCCTAACAAACTATATCTACTGTCCTTACACCAACTACTGATGTCTAACAACTGATTGTAATAATAATACAAAACATGAGGAAACAACTGCTTCACGTTCCACTGTTGTAGCCTAAGCACTGATGCTTAACAACAACATCAGTGCTTTCTCCAAAGGTGACCAGTCCTTGAATGAGCAGTGTTTGTGTCTTCAGCAGCACTTAAGAGACAGCAGTAGATAGAGCAACAGAGTTTGTCTTCAGCAGTCTTTAGGATCATATCAGCAGTTGAAAGGGCACAACAGTTGATTATGAGCAGCAGTTAGAGACCATCAGATGTTATAACTCACTTTCAAGGGGAGAGCAAAGTATAAACTACTGTTTATTGTGAGTCCTCTGTTGTGACCTGGTTTTGGCTTTACATTATCTGTTCCTTTGTTAGGGTTCAATCCCAACACTGAGGCTGCATACTTCTCAAGAATCCTTGATCCTGAAGGACGTTGGATCCTTGAAGTTGAGATGATCCTTGAACCTGAAAGGATCCTGGAACCAGAGAGGATCCTGGGACCAGAGAGGATCCTGGGACCAGAGAGGATCCTGGGACCGGAGAGGATCCTGGGACGAGGGAGGATCCTTGGACCGGGAAGGGTACTTGAACCTGGGAGGATCCTTGGACCTGGGAGGATCCTTGGACCTGTGAGGATCCTTGGACCTGGGAGGATCCTTGGACCTGTGAGGATCCTTGGACCTGAGAGGATCCTTGGACCTGTGAGGATCCTTGGACCTGGGAGGATCCTTGGACCTGGGAGGATCCTTGGACCGCATGCATTCCCAAATATCCTCCTGACGTGAAGTATCCCTGATGCTGAGAAGAGGATCCTTGAGGCTGGAAGTGAGAGCCAAATGCCTGACTCATAGTTGCTGTTCCATAACGCCTTCCTGGTAATTCACCCAAGTATTGCACGTCCGGAACCGCTGAGTGTTGGGAAGTTATGACTGGAGTGTCGAAGTTCAGCGATCTTGGCATCAGGGGGGAGTGATCCTCCACTGATTTCTTCTGTTTCTTGATCTCATCGATCTCCCGGAGGATCCTTTCGTTGGTTTTGTCCTGCTCTTGTGCATGATTCCTCATCTGCAAAATCAGAGCATAAAGATCATTAGTAGTATGATTAGTTGAAACAGAAGAAGTTGGTGGTTTTGTGAAAATGGGGGTTTGTTTCTTCGCAACATTCTCAGCATTCTTCTGGGATCCAGAAGGTGGTGGAGGCAAAGGAGGAACGCCTTGTGAAGAATTGAATGACGGCATTAAGTTTGAAGTGTTCTTCGCTGAAGAAGCCATCTGCCTGGTTGTTATGAACCGAAATGACCACAAAGGTATGAATCTTCTTAGGAATGAAGCACCAATTGCCCCACGGTGGGCGCCAAACTGTTTTGGTCAAAAATCAAGCAATGATAATGCAACCAAACTTTCTGTTGTGAGGTATGATGCTTGAATTGATGAACAACAATAAGGATCACTCTAAAATGTAATGAACAAGTGACACGAAGATTTATACGAGGAAAAAGCCCTTGATCAATGAATGATCTCCGGCATAAAAAACCTCGGGTGATGGAAATTACCGATCACCAACTCAAATTAAACAAGAAATGTATTACAACTTCGGATGATAGCGAGCTAAGTACAAGGATCACTTAGTGTATTGTGTAAAAAAGTGTGTAATCGCCAAGTGAATTAACGAGAGCTGGTGAGAGCAGTTGTAAGAGTGTGTGTGTAGCCAAAAATAGCCAAGTGTTTTCTAATTAGCTCGCTGCCCCTTTAAAAATGGAATATATCTACACTAACTAACATTTCGCATATCATGCAAGTCCCCCACGAACTCCATAACGTCCACTTCAGGTAAGCACGTGCGGAATTAGTCATGGAATATGCTCCAGGAATGTCGCCAAGACCAAGTCCAAGCTCGTACTCCTGCAAAACAATACCATATTCAAAGTAGACAATCGTTAGTATAAGGATCCTTAAGATGATCCATGATCCTGATCCTGAAACACTTCTGAGGATCACTAACTCAAACAGAAGTGAGGATCACCAAACCCAACAGTAATTGAGGATCACAGGTCATTGAGAAATCCTCCCCTAACACCCTCCACTTTCCATTCTTTTTCTGAACAACTACCACATTGGCTAACCATCTTGGATACTTTACTTCTCTAATCATACCTGCCTTGATCAATTTGTCTACCTATTCTTGGATAATGACATTTCTTTCAGGTGCAAACTTCCTCCTTTTCTGATGGATTGGCTTGAAGGACCTGTTAATACCAAGTTTATGAGTAATTACATCCTTAGAAATACCTGTCATGTCTTCATGTTTCCAAGCAAAGGTAGTTGTTCTTCTTTTCAAGAAGGATATTAAATCCTGTTCAATAGTGTCAAGGATCCCATATCCTTAAAAAATCTGGGATTCAGGATCCTCCGGGTTCAGCAGAATATCCTTCACATCTTGTTCTCTTGCTTCCAAGACATCTCTTAGAGGGCACTTTAACTTCTATGCCTCCCTAGGATTTGAGGCTGGCTTCATTGATGATGTATAGCAATTCTTGGCTTCTTCCTGATCACTTTCAATTTTCACCACACCCCATGGAGTAGGGAGTTTCACACTTTGATGATATGTTGAGGGGACTGCTTTCATATCATGTATCCATGGCCTGCTAAAGATAACATTACAGCAAGATAAGCAATCTATGACACAAAACTTTTGAACAAAATTTACTCCCTCTATGTAAATAGGAAGTTTGATGTCCCCCAATGTATTCTTGGTCTCTCCACTGAATCCCACAAGGACAGACGATCTTGGAACGATATCGGATTCCGGAATGTCCATTCTTTTGAGGACATCTAGTTGGATAATGTTCACTGAGCTTCCCCCATCAATGAGAATCCTATGAACAAAATGGTTAGAGATAAATAATGTAATAACAAGACCATCATGATGAGGATCCTGTATATCCACATGGTCATTTTCATCAAAGGATATGACTTTTTCCTGTGCAAGTATGGAAGTTCGAATAGGTCTATCCCCATTCTCCATCTTTTTCTCTTTTGCATGCCTCTTAGCTGCTGAGAATGAAGTGCCACATATGTCAGATCCACCGGAGATGAAATGAATAATCTGAGCATCAGCTGGTGGAGCAGGAGCCTTTTTCAGGATTTTTCTCAGGATCCTTTATCCTTGATTTCTTCCTTCCAAATAACTCTTTCAATTATCCTTTGCTCAAAAGGTAACCAATCTCTTTCCTTAGTGCTATGCACTCATCTATGAGATGACTAAAGTCTTCATGATAAGCACACCACTTTGATTTGTCTTTGGTAGCAGCTGGCTTGTCATTCTTTCTCGCCATCTAGCTTTAACACCTAAGTTATGCATAGTAAAGATTAGTTCACTATTATCAACAGCAAAACAATACTCAGAAATAGGGGGATAATCTTCATCATCATCCTCTTGTTCCACAGCATGCACATTCAGATTGTCAGACTTATTGTATGACTTGGATTTGTTATTCCTGAAATAGGATCCTTGCTTTTCTTGCTTTGAGGATCCTGACAGTCTCTCCTAAATCCTTTTGTCATCCTCTAAACGGATGAACCTAAGGGCCCTGTTTCTTACCTCATCAAGGTTCCTGCAAGGTGTCATAACAAGATCATCATAGAATTGTGAATCCTTAAGTAAACCCATTTTAAAAGCTTTAACAGCTGTAGCAATATCTAAGTTAGGAATTTCTAAGGATTCTCTACTGAATTTAGTTATGTAATCCCTTAATGAATCATTATGACCTTGGGTTACCTTATATAAATAACTAGTTAACCGTTCAAACCTCATACTACATGAAAATTGACTATTGAACAAGTTAAACAAGATTAGAAAATGAAGTAATGGAGTAAGGAGGAAGACTTAGCAGCCATTTTAGAGCTGATCCTGTTAATGTGGATCCGAAACCCTTGCAAAGACATGCTTCCTTTAACCTTTCTGGAATGGGGTTGATCTCCATTCTCTCCCTGTATTAGGCTACATGCTCTTCTGGATCAGTTGTACCATCATAAAGCTTCATGTTTGGTGTTTGAAACCTCTTTGGTATCTCCGCATTACATATCGGTGGTGCAAAGCGAGACACCTTGTGACTCCCATCCGGAATCTCAGGAACGGGTTTAACCACTCCCAGGACACTGGATATCATATCCTTGAGTTTTTGCAACTCCCTTGCCATAGCTTGGTTGATCCCTGGTTCCTGCACAAAGCCATGGTTAGTATTGTAAGATGTATTGAAAGTGTTACTTCCTGACTGGTTTGAGGTTGGAATTCCAGAGGTGAATCCAAATTGTGGAAGCTCTGGTGCAATCATGGGACCGGATGAAGCAACAGTCTGCATAGGAATGAAGTCTCCCACATGAATCTCAGAACTTCTGGGTTGTTGGCTCCCTAAGGATCCTTGATCCTGAAAGATGTTAGATCCAGTATACATCGGAGCTGAAGGTCTTGGAGGATACTCCATGGATCCTTGAACTTGCCATGAGGATCCTTGAACATGTGATGAGGATCCTTGAACCTGTGATGAGGATCCTTGATGATGAGGGTAGGATCCTTGAACTGAGTGCGTCCCCATGTATCCTCCCGAACTAGAGAAGGATCCTTGATGCTGGAAAGAGGATCCTTGAGGCTGAAGGGAGGATCCTGAAGGCTGGAAGTAGGATCCTTGAGCATGTGTCAAAGCTGATGATCCATACTGCATACTTGATGATCCTCCATGATACTGGGCACCTGATGTCTTAGAATGCTGAACGGTTGTTGCTGGAGTAGTGAAATCTAATGATCTGGGTGTTTTGGTCAAAAATCAAGCAATGACAATGTAACCAAACTTTCTGTTGTGAGGTATGATGCTTGAATTGATGAACAACAATAAGGATCACTCTGAAATGTAATGAACAAGTGACACGAAGATTTATACAAGGAAAAAGCCCTTGATCAATGAATGATCTCCGGCATAAAAAACCTCGGGTGATGGAAACTACCGATCACCAACTCAAATTAAACAAGAAATGTATTACAACTTCGGATGATAGCGAGCTAAGTATAAGGATCACTATAGTGTATTGTGTAAAAAAGTGTGTAATCGCCAAGTGAGTTAACGAGAGCTGGTGAGAGCAGTTGTAAGAGTGTGTGTGTAGCCAAAAATAGCCAAGTCTACCCCTTTAAAAATGGAAAATATCTACACTAACTAACATTCCGCAAATGGTGCAAGTCCTCCACGACTCCATAACGTCCACTTTTGGCCAAGCACGTGCGGAATAAACATAGAATATGCTCCAGGAATATCGCCAAGACCAAGTCCAAGTTGATACTCCTGCAAAACAATTTCGAATTCAAAGTAGACAACCGTTAGTACAATGATCCTTATGATGATCCATGATCCTGATCCTGAAGTACTTCTGAGGATTACCAATTCAAACAGAAGTAAGGATCACTAAGCCCAACAGCAATTGAGGATCACTGATCATTTAGAAATCCACCCCTAACAATTGCCCCCAAAATAGAAGGAGTAATTATGTAAATAAATGAGTTATATTTTGTTCTTATCCGCAATCAACCAACGGATAACTAGCCGTTGTAATCGGACTAGCCGTTACGAACATGACGTCACTGAGATGACTATCCTGCAAAACCATCATTATAAATAGGAGTTAGGGATAGGGATCAATCAGCATTCAAATTCAAGAGAAACTCCCTTTAAATTCTCATCCGACGATCAAGCAGGTAACTCTTTTCCTTTTCTCCCTTTACGTTTTCTTTCTCTGTTGATCTTCTTCTCTATTGCTATAACCAAGATGATGCTAAGATCCTCACCGGCTAAGGATCACAAGAAGGACAGTCCTCTTAAGAGCCAGGGGATCATCAAAGATTTGGCGAATGAAAGGTGCTGTTTCACTGATCCACAAATAGATAGAATCCGTCATTGTTTTCCGGCAAACACCGATTTCAAGCCATTTGACCCCACCGCTCTAAGTGATTATGTTTCTAAAACTTGGGTAGCCTTCCCGGTCACACCGTTCACAATAGGATACACATATCCTTTCCCTGAATTCACCCAGTCTTTCTTCTCCCTCACCGGCATCTCCTACATTCAAGCTATGCCAATGATCTGGAGGGTCTTATATACCCTTGAGAGGATCATTGAGCAAGAAGGAATCGACCTGGGAATGTCGGAATTGGCCGAAATGTATGATCTCACAACATTTGGATCCCACCGATATCTATTCAAGCGTAAGCCCGGTGAAGAACATCCCATCTTCAAAGCCACTAAGAATGATACTAACTGGAAACGGAGATTCTTCTTTGTCAGAAGGGATTCTCTTCCTGATGGAAAGGATCTGCCAAGGAAGTGGAGCACCCATGGTAGGATAGAGGATCCTTAGGAGGATCACTGAGTAAGCTTGTTTCTGACGAGGATTACTGACATGCTTTTGTTTCTTTTGTACAGCTATCACTGTTTCACATATTATACCCTCACCTGCCACCAAGGAGAGACTTGCTGCTTTCAAAAAACTTGATCCTGCAACAAGGTCATTCAAAGCAAATACCCAGGATTCTCAAGAGGTATCCTCAGGTTCTGTCACAATGTCAAGTAAGTATCCTGTTCTTTTTATAATTAAATGTTTAAATAAATAGTTAAATAGAAGTAAGATAGGGATACTTATCTGTTTTGGGTGTGTAGGTGCTGGGAAATCTTCAAAGTCTGCCTCCAAATTCAGTGTCACTGATCTAGACACTGTCCGATCCTCCAAGAAAAAGTCTGCTGCTAGCCCTTCCATCGTAATCCCCAAGGCTACCACTTCAAAGGGAAGAGGTGGAAAGAAAAGAAAAACCTCTGAAGCTGACAACCTTCAAGGCTTGCCTCTGATCCGCCATCAATTCCACGAGTACCTTAATGATGTAAGGATCACTGACTCAGCTTAGTTATCCTATCCACTTGAGGATCACTTGATCCTAATCTTTGCATTGTCTTCTTTGTAGAAATTTGCGGAGATTGAGGACTATGTTGGGAATGTTGAGGAGCTTGAGGAGAAATACTCTGATCTCCATAAGGTGGCGGTGCTCAAGGATCACAAGATTGCTTCCCTTGAAAAGGACCTCAATGATGCCAAGGCTCAGATAGTTGTAACTCAGATCAATGCTGAGTATGAGAAGCACGAGATCACACAGGATGCTAAAGTCTCTGCTGCCATTGCCATGTACAAGACCAAGCTGCAGATGGCCCAAGAAGCTCAGGATCCTGCCTTTGATAGGGGCAACTGGGACATGGAGGGCTGGAAGGCTGGGTTGGCTGAATTGGAGGATGATGAAGACGAGGCTGACGAGGTTCTGACAATCGAAGCTAATGGTAGTGGCAAGGATCATGTGAAGGATTTGGAAGCTGGAGGAGATGGTGATGCAGCGAAGGCATAGGCTGCATGAATGGGCGATGAAGGACATTTCTAGACGTAGCCGGAGCCCATTTTTTAGTTTGGTTATGGTTTTTTGTTTTGATGATGTTTTGATGAACAATGGTTGGTCTGTACTTAAACAATAGTAATTAGGGTTGAGGATCATGGATGATCCTTTGAACAATAGGTAGGATAATGGGTGGTGGATGGATCCTCTGTTTGGGGGATGAAGCCACTCGTTATCCTTCCGTCTTTAATTTCCTGCACCTGTTAGACCTATGAACAATGGACACCCTTTGCCAACCCATGTGGACGGGCCACGTTTTGCTGGTAGAAACGTGGGTTGGCAATTTTGACAACCTTAAAGGGCTTAATCTTTTGTGAATAAAATAACTTTAACTTCTTGGCTTATCCTGTGTTGATATCCTTGTTTTTATTTTCCAACTGTTGTGATGTTTATTTTGTTGAAACTTATCAAGTAAAGAAAAAATTTAAGAAATATCCCCAAAAAGTTTAGGATATGATCAAAGATCACATATCCCATAATCGATAAGTTCTGAAAAGTAATATAGTTTAAGGATCATAAGTTTAGTTGTCAAAGGATAAGGGTCACTCAAATAAATAATGAACAAAATGAAAATAGTTAAGGATCATACCTGAGAATCCAAGTTAGGATCCTACCCTATAACACTTATAATCAGGATAACCCAAAGGACAAACCTTAGTAGAAGGTAAGGATCAAGGATCCTTGGTCATTTAGCTTCAAAAACCTGAAATAGGATATAACTTGGGACTAAGCCAATATAAGATGAAAGTTAGTAACTAGGGACAAGCCCAACAATTCTGGGGACAAGCCCAATATACTGGGGACAAGCCCAAAGGATAACTGGGGACAAGCCCAAGGATAACTGGGGACAAGCCCAAGGATAACTGGGGACAAGCCCAAGGATAACTTGTGTAAACTGGAGTATGGCCCTCACTGGCGATTATCCAAACTTGAGCGACATGAAAATGCCGAAACCTTAGCTAACGTGAAAACGTTAGAAACCTTAGGAACGAATGTATGGTACGTCTACCATTATACGTAGGATCCCGGATACAGCCAGTACAATGAAATTGTCAGCCCCTAAAGCGAGTACTGGTCCCATTGCCATGAACTGTACCAGGATCACCGTGCGCTACTGGCGAAACTGGGGACAAGCCCAAACTGGGGACAAGCCTAAAACTGGGGACAAGCCCAAATAACTGGGGACAAGCCCAAATAAACTTTGGAGAGTTGGCCAACCACTTTGATCTTCTGTAAAATGATAACAACTCTGTAAAAGCTTAAACTTTATGAAAATAGATGTTAAATGTTTAACATCTTTGCCTTATGATAAGTAATAAGTATGAAATGAATGAAAATGAAAGTAATTTGTTACCAAATGTAGAATCATATATCCTTTGAGGATCTCGGATCCTTAATCAGAATACTGGTATGGCTGAGGATCCTTGATCCTTCTTACATAAAGTACTTTTTGAGATGAACAACATTTCAAGCTCTTGGTAAGAGGTCACCATCCATTGTCAACAAACGATATGCCCCCTTTCCTGCTTCAGCTTCAATTAAGTAGGGACCTGACATTCTTGTTGTATGCTCCAACCATTCTTTGTCGATGAAGGATATTGATGTGTCTTTGACAAGGAGCACATTTCTTGGCATAATCCACAGCATTGTTCTTCATAGCAGACCAATAGTATCCTGTTCTAAGGATCCTTGAGAACAGTACTCTGCCCCCAGTGTGGTTTCCACAATCTCCTTCGTGAAAATCCTTTAAGACTTCTTGAATTTCTGGATCCTCAATGCACCGCAACTAGGGACCTGCAAGAGATATCTTGTATAACATGTCATTTATTATGGTGAATTAAGATACCTTGACTTTGAAAGCTCTGGGGTTTCTCCTGTAGGAATCTCTCCATGTTGTATATATCTCAGGATCGGAAGGATCCAGGATCCTAAACTTGATTGTGCACCATCACTAGGTATGATTGCAGAATCCTCTACAATCTTCATAGCTGCATGATCATCAATTGCAGGAGTTAAAACATGGATGATGAGTATTTTCACATCCTCTGGAATCTTCAGTGATGATCCAAGATTAGCTAGAGCATTAGCTTCTGCATTCTCTTCCCTTGGTACCTATGTCAAACTAAAGGATACAAAAGAGAGTGCCAATTCTTTGACTATCTCCAAATATTTGATTAGCTTTTCACCTTTAATAGCATAGGATCCATTAAAGTGATTAGTGATCAGTAAAGAATCTACATGTACCTCAAGATACCTGATCCTCATATGCTTTGCAATTTGCAAACCAGCTATCAAGGCTTCATACTCAGCCTCATTGTTGGTAGTTTGAAATTCACAAGCTATGGAGTGGGGTATTATGTCCCCCTGTGGCGATTTTAGTAGTATTCCAAGCCCTGTTCCCTTTACATTAGAGGCTCCATCAGTGAAGAGTATCCAAGGATCCTTAGTTTCTTCAAGCTGTTGGACTTCTAACTCAGCTTCCTTTTGCAAGTCACTACTAAAATCTGCCACAAAGTCAGCTAAGGCTTGGGATTTGATGGCAGTCCTTGGTTAATATCTTATATCATATGCACTCAGCTTCACTGCCCACTTAGCCATCCTTCCTGACATTTCAGGTTTCCTGAGAACATTCTTAATTGGGAAATTAGTTTTAACAATAATGGCATGAGTCTCAAAATAATGTCTTAATTTAGTAGATGCCATAATTAATGCAAGGATAAGTTTTTCTAAATGTGAATACCTGGATTCAGCATCAAGTAAGCTCTTACTTACATAATAAACAGGATGTTGTGTACCTTGGTGATCCTTAACAAGGACCGCACTTACTGCTTTTGAGGATACCGCCAAGTATAAGGATAACACATCTCCCTTTTCTGGTTTCATCAAGGCTGGGGCTGAGGATAGGTAATCCTTAAGAGCTTTAAGGGCACTTTCATGCTTCTCAGTCCATTCAAATTTCTTGTTCTTCCTCAGGATATCATAGAATTCCTTGCACTTTTCTGAGGATTTGGATATGAATCTGTTCAAGGCTGCGATCCTGCCCGTCAATCTTTGCACATCTTTAGCATTGGCAGGAGATTTGATATTCACAATAGCCTTAATTTGTTCTGGACTTGCTTCGATGCCCCTCTTTGTTACCATATACCCTAAGAATTTACCTGCTTTCACACCAAAATGACACTTGGAAGGATTAAGTTTCATATTATATTTATCAAGGATATTGAATGCTTCCTCCAAGTCTTTAAGGTGATCCTCAGCCTTCTTGGACTTAACCACCATGTCATCAATATAGACTTCCATAGTGTGTCCAATTTGTTCCTTGAACATCATATTGACTAGCCTTTGATAAGTAGCACCTGCATTCCTTAATCCAAATGGTATAGCAATATAACAGTATATACCAGTTGGGGTCATAAAGGCTGTATCCTCTTGATCAGATGGTTCCATCTGAATTTGTTGAAATCCAGATGAAGCATCCATAAAAGTCAACAACTCATGACCTGCGGTAGCATCCACCATGGAGTCAATGTGGGGTAATGGGAAAGGATCCTTGGGACATGCCTTGTTTAAATCTGTAAAATCGACACATACCCTCCACTTTCCATTTTTCTTTTGAACAACAACCACATTGGATAACCATCTTGGATACTTAACCTCTCTTATCATACCTGCCCGAAGTAGCTTATCTACCTCTTCCTGGATAATAGCATTCCTTTCAGGTGCAAATTTCCTCCTCTTTTGATGAATCGGCTTGAATGACCTGTCAATGCCAAGTTTGTGAGTAATTATATCCTTAGATATACCTGTCATATCCTCATGTTTCCAGGCAAAGGTAGTTTTCCTTCTTTTGAGGAAGGATACTAGCTCCTGTTCAATATCGCTAAGGATCCCTGATCCTATGAAGATCTTGGATTCAGGATCATCAGGATCCATGAGGATTTCTTTCAAATCCTGTTCTCTTGCCTCCAAGACATCTCTTGAAGGACACTTTAATTGCTATTGCTCCCTTGGTCTTGAGGCTGGCTTCATTGATGAGGTATAGCAATTTTTAGCCTCCTGTTGATCACTCTCAATTTTCACCACTCCCCAAGGACTTGGAAGCTTTACACATTGATGATAGGTGGATGGGACTGCCTTCATGTCATGTATCCATGGCCTGGCAAGGATAACATTACAACATGATAAGCAATCTATAACACAAAACTTTTGATGAGAATGCAATCCTTCAATATAAATTGGGAGTTTGATGTCCCCCAATGTATTCTTAGTTTCTCCACTGAATCCCACAAGTACTGAGGATCTTGGGATAATATCAGACTCTGGGATATTCATCTTCTTGAGAACATCAAGCTGAATGATGTTCACAGAGCTTCCTCCATTTATAAGGATCCTGCGAACAAAGTGGTTAGAAATAAATAATGTAATTACAAGACCATCATGATGAGGATCCTGGACGTCAACACGATCTTTCTCATCAAAGGTTATGACTTTATCCTGGGTGACAACGGAGGTCCGGACGGGTCTGTCTCCATTATCCATCTTGGTTTCCTTAGCATGTCTTTTTGCTGCTGAAAAGGAGGTACCACAGATATCTGATCCACCGGATATGAAATTTATGACTTGTGCATCTGCTGGAGGAGCAGGAGCCCTTTCTGGGATCCTTTCAGGATCCTGGACCCTTGATTTCTTCCGTCCCAAAAGTTCCTTCAAATGCCCCTTGCTCAACAAGTAACCAACTTCCTTTCTCAGTGCAATACACTCTTCAGTGAGATGCCCAAAATCCTCATGATATGCATACCACTTGGACTTATCCTTTGTAGCAGCTGGTTTATCACTCTTCCTTGGCTACCTAGCTTTCTCACCTAGATTCTGCATTGCAAGGATTAGTTCATTGTTATCAACAGAAAAACAATATTCAGAAATAGGAGGATAATCCTCATCATCCTCTTCTTGTTCCACTGCATGCACATTCTGGTTATCAGATCTGTTGTAGGACTTGGATTTGTTGTTCCTGAAGTAGGATCCTTGTTTATCCTGTTTTGAGGATCCTGTCAGTCTATCCTGGATCCTTTTGTCATCCTCTAGGCGGATGAACCTAAGGGCCCTGGTTCTTACTTCATCAAGATTCCTGCAAGGTGTCATAACAAGATCATCATAGAATAATGAATCCCTAATCAATCCCATTTTAAAGGCTTCTACAGCCGTAGCAATATCCAAATTAGGAATATCTAAGGATTCTTTACTAAACTTAGTGATATAATCTCTAAGTGATACATTTTGACCTTGTGTTACCCTATATAGATCACTAGTTAATCGTTCAAACTTTCTACTACAAGAGAATTGACTATTGAACAAATTAACTAGATTAGCAAATGAAGTAATAGAGTAAGGGGGAAGACTTAGCAGCCATTTAAGAGTAGATCTTGTGAGTGTGGATCCAAATCCCTTGCATAGACATGCTTCTTTTAACCTTTCAGGAATTGGATTGATCTCCATCCTCTCCCTGTACTGAGCTACATGTTCCTCTGGATTCGTTGAACCATCATACAGCTTCATAGATGGTATCTGGAATCTTTTGGGTATCTCAGCATCACACAAGGGTGGTGCAAAACGAGATATCCTATTGCTACCATCTGCAATTTCAGGAATGGGTTTAACCACTTCCGGTACACTGGATATCATATCCTTAAGCTTTTGTAGCTCTCTAGCCATAGCCTGATTAATACCTGTATCCTGCATTAAGCCATGGTTAGTGTTATATGAATTATTAAAAATATTACCACCCACAGGATTCGTGTTTGGAATTGCGGATGTGAATCCATATTGTCGAGACTCTGGTATGATTGAAGGACCAGAGGGAGCAATGGTCTGCATTGGTATGAAGTCTCCTTGATGAACGTCCGAGCTCTGAGGCTGCATACTTCTCAAGAATCCTTGATCCTGAAGGACGTTGGATCCTTGAAGTTGAGATGATCCTGGGACAAGGGAGGATCCTTGGACCTGGGAGGATCCTTGGACCTAGGAGGATCCTTTGACCTGGGAGGATCCTTGGACCTGGGAGGATCCGTGGACCTGGGAGGATCCCTGGACCTGGGAGGATCCCTGGACCTGGGAGGATCCCTGGACCTGGGAGGATCCTTGTACTGCATGCATTCCCGAATATCCTCCTGACGTGAAGTATCCCTGATGCTGATAAGAGGATCCTTGAGGCTGGAAGTGAGAACCAAACGCCTGACTCATAGTTGCTGTTCCATAACGCCTTCCTGGTAATTCACCCAAGTATTGCACGTCCGGAACCGCTGAGTGTTGGGAAGTTATGACTGGAGTGTCAAATTTTAGCGATCTCGGCATCAGAGGGGAGTGATCCTCCACTGATTTTTTCTGTTTCTTGATCTCATCGATCTCCCGGAGGATCCTTTCATTGGTTTTGTCCTGCTCTTGCGCATGATTCCTCATCTGCAAAATCAGAGCATAAAGATCATTAGTAGTAGGATTAGTTGAAACAGAAGAAGTTGGTGGTTTTCGGAAAATGGGGGTTTGTTTCTTCGCAGCATTCTCAGCATTCTTCTAGGATCCAGAAGGTGGTGGAGGCAAGGGAGGAACGCCTTGTGAAGAACTGAACGAGGGCATCAAACTTGAAGTATTCTTCACTGAGGAGGCCATCTGCTTGGTTGTAACGAACCGAAATGAGCACGAAAATACGAATCTTTTTAGGAATGGAGCACCAATTGCCCCACGGTGGGCGCCAAACTGTTTTGGTCAAAAATCAAGCAATGACAATGTAACCAAACTTTCTGTTGTGAGGTATGATGCTTGAATTGATGAATAACAATAAGGATCACTCTGAAATGTAATGAACAAGTGACACGAAGATTTATACGAGGAAAAATCCCTTGATCAATGAATGTTCTCCGACATAAAAAACCTCGGGTGATGGAAACTACCGATCACCAACTCAAATTAAACAAGAAATGTATTACAACTTCGGATGATAGCGAGCTAAGTACAAGGATCACTATAGTGTATTGTGTAAAAAAGTGTGTAATCGCCAAGTGAGTTAACGAGAGCTGGTGAGAGCAGTTGTAAGAGTGTGTGTGTAGCCAAAAATAGCCAAGTGTTTTCTAATTAGCTCGCTACCCCTTTAAAAATGGAAAATATCTACACTAACTAACATTCCGCAAATGGTGCAAGTCCTCCACGACTCCATAACGTCCACTTTTGGCCAAGCACGTGCGGAATAAACATAGAATATGCTCCAGGAATATCACCAAGACCAAGTCCAAGTTGATACTCCTGCAAAACAATTTCGAATTCAAAGTAGACAACCGTTAGTACAAGGATCCTTATGATGATCCATGATCCTGATCCTGAAGTACTTCTGAGGATCACCAATTCAAACAGAAGTAAGGATCACTAAGCCCAACAGCGATTGAGGATCACTGATCATTTAGAAATCCACCCCTAACACTGGGCACCAATGGAGAGTGATCCTCCGCTGATTTCTTCAATTTCTTGATTTCATCAATCTCACGAAGGATCCTGTCATTAGTTTTATCTTGCTGTTGCATATAATCTTTCATCTGCAAAATCAAAGAATAAAGATCATTGTTAGTAGGAGAAGAAGAAACTGCAGTAGTTGCTTTTGTGAAAACGGGGGTTGTCTTCTTCGCAGCATTCTCAGCATTCTTCTGGGATCCAGAAGAAACAGCAGGCAAAGGTGGAATGCCCTATGATGAGGTGATCGTTGACATGGAGCTCGAAGTGTTTTTCCCTTGAAAAGCCATGTGGTTAAAGGCAATGAACAGAAATGAATGAAATGAACAAGTTTTTCAAAGATGAAGCACCAATTGCCCCACGGTGGGCGCCAAACTGTTTTGGTCAAAAATCACACAAGGATAATGTAACCAAATATGATTTTTGTGAGGTTGGATGCTTAATTGAATGAACAAATTTATGAACAATAATTGAATGAAAATGATGATGAACACAAGGATTTATACGAGGAAAAAGCCCTTGATCAATGAATGATCTCCGACATAAAAAAACTCGGATAGTGAAAACTATCACTATCAACTATATTGAACAATAAAGATTACAACTTTGGATGATAACAAGCTTGATACAATGATTTCTAGAGTGTTTGTGTGTGTAATCGCCAACTGGTTTCAGAGAGTTCGAATATATGCCAATGTGTGTAGCTAACTTTCTAATAATAGCTTGTTATCCCCTTAAAATAGAAAAATATCTAGCTAACTAACTATCTGAATTATGTGCTTGTCATCCACGATCATTATAACGGTCATGAACTCCATGCACGTGCCATAATAAGGAGCATATTCTCCTGGAATCTCGGTTGGAATAAGTCTCCTTCGAAATACACCTGCAAAACAAGCTAAAGGATAATGGAAACAATTGTTAGTTTTAGAATAATAAAGAGGATCCTGGATCCTTAGCCTTCCCGCACCGTTTCCTGAGGATCCTCGATCCAGACTGAACTAAGGATCCTTGACCCAGGCTATACTGAGGATCCATGATCAATAACCAATAAAATTCTATCCCTTACAAGACAATTAAGAAAAACGGTGATGACGACTTAGAGCACCGAAACCGTACGAACGAAGAGAATAATCTTCGATCCATGATTACCGATGAAGTCGGTAAAGCCCTGGTTGGATTTATAGCTACACTTAAGGTGCCAAAGCCATCAGTACTAAAACATAAATATGTTTCTAAACCCCACTCTACAACTCATAAGACTGAAAAGTCTCACTGCTCCTCAACTAAGAGTAAGCGAAATATCAAGAGTATCATTAGAACTGAGGCCCGTGACTCTAAGAAGGGGTGCACCTATAAGTACTTCGTCTCTTGTAAACCCCGTGACTTTACGGGTGAGAAATGAGCCATTGATGCTCTAAAATTGATGATATCCAGAGCGTAAATCTATCTTAGAAAAATATCTAGCTCCTTGCAATTGATCGAAAAGATCATCAATCCTAGGTAATGGGTATCGATTTTTAATTGTAACCTTATTTATTTCCCTATAATCGATACACATTCTCATTGACCCATCTTTCTTTTTCACAAACAACACTGGAGCTCCCCACGGGGAAGAACTAGGTTGTATAAATCATTTGACTTAGTAATTCATCTAATTGCTTTTTCAATTCTAGCATTTCGGTGGGTGTTAATCGATAAGGTGCATTGGCTATCGGTGTAGTTCCAAGAATTAGATGAATTCTAAATTCGACTTCCCTATTGGGTGGTAATCCCGGTAGTTCTTCCGGAAATACATCTGGGTATTCTGCTACTACAGGAATTTCTTTAAGTTCCTTACCTTTCGTGTTAATGATTACTGAAATCATATACACCACTTCTTGCTTTCTTGAATAACTGGCCAACTTTATTACTGAAATGAATTTCAGTGGCTTTCGTGGCTTATCTCCTGTAATCACCACTAACTCTCCTGTGAGTGTATGAATTTCTATGGAGTTTTTATCACAGAGAATTCGAGCATGGTTGGCTACTAACCAATCCATTCCTAATACTATATCGAATCCAGCTAAATTCATAGGTAATAGGTTTGCAGAGAATTTATGACCTAAAAGTTCTATCTTTACATCTTGTAAAACCCTATCTATGTTAGCAGAATTCCCATCCGCCGTTTCAACTGTAAAAATCTGCCTAAGGTTGGTTAAGGGTAAGTTAAGAGCTTGGCAGAATGAAGTATTTATAAAACTTTGGTTTGCACCAGAGTCAAATAATACTTTTGCATAGACGTTGTGAACTAGGAACGTACCAGCTATCACGCCAGGGATTAGCTCTGCTTCCTGAGTAGTCAACTGGAAGGCTCTTATGTTTCTCTTGGTAGCTCCTTCTGTAGGTTTGGCTTTGTTAACAGCTGGTTTGACCAATTTCGGGCAGTCTGGCCTGAAATGTCCAGCTTCTCCGCAGTTGTAGCAGATTGTTGCTTTCTTCTTCCTGCAATCTTCTTCTTGGTGCCCCGGGATTTTGCAGAAATTGCAATACCCCTTGCATCTTCCAAAATGCTTCCTTTTACAGGCATTGCAAAATGGAACAGTGGAAGATTGCCCAGTTCCCTTTTTTCTTGAAATTACTACGGTTACCCACACGGAATCCCTGGGTAATCTTTTGGGCCACGTCCTTCTTTCTATTTTCTTCTCTCGTACGCACGAGTCCGTCAGTCAAAGTGTTGGCTAATTCTACTGCATCGTCAATTGTGCGAGGTCTCGCAGCTTTAACGATATCACGGATTTTGCAATCAGTCCCCAAATATAGCGGGAAATAAGCACCGGCTCTGGCGAAGCCAGGGTTGGTACCACTCTCGCATATTCAAAGAATGTCGAAGTATACCCCCGACAGTCTACATCCACCATCCGGTGGTTCAGGAATTTATTTGCCATTTGTTCCTTTTTCATATTCGGGACATAATTTTCTTTCCACCAGTCGCTTAAATTCTTCCCAACTCATGGCATAGGTCGCATCGCTTCCTTTGGCTTGAAGTACCGTATTCCACCATTCTAGCGCCCCTTCTTTAAAAAGATGCGACGCGTACATGACCTTGTCTTCTTCTGCGCATTTACTTATTTTAATTACTGCCTCGGTTTTCTCTAACCAACGCAGTGCAGCAGTCGCCCCTTCGTTGCCTGCAAATTCAACCGGTTTACAGGAAAGAAACTCCTTATAATTGCAACCAGGCGTTGCAGCTTTCATTTTCTTAAGGAGTGGGGCTTGCATTCCATCGTGATCGTTATTAGTATGGTTGTCGCCCCCGTTTACACTATTACTGAAATTATCGCCATGTGTACGTTTGCTAGGAATAATTTGTTGAGGTTCAATTGGATTTCGGGCAGCAGCAAGTATTGCTGGAATAGCATTGGCTATTCCCTGAGCAACGATATTCTCGATATTTTTCCTATTCAAAAATTGATCTTCATGGTTTTGCTCGGATTAATTAACCTCATTAACTTGTTCATTACCAGCATGTTCCATCTGGTAATTAATTTATATAAGTGATTAGTACAAAATAATTAATAACCAAACATAACAAAATAATTGCACATAATCACGCCAACATGTATAGTCAAAATTGTCGATTTGTTCGACTTCCATTTTTATATATTATAATATGCTTCCGTACACACCTGTTATCTTACAAAAGTTTTATTTTTAGGTTATTTCACATAATTATATTTTGATTATTATTATACAACCACAACCATGCCGTCACACCATCCCCGTCAGCTGGTATTTCAGAAACGACGTTCCCTCTCGTCGTACTTCCAGGAGATCTGTTCTCCCACCTCCCGGATTCTATTCCCTGCATCCACCAGCTCCTCGCCAAAATGGAGGAGTTCAGCCAAATTCTCATTGCTCATTGGTGGGTTTGGTGCAGGCTCTGGGTCGAACTGAGGGAAAAAGGTATAAGGGTTATTGAGAAGGTTCTGAAACTGCCAGTCGTTGGTCCACCATTCTTCCATTTCTCCCAGAGATCGGGTGTTAACAAGGGGATCTGGGATGGCTGGTTCCAAGTTTACTGGAAGCTGGGTTTCAGTAGGATAAGTGAAAAGGTTTTCATTAACAGGATTAAGGATATCACAACTTGCTAGTATGCAATCCAGCTCTTCCTGCAACGGCATTTCCTTGGCTCGCCTAGAACTTTCTCCAATTTCTATTCCTTTCCCTTTATTCATAGGGTCCTCCGTCTTAGCAGCTTTCCGAGTTACTGGTTTCCTCCTGCGCACACGCCTCCAGCCCACAATTCTTCTCCTTTTCTTTGGCTTGGGTTTCTCCGGAGGCTGGGCTTGATATTCCATAGGTTCCTCAATGTCAGCACAATAACCAGTAAAGTCTTTGGAAACTTCCACATTAACAGAATAGAGATTGAGATTTTGAAGAGCTTCAGACAACTCATTCATGCTGTTTAGCAGATATGAATAAACACACAAAATTCTAGGTTAAAATTTTCACAAAATCACAGATTGGCAATCAGAAAACTTAAGTATTAATAAAACTAGGAAATATTGCGATTTTATATATATTACAATTTACAACTGAAAATTAAAAATATACTAGGGATAATTTATTTTAGTTCATCTTTTCTTACTAAGTTGTTTATTTAATGGGCAAAGTTTCTGGCTTTATAGATGATATGGGTGCTGGTACTAGTTTGGCGATTTAACTATAGGTTAGCATTTACTGCTGTAGTGGCTAACATATAGAGATCTGCCCATTGTTCATCTAACTCATCTTCCCATGGTGGGTTAGTGCCTATTTTCTGAGTTTCCTTATTACTCATCACTCCTTTTGGTTGTGACTTCTTTATTTTCTCTTGGCTTTTTCTAATAATCCAACTTCTTTTATTAGGGGTAAGTTGTAACACCCCGTGTTTTCATAAGTGAAAGTCAAAGTCAACGACCTATTTCGCGCAACTTGACTCGTAGAAACTTCTTGTTTTTAATTATATTACATGGAGTAAGTGTTGTTAATTGCAATAATCGATGAGTATTAATCATATTTCAATCGACCTACGACTGTGAACTATAGGAAGTAACAATGCGATAAAGTTAATCAACTGATAATCAAGCTATGTTAATCGAATCGACATCAATTCGCAACTCGAGCTACGTATTTCTACTTGTTATTATACGTGTGTGTGTGCCTTACGTGTTAACTGTGCATGTTTATTTATGTTATGTTGTGATAATCAAGCGAACTCAATCGAACTCGAAATCTAACTCAAATGCAATCGAACTCGAACTCGAATCACAAATCGAACCACGATAGATAGTGGAAAAGAGATTACGCTAGATACGAAGTAGTTGAGACTGAAAGTAATTTGACTAGGAAACCTTATCGAATCAAACCGCGCGCAATCATAATCGAAATATCTGAAATCATCGCGCGAAACACTCGAAGGGTGCAACCGATCGATCAGGCTCCCAGCCGATCGAACAGCCAGCCGAACGAACTGCTGTCCGATCGGACAGGCTGTCCGATCGAGTTGCCAACCCTTTCCTCTTGTGTCATCCTATAAATACCCCTGTCATTGTCATTCTTTCCACTTTTGGAAACCCCTGTTCGACCAGCACGCTCAACTCGCCTTTTTGCAGATTTCTCTCGATTCCGGTAAGTTTTCGCCCTAAATCTTGTACTTTACTGATCTATACATACTCCTACACCTTTCTATCTTTCAAATCTTAACTTCTAACCATGAAATCATCAAGAATCAAGTGTTCTAGGATGATGTCATCATAAGTTCTTGAAGAACTTCATGTTTTGGCCTCAATCCACCAAGAATGACTTGGATCTAGTCGATTTCCACATAAGCAAACAAAGATCTTTTATAGATCTAAACATATACATGGTGAAAAGAATTGAAGAATGGATTTTCCAACTTTCCTTCAACTCTTTTTCACTTAAACCGGTAGAAACAGAACCTGAGCCGGTTTACAAATCACTTCGGTGGTTGTACGGTTCAAGAGCTGGATTCTATCCATGAGGTTAACCGACTTTGGGTTAAATGTTAAACTTCGTTCCAAACAGTCCGCCGACCGGATTTGGGTGATTCCTGTCCGACCCGGGAAACCAAGTAAGGACGAGGCACCTATGGTTTTACTTGCTGTCAAAATACCTCGAAAAAAACGACAAACGAACAGAACGACCAAGTGTTAGACGAAAGGGACTGATCAGGTCAGGATGCTGACCGATCGGACTGCTGTCCGAACGGACAGCCAGCCGATCGGATAGTCAGCCGATCGACCAGCCAGCCGATCGGCTAGCACTTGGCCCCACACAACCAATTCGTTTTGAAGAATAGTATTGAACGAACTATTGTTCGATCGAACTACTGTCCGATCGGATTACTCTTCGGATCATGAGATACTATGCTTCAATACTTGATCAATTTTCAACATGTTCAATGCACTAGAAATGCCACCCGATCGAACAGTCGTCCGATCAGGTGACACCCTGTTGTTCGATCGAACAGCAATTGTGCTATTCGATCGACCAACTGTCCGATCCACTGCACCACACTTTACATTTCATTTAAAGTCTTTGACTTGTTGACCTGTTGTCCGATCGAACACCTGTCCGATCCAAAGACTAAACATTTGCAAATCATTTGAAGGCCTAACCGATCGGGTTACCGGCCGATCGAACAGCCGTCCGATCGACCGACCTGAAAGGCAAAGGTACTTCAGTGTTTTCAAATGCTACAACGAAAACTTCAAAAGTCAAACCATCATACACAAACACATCCTTCTCAAAGGAAGAAACAATCCACTCGAACAGCCATCCGATCGGCCTACCGACCGACCGGACAGCAGACCGAACGGGCTGTCCACCGAACGGTCAGCCATCCGATCGAACTGTCGTCCGATCGACTAGCTGTCCGACTCCCCAACACTTGTTTCCTGTTTTACGTTTCACTTATCGATATGCTACCGAATCTATTCAGGCTAACCGTACTCGCTAAGCGCTCCCTTCAATCCATAAATCGCTGTGAGTATACTCGATCCCTTTTTGCTTTAAGCACTTTTGGGTGTTACATACGTTACAAATATTCAAACTACAACTTTCACACTACTCAAACTATTTGAACGCTAACCGTTAATGCATGTTATACGTGGCTTATGAATGCTTGTTTGTTATGTTTACACATGGGATGCTGTCTACCTGCCTTAGCAACGATAGTACTATAGTTTGGACTCAGCACCCGTTTACTCGGGGGTTGTTAAGGATCTTTTACATGCATGGATTACGGTGGTAATCATGTATTGCGAACTGCCTCAGGCAGTCAACCCGCAGTCATTGGTATCGATGGATCTATGTCGATTACTAACGTGCTTCATTTCACTATGTGTACGTGTTGGTTATGCATAAACGAATTCGAACTCTATATGCTATTATCAAACTTGTATGCTCACCTTTACATTTTATGTATTGACTTTATTTTAACGTATGTGACAGGTGCTTAGGAAGTTTACATGCTTAGCATGCTGTGAACTTGAGGCTAGGAAAGGTCTAGGATGCTCTCTGTGCTGTGATGAAATCGAAGCTAGGAAAGGAGGTCCTAGAAACCAATTAAATAAACTATTTATGTTTGAATCTGAGTTTTCGGAACAGAATATTTGCCTAGATTTTATCTGTAATAATTTGTTTACTATTTGAGACATGGTATGGGACATGTTAACTTAAATTGAATGGTAATGATAGTTGTTATGGAAACTTCTGGACAATCTGTTTGGCTCAGTGCCATGCCCCGATGATTCCGCCATCGGTTGGGGTGTGACATAAGTGGTTTCTCAAATTGTGCCTAACGAACAAATATTCCTTCCTCAGTTTCTGCTGAGTATCTTGAGGAATTTGATTGGGATGAAGTTCCCTTATCTTTTGGCACACTATCTAGTTGACGATAGATGTCCGAAATTCTTTGCTTACCCATACTGTAACTAACAAGTAGTCAGTTAACAAAACACATAATCACAAGATGGTAATCAGGAAAATTAAGTATATTTTAAATACTTAATTGGCTTAAATCAGTGGCTCTGATACCACCTTTTTCTGTCACGGCCCCATGTCCCGGTGTTACCCGGTCCAGGAGCCGCGGGACAGAAACCCGTGGTATTTGTTAATTGAGTTGACAACGGAAGATTTTATAGGATCTTTTTAAAAACATGAAATGCCCGATTATTTTATTTCATAATTCGGGATAAACCCCGTAATTTACAATAGAGGAATTTCACAACGAAATTCCCTGATTTACAAAACATGTTTATTTATTTAATTGAGCCACTACTTCAAGCTTTGTTAGTGCTCCGTATCACTTTTTCTTGGTTCACAGTAGTCACCTGAAACATGTTTGAAAATATTTTATCAGCGGGGAAATACTGGCGAGTCATTCAAATTTGATAAAACGACACTTAGTTATAAATTACAGCATAAGAGCGATTACAATGGCTTCTATCTTATTTTTATCTGGCGCCGTGTCACCTCCTGGTGATGATGGTCATACCACTATTGAGTCTATTTCCCCAAGTAGTGATGATTATCACTGTTAGGATTTATTAGCCTAACCATGAGAAATTAGTAATGTGCACAATACCCCACTTGCCAGTGATTCAAGATAACCACAACTTAATCCCTGTAATTATAACTTTGGAAAATAATTTGGAGTATTGTAAAATACTTTTGATAAAAGAGAACGACTCACATTGCAGATTTAATACGGGCAGAGTCTAGCCTACTGATTAGCCTTGTTAACCTAGTTCAAATAACAATGCACATGAAAACTAGGTTAGTAACTTTAATCCAACTTTTTACGACAACTCACGAGATCAAAACCTTCACAACGAATGACAAAGTGCAACACCTAAACATCCATCGTAGTCACGACGAATGACAAAGTATGGCCCTAATGTGGGCAGCACTTAAACATCCATTGGATAGTTTCAATCGATCGGACATTGAATCGTAGCAGCGATCGAGTTAATACCCTGTATCGTAGCAGCGCCTCACTACCTTAATTTTTGAATTTGAGCAGTGTATCTTCGTTTTTGAGAATTGTTTTCGACACCAGTGAACTGCTCTTGATCAAACCTATTTATAGCTGAAAAATGGGGTTCACGCGGCCCGCATGAGCCCCCCTTGATCCTTACGCGGCCCGCGAGGGGCACCTATTCGTAGATTAGGGCTAGCGTGTCATACCTAGGGCTGCCACGTGTTCGACACGTGGCCTGTTGGCAGATCCGGAGTTTTGGTGTGTTGTCACGGCCCGCGTAAGCCTAGTCTTACCCTTACGCGGCCCGCCTAAAGACCAAAAATCTGTTTTTCTTGATTTTTTGTTATGGATTAGGGTTTCAGGGGTCCGGGTTTTCACTTATGGGCCGTTTTGGGACATTTTTGAAGGTCCTTACAACGAGCTAGGTGGAAGCTTGAGGAGGAAGCGGGTCAAACGAATCAATAAGGAAAGGAAAAGTGTAGTTTTGATGTGAGGTAAGTTAAGCTTACACCCCTTTTAATTACAATACATTTACTTGTGAGTATTGATTTTGAATTAAGATAAGTATTTGAAATACTATATTCCGGCACGATACAATGCAAGTCGGAATAAGGAAAAAATGGTAATAAACCATAAACTATGGTAAAAGGGGGTAAATACGGTAGACTAGTCGGGTGAAGACTAACCAATATGGAATTTTGAACATCACGTTATGGGGTGAACCGTAATAGGTAAAAGTGGTTGAATAATAATCCGTACATGAGTTGACAGATAGATAAAAGATTTGAAAAGACAACCTTTTGGTGTAAGTCTTAACGGGTCAAATAATTCAAGGGATGTCTTTTAAGTAATAAGAACTCACGGTGTAAACTGGAATAGGTTCAAGGGGCGGGATGGTATTTAAAATATCATCTTATGTTGATAAATGGTCATTTTGGCTAAACAGGTCAAATGGTGTGTTAATACCGTTTGACAATAATAATAATTGATGACCGCTTGTTGAGTTTTGTGATCGCAGGAAATAACATATGGTTTGTAATACTTTTAACTAGAAAATTTAAAAGCAAAAGATATTTAAACGGGTCAATGCTATGACCCGAGCCAGGTACGTATAAGTAAAATTGTGGCAAAAGGCGTGATTTTGGTCAAATATATTGTTGATAGTCCTTCGTCATAAAAGAAGAGACTAAGGTTGACCAAAATGCCCATGTACGTTAAACCAGGTATACGGTCCTTATGAGTCGATTAAAACAAGTATTATGTTAAAGTAAGGCTTAGTTAAGTGTTAAAGTATAGGCATAAACCCTTTTTGGATCAAATGCCTCAAAACGGTTCCTTGTCGTAAATTAACAATTTCGAAAGGGTAAATTCGGAATAAGCAAGTGAAATCCATTAACCCACCATGAGGATAGTTATAGTGGAAGTCTATTCGATAAGTAATGTGAAAATATGATGCTAGAAATGAATGGGCGTGGTTTAGGCGTAAAAGGGCTTAAATACCCTTAACGGGTCAAAATAAGCGCATAAGCATAAACGAGTTAATGTTGCATAGTAACATGTGGTTTGAACTTATGTGATAGGAATTATTTAATATATGATGTTCGTGGGAATTTAGGCGCAACAAACAAGTTGGTTTGATAAAAGTATGAACGGGTCAAAAGCTTTGTTAAAAGTTTAATAATTAAATTTAAGCCGAGGGCTTATAATCTAGAAAATTGGTCATCCAGATGTCGGATTTCAACTCCATGTGATGGAGAATCAAATTACGATCGCATAGGAAAAAGAATCGTGTAAAATGGATTTGTAAATTGAAAGCTATGCACATTTTTGTGCATAATAAGTTTGATATAGTATAGCTGGAAATGTGCAGCATCAATTTGAGAAACATTCTGTCGATTTGGGGGTCTCACGTCGCGGCACGCAACCAAACAACAAACTTATTATATTTGTTTAGATTATTTAGTTAAAAGGGACTTGATAAAACTTCTTATATTAATATCAAAACTAACGTTTGTGTTGGTTTAATTATAGGTAAACCTTAGTAAGCTTACGGATGATGATCAAGCTCGTTGAAGGACCGAATACAATCAAGATGCAAGTTTCCGCACGTTATTTCGTCGTCAGTTTTAAACGACGAACTCATATACATTATGTTGTGTGTGTGTGTATATATATATAAATTGTAAAAGTTTTAAATAAACTAGTATTTTCATAAATATGTGTAATCGTTCATACACATTTTTAGTCTAAATTTACACGAAAACCGTTAAATATTGGTAAGGGCGTTACACGCTCAAACGCTCACTCGCAACTCGATTAAACGCAACACAATGCTTAACAAACGAACCAAAGTAGGAAAACTAACTCGCGCAAACACGGTCGTTCAAATGGCCTTCCGTCCAAATGGACATCCGCCCGGATGACCATCCGTCCGGATGACCATCCGTCCGGATGACCATCCGACCGGATGGAGCCATCCGAACAGTTGCCACTCGCCACCGACTTAAACCCTCGCTCACCCTCTATAAATACTGCCGTACATTATCATTTCGAGACTTTGACGCTCTCATCTGATCACAAATTCCAGTCGCGATTCAAGGCCATTTTGTAAGCTTTTTCCCTTAAATCTTACACCATCTTCATCTCTAATCACTTCTACTTCATCTTCTTCATCAAAATCACACACACACACACTAACTTTTTCTCGAAATCACTGATTTTAGACCTCTTGAAGGTGGTTATCACTCGTTTTGCTTAGGAAAACTGTTGTGGAGCATCATTCAATCGAGATTGGTCTAAGATCTAAAGGATTTTCACACTTTTTAACTTAGTTATGAAAGATTTCAACACTTTATCATCTGTTTTAACCTTTTCTTCGGTCTTTACACAAATTTCAATGGAATCTGGACTCAATCAGACTCTCGACTCATTCCTTAGTCGAAAGCCGGCTTGAAAACGGATTTCCACCGGAGAAATGGACCGATTAACGGGTCAAACATGAATCTTCACCATGAATAGCTCGTCTGGCCGAATAGGCGGGACCCATCCACCCGAATGAACTGGATCTGGTGTATTCCGTTGTTTAACACGTCGTCACACTGTCTCCGTTAACTCAAAACCTTTTTACTTAGAAAATTCTACGAAAAACCTCAACTACAGATCACCCGTCCGGATAATCTAATTCTTACAATCTCCATTGGTTAAACATTTTTAATTAAACTTCAAATTTTAACGATTTTAACAAACACCCACAGACGATCAGGATGGAACCTATCCGTTCGGATAGACTGTTGAACACTTATCCCCACTCGACATTCTGTTTACAACCATTATGTCCTGAAGAAGACTTATGCTTCTGTTTCTGTGCACAGGCTGACCCGACGCGCTCCCTTCAATCCAATCCAGATTGTGTTTACTTGTTAAACACACACTGTGAGTATACTCGAACCCATTTTCGTTTAACGCACTTTTGGGTGTTATATACGTTCTATATCAAAACACAACACACAACGCAAACACTTTATAAACGCTAACCGCTCTCGCATGCTATACGTGATTTGTTGAATGCTTTTTACTATATGATACAGTGTTACACTAGACCGCCTCTAGCAACGATAGTACTATAGTTTGGACTCAGCACCTGTCGTGGACAGGCGTTGCTAGGGATCACTTTACTGTACTTCACGTGTTCGCTTCGGTGAACATGTCCGCGCATACTCTACAACGCAGTCTCATGGTTAGGTTGAAATCATTGTTGATAGTTACATGCTTCGCCCGTTACGTGTTACATGCTGGTTATGCGTAAACACTTTTTATACTATTATTATGCAAACTTGTGTACTCAACTTTACTTTATGTATTAACTTTATTTTAACGTATGTGATAGGTTGATTTGGATGATATGCTCGAATCAAGTTAGGAGTCTAGAAACCCACTAAATAAAATCTGAGTTGTCAGAATAGACTTGTTTTTTAGACTGAATATTTGTAATGACTGTTATGCTTTATTTGTTTAATAGTATGGGATATTGAACCTTAAAAATATTGTCATTAATAGTTGTTATGGATTCTCATGAACAATCTGTTTCGCTCAATGCCACGCCCTGATGATTCCGCCATCGGTTAGGGTGTGAAAGATTGGTATCAGAGCCATAACTATAGCGAATTAGGTCGAGTCGTGTAGAATTGACCTAGTCTATAGTCTAAGTACAAACACACCAGTTTCGTGCGAACCCAGTAGGGGTTTAGTACGAACCCACTATTGATACTCTCGTTCGAACTCGCGAAAACTACTTCTTCGTGTGAACCCACATACTACAGCTTAGTACAAAGAAGCCTTTCCTAAGGCTGAAAACTATTTTGCCTTTCCTAAGGCTAACACAATACACATGTTTTTTTTTGAAAAACGCTCGTATAACACAGCCGAGTGATTGGGTCGAGATTAGGTGTGAAAACCAAGAACTCTCGGTAAGATCACTCACTCTACGCTTATTTTTAATCTCAGCACGAGAACCTCTGCTGAGTTAGGAGTGACATCCATACCTCGACAGAGATCTCCATCTCTATCCCGTGGTTTTACCACAACATAGGAGCACAGTTGTTAAGTTAGGGGTGAAACCCGCATCTTAATGACCTGCTCAACTCCCTACATTGATTTTTACAAACTCCCACCAAGGCCTCGATTGTTCTGATGACTTGAGTCAGGTAGTAACTGGAAGGATGAGTGTCGTTCACCGTATTCGGCGAGAGCACAGTCTATTAGGCCAAAGCGTGAACTCAGACTCGTTGGGAATAATTGAATCACTTTGGGTAGTCGACGTCTAACACCCAAGGCACTCTATTTTTGATTTAAGCCTACAACCACCGATTTTACGCTTTATGGATTTTATGTGTTATATGTTTCGATTTTAGAGATTATACGCTTTTCCGCTCCTTGCTTTACAAAAACGCGCACAACTCGCACAGCTTTCGGAATCTAAAACACTAACTAATCGCGAACAAACTAAGAACTCTCGTACACTATACTCCTCGCTTATGCTACTCGCTATCTCTCGCAACTCTCGATCGCGCTATGCAGCTTTGAAAGATAGGTGAATACGTGCAAAATATGTAGGTGAATATGTGCTCATACGTGCTTATGTGCCTATGTGTTTGACGTGTTACTGAGCTTTACCTAATAATAATAAAAGTATGTTGGTTAAAAGCTAAACTTTTCAAACTACGCCTGATATAATCGAATCTCGTCTAATTTATATAACGACGTCTGATGCAGAATCTGCACTCGACAATGTCATCATTTGGATCCCACACTCACCGTGCTGCTCGACGAAACCATGCTGACAAGCGTATTGTTTCACTTGTGGCTAAGGAGATGGCTAAAGTCATACCTCAGATTGTCAGTGAGATCAATGAGGTTAGCAACAAATCCTCTGTCGAGTCAAAGAGCGACGCACCCGAAGCTCCTTTCAGTTTTAAGCAATTCAAAGCCTGCGGTCCTGCGAACTTCACTGGTGAAGATGGACTCGTTACTATATTCCAGTGGTTTGACTCTATCGAAGTCATATTCAGGCAAAGCGGATGCCCAAAAAACCTACGCACTGTGAATGCTACTGGAGTCTTTTAGTCCAGGGCACTGGATTGGTGGACTGCTGAGTGCAACAGGCGCGGTAACGATGCAGCTTATGGCCTATCATGGGAGGAACTCAGGGAGCTTATGATAAAGGAGTTCTGTCCTCCTCACGAAGTCCAGAAGCTGGACAATGAATTATGGCACATCAAGCAGGAAGGAGGTGACAACGCTTATCTCACCGCTCGTTTCAAGCAGCTGAGTATTATCTGTCCTAGTCAGGTGGACACGCCTGATAAGACAATCAAGAAGTACATTCGAGCTCTCCCCGACTGCGTAGCTGACTTTGCTCAAGTAGCAAAACCTGCTACTATTGAGGAAACCCATCAACTCGCTGCTGAGATCAACGACAAGCGAGTCTTAGCTGGATATTTCAAAACCTCAACCAAGAATCTCAGTCAGGCTACTGCTACACCCAACACTGACAATGCAGCATCACAAGGTTCAAAGTCTTAACGCCAGAGCCGCAAGCAAAAGAACAACAACAACAACAACAAGAACCATGCTACCACCGCCGCTCCACTCAACGCTGTTCTAGTACAACCTAACAACCAGAGCCGTCAAGCTACTGCTACCAACGCACCGCCGGCTAAGCGTGCGTGCACTGGTATCCACCCTCTGTGCCCTACTTGCACCTATCATCATCCGACATGGGTCAACTGTCGTTTCTATGCAAACTGCAATATTTATGGGCACTTTACTGCTCACTGCCATTCAGGCCCACGTCAACAAGTTACTCATGCTCTTCCAGCACCACCAGCTCCACTCCCTGCACCTCAGGTCAACCAAGCAGCTCTTGCGCCCATTGTTCATGCACGAGATTGTTACTCTTGTGGTGACCCAAACCATTTTGCTAACGTCTTCCCTCTGCGTGTTGTGAAACAAGAACCGCAGCAACAACCGCAACCACAGCAGCAGCCGCAACAACAGCAACATCAGCCTCAGCAGCAGCAGCCGCAACAAGCAGCCTGCGGATGAACCTTTAATATCGACGTCCGCCAAGCTCAGACTGACACAATATGAGGTTCTTTAATGGCATTGTAGCGATCGACAAGATTCTTCAAGACATTAAAATTTTGCGCTTCTTTTGATATAAAAATAGATCCAAGGATAAAGCGATTAGTTGGGATAGATGGTGTAATTTCGATTTCTTGTAATGGATTTTTGTCTTATGTAATGTTGCCCCTTGTGTTATAGGGGTGGCTCGTTTGTGAATAATATTTACCTTTAAAAAAAAGGTACATCCGTATTGTAATTATACGAGTAGTAAAGTTTAAGTCTGCCTCCGTCTACTCATTCGATTGTGATTATGTTTTCCTTCATTACAAATTGACTTTAACTCGGATTTCATCGCCTGGTAGTTTTGCGAACACCTTCCTTGCATGGCCAAATTCAGGTTGTATTTTTTACCGTGTTTTAACTCAAGACATTGTTTCGTATTTTACTGTTGGTGGTGTTAAATGTGCTTCTTGTGTTGTCAACCTCAAAGTATTTGGTCACAAAGCCCTTGTTAAATGTGCTTCACGTGTTGTTAGCGTCATAGTCATTGGTGTTGCTGGTTGATTATTAGGTACAAAATTGTTAAATTTTAAGAAGCATCTCCTTTGAAACTGACGCTACTTTTGGTTAACTATGAATCCATGAGAGTTAACATGAAGATGGATAGAGTTAGTCTAATAGACTTAAATTGTAATAAAATAGAAACCTTAGTATGTAAATTGCAAGACTTTTGGATTTTGTAAGATATAATAATAAGCACTAAACCACAAGGACTAAAACCACAATTACCTCTAAATATTATCTATATAGACATCATCTTTTTTATCTTAAACTTTTTTTATCATATTAATTACTATCATAAAGTTTTGATCATATGAATTACTATCTAGTTTTAGATGAATTCTCATACATCATGAAAACTTGGAAGCTAAACCCTAAGGCTATAGGGAATGGCTATGATCGTCGTGGTCACCATGATCCTTCATATCAGCGCTATGTCACCCACTTTTAATCCACCATCCAAAACCACTACCCTAAGGGTGTGGTCATGACCCAAACCACTATTCTCTTATTTTAATTTATTTTTTGAAAAGGAAAAGAAAATATTAAAAAAGGAAAGGAGACCCATGATTGCTATGGTTTAATCCATGTAAACCATGGTGGATGAGGCAAGAGAGTGGTGTAGCAATCCATTAATGGTCCTACGTGACGATTGATAATCCAACTCATCCCCCCACCCTTCAGCCTAAGAAGTCCTACGAAAATTATAACATTTTGAAAATTTTTATTTATAAAATTTAAAATAAAGTATAGAAAAACTTATGTTATTAAGCGGGTAGATCATGGGTAAGTTGACTGTTAGAAAAATGAGGCATTTTGGTGAATGTAGGAACCGTTTAATAATTATAATAATAAAAATAAATTATAATTAACCTTACTCCGTTTTTAATGAAACTTAGGACAAAATGTAGATAAAAACATTATCGCTCTAATGACATATTCATCGTTTTATAAAAACAACATATTTTAAAAATGTTATAAGCGATAAATAAGTGAAGCAGCTGAATTAGTTATAATAAATAAAATAATAAAATAATATTAATCTAAAAACTAACATTTAATGCACAATTGGGTACGTGTGCAGTGTATGTAGGATAAGATCCAAGATCCTTGGAGTAAACTCCAAGTTTTAAGTACTATAAATAGGAAACCAGACTCACAATTCAATATGCCCCAAATTTGTTTCCTTTCTTTCTCTCGCTCTCTCTGTGATATATTATAGCACCATTTTCTTTAGTAATTCACACTTAAATCCTACAAAGCTCTGCCCCGTTTTAAGTGTTTTAACCCCTAATCACTAATTCGATACCCTGTCTGATTGATCTTGAACCCAGCAATGCATGTCAAGGCGCTACCTAACTAAGTACGTTGGGGTTCTGTCTCGTGACGTATTGATAAAGTTGAATTGGGTTATTATACTTAACACGAGTGTAACACCCCTAAAATATTAAACTATATATGTGTGTACATGTATAAGTTATAATATTAATAATAAATTTGTGAAAATAAAAACTAGGAATATTAACCTAGTTAAATATAAGATATAAAAGATGGGGAATCAAGGGTTTCTAATCATTTTACCTGTTCTAAAAACTAGAAGGACCCATTGGGTAATAATTGAAAGTGTTTTTAAAACACTGGATAAACATCAAACACACACTCCGTGTGTGTTATTCTGTTCGACCAAACACCTAGGAGCAAACATCTTTGCTCTCAAACCCTAATTCACTTCATACTACTCAAAATCAAAGAGATCTGGTGTTTCTTCGGAAACTGAATTGAACGTGATTCTAAGCTAAATTCGTGATCACTATAGTTAGAGGATCACAAGGCAATTTGGGTGGAACCACAAGTAATCAAGGTGGAGTGGATAATCGTCTAAAAGGAAAGCTTTAAAAGGTACGCGGCTATATGCTTCGTAATATTTCACTAGTATTTTATGTTTAGTTATTTAAATGAAAATTGAATCATTATGAAATTTGGTTATTACTAATACGGAGGATTCCGTATGTATTGACCGAATGAAATGAATAAAGAATAGCGATAGAATAAAGGTAAAAGTGGTGGATTCCACTATGATGTTCAAATGGGTCAAAATAACTCGAATAATACATGTTTGGTTATAAGAAAATGATGGATTTCACTAACAAATCAAAACGGGTCAAAACCATCAAAGTAATTAACTTTGGTGAAATAAGGCGATGGATGTCGCTAAGTAATCTAAACGGGTCAAATCGATGTTCTTATGTAAACCGGATAGGTTGCATAATTAAAGACTTCGAGATGATGTCGGGTTATGAAATTATATTCATTATAAGCGTTGACCGAGTAATGGAAATGCTAAATACAAGTAAAAACTCAGGGTTGAGTATGACTAAAAGATGTGGAAGTCTTTAGAATAAATTCTAGTTATGTTCGTTTAACTAGTTATAGTTAAACGGGTCAATTAGATGATATGCATTTCGATAACGGTGCATAAACTTTACATATAATGCGTCGCAAATATAGATGTGTTGACATGTATCATTCTTATAGAAGTTTTGGAGTCATAAATTAAGTTTATGGTTCATAGTTCTGAACGGGTCGAATAATTTATAAATAATTATAATTCCGATAGCCTAAAGTTAAGAAATTTGTAAATCATGATAATGGATTTTGATTCTATGTTATAGAGGATCGAATTACGATCACGTAGGAAGAAACATGACCCAATTCGGATCAATATCGGACAAGTTATGTCCATTTTTGTAATTACTAGTATAGCTGGGAAAATGCAGGACTGTTAACAAATTTCGCTGGAAAACAGTGACCTTCGCGCCACGCGACGGAGGCCCTTTTTCTCCCGCGTGACACGCGACAGACTCTCGCGGCCCGCGAGAGCTGTTGCCTCGTCGGTCGCGGCCCTCGACAGCTTCTCAGAATTGGAAAAATCTTTATTTGATGTGTTTTGACTTTTTATACTTGTTAAATCACATTATAAGCTCTAAATAACTAATGTTTAGATGATTTTTGGTCATAGGTAACTGAAACGAAGTTGTGGATGAAGATCAAGCTATTGAGAGAACCAAACACGCACTTAAAAAGATGCTTCCGCGATGAAATTATGTTTTGTTACAAGATTGCGATATGGACCTTCGCTACAAGTACTGGTGGCCAGGCATGAAGAAAGATATCGCTATCTATGTTTCGAAGTGCCTAACCGGCTCAAAGGTTAAGGCTGAACAACAACGCCTCTCTGGCTTACTCGTGCAACCCGAAATTCCCATGTGGAAATGGGAGAGTATAGCTATAGCTTTCATTACGAAACTTCCACGCATGCCATCAGGTCACGATAGCATCTGGGTTATCGTTGATCGCCTTACCAAATCCGCCCACTTTCTACCAATACGGGAAGACTACAAGGTAGAATGATTAGCTCGAATCTATACCGACGAAGTCATTTATCAACACGGGACACCTCGTGACATCATCTCTGACCGCGATGGTCGATTCACTTCGCGCCTTTGGCAAACTTTTCAATCTGCTCTCGGTACTACTCTTAATCTAAGTACTGCTTTCCACCCCCAGACCGACGGTCAGACTGAACGCACGATACACACCCTTGAAGATATGCTTCGCTCGTGTGTGATAGATTTCGGTGGTAATTGGGATTCACATTTACCTTTAGTCGAATTCTCGTACAATAACAGTTATCACTCTAGCATTCAAATGGTACCATTTGAGGCGTTATACGGAAGAAAATGTCGATCGCCTATTGTATGGCACGAGGCCGGGGATGCGCAAATTACTAGTCCTGAGTTATTGCAAGAAACGACTGACAAAATCCTCCAAATTCGAGACAATCTGTTGAAAGCTCGCAGTCGTCAAAAGAGTTACGCCGATAAACGCCGCAAGCCCCTTAAATTTTGACGTTGGTGATCACGTACTCCTAAAGGTTGCACCTTGGAAGGGAGTGATCCGATTCGGCAAAAGAGGAAAGCTAGCGCCTCGATATGTCGGACCCTTTAAGATTCTGGAAAGAATTGGCAAAGTGGCCTACAGACTCGAACTACCGGAGGGACTCAGCAATGTACATCCGACTTTCCACGTTTAGAACCTCACAAAGTGTCTAGCCGACCAGAACTTACATATCCCTCTTGAGGATCTACAAGTAGACGAAACATTACACTTCGTGGAAAAGCCAGTCGAGATCATGGATCCAGAAACCAAGAAGCTCCAACGCTCACGCATTCCCATTGTGAAGGTTCGCTGGGAAGGCAAACGCGGCGCCGAGTTCACCTGGGAACTCGAGAGTGATATGAAGGCTAAGTATCCACAGCTATTCGTTACGCCTACGCCTTAAATTTCGGGACGAAATTTCCTAAAGTAGGGGAGGCTGTAACAACCCGACTTTCGAAGTCAAAGTACAAGTCAAAGTCAAAGGAAGAAAATATTGCTAATTGGATCTGTCATTCCTTGCTCAATTATTACTTGTACACTTTGACTCTCTAATCGACAGCATCTTGACGCTATTTGTTTTACGATTATTTAATATGTGAAGTAACAATACAATAAACGTAACTAAACGCTATCACATCGCTATCGCATCGCAGTTCGAATTACAGGTTATGGATGTTGTTTTACGTGTCTGTGCTATTAAGTGCTTTACTTGTGTGTGCTTATATATTGTGGGATGTTAATCGCAAACGCAATCGCAAATCTATCACATCGCATCGCAACCCGAAATACAAGTTACTTTTATGATTATTAGGTTAGTTATGTTAATTGTGTAACTAGTGTGTAATACTATCACATCGCTTACTCGTAACACATCGCAACGCTCAACGCACGAAACAAAAGTCGGAAACCAACCCGCTCAAGCCATCCGATCGAAGGACCATTCGATCGAATGGTCATCCGTCTGGATGACCATCAGATCGGATGGCCATCCGATCTGGAGACCCTCCGATCCGTCACACTTTGCACCGCCTTTCTTCCTCTTCCCCTATAAATACTCACCTGTCACATCACTGTTCATGATGTGACAACTCTCCTCCAACCCTTCGCATTCTCAGCCACTTTTCTCTCGATTCCTCGTGATTCTTGTAACTTTTCTCCTCAAATCTTGTACTTCTTTGATCTATACACACTTTCTCATCAATTTCACCATCAAATCACAACTTTTCACCATGAAATCTATGGATTTGGGCTGTTCTAGGATGATGTCATCAGGACTTCTCATGAACACCAAGGTGTGACCTCATTCCACCAAGAATAACTCAGATCTAAGGGATTTCAACTTGTTTAAACACTGTTTTTGTCATAATCTAAACATATTGCAAAGTGTTTCAAACTTTTCTTCAAACATCCTTTACTTTTCACTCAAAACCATTAGAATATGGACTAGTTCGGGTTTACTACTCATTCTCTAGTGGAGACTCGGACTGAAAATGGATTCCTAACGAAGAGACGGCCGATTCACGGGTTGAACATGAAACACCGTCATGAACAGCTGGTTCGGGATGAACGGGGTGATTCCCATCCGACCGGATGAGTTGGACCTGATGAGGTTTCTGTTGTTTAGCACGCCGTCATACCGTCTCGGTTCAATCACAAAACTTTCTAAACTTAACAAATTTTACAAGTTTTCAAACGATCAGGTTGTCAGTCGGATAGCTGTCCGATCGGATCACCATCCGATCGAACGACTATTCGTCTAGATGACTTGTGGTTTCAAACACTTAAACATTTTCACAAAACTTCAAAGAGAATCAGTTCCCATGAATCGCCATCCGACCGGATGACCTGAATCGTAGGAATACTTCATGGTTTTCAAAATGCTACAACGAAAACTTCAAAGTTCCATCATGCACAAACACATCCATCCCAAACGGATAACCCTCTGACCTAATGGTCATCCGTCCGGATGACCATCCGTCCGGACGGTCATCCGATCGGATCACTGTTTGTCCCCACTTCAATTCGACAAGAGGTTTAACGCACCGTTCAACGCTTATACTGTCGTACTGTGTTCAGGCTAATCCCTCAGCGCTCCCTTCAATCCAAGACTGTGTTTATTCGTTAAACACGCTCTATGAGTATACTCGATCCCTTTTTGCTTTATGCACTTTTGGGTGTTACATACGTTATGTATATCCAACTCACAATCAACACACCACGCAAACACATTTTAAACGCTAACCGCTCTCGCATGTTATATGTGTTATACGATGAATGCTAGTATGTTATGTTTACACAGTGATTGTTGCTTGACACCTTAGCAACAATAGTACTATAGTTTGGACTCAGCACCTGTTGTGGACAGGGGTTGTTAAGGGCTTTTCTTCACGTGTCACAGTGGTGATATGTGTTGCGTATTCTACAACTCGCAGTCACGTCTGTGCATATTTCATTGTCGATAACTTACCTACTTCACAACTATACGTGTTACATGCTGGTTATGCGTAAATCGCTTTCGCTACTATTATACTATTAAACTTGTATGCTCACCTTTACACTATGTGTATTGACTTTTATTTTAACATATGTGACAGGTGTTTAGGATGCTTTTGATTTCCAGCTGCTATGGAATCAAGCTAGGGGAGTCTAGAAACTAGGGGTGCAAACGAGCCGAGCCGAGCCCGAGCTCAGCCAGGCTCGAGCTCGATTAACTTATGAGAGCTCGGGCTCGAGCTTCGTTTTCAAAGCTCGAGCTCGGCTCGTTTGTATTTTATCAAGCTCGAGCTCGGCTCGGGCTCGGCTCGTTTATTATCTATTAATTAGTATATTAAATTAAAATAATATAAATAATATACTTTTTAGGCTTGCGAGTTCGATAAGTAAAGCTCGGGCTCGGGCTCGTTTACTAAATAAGCTTATTTTTAGGTTCGAGGTCGGCTTGTAAACAAGTTTAAATCAACTCGGCTCAACTCGGCTCATTTACACTAAGGCTCGATAAGGCTCGACGAGCCTAACGAGCTTCACATGTGAGGCTCGAGCTCGGGCTTGATACACAAACGAGCTTTGTTTTGAGGCTCAAGCTCGGCTCGGGCTCGATAAGGCTCGGCTCGTTTCGAGCTTTTTCTCGAGCCAATATCGAGTAGCTCGCGAGCCGCTCGGCTCGTTTGCACCCCTACTAGAAACAAACTTAATAAAATCTGAGTTGTCGGAACATTTTATTTGTCTTTTAGAATACAATGTCTGTAATAACTATTTTTATTTGATATGTTATGGTATGGGATGTAACATTAAATATCCGGTAATTTTAGTTGTTATAGATTTCCCCTGGACAATCTGTTTCGCTCAGTGCCGCGCCCCGATGTTTCCGCCATCGGTTGGGGTGTGACAAGGAGGCCTGTAGTTAAACCCTAAAGTTACAATGTGAGTCATTCTTCTTTTCACCAACTTATTTTATAAAACCTTAAATGTTTTTCAGTTATACTTACAGTGATTAAGTCTTTGTATTCTACAAAATACTGCCGGTATTATGGGGTTTTGTATACATTACTTGATAATCTTCACAATTTGACATGGGTAGCCAATGTGTGATATGACCATAGTCACAGATCCGTCGAGTGACAAGTAGTTGGAGTTTTTGGTTAGATATAAACATTGTAATCGCTCTTAATACTGTGAAGTTATAACAACTTATTTTTATAAAATGGAATGAACTCGTCAGTATTTCTTGCTGATAAAATATTTTTAAAACGCATTTCAGGTAATTTGCTGTAAAGATAATAGAAGCCAGCTATGGAGCACTGAAGGCTTAAATAAAGTGGCTATAAATACCTGAATAAAAGAAGAAATTTATGTTTTATTTATTTGGGTTTATCCCTATAAAAAACAATCGAATGAAATACGGGTTTTAGCCCATTTATTTAATAAAAAAAATTGATGTTTTACAAACTCTGAAATTATTTCCTAACTATGACCCAGATGAAAATTTTTTCCGCTACGTATTTAATAAACACCGGTACCACTTGACTGGTTCACGACTCCCGCTCTCGGGGTGGGGTCGAGGGTTGTGACAAAAATATAGCAAATTTAGATTTTCATATGTGAACATATGTGACTAAAATTTTGGATCCAATACCTATTCAAAATTAAATCTTAGTGATACGAGTTTGAGCATCTCCCTAGAAAAATCCAACAATCTCACAACAAGTTCAACTCAAATAACTCCGTGAAAACTTGACTTGTTTAGCTGGGAAAATGCAGGACTGTTAGCAAATTTCGCTGGAAAACAGTGACCTTCGCGCCACGCAACAGAGGCCCTTTTTCTCCTGCGCGACACGCGACAGACTCTTACGGCCTGCGAGAGCTGTTGCCTCGTCGGTCGCGGCCCGGAACAGCTTCTCAGAACTGGAAAAATCTTTATTTGATGTGTTTTGACTTTTTATACTTGTTAAATCACATTATAAGCTCTAAATAACTAATGTTTAGAAGATTTTTGGTGATAGGTAACTGAAACGAAGTTGCGGATGAAGATCAAGCTATTGAGAGAACCGAGCACGCACTTAAAAAGATGCTTCCACGATGAAATTATGTTTTGTTAGTTAAAACCTTTGGTGTTGTTTGTAAAACATTATGTAGTAACTTACATGGATCTTGTGAACTTTAAAATTTTCGTAAATATTGTTAAGAATAGTTTGAACTTTATGTTACGTTGGTTTTGAATAAATTATAAATGCATTTTATCATAGAAATGCATAAGATATGATATAAAATTGCAATTGTTTCATAAGGGTCTTACAAGTTGGTAATCAGAGCCTCGTTAAGACAAGGTGTGTTCGGTTCAAAGCTTGATCAAGACATCCGGTAAGAGTTACTTACAAACGAGTCTAGATTTAAATATTTAAATAAAGTAAAAGTGTATTGGAGGAGTGTATAAATACGCTCGAACCCGGGAAATACACTAAGTAAGAAAGGTAAGGCAAGTTATATACTTGACCAAACCGAAAAAGAATAACACATTACTTATGAGTAAGTACGTGTGATATAAATTTCCATGTAACAAAATGGAAATGAATTGAATAGTTATTGATTAACTATTATGGACGTTTCAGTTAAAGAAATGTCTGGAGTAACCGGAGATGATTCGACATCTCAGTACTCACTTAACTGAACAAATGAAATGTAACAACCATAAATTTTATTTAGCGATTTTCGTAAATAATCGCAATTACTAAGTATTTATATTTAAACATTCATGCTAAAATACTGGTTTATTAAAAACTTTTACAATTTAAAGTGATATAACATAATATGATTTAATTCGCCGTTTTAGAATAACGACGAAACAACTTGCGGAAGCTTCATTTAACGCGTGTTCGGTTCTTGCTCGTCGCTTGATCTTCATCTGGGGCTTTCAACATTCACCTGTATTCAAAACCAACTTAAAAGTCAGTTTTGATAGTTACATAACTAATACAACAAGGAAGATTGGGTCGAATAATGGAATTAAAGAAAAATCAGGAAATTCCAACATTTATATCTTGATTTCCGAAACAAGAACTCGAATCTGGCCTCCACCGTAACTTACGGTGGGTACCGTAAGTTACGGTGGCCCTTGGTTTACAAAGCCCCCACCGTAACTCAGGAGGTATCTACCGTAATGATTTGTGCCCCACCGTAACTTACGGAGCCCACCGTAAGTTACGGTGGCCCTTGTATCAGCCCCTTCCCTTTTTGCCGTTTTTGACACGAAAACTTTCGTATCTTTCAATCCGCTTGTCCGTTTGACCTACCGTTTCTTCCTACGTGATTGTAATTTGATCCTCCATCATATGGAGTTAAAATCCAACATCCTAGATAATAGATTTTGAGACTTCTAAGCCTTCGACTCCTTGCCGTTTTACCGACTTTTAACCCGTTTATGTATTTTATCAAACAACATATTTGTTTAATCCTTATTCCACATGCACCTCTTCGAATTAATGTTATCTACCATGTTAGGTTCTAATCATAGGTTTCTTACACAATGTAAGTACGTTTTCGCTCGTATGCTTATTTTGATCCGTTAAGGGTATTTAAGCACTTTAGAACCTGAACTCGCTTTCATACATTTCTAGCATCTTATTCCTACATTGCTTACCAAGTAATCTTCCACCACAACTATATGTGTGTTGGATTTAATGTGGATATCTATACGTTCCGAGTTTTACCCCTCGGATTATTATTTTACGGCAAGGACCTATATAAAGTCATTCGACCCAAGAATTTACATCTTTCACTATCTTTTCTTATTCTAAGCATTTATTTAATCATAAAACTCATTTCCGAACCCCTTTTAAGGATCGTTCGTTCGAATTAGCCTATAAGGGCAATTTGGTCAATTTTCATCCTTCTTTTACTACAAGGAATTTTTAAATACTTGTTTGACCCAAAATCCGACCTTTTAACTATAACCTTGTTTATAAACCCATGTGCTTCTAAAACACCATAACCGTAACTCAATTTATTCGGTTTACCTAAAAGATAACCGAATAACTATACTTTAACCTTGACTAACTCTTATAGAATCTCAAGTTCTACATGATGAGTTGTATCAATATACATACCTGATTCGGATCAATATATTGACCCGTTTCAATACCTTGCCTTAGTAGCCGCTAAACAATAGCGATGTGCGTATCCATTTGATATTTATTCCTATAAACATGTAACTCGACAAACCATTAGTCAATATTGTTGTTTTGGTCAAAAATCAGACGAGGATAATGCAACCAAACTCTTTGTTACGGGGAATGATGCTTAAAATATGTAACAGCGATGAGGATCACTTCAATGTAAATTGCACAAACAACACAAGGATTTATACGGGGAAAAAGCCCTTGATCAAGAGTTGATCTCCGGCACAAAAAACCCCGGGTGATGGAAACTACCGATCACCAAGCTCAAATAAATGAATAAATGTTTACAACTTCGGATAGTAACGAGCTAGGTACAAGGATCACTATCGTGAAATGTGTAAAAAGTGTATGAAATTGCTAAGTGTTTGAATGAGAGCTTGTATGAGCGTTTGTACGAGTGTGTGTAACTGAAAAATTGACTAAGTGTTTCTCCACTAGCTCGTTACCCCTTTTAAATTAGAAATAATCTACTCTAACTAACTATCCGACTTTCGTGCCATGCCTCCACGTTCTCCACAACGTCTATTTTTGGTCAAGCACGTGCAGAATAGTTTGGGAATATTCTCCAGGAATGTCGCCAAGACTTGGTCAAGCTTGTTATACCTGCGAGGTAGTACAAAACATAAACAAACAATCGTCAGTACGAGGATCCTTAAAGTGATCCATGATCCTGATCCTGGAGCTCTTCTGAGGATCACCACCGGTTACAGAAGTAAGGATCACTAATTAGGATAACAAATAAGGATCACTAATTGTTAGAAAATCCTCCCCTAACAATTGCCCCCAAAATATAAGGAGTAATTTGTAAAATTAACGAGTTATATTTTTTTGATCTTATCCGCAACTGACTAACGGATATAAAGCCGTTAATATCGAACTAGCCGTTACGATCATGACGTCACGGAAGTGACAATCCTGCAGAATCATAATTATAAATAGAGATATAGATAGGATCATCATGCATTCAAATTCGAAAGAAACTCCCTTTAAATTCTCAGTCGACGATCAACCAAGTATTTCTTTCTCCTCTTTCTTCCTCTCTTACTCTGTTTTTCTTTCTTTATCTCTGCCACTTCGAAAATGTTGCTCCGAAGTTCACCGGCCAAGGATCACCCAAAGAACAGTCCTCCGAAAAGCCAGGGGATCATTGAAGACTCTATTAAAGAACGCTGCTGCTTCAATGATGCTCAGATAGATAGGATCCGCTACTGCTTTCCGGCGAACACCGAATTTAGGCCTTTTGACCCCAATGCCCTGAGCGATCATATCTCCGATAAATGGGTTGCTTTCCCCGTCACTCCTTTCACCATAGGCTATACATATCCTTTTCCAGCCTTCACCCAATCTTTCTTTTCCCTAACCGACATCTCTTATATCCAAGCCATGCCGATGATTTGGAGGGTTTTGTACACCCTTGAAAGGATCATCGATCAGGAGGGAATAGATCTAGGAATGGCAGAGCTAGGAGAACTGTATGATCTTACCACCTTTGGTTCTCATCGTTATCTGTTTAAACGTAAACCCGGCGAGGAACACCCGATCTTCAAAGCCACCAAGAATGATGCTAATTGGAAACGGCGTTTCTTTTTCATCAAGAGAGATTCCATCCAGGATGGAAAGGATCTTCCTAAAAAATGGGCTACCCATGGTAGGATGGAGGATCCTGAGAAGGATCACCAGGAACTTTCTTTTGATGTAAGGATAACTTATATTTTTGCTTTCTTGTTATGCAGTTATCACCGTTTCGCACCTCAAATTGTCCCCTGCTGCTAAGGAAAGGCTCCTCGCTTTCAAGAGACTTGATCCTGGGACAAGAACTTTCAAGACAACAACCCAAGATTCACAGGAGGTATCCTCAGGCTCTGTCACAATGTCAAGTAAGTATCCTTGTTTAAAATTTAAATAAATAGTGAAACATGAACTAAGAAAAGATACTTATCTTGTTTTGATTGTGTAGGTGCTGGAAAATCTGCCAAGCCTGTATCCCAGTTCAACACGGCTGACCTTGATGTCGTACGATCCAGGAAGAAGAGATCCACCACCAGTCCTAGTATTTCCATTCCAAAGGCACCCACTAAAGGAAAGGGTGTCAAGAAGAGAAAAACCTCTGATGCTGAGGATCTTCAAGGCCTACCACTGATCCGCCACCAGTTCCTTGAATACTTCAATGATGTAAGGATCCTTAATTTTGCCCAGGTATCCTACTCGTATGAGGATCACTTGATCTTGAACTGCTTTATCCTTTTCTTTGCAGAAATTTGCTGAGATTGAGGATTACGTGGGGAATGTTGAGGAACAGGACAAGAAAATTGCTGACCTCCAATAGGTTACCGTGCTCAAGGACCTTGCACTTGCTGATCTTCGAAAGGAACTCCTAGATGAGAAGACTAAGACAGCCAAACTTCTAATCGACCTTGACTATGAGAAGCATGACCTCATTGAAAATGCTAAGGTCTCTGCCGCCATCACGATGTATCAGACAAAATTGAAGATGGCCCAGGAAGCTCAAGATCCTAGTTTTGACAGAAACAGCTGGGATGTTGAGGGTTGGAAGGCAAGGTTGGCTGATCTTGAGGATGATGAGGAGGAGGCTACTGAAGTCTTGGCGATTGAAGCAAGTGGCAGTGGAAAGGATCTGATGAAGGATACTGCAGCTGGAGGGGAAGAGGATGCAGCAAAGGCATAGGTTGCATGAATGGGCGATGAAGGACATTTCTAGACGTAGCCGGAGCCCATTTTTTAAGTTTGATAGTTTGTTTTGGTTGTGGTGTTTTTTGCTAAACAATGATGGGTTGTACTTGAACAATAGGTTTTAGGATTAAGGATCATATATGATCCTTTGGACAATAGGCAGGATTGCATATGGTGGAGGGATCCTCTGTTTGGGGGATGAAACCATTGTGATCCTGCCGCCTTTATATTCCGGCACTACTTTCGAACTTGTTATCATGGACACCCTTTACCTACCCCAGCGGACGGGCCACGTTTTGCTGGTAGATGCTCGGGTAGGTAATTTTGACAACCTTTAAAGGGTTAGTCTTTTGTTAATAAATAAAATCTTAACCTTTTGTCGCCTATCTTGTGTTGTTATTCTTGTGTTTCTTTGATTTTCCTTTATTTCGATGCATATTTATTAAACAAATAATTTTGAATAAGTCAAATTGAAAATACTTGGGATATGATCCATGATCAAATATCCTTTAGTCAAAGAATCTCAGAAAGCAATATGTTTCAAGGATCACAAGTCTGGTTGTCAAACTTTAAGGGTTATTCAAATAAATAATGAATAGAATTAAATATAGTTAAGGATCATACCTGAGGATCCAAGTTAGGATCCTAACCATTATAAGGATAACTACAAGATAAACCTTAGAATAAAGTAAGGATCGAGGATCCCTAATTGCCTATCTTCAAGAACCTGAAATAGAGAATAACTTGGGACTAAGCCAATATAAGATAAGAGTTAGTAACTGGGGACAAGCCCAAGGATAACTGGGGACAAGCCCAAGGATAACTGGGGACAAGCCCAAGGATAACTGGGGACAAGCCCAAGGATCGTATGTAAACTGGAGTATGGCCCTAACTGGCGACTATCCAAACTTAGTGGCATGAAAATGCCAAAACCTTAGCTAACGTGAAAACGTTAGAAACCTTAGCTAACGTGAAAACGTTAGAAACCTTAGGAACGGATGTATGGTACGTCTACCATTATACGTAGGATCCTAAGCATAGCCAGAACAATGGAATTATCAGCCCCTAAAACGAGTACTGGTCCCAATGCCTTGAACTATACCAGGATCATCGTGCGCTACAGGCGGAACTGGGGTCAAGCCCGAATAACTGGGGTTAAACCCAAAGGACAGATTGCTTCAGTGGATAACCAATGTTATGCTAAGGATACCTGAACTTTCAAAACTCAAACTCACGTGAGAGATGGATAAAGGATACATGATCCTTATCCTTATATGAGTAAATAAAGAAACGAAATAGTTCAAGTTTAGGATATTACCTAAGTAAGGATCACCAATACTTCGAGGATCCTTTAAGGATATCCCTATCATGAGGATCATCTCTGCCATGAGGATCCTGCTCACATGAAATATTTCTTCAAGTGGACAGCATTCCAAGCTCTTGGTAGCAAATCACCTTCCATGGTTAGCAATCTATATGCCCCCTTTCCTGCTTCAGCTTCAATCAAATAAGGGCCTTCCCATTTTGGAGCTAACTTTCCATCAGCAGGATTGGTGGTATTTTGAAATGCTTTCCTTAATACCATGTCTCCAATTTGAAACCTCCTGATCCTGACATTTTTGTTGTAAGCACCAGCCATTCTTTGCTGATAACTGGCCATCCTTATCCTAGCCATATCCCTGATTTCTTCAATAGTATCCAGGTCTTGAGCCAAGTTTTCATTATTTTCCTCAGGATCACGAGTACTTGTTCTAGCAGTTGGAACCACCATTTCTGTTGGGATCACTGATTCTGCCCCAAATACCAAAGAAAATGGTGTTTGACCAGTAGCATTTTTAGGGGTTGTCCTATCAGCCCAGAGCACATAGGGTAGTTCTTCTGCCCATTTCCCTTTCTTGGATCCAAGCTTCTTCTTCAAATTGTTGATGATGATCTTGTTAGATGATTCTGCTTGGCCATTAGCTTGTGGGTGGACTGGTGTTGATGTTATCATCTTAATCCCCCAGCTGTCACAAAAGTTAGTAGTTCTGCCCCCAATAAATTGGGAACCATTATCACATATAATCTCAGAAGGAATTCCAAATCTAGTTATAATATTTCTTTTAATGAAGGATATAACTTCCTTTTCTCTGACTTGGGCAAAAGCTTCAGCCTCTATCCACTTGGAGAAGTAATCAGTCATAGCTAGCATAAATACTTTTCCACCAGGTGCCTTAGGAAGCTTACCAACTATATCCATACCCCATCTCATAAATGGCCAAGAGGAGGATATAGGATGCAATAATTCAGCTGGTTGATGAAGGATATTGCTGTGTCTCTGGCAAGGATCACATCTTCTGGCATACTCCACAGCATCTTTCTTCATGGTTGGCCAGTAGTATCCTGTCCTCAGGATCCTTGAGAATAATGCCCTGCCCCCAGTGTGGTTTCCACAATCTCCTTCATGGAAGTCTTTTAAAACTTCTTGAACTTCAGGATCCTCAATGCATCTCAAGTATGGTCCTGCAAGAGATCGTCTATACAACATATTATTCATAATTGTGAATTGAGATACCTTAGATTTGAAAGCCCTAGGGTTTTCTCCAGTAGGAATCTCTCCATGTTGTAAGTATCTCATAATTGGTGAGATCCATGATCCTGATCCTGAATGGGATCGAGTATCCTCACTAGGGATTATTGCAGAATCATTCTCTATTTCCATAGCCACATGATCCTCAATAGCCGGGGTCAGGATATGGATAATAGGAATCTTGATATCTTCCGGGATCTTCAAGGATGATCCTAAATTAGCCAATGCATCAGCTTCTGTATTTTCTTCCCTTGGTACCTGTGACAAACTAAAGGAAACAAAAGAGAGTGCCAAACTTTTGACTATCTCCAAATATTTGGTTAACTTTTCACCTTTAACAGCATAGGATCCATTAAAGTGGTTTGTAATTAACAAAGAATCTACGTGTACCTCAAGATACCTGATCCCCATATGCTTTGCAATTTGCAAACCAGCAATTAAGGCTTCATATTCAGCCTCATTGTTAGTGGTTTGGAACTCACAAGCTATAGAATGGGGTATTATGTCCCCCTGTGGCGATTTTAGTAGTATTCCAAGCCCTGTGCCTTTGACATTTGAGGATCCATCAGTATAAAGTATCCAAGGATCCTTGGTCTCTTCTAGCTGCTGGACTTCTAGCTCAGCTTCTTCTTGTAAATCACTACTGAAATCAGCCACAAAGTCAGCTAATGCTTGGGATTTGATGGCTGTCCTAGGCTCATATCTTATATCATATGCACTCAGCTTCACTGCTCACTTAGCCATCCTTCCTGACATCTCTGGTTTCCTGAGGACATTCTTGATGATCCTTAACAAGGACCGCACTTACTGCTTTTGATGATACTGCAAGATACAAGGATAACACATCACCTTCTTCTGGTTTCATCAAAGTCGGGGCTGAGGATAGGTAATCTTTGAGGGCTCTTAAAGCATTTTCATGCTTCTCAGTCCACTCAAATTTCTTGTTCTTCCTTAGGATATCGTAGAATTCTTTGCACTTCTCGGAGGATTTGGATATAAATCTGTTCAAAGCTGCGATCCTGCCTGTTAGCCTTTGAACATCCTTAGCATTGGCCGGAGACTTGATGTTTATTATTGCTTTGATTTGTTCCGGGCTAGCTTCAATGCCTCTCTTTGTCACCATATATCCTAAGAATTTACCTGCTTTAACACCAAAGTGACATTTCGAAGGATTAAGCTTCATATTATATTGATCAAGGATATCAAATGCTTCCTCCAAGTCTCTTAGGTGATCCTCAGCCTTCAAGGATTTTACCACCATATCATCTATGTAGACCTCCATAGTTTGTCCAATCTGATCCTTGAACATCATATTCACCAGCCTTTGATATGTTGCACCTGCATTTCTTAGTCCGAAGGGCATAGCAATATAGCAATATATACCAGTCGGAGTCATGAAGGCTGTATCCTCTTGGTCGGATGGTTCCATTTGGATTTGTTGGAATCCAGATGAAGCATCCATAAAAGTTAACAGTTCATGACCCGCAGTTGCATCCACCATGGAGTCAATGTGGGGTAATGGGAAAGGATCCTTGGGACATGCCTTATTTAAATCGGTAAAATCGACACATACCCTCCACTTTCCGTTTTTCTTTTGAACAACAACCACATTGGCCAGCCATCTTGGATACTTGACCTCTCTAATCATACCTGCCCGGAGCAATTTCTCTACCTCTTCCTGGATAATGGCATTCCTTTCCGGTGCAAACTTCCTTCTCCTTTGATGGATTGGTTTGAAGGATCTGTCGATGCCGAGTTTGTGAGTGATAACATCCTTGGATATACCAGTCATATCTTCGTGTTTCCATGCAAAGGTAGTCTTTCTCCTTTTGAGGAAGGATACGAGGTCTTCTTTCATTTCGCCAAGGATCCCTGATCCGATATAGATTTTGGATTCAGGATCATCAGGATCCATGAGGATTTCTACCACATCCTGTTCACTCGCCTCCAAGACATCCTTTGGAGGATACTTTGATTGCTATTGCTCCCTGGATTTCGAAGCTGGTTTCATCGATGAAGTATAGCAATTCTTAGCCTCCTGCTGATCATTATCAATCTTCACTATTCCTCAAGGACTAGGGAGCTTCACACATTGATGGTAAGTGGATGGGACTGCTTTCATAACGTGTATCCAGGGCCTGCCAAGGATAACATTACAACAAGATAAACAGTCAATAACACAAAATTTTTGATAAGAGTGTAGGCCTTCGATGTATATTGGGAGTTTAATGTCCCCCAGGGTATTCTTAGTTTCACCACTAAATCCCACGAGCACGGAGGATCTTGGTATGATCTCTGATTCAGGGATACCCATCTTCTTTAGAACATCAAGCTGGATAATGTTCACTGAACTTCCTCCGTCTATAAGGATCCTGCGGACAAAATGATTAGATATAAAAAGAGTAATAACTAAACCATCGTGATGAGGATCTTGGATATCAACACGATCCTCTTCGTCAAAGGTTATGACTTTTCCTTCCGAGACACTTGATGTTCGAACAGGTCTTTCTCCGTTATCCATTTTAGTTTCCTTTGCATGCCTTTTGGCTGCTGAGAAGGATGTGCCGCAAATGTCTGATCCTCCAGAAATGAAGTTTATCACTTGTGCATCCGCTGGAGGGGCTGGAGCCTTCTCAGGGATCCTTTCAGGATCCTGAGTCTTTGACTTCTTTCTTCCCAACAATTCTTTTAGATGCCCCTTGCTCAACAAGTATCCAATCTCCTTTCTTAGTGCAATGCATTCTTCTGTGAGGTGCCCAAAATCTTCATGGTATGCACACCACTTTGATTTATCCTTAGTTGCAGCTGGCCTATCATTCTTTCTGGGCCATCTAGCTTTATCACCTAAACTCTGCATCGCAAGGATTAGTTCATTGTTATCAACACTAAAACAATATTCAGAAATTGGAGGATAATCCTCATCATCCTCTTCTTGATCAATAGAATGCACGTTCTGGTTATCAGATCTGTTGTAGGATCTGAACTTGTTGTTCCTGAATGAGGATCCTTGCTTATCCTGCTTTGAGGATCCTGCTAACCTCTCCTGGATCCTCTTGTCATCCTCTAGCCGGATGTACCTAAGGGCCCGAGTTCTTACCTCATCTAAGTTCCTGCACGGTGTCATAACAAGGTCATCATAAAACAACGAATCCCTAAGCAATCCCATTTTGAAGGCCTCAACAGCCGTGGCTATATCTAAGTTAGGAATGTCTAAGGATTCTTTACTAAATTTGGTAATGTAATCCCTTAATGATTCATTATGACCCTGGGTTATCCTATATAAATAACTAGTTAATCGTTCAAATTTCCTACTACAAGAAAACTGATTATTAAATAGATTAACTAGATTAGCAAATGAGGTAATAGAATAGGGAGGAAGACTTAGCAGCCATTTGAGAGCTGATCCAGTAAGAGTGGATCTGAATCCTTTGCACAGGCATGCTTCCTTTAACCTTTCTGGGATTGGATTGATCTCCATCCTCTCCCTGTATTGTGCTATGTGTTCTTCAGGATCCGTTGAACCATCATACAGTTTTATTGTAGGCACGTGGAACCTCTTGGGTATCTCAGCATCACAGATTGGTGGTGCAAAACGAGATATCTTATGGCTCCCATCTGCAATCTCTGGGATAGGTTTGACTACTCCCGGGACACTTGATATCATATCCTTTAGCTTTTGCAATTCTATGGCCATGGCATGATTGACACCTGGATCCTGCATAAGACCATGGTTAGTAGTATAAGAATTATTAAAAGTGTTACCTCCCACTGGATTCGAGTTAGGAAGAATGGATGTTAATCCATATTGTTGAGGTTCTGGAATGATCGAGGGACCAGTAGAGGCATTGGTCTGCATTGGAATAAAATCTCCCTGATGGACATCCGAACCTCCTGTTTGCAAACTCCTCAAGGATCCTAGCATCTGGAAGGATCCCTGAAACTGGGACGATCCTGGAACAAAGGAGGATCCTTGAACCTGGGATGATCCTGGAATGAAGGGGGATCCTTGAACCTGGGATGATCCTGGAACGAAGGAGGATCCTTGAACCTGAGATGATCCTGGAATGAAGGAGGATCCTTGAACCTGGGATGATCCTGGAATGAAGGAGGATCCTTGAACCTGGGATGATCCTGGAACGAAGGAGGATCCTTGAACCTGGGATGATCCTGGAACGAAGGAGGATCCTTGAACCTGCTACATTCCTGAATATCCTCCTGAACTCGTGAGGGATCCCATATGCTGAGGATAGGATCCCGCTGGCTGGAAATATGAACCTGATGCCTGGGTCATTGTTGTTGTTCCGTAGTGCACTCCTTTTGGTCCACCCACATATTGAATGTCTGGAACCACTGATGGCTGAGAAGTAATCACCGGAGTATCAAAATTCAAAGATCTGGGCATCAGTGGGGAACGATCCTCTGTTGTTTTCTTCTGTTTCTTAATTTCGTCAATCTCCCGGAGGATCCTTTCGTTGGTCTTATCCTGCTCTTGTGCATGATTCCTCATCTGCAAAATCAAGGCATAGAGATCATTAGTAGTAGGATTAGTTGAAACAGAAGAAGTAGGTGGTTTTGAGAAAATGGGAGTTGGTTTCTTCGCGGCATTCTCAGTATTCTTCTGGGATCCAGAAGGTGGTGGAGGCAAAGGAGGAACGCCTTGAGAAGAAGTGAACGAGGGCATCAAATTTGAAGCATTCTTCGCTGAGGAAGCCATTTGCTTGGTCGTAGTGAACCGAAATGAGCACCGAAATGCGAATTTTTCTAAGGATGAAGCACCAATTGCCCCACGGTGGGCGCCAAACTGTTTGGGTCAAAAATCAGACGAGGATAATGCAACCAAACTCTTTGTTACAGGGAATGATGCTTAAAATATGTAACAGCGATGAGGATCACTTCAATGTAAATTGCACAAACAACACAAGGATTTATACGGGGAAAAAGCCCTTGATCAAGAGTTGATCTCCGGCACAAAAAACCCCGGGTGATGGAAACTACCGATCACCAAGCTCAAATAAATGAATAAATGTTTATTTCTTCGGATAGTAACGAGCTAGGTACAAGGATCACTATCGTGAAATGTGTAAAAAGTGTATGAAATTGCTAAGTGTTTGAACGAGAGCTTGTATGAGCGTTTGTACGAGTGTGTGTAACTGAAAAATTGACTAAGTGTTTCTCCACTAGCTCGTTACCCCTTTTAAATTAGAAATAATCTACTCTAACTAACTATCCGACTTTCGTGCCATGCCTCCACGTTCTCCACAACGTCTATTTTTGGTCAAGCACGTGCAGAATAGTTTGGGAATATTCTCCAGGAATGTCGCCAAGACTTGGTCAAGCTTGTTATACCTGCGAGGTAGTACAAAACATAAACAAACAATCGTCAGTACGAGGATCCTTAAAGTGATCCATGATCCTGATCCTGGAGCTCTTCTGAGGATCACCACCGGTTACAGAAGTAAGGATCACTAATTAGGATAACAAATAAGGATCACTAATTGTTAGAAAATCCTCCCCTAACAATTGTCAAGGGTGATAATTTCACCTTTTAACCCATTTATTTACCTAGTGATCTTTGTCACTTCAACTAAATGCAAATATCATGTATTATGCTAATTTAAAGTCTACTAGCGAAAATACGAAATCAAACATAACGTAACGAAATCGCGGTTACGTACCTTTTAAGCATCCTTTTCAAACGCGTATTTCCCACCGGCTTGTCCACTTGACGATCCGGATTCCTCTCCTAAAGAGTTCAATTCACAATCCGTTTAGAACCCTTTTTATAAGTCTTAACGCACAATTTGCCATATCATCCTAATTATGCGTTTTAACTTTAAATTTCAGGTTTAAGTCTTCTTTGAGGCATTTATACAAACACCTTAAGGGCAGAATTTTAAATAATTCATTAACAAGCTCACAACTTGTCATATAACCCGAATTTTCATCAATCAAACTGTTATGGGTCATTTTCTGAGCGTACATATCTTGATCAATATCCTGCTTTTAATTGTTTATTTGTGACCAGGATACTGGACGGGGATATTGCTAACATCCTGGGCGATATCCTGAGGTTGATTGAATTAACCACGTGCAGGTTAAAGGCTGGGGTTTGCTAACGGTCAGATGGACTTCATCTCCTCAAGACTCGGGCATGTTTGTTATAGGAGAGACGTTGAACCCGAAAGACTAGGTCTACAACTTTCGAGTGAGGAATATTCGCTGGATCCCGGTTATTTAGGATAGTTTGTTATATTTGTTTTACTATAAATAGATGGGGGCGGATCAGATTAAGGCACGCAACTTTCACATTTTCAAACACTTTCTCTCTAGCTCTCTGCAAACACTACACACAAACACTTGTATTCAAATCACATTGTAACACCTAGTTGATTTGCTCTACATCCTGCACTGTATCCTGATATTTGAAGCAATAGAAGAACAAGGCAGCTGCGATTGTCAGCTCCCGAGGTTTTGTGCCGGCGATCTAGATTGATCAAGGGCTTTCCTCGTACATCACGTGTCAACCTTTACTTTTCTGCTCATTGTTTGATCACAGATACAGCTCTATATATTGAGCCGTATCCTGAAACTGTTTTTATAACTAACTTGGTTAACATATTTTTCACACATAATTTTAGCACACTACCTCACTTAACTAATTTGATCACTAAATTGCTTCGGTAATTTTTGACCAAAACAATTTGGCGCCCACCATGGGGCAAGTGGTGCTATTTTTGCTAAAAACTTTAGTAAAATCATTATTCGGTTTTCTTTTGTCAAAACTTTTTTCTAACTTATTTTCAATGGCTTCGAGATCAAACATGAGCTCCTCCACTATGTCCGCTACGACTTCTGCTACTACTGGTTCGGTGCTTCCACCACCTCCTCCAAGGATGCCAGTTTTTTCACAACCTCAGGATGTTATCCCTACTCGGAGTGTTTAGGGATCTGCTCCCGTTTTAGCCTCTAATGATGAAATTCTAACTTTATTTGGAAGTGTGCAGGAACAAATGAGGCAGCAACAGGAAACTAACCAAATGCTGTTAAGAGAAATACAACTCTTAAAAGCTAGCTCGAGTAGACCTGCTGAAGAAACTGTCACTCCTATACAGCCCAGGGATTTGAACTTCAGTTCCGCAGTTTACACTGAGGATAACAGGGGGAATATCGTCCCAAGCCATTCACAGAATCATACCCCTGAGATACCCTCCTCAGTCAGGATGTCGACTGTGAGGAGTTCAGGATATGCTTCAGGATATGGCCAAAATCCTCAGACCGGTAATGTGTCAAATAATAATATTCTTGCTACTAACAATAATGGGTATTTGCAGGATGCAGGTATGACGTCAACATTTACCAGGGAGCTCCAAAAATTGAAGGACATGATATCCAGTGTACCTGGAGTGGTCCAGCCAATTCCGGAAGTATCCCAAGACAGCCACAGGATATCCCGCTTTGCGTATCCTATCTGTGATGCTGAAATCCCAAAAAGATTTCAGACTCCCAACATGAAACTGTATGACGGGACTACGGATCCTGAAGAGCATATTGCCCAGTATAGGGAACGGATGGAAATCAATCCTATCACTCCAGATCTTAAGGAAGCATGCTTATGCAAGGGATTCGGTTCTACCTTGACAGGATCAGCCTTAAAATGGCTGTTAAACGTCCCTCCTCACTCAATTACTTCGTTTGCTCATTTGGTTAATTTATTTAACATTCAATTTTCTTGTAGTCGGAGTTTTGAGAAACTAACCAGTGACCTTTACAGGATAACTCAAGGATCTCAGGAATCCTTGAGGGATTATGTGAGCAAGTTCAGTCGAGAATCCTTGGATATCCCACATCTTGATGTTGCAACAGCTGTGCAAGCTTTTAAGATGGGGTTACAAAAGGATTCTCAGTTTTATCAGGATCTTGTATTGAATCCCTGCAGGAATCTCGACGAAGCTCGTAACAGGGCTTTGAGATATATCCGTTTGGAAGATGACAAGAAGATGCAAGAGAGGATGAATTCTACCTCAACCTACGAATCAACCAATAGGAAATCAGAATCCTCATATAAGCCATATCGCTCTAAGCCATATCGCAGAAATGATAACAAGAAAGTGAATGCTGTTGAAGACGAGGATCCTGAAGAATATCCTGACTTATCTGAATACTGCTTTTTTGTTAATATACCTGAGTTAATGTATGCTATGCAGGGTTTAGGGGACAAAGCTAGGTGGCCTCGAAAGAACCAGCAGAAAGCTGATTGGAAAGATAAATCCAAATGGTGTGCCTTCCATGAAGACTTCGGACATATGAGCGAGGATTGCATTGCTTTAAGGAAAGAAATAAGTTACCTGTTAAGCAAAGGGTATCTGAAGGACTTGCTGGGAAGAAAGAAGAATAAAGGTCAGGATCCCGAGAAGGATCCTGAACGAGCAGCATCACCCCCAGCAGATGCCAAGATAATTAACTTTATTTCAGGAGGATCCGATATTTGTGGGACTTCGTATTCGGCGGCTAAGAGACATGCAAAGGAAGCTAAGAGTGAAAGGGGAGACAAACCAGTCAGGATGACTACCCCCACAACTGATAAAGTGATCACTTTCGATAGTGATGACTGGGATACTGTTCAGGATCCTCACCATGATGCTTTGGTAATAACATTATATGTGGCTAACCATTTTGTACGCAGGATATTGGTGGACAACGGTAGTTCTGTCAATATAATTCAGCTGGAAACGTTGAAAAGGATGAATGTATCTCTGATGGACATTACTTCGAAGTCCACTATGCTCGTTGGTTTCAGTGGAGAAGCTATAAATACTGTAGGAGAGATAAAGTTACCAGTATATGTTGAAGGGGTCAACTCGATACAACGCTTCTGTGTGATGGACTCCTTATCCTGCTATAACATCATACTAGGCAGGCCGTGGATCCATGACATGAAGGCTGTGCCTTCGACTTATCACCAATGCATCAAGATTCCAACCCCTTGGGGGGTCGTCAAAGTTGATAGTGATCAGCAGGAGGCGAAGGAATGCTACACATCCTCAATGAAATCCTCGACCAAGCCTAATCCAGCATAGCAATTAAAGATGCGGGCCCGGGATACCTTGGAAGCTTCGGAGCAGGATGTGAAGAAAGTTATCCTGGATCAGGATAATCCTGATATCTCGGTGCTCGTCGGAACCAATATCCCTCGGGATATTGAAAAACAATTAACTGACTTTTTGAAGTGCAGGATGTCAACGTTTGCATGGAAGCATGAGGATATGACAGGTATATCCAAAGACATTATTACTCACAAGCTTGGAATTGACAGGTCGTTCAAGCCTGTTCAGCAAAAAAGAAGGAAGTTTGCTCCTGAGCGAAATATAATCATCCAAGAGGAAGTTGAAAGATTGTTAAAGTCCAAAATGATCAGAGAAGTCAAGTTCCCAAGATGGTTGGCAAATGTGGTCGTAGTGCAGAAGAAAAATGGGAAATGGAGAGTCTGTGTAGATTACACGGACTTAAATAAGGCTTGTCCTAAAGACCCATTCCCCCTTCCTCATATCGATGCAATGGTGGGTGCTATTGCTGGGCATGAGATGTTAACGTTCATGGACGCATCCTCAGGATTTCAGCAGATTCAAATGGAGCCTTCGGACCAGGAGGATACTGCTTTTATGACACCAACAGGTATTTATTGCTATACTGCTATGCCTTTCGGTTTGAAAAATGCAGGTGCAACATACCAGAGATTGGTGAACATGATGTTCAAAGATAAGCTGGGGGACACCATGGAGGTATATATTGACAATATGGTGGTGAAATCTAAAAAGGCTGAGGATCACCTCCAGGATATCAAGGGAGCATTTGATATCCTGGATCAGTATAACATGAAGCTGAATCCTGCTAAGTGCCATTTCGGAGTGGGGGCAGGAAAGTTTTTAGGATATATGGTGACGAAAAGGGGGATAGAGGCAAGCCCGGAGCAGATTAAAGCTATCCTGGATATAAAATCACCCTCGAATATGAAGGATGTTCAATGGTTAACAGGCCGAGTAGCAGCATTGAACAGATTTATTTCAAGATCCTCGGAAAAATGCAAGGAATTCTATGATATCCTCAAGAAGAATAAGAAGTTCGAATGGGGAGCAAAGCATGAAGCAGCCTTGCAGGATTTGAAGCGATATCTCTCGACTGCACCTCTATTGATGAAGCCTGAAAATGGTGAACCACTATCCCTATACCTCGCTGTATCAGGGAATGCTGTAAGTGCCGTTCTTATAAAAGACCATGAAGGTCAGCAATATCCTGTCTATTATGTTAGTAAAAGTCTACTAGATGCTGAAACTAGATATTCTCATTTAGAAAAATTGATATTATCCCTAGTTATGGCATCGACAAAGCTTAGACATTATTTTGAGACACATAGGATCCATGTTAAAACCAATTATCCTGTTAAAAACGTGCTTAGGAAACCGGAGATGTCAGGTAGGATGGCCAAGTGGTCAGTGAAATTGAGTGCTTATGACTTAGTATATGAACCTAGAAATGCCATAAAGTCTCAGGCTTTAGCTGACTTTGTGGCTGATTTCAGTAGTGACATTCAAAATGAAGTAGATTTAGAAGTACAGCAGCTAGGAGAAAACTTAGAATGCTGGACATTATATACTGATGGTGCATCCAATGTAAGAGGTGTAGGTTTAGGTATACTACTAAAATCGCCACAGGGGGACATATTACCCCAGGCTATTAGGTGTGAATTTCCTGCTACTAATAATGAGGTAGAATATGAAGCTTTAATTGCAGGATTAGAGTTGGCTAAGAATATGAATATCAAAAATTTGCAAGTGTATGTTGACTCCTTGTTAATCACTAATCATTTTAATGTAAGCTATGCAGTTAAAGGAGAGAAGTTAATCGGATATCTCGAAATTCTTAAAAAATTAGCAGGATATTTCGATACTTTTACACTTGGACAGGTACCAAGAGAAGACAATGCTGAAGCTGATGCCTTGGCAAATCTAGGATCATCGGTCAGGATACCGGAAGGAACCCGGATACCAATATTACATATCCTATATCCTGCGACGAATCCTCAGGATAAGGAAGTAATAAGTATTCAGGATCCTGATGATGGCTATCTTGAGGAGGATCCTAAGTCCTGGATAGCTCCAATCATGAGATATCTAAAGCAAGGATACATCCCAAAGAATGAGAATCCTAAAGCCTTTAGGATGAAGGTATCACGATTCACTATTATAAATGATGTTTTGTATAAGAAATCTCTTGCAGGACCATATCTGAGGTGCTTGGAGGATCCTGAAACCAAGGAAGTACTTCAGGATATACATGAAGGGGATTGTGGTAACCATACAGGGGGCAGGTCATTATTCTCAAAAGTATTAAGGATAGGATATTATCGGCCGACAATGAGGAAAGATGCCACAGAATATGTTCAAAGATGTGATGCATGTCAAAGACATAGTAACATACTGCATCAGCCTGCTGAACCATTATATCCTATTGTTTCCCCATGGCCATTTATGAAGTGGGGTATGGATATAGTGGGAAAGCTTCCAAAGGCTCCAGGAGGGAAGGTTTTTATGTTGGCAATGACAGATTATTTCTCCAAATGGGTTGAAGCCGAGGCATTTGTCCAAGTCAGGGATCAAGAAGTGGTATCCTTCATAAAGAGAAATATCCTGACCAGATTCGGAGTACCAGCCGAGATAATCTGTGACAATGGTTCTCAGTTTATAAGTAAGAGGACTACTGACTTTTGCAAGAGTTGGGGAATCAAAATGATTACGTCTACTCCGGTACATCCTCAAGCAAATGGACAAGCTGAATCCTCAAACAAGATAATTGTCAACAACTTGAAGAAAAGATTAGGGGCCAAGAAAGGAAGACCCACAGCAAGATCCAACCTCTGGAATCCTGAGCAGAATCCTGAAGTCCTATGCCAGGAGCTGGATACTATTTATGAGACAAGAGATGCAGCACGGCTAAGAATGGCGGCATATCAACAAAGGATATCCAGAACATACAACAAGAATATAAGGATTAGAAGGTTCAAAGTTGGAGACTGGGTGTTAAGAAAAGCTTTTCAGAATACTACCAATCCTGCTGATGGAAAGCTGGCTCCGAAATGGGAAGGACCATATGAGATTGAATCAGAATCAGGAAAAGGTGCATACCGACTCAAGGATATGGAGGGGGATATGCTACTAAGATCTTGGAATGCTATACACCTTAAACTTTATTTCAACTAAGTTTAGAATTTAATTTCTAACTCAAGATGGTATGAATTCTATCTCTTTTAAATATGTTTGATTTGTTCTTTGAAACCCAATACTAACTTAAGCATCGGAGGGGTGTTATCCAAGCTAACACCCACCTTAGTTTAAGGATGTTTTGCAGTATATGCTCCGGGATATAGCTCCAGGATGCTCACTCAGGATACTTCGGAAGATTAGAGGATTGGCCCCCTCTCTCACGTATAAGGGATCCTGATCCCTTCACAGGTTTAAAGGTATTCACCTTTCTTCCGAATTGGGTTTAAACACCCCGCCTGGAGCGCAAGTTATTCGGGAATAGTTCAAGGTGGCGGGACCAGTCCATGTAAAAGTGGCTGACAATTTCGTTACTATTGGCTATATCCTGAATCCTAAAGGTATATGAGGATTGATCACCCTCTCTCACGAAAGGGTATTTTCATACTCTCTAAGGTTTAAAGGTTTTCACCTTTCTAAATCTTGGAGTTTATACACTCCCGCCTGTAGCACATGAAAATCTGGGATTTCCCCCAGGATACGAGGGATTCATCCCCAATACATTTTTTGGGTTTTACCCCTGTAACACGAAAAATTGTCTATACAATGGGAACTGATATCCAGAAGATTGTCTATACATTGTACACAGGGGACATTCCTACTAAGGCAATGGTGTAAAGCTCAAAGGGAAAGGCTCGGACCTAATACACTGAGTGTCTCAGACAGGGGACATCTTTATTGGAAGAGTTGCAAGGGGATTGAAGTTTGAGAATAGGGTTATACCCTATTCCTGGTATGATCTTTCCTTTGTAAACGTTGTTCAAGTTTTTAACAGTACTATGTTTGGTAAAAGGTTAAACATCCTGATTAGGATAAATTGTCGGAATATATTTTCAAAATATATTTTCGAAATACTATTCCTAGATATTTGATTAAGATATTTGAAGCTGGTACTGGTTTGAAACTTTGACCAAGCAAGTATCGTCAAAACAGGTTTTAAAATGGACTATCTTTTAATTTTCTCTAAAGGTGATTGAATTTTTAGAAATTCTATTTAATAAAAGTTTTCATAATATATCACTGAGTATGTTGATCAGGATATTTTCAAAAGATAATAGTACAAAATTTTGCGAAGCTAAAAATTACACTAAGTAACGCATGGCAAAAATCTAAAAGGCGATAACAAATAAGTCAAGAGATAGTTATATTATTAACAAGTCAAAAGTTGTGCTTTTGGTTTCACCTCAAACCAAGGCCCATCCGCCAAAAGCACGTTTAGTTTTTACCATACCTACATAACGGTTGAAGGTTTTATCTCAAAACGAAACCTGTCCACCTTCAACCGTTACGATATTCAAAACAGATTATACTAACCTATGACCAAGGGCTTCATCCTAAAACCTAGGACCCATCCACCTTTGGTCATCATATTGTTCTAATGCAGGAAATATAAATTGTTCAAAGACAGGAAATGTAAATTGTTTTACAGACCATAACCATGAAATTTTAAAAAGTGGGCTCCGGCCTCAGCACATATATCCATCATCGCCCACGTCGCTGCATTTAAGGGTCAGCTCCCTCCTTCATCATGACATCTCCACCAGTATCCTTTCCAACATTCTTCTCAGCATCATCAGCAGCATCTTCTCCATCAGCATTTTCTCCAGAATCTCCACCAGCATCCTTTGAAGCACCAGCATCATCCACCTTCTCGGTTACCTTGGTGGGCTCCTCTGCGACAGGTTTTGAAGGGGTCTCCACAGGATTGCCGCCAAGATCTTTCAATTTCATCTCCCAGGCTTTGATGTTCCATGAGGGACATTCGACGCCCAAAGCCCTGGCCTCGTAAGCCATTTTTAGTCTGGCCTGGAGGAGGGAGATGATGACTGAATTCTTAAGGCTCTCCCGGTATGAAGCCATATCTTGTTCATGCTGAACCTGGACCGCGTCAGACTTAGCTTGAGCCTCTTGGGTGATCTTTTGGATGGCAGCTTGGTGATCTTGGGTCATGGCCTTATACTTAGCTTCGTAGTGTTCAGATTTGGCGGTGGCGATTGCTGCTTGATCCGTGATGGTAGCTTCAGCCTTCTTTAGTTTGCTTTCTAGCATGACGTTTAAGCCACATGCGTCTTCATAAAGGAATACCAGGCGTTCAAGGCCCTGCTAGGTAAAGAAACAGGCATTATTCTAAATGAACATTTCTACTTAGCATATGGTGCAGGATACAGGTCAGGATACTAACCTGGTTAAGGAAGCCGGTCATAAATTTGCTGGATTCCGTAAACCCGTGGTTCTCAAATGGGAACACGTGAAGTGTAGCGGGAGGTTCAACTTCTTTTCTCTTTCCGGAACTAGAGGCCCGGGTACGGGATGCCGGAGGAGCTTTGGGAGCAGTGGTGGTCTTCGAGCTGGTAGGCTTCGGTGTGACAGATGACTTTGGATTGGATTCTTGCTTGGCAGGTGCGAGGCTAGAGTAGCTGTCCAACTCGTCGAGTTGGAAGCCTTTGAGGTTAATAACTGGCACTGCACAAGGGAAGATGTTTTAGGCTTATTATACCTCTAAAAATAATAATCGATTTAATATAAATATAATTCCTGAAAATATGCTTACCAAACATGTTGGAACTTGATCTTTGACTTGAGCTTGTGAGTAGCAGGTTAAAGGTTCTTTCACCCTCTGGAAGCTTGTAGATTTCTTTTATTCTTCCTTCTGATTCAGCACTAGGGGGAGCTAGTTCCTTGAAGTTTGCTGCAAGAAAGGAAATAAACACATCAGGATATTGGTTCAGGATGGAGGTTCGGGATATGATTGGGGATATTCCTAAAACCCTAAGTCCTACCAGAAGTCAACCATCTTTTAGGAAGGTCAAAACCCTTATCAATGGAGTCTCTTTTCACAAAGAAGAATTTTCTTGTCCACTTATCCTCGTTCTTGGTAGCTTTGAGGATGAGAGGATCTTTGGAAATAGAGAATAGAAGGAATCGGCTGGAACCATGAGATCTTAAACGATAAGCCATCGGCAAATCCTCGATGCACAGGTCGGGCATGTGGCGAGCCTTAATTCCTTCCAAGGTGACTAATATGCGCCAAACCATGGGCATGATTTGGGCAAAGCTAAGGCCAGTAAGTTTGAAGAAATGAGAAATAAAAGGTGAAAACGGTATTGAAGTCCTATGGAGAAAGGGTAGGCAAAAAAGCAGACCCATTCGTCGGAACAAAAATCCGATCGGACCTCTCGGTCGAATGGACGGAAGATTGTCTCGGCGGGAAAGGCACCGGAAGCTCGTAGGGCCGCGATGTCGGAATTATCGAAAGAACACACCTCTTTTGAAGGTTTCTGAAGCAAATTTTGTTTGTGGAAGGGGGAAACAGAATCCGCCATTTGCGATCTAGTACGGGTCGCCATGAAGGATCACAATCGGAGAACAGGAGATGTAAACAAGGAAAATAGAAAAGAGAGAGAGAGAAAAGTACCTGATATTTGGTTGAAGATAAAGATAATCATAATGAGACGACCCTCAGTTAATATAGGCTAAATGTAGGGGGTAAAGAGTAAATAACGCCTTGGAAGTTGTACATTGTCATTTCAAGGGTCTCATCATATTGATTGCCTTAATTGATGAGATAAAACTTTTAAAATATATCCGTTGGATTGGTATACCAACAGATATATTTGGGGACAATTGTTATGGGTCATTTTCTGAGCGTACATATCTTGATCAATATCCTGCTTTTAATTGTTTATTTGTGACCAGGATACTGGACGGGGATATTGCTAACATCCTGGGCGATATCCTGAGGTTGATTGAATTAACCACGTGCAGGTTAAAAGCTGGGGTTTGCTAACGGTCAGATGGACTTCATCTCCTCAAGACTCGGGCATGTTTGTTATGGGAGAGACGTTGAACCCGAAAGACTAGGTCTACAACGTTCGAGTGAGGAATATTCGCTGGATCCAGGTTATTTAGGATAGTTTGTTATATTTGTTTTACTATAAATAGATGGGGGCGGATCAGATTAAGGCACGCAACTTTCACATTTTCAAACACTTTCTCTCTAGCTCTCTGCAAACACTACACACAAACACTTGTATTCAAATCACATTGTAACACCTAGTTGATTCGCTCTACATCCTGCACTGTATCCTGATATTTGAAGCAATAGAAGAATAAGGCAGCTGCGATTGTCAGCTCCCGAGGTTTTGTGCCGGCGATCTAGATTGATCAAGGGTTTCCTCGTACATCACGTGTCAACCTTTACTTTTCTGCTCATTGTTTGATCACAGATACAGCTCTATATATTGAGCCGTATCCTGAAACTGTTTTTATAACTAACTTGGTTAACATATTTTTCACACATAATTTTAGCACACTACCTCACTTAACTAATTTGATCACTAAATTGCTTCGGTAATTTTTGACCAAAACACAAACTATCTAACACAAATATTTGCCTTTAAAATTCTGAAATAACTTTACATATGTCAATTTACACTAGAATAAACCCCAAATTTCCTAGTGTTTATCAAGTTCTACATAACCCACTAATCACCTACAATGGTGACCATGGATTTCACTAGAATTAGCATAATTTCAACATGTACTTGTCTAGGGTTTGCTCCTAGACGTTTTAATGTTCTTAATTCATCTACAAATCACACATGCATCATCAGATTTCAAGTTCTCTAAATTCATGAGAATTTCAAGTAGAGGGTTTTTGTCAAATTTTACATACCTTATGATCTCCTTGCAATGGGGATCATTAATCTTAGCTCGGATTTTGTTTTTGATCAGATTTGAACCCTCAATTTATGAGATTTGTGGAAGCTTGGGTTTTGAAGAACCCTGGTCGCCTTCCCCTTGCCTGGTTCGACCTCCACCCACGCCCCTAAGTGGGTTTTGAGTTTTAATTTTTGTTTTAATAGTATTAGTTTCAATTTACACCCTTTAGGCCCCTCAACTTTAGTTTGGTTTATAACTTGATATTTTGTTCTTTCATTTAATTACAAGACTTGTACTAGGTTATTTATTTCCTAGTTACTTTATCTTGTTTACAACCCGTTTTATTTTAAGTCCCGTTAAATCTCGGGCCTTTTATATACTTTGCTTTCTCAAAGTATTTCTCATCCTTTTAATAAATATTAGATTTATTTATTTAAATCCTAAAATTTACCAGGTAAGTTTTACCACTAACTGTATTTTACCCGTCCAGTAGTATTAACGTGGTTTGATTACCAAACCCGTTTTCGGGGTGTTACAAGTCTACCCCCCTTAAAGAGGTTTCGTCCTCGAAACCTTGTTTACATAGTTCATTTAATTTGGATTAAACGTACTTAGTTTCGTTTTTCAAGGCATTCATTCATTCCTTTCGATCTAACATTTCCATTTATATTGGCATGTAAGTCTTTCGTGTGTAAGGCCTCGCAGGCCGTTACTTTTCTGCTTGTATCCATTATCTTTATTGTTTATTCATTTTGGCGGTTAGACTTGTTAGTCACCGGTTACTTCATACCCCGTTACCCGGGTATGCTATTTGCCATCACCGCCCTTATGTGTGTTTAAAATTCTCTAAGTCACCCCATACCTCTTATGTTTTGTTTAAAACGTTACTTTTGACTAAAAACTAAATTCTTAGTTTACGTTTCCTCCTTGTCGTACATCTTTCTCCCGCTTCTAGGAATGTTACTTCCGAGAATCTAGTCCTTTTCGTTATTATTTAATGCGGGGAATTATAACAATTTCCCAAGCTTAACCCCTATGACCCGTAGGTTCTTTCCCTTAGCCTCGTAGGCTATTTATTCAGATTTTCACCTTTTTATTCTTTCTAAGGTGAGACCTTTACAATTCGTTTCTTTCTATTTGTGACCCAAAGGTCTTTTTGGTCCATTAGACTTTAACACTATTTATGATCTGATCCCGTAGGTTAGGATGATCCCGTAGATCGTCTTTTATCCATGTCTATATTCAAATGTATATATACATATATAGCTTCAAAGCATCTTTTATTATGTTTGGAATTGTTTATTTTCGTTTTTGAACTTTTGTTGGCCTTGACCGTAGTCTAAAGCTTCGTTCGTTTACTCTTGGACTAATCTTCCGACTTTATGACTCTTTACGTCATTTACACGTCGGTTTGTTCTACGCTCACCATTTCCCCGGTTCATAATTATACTTCTCTACGACCCGTTACCCGGGTTCTTTATTATTTCGTGCTTCCATTATTCGATTTGCGCTTACTTGCACTACCGAGCTTTTATATTTTATTTATCTCGTTTGATTTATTCGTGTGAGATTTCATTACTCACGAACGTCACACTTCATTCTTTATTCAACCCGTTCAACTTTAGATTAGTTGAACATAGTTATCAAAATTTCTGTTTGCAATTTCTCATCGTCTTTTAGTCATAACTCTTAATCCGAGTCCTTTGACTTTCTATTTCGCGTACCCGTCTCTTGGTTTACGCATGCTTTCAAAGTCCTACCCATCAATCGGGTATCTTTACCAAGGTCATTTTCAAGTAATCATTCTTATATTGTTTTAGACGTTATTTTAATTTATTTGGTCGTCTTAGCGAGATCCATCGCTTTTATTCAATCAAGTCCTTTATCTTTTATTCTACCCCTTTGAATTGTCTGTGTGAATTTTCATCACTTATGACTGTCAAATTTTATCTTTATGCCTTAGCAATCTCATTAGTTGGTCTGTATTTCCTCTTACTTTGATCCTTGTCCCTTCTCTCGGGCTCTTTACTCTAACGTAATACGCTTCTGTCATCTGACTTGCGTCTACGTTTATTATCAAACGTCTTGCTTATTTGGTTTATTTGGGTACCTTTTAAGTTAGTCCCATCCATCCCGCCCTTACTACATCAGACGTAAATGTGTCTGCTACAAGAAGTTCATGGTATCATATGCCACTACTTACTTGGCCAGAGTAAGCGATCAGCACATGACACACATGACCTTTTTATAGCTTTCACATCACCCCCTATGTAAGTAATGCCTCTATTTAGTTCATACTTGTAATTTCATTTAGTAAAACTTTATTTAATTGCAAAACAACAATCATTAGTTTTACTAGTTTTACATTCGAACATATAAAATGTTTTTCTTTTCTATCGAACTATTATATAATCACATTCGTTAAATCTCGGGCCTTTTATATACTTTGTTTTCTCAAAGTATTTCTCATCCTTTTAATAAATATTAGATTTATTTTATTAAATCCTAAAATTTACCGGGTAAGTTTTACCACTAACTGTATTTTACCCGTCCAGTAGTATTAACGTGGTTTGATTACCAAACCCGTTTTCGGGGTGTTACATGAAAGCTAAGATTTCCAAGGAAGTCGGAAAGGCTTTAGAAAATAGTCTATCGCAGTTTATCGATAGATTACAAACCACAATCTTGCCGGTGGTGGACAATATGATGACCGAATTAAAAGACAGTCTCTTACAAGAAAGAGGTGAAAGGGGGGTGTTGGATGTGAACCCAAGTCCCGTAAAGAAATCAAAGCCTAATAAAGCTTCTAAGAAAGGAGTTACTAAAAGGGGGTTACCTCAGTTTAAAATATGTTGAAAAACTCACAAGGGCAAATGCTACTTTAGAAACAAATCATGTCCTACTTGTGGAAAAGTAGGACATGTGGTTGCAAATTGCCCGGAAAAGGTGCCAATGTGTTATAAATGCTACAAGCCAGGACATAAGAAGTTTGAATGTCCGGAGCTAGTTGGAACCAAAGAAACAACTGACACAAAGTTTGTTGCCCAGAAATCGAGGGCAAGGTCGTTCCACATAACATTCGCAGATGCTAAAGCAGAACCTAATGTGGTTTCAGGTATATTCTTGTAAATTCAATTCCAGCACGAATTTTAATTGTTACGGGTGCAAATAAATCTTTTGTTCACATCGATTTATTCAACACCCTATATTCACGTTAATGAAATTACCTATGCCTCTAGAAGTAGAAATAGGTAAAAAAAAATAAAAGTTTTATTGTTTGTAATATGTGTTGAAAAGGTAAATTGAGTATTGACGATGAAGAATACTTCGTCTATCTAATTCCCATGTCAATGGGAGAATTTCAAGTGGTAATCGTGATGGATTGGCTAGCTCGATATCACGCGAAAGTAATATGCAACCGTAAGGAGATACAACTAATGTCTCCGAGCGGAAAAACATGTTACTATTTATGGTGAGAAAAGTTGCAGTCCCCTAATCTGCTCATTTATTGAAGCTGATAAGCTTGTTCAACATGGATATAAGGCGTATCTGGATTACATACATGATTCGACTAAAGAGTCTCTAGAAATTAAAGACGTACCAGTCGTATGGGAATTGAAGATGTTTTCCCGGAAGATCTACCGGGGATACCACCTGAACGTGAGGTGGAATTTGGCATTGAATTAGTTTCGGACGTGAAGCCGGTAGCCAAAGCTCCGTATTGATTTGCGTCATCGGAACTACAAGAATTGTTGTCGCAATTACAAGATCTTCTCTACAAGGGATTTATTCGGCCGAGTGTTTCTCCGTGGGGAGCGTTGGTATTATTCGTATAGAAGAAAGACGGAAGCATGCGAATGTGTATTGATTACCGGGAGTTAAAAAAACTCACGGTAAAGAATCAATACCCGCCTCATAGGATCGACGACCTGTTCGATAAGTGGCAAGGCGCAAGTTGGTTTTCAAAGATCGACTTAAGGTCGGGGTATCGTCAGTTAAAGGTAAAATAAGAAGACATACCGAAAACAGCATTCCGAACGCGTTATGGACATTACGAATTCTTTGTAATGTCTTTCGGATTAACAAATGCACCTACGGCTTTCATGGACCTCATGAACCGCGTCTGTAAACCAATGCTAGATAAGTTGGTGATAGTATTCATCGATGATATTCTCGTGTATTCAACGAGCGAAACGGACCACGAGTGTCATTTGCGTGAAGTAATTGAAACGCTTAGTCGTGAAAGACTTTACGCGAAGTTTTCGAAATGTGCCTTTTAGCTATGTGAGGTACAGTTTCTAGGACATGTTATCAATGCCGATGGAGTGTCGGTGGATCCGTCCAAAATAGAAGTTGTGTCTAAATGGAAACCTCCGAAGAATCCATCAAAGATTAGGAGTTTCCTAGGTCTTGCGGGTTACTACCTGAGATTTATACAAGATTTCTCCAAAATTGCAACGCCATTAACCAAGTTGACCCGTAAAGTTAAGAAATTTGTATGGGGAAGCACACAAGAAGATGCTTTTCGAACACTTAAAGAAAAGTTGACCAGTGCATCGGTATTAACGTTCCCAGATGAGATTGAAGACATGGTCATCTATTCTGACGCATCCCAGCTTGGTCTCGGGTGTGTACTTATGCAACGAGGAAAAGTGATCGCGTATGCTTCAAGACAATTAAAGATCCATGAAAAGAAGTATCCGACACATGATCTTGAATTGGCGGCAGTAGTTTTTGCCTTAAAGATATGAAGGAATTACCGGTATGGTGTGGAATGTACTATTTTTACTGAGCATAAATGTCTCAAGTACTTCTTTTATAAAAAGGAGTTAAAGATGAGACAAAGACGTTGGTTAGAGACGGTGAAAGATTATGATTGTGAAATTCATTATCATCCCAGAAAAGCCAACATAGTTGCATATTCACTAAGCATAAAAGAAGAATATTCACCCATTCGGGTGCAGTCGATGCAGTTAGTAGTGAACTCGGGTTTACTTGAACGAATCAAAGAGGCACAAACTGAATCTGTAAAAGAAAAGAATCTGAAAAAAAGAAAAGAATTGTGGGCCAGCTCAAAGATTTGAAGGATAGTAATAATGGATTGAAAACCCGTTTCGATCGAATATGGGTTCCAAACATCTGTGATGTTAAAACTCTTCTTCTTGATGAAGCCCACAAGTCACGCTATTCTATTCATTCGGGAGCTACCAAAAATGTACCAAGAATTGAAACAAAACTATTGGTGGCCCGGAATGAAGCGAGACATAATTAAGTATGTTGAAAAATGCTTAACTTGTTTAGAAGTAAAATCAGAACACCAGAAGCCTTACGATAAACTTCAGCCGTTAGACATTCCGGTGTGGAAATGTGAGCACATCACTATGGATCTATTAACTAAACTACCAAAAACAACACGTGGATTTGATGCCATTTCGGTAGTAGTTGATAGATTAACCAAGAGTGCCCATTTTATTCCGATTCGCGAGACATATATGTCTGAGAAGATGTTGGAAGTATATACAAAAGAAATTATATCTTGCCATGGAGTGCCGGTGTCTATCGTATCGGATAGAGATACACGGTTCACTTCAACCTTTTGACGCGATTTCCAAGAGCAGATGGGTACTAAGTTGTTCATTAGTACCGCATATCATCCATAGACTGATGGGCAAGGCAAAAGAACTATTTAAAAGCTCGAAGACATGCTAAGAGCATGTATTATTGATTTTGGCGATAGCTGGGATGTCTATCTACCACTAGTTGAATTTTCATATAACAACAGATACCATTCCAGTATTGGAATGGCCCTGTACGAAAAGCTTTACGGCAGAAAGTGTCGAACCCCGGTGTGTTGGGGTGAAGTGGGTCCGCGAGAATTAGCCCACAAAGATGTAATCGGAATCACTAATAAAAAGATTGAAATGGTCCGGGCTCATTTGAAAGTTCCCAAGATCGGCAGAAATCTTACGCGGATAAAAGACGAAGACCAATCAAGTTTCAGGTTGGTGATATGGTTATGCTCAAGGTATCTCCGTGGAAAGGGGTCACCCGATTCCGAAAAAGGGGGAAAGTGAGTCAAAGATTTATTGGGCCATTCAAAATCATGGAACGTGTGAGTAAAGTAGCTTATCGACCCGAACTGCCAGAAGAATTATGCAGTATACACAACACTTTCCATGTTTCACATCTGCAAAAGTGCTTAGTGGATGAAACAACTTATATAATCTACGGCGACATTGAAGTTGACGATAAACTTAACTATGTCGTAAAGCATATCGCAATTCTTGATTGAAAGGTTAAAAGCATAAGAAACAAAGAAATCAATAAAGTTAAAGTAAAATGGGAATATCGGAAGGGATCGGACACCACTTGGGAGTCCGAAGAAGAAACAAGACGCTTATACCCTTCCTTATTCGGTACGTATTACGATTTCGTCCTCTTTAAGGGGGTAGACTTGTAACACCCCTAAAATATTAAACTATATATGTGTGTGTACATGTATAAGTTATAATATTAATAATAAATTAGTGAAAATAAAAACTAGGAGTATTAACCTAGTTAAATATAAGATATAAAAGATGGGGAATCAAGGGTTTCTAATCATTTTACTTATTATAAAAACTAGAAGGACTAATTGGGTAATAATTGAAAGTGTTTTTAAAACACTGGATAAACATCAAACACACACTCCGTGTGTGTTATTCTGTTCGACCAAACACCTAGGAGCAAACATCTTTGCTCTTAAACCCTAATTCACTTCATACTACTCAAAATCAAAGAGATCTGGTGTTTCTTCAGAAACTGAATTGAACGCGATTCTAAGCTAAATTCGTGATCACTATAGTTAGAGGATCACAAGGCAATTTGGGTGGAACCACAAGTAATCAAGGTGGAGTGGATAATCGTCTAAAAGGGAAGCTTTAAAAGGTAACGCGGCTATATGCTTCGTAATATTTCACTAGTATTTTATGTTTAGTTATTTAAATGAAAATTGAATCGTTATGAAATTTGGTTATTACTAATACGGAGGATTCCGTATGTATTGACCGAATGGAATGAATAAAGAATAGCGATAGAACAAAGGTAAAAGTGGTGGATTCCACTATGATGTTCAAATGGGTCAAAATGACTCGAATAGTACATGTTTGGTTATAAGAAAATGATGGATTTCGCTAACAAATCAAAACGGGTCAAAACCATCAAAGTAATGAACTTTGGTGAAATAAGGCGATGGATGTCGCTAAGTAATCTAAATGGGTCAAATCGATGTTCTCACGTAAACCGGAAATATTGCATAGTTAAAGACTTCGAGATGATGCCGGGTTATGAAGTTATATTTATTATAAGTGTTGCCCGAGAAATGGAAACGCTAAATACAAGTCAAAACTCAGGGTTGAGTATGACTAAAAGATGTGAAAGTCTTTAGAATAAATTCTAGTTATGTTCGTTTAAATAGTTATAGTTAAACGGGTCAATTAGATGATATGCATTTCGATAACGGCGCATAAACTTTACATATAATGCGCCGTAAATATAGATATGGTGACATGTATCATTCTTATAGAAGTTTTGGAGTCATAATTAAGTTCATGGTTCATGATTCTGAACGGGTCGAATAATTTGTAAATAATTATAATTCCGATAGCCTAAAGTTAAGAAATTTGTAAATCATGATAATGGATTTTGATTCTATGTTATAGAGGATCGAATTACGATCACGTAGGAAGAAACGTGACCCAATTCGGATCAATATTGGACAAGTTATGTCCATTTTTGTAATTACTAGTATAGCGGGGAAAATGCAGGACTGTTAACAAATTTCGTTGGAAAACAGTGACCTTCGTGCCACGCGACGGACGCCCTTTTTCTCCCGCGCTACACGCTACAGACTCTCACGACCCGCGAGAGCTGTTGCCTCGTCGGTCGCGGCCCGCGACAGCTTCTCAGAACTTGAAAAATCTTTATTTGATGTGTTTTGACTTTTTATACTTGTTAAATCACTTTATAAGCTCTAAATAACTAATGTTTAGATGATTTTTGGTCATAAGTAATAAGTAACTGAAACGAAGTTGCAGATGAAGATCAAGCTATTGAGAGAACTGAACACGCACTTAAAAAGATGCTTCTGCAATGAAATTTTGTTTTGTTAGTTAAAACCTTGCTGTTGTTTGTAAAACATTATGTAGTAACTTACAAGGATCTTGTGAACTTTACAATTTTCGTAAATATTGTTAGGAATAGTTTGAACTTTATGTTACGTTATTACGTCAAAGGTTTTGAATAAATTATAAAGAGTTAATTACATAGTTAGTCCCGGTGGTTTGCACAAAATAACATATTTAGGTACTAATAGTTTAGAATCACCTTCTAGGGTATTAACTTTTCATTTTGTAACGTTTGGACGTATTAACTTCTAGGGTATTAACATAGTTAGGCCCTATGGTTTGCACAAAATAGCATACTTAGGTACTAATAGAATGTGATTTTAAACCTACAAATAATGTTAATACCTCCAAACGTTACAAAATGAAAAGTTAATACCCTAGAATGTGATTTTAAACTATTAGTACCTAAGTATGTTACTTTGTACAAACCACAGGGACTAACTATGTAATTAACTCAAATTATAAATGCATTTTATCATAGAAATACATAAGATATGATATAAAATAACAATTGTTTCATAAGGATCTTACAACGAGTGCATTATATATTTTATTAAAAAGCTCAGGTTTTATACCCAAGATTATACCAGGAGGCCTGTAGTTAAACCCTAAAGTTACAATGTGAGTCATTCTTCTTTTCACCAACTTATTTTACAAAACCTTAAATGTTTTTCAGTTATACTTACAGTGATTAAGTCTTTGTATTCTGCAAAATACTGCCGGTATTATGGGGTTTTGTATACATTACTTGACAATCTTCACAATTGGACACGGGTAGCCAATGTGTGATATGACCATAGTCACGAATCCGTCGAGTGACAAGTACTTGGAGTTTTTGGTTAGATATAAACATTGTAATCGCTCTTAATACTGTGAAGTTATAACAACTTATTTTTATAAAATGGAATGAACTCGCCAGTATTTCTTGCTGATAAAATATTTTTAAAACGCGTTTCAGGTAATTTGCTGTAAAGATAATAGAAGCCAGCTATGGAGTACTGAAGGCTTAAATAAAGTGGCTATAAATACCTGAATAAATGAAGAAATTTATGTTTTATTTATTTGGGTTTATCCCTATAAAAAACAATCGAATGAAATACGGGTTTTAGCCCATTTATTTAATCTAGCAAATTTAGATTTACATACATGAACATATGTGACTAAATTTTTGGATCCAATTCCTATTCAAACTCTAACTAATAAATCTTAGCGATACGAGTTTGAGCATCTCCCTAGAAAAACCCAACAATCTCACAACAAGTTCAACTCAAATAACTCAGTGAAAACTCGACTTGTTTACGATTATCATTACATGTGTATATATTCTTAGAACAACAAACTCATACACTCGTCTACACTACATCAATGTCTCAATATGAGATTTGACCCATCGACTATTTAGAAAGGGCACCTTATATACATCTAGAAATCATAATACCACTGCTAGGACAAATACCTATTGGTGTTATATCTTGCTAAAACATGTCCATAGTAGGATTGATGTGTGTCGGTGTGAATATATTTTTATGTGTATTTTAAGCCCTTTTTAACACTTTAGTCAAGTTTTAAATTTCTAAAAGACGATATTTTACTGACACTAAACACACATATGGGCAAGTGCACCCATCGTGAGCGTAGTATAGCGTTGGTAAGATACTGAGGTCGTACAAGGACACAAGTGCTTTTAGTATCGGTTTATCCTCAACGTCTAATCAAATCAAAATTTTAGAAAAAGGTTTAAACATGAAAATAAAACTAAAAATGCTGAAAATAAAAATAAAAATAAAAACAGATAGACAAGATGAATCACTTGGATCCGACTCGCCTTTAGTGTAACATTTGATTATTTTAAGAGATTATCTTAGTTATAGTAGTAGGCCCCTCTTTTGAAGGTGACGTTACCCTCAACCCAGTAGTTTGAGTCAGCAAGGATACAATCTTAAAGGGTTGGATTATTGAAAGATAATTAATTAAGTTATTAATGCGTAATGTGGTAGGCCCCCTCTTTTGAAGGTGACGTTACCCTCGGCTAAGTGGTTTGAGTCAGCAGGGATACAATCCCAAGTAGCCGAGCTAATGTATTAATAGTAGTTTACATATGAGGGGATCAAGCCATTCTCACCCCCGCCATCCAATACCAGTGGGTATTGAACGAGGTCCTAGTAAGCTTGACCTAGGTCCTTGCAGGATCTATACACTGAACAAGGCAAGAACCTTACCAAACCATTCCCTTAACCACCGACCAGGTAGCCAACATATCTCTATATAGACCGTAGAGATATGAATGGTGTAAATCTTTTATTTTATATAGACAGTAAAATAATGCCAAGACATCACGGACAAATGATAAGGAAGTTTCACATTCAACATAAGAAACTAGTTATTAAAGTCATTAATACAAAACCAAATAAAAAGTGCGAAAATATTAAAAATAAAAAGTATTACACTAAATGCTTGTCTTCACCAAGTGATGTAAGAGACTTAGGTAAACATGGCATTTGATTGTCAAGAACTCTTACTATCAATCTTGTATCCCGAGACTACTACACACGCTCTATGATGGATGATGGTGGTGGATGTGGGTGTTGTGATGGTGGTGGAGTGTGGGTGAAGTGAGAGAGATGTGGTTTGCCAAGGGATGCCTTTGAAGTGAACCAAGCACCTCTATTTATAGCCTGCACAGAAGCCCGGACACGGCCCCGTGTCCATCCACTTTCTCTTTCTTCATTAAATGCAGTTTGTCTGCATTAGTTGACCACGCCCCCGTGTCTGCTGGGCACGACCCTGTGTGCAGAAGCGTATCTGTACTATCAAGATTTGCTTGGATTCTGCGAATCTTAGCATTGACCACGGCCGTGTGGAGCTGGGCACACCCCCGTGTTGGGGAATAGAAGTTTCTACGCTTTTGTCTTTTCTGCAGACACTTGGGCACGCCTCCGTGTCCGCTGCGCACGGGGCGTGTTCAGCCTTCTGATGTCTTGTTTTTGCTTGGGAAGATGCTGTCGAGGGGTCGGGCATGCCACACTTATTCATTTTCTTGTATTTATGTTAGATTTAGCTGTATTTTTGCTTCTTTTGTCCATTTGAGCTCATTTAATCCTGAAAATACAAAAGGAAGACAAAAGCACACTTTTTCCAACATTAGTACTAAAAAATGGTTAGTTTTATGCCTTATTTGATGTAATTTATATATTGCATTTTACACATATCTAGGATCATATTTATTTATTTTTTCTAAACACATCAATTTATTTTTCCTTTTCTTATTATTTTCGTATTATAATTAGTTTTGCAAATATTCTGTTTTTCTCTCTTAACTTTTAATATACGAATTTTTATAAAATTTCGGGCATGTCATTGAGGCGTGCTTATTTTTATTCACGTTTCCATAAAAATATTATTTAAAACCGAACGGATCATCAAAGCCAACTCAGATTTAGTTTTTTTTTTCTTTTTTTAAAGTTCACATCGTTTACTCTTTCCGTTATTCTAATTCTGAATATACCATTGTAGCATACTTATTTTTGTCTACATTTCAATAAAGGTTTATTCAACTCGAACAAACAAGTCAAATATAACTTTTTTTCTTCTTCAACAAATGAACCAAAACAATACATGTATTTATTTTTCGATCGGTGTAATACACGTGTCGAAAACCTTTGGTATATATCTCTTCTAGTTGCCATGGTTGCAAAAGTCGCTAGACGCTCCCTAGTCGGATTCGTGAGTACTCGGCCTAGGCGGAGATTACTCGGGGAGTAATGGGCCTAGGTGAACGGTACTCGGGCCTCGACAGCCTACCTTGTAGCGAGTACTCGGGGCGTACTCGGAGCCTAGGCGGGACTTTTACAACCATGCTAGTTGCTATACGCAACATCAATATCGTACCACCATTACAGTAATAAACCGATACCAACCGAATGACCGCTTAACATATATCCATATGACTGAGTGAGTGATAGGGATGAGCACGGTACCCGTTTGGTACCGAACCAGTACCCAAAAACAAGGAAAAGTGGTACCAGTACCGGTACTTACCGGTGTTTTACCCGTAAATACTGATACCGAAAAACAAGAAAAATGAGAACCGGTACCAGCATCGAATATATCCGGTAAGGTACCGGGTACCAAATGCCCATCATCCCTAGTGAGTGACTATATTCGCTCACCTGGTCATCCCTCCAACGACGCGTTTCCTTCTTCCTCAGGTGCTTTCTTCTTTACCCTAAAACATCACTCATGCAGCAATAATAATCTCCAACTTCACTCCTCTATATTAATTTATTCGTTTAATTATTATCCTCCACTTCACACATCCATTTCCCCCAACTAAAAACCCTAATTCCAGTGGCGATCTGTAACCTCTACCTCCACAAACCCCAAATTTCATCATCTTCAATCCAGACCTACAATTCATTACAATTTTGTTGATTCGGAACCATTAGAACAGTACGATTAGGTTTTCTAGGGTTTTAGTTGATCGCCTGTGTTGGAATTTGAGATCTGGATGATAGTTTGAGTTTGTAAGGTGATTAAAGCATTGATTTGAGGAGATATGGATGTGGATTATGGAGGTGAAGCGGGCTGTCTTGACCCGGAGCTGTTGCAGTTGAATGAAGTGTCTCCGTTGGCGATTAAATCGAATCCGTATGTTGCTGAGAAGCTGTTTGAGCAGTGGCTTTCGCTTCCGGAAACTACTCCTTTGGTAATTAGTTTTACATATGTGTTTGTATACAGTTATGCATATAAAGTTGTTGGTTGTTGGTTGTTAGGTTGATGATGTTATGATGCTAGATGTTGCTAGATTGAAGTGAGAGAATGCTAGTTTATAGGTTATCTGGCCTAAACAGCTAAACTAGGGTTTTTATTGATTGTTTAGTTGGTAGACATTGACTATAGTGGTTGGTTTTGTTTGATTAATTGTTCATGTGGAAGAGAAACTTATTTGTAAAAGTAGTAGCATACATATGCAATTTGAGTTGATATTTTGGGCTGATTGTTACTCGTCTACTCGATTTTTTGTTTAATGCTAGATGTTGCTAGATTGAAGTGAGAGAATGATAGTTTATAGGTTATCTGGTCTAAACTAGGGTTTTATTGATGGTTTAGTTAGTAGATATTGACTACAGCTGTTGGTTTCATTTGAGTAGTTTATACATGTCATCATGTGGTAGAGAAACTTATTTGAGTTGATGTTTGGGCTGATCATTAACTGGCTACATATACTTAAAGCGTTGTTTACTTGTTTTGCTACCCGCTCACTCGTTCGCTTGGTTATTTGGTAGGAGAGTATAAACTAGCAATTTACCTTGGAAAGATCTGATGTAGCATATCAATTCATGGGCGAGTTATGGTTGTCTGATACTTTTCTCTTGGTTATGATCTTACGTATGTGATCGTTGTTATGGTGGTAATTGTGTTGATGTACATTTAGAATTTGCTTTATGCTTACTTGCTAAGTGAAATTAGGTCAGGTGCGAGATGTTTTTTCCTTGTATGTGCTTTTGTCTTGCTTTGTTATTTCGCTTTGGTTTGATTACTTTTAGTTTGTTTAAATCACGGGAAACCATTTTTGAAGGTATCTGTTCTTTGAATACAGGTTAAGTCTTTGATTAACAATGCTAAAGCGGGCGTTCCATTGAATGTGTCTGGAGCAACTAACAGCCCAAAGGCGACATCTGGCAATGCAATACCTTCCATGTTCCCAGCTGGCAGTGCACCTCCACTCTCACCAAGAAGTTCATCTGGTTCTCCTCGTATTTCAAAACAGAAGCCGGGCCCGTCGGTTTTAGCTTCTCCTTTGAGATTGGTTAGCGAGCCAGCAAAAGAGTTAATACCACAGGTTTGACAACAAAACTCAACTTATTCAAAAGTGTTTAAGGTGTTTGTATGTGCCATGATTTGTTTTGCTAATTTAAATGGATTACGGGTCCATTGCATATATCTTGCGGAGTGCTCTTTTCAATGCTCTAGTTTTGACTGAAGTAAATGCACTGGTTGCAGTTCTACTTTCAAAATGGTCGTCCACCACCAAACGAAATTAAAGAACGGTGTTTGTTTCGAATTAATCAGTTTTTCTATGGTCACCCAGAAGGACTACAATTGCTTGGTGAGACATCCACCTAACTTTAGTTTCACACATTATATCATGAATCACCAGTTTAATTCTTTAACAAAAAAAGTGGGTATACCGTATACCTTATATGGATAGTTCAGTTGTGCTAACTTTGCATTAAATGACTAGAATTCAAGCCAGTTACAAAGGAAATTTGCAAGCTGCCATCATTTTTCTCTACTGCTCTTTTCAAAAGGATCGATGTTAATGGCACTGGCGTTGTGACCAGGTATGTTTTTATCGTATAATCTTCTGGTTTATGATTGGTATTGCCACACGTACTTTTGTTTTTTAAGTTTGTTTTTTAACATGCACACAGGGAAGCATTTGTTGACTATTGGGTCCACAACAACATGCTTACGAAAGACGTAGCTACCCAGATATTTACAATATTGAAGCAGCCTGATCTGAGATATCTAACTCATGTATTCATTCTTACTTAAACCCCATAATTGTCTAAAAAGGAATATAAATAGTTAAAAACCTTCCTTCCCAAAACTGATGTTACAATGTAAATTTCAAATGTGAATTTATTACTATAACGCACTTTGCTTTTTCTTGAATGCCAAAAACTTTATTTTTGTTTATTTATTTCATGGTTATCATGGTGACATTGTATAATAATAAAAATGTACCATGAGATTTGAGTTTTCTGGATTCCTGTACTTGATACAAGTTTAACAGACTTTCTATTCTTTGATGTGCTGGTTAAATGGTACTGCAACAGGAGGACTTCAAACCCATACTTCGTGAACTTTTGGCAACTCATCCAGGTCTCGAGTTCTTACAAAGCACACCCGAATTTCAAGAGAGATACGGTATTTTCTTATTTTTTCATTTATTTAATTTTACATATTAGAAAAGTGAAAAGGGCATGGTAAATGTATATCTGTTGTACTTCAGTCTGGTGTGCTTATGCTTGAAACTATAGTATCCTATTATAATTATTACAGTGTGCTCTTTTATGTATAGATACACAGTATATGTTGGTTGTTTTTCATCTAGGTAGGGCATGTGTAGTTCAAACTATTTTGTAGCTTGCATTAATTAGTTTAATTTATTATTCAAAGGCATATTGAATTAAGTATTGACATATAGTTTGATTGCAATTGTCAGCTGAAACGGTAATATACAGAATATTTTACTACATGAATAGAGCGGGTAATGGTCGTCTAACCCTCAGGGAGCTAAAACGTGGAAATTTAATTGCTGCAATGATGCATGCAGACGAAGAAGAGGATATAAACAAAGTTTTGAGGTAATATCTTTTGTTAGTACTGATGTAAAACAGGTGAGAATGTAACCATGGGTATCCGTTCCACAGATATTTCTCGTATGAGCACTTCTATGTGATATATTGCAAATTCTGGGAGCTGGACACGGATCATGATTTCTTGATTGATAAAGAGAACCTTATACGATATGGAAACCATGCGTTGACCTACAGGATTGTTGATAGAATATTTTCACAGGTTTGTGTAGATCTTCCATGCACCCATTTACTTAATGCATGTCAAATATCGTATATACCAGTTAGTTAGTCTGTTAACCCGCTGGGATTTATAACTATCAAGTTCATTTCTTACTAATATATTTTTCTATAAATTTTATTGCCTAAGGTAATTAGAATTACTAATATATTTTTCTATAATTTTATTGCCTAAGGTAATTAGAAATATAAAAATTAGAAAGTCTTTGGATTAGTAGTCTAGTAGATCTCTATTACCCAAGGACAAATAAATAAAAAATGAATTTGTTTACGGTTATGGTTCGGGTTAACAGATATGTATGTTTCGGGTAATCCGTAATTGGGCCGGGAATTACCTAATATCATACCCATCCCATATTCGCGAAAATTTTAAAACTAATCACATACCCGGATACAGTCTTATAACCTGCCATGAGCTCGTTTGCCATCTCTAGCTCTGAATTATATATGTGTGTGTGATATATTGTATATATATTTTTTAATCTGTCTCTAATCTAAACTTTGAACCACCAGGTTCCAAGAAAGTTCACTAGTAAGGTTGAAGGGAAAATGGGATATGAAGATTTTGTTTACTTTATTTTGTCTGAAGAGGATAAGTCATCTGAGCCAAGCCTCGAGTACTGGTATGACTTATTGACTCCTGAGTATATGTCTTTTAAAACATTAAAAGGAACATGACAGTTGCATATATATGTTTTATAGCATCATATTTTATAGGTCTGTATCAACGACCAAAGAATGAAACAAATTTCTTTCAGGTTTAAGTGCATAGATTTGGATGGAAACGGGGTGCTGACAAAAAACGAGATGCAATTCTTCTATGAAGAGCAGCTGCATCGCATGGAATGCATGGCTCAAGAGCCTGTTATTTTTGAGGACATATTATGTCAGATAGTTGACATGGTTGGACCAAAGGTATATCGTTGTACTCGTATCGTTATCTACAGCATTTTCTTTTGTTGTAGCTATTGATATTGTATAATTTGGGCAGGATGAGGGGTATTTCACTCTCCGTGAGTTGAAAGGAAGCAAACTTTCTGGAAGTGTTTTCAATATCTTGTTTAACCTTAACAAGTTCATGGCCTATGAAAGTCGTGACCCCTTTCTTATACGTCAGGTTTAATATGCTATAATAGCAATTAACTAACACTAATTTTTAGAAAATAAAAATAAAACGCTATTTTGTAAACAGGAACGTGAAAACCCGACATTGACTGAATGGGACCGGTTTGCACATAGGGAATACATTAGGCTTTCAATGGAGGAAGATGCTGAAGATGCCTCCAATGGTAGTGCAGATGTATGGGATGAATCTCTTGAAGCCCCCTTCTAGTTACTAATTGAGGTATTTATGTAATATAAAAATTTCATGTTAAGTTAATCTCATTGGCTTGATTTATAAAAATCACGAGACACCGCTCAATGTACAACCAAATAAGCTTTATCTACGATCAAATAAGCTTGAGAAGGCCTCTAAACAAACCGAACGTTCATGATCTTGTTCGGCAGGGTTTATTAAACGAAAGAACATTTTTTAACAAAATTAATTGTTTATTTAATTAAATGAACGAACGTGAAAACACGTGTTGTTCATTTATTTATGTTAGTATGTGAACGTCCGTTTATGTTTGTTCATTTATGTCTTAATAAATACATATAAACTTAAAATAGGCTTTCTCATTTATGTTCGTTTTTGTTTGTTCATTTATGTACATCTGTGTTGTTTTATGTTTGTTAAATTATGCTCGTTTAAGTTTGTTTGTTTGTTTATGTTCATTTATGTTTGTGACCTCTTCTTTTATGTTTTAAACGAACGAACATGAACATGCCCATTTTCTATTGAACAAACACGAACAAAAATATTTGTTTGATTATATGTTGGTATCCGTGTTCGGTTAAAGTTAAATAAACGAACACGAACATGGCTCTGTTCGCGTTCATTCGGTTCGTTTACAGGCCCATCAGTAATTAACATTTCTTAACATCTTGTTTTGCTGCAGACGAGGTCAAACATTCTTTGTGGGGGCGCACAATAGAAGGCTTGCAAAGCTTTTCAACGAGTCACCGAGTATGATCAAAGCCGAAAGGGTTAACCTCCACAAGATGATTCTGCTTTTAACAACCACCAAAAAGTTTGATTTTTTCAGCAGTGAAAAGGGGTTTTCAGTTTCCAAGTTGCATAAGATCAAGATTCTCAGGTGATTTAGTTATAAGCATGTTAGTGTTCTTGAGAAACTGCTTTCACTTCTTCCCGAAAAATTTGTTATGTTGATAACATTTTCTAAATGGCATAGGCTGGTGAAGTTACTAGTTGTGATTCAACTTTGTGTCTTTGATGTAGTTTTGATTTTGATTTTGATTCCTCCTGGACATATTTGTTTCGATGTCGATTTAGATTTTTGTATGTAATAGAATGACACTATTCTGCAAGTTTTTTTTCTTTTAAAATTTTTTGTAGCTTGGTGACAGGATTTTGGAATGTTGTGTTTCTAGTTTTTCAAGCACAGTTTAGGTTTTGGTATTTGTGATTTCATGTTGGATAAGCTTCAAACTTTAAAACAACTGTTTTTTCCTATAATTATTTTAGTTATTTCTTTAATTGTTTTCATTATACTCTTTTTCTTGTATTTTTGGATGATATTAGGAGATCTCCTAATTAAGTGTAACAGATACAGACCTTGTTTTGAATGCATTGAAATCAAATGACTTTTTCATTTAGTTGTGTTAGGAACTTAGAATTACTAAGAAGTTAGATTCCATAGAATTATACCTATGTTCTTTGGTATATTTCTCGTCGGTTTTGATTAGACGATGAGATCTTAGGCTCGGACTCGAGGTCGAGCTTTGTTTAAGCTCGGCTTGTTTGAGCGTTTTTTCCAGCCGAGCTCGAGTAACTCGGCTTGTTTGCATCCCTACAAACCCCTTAGATGCGGAGTTAGATTTAATGACTTGGGTTAACACAAATAGTGAGGATCTAGCTAAAAAGTAATTTGGAAAGTATCAATCTGCACCCATCCTCGAATGGTTAACCACTGACCAACAAAACTTATTAAAACAAGAATTCAAATTGATGGATTGTTGTAATCAAATTTTGTATTAACATCGCTTTTAAAAGTTTTTATATATACACAACCAATACTAATTTTGCATTTTTTATATAACTTAAGAAAATTAAATATATTGAAGATTTTAAGATAAAAAAATAATGAAAAGTATTTTTAATATTTATTAATGAAACGTACCGTAACTCTTTTAACTTTCATTTCATTTTTTGTTTTCCATACATATTAAATTCTAATAATTGAAATTTATCATTAAATCAGTTTAGCAAAATAACAAACGGTTCTCTTTTTCTCTGCGTTTTCTAAAAGACTTGTTTACAAGATTATTCTCTCACATGTATCTAATTATTACGAAAACCAAAAGAAAAACAATCAAAATTATTATTTTTTCTTCATCAAGTATTCGTGTTTTTTAATTATGCTTTTACAATTACATACATAATAAGTATATTTATTTATGCACATAAAAGATCATCAAATTTGTTCATCTATCTTGTTTTACCATTTTTCAACATACGAATATATGATATGACCTACACATTTGTATAGGTTTACCAATCAAACAAATTTGTGCATTTTATTTTAACACAATAAAGATTGTTTTTATACCATTTCTTTTATTTAATAAAATTTTAAATTTCTTAAGATTGATAATTGAATGTTTGTCTCGCAATACATACGTTCTGAGCATATCCATAGTAAGTAGGGATCTTTTAAAAACTCCATTTTTTTCTAAATAACTTAATGAAACCTAATAACCTTTAATCAAGGTTAATCATTAGTTATAATTAGTCACTGACATAATTATATATTTGTAACTAACCAGAATTTGAGAAGTTTATTTTTTAGGAATAACAGAATAGAACATTAACATATTTTTTTTTTTGGTTTAAAGACATCTGCCATGAAAAGAAAATCAAACTCTAAATTAGCAATCCTAGGTATATTTATTTGAAGTGTTTGAAGCAAAACGTAGAATAATAAGAAACTTTAACATATATGAAGACCATTATATATATTATATATATATTTTGTTAGTAAAAGATGATGAATAGTAATTTTAATTTTATAATAATATATAGTTTTTATTATTTTTTTTATTTTTAATAACATATTTTTTATTTTTTTTTTCGTTTTTTAAAACCATATATTTCCTATATACCGTTTTTTAATAATTCTCTTTTCTTTTTTTAGAACATATATTATTGATTAATTTGATACTTCTTTAATAATTTACGTTTATAACTTTTTCTAAAAACTTAAGTACGTAGTTATGATTGATTTTTCCCGGACATTCCGTTGTAAGTTTTGTTAAAAACGACATTGTACTTATAATAAAGTATTTATTTGGTATCATAAAACAATACAATGATAAACTAAACCGTTCTAATGGTTTGGCTTTCTAAACAACATGCTATATTTTCAAATAACGTTTGTTTTACATTATCATGTGCTCGGTTTCGCCGCAACGTGCGACGATAAAAAAACTATTTTGCATTTACATACATGTAAACGTTTATTCAGCTTATAATATATTGGGAAAATTGTACCCTCGGTTAACCAAAACTGAAACATTCATATTTTCTTATATTTCTAACTTTTATACCTCCATTTAATGTATTTCATGTTTTATACATGTAGGCTGTAACCAAATAAATTGAACCTATTAAGTGAAAATCTATTGGTTAATAGAATAGATCAAAACCAATGACTTTGACTTTGATTTCGATTAAGACTAAGGGTGTGTTTGGGGTTGCGTTTTCAACCTGATTTTTTGATTATCGTGTTTTGAAATCGCAAAATATCTATTTTGAGTGTTTGGTAAAAAAAATTATAAAAATTGATTTTTTACGTTTTGTAGAGATCAAAACATGATAATCCAAAAGTAGGTCACCCCTTACTGCAAGGAAAACGTGATAATCCAAAAACTGTTTTTTTGTCATTTCACTTATTTATTTTTTAAAATATGTATTTGCCAAACACTCAAATAGTTGATTATCTGATTATTGTGATATCAAACAACATAATCAAATCCAAACACTATCTTTCTGCAGCACGTTTTATCTGATAATTCAAAACGTATAATTTATTTTCAAAACTCAACCCAAACACCCTCTAATAACTCAACCAAATCAAACCATACACACCTCCATAGAATAGAATAGAATAAAAATAGAATATGGTACCCAAAATTAGAATTAAGAATATTTAAAAAAGAATACAAGAACGAAAAATGCCCATCCGGTTGCAATGGCTCATGGCTGTCCTCTGACCTCCAGAAAACACAGTAATAATAAAGGCAAAAAAACTGAAACAAAATATTCTCCCTAAGCTCCATACATCATCACCCTGTAACTTCTAAATTTATTATTAATCTAAACTCAGAAAACTCATACTAGAGAGAGAAATAAAGAAAGAAGATCTGAGCTGGTTGAGTTGCTTTTTAACAACCAAAACAAGATTATCATGTTTCATATCAACAACATCTTTTAAACCCTTTTTCTGTTTGGATCCATCCATTCATTCTCTTCAGGTATCATCTTCTTTTATCCTTTCAGATCACAAATTTACTTGCTTTTGTTCTTTATCAGTTTATCTTGTGTGTTTTCCATTTTTCTTTATGATTTATGTTCTTAGTTAGTTAAAGTTTGAATCTTTATGGATCTGTTGTTGATTATACTTTAAAAAGTTGTTTAATTTCTGTTTCCAGATTTGTGATTACAAACAGTTGTTAAAGTTTTGGTTTTTCCCCAATGTGGAGCAAGATTAGGGCATAAATAGTGTTCATAGTTCAATTTAGGTGTGAAAATTGGGGATTATGAAGGTGTTTAGATAATTGAACTGTTAAGTACACAGATAATCAATGGAAGATTATTCTAAGTTTTCACATAGTCCTGCGCATCTAGCGGTTGCGCAACGAGACCATGCCGCGCTTAAGAAACTTATCGCTACTCTACCACGGTTGGCGAAAGCCGGTGCGGTTAACACGGAGGATGAATCGGTAGCTGCTGAGCTTGATGCGGATGCGGTTTCGGCTGTGATTGACCGTCGTGATGTTCCCGGTCGGGAAACGCCTCTTCATCTTGCTGTTCGGATCAAGGATCCGATCTCGGCGGATATTTTGATGGCTGCTGGTGCGGATTGGAGTTTGCAGAACGAGAATGGGTGGAGTGCGCTTCAAGAAGCGGTTTGTAATCGAGAGGAGAATATAGCTATGATTATTGCGCGGCATTACCAGCCTCTTGCGTGGGCGAAATGGTGTCGGAGGCTTCCGCGTATTGTCGCGTCGGCGAACCGTATTCGGGATTTTTATATGGAGATTACTTTTCATTTTGAAAGTTCGGTTATTCCGTTTATAGGAAGGATTGCTCCTTCGGATACTTACAGGATTTGGAAACGTGGGTCGAATTTACGGGCTGATATGACTCTTGCGGGATTTGACGGGTTTCGAATTCAGCGGTCAGATCAAACTTTCATGTTTCTTGGAGACGGATATTCGCAGGGGGATGGTAACGTGTCTTTACCTCCGGGTTCTTTGATTGTTCTTTCACATAAGGAAAAGGAAATAACGAATGCGTTAGAGGGTGCGGGTGCGCAACCGTCAGAAGCGGAAGTGGCTCATGAAGTAGCGTTGATGTCGCAAACGAACATGTACAGGCCTGGGATTGATGTTACTCAAGCCGAACTTGTTCCGCATTTGAATTGGAGGAGACAAGAGCGGACCGAACTTGTGGGACCGTGGAAAAGTAAGGTGTATGATATGCTCCATGTGATGGTTAGCGTGAAGTCAAGGCGGGTCCCGGGTGCGATGACCGATGAGGAGCTTTTTGCCAATGAACACGGAGCCGAAAATGGAGCTGACCATGATGAGTACGATGACGTTCTGACACCCGAAGAAAAGATGCAATTGAATTCCGCTCTTAAAATGGGGAATTCCGAAAACATTTGCGAAGATGAAGATCAACAAACCCACAATGGAAATACCGATTCGGGTTCGTTTGAAAATTCCGAATCCAACACTAAAGATAAGAAAAGCTGGTTCGGTTGGAACAAAATGGGTTCGAAAACAGGAGGCAACAACGATCCCGAAGATTCGAAGATTCTAAAAAAGTTTTCGAAACTTAACGAAACACAAAAACCATCGTCTGAAACCGTAACTGCAATGGACGACAACAACAGTGAGTCTAAAAAAGCAAAAGATAAGAGCGCTAAGAAGAAGAAGAAGAAGGGATCAGCAACAGATACTAAACATGAAAGCGAGTACAAAAAAGGGTTGAGACCTGTTCTTTGGTTAACGCCAGATTTTCCTTTGAAAACCGATGAGCTCGTGCCGTTACTTGACATCTTAGCGAATAAGGTGAAGGCCATTAGGAGACTACGGGAGCTTTTAACCACCAAACTACCCACCGGTACTTTCCCTGTAAAGGTACAGTCTTTTTGCTTTTAATTAGGGGTGTGAATTTCTGACAAGGCTCGAAAACACGACACGAACTTAACACGAGATTCGCGGGTTTGGGTTTAGTTTAAATGGGTTCGGGCTAGTTTCAAGTTGAACCCGCAAACCCGTTTAGCTAAATGGGCCGGTTTCGGGTCAACCCAGTCAGGCTGGCAGGTTGACCCGTTTAACCGTTTAATATTATATTATGTCATATTTTTTTTACAACATGTTTTATGTCATAAATTAAATTGGGTGTGTATTTTATGCCATAATTATAACTTAAAAGAGAAATTGACATGATTTTATAATTTAAATGTAACTGTGTTATATACATTTGTGTTTGTTTTAGTAAAATTTAATTTCTGATATACTAATTTGCGGAATAAATTTAAAAAAATACAAAATTCGGGTTGAACGGGTCGTGTTCGGGTTCATATGTATGACATGATTTTCGGGATTGGGTACATCTAAAATTTTCGGGTTCGGGTCGGGTTGAACCCGCAACCCTACTTTTAATACGTTCGTTTTGCTGTTTTTAATGTTTATCAAATCTTTATCAAAACTGATAGTTCAGCTGGTTAAGCGTGTTGATTGTGGGCGGAGGGGCGCGGGTTCTAGTCCCGTTCGGCCCGGTTCAATGGTTATTAAACCCTTTTTAAATTCAGTATTTAATTAATATGTTTTTATGTTTGCCGGGCCTTGCCCTTTATCCAAAAAAAATCTCTGTCAAGATGATATTAACGTCTGTTTGTGAGTGCAGATCGCGATTCCAATTGTGCCAACAATAAGAGTACTTGTAACATTTACAAAATTCGAGGAGCTACAAGCGGCGTCAGAAGAATTCTCAACGCCACTATCGAGCCCAGCTCATTTCCAAGATTCAAAATCTAAAGAACCAGAAGGATCAACCTCATGGATCTCGTGGATGAAAGGAAACCGCGGTGACCAATCAAGTGACAGCGAGGGTCGTAGCTTCAGAGACGAAACAGACCCGTTCAACATACCAGCAGACTACACATGGGTCGATGCCAATGAGAAGAAACGCAGAATGAAGGCCAAGAAAGCCAAGATCAGGAAACACAAGAAGAAATCTGCAGAGAAAAGCGCTGAAAATGGCGCGAGGCAGTCGAGTGAAGATCTGGAGTGATCGGTTTATGCATTCTTGGATTCGGGTATGAGATGGAAGACATTTGTGTGGTAAAGTTTGGTTTTTAGGGGTTCGTGTTCGTTCGATTGCTTGTTGTATGCGATCTTTGTTTCCGATGACGGTTGGTTGGTTGGTTCCAGTGGTTTTGGTAGTTCTCTCAGGAACAAGCTCAAACATGTTGTATTAATGTTTTAATTATTTATTATTGTTCTTCAGTTTCCTTTATAATTATAAGGTATTTTATTTGACATCTTATCAATTAAATACAATCAGTCAATTGTGGCATCTAGTCATCTAGTTCGTAGCGGAACGAGAACTTCTTTACCGGGGTCATCAAAAGACACTGACACTCTTCTCCACTGTCTATAACCGGAAGGTTCAAATCATGTTTTTTTTTGACAAATCTCAAATTATATACATATAAATCTTCCTTAGTTTTTGTTTTCTAAGCGATGTGGGACAAAAAAAATAAAGGATTTAAACATTATCGAGCCAGCTCACGAGCCGAGGCAGACCAAGCTCGAGCTCGGCTCGTTTACAACCGAGCCAATTTCAAGCCGAGCTTTCTTCGAGCTTTTTTCGAGCGAGCTGCGAGCCACGGGTTTTTTGAACACCTCTACCCCCTCTGGATTCCGCCCTGGTCTAGTTTTATGTATTTAAAATATAAAACTTAAATTAATGGATTAAAAGATCAAGATAGTGTCAAAAATGAATCTTTTTTTTATGGCTAATTTTTTAATTTTTTTTTTTGAACGGTAGGCTAATTTTTAATTGAATTCAATAAATATGCTACAATATACCAAAATATAATATGAATCTATTATAATAAAAAACTCCAAAGAATGCCACGTGTCAATACCATATCATTCATCAAAAAATTGTTTTTAATTAAAATCTTCTATACTATATAATAAAAGAAAACTGTTTTGGGACACTTGTCATTCTCTCATTTAATTGATTAAAATTATTAATAATACTAATAATAATAATAATATTTAATCTAAATTAATACAAATTTTTATTATTAATAATATTTAATCAAATCTAAAATCTAATCTAATACAAATTTTTATTATCAATCTTCTACTATATAATCTGTTTTTCATTTTGTTATTATAATATTTATAATAAAATTACCTTAAAACATGAATTCATTATCATTAACAAAATAGATTTATCAATTCGATTTTACTTGATCAAATTCGTTATTATCACTTCCTTCTTATTTTTCATAAAATAATTTGTATCATCCCATATGGTAATATCAATTCTTCTTATCTTCTTATTTACCATTAAAATATATTTTAACATCCGATAAGGTAATATCAATTTATCTTGTCTTCTTATTATTTTTTGAACTACGAATTTCTTTTAGTCTCTCTCATCGTTTGTAAGACTTGAACTCAAAATTACCATTTCCAAACCCATATGTTTTAAAAGATTTATCTTTTCCAATGAACCATCACCTCATTCATATCTTCTTATTTACCCTTTATCCATTATTACCATATCAACCCTCAAAAACAACCGTTTGTAACTAAATTTTTTATTTTTTTTTATTTTTTAACATAATAGAATGACAACATTACCTTAAAACATCAATTCATTATCATTAACAAAATAGATTTATCAATTCGATTTTACTTGATCAAATTCGTTATTATCAATTCCTTCTTATTTTTCATAAAATAATTTGTATCATCCCATATGGTAATATCAATTCTTCTTATCTTCTTATTTACCATTAAAATATATTTTAACATCCGATAAGGTAATATCAATTTATCTTTTCTTCTTCTTCTTATTATTTTTTGAACTGTGAATTTCTTTTAGTCTCTCTCATCGTTTGTGAGACTTGAACCCAAAATTACCCCGTCCAAACCCATATGTTTTAAAAGATTTGTCTTTTCCAATGAACCATCACCCCATTCATATCTTCTTATTTACCCTTTATCCATTACCAAATGTCTGACTTTTTTTTTTTTTTTTGCCAAAATCGTCCATAAGATTTGGGATTTTTTTTGCCATTTTCATCCAACTATTTGGTAGAAAAAATAAAGCAAATTAGATGTTTGGATGAAAATGACAAAAAGAAAATACAGTGATCAAACATGTTATTTAAGAAGTAAATAAACAACCATTTGAGTGATAAAATATAAATTATAGTTAAAAAAACCCGTAATAAATCTAATTTTATATATAAAGTAATATTAATATTATAAATGAGAAGTATACATTAAACTTAAACTAAATAATAATTATCTATAGTTAAGTAGAAAAGATTAAACAAAATAATATTAGTAGGAGAGTTACCCATAATTAATTAGAAGAGATTAAATTAAAGAGTAAATTGCCAAAATCGTCCCTGAGGTTTGGGTATATTTGTCATTTTCATCGAAAACAACTTTTTTATACTATATAGTGATTCACTTTCACCATACCTATCGTATAATACCGAGTATAGCTATTAGTTTTTTTTAATATAATTTTCTTATTATTTGGTATATAAAATCATATTTATTCAAGTCGTGTAATACACGAGGGTTTTTTAAGATATAACATTTTTTATTATTTGGTAAACAATATTACATTTATTCAACCCGTGTAATACACGTGGTTTTAAAGATATAACTTTTTTATTATTTGGTATAAAATTACATTTATTCAACACGTACAATATGGTTCTTATAGATATAACTTTTTATTATTTAATATATAAAATTACATTTGTTTAACCCGTGCAATAAAGGAGGTTTTTGGAGATATATTATTTTATTATTTAGTATATAAAATTCATTTATTCAACCCGTGTAACACACGGGACTATAACCTAGTTATTTTTATAATCAAATTAGTATCATAATCAGATTAGTATTATAGAATTACATCATTATTTATTTTAAAATATTTATCTTAAAACTATTAAAATATGAATATAAAAGATAGTATAACCAAATATCAATGAAAATTAAATATATAACTTAATATTTGACGTGATGTTCTTTAACAAGTTTATATGGTTTAATAGTCATTAATTAGAGACATCATTTGCTATATTAATAAAACGTACTTGGATCATTTTTCACGTTAACTCTATGCATGCATAAATTTGAGATTATTTCATATAAAAATGATCATAGTGAGCTTTGAATAAATTCAAACATAAGATTAATCTCATTTAACAAACGAGTTTGACTACATATCATCCATCAAAAAGATGTTTTTAATCAAAATTGATTTTTCTTTTTGTTAGATTCTATAAAATCCTTTCTTACTTTAAATATATCTTTAATTTGTAATTTATAATGATAATGATATACATGAATTAAACTTTACAAAAAAAAACCAGTTTTTAAGAATTTTTTTATATTATATTTCTATTGATAATGATATTTTTAAATTAAATTATTCGAAGATTACCATAGAATTCAATATACGCACACAATCCTTACTTCCAGATACGATTTGCAAAATAAATGATTCACACATATGTTTAGTGGCTAACGTTGTAAAAATAATTAAGAAGTTTCCAAAAGAATTGATGGCAAAAAAAAGTTTAAAAGCGAGTTGAGTATTGATTATTATTTGCAAGAGATTCTAATCTTGTAGGATGATTACCAAGTACACCTACTTGTCTTATTGTACTCTGCAAAGAAACAGTTTTCATTATTTAACCCGTGTAAACACGGGACCATAATCTAGTAAAATATTAAAGATCCCATTTAGTAATTTAGAGCCTAAGCATTCACATCCAATCCATCATATTTTCACCCTAAATTATACTAAAAAAACACTACATTTTCTCTCTTCTTTTCAATTAAATAATATTTTTTTATACCTTTATCATTACCTTTTCTCTCTCCTTCACTCACAACCACTTTCAAAATATATTAAAAATGGCTAATTCTATACATACCCCCTCCCTCCTGATTATACCCCCCATTGTGAGAGGAAAACTGCCGGTCCCACGCGGGCCCCACCTGTAAGTATGTGAGAGGAGGGGGGGTGTAAAAAGTAACTAGGGGGTGTAGAAAGTAGCACCCTTAAAAATTTATAGGGGGTGATCAGTGTCCCCCCAAATATACAGATTAACAGTAATATTTTCTCTCTCCTCCACTCACAACCATTTTTTATACTTTTTATATTTTAAAAACACCACAAACACAATTTGATTATTTGGATGTGAATGCTCTAAATCAGCAACGGTCGCTAATTCAAAATCTGAAACCCTACATAGCGATAGCGGCTTCATTGGATCATCATCAGCAGCAGCAGCTCTCGAATTCATGGGCTGCTTTACAGTCTTCCCGTGTTTCACTTCTTCCAAACATCCAAAACTAAACAAATCTGTCAACCAAACCACCGAAGAAGAATCGATAAATACCGGATCGCTCAAACCCCTTGTTTTGAAATCGAGGTAATTCTACGTGTTGATTTCTATACTCTGACATTTACAGATTGTTAATGAATCTTGATTTTACGTAAATGGGGGTCTCATGGTTGAAGAAAGTTAGGTTTTTTTAGTAGTTTGTGTGATTTTTGTCTTTGAGGCATTTTGTCGAACACCTTGTGTTCGTGTTACATTTTTGTTGTTATTGAACTTTTAGGGTTAATAGTGAAGATCAGGTGATCAATGAATCTTGATTTTACGAAAATGGGGGGTATCATGGTTGCAGAAAGTCAGAAACTGGGTTTTTGTAGTAGTTTGTGTGATTTATGTCTTTGAAGCATTTTGTCAAACACCTTGCGATTGAGTTTTATATTTCTTGTTATTGAATTTTTAGGGTTGATAGTGAAGACCAGGTGATCAGTGAAGATGTTGAGGGTATTACAGATATTCTTTTTGTGAAAAGTGAAGATGGTAAGGAGAAAAATGTGGAGTGGAGTGGAAAGTTAGGAGTTCTTGTGCAACGCGAAAGTGCGAACGAGAGGGATGACGAAACGAAAAATGGAAATGGAAAGTTGGGAGTTCTTGTGCGGATTGAAACTGAAAATGAAAGAAAGGAAGAACGGCGGAATAGTTTATCTGTTCACGTGGATATTGAGAATGGAAGTGACGATGAAAGTGATGTAGAAAAGGAAGTAAGAACCGAAGAGCATAAAAAAGAGATTCAAAGTGGAGCGGTCTCAGATTGTAGTGTCTCGAGCTATATATCTTATCCACCAATGCATAGATACCATAACTGTGTAACCGATGACGATGAAGAACATCTATTGGTTCATGAAGATTCACCCGAGTCCTTCTTTTCTTTATCAATTGATCCAACGAGGCACTCACAGTCTAGTTCGGTTGCAGCCGATGATAAAGAAGTCAGCAGTATCGAGAATAATCATAATGAACGCATTGATTCTTTGCTGTATCCAATTGAGAATCTCGCTCAACGAAAAACAACGAAGGCAAGACCAATGCATGGTTTAGATCACCTCCAAGAAAAAGAAAATGTTTACATAGAACACGAAGAGATCTCTAAGGTTTCGGATCGAAAGGGGAAAGTAAAAACCGACACTGTTGTGGCTACAAGTCTTTCAAGTTGGTTGGTTGACCCGAAGAAGTCAACAGCAAACAAAGAAGAAAGTGAAACTTCTTGGAAGAGCTGCGAAGATAGACCCATTTTAGGTGCTTGCAGCATTGATGAAGTCAAACAGATATCTGCGAGATCGTCTCCAAGAAAGTCACCATGCCACAACCCTGATGACACGCCGATCATAGGAACCGTTGGCAGTTACTGGAGTCATACCGGGCAAGCTAAAGTTTATAAATTAATGTCTTAAACAAGGTTACAAGAACTATATTATTACAATAACAAAAGTATGTTTTTTTATTGAAACCGTTTGGGAGGTTATATGCATTTAATAAATTTCATATGACTTTAGACCTGTCTACATGTAAATGGGTCGAAACTGACACCTTCAAATTCACAATAGTGAAATTTAGATGGGTTTTTAAATAACCGTGTCATCTTTTTGTAGAATAAAGCTTTAAGTTGTCGCTCTTCCTAAGAGAAGGCTGGAAAGAGCGTTCGACAACGAGTGTTGATTTATAACCTGCGACTTCAAATTTGGTTTTGTAAATGGGTTATCACAATATGTTACAATAGTGCACATTTGAATGATTAGTGCTTACATGAGAAGCCTCATCCAACTTATGAAGATACGATTTTGGGTTTGTTTAAAGTGTTAAGGAAAGCAACAGAAGCTGAACAAGACATAAAAACAAAACAATTGCCCACAAGGGTCTATGTGTATGCATTAGTGGAAACTAAAAAACAACAATGTTGTGAAGAAATCAACCTCTTACTATGTAAACACACTAATGGATGAAACTGTGTAAGCTTGAATCAAGAGATCTCAGATGTTGAGGAGCTAAAGTAACTTCCCTCTAGATAATTGGAGTTTCTGGTGACCATTTAATTTAACCAAAATGAGCATAGAAAAAACTACCAAAGGGACTTTGGCCTAGTGGTATCAAGGTGTTGGATAAAACTTTGTCAGTTTGTCTTTTCATATGGTGACTGGTTAGGGTTCAAATCCCATTGGTGACAAGAAATTAGCTGTTACAAAAAAATAGAAAATATAACCTAAACTTATACTTTTGTAAGAGTAAAATGCCAAATCGTCCTTGAGGTGAGGTTTGGGGCTTTAGGCAGATTTGTGTGTTCATCTAAAATGACTTTCTTTTTCACCTAGAGTCCTTAGGTTTGTAATTTGTTGCCATTATTATCCAATTCGTTAACACATTTTATTTTTTCCATTAAGGTACAACATGTTAAAGCCTAGTACAAGTTGTTAATGCATATATTAAATTAAAAAAAATTGTTATTTGGGGGGTTTAGTTTATTGAATGTAAAAAAATTACATATACAAATTTTAATTTAACTACAATCCAAATGTACACACAACTATAAATCAAGCATTTAATTATCGAAAACCAACTGAAACCGTTACACAGATTTTAATTTAATGACAATCCAAATGTACACACAGAACCATTACCCCATCGTTCACCACCACCCCACCCCCATTTGTTCAATTTCATCGACTTGCAATGGATCCAACCCTACCAAGTTTCCAATTCTATTGTATGTGATGTTGAAGATACCTAGTGTCAATCGTGCATCTCACTCGCCGGAGTTCGACATCAAACAAAAAAAATGGTAAAATGTCTAAATTGTCCCCTGAGTTAAAAAAAAAAAAAAAAAACCAATGTTAGCGAATTGGATGGAAAGGATAATAAAACGCAAACCTCAGTTACCTATATACCAAAAATAAATCATTTTCTATTGAACAAGCAAATATGACCAAACCTGATGTACGATTTTGACATTTTACACCTTTCGTAGCTAATAAAAACATGAACTTGAGTTGGGCCTATGTGATTTTTTTTTTTTTTGAACAGTTAACGGTTCACTCCCCTTAAGAAATTCGCCCGCCCTGCGAGTTCGAATCCCAGGCCCCCCCTAAGGTCCAGCCGCACTGGAATTACCCAATATTGGTACCAGAGTGGACTCGAACCTGCACCCCTCCAGAAGAAACCCCCAAGGGGGAAAACTCCTGACCTCCTCCCAACCACTCGGGCTGGGGATCATTGGCTATGTGACTTGAGATGAGGAAGAGAAGAGGAAATTGCATTGAATGAGACTTTAAGTATAATTAAAGTTTTTTTTATTTATAATCTAGGGTCACGTGCGATTGAGAATTTTACTTTTCTTTTGATTTTCTCTCTCTTTTTTGTTATTTCTATAAGGTCCAGTGTAGTGGGGCGTGAAAATGGGTTTTTTTGAGGTATCGAAGGAGAAGGAAGAAGAAAGAAGGAAGGAGGTGTATGTTATAACTTTTAAATCCCTCAACTTTGCTTTAGTGTTAAATATTATCCTTAGAATTTGTTTTAATTTTAAAAAGATCCTTCAAAGTTTTAGTTTTTAATAACACATCTTACAATTTAGTTATATATGTTAATGTTTTAAAGTTTAATTTAAATTTAAAATAGGTTTAGTTATTTTTATTTTGACAAATTAAAGGAGTAAAAATATGTTATTTAGAATAAAATACATTAATTAAAAAATATAAAAAATTGAAAATTAATTAATTGAGTAATGATCAGGTAGGGGCTTTATGACTACGGGCTCTAGTGATATAACGCCCCATAAAACCCCTGTATGACGTGGCGTGCCACGTGTCGCATAACGCCCCTAAAGGGGCTTTATGACTACGCATGACCTAAGGACATGTGTAGTCATAAAGCCCATTTGAGGGCGTTATGCGACACGTGTCGCGCCATGTCATACAGGGACTTTATGGGGCGTTATATCAATAGACCCGGTAGTCATAAAGCCCCTACCCATCATTACCTTTTCTATTAATTATTTTCACTTCACACCTCTCTCCTCCATAAATGGCAGCAACATTCCACACCCCTCTTCTCCTTCACGCCGCTATGTACATACCGTCCCCATCCAAAATCACCCACATAGCCGGTAGTATTGGTGTTGCCAGGCGCTATGGGGCGCCATGCCTCAAAAATCACCATCTTCGCACCCCACTACGTTAGGTCTAAGACCATGTGTAGTGGTTGGTACACATGAATAATGCCCCTACCCATGAGCGTTGTGCGCCATGTGGCAGTCCGGTCATCAATGGGGCATTATGTGGCGTTTTTCTAAAATGGGTGTAGTGGGGATGTGATCATTATGTTAAAAAGGGGTGTAAATAAAATTAAATAAAAAAAACCTTCAAAAACCTTTATTGGACAAAGAAAAAGTAGAACAGCAGTGATTGGCCAAATCTTTTGAACACGGCGTGGAAAAAACAACGCCAAAACGATTTTTTTTGAAAAAAAGCCAAGGGGGCGGGCTTGGGGGCGTTTTGGGGCGTGGAATTCAACAAAAACGCCCAAAATTTGACGACTACGGATGGTTTAAGGCACATTCTGCCTGTTAAAAATGATGACATGAATAAATTTCTTCTTAGATTGTATAAACTTGTATATGAAGTGATAAAAGATTTACAAGGTAATATTTCAAAAAAAATGTGAATGTGATCATATCAACATCAAGTTTTTTGAAGAAAAGAAAAAATAAAAAATGCATTTTAAACAAGTTTATATACTTCACTATAACAATATTTGAAAGGCTTTTTTACATAAAAAATCATATTTAAATTGGCACTAAGGTGAAAAATACCATATACAATTTAACACCCAGACGTAAAACTCCATGTACAGTTTTCTTAAGATATAAAACATCACGTGTAATTAGTGCATAAGTGTAAAATACCATGTGTAGATTGACGCTCGTGTGTAAAATGCACCCAGATGTAAAAGACCATGTGTATAACGTCAAGACACTATGTTCAGAAAAACTTAGTTAAATCATCTTTCAATAAAATGATTTATTTTTTAGAATATAACAATAGTATACTTAAATTTAAATATGAACTCCATTTTATGATGTAACGTTTTTAAACATTAACGTATAAAAAGTTATTAACCTAAAAAAAAAGGAACCTAAAGAAATTTGTAGAAAAGTAAACACAAAATATAGTGACAAAAAACTTTTATTGATTAAACCAACCCAGAAAAACTCTCAACCAAACCCTAGATCTTACAATCGTAAGATCTGTAATAATGGAATCAATACAATGATCAATTGATGAAATATCAGTTGATCACAATCAAGAACTATACAAAATACACTGATCTTAATCAAGATCAACATATCTCTAACAATATCTAACCAACTGGAGAGAGAATGAGACACTAACATATGAACAAGAATGAGCACAGTGAAACCCTAGCCAGCTTTATATATTGGCATAATAACAAGTTACACTTAGCACCCTCCAGCTTTCCTTCTTTTCATCTTGATCCTCGCATACTTCCACATAAGCCCTTCCAGCTTTCTTCCTTTACACAAACAGTACTCCAACTTAATATCCTATACACACTTAACCACAATCTTCATTTTTGTTACATTAATTAATATAACATATGAATGACATTTTATAATATTCCCCTTTCATTCATATGTGAGAACATGTCAACAAGACCCAGTTTTTCACAAAAAATATTTATGTTGTAAAACATTTAGACCTTTTGTAAAAAATCAGCCAATTGACTATGTGAGTCAACCTTTTGAGGACCAATAATACCACTAAACACTTTTTCTCTCAGAAAATGTAAGTCTAACTCAAAATGTTTTGTTCTTTCATGAAAAACAGGATTAACTGCTATAGATATAGTTGCTTGGCTATCACAATATAACTCAACAGGTAATAAACACTCAACATTTAACTCTCTTAACAAATTTTGCAACTATATTAACTCACAAGATGCAGAGCACATTGCTCTGTATTCAACTTCTGCAGTTGATCTTGAAACAGTGCTTTGTTTCTTGCTTTTCCAAGAAACAAGGCAACTTCCCAAGAAAATGCAGAAGCCTGTAACAGATCTCCGAGTAGACAAACACTTTGCCCAATCAGAATCTGCAAACCCACACAACTTTAAGTTCTCACTTTTCTTGAAACACAGTCCTTTACCAGGACTTTGTTTCAACTCTCAAGTATCTAAGCACCCTCAATGCTAATTGTAAATGTATTTCTCTAGGACTATGCATATATTGACTTAAAAACTGAACTGCATAGCTAATGTCAGGTCTGGTTAAAGACAAATAAATTAACTTTCCAATCAGTTTTTGAAAACCGGTAACATTTTTTAACACTTGTTGATTCTTATCAACTTTTGAGGTAACAAGATTACTTTGTTCAAATGGAGTGCTAACAGGTTTACACCCTAAGTATCCAAACTCATTTAATAACTCTAGACAATGCTTTCTTTGACTTAAACAAACACTCCCTTTGTTATATAAGACCCCAATACCCAAGAAATATTTCAACACACCCAGATCTTTAATTTTAAAACTGTCACTTAAAACCTTTTTTATTCTATCAACTTCATCTTTAGAACTTCCAGTAACGACAATATCATCAACATAGACTAACAAGATAATTAACACACTTTCTTTTGACAAAATAAACAGCGAATGATCACATTTACTTTGAACAAAACCAATATCAATAAAAATAGCAGTTAACTTTTCATTCCACTTCCTAGGAGCCTGTTTAAGGCCATACAAAGATTTAACTAACTTGCATACCTTAGTTCTATCTTTAGAATAATAACCTTGAGGTAACTTTGTATAAACCTCCTCAGTTATAGTACCATATAAGAAAGCATTATCTACATCAATTTGAAATAAACGCTAGTTATTTTGAACAGCTAGAGTTATAATGCACCTAACAGTAACCATTTTAACAACTGGTGAGAAGCTCTCCCTAAAGTCAAGACCTTCTCTTTGATTAAAGCCTTTTGTAACTAACCTAGCTTTAAACCTTTTAACCTCACCATTTGATTTATATTTAACTCTATAAATCCATTTATAGCCTATTGGCTTTCTATCAAATGGAAGGTCAGTTGAAACCCAAGTGTCGTATTTAAACAAAGCTTCCATCGCTTTGTTTATAGCTTCAACCCACCTAGGACCCTAACAGCCTTTTCATAACTACTTAGTTTAACATTTTTATTCAAAGCAGTAACAAAACACAAATTATCCACAGACAAGTAAGAATAGTTAACAACTTTCTCTATTCCATATTTAACTTTACTACTCATAACAAAATTTTCAAATCTTTTTAGTAAAACAACATTCCTACCAGACCTTCTAAGTGTTGAACTAGTTCCCTCAGATGGGTTGGTCTCAACACTTGAAGTTCATGTGTCGTTTGCCCTGCCAGATCCACCTCCACTACTACTTTCACTTCTAGACTTAACATGTTGACTACCAACATTACTAGTAGTGGCAGATGTAGAGGGGACTGGTTGCTGATCATCACAAGAAACCTCATGAGATCCATTATTCCCCTCTCATCATTGGGAATGACAGGAACAATGGGTGTCGACACTAGAATATTATCAAAAAATTTAAAAGGTTTACATTTTCAAAAACAACATCTTCTTTTATCAAAAAATTTAAAAGGTTTACATTTTAAAAAACAACATCTTCTTGGTTATTCAAACGTTTGGACTTAAAAAGAAATGCAGTTTCATAAAATTTTACATCCCTATAATAAAATCTCTTTTGTTATCCAAACTCTAATTTATACCCCTTTTTTAACATTAGAATAACCAATTAAGACACACTTCTCAGCATTAAATGCAAATTTATCAGACTCATTCAAAACCGTACTGAAACACAAACACCCAAAGTTCCGAAGGTGAAACAATGAGGGTTTAAAGCCAAACATCAACTCAAAGGGACTTTTTCCTACTAGAACAGAAGAAGGTAATCTGTTAATCAAATACACAACAGTCAATACACAATCAAACCAAAACCTAAGAGGAAGGCCGCCCTGAAACATTAAAGCCTTAGCCATATTTAAAAGATGTTTATGTTTTCTACAACACCATTTTGTTTTGGTGTGTGGGAACAAGATGTTTGATGTATTATACCTTTATTTTTAGAAAACAAAGTCACTTTATTATTAACAAACTCAATTCTATTGTGACTTCTAAAACCTTTTACTCTTTTTAAGGAATAATAGATTTTAATAATTCTAACTATTAGTCGTTGGCTGGCAATGGTCCCAACTTAAAAATTAACCAGTAGGGATCCCACATTTTCACATATTGTATACCAGTGGGCATTTACTAACAGAAAAGGAAAAAGTGACAAAAAGAAATGAAGGTTCTATTAGTAAAGGTCTATTAGTTTACAATATGTGAAAAAGGTGAGACCACCACAGGTATTTTTGAAGTTGGGACCATTGGCAGCCAATGACTAATAGTTGGGATTATTAAAATTCATTATTCCTTATTAATTCATAAAACACTTCTATATTTTCAAACACTTCCATTTTATTTCTTAACAAATAACGTCAGGTAGCTCTTGAATATGTCACACCCTGATGCTTGCGGAAGTGTATGATGTGTGACTTGCTCAATATCATTGCATTCAATTATAATAAACAACTATATGACATTCATAAGATTGAAATGTTATTAACACAAGTCATTTAAGTTTCGACCAAAACCCTCAAGTTATGATACAAAACAAAAGTGGATGACATCTAATCTTGAAATTTACGTCTTGAAAACAACTCCAGCGCCCAAGATCCAACTTGTTTCCTGAAATACATGTGAGTTTTGGAAAATCGTCAACATAATGTTGGTGTGAATTCATGCAGTTTTGTGTAAACATTTAAGCATTCGTTTGTAGAAAACATGGTATGTAAATGTACTGAAATAAGTACTTCCGTAAATGTAAGGAAATCTAGATCGCTAATGGTTTGCAAGGCCATTAACATGTGACACGACATAGGAAGCATCCAAACCATAGGCATTTTTACTTGTTGATTCACGACTAGAGACACAAAAGCACTGCTTGGTAAAAGAGTGGCCAAGAGTGTGGTTACTTGAAACCCATTAGATCTAACCTTTTGTTCCGCGGTCTTGGTATGTAATTGATTAATGGTGCTTATGGCACCCTATTCGTGACATGATCTAAAGTATCATTCCTTAGTTTTTGTATTCAACATACCATAACACATGTATTTTCCCCATATTTAGAAAACAAGTAAAAGTTTAAAAGTGGGGACATGAACTCACAACTTTGCGTATCCTGCGCCGTAAACTTCACCGGTTGGTTTCGTAGCGTCGTGACCTATACGTGTTCTATTAATGTTAGTCACTAGACTTGTATCACACAAGTACAAGTCACCATCTTTTGTTTATGTATATGTTCTTTGTATGTTCAATCTTTGTGAGGGTCGTGCCCTAGTTTATCGGGTCTTGCCCGTTGAATATGTATTGCTTATTTGTAAATATATATTTCCCTTCCCAAAATATATATTCATTTATAAAGTCTTTTTGTCAAGGTAAGAAGTTGTTAAAAATAATTTATATTTTTAACTTTTCAAGTATGTTACTTATATTATTTTCCCAAAAATAAATATAAGTATTTTGTGAAATAATATTTTCAATATTATTTTGGTACAAGTATTCTTAGGAAAGTATACTTGTATTTTATGTAAATACTTGTGTATTTTGTATTTTTCACCAAAAATCAATACTTTAATTTTTATTACTTTTCGGAATTATATTTCTTAAAAATAATATATTTTTAAAACTTGTATGAAATATATATTTTGTCATGCTATAAAATATATATGTGGTTATTCTTGTTATCCACCCGAATTTCGTATAAATTCCAATACTTGGTATAGGTTATATATTTTTTTCCAAAATATATATATTTAAGTCCATAGTGTTCAAATTCAATATATGTTAAGAAATATATTTTCATAAATATATTTTCTTGTATTTGTCCATGTATTTTCCTTGTGAGGAATTTTGTATACTTGTATACTTTAGTATTCTCATGTATTTGTATGTGTATTTTTTGTATTCATACTCCATGGGAGTATTTAGTTTATTTTCAAGTTCCTAATACACTACTACATATAATACACATAATATACACTTAGCACAAAATTTGGTGATCACTAAATATATATATTTTTCCTAGAAATATATATACTTAATATTAATTCTAAACTTGAAGAAATCACCATTTCTTGACTTGTAATTTTACACAAAAATTAGGGAAGCCTTGGTAAATATTTTTAGGTGAATTTTTAAGGAATAAATTTCACCAAAACTTATATTTTTCTAAGTGTCAAAATTTTATAAAATTTTTGACATAGTTTCCCCTAAAAATGGAGGTTTCCCATGTTTTCAAAACATGTGTTTATTTTCTTTTAACACCAAAACAATTTTCCAACAATAGTCACCAACAACATATACTAATTTTTCCATATGAAACATCATGGTGAACTTGATTCTTGTTAAAAATGTGTAGTCTTTTAGATCTACACTTAACATATTATGATCTTTTCAAAAATAAGTGTTCTTGAGTATTTTAAACAAACTTTTATGAAGCTTTATTTTATTAACCAACTCATCCATGAGTTTAATGGTCTTTAAAGTTTGTAAATCATGTTCTAAAACCACTTTTATGTCTATTAGAAAGATCATTATTTTTAACATCATGATTAACCATGGATCTTTCAAGATCCATGCTCAATATCTTTAGATCTTTCCAAAAAACAAGCTCTATGTTAAACTTTTAACAAACTTTCCATGAGTTTTAGTTTCAAAAATTAGTTCTACACACACTTTATTACTTCATAATTATAAGATTATGCATAAAAACTCATATTTCAAGTTCACATAATGCTTTATATGTTCATCTTCAAGTTTAACCATGGATCCTTCAAGATCCATGCTTAAACTTGTTAGATCCAAGCTTTAACATACTTGATCTAAACATAAACACAAGATATAACACCAACAACTTTATTACATACACTAAAAATTCATGCAATCACTTGATTTCTTCATAAATATGTTAGATCTTCTCATTTTCTTCTTTAAAAGTTAAGTTGTTTAGATGGTGAAACTTGTACATAACATAAACATGACTTATTTTAGTGATCAAGAAGCTTACTACTAGCTCTAATGGCTAGGGAAGTGGCACAAGAATGAAGAAGATGAATAAGGAAGAAATCAAGTGGTTAAAAGCTTCAAAGTGAGGTCCTTCCACTTCTAGCACCTTACACCTTCTTAGATGAGCTTCTTACACCTCCTAGTGGCCTTGGATTGCTTTGTAGTGAAGTGAAAATGGTGGTGTATGTGAGCCGAGACCAAGGGTGAAGGGAGGAAGAAGATGGTGAGTTTATGTATAAATGGATAATGGTGATTACTTATGGTATCTTATAAAGGAAATTCCAACATATGATCTTTTAGAAGATTTCATGTGCACCAATTTAGGGAACAAGCTCAAATAAAATATTCAAAAGTATGTGGGACCCTTTAGGGCCGTTTACAACATGAGGGGGGGGGGGGGGGGGGGTTAAAATGTAAATTTTTGGTAGTTGGAGGTTTAAAGTGCAAACGAGGGGGTTTAAGTTAGTTTAAGTGTGTTTAGGGGTTTTTATGATTTTTAAGGTGTTCTAGCACCAATACTAGTTTAATATCATAAAAAAATTACTTCTAGTCAAATTTTGATGTTCCGGTTATTGTCCGGTTGTTCGGTTCGTTATGGTTCGTTAAAGTGCTGAATTGCGCAGTTTCACTAAGTATGAAGCACCCTTTTGTGGTAGTTTTAATTCCCGACACTTTGTAAGTTATTTTGGACAATAAAACATAAATTTTGCATGATATTATTGTGTTAAATAGCTGAATTAGTGCAGATTTATGCAGAATTCTGCATTTAAAGTGAGTTTCGGGTGCTTTTTAGTGCATAATTTAGCTTCCGGAAAGTTTATATGTTAACCCTTGTATCCACACTTGGGTTTTAATGTATTTTAGATATTGGACCTATTCCTAGGCCCTAATTCTAATATCTGACTGCTTCCTGCAGATTTGCTGACACAGTGTGTCTTACCGGTGAGTTTTCTGACGCAACGCTTAAAGTAATGCATAAAGCAATATTTGAAGTATAAAACGTGCATGAATTCACAAGTATAGCATGTAATCAGACAATGTTGACATTTAAGCACATAATTGCAGATATTAAATAATAATTAACAGTGTACGGAAATTACCGGTTTTGTGCCAGTTATCACAGAATAATCATCAACCACTGTCAAGAAATATTTAAAACCATCCCTACTAGTAACCTTATAAGGACCCCAAACATATAAGTGAATTATATTTCCTACATGTTTTCTTTTATGATCACTCAAAGGAAATGGAACTCTAACCTGATTAGACCTATGACAAATTTCACAAGATGACTAACAACATCACTAATACCTAAATCACCTTTAAAACAGTTAAGGCTTGGTCTGCAGGGTGTCCTAACCTACTGTGCCAAAGATTACTGTTATTCAAACAATTAAAACACATATTAATAGTATTACCACTCTTACTAACAAAATACAATCCATTGTCTTGTTTACCAATCACCAGGACTTTCTTTGATTTTGAATCATGTAGTAAACAAGTATTTTCATTAAAGACAATAGTAATTTGGATATCTTTAGACAACTTATAAACAGACAATAAATTGACACCATAATCATGAACAAAAAACACATCCCTCAAAATAACCCATGCTGCCAATTTTAAATTATCAATCCTAAACACTCTGGCATTACTTCCATTAGGGTTATACACTTTTAGATCATATTCAGATACATCTATACTATTAAACATATCCTTATCAGTTTTAACCATGTGCTGATTAGCACTTGAATCAGTTATAACACTAGAACAACTAACAAAGTTATCAACAGACCTATACACACAACTTGACTCACCTCCCATATTGGAACTCTGAGGATCAGTACCGGTTTTCTCACCAACAAGACTTAAAAATTTAGCAATCTGTTCAGAAGAAAAATGAGACATAGACGAACCAGAAGACATATTTGATTTAGTATTTGTTGAAATTTGTTTCCCAACCTGATTACCAGACCTCTTTTAAAACCCTGGAGGATATCCAACAAGTTCAAAACATCTATCAACAGTATGACCAAGCATATTACAATGAGTACACTTAATATTTGGATTAGGCCCTTTTAACACATTCTTTTTTTAATCAAAAGACTGATTTGATTTAGACACAAAAGACATATTTTGACTCTTTGACCCACCACTAACATTTCTATGAGACTCTTCTCTAGACACAATAGAAAAAAACAACTTTGACAGAAGGAAATGGTTCTCTTGTTAACAAGTTAATTCTTATAGGTTGATATACATCATCTAAGCCCATAAGAAACTACATAAACTTAATCAAAGTAGTAAAATCATTATAATCTTTTGCTGCTTGACAAGAACATGAAGGCAGTTGAGGCATAGCATCAAACTGTTTCCACATAGTATTTAGTTTATGATAATATTCTGAAACAGAACTACCACTTTGAGGTATACAATGAATTTTCTTATACAAATCATAAACAACAAAACCATCCACTTTGTCATAAGTTTCTTTTAAATTAGACCAAACCTCAGAAGCAAGTTTTGAAAAAACTGGTCCTAGATATAACTCCTCAGACACAGAATTCAACAACCAAGTTAACACAACAGAGTTACACCTATCCCATTTATTACTAAACACAACATCATATAAAGATTTTTCACATTTACCATATATGAATCCAAATTTATTCTTTGCTTCTAAAGCAAGTTTCATAGCACTAGACCACACTTCGTAATTTTCTGTTCCTTTAAGTTTAATACTAACAATAGTAAGACTACTTGAATCACTGGGGTGTAAATACACTGGATCCCCAATGTTAAGCTTGCTAATCAAGGTTTGTGAGGTACTGCCCCTACCATCTCCTGATGTGTGCAAAATGCAACATATAAATTACATCAATTGCGGCATAAAACTAACCCTTTTTTAGTACTAATGTTGGAAAAAGTGTGCTTTTGTCTTCCTTTTGTATTTTTAGGATTAAATGAGCTCAAATTAACAAAAGAAGCAAAAAGACAGTAAAATCTAACATAAATACAAGAAAAGGAGCAAACGTGACATGCCCGACCCCACGACAGCATCTTCCCAAGTAAAACAAGAAGACAGAAGACTGAACACGCCCCGTGCTCAGCCAGCACGGGGGCGTGCCCATGTGTCAGCAGAAAAGACAAAGTGGTAGAAGCTTCCATTGCCCACCACGGGGCCGTGCTCAGCGGGCACGGGGCCGTGGTTAACTATAAGATTCGCAGAATCCAGGCAAATCTTCATAGTACAGATATGCTTCTGCACACGGGGTCGTGCTCAGCGGACACGGGGGCGTGGTCAACTAATACAGACAAGCTGCATTAAATGAAGAAAGAGAAGGATGTGGACACGGGGCCGTGCCCACTGGACACGGGGCCGTGCCCGAGCTTCTGTTCAGCCTATAAATAGGAGTGCTTGGCTCAAGCTCAAACCATCCCTTGGCACACCACCTCTCTCACACTTCACCCACCACCCACCACCACCATAACACCATCATCCACCACCATCATCCATTGTCCATCATAGAGTGTGTGAGTCGTCTCGGGATCCAAGATTGATCGTAAGAGTTCTTGACAATCAAGGCCATGTTTGCCTAAGTCTCTTACATCACTTGGTGAAGACAAGTGTCTAGTGTAATACTTTTTATTTTTAATCTTTTCGCACTTTTTACTTGGTTTTGTATTAATGACTTTAATAACTAGTTTCTTATGTTGAAGGTGATTCTTCCTTATCGTTTGTCCGTGGTGTCTTGGCATTATTTTACTGTCTATATAAAATAAAAGATTTTCACCATTCATATCTCCACGGTCTATATGGAGGTATGTTGGCTACCTGGTCGGGGGTTAAGGGAACGATTTGGTAAGAGTCTTGCCGTTGTTCAGCGTTTAGAGATCCTGCAAGGGACCTGGGTCAAATTTAGTAGGACCTCCTTCAATACTTAACGGTATTGGATGGCGGGGGTCCAAACTCTTTGATCCCCTCATAAGTTAAACTACTATTAATACTATAACCCGACTACTTAGGACTGTATCCTTGCTGACTCAGACTACTTAGCCAAGGGTAACGTCACCTTCAAAAGAGGGGCCTACCATAATTTGCATTAATAACTTAATTAATTATCTTTCAATAATCCAACCCTTTAGGATTGTATCCTTGCTGACTCAAACTACTGGGTTGAGGGTAACGTCACCTCCAAAAGAGGGGCCTACTACAATAACTAAGATAATCTCTTAAATAAGTGCAAAAGTGCGGAAATAATCAAAGGTTACACTATACACGAGTCGGAACCAAGTGATTCATCTTGTCTATCTGTTTTTATTTTTATTTTCAGCATTTTAGTTAGTTTTTATTTTTCTAGTTTAAAACCTTTTTCCAACTTTTTGATTTGATTAGACGTTGAGGATAAACCGGTATTAAAAGCTCTTGTGTCCTTGGACGACCTCGGTATCTTACCAACACTATACTACGCTCACGATGGGTGCACTTGCCCATATGTGTGTTTAGTGTTAGTAAATATCGTGTTTTATAAATTTAAAACTTGGCTAAAAAAAGTGTAAAAGGGCTTAAAATATACTTAAACCTACATATACACCTAACACGCATCAAGTTTTTGGCGCCGTTGCCGGGGACACAAGGATTTTAAGAAAGTTAGGAATCAACGGCCTAATCGTTTTTCTTATTTTTCATTTTTTTTTAGGATTTTTCTTAATTTTTCAGCTTCTGCAGAACTCAGCACGAGCCGTTCCCGCTGAACACGCCTCGTGCCCAATCATTGGAACTGGCAATCATGTTTTAAGTCAGACAGTAAGCTGAACACGGGGCCGTGCCCACTCAACACGCCCCCGTGCCCAAGATTCAGTTACTGAAAACAGAACCGTAAGATCCCGACGGTTGGTAATTTCTGACACAAACATGAGTGATACTGATACTTTTTACTTTCGGCACTCTTATGGTACGTGGTGTCAATTATGTGGTGGTACCCATGAGGAATTAGAATGTTATTTTCTAAATTATAAGCCCCACTATATAGACCCATCGTTTCCTTGTATCCTTAAGAGGGGCGAAAGTAAAAATAATCCCTATCTCTCCCTCGAATGCTCTCAACCGGATTTTCTAGGAGAAATGCTTCTCGATGAATTATTTCAATTAGAAGATTTAATTCTTAATTGGTTAACAGAACTTAGGAAAGATTTCAATAATCTATCCCAAGACGATAACCAAGAAGAAGGGTTGGGCTCGCATCCAAACAACTTTGTTGTTTCCGACGATACTTCTAACTCTAGTGAGGACTTGAGCGATAGTCGTCCCTGTGTCGATTGTGCCGTGAAGGACTCCCCATCGACTTCGTTCGATGCATACATAGACCTGAGCGATTCGACATACACCTTCTTTAACGAGAGCCCGGGAAAGGGTTGGACTTGTCCACCTACATATAGCATAGGAATCACCCTCAGCGACAACCTCTTGCGTTCTCATCTTAATCTAGATCAACTAAGGTATCTTAGGCACTTTGGGGTTATTCCATCCAGTAAGGAACCACCCGATCTGAAGAAGTTCCTTGAAAATAGACAAATTCCTTAAGACAGCTTCTAGACACGGGGCCGTGTCCAGGTCAACACGCCCCCGTGTCCACCCAAAGATTCCCTTCTGATTTTATCAGAATACGGACAAAAATGTGTCAGGATTCCTTCTGCACACGGGGCCGTGTCCAGCCGACACAGGGCCGTGCGCAACGTACTGTTGTTTTCTATAAATGCAGCCAAGAATCCTGCACATTTGAACCATTCCAGGGACAGAGATTTGGGGAATATTCTCACATACCATCCTAGGTATTTTCTAAAAGAAGTTTCTCAACTATCTTCTTGTCCTTTCCTCTTTTATCCACTATCATCTTCTTCAATTTTTCTTACACCTCCATTAAAGCTTGAGACTTCCATAATTTCAAGCTTTATTGAGATGTTTGTTAGATTTTTGTTCATGGAATCTTGTTCAGAATAAGTTCTACAACAATGTTTTAAGTTGTTTTTGTTCAAAAATGCTTTAAAAATCACAAAAACAAATTAAAACTCCAAGATTCCTTGTTCCTAAATCATGCATATGTCTGAACACGGGGCCGTGTTCGTTGAACTCGGGGCCGTGTCCGAGGTACTGGTCTCATAAAATTGAACTCTTTTTGGTTTGTTTTCTCAGAATGGCAAGCAGAACAAGCGGAAACTCTTCATCACATTCCAGAAACAACCGGCAAGGGAGAAGATCATCAACGGTTGAGGATTCTCTTGTAAACTATGTTTACGCTCTAAGAGAAGCCATTGATGAGATAACGGGGGTGGAAGAAGCATTGGTCGACCGTATTAATCATCTAACGGTGGGACTAGAAGGATGTCTCCGGGAAGTCAACCTTTTGCACCAAAGGTTGAACATTCTCGCCTCTCCTCCTTTGGTGCCAATTATCACACAAAGGGCATGGAATGTGGTACCGGAAGTCATCATTCCGGCCGAATGGTACGCCTTACATCCGGAGCCCCCTCGAGACATACTATAAGGGGTTCCGATTGGTGCCGCTCCCCCTCCACAAGATGTTGAGGAACATGAAGCCGCCTCCCTTCTCCCGAGGGAGATAGAAGAATGGCTCTAGCAACATCTAAGGGACACCGCTCGGCTTGGAGTTCTACAAGACTTTTAGAAACCGGAAAACTATTTCCGGAATTTTGGTTCTTATTGTAGAAGTAGAGCTCCTAGGGATGATTTTACGTATCACTTGACCTATCTAATTTAGGATTTTTAACTTTTTTTTTCTCTGCTTTATTTTTCATTTTCTAGGACTATTATGTAATTCTCTCTATGACTTAATGAATGATGGTTTTAGTTAATTTGGTGTTTGGATGGGGTTGAAAGGAATAAAACACACTCGAGATGGCAAAGGATACAAGGGAAACTTGAACCAGCACCCCATGCAGGAAAACAGGACCATCCGACAAAATTTCTTCGTTACAGTAAGTTCGGCACGGGCCGTGTCCGCCCAACACGGCCCCGTGCTGCACAGTCTGCGGAAATACCCAGTTCAGGTAAACTGGACACGGGCCGTGCTCACCCAACACGCCCCCGTGTCCAGACTTCTGTTTCTCTTGATTTAATTTTGTTACTGGCACTTGAACACGGGGCCGTGTTCAGTGCCCAGTAACACAAAATTTTGCTTTTTCACACCTTTTTACACATTCAATCAACCTAAAAACTTATTTTTGGGACACATTGAGGACAATGTGTAATTTAAGTGTGGGGGGGGGGGGGATGCTAACACCTTGAATCTTGCAAGTCCTAAATACAAGCCTTACACAAAACTCTATTGGAACCGCTAACCACCCCAAATTTTTTTCAAAAATTTTCATTTTTTTTACTTGTCTAGGTTTAACTTGGGAATTTCAAGTTCTAAAAAGGTTATATTTTTACAAATTTACAACCGATAGCGTCGTGATAAAAAGAACCAACATAAGAAAATTATGAAAAGGCATGGCAAACTTAGTTAAAATTTGATTATATATACTTGATCACATAAAAACCCATTCCCACAAAAGTGAGTTTTGAGCCTTTATTGAGCATACAAATACATATCTTTAAATTAAATGCTCATTTTTCATTTCTTGTGTGAATAGCCGCTTGGTTCTTACGACTCTAGAACTTGCCATGACGATACATTCCCGGTCCTTACCAACTTAAACCCGAGTAAGTAAATGATGGAGGCATTAGGACTAACCCTTTTTATTTCTACACCATTATTTTTCTTTTTTTTTACCACCTACCCAAAATCCCCTAGTTAGCCCCTTTGAGCCTAAACCTTTTCATTTCATAACCCAAACCAAACACCCTTTCACCCACCAAAACCTTTTTCATTTTTAACCCTTTGTTTTAGTAACTAACTCGGTTTTTCGTATGACTTTTCAAAAAAAAAATGTTGATGATGAAGCAAAAGAAAATAAACAAACAAGTCTATCAAAAATAACTTTGTTTGAATAATAGCTTCATCAAAATAAAAGTTACAAAAATAAAAAGTCTTACGAAAACCGACGCTTGTTACGTTTTTCGCCCTTTTCTACTAACCACTAACCCAACCACCTACCTTTAACCCAAGCCTAACCCTTCACCCAAAAAGTCCTCTTGATGTTTACAAAGGTATATAGTTAAAAAGGAGATGGATTGATTGCTTGGCAAGCCTATGGTAGGAGTAAGTTCCATGCCGCTCTCGAGTGATCCACTAAAATACATCTTCGGCCGAGTGTTGAGTGATCCCCGTGAGGTATGTGAACTTGTATATAAATAGAATTTTAAATAAGCATGTTATGCCCTAATAAGTAATTTACCTTATGAAAAGTTTTAAATAAATCATGACGAATAGGATTGTAAATAAATAAAAATAAAACTTAATAAAGAATCTTGGAAATCCCGACACTCGATGACAAGCCCAAAAACTTTCTCTTCTACCCATTCCAATTGGGAGTGTAAAGCCACATTATAAAGAATTTTGTTTGAGGACAAGCAAAGATTCAAGTGTGGGGGTATTTGATGTGTGCAAAATGCAACATATAAATTACATCAATTGTGGCATAAAACTAACCCTTTTTTAGTACTAATGTTGGAAAAAGTGTGCTTTTGTCTTCCTTTTGTATTTTCAGGATTAAATGAGCTCAAATTAACAAAAGAAGCAAAAAGACAGTAAAATCTAACATAAATACAAGAAAAGGAGCAAACGTGACATGCCCGACCCCACGACAGCATCTTCCCAAGCAAAACAAGAAGACAGAAGACTGAACACGCCCCGTGCTCAGCCAGCACGGGGGCGTGCCGAAGTGTCAGCAGAAAAGACAAAGTGGTAGAAGCTTCCATTGCCCACCACGGGGCCGTGCTCAGCGGGCACGGGGTCGTGGTCAACTATAAGATTCGCAGAATCCAGGCAAATCTTCATAGTACAGATATGCTTCTGCACACAGGGTCGTGCTCAGCGGACACGGGGGCGTGGTCAACTAATACAGACAAGCTGCATTAAATGAAGAAAGAGAAGGATGTGGACACGGGGCCGTGCCCGAGCTTCTGTTCAGCCTATAAATAGGAGTGCTTGGCTCAAGCTCAAACCATCCCTTGGCACACCACCTCTCTCACACTTCACCCACCACCCACCACCACCATAACACCATCATCCACCACCATCATCCATTGTCCATCATAGAGTGTGTGAGTCGTCTCGGGATCCAAGATTGATCGTAAGAGTTCTTGACAATCAAGGCCATGTTTGCCTAAGTCTCTTACATCACTTGGTGAAGACAAGTGTCTAGTGTAATACTTTTTATTTTTAATCTTTTCGCACTTTTTACTTGGTTTTGTATTAATGAATTTAATAACTAGTTTCTTATGTTGAAGGTGATTCTTCCTTATCGTTTGTCCGTGGTGTTTTGGCATTATTTTACTGTCTATATAAAATAAAAGATTTTCACCATTCATATCTCCACGGTCTATATGGAGGTATGTTGGCTACCTGGTCGGGGGTTAAGGGAACGGTTTGGTAAGAGTCTTGCCGTTGTTCAGCGTTTAGAGATCCTGCAAGGGACCTGGGTCAAATTTAGTAGGACCTCCTTCAATACTTAACGGTATTGGATGGCGGGGGTCCAAACTCTTTGATCCCCTCATAAGTTAAACTACTATTAATACTATAACCCGGCTACTTAGGACTGTATCCTTGCTGACTCAGACTACTTAGCCGAGGGTAACGTCACCTTCAAAAGAGGGGCCTACCATAATTTGCATTAATAACTTAATTAATTATCGTTCAATAATCCGACCCTTTAGGATTGTATCCTTGCTGACTCAAACTAATGGGTTGAGGGTAACGTCACCTCCAAAAGAGGGGCCTACTACAATAACTAAGATAATCTCTTAAATAAGTGCAAAAGTGCGGAAATAATCAAAGGTTACACTATACACGAGTCGGAACCAAGTGATTCATCTTGTCTATCTGTTTTTATTTTTATTTTCAGCATTTTAGTTAGTTTTTATTTTTCTAGTTTAAAACCTTTTTCCAACTTTTTGATTTGATTAGACGTTGAGGATAAACCGGTATTAAAAGCTCTTGTGTCCTTGGACGACCTCGGTATCTTACCAACACTATACTACGCTCACGATGGGTGCACTTGCCCATATGTGTGTTTAGTGTTAGTAAATATCGTGTTTTATAAATTTAAAACTTGGCTAAAAAAAGTGTAAAAGGGCTTAAAATATACTTAAACCTACATATACACCTAACACGCATCATCTCCCATGATAACAGGCAAATAAGCCCAAAATCAAAACACAACAAGATAATCAAGAAGTAACAACACTAAAGCAAAACTGTGTCAGGGGCCAGATTCTAGGTTCATCACTCAAAAGGTGTCTAGACAAGTCTTTACACAGATGCTATAATCTCTAAATCTTAATAACAAGAAACAAATACAAGTAACAAAGAACACAACAATGCACAAATAGCACCAAGACTCGATCAATAACCGGTCCAAACTACCCCGGCAACAGAAATGCCTAGACTCAACATATGTAATGCAAATCAGTAATAAAAACAATGAATCAAAGAGCAAGAACGATCTTACAAGGCGTTTAACTCCCTCCTTTAAGCAGATCTGAACCGTAACCTTCAAGGGTTACTAGATCAGACCAGAAGAACAATCTGCACATAACAATAATCTAACAAACCCTAAGTTAGGGTTTCAGATCCTGAACAAGCGCAAATCCTAAGAACAATCCGAGTTCCAATATTGAATATGCCAGTATATCCGAGTTCCATAATAACAAGTTACACTTAGCACCCTCTAGCATGTATGCCTATAAAGGTTGTTATGCTTAAAATATGTTATTAGAATGCTAACGGGTCCATATGTTAGTGAAACCCTAGCCAGCTTTATATGAGCATAGTGAAACCCTAGCCAGCTTTATATACTGGCATAATAACAAGTTACACTTAGCACCCTCCAGATTTCCTTATTTTCATCACGATCCTCACATACTTCCACATAAACCCTTCTAGCTTTCTTCCTTTACACAGATAGACCTCCAACTTAATATCCTGTACACACTTAACCACAATCTTCACTTTTGTTACAATAATTAATATAACATATGAATGACATTTTATAACAGAATCAACAATGGCAAACTATATACTAATTTTACCTCTCTAACCCTTTTTATTCGCAATGTCATTCAACACGCATGAACCGTTAAACAGAAGGCAAGCAATAATTCATCCGTTTGATATTTACACGGATCCCAAACATTAACGTTATGAACTCAAATTGGTTTATGTTTTACTTGGAATCCTCAATTACAATTTTGTGTAGTATCCGCGAGCAACGTGCGCGGACGAAGTTACTAGTTTATATTAGATATCTAAAAATATATTATTTTTAACATCATCATTATCTAATATAAGAGAGAGAAACATAAAAGCTAAAATTGGCGAAAAGTGACCCTAACTTATTCTTTTACATGTTAAAATCTCGTGTTAACACAGGTTGAATAGATCTATTGTTATACATTTAGTAATAAAATGCCATTTCTTTTTAAAAGTTGTGTATTGTACGGGTTCAATAAATTGATATATTAATTGAGTTAAATAAAATATAGTTCAATTTTTTGACACATGTTTCAAATTGACGTCGTATTTATAAATTATGTTAATTTAATTTTTTAAACATATTTTTCTTCAAGTGGGTATTTTTTATGTAACTAATAAATGTTAATTTAATTATAGTATACTGAGTTCTTTAAATATTTTTAAGACAACTAAACTAACTTAAATTACAATTATAAATGTATAAGTGTAACGCCCTATTTTTTCATACTTTCTTTATTTGGAAACCCTTGCTTGTAATTCTCTTTTTGGAAACTTTGTATTCTTGTAATCGTCCTTTCATTGTAATCGATGTAAAATCCGAGACTTGAATTATAATGAAATTCGTATTTTCGTGACACTTATGTTATATACGTTTCATACATGTTCATACGTTCAAAAACATTATTAATGCGATACTTTATTCTCAAGTTGTGCAAAATATGACAAACTAGTAAACTTGTGCACTATATGCTAAATTACCCAAATTCGATACTATTTCTCGACAAATAAACATAATTATACTTGTTTTATGTTTGGTTTATGATTCATTTACATAACATGCCTAAAATTATGTTTATCGTGCCTAAAACATCCTAATTGCACCTTAAAACATCAAACCATGGAAGTCTAGGGGCTGAAACGTAAAAATAACAAACTTTTGCCTCGAACCCGGCTCTCATCGGCCGCGACCCACCCCTAGGGGGGTCTTGACGGGCCGCGAGGCCGTCTGGCCGAGACAAACTTCATCAGTTCGCATTTTGGGCGCGATTTTGTGTTTAGTTTGAGTTTAAACTTGTAATCTTGCATTTAATACACACCAAACCCAACCCTAAACACTTCCCTATAAGAACCAAGCATTCTCCAAGCGTTTTCCACTTTACAACACTCTCACAACACTCTCAAATCTCTCTCAAAGCTGCTGTTAATCAGAAGTGTAATCAGATTCAGAACAAGTTCTTCAAGTGAGCATATCTCACTCATTACTTAGTCTTTAGCTTTGAATCTTTTTCCTACTCACTTGGATTGACCTTAGGAACATTTCCACAGGTTTTCCATGAAAAACCAAGGTCTGGAATGTCACCAAAAAGGCTCCAAGGTGGGCTGAACTTTCTGTTTTTGATTTAAACTTTGTTAATCTTAGTTAAACTTGAGTTATCTCATCTTATTCCTATGTTCTTATGCTCATAATCAATTGAATGGATAGTTGGGCTTAAAAACAAGGTTGAGACATGTAAAATAAGAGGTTAAAACCTCATAAACTTTATGTTTTGGTTAGGGTTTAACCCACAAGTAGTGTTCAAGCTTGAAGCTTGATGTTTGTGTGACTATAGGATCTGGTTATCCTACATGAAAATCCACACATTGCTTGATGTTTTGCTAGAATAGTTGTAATTATTTCAATCTTTACTTGTATGTTCTTGACCCTCCTTGTTGTTCATAACAACAAGTGTAGTGGTGTAACACTCAATTTACAATATAACCCTTATAACAATTGGAACTACTTTTCTAGGTATTAAACAAAAACATCATCATCAATGTTAAATGAAGTAGTTAATATTTAACAAACATTCAAAAATATCATTAGGATACATGAGTATTCCCTTAACTACACAAGTTTTACTAACTACATGTAATAACAAAAGTTGCGGAACAAGATCTCGAATGTGTTCAGTTCGGTAGCAATGACTTGACCATCATCCACATGCTTGCATCGTACCTAAAATTTAAAATTCCAATAAGCATTAATGTTAGGATTCTAGGGGAATAGCATAATTGAAAACTATGCTCGGAAACGGGTTTAATTAGCTATAATATGAAAAACTCAATAAAACTGGCTTGGCACTACCGTAGCTTACGGTAGCCACCGTAAGCTACGGTAGCCTCTGAACATATATGGCTGCCGTAAGACAGTAGATAAGCAGCGTAACAACTTTACTCAGCACCGTAAGCTACGGTAGCTACCGTAGCTTACTGTAGCTCTCTCGCGCCCCGCGTAAGACCAGGCCAAGCTATCGCGGCCCGCCAGAAACTCGTCTGCAGCAAAAACCTTTGTTGTTCTGTTGTTTTGACCCGTTTGTTCCCGTTTCGCACTTTTAAACATCAAAACATAATACGGGACATTCTAAAATTCCTAGTGAAACTTATTTCCTACTTGTTTTCGAACTTATAAGACTTTTGTAGCGAAAAGTTATAATAAATATGCACCATCGGAAACATGATCATGCATATATATATTTATCCAACATTTTTACAAATTTACCCTTCAGTTCATTTTACCCAAATCCATACGGACGGGATTTACTTCACAATATGTTGACCCATTCCCGGGTTCTTTATCTTACTTGTCTCGCGCTCCCATTACCGGGTTTGCGCTTTTAGTATTTGACCCGTTAGTGATCTAAGTATCTAAACTTAATCACTTATAAAGTACACCTTAGGATTATGCACATCCCTTTTTACCCAATCCCGGGTTCATCAAATTTTCCTTCACGTTTCCGCTTCCATTACCGGCTTGCGTATTCGATAATTCATTACCCACATTCACGGGTTTATCCTCTACAGATTAGTGCTCCCGTCAACCCGGTTTGCACATAAATCCTCATTTGACCCGTTTGGTTCACTTCCATTAAATCCTTGTTTTGGGCAAACCAAACATTACCAAATCTCAAGTTCTAAAATACAAATTTTATATCTAACATCGGCATATCAAAACTAGTATTAATTAAGCTTTAAAAACGCGCACCTTAGTGCTTTCCTTTTTGTCGATTATCAACTCCGGCTTGGTCTCCGGGCTTATCCTTCGAGTCGCCTATATTGCACAACCCGTTTATCATTAATGCCTCTTATTCACATACTCAAAATATGTACAATTGTGCATATTTCATTTATAATTTCGCATCAACGTTGCTTGGTGAAATGTTAGAATCAACATTTCATTTAAGCATTTTGTCAAACGCTTTATGTGCATGATTTACAATTAGCCATGTCTTTCAAGTTATTGAAGTCTCTAACCACTAGAACTTCTACTTAACAAGTAGACATGTTTACTATAACCATTTTATATCAAATTTTCTGATTATTATATGTTCAACATCTTTATTAACCTACCAGATTTCATGAGTTCGATTTACACATCAAAACCCATTTGTTCCTACTTGTGCATTCAACTCAATACCTAGTCATAACATTTGTTCTACTTTATTCATCAAAATTTTACTTAGAATCATGTAGATTTCACTATTTATTAACCTACCAGATTTCATGAGTTCGATTTACACATCAAAACCCATTTGTTCCTACTTGTGCATTCAACTCAATACCTAGTCATAACATTTGTTCTACTTTATTCATCAAAATTTTACTTAGAATCATGTAAGTTTCATCAAGAACTCAATACACAAACATACACCAAATTCTCAATGTACCTTATGAAGAGATGATGTTATGGACTCTAATTCATCAAACATGCAACAAAATTAGCCTTGATTTATTGTTGAATTTGCTGGAATTGTGATGGAGAACAAAAGCTAGGGTTTTGCTCCCCCTTTTTTTCTTCTGGTCGAGCACCCCCACCAGGCACACATCTGTGTGTGGGGTTTTTGATTTATTTTGTTTTTATTAAAACCAAGTTTCCATCTTCACATTTTCAGCCCCTCAAGATTCTTTGTTGGTTTATTGTTATTTAAGTTATTACCTACACGTTTATATTTTTAAACGTATGGTATTTTCTACTAATTATTCTTTGGGGTGTTACAAGTCCACCCCCCTTAAAGTGGGTTTCGTCCCCGAAACCATCATGCGTATATAAAGAACATAAACACATACACGTACTAAAAGTGAAGAGCAGAGTCGTCTCATTCCTCTTCAGGCTCCCAAGTGGTGTCTGATCCTTTCCAGTGCTACCATTTGACCTTCACTTGGTCGATTTCTTTGTTCCTTAAATCTTTAACCTTACGGTCGAGGATTTGCGATAGGCTTTGCTATCTAGTTGAGTTCATTATCAATTTTTATATCATCGAGAGGAACATAAGTCGTATCATCCGCTAAACACTTCCGTAGATGTGAAACGTGGAACATATTATGTATTCCGCTCAGCTCTTCTAGTAACTCTAATCGGTAAGCCACCTTACCCACTCGATCTAGGATTTTAAAAAGGCCATATGAATCGCGGGCTTAACTTTCCTCATTTCTAAACCGGATAATTCCCTTCCACGGGGACACCTTAAGCATCACCTTATCACCAATCTGGAATTCAATTAGCTTTCGTCTCTTATCCGCATATGATTCTTGTCGATCTCGAGCTGCCTTCAAATGGGCCCAGATCATGTCAATTTTCTTGTTCGTAACTAGAATCACATCTTTGTGAGCAAGCTCTCGAGGGCCTACTTCTTCCCTGCATATCAGCGTTCGACACTTTCTATCGTAAAGCATTTCATATGGGGCCCTACCAATACTCGAATGGTAGTTATTGTTATATGTAAATTTGACTAACGGTAGATACGCATCCCAGCTGGCGCCGAAATCTATTATACATGCCCGAAGCATATCTTCTAATGTCCGTATCTGTTCTTGAAAGTCACGCCAGAAATTTGATGTAAACCGGGTACCTCTATCGGACACGATAGTCACCGGCACTCATGGCGTGCTATGATTTCATTTACGTATACCTCCGACATCTTCTCAGAGGTATAGGTCTCGTGAATAGGAATAAAATGAGCGCTCTTGGTTAGTCCATCTACGACTACCCAAATGACATCAAATCCCAAGCCACCCTTGGTATCTATGTTAGCAGGTCCATGCTAGTATGTTCCCATTCCCAAACTGGAATGTCTAATGGTTGGAGTTTGCTATAAGGCTTTTGATGCTCCGCCTTGACTTATAAACAAGTCCCGCACTTCTCTACGTATTTAACCACATCCCTTTTTATCCTTGGCTACCAGTAGTTTGGCTTCAAATCTCTATACATTTTGGTCGCTCCAGAGTGAATTGAATAGCGAGACTTATGAGCCTCGTCAAGTAGAAGATCCTTAACACCGCATGTGTTTGGGACCCAAATCCTACCGAAACGGTATTTCAACCTATTACTCCCTTCCTCAAGATCTTTCACTAAGCCTTTTATGCGTTCTTTTACCCAGTTCTTTTCCTTTACTGCTTCTATCTGGGCTTCTCGAATTCGTTCGAGCAAGCCTGAAATTACTACCAATTGCATGGACCGTACCCGAATAGGAGTGTATTCTTCATTTCAACTAAGGGTATTCGCCACTACATTAGTCATTCCAGGGTGATAGTGGATTTTGCGGTCATAGTCCTTTACAACCTCCAACCAGCGCCTCTGTCTCATATTTAACTTTTTCTGATCGAAGAAGTATTTTAAACTTTTATGGTAGGCGAAAATAATACATTTCACACCATACAAGTAATGCCTCTAGATCTTTAAAGCGAACACTACCGCTGCTAGCTCGAGATCGTGAGTCGGGTGTTTTGTCTCATGTGGTTTCAATTGTCTCGAGGCATACGTGATTACCTTTCCTCTTTGTATAAGCACACACCCAAGACCTAAGTGCGATGCATCTGAACATACTATCATATCATTTGTGCCATCTGGTAAGGTTAACACCGTACACAGGTTAACTTTTCCTTTAATATTTGAAATGCCTTTTTCCTGACCATCTTCCCAGACGAACTTCTCGTTCTTGTGGGTTAGATTGGTAGAGGGCGATGCAGTCTTGGAGAAATCGTGAATGAATCTCCTGTACTAACCTGCTAACCCCACGAATCTTCTAATTTCGGATAGATTCTTTGGAGGGTTCCATTTTGACACAAGTTCTACCTTAGACGGATCTACCAATATTCCCTCGGCTCTCATAACATGGCCTAAGAATTTGCACCTCTCGTAATCGGAAGGCGCACTTCGAAAACTTTGCGTAAAGTCCTTTACGCCTAAGCGTTTCAAGTACTTCACGCGATAACACTCGTGATCCATTTCGCTCCTTGGATACACAAGGATATCATTGATGAATACTATCATCGATTTGTCTAGTATCGGTTTGCGGACACGCCATGAAAGTCGCAGTTTCATTTGTTAATCCGAAAGGCATTGTTAAGAATTTATGATGTCCATAACGCGTTTGAAATGCCATTATCGATATGTCTCCTTCTTTACGAATAATACCAGCACTCCTCACGGAGAAACGCTTGGCCATATTAACCATTTATCGACAAGGTCTTGCAATCTGACAACAATTCTTATAGTTCCGATGACACTAATCAATACGGAGCCTTGCCCATCGTCTTCGCGCCCGGAACTAATTCGATGCCAAATTCCACCTCACGTCCGGGTGGTATTCTCGTTAGATGTTTCTGGAAAACATCTTCAACTCATGTACAATGGTTGCGTCATAAATTTCTAGAGATTCTTAGTCAAATCGTGTATGTAAGTCAGTTCCGCCTACATTCATGCTAAATAAGCTTTTAAGCTTTAACAAACAAGCAGATTAGGGGACTACCACTTTTCTCCCTATAATAAAAACATGTTTCCACTCGTAAACATTATTTATATTTTCTTATGATTACATATTAATTTTTGCTTGATATCGAATTAGCCTATATATACCGATTATCACTTAGATTTCTCCCATTAACATGGGAATTAGGTCGACGAAGTAATCTTCATCATTAATTCTCACTCAATTTACAGTTTCAACACATATCGTAACCAACAAAACCTTTTTTTAGAGTTAATTGCCAAAATCGTCCATGAGGTTTGGGCAGGTTTGCCATTTTCGTCCAAAATGACACTTTTGTACCAAATTGCCACCAACGTTTGTAACTTTTTGCCATTTTCATCCAAACCACTAACTTAGTTTATTTTTTCTGTTAAGTTGAGGATATTTGGATGAAACTGGCAAATATAAAACCACAAGGATGATTTTGGCAATTTACTCAAACTCTTTTAAATTTCTTTTATTTAATTAATTTTGTTACATATATAATAAAAAAGAATATATATGCAATTTTTATATAAAAAATAATAACTTTATCACATAATTTTTATAAATTTTCATCCAACCACAAACTAAGTTAATTTTTCTATTAAGACGAAGGATGTTTATAAACTAAGACAGAAATTAATTTCTAATTTTTTATATAGATCAGTTTTATAAAAATAAAATCTACTTAAACCTCTAAATTTTATAAAACTAAAATGCTGGTGACCTTATTAAAAAAGGTCAAATAAAAAAAAATCTTATCATATGTACCAAGTTTGTAATCATCTTCTACTCTTTTAAATTCGCTCCTAAGGAAAGACATAAGCCAGTGCCCCCCCCCCCTCTATCAAACAACGTATCATTACCAAAACTTAAAATTACCCACCAAATTGTAATTATAATGCAATGAACCAAAATTTTCTTTACTCAAGCCACTCAGAATAAGTATTAGTTAGTTACCCTCATAATCTTAATTAAATAAATATTTTATTTCTACCAACATATTTTCTAGGTGCTCAACACATTTAAAAAATATGTAACGTTTTACAATTTTTTTCAATCTCTACAACTGATAAATACTAAAAGTTGTAATCGATTGTTATGTGTTGCACACCAATGATGTTTTCTCTTTATAATACTGATTTATATAAAGAAGCTGTAAATTAATTTCTGTCTTAACTTATAAAATTTAAAACATCCTTCACCTCAACAGAAAAAATAAACTGAGTTAGTGATTCGGATGAAAATTTATAAAAATTATGTGACAAAACTATTATTATTTTTTTCTAAAAACTCCATGTATATTCTTTTTTATTATAAATGTAACAAAAATAATTAAATAAAAGAAATTAAAAAGGGTTTGAGCAAATTGCCAAAATCATCCCTGTGGTTTTATATTTGCCAGTTTTATCCAAATATCTTCAACTTAACAGAAAAAAATAAATTAAGTTAGTGGTTTGGATGAAAATGACAAAAAGTTATAAACGTTGGGGGCAATTTTGTACAAAAGTGTCATTTTGGACGAAAATGGCAAACGTGCCCAAACCTCAGGGATGATTTTGGCAATTAACTCTGTTTTTATTATTACCTATTTCTACTTCTTAAAGCATAGGTAATTTTATTAATGTGAATGTAGGGTGTTGAATAAATCGATGTAAAACAGAAGATTTATTCGCACCCGTAGCAATTTAAAATTCATGCTGAAATTAAATTTACTAGAATATATCTGAAACAATATCAGGTTCATCTTTAGCCTCTGTGGCTATCATGTGGAACGACCTTGCCCTTGATTTCTGGGCATCAGACCTTGTATCAGTTGTTCCTTTAGTTCCAAGCCGCTCTGGACATTTAGACTTCTTATGTCCCGGTTTATAGCATTTACCCTTGTGAATTTTTCCACATGCCCTACACTTATGTAATCTTCTTTTTGTAATTCCTTTCTTGGAAGCTTTATTAGATTTTAATTTCCTTACGGGACTTGGATTCACATCCAACACCTTCCTTTCTTCTCTTTCTTGTAAGATACTGTCTTTCAGCTCAGTCATCATATTGTCCACCACCGGCACGATTTTGGTTTGTAATCCATCGATAAACTGCGATAGACTATTTTCTTAAAGCCTTTCTGATTTCTTCGGTAATCTTAGCTTTTAACTCGTCGGTTATAAGGGATACGATATTGTCACTAGCATCTCCAGACATCTCCTTACTGAAACGTTGAAGGTAAATTGATAAATAATTCATTCAGTCATTCTCACACTTTTACATGAGAATTTATACTCACTATTCGGCCAAGTATACAACTTTGCCTTAATCGTTTATGCTAAGTGTACTTCCCGGGTTCGAGTATATTATTATACTCCTCCCATACACTTTAAATAACTATTCTTTCTAGTCTTTCAATTTAGAGTTCACTTCAAATAAATTCTTACCGGATGTTTGATCAAGCCTTGAACCGAACACATTTGTCTTTAACCTTAGTTCTGATTACCAACTTGTAACACTCAATTTACAATATAACCCTTATAACAATTTGAACTACTTTTCTAGGTATTAAACAAAAACATCATCATCAATGTTAAATGAAGTAGTTAATATTTAACAAACATTCAAAAATATCATTAGGATACATGAGTATTCCCTTGACTACACAAGTTTTACTAACTACATGTAATAACAAAAGTTGCAGAACAAGATCTCGAATGTGTTCGGTTCGGTAGCAATGACTTGACCATCATCCACATGCTTGCATCGTACCTAAAATTTAAAATTTCAATAAGAATTAATGTTAGGATTCTATGGGAATAGCATAATCGAAAACTATGCTCGGAAACGGGTTTAATTAGCTATAATATGAAAAACTCAATAAAACTGGCTTGGCACTACCGTAGCTTACGGTAGCCACCGTAAGCTACGGTAGCCTCTGAACATATATGGCTACCGTAAGACAGTAGATAAGCAGCGTAACAACTTTACTCAGCACCGTAAGCTACGGTAGCTACCGTAGCTTACGGTAGCTCTCTCGCGCCCCGCGTAAGACCAGGCCAAGCTATCATGGCCTGCCAGAAACTCGTCTGCAACAAAAACCTTTGCTGTTCTGCTGTTTTGACCCGTTTGTTCCCGTTTCGCACTTTTAAACATCAAAACATAATACGGGACATTCTAAAATTCCTAGTGAAACTTATTTCCTCCTTGTTTTCGAACTTATAAGACTTTTGTAGCGAAAAGTTATAATAAATATGCACCATCGGAAACATGATCATGCATATATATATATTTATCCAACATTTTTACAAATTTACCCTTCAGTTCATTTTACCCAAATCCATACGGATGGGATTTACTTCACAATATGTTGACCCATTCCCGGGTTCTTTATCTTACTTGTCTCGCGCTCCCATTACCGGGTTTGCGCTTTTAGTATTTGACCCGTTAGTGATCTAAGTATCTAAACTTAATCACTTATAAAGTACACCTTGGGATTATGCACATCCCTTTTTACCTAATCCCGGGTTCATCAAATTTTCCTTCACGTTTACACTTCCATTACCGGCTTGCGTATTCGATAATTCATTACCCACATTCACGGGTTTATCCTCTACGGATTAGTGCTCCCGTCAACCCGGTTTGCACATAAATCCTCGTTTGACCCGTTTGGTTCGCTTCTATTAAATCCTTGTTTTGGTCAAACCAAACATTACCAAATCTCAAGTTCTAAAATACAAATTTTATATCTAACATCGGCATATCAAAACTAGTATTAATTAAGTGTTAAAAACGCGTACCTTAGTGCTTTCCTTTTTGTCGATTATCAACTCCGGCTTGGTCTCCGGGCTTATCCTTCGAGTCGCCTATATTGCACAACCCGTTTATCATTAATGCCTCTTATTCACATACTCAAAATATGTACAATTGTGCATATTTCATTTATAATTTCGCATCAATGTTGCTTGGTGAAATGTTAGAATCAACATTTCATTTAAGCGTTTTGTCAAACACTTTATGTGCATGATTTACATTTAGCCATGTCTTTCAAGTTATTGAAGTCTCTAACCACTAGAACTTCTACTTAACAAGTAGACATGTTTACTATAACCATTTTATATCAAATTTTCTGATTATTATATGTTCAACATCTTTATTAACCTACCAGATTTCATGAGTTCGATTTACACATCAAAACCCATTTGTTCCTACTTGTGCATTCAACTCAATACCTTGTCATAACATTTGTTCTACTTTATTCATCAAAATTTTACTTAGAATCATGTAGATTTCACTATCCTTATCACAATTTCAGCAGATTTCTACTCAATTATGCAACATAAGTTTCATCAAGAACTCAATAGACATACACCAAATTCTCAACATACCTTATGAAGAGATGATGTTATGGACTCTAATTCATCAAACATGCAACAAAAATAGCCTTGATTTATTGTTGAATTTGCTGGAATTGTGATGAAGAACAAAAGCTAGGGTTTTGCTCCCCCTTTTTTTCTTCTGGTCGAACACCCCCACTACGCACACATCTGTGTGTGGGGTTTTTGATTTATTTTGTTTTTATTAAAACCAAGTTTCCATCTTCACATTTTCAGCCCCTCAAGTTTCTTTGTTGGTTTATTGTTATTTAAGTTATTACCTACACGTTTATATTTTTAAACGTATGGTATTTTCTACTAATTATTCTTTGGGGTGTTACAAGTGGTGAACAAAGAGGTACCTTTGTTCTTCTTACCTCATGCATGAATTCTATGATACAAAAGAGGTTCCTAAATGGTGGATTTATCCTCCTACCTCATACTTGACCTATAAGATATATGAACACTAATATAACTTATATAATACATTCAATAAAACCAAACTCTTGATGATGAACAAATGGTCATATGTCAAGATAGTAGGTTACATCATCTTAGGCCTTGATAACTTGTCACGATTCTAATGGAACTTTGTTCCATGAAAACATTTAAACTCTTAGGAGTTTCATAGTGTCATGAGTACTAGATGATTATTTTCATATGTTACCTTCATGTTTTTTAAATTCCAAATCTATAATCTACCGTTAACTCCCCAAACTCACACACCTATGTTTCTTCGTGTAGAAGGACAAGGTGTTCCACTCTAAAGAACCAACTCTCGCGGGATTATCAAGTAGGAAAGCTTGCAAAACCGTGAGTATACTCAATCCCATTTTCCTTTTATCACTTTTGGGTGCAACATGTATGTTATACAAAATTACACTACACATGAAACTATTTTAAACTCTATCCATGCTTAACATGAAACTATATGATGCTTGTTAGACTTGTATGCTAATGTAAACTATTTGTGTCGATTAACGCATTGGATTCTTGGGTTTGAACATATAGTACACCGTTTTGGCATGCTTGTAAACTTGCATATTATGATTCATGTTGGATATGAGACTTTAAACAATTTTATTGTATATTATGCTATGTAACAAAGCTTGTATACTCGCCAACTTTTTGTTGATATATTTTAATACATGTTGCAGGTTGATTGATGAGATGATGTTACAAGATGAAACAAGATTTAGGTGGACTAGATACACACCAAGATTAAATTACTATTTTGATGTTATGTTTGTTTTTGAGACAATGTTGTTCTTTTTATTTGAATCTTGTATGACACTTAGCTTTGCAATGAAATTTAAATTTAATCTATATTGTTACATAGTGTTATGAAGTCTCTTGCAATCTCGTTTTCGTCTCATCCCGATGTTTCTGCCATCGGTTGGGGTGTGACAGATTGGTATCAGAGCCATAACTATAGGGAATTAGGAAAAGTAGGAACGCTTTGCCCTAGTCTATAGTTTTAGGAACTTGATTCTTATTTGTCGTTTAAAACTTCATGCATTCTACCTTATTTGCTTCTTATTTCTTCTTCTTTGGTCTATTAAACTTGCATGCCTTTCCTAAGGCTAACACAATACACTTTTGAAGACTTGAAGACACGATGAATTTACCAAAATAGGCGTGAAACCCACAATTTGGTAAACGACTCTTATTTCGTCTGATTCTATTTTTGCACGAAATTCACCATTAAGTTAGGAGTGAAATCCACATCTGAATGGTAATTTCCATTTCAAGCTCTAGTGGACCCTCGTCAAGGTGTCGAAATTATATTTTGACCCGACGAGTACCAACCACATTAGGGTATGAAATCTTCAAGTTAGGGGTTGAAGGGGTATGGTCCCAAATCTCGCACCAAAGCAGTCGCAAGTGACCATAACCCTTATCAAATACTCCCACCAGCAAGGACTTATCTGCGTCCGTGCGGGCATGCGCGAACGCGGCTGGCGATTCCAATCGGTCAAGTGATGAGAAGACTTACCTTGTGTATGAAAACGGATGTTTTCGTCACAACAAGGGATGCGGTAGCAACAGCAGTTACCGCACATAGCGATGCGGCTTAGCACCACATCCTGTACACATCTTTGTCAAAGCAAGGGACGCAGAAACAAACGCGGGTACCACAGATAGCGATGCGGCCCAACACCGCATCCTATTGACCCATCCTGGACCAGGTTTGAGGTATCGCTTATCAACTCTCTCTCACACTTACTACTATCACATACTTTGCTCTTAAGCAAATACTGATTCTCACGCCGGAGAGTGGTAATAAGGAGTACCCCCACCCCATCCTGCTTGTTACGAGTCACGGTGTGTTTTCCTTGTGCAAGGGACAGATCAGCGGATGATCCAGCCACCGATCCTCGGAAAGAAGGGATTAACCCTACTTGACGAGACCAATGAATTAACCTCCCTTGGTTAACCACTGTTTCATCAGGGGTGAAACCCGCATCTTGTCGATTAAGTCCCATTCCTTGATTTTCAATCTCGCCAAAGTCCCGATTGTTTCAATCGATTAGAGACATGTAGTAACTGGAAGGGTAAGATACCGTTAATCGCTTCTTGATGAGAGTATCTTACCTATAGGCCCAAGCACGTTTTCTCTAATTCGAAAGGACTTTTGACCCACTTTGGAATAGTCGACGTTTCTCTACCCGAAACAGTCCAATGTTTTATGAGCCTATCTTTTATGTTATCTCAATTTATATGTGGTTTTATACTTGAAACTTCGTTCATTTTAAAACCGTTACACAATTCGCACGTTTATCGCAATCAAAAACAATAATAATCTCTCATGAACAAACTAAATTTACGATGCTTTCATTATTCATGTTATGCTATGTGAAATTCATGTTATGCTATGTGGAATCCACGATTATGCTATGTGATACAATTTGAACCTTTTATGCTATATGAAACAATTTGAACACTTTTATGCTATGTGACACTTTATGCTATGTGATTCATTTCATGAAAAACTATTTTTCTTAAACAAACATTATGATCAATTCTCACATATTCATTCCTTTTGAATCTCTAGATGTCTTCACCAAACTCTGGATCCTCCAATAAAGCCAAGAAGTCTAAATTAGGCTCAAAGAAGAACTCCAACAACTCCGACTCCATCTCCAAACAAGAGTTAGTAGGTCTAATTGCCGACCAAATGGCCCGAGTTATTCCCAACATCGTAAGTAGGATTCAACCCCCCGTTGAGCAGGGTTCTGTCGAATCCAAGGTCGAACAACCTAAAGCACCATTCCTCTTCAAGCAATTCATGGCTTGTAAACCCCTGGAATTTTAAGGCAAGGATGGTGCCATCGCGTTGCTCACTTGGTTTGACGCCATGGAAATCGTGTTCCGTCAGAGTGGTTGCCCTGACGACTTACGCACCCAAAATGCTACAGGGGTGTTTCGCTCAAGGGCCCTGGACTGGTGGACCATTGAGCGAGGCATAAGAGGAGAAGATGCCACCCACGCTTTGCCATGGGCTGAACTAAAGAAGATCATGAGGGAAGAATTCAACCCTCCGCGTGAGCTCAGGAAGTTGGAGCATGAGTTTTGGTTCCTGAAACAAGTCGGCGATGATAATGATGGCTTAATCACTTGTTTCAAGAAACTTAGCATTCTCTGTCCTAGCCAGGTCGATACACCTGAAAAGACCATCAACAAATACATCCACTGCTTACTTGACTCCTTCATGAACCTTGTGGAAGCTGCTCTTCCAGCAATCATAGAGGAAACCTATCATTTGGCCGCTCGCCTTAACAGCAACATCATCCTTCATAGGAATTCTAAAAAGGCTTCTTCAAAGAGCGCGCACCAAGCCACTGTCGAACCTTCCTCATCAACCAAAAAGAACTAGAACAAGAAGCGAAAGGCTTCTAGTAAGAATTATGAGGTTGTTACCCCACCAAACCTTCATGCCTTACAATCTAACCCTGCTACGCCTGCAAACGACCGAAAGCCATACACTGGGATTCATCCCGAGTGTACCACTTGCAATTTTCACCACCCTATCAATGTCAATTGTCGCCACTGTACCAATTGCAACCATTTTAGCCATAACACCGCCTATTGCAAAAATAACCCCACACCGCAAGCTCAACAAGCTCAACCAGCTCAACATAACGCCAAACCAGCACGAGCCTGCTATAAATGTGGTGACACAACTCACCTTCATCCTCAGTGTCCTAAACTTAACCAGGAACAACAACAACAATCTCGAGGACGAGCTTTCAACCTAAACGCAAATCAGGTGCGCAACGACAATGACGTCATTAATGGTACGTTTCTTGTTAACAACCTTTATGCTTCGATACTATTTGATAGTGGTGCGGACAAAAGCTTTGTGTCCATTAATTTGAACCTTTGTTAAATTGCACACGCTCTAAGCTACCTAAGTCATTTTCTATCAAAGTTGCCAATGGCAAATTGTAACACCATGTAAAAACGTGTCCAATTATGTGAAGACACGTGTCCTAAACTCTAATCATGTGAAAGATTGAGTTTGAAGGACTAAAGTTGACAAACGATGAAAATATGCAACCAAAGGGATTAAATGTGTCAACATGCCAAACTTGTGCCTCTGAATGACCATACACGAAGAATATATTCTTAAACGAGTAATAATTTGAACATAAGAAGCCGTTTATGAAAATAATCGAAAGATTATAAACTACAGGGGTTAAACCTGTCAACATGTTAATTCTTACCTCTGAGTGACCTTTTAACAAACCCGAGGGTTTGTAATATTTAAATATACTCCCAAGAATAAGTGATATCAGTTTCACAAGGTTTCGAGATCGTTATACAAGTTTTCAAGATTATGGGTTAAAAGTGTCAATATTAAGAAACTTATGTTTACGGTGATCGTTTTTACGGAACCGGGCCTAACGGAGTTTGGTTATACTCCCATGATCCTCGACAAACTAACTATAAGGGTCTCTTATGCCAAAAATGAAGATAAATAAAGTTACCATGGAGCAGGGACTGAATCTGCCAAACTTGAAACAAGTTTTACCTGACAACAAGGTTGTCGCGGCCCGCGTAGACCCCCTTTGATTCTTACGTGGCCCGTGACAGACGCCCAGCTCTGCAGAATGTTGACAGCTACTGGTTGCAGCCTGTTTCACTGCCTTTGTCACCTGAAACTCGAAACCTGGAGCTTTCAAATGGTATTAGATTACCACTAGGACACCTGGGATGATCCTAAACATCCCCAAAACACCTGGAGTGATCTAAATTCATGGTCTTGATCTATAAATAGGCACTTATGTTGCCTTGTTCATTTGCTCATAACACTCAAACATTCTCTACACTCTTATCTTGTGGTTCCTGATTAAGAAGGGAGCTCAAGTTTGTAGAAAAGATAGCTAGGACCCTTTGTAAGTGTCTTAGCCCCCCTCTTTAGTTCAGTTTATAATTTAAAAACCGAAAAGTCAAAGTTATCGTAATATGACTTTGAGCTTCGGTTTAAACTCAAATGGTCCAGCCACTGTTCGAGATGAATGTGGTTATGTGACCATAATTAGGTAGGTGATTAACCCTTAAAAGGGCACCTCCTAATTATTTCGTTTGCTTAGTTAATTGTCGGGTCAAACTATATAGTTAAAAAGTCAAACTGGACAGAATTATAAATAATAATTAAAACTAATAATACAGAGGTTATAAATTATATTTTAACACTCTAATAACTTAGTAATTATTATTAGAACAAGTTCAAACAGGTTCAACCCGACAATTCTGAGTTTAAGGTCGGTTCGCAACCGAAAGTCACAAAAGCTTGACTTTTGCTTTGACTTTCAGTTCTAACCCAATTGAGCTTAATTCTTCCATGTTTTAAGCTTCCATTAGGACCACATTATGTTTTAGTATAACCCTCTGAGGTTATATTACCTGGTCATTTGTATTCTGAATTATATGCTAAGTTTCGTTATTATGCTTATAAATGCTCATTTTGCCCTTTTGACATATAAACAAGATTTTTAAAAATATGAGAGGACAAAAACCTTTATTACTAATATATAAGTATGTCCCGAAAATTTGACATCAGTTTCTGGTCTCAAACAGAAGTTATGCTCGATATCGTAAATTGAAACTTTTTATTATTTAAATTGCGTTATCTTGCATAAGGCATGTTTAAACATGGATTTTGACCCAAAATCATTACCTACTGTTAAGATATTATTTTTAGGGATTTTAAGGATTTTTGGTCAGATTATAAACTGACCATATCATAGAGTTCTTTTATAATTCGGTAATTGACGATAATTCCCTTTTCGTGCATAAAATGAGATTAACATATGATTTGAATGCCAAACCTTTTCCTACTGATATTATACATTAAATAAAATATTTTGAACACTTGAGACTGATCAAAATCTAATATTTCTATAAACATCTTAATTATCGTCAATTAGCGATTTTTATGCTAATTAAGGTGCATAGTATGGTTTAAAACCATATTTAACACATAAGACTTGTTACCTACTGAATTTTTAAACAAATTTTTATTATTGTTATAGTAGGTATAAGTCATGAACTCAGACTTCCAAAAATGTCCTTAAAAGCATATGTGAAATGACCAAAATACCCTTTCGGGGCATAGTTTGGCCATAAATGGTAAACCTCACATATGTATGATATCTTACTGATGTAACTTGATAAAATAAATTTTTTTTACTGAATGTTTTAGACCAGAACCTCAGTTTACTATAAAATCTCTTTTATAAACATTAAAATGACCAATATGCCCCTACGGGACTTAAATTGGTTTTAAATACTTCTTGGGCATAAATGTTGACATCCTACTGATGTATTAACACATTTTAAGCATAATAACATATGAGACCTGTATATAATTCATTTGGTTACCCGTTATGTATTTTATGCGTTCGGTTCAGTTTATGTAACTAGTTTACATAAATTAGCTGAATTGGGTTTAACCTTATCATTAAATCTTCAAATCCAGAATGTGTTTAGTTTACCCATATTATACAAGTATCCAAACTTGTTGGGTCTAAATCACATTCCATTCCGGTCTCCGCTTAATCTAGCGTTTAGAACCGTTAAGTGTCTTTCAAACTAACCAGTCCAAGTCTTTGACTTAAATAAAGACTCGTTAGTATCCTAATAGGTTAATAAACCTTCTACACAGATTGAGTAGCTTTGGTAGAAGGTATTTTCATAAGGATTTAGGAATATACGGCTGAGTTACATCCTTACACATCTAGCTCAGGTAAATACTTTTAACTTATTTTCCATTATACGAGCTTGGGATACGGTATTATAATAATACCGCTTGGTCGGGTATGAAATCATTTAATCGGATTGTGATTAATAAATTTACATAATCTATTTTAATCTGTTTTGTTTGATAACATAAGCATTGGGGGTTAATACGACCGTGTCCTGGATATCCTTGGCTCATTTCATTTGTAAATGACCACGGCCTATGCACGAGGTGTAGGCATACACCTGACAGATGCAAATGCTAAATATCCCACATGTTGGGGATAACTCCTTTATGGGTTTTATAGTGGTGAGTCAGTTAATCATGATCGGCTTCCAAACTGGCCCCATATGTATGACAAACATGTAAAACGACATACAAGATTATCTTAAATAATTGTCCCAAGTATAAATGGTTTGTGCCTTGTGCACTTAAATCAATTTTCATAAACTCTTTTCAATTGAGTCGGTTAATTGTATTTACCAGTGTAAACTGACGTATTTTCCAAAGACTAAGTGACAGGTACCTCACGTATTTAGGCTGGAGCTACTTGGTGTCAAATAAGAGGATCTTGCTGTGACAACCCGTGTTTCCATGGTTAGCATCGTTCGTTTCATTTCTCTTTTAAATCATTTTATATTACGCTTTACTTTTCTACGAAATCAAATATTGTACACTCATCTAATTTACCTGAAGGAAGTGGTTTCAACGCACGGGGTGCCAACCTCCATCATATCTGATCGCGACGCGCGTTTTACCTCTGAGTTGTGGCAAGCGATGCACAAATCCTTTGGTTCTCGTCTAGACATGAGTACAGCATATCATCCGCAGACGGATGGGCAGTCTGAACACACCATCCAAACCCTTGAAGACAAGCTTCGAGCATGTGTAATCGACTTTGGTAACGGCTGGGAAAGACACCTCCCGCTAGTGGAGTTTTCGTATAACAACAGTTACCACACCAGCATCCAGGCTACTCCGTTCGAGGCATTGTATGGACGGAAATGCCGATCACCTCTATGTTGGGCAGAAGTTGGAGATAGCTAAATCACTGGCCCAGAACTCGTCATCGACACGACAGAAAAGATTGCCCAAATACGACAACGAATGGCGGCAACTCGTGACCGTCAGAAAAGCTACGCTGATAAGCGAAGGAAACCACTCGAGTTCCAGGTTGGGGATCGAGTACTACCTAAAGTCTCACCTTGGAAATGTGTAGTTCGTTTCGGTAAACGAGGCAAACTCAACCAGCGATATGTCGGACCTTTCGGAAGCACTGAGAAAATCGGAAAAATGGCTTATAGACTGAACCTACCCGAAGAACTCAGCGGAGTTCACAACGTATTCCATGTGTCAAATCTGAAGAAGTTTCTGTCAGATGAAACCCTCATAGTTCCTCTCAAGTAACTCACCATCGACGATCAGCTGCGATTTGTCGAGGAACCAGTTGAGATTACTGACCGAGACGTTAAGGTTCTCAAGCATACCAGGATACCCATTGTTCAAGTTCATTGGAACTCCCGTCGTGGCCCAGAGTTTCCCTGGGAACGAGAAGACCAAATGAAACACAAGTATCCCCAGTTGTTCGAGAAAAGTGAATCCACTACTGAGGCTGAAGCTACTACGGAATTTCGGGACGAAATTCCAAACCAACGGGGGAAGGATGTAACACCCCAGGAAAACCAGGAAACCATGCAACTTAACTAGCTTCCTCAGTAGTAACGTGCAAAATTTCGGGACGAAATTTCTTTCAACTCGGGGATGATGTGACAACCCGTGTTTCCATGGTTAGCATCGTTCGTTTCATTTCTCTTTTAAATCATTTTATATTACGCTTTACTTTTCTACGAAATCAAATGTTGTACACTCATCTAATTTATTTCACGCGAACAAGCCAAATCCATATCGTGATCTAACCCACCCGAACCACTTGAACGACGACATGATTCGCGTAACTCGAAACTTTGGAGGACCGAACCATAATAGGTTTAATTTAATAATAATTAGTAGTTGTTGATTACATTTGCCTTAAAAATGATAATCATTAATAATGATAGTGTATGTGCATTACTAAACATTGATATTCACCAAATTGAGTTCTTTGATTCATTCACAGTCATTCACGGCCCAGGGAGCCCAAGTTCCACCACCCAACCCCTTTTATCATTCTCGGCCCACACGTGTAAACCTTAAACCGCCCTTGACCTCTTTATTAGGATTGCGTAGCATGCAATCATGGTTGAACCCTCATAAACCCTACCTGCCGCTTCACATAATCCGCTCCCCCTCACCCGAAACTCTACGACAACCACTGCCACCTTCTTCTCCGGCGAGTTCAAAACTCTGACGACACTGGTGCTCTCCGTTCTACCTCCGGTAGCTCACGACACTCCGACTCGGAACTCCGTTCACTTCTCTTCTTAACGCGCACTCTGTTACGGGATCAAAATCAGGTTAGAACACCGTCTTTATTTGTGTGCTCGATGATTGATGATTCTGTGTAAATCTTGATATTTGCTAATAGTGTAATGATGAGATTCATGATTTTCTTGTTTACGTAAATAATGGTCTAACTGGATAGCAAGAACTTTTGCAATGAATGTTGATATTTATGTCCGTTAATTGTTGAAGATAATGTGAATAATGATATAATAGTGATATTAAGATGTTGATGCTTTGTATTTGCTGGGTTCTTGCAAGAGTACAACTGATTATGCATAGTGTACACCTGGTCATGCATATTTGAATAATGAGAAATAAGGAACAAATCTTTGCTTGTGTCTCTAAGTAGTTTCTGTTAAATTGATTAAAAACCATAAGAAATAATGGAGTCCTCCTATTAATGGTGATAGTAATAAACGGTTGTTTTATAGTCGAATACAATGGCTGAATAGGTGATGAATTGGATCGGCTTCTCTTTGTAATGGTCATGATATTCTTGAAGTAGTTGTATCTTGTAATGATGATGAGAATGTTTTGCCCTAGTCTGATTGATTCATGTAGTAATAAGATAATTTGTTATTTACATCGTACACTCATTCCTGGGCCCCACATCCATCTCATCCATGTGATTGGTCGCACAAAAGGGGGCTGGTCGCACAAGGGAATTAAGTCACACACTCCCTGCATGATCGCACAACCATTATGTTAGTCACATGTTGGGCCAGTAAGGGTCTTTATTAGGCTCGTGTTGTATTTGGGGCCACTCACAAACCCAAAAACCTGTTGAGCGTACACTCAAGAGTTTTGTCCTAAATTTTAGCCGCACACTAGCTGGGTCACGTTCCTGAACTCTATTTTAAATTACGCACTTATGAACATGAATCTTACATGTGGTTGAGTCGCACACTTGGTTTATAATTTCACACTCACTAACGGGCCGCATAGTATATTGGGAATCACATGTGCATGAATGTATAATATGAGTTTGTGTGTTATATGCTAAATACACGTATACGTGATACTTGTGCTACGTGTGAAATACGTGTATACATGCCAATGCCTGAATACAAACCTAATGAAAAATGTAATTATAATAGGACGTGATTGACTAGAGTGTTTTAACAAGTAAACTATCTATCGAGCAATCAAAGGTGAGTTCACACTTTCTACAAGGCATGGGATTCCCGGTGGTTTGGGAATGTGTTAAGAAAACTAAAACGGAACCTGCATATTCTCATTGGGTAGAATATGTACCTCCATCCTCCATGGGAAGGATGACAACATTTAACCTACGTATTCTCCTTGTGTAGATTACGTACCTCCATTCCTCCGTAGGAAGGATGACAACATATAACTTACTAGACAAAAATCTATCATGAAGTCCCTCATTTTTTATATCGACTTAATCGCCGGGCCAATGGCGAGCGGGTTATTAGTTAAATAGCGCTATTAGGTTTGACAAGCCTCACACCGTGCCGCAGAGGATGGGAGTGGACTAATGGATCTGGGCACTTAGTCAATGATGATAGACATTGACGTAGGGCACATAAACATGACTCCAGATAGTTGTTGATATGGTAACGGGTCTAGTGGTTACATGGGGTAGCCCCCACTGGTTATGGTTTGGGAAACATGGAATTGGTTAACTCATGGTTTTCGAAAGAATGTTTGGATTTTGGAACAACTTTAAAATGGACAACCAACTGTGAACTCGCTTAACTTTGTTATTGACTCATTGTTACGTGCCTTGCAGGTCGTTAGGTGCTTAGCTGGAGCTTACATGGGAGCAGGAGTCGTTGTGGGACATGGACTGTTGAGTTCCATGTTAAACATTTGAACTTTTAAACTTATACTTTGGTTTTAAAAAATTTATGCTTCCGCTGATAACTTGAATTTGATTAACTTGTTTTGGAACACCAATTATATTGTGTGGTTGGACTTTTATTTATTTAATTACATTGTTCTATATGATTGGTGGCTGGATCCTGGTCAGTCACGCCCCCTGCGGTGATACTCCGCTTGTGGATTTTGGGGGTGTGACAGATTGGAATCAGAGCCATTGGTTATAGTGAACTCGGTTTTAAAAAGGGAAAGCTTTTAACAAAACCAGACTATAACCTGTACAGTGCTCAACGATCCACAACGACGCTTCGCTCCACGTGCAAGGCTCAACACAATAGGTGATATAGTTTATGATTATATTGCCTGCCTGTTAGTTTGAGTAGTGCATTGATCATGGTATGCTTAGTCAGTGTAACGACTATTGTTTGAAACCCTGTGTCCTTACTCTCTTCTGTCATCCCATACTGATGCACTTTCGCGACACTTATCTCACTTGTGTTTCCTTTGATATGAAGATCATGAGTGGACGTCTGAACTTAACTCAAGCCCAGCTGACCGCTCTAATCAATGAACGAATTGCTGAGGCACTCGCAGCAGCCCCTGCAGGAGGTATAACCTGCCATTCCAACCTATCTTAGGATGTTTAGATCCTACTCTCGCGAACCAACTCTTGTGCTTAACCTTGTCTTTTCTTGTAATAGTAATTATTCACCAAGCCTTCCGCTATGCTATTGTATTGTGTATATTGATTATGATGATATCAACTACATCACGATACTCCCCACCGGTAATATGTGGAAATATCAGGGTGTGACAGTTTGGTATCAGAGCCAACATTGAGTGAATTAAACACTAGCCTTTTGTGTTTAATCTCAATGACATAATAAGAACATTCCTTAGACTTCCGAGTCTAGGCAAATGACCTAGGATTATTCTTAATTTTCCTTTTGTCGTTTTTGTTTTGTTTTACTTGTTTTACTTTTGCACCACTGCCACCGCCACCGCCAGTGGGTTTTGAAAACCCAATACCATCATACCCAGCTTCATCTGGGTATAACCCATTTGAATATCCAACTCCTACGGATTATGGATATCAAGCCCCTGCCCAAGATCCATATCTTGAGGCAGCTCAATTTAATGCACTTTACCCTTCACCATTTCCTCCAGTTTACCCAGCTGGATATCCAGTGCAAGGGTATCAATACCCACCTTATCAACAACAACCTCCTCCTCCTTAACAAAATCAAACTCAACAAATTCTGTAGAGGTTGGACCAGGTTGAGCAAAAAGCGGACGAAACAAACCAAAAGCATAACAAATTTCTGAAAGGCCTTGCGAACCTCATAAAAGGAAAAAAGAAGTAGAAGTTTGTTTTATTTTATTTTTGTATTGTAATTTCAATCAAGTCCCTGCGAGGACATTTTATTCCTATACTTAGTCCCTCCGTGGACTTATTTTCTTTTCTGTAGTCCCTGCGTGGACAGTTTGTTATTTCAAAACCCGTTTAGGGCATATCTTGTAATCGCTTAGTATTTTAATGAAATTTCTTTTGGAAAATTTTATATGTGTATTTTATTACATCATCTTGTCAATATCATTTCAATTTTTAAATTGATCTGCCAAAGAAATTTCAAAAGATATTCTTAAAGGTATAACCTAGTCAATATTAATGACTATGATGGTACAACCTTTTTAAGAAAGTGATTCTTTGTTAACATCTGAAAACATGTTAACCTTCCTGGCTGTGTGACTTGAGAGACCACACTAGCTTCCAAAAAGTACTTGGATCTTTCCAAGCCACCTTCATAGCCTATATGATCAATATGAATCATGACTATTAAACATCAAATATGATGTATACATCAAAACATCCATTTGAGATGTATGCCTCTGGGCGAAGGTGTATTCAAGACAATGATAGTTTTATAAACTTCTTGTCAAAAAGGCGATGGACTATGTTCGACCCTTAAAAATCACTGATTCAAAAGATTGTTGATTATGTTTTAAATGTCCTTCGAGACGAGCCTTTTGTGCTATCTGAAAATGTCTTTAAGACATTGACAGTCGTGACTTGTGTCCCCTGTCTAATAAATGTAAAGGATTATATCCTACTTGATTGCCAATAATGGATCATTTGTAGCCTAGGCAAACCATTTGACTTATGGTCTATATGGTTTATTAAATACCATGACCATTTAATCATCTAATCTAAATAAATCATTATTGTTTGATTTTAGTAATCAAAACATGGCTGGATCAGACGAAGTTAACAGTCATCCGGTAGAAGGAAACAATAATGATGCCAGGATAAATGTTACTGGTGCTGAATTACAAGCAATGATTGAAACAACAGTTGCTCAAGCTGTGGATAAAATATTTAAAGAACCGAGTCATGTTCGGTCTAAGACTCAATCAAAGCCCCTATCGCATTCACTTACACTGAAAAGAGATGAGTCTCGTCACTCGTCTAATCAAAAGAGTGAACCACAGAGACAAGTTGTCGTTAATCAGGCTCCAAAGTACAACAAGGGTTGTACTTATAAATATTTCATCTCGTGTAAACCAAGAGACTTCACGGGAGAAAAAGGAGCCATCGATTGTATGAAGTAGTTGGATGAAATGGAAACTGTGATTGATATCAGTGGGTGTGCGAATGAGGACATCATTAAATTTGTGTCTCAATCCTTCAAAGGCGACGCCTTAACTTGGTGGAAAGCTTTGGTACAGTCCACAGGAAAGATTCCTCTATATAATCTTTCATGGAATCAATTTGTTGATCTTATGAAGGACACATACTGTCCTCAGCATGAAGTAGAAAGGATAGAGACTGACTTTCTCACCCTGGTGATGAAGGATTTGGATTGCAGGTCCTATGTGACCAGTTTTAACTCCATGTCGAGACTTGTACCGTATTTGGTCACCCCAGAACCCAAACGCATTGCACATTTTATCGGTGGTTTAGCCCCAGAGGTTAAAGGAAATGTCTAGGCTTCTAAGCCTGCTACTTATAGATCTGCTGTAGATCTATCTTTGTCACTTACTCTCGATGTTGTAAGGAGTAGGGCAAAGAAAACCACCGATGAAGGGAAAAGAAAGAGGGAGGAAAACCAGTCCCATCATTCGAACAAAAAGAAGAAAGGGAACTCTGGTTCCAAGAGAGGGCAGTCAGGTGACAAGCCCAGGTGTAAGACGTGTGATAAGAGGAACTTTGGAAAGTGCAACCAGGATCCACAAGCTAAACCTTGTGGAATTTGCAAGAAGAAAGGGCACAAGACTGTTGAGTGCCAAAACATTAAGGATGCAACCTGCTATGGTTGCAACAAAAAGGGGTACATTAAGACTAATTGCCCTAAAAATGCCAAAAAGCCCGATGAGGCTAAGAAAACCAATGCAAGGGTTTTTCAGATGAATGCAAGGGAGGCGGTGAATGACGATAACGTCATAACAGGTACCTTCCTCATTAATGATATTTATGCTAGAGTTTTATTTGATTCAGGTGCTGATAAGTCGTTTGTAGGCCATAAGTTTAGTAAGTTATTGAATCTGCCTATTAAAACTCTGGACATAAAATATGAGGTAGAACTCGCAGACGGTACCTTAGAAACAGCTTCGACTCTTCTTGATGGATGCTTTATATCCATTAAGAATCATTCTATCCCGCTATTCCTTTTGCCAATGAAATTGGCTGGGTTTGATGTAGTTTTAGGCATGGATTGTTTATCGCATAACCAAGCCCAAATAGACTGCGATAAGAAACTAGTTAACATCAAAACCCTATCTGGTGAGTCAGTCACCATCCAAGGAGATACACATTATGGGTTGCCCGATAATGTGTCTATACTCAAAGCATCCAAGTGTCTGAAGAACAGATGTGTCATCTACATGGCACAAGTGACAGTTGATAAACCAAAACCCAAGATTGAAGATATTCCAATCATTTCTGAATACCCTGATGTCTTTCCTGATGAATTGCCTGGATTACCTCCTGAGAGGCAAGTTGAATTCAGGATAGACATTCTGCCAGGATCTGCACCAATTGCACGAGCTCCTTACCGTCTAGCGCCTACTGAAATGAAAGAGCTCAGGACTCAATTGGATGACTTACTGGAAAAGGGTTTCATACAACCCAGCTCTTTGCCTTGGGGAGCTCCTATATTGTTTGTGAAGAAGAAGGATGGATCAATGCGTTTATGCATTGATTATCGTGAATTAAACAAGGTAACGATCAAGAATCGTTATCCATTACCCAGGATCGACGACTTATTCGACCAACTCCAAGGGGCAAGCTTCTTCTCGAAGATCGATTTAAGATCTGGGTATCATCAACTCAAGGTTAGAACTGAAGATCTACCAAATACAGCATTCAGAACGAGTTATGGACATTATGAGTTCTTAGTGATGCCTTTCGGGCTAACTAATGCACCTGCAGCATTCATGGACCTCATGAATCGAGTCTGCAAGCCATACTTAGATAAGTTTGTCATTGTCTTTATAGACGACATACTTATCTATTCTCGTAATCAAGTTGATCACGAGAAACATCTATGATGTATCTTAGGATTGCTTCAACAGGAGAAGTTGTATGCTAAATTCTCCAAGTGTGAGTTCTGGCTTCGCGAAGTCTAATTCCTTGGACATGTTGCGAGCGAGCGTGGCATCCAAGTAGATCCCGCTAAAATAGAAGCCATCATGAACTGGGAGGCACCTAAGACACCTACGGAGATTCGCAGCTTTCTAGGATTAGCTGGTTATTATAGAAGATTCATTGAGAACTTCTCAAGGATAGCTGCACCATTGACTACTCTGACCCGTAAGAATGTGAAGTTTGATTGGGGTCCTAAACAACAAGAGTCTTTTGAGATTCTTAAACAGAAATTGAGCAATGCTCCGCTGTTGACATTGCCCAAAGGAATAGAAAAGTTTGTCGTGTACTGTGATACTTCACACACCAGTATGGGTTGTGTACTTATGCAGAAAGGCAAGGTGATTGCCTATGCATCTCAACAACTAAAGGTGCATGAAAAGAATTACACCACCCACGATTTGGAGTTGGGTGCCGTTGTCTTTGCACTTAAGTTGTGGAGACATTACTTATATGGAACTAAATGTATGATATATTCGGATCACAAAAGTCTCCAACACTTATTCAATCAAAATGAGCTTAATATGAGACAACGCCATTGGATGGAGACTCTAAATGACTACGATTGCAAAATTCGCTACCATCCTGGAAAAGCGAATGTAGTCGCTGATGCTCTAAGCCGAAAGGAAAGAGTCAAAGCTATAAGGATAAATGCCAAAAGCATTGAACTTAAGAATAGCCTGAATGAAAGGCTGTTAGCTGCTCAAAAGGAAGCTATATTGGAAGCTAACTTTCCAAATGAAAAGTTAAGTGTAACAGCTGATAAGTTGTTACCTGGTAAGGATGGAATCCTTAGAATGAATGGAAGAATCTGGGTTCCTATTCATGGAGGGCTTCGAGATATAATCCTCCGGGAAGCTCACAATTCCAAATACTCAGTTCACCCTAGAGGTGACAAAATGTATCAAGATTTGAAAGCTAATTATTGGTGGATAGGTTTGAAGAAATCTATTGCCACACATGTAGCCAAATGTCTGACTTGTGCTCAAATTAAAGCTGAACATCAAAAGCCGTCAGGTCTGCTACAACAGCCAGAACTTCCCACATGGAAGTGGGAGATGGTAACCATGGATTTTATAACTAAGTTACCTAAAACAAGGCATGGAAATGATACCATATGGGTCATAGTTGATAGACTGACTAAGTCAGCACATTTCTTACCCATCAAGGAGAATCATAGCTCTGACAAGCTAGCTTAGTTGTACGTGGATAAGATTGTATCTCTCCACGGAGTGCCGATATCTATTATATCCGATAGAGATACTAGATACACCTCTCACTTTTGGAAAAGTTTCCAACAATCATTAGGCACTCGTTTGAATTTTAGTACTACTTACCATCCTCAGACAGATGGACAAAGTGAGCGTACAATTCAAACTTTGGAAGACATGCTTCGTGCATGCGTTATTGATTTGGGGGGTAGCTGGGATGACCACCTACCTTTTATCGAGTTCTCCTATAATAATAGTTACCATACTAGCATTCAGGCTGCGCCATTTGAAGCATTGTATGGAAGGAAATGCAGAACGCCTGTTTGTTGGGCGGAAGTAGGAGAAGCTCAGTTATCAGGACCTGATATAGTCCTTGAAACAACGGACAAGATTGTCCAAATTCGTGATCGCCTGAAAGCTGTCAGGGATAGGTAGAAAAGTTATGCTGATAAAAGGCAAAAACCTCTAAAGTTTGAGGTAGGCGACAAAGTCTTACTAAAAGTATCACCCTGGAAAGGTGTGATGCATTTTGGTAAGAAGGGCAAGTTAAGCCCAAGGTATATTGGACCATTCGAGATCATCGAATGTGTCGGCAGTGTAGCTTACAAGCTAAACTTACCTGAGGAGCTTAGTGGGATTCACAATGTGTTCCACATCTGTAATCTAAAAAAATGTCTAGCTGATAAATCATTAGCAATGTCTCATAAGGACGTGCAGATTGATGAAAGCCTGAGATTTGTTGAAAGACCTATATCGATCGAGGATCGACAGGTTAAAAAGCTCCGAAGGAAGCACGTGCCTATAGTAAAAGTTAAATGGGATGCCCGTAGAGGCCCTGAATATACGTGGGAAGTTGAGTCCACTATGCGACAGAAGTACCCTCACTTATTTCAGTAAATCTCAGGGTCGAGATTTCTTTTAAGGGGGTGAGGATGTAACAACATGTAAAAGTGTGTCCAATTATGTGAAGACACGTGTCCTAAACTCTAATCATGTGAAAGATTGAGTTTGAAGGACTAAAGTTGACAAACGATGAAAATATGCATCCAAAGGGATTAAATGTGTCAACATGCCAAACTTGTGCTTCTGAATGACCATACACGAAGAATATATTCTTAAACGAGTAATAATTTGAACATAAGAAGGCGTTTATGAAAATAATCGAAAGATTATAAACTACAGGGGTTAAACATGTCAACATGTTAATTCTTACCTCTGAGTGACCTTTTAACAAACCCGAGGCTTCGTAATATTCAAATATACTCCCAAGAATAAGTGATATCAGTTTCACAAGGTTTCGAGATCGTTATACAAGTTTTCAAGATTATGGGTTAAAAGTGTCAATATTAAGAAACTTATGTTTACGGTGATCGTTTAACGAAACCGGGCCTAACGGAGTTTGGTTATACTCCCATGATCCTCGACAAACTAACTACAAGGGTCTCTTATGCCAAAAATGAAGATAAATAAAGTTACCATGGACCAGGGACTGAATCTGCCAAACTTGAAACAAGTTTTACCTGACAACAAGGTTGTCGCGGCCCGCGTAGACCCCCTTTGATTCTTACACGGCCCGCGACAGACGCCCAGCTCTGTAGAATGTTGACACCTGCTGGTTGCAGCCTGTTGCACCGCCTTTGTCACCTGAAACTCGAAACCTAGAGCTTTCAAATGGTATAATATTACCACTAGGACACCTGGGATGATCCTAAACATCCCCAAAACACCTGGAGTGATCTAAATTCATGGTCTTGATCTATAAATAGGCACTTATGTTGCCTTGTTCATTTGCTCATAACACTCAAACATTCTCTACACTCTCATCTGGTGGTTCCTAATTAAGAAGGGAGCACAAGTTTGTAGAAAAAATAGCTAGGACCCTTTGTAAGTGTCTTAGCCCCCCTCTTTAGTTCAGTTTTTAATTTAAAAACCGAAAAGTCAAAGTTATCGTAATCTGACTTTGACCTTCGGTTTAAAATCAAATGGTCCAGCCACTGTTCGAGATGAATGTGGTTATGTGACCATAATTAGGTGGGTGATTAACCCTTAAAAGGGCACCTCCTAATTATTTCGTTTGCTTAGTTAATTGTCGGGTCAAACTGTATAGTTAAAAAGTCAAACTGGACAGAATTATAAATAATAATTAAAACTAATAATAAAGAGGTTATAAATTATATTTTAACACTCTAATAACATAGTAATTATTATTAGAACATGTTCAAACAGGTTCAACCCGACAATTCTGAGTTTAAGGTCGGTTCGCAACCGAAAGTCACAAAAGCTTGACTTTTGCTTTGACTTTCAGTTCTGACCCGATTGAGCTTAATTCTTCCATGTTTTAAGCTTCCATTAGGACCACATTATGTTTTAGTATAACCCTCTGAGGTTATATTACCTGGTAATTTGTATTCTGAATTATATGCTAAGTTTCGTTATTATGCTTATAAATGCCCATTTTGCCCTTTTGACATATAAACGAGATTTTTGAAAATGTGAGAGGACAAAAACCTTTATTACTGATATATAAGTATGTCCTGAAAATTTGACATCAGTTTCTGGTCTCAAACAGAAGTTATGCTCGATATCGTAAATTGAAACTTTTTATTATTTAAATTGCGTTATCTTGCATAAGGCATGTTTAAACATGGATTTTGACCCAAAACTCATTACCTACTATTAAGATATTATTTTTCGGATTTTTGGTCAGATTATAAACTGACCATATCATAGAGTTCTTGTATAATTCGGTAAATGACGATAATACCCTTTTCGTGCATAAAATGAGATTAACATATGATTTGAATGCCAAACCTTTTCCTACTGATATTATACATTAAATAAACTATTTTGAACACTTGAGACTGATCAAAATCTCAGATTTCCATAAACATCTTAATTATCGTCAATTAGTAATTTTTACGCTAATTAAGGTGCATAGTATGGTTTAAAACCATATTTAACACCTAAGACTTGTTACCTACTGAATTTTTAAATAAATTTTATTATTATTACAGTAGGTATAATTCATGAACTCAGACTTCCAAAAATGTCTTTAAAAGCATATGTGAAATGACCAAAATACCCTTTCGGGGCATAGTTTGGCCATAAATGGTAAACCTCACATATGTATTGTTGATGCACTGGACGTCTGTTGACTGCGTTTTATTCAAGTCTTGAGTCTAAATAGGTTAAATCAGGGATTGTGTATAAAAGTTAGTCTTGTTCGCTTGTAAATATAATTGTCACATTCAAGCGAACTTAAAAAGGTCTTGTTCACTTGAAACTGTCTAGGTCTTGTTCGCTTGGAGTCTTGTTCGCTTGAATGGTTCATTGTCACTTTCAAGCGAACAGGTCAACACTATATATATGTATGATGGGGTGTCATTTGAAGCGAACAGAGACCATAGTTTGTGAGACGAGGTGCTGCTGAATTGTGGTTATAAACATTGTAAAGTCTCTGAAATCAATAATAGAAAGAAGATTGAAAGGATATATGCTGTTATGACTCAGTTTACTTTGATTCCGCCTTTGTAAATTGAGATGAACTACCTTTACTGACATTTAGGGTCACGCAATCGATCCAACAAGTGGTATCAGAGCTCAGGACGAGGAGTTCATACCATAGCAGCTGGATTTTCTCATTTCTACTTATTTCTTTTCATTCTTTTTCTGATTCAGACATATTTCACGGTCGAAATGGTCTAAAAATCATACATTTCAAGCGAAAAACATAGATAACTAATCCTTGAAAGTTTCGGACTAAAATATGACTTAAAACTGATCAAAAAACGTTTGGCCGCTTGAGTTTGCACGTAAAAAGATGACATCATAGCTTGTCCGCTTGAAATAACTCGTTTTGTCTGCTTGAAAAGGGCATTTCAGCCTTGTTCGCTTGTAATCTACTTGACCGCTTGAAAAACTAATACTTTTGAAGCGAAGAAGGTCTGATCGCTTGAAATAACCTTGATCGCTTGAAATTAATCAACTTGTTCGTTTGAATTGTTGTTCGCTTGAACGAACTTGGTCGCTTGAAATATTTGTACATTTTCAAGCGAACAGACTTAATACTCTTGTTCGCTTGAAAATCTGTGTTCGGTTGATTTAAATTCGCTTGAACTTTTGAGTTTACTTGAACTTGGATCATTTGTGTTCGTTTGAAAAGTGTTATTTCTACTTGAAACTATTTCGTTTCAAGTGATATCGTTTGAACTTGTTATTTTTCAAGATCTCCGAAAATTTTTAAGTGATTGTTGATTTTGCAGGGACTACTCAAGATGGATTATATTTTCTTGAACCCGTTCAGTGACATGTACGCATTCGCTGGAGATTCCGAAAACAATGATTCTTCGTCTAGCAATACGAATGAGAATACTCCAAAAGAGAAGAAAAAGGAAGCTTGGGAATCTGAAAGCGCATTCGGAACGTTCAATAAACCTCCAAAGCTAATGGCTATTGAGGAATACAGTCGGTGGTCAAGAAAGTTTGAAGACTGGTTGATGGCATTCGCATTTCCCAGCTGGAAGAGTTTGAAAAACGGTTATGAACATGGAAAGAAATATGGTGAAACTTTAAGAGCAGCTGAGGAAATTGAATCGTTTGTAGCTGAACAAAAGTGTGTGGCATTGTTATATCAGTCAGTCAGGGAAGACATTATTGCCTTGATCGACTATTCAAATGCAAAAGATCTTTGGGAAAAATTAGAAAAGAAATGTTTAGGAAGTATAGATATCGTGAAAAACAAAAAGAAACTTCTTAGGAAAGAGTTTGATATGTTTGGTTGTCTTAAGAATGAGTCAGTGTGTAAAATGATAGAAAGGTTCGGTCATCTGAAGCTGAAATTATCAAGACATGATATCAATTATTCTGATGAAGAACTTGTTGACAAACTGTTTGATTCATTACCAGACGAGATGGATTGGAGATATTATGCACTGATGTTGAAGAATACTATTGCTCCTGAAATGTTGAAACCAGATTTGGTGATTGAGAGACTTGAAAGTCATGAACTGGAATTGAAGAAGACGTACAAAGTTAATCATTCATCTTATCAACAGAATTTGGATTTGTATTATCCAAAAAGCATGATGCCAAAAGCAACTTCTCTAAAAACTGCGTTTTCTGCTGAAAATGTGTCGACAGCTGGCAAAGAAAATCAAAGCAGTCAAAGCAGTGGAAGTCACAGTGGTTATCACAGTGGATCTTCATCTTCTGGAAATTATTCTGATGCAAAGAATCGTTTTCAATGCAACATTGCAATAGACTTGAAGAATGCTCAGAATTTTGATGAAGAGTCGGCCAAGCAGCAGATGATCTTCCTAGCATCGGTGTTGGAATCATATGAGGGGTTGGTAGCTGGGAAGATAGGCAACACAAATCTGACGAAAGAAGATTACGACCAGATTGATCTGGAGGAAATGGAACTGATCGATATTCGTTGGGCTATGGCTAGTGCTGTTCGTCGAGCACAAAGATTCATGGAAATTACCGGCAGAAAAACAATTGGTGGTGCATCTACCAAGCTAGGGTTCGATAAATCGAAGGTGACTTGCTTCAAGTGTAAACAGAAGGGTCACTTCAAGCGAGAATGCCGAAACGCTTATGCTGATGAGTCGGAGAATCCTTTCAGAGATGATTACTACAAGAAGGCGATTTATCATCAGAATAAATCCGAGCCGCCTAGATTGAAGCAGGTTGAAGACAACAGAGAGAAATCTAGAGCTCTTGCGGTGATTTACGATGATGAGGGTTATGATTGGAGTCAAGAGGTTCTACCGGAAGAAGATCCGGTTGGTTACGCATTCATGGCGAAAAATGACGATCCTATTCCGTGGAAAGACGATCGAACTGAAGAGCAAAAGTATAGATACAGAAAAATGATAGCTGAAAACAAAATCATTAGAATATCTCGTATCTTTCTGGAAGCAAGGAGAGCCAATAGATGGGATCCAGATAGAGAGTGCTATCTTGATGAGTATGGAAATATTGCAATTGATGATAGTACACTTGATATTGAAGCCATAATCCAGCAATACAAAGAAGATGATGAGTATTGGCAACACAAATGGTGGGGAACTCCAACTGAGAAAATGAAAGAGGAAGCAAAGAAAGAAAAAGAAGAAAAAGAGATGAAAGAGAAAGAAGAGATTGAAAAATCAAAGAAGATTGATACTGGAGTTATCGATACTACGCAGGAGTTGACTGCAGAGAATCTTGGAAGAATGGCTGACAAAGTGCTAGCTGCTAAGGCACTTGAGGTAGACTCTAACTCCGTGTCTGAGTCAAAAAGCCAGGTCAGTCCAGATGTGTCAACAAATGTGTCAGGTAAGAAAATCGATGGAAATGCTGATTGCAAAAATTGCAACAAAGAGTGCAAATTTTGTAGCACAGTCACGTATCTCAACGGGAAGAAAGTTGATAATCTGACAGCAAAGGTCAGAAGTGTTGAGAATCAGATTCTTGATCGTGACAAAACAGTTAAAGCTTCAACTGAACGGATAAGAGAATTAACTAAACAAATTGAAAATGATAAAATTGATCATGACAAAATTAAACAAGAAAATGAAAAGTTGATTCTTGAAAACCGTCAGATTTCTGAAAAATTTGAAAAACTCAAAAGTACAATGAAAGATTGTAATGATAGAAATGGTAAAACTTTTAAAGAAAATGAACATTTAAGAGCAGTGCTTAGAGTAAAAGAAGAATCAATCAATCAACAACTGGATGAAATCGCTAAATTGAAACTTAAAGTTCAAGAGGTTGTAATCGAAAACGAGCGAATCCAGTTGAAGCTTAACAGTTACAGCTCCGCAAGCTTTGTTTTGCAACACATTATTCCCAAACCCATCGGGAAAGACAAAGCGGGCGAAGATGTGTATTGTGATGGAACTGGGGTGGGGTTTCATCAAGTTGCACCACCTGTTCTTGATAACTACACGAAAAAGCAATCTGGGTTGGTTGAAATTGAAGAAGAAAAAGAAGTTAAACTTCCGGAAAACATTGATGTTACTTTTACATCATCTGATGATAGTGTTCAGACAGAGATTGTTAAGAGCACAGCTGAAAGTGTTTTAATGTCTGATTCAACTGAAGATGATGGGTGTTTCTTGGACAAATACATTCAGAAATCAAAATCCAAAAACAACTTAAGTGATGAACCGGGTCTTGTGATGTACAAGATGGCTGGATCTGATAAGTTGTATTCGGATTCTGAGTTTCCCATTGAGAATGTTAATGTGAAAAAGTTGATAAAAGTGTTCAAATTGGTTGAAGTTGAATTGTCAGAAGTGAACAGTTTGAAACAAACAAAAAGGCAAAAGAATTTTGAGAAAGATAAATCTTATTACAAAAAGCCTGTTGTTCCACCACGTTTTTTTAATAATAATCGAAACAGTTGGTTGGGTGGTTATCGGGGTGGTAATAGTTATCAGAAGAAGAGTTTTCAAAACAAGAGGTTTGCTGAAAAGAAGATGTTTGTGAACAGTTCAAGTTCACTTGCTGATGAAGAAAATGAGATTTTTTCAAAATCGAATGAAGAGTTCTTTGAGAAAAGAGCTTCACAGTATCAGTCTGAAGGCACAAGTCGAGTTATTGATACTCGAACATGTTTCAGATGTAACCAAGTTGGTCACATTGCACGAAAGTGTACCAATGTGAAGCCTAAGACTGAAATTGTGAAGATTCAACAGAAGAAAGTTGATATGAAGGGTAAAGCACCAATCGTTGTTGAGAAAAAGAATGAGAAAAATGACAACATCCAAGTGAAAAATGAACCCATAAAGAAAATGGTAACTAAAAATGACAAATTTTACAAACGGGTTGCATTATCTCAACAAGTTTGGAAACCAAAAACAGAAATGAAAATTTCAACTTCTGAAGTGAAAAAGGCTGAAGAATCAATTTCGGCTGATTATGATGCAAATTTTCCACCTCTTAAGGCTGAAAATTTCAAAATTCAAATTGCGAGAGTCAAGGTTACACCTAAGGCTGATGAGGCCTGGGTGGACACCATGTTCGAATAAGCAGTTTGAATTGCCGGAGCTTCCTTGTTCGCGAAGCATGTATCGGCATTTTTTTTAAATGTTTTGTAATCAACTTGTGGTATGTGCAGGATCTTCCAAGAGCCATTTCAAGATGGATCATGGATAGTGGCGCATCTCGACATATGACAGGAAAAACTGCATTACTGTATGATGTGAAAAATATCAATGGTGGTTATGTGGGATTTGCAGGTTATGAAGGTGGTAGAATTGTTGGTGAAGGAACGTTATCCAATGGGATTGTAACATTTGAGAGAGTTAACTACATCACTGAGCTGGAGAATAATCTGCTTAGTATCTCGCAGATTTGTAACAATATGTATACTACTCACTTCACTGATAAAGAATGTTTGATTTTGAAACCTGGTTTTGTTGTTCCTGAAGAATGGATTATCATGAGGGCACCTAGAGTGAATGATTTATATGTGTTAGATATGTCTGTAGCAACTACAACTACTGGTCAAGCACATTGTTTTGTGTCTAGAGCAACTGAGAAAGAATCAAGATTGTGGCACAGAAAGATGGGACATATTCACCTAAGGAAAATGAATCACTTGGTGCACAATGATTTGGTATTGGGTGTAAATATCAAAGGTTTTCATCTGGAAGGGGAGTGCATTAGCTGTATCAAAGGCAAGCAGAAGAAAAAGTCACACCCTACAAAGCAAGTCAATTCAGTTTTGAGACCTCTGGAAAGACTTCACATGGATTTGTTTGGTCCTGTGAATGTCAAAAGTATTACAGGAGATTACTATTGTTTGGTCGTTACTGATGATTATTCCAGTTTTTCGTGGGTTTCTTTCTTGAAGACGAAAGATGAAACATTTGACAGTTTGATGGGGCTGTTCAGGAAGATTGAGAATTTGTACCAAAGGCGTATCAAGAGAATTCGAAGTGATAATGGTACTGAATTCAAGAACAGTAAGATGGAAGAATTTTGTGATGAAAGAGGTATTTTGCATGAGTTTAGTGCTCCGTACACTCCACAGCAGAATGGAGTCGCAGAACGCAAAAACCGGACGCTAATCGAGACAGCTAGAACTATGCTCGCAGATTCAAAGTTACCGATAAATTTTTGGGCTGAAGCTGTTTCTACCGCATGCTATACGCTCAACAGGGTTCTCACTGTCAAGAAGTTCAACAAAACATGCTTTGAGCTAATCAATAATCGCAAACCGAATTTGAAGTATCTAGAACCGTTTGGATCACCCTGTACGGTTATAGAACCTCATGGAAAGTTTGGTCCGAAGAGCATTGAGGGAATTTTTGTTGGTTATGCAAATCCGATGCGACGTGTCTTTGTTCCAAGTGAAAAGCGGATTATTGAAGCTGCAAATGTTGAATGTCAAGGTTATACTATGCCGCCACAGAATCCTGGTGATTCATGGCGTTATCATTACGACAAACTTTGGGATTCGTTTGACATGAGAGAAGAATCAGAGGATGATGAAGATTTCTTTGATGAGTTGGATATTTTGCGTGAATATGAGTCGCAGCTAAGGTTCCCAGCTGAGTATTCGAGGAGACCACGAGAAACTTCAAATGACGATGAAGCAGGTCCAAGTAATGCTGGTGAACATGATGATGTCCAACAGAATGAAGTTGCTCAGGATAATCAGTCGGCTCAGAATGATAATCTAGAAGCTGAAAACATGCCAATATTTGATCATGGTGATTCAGATTCAGATTCTGAGGGGCAGCAAATTCAGATTTCAGGTCAAACAAACCAAGTTGGTGAACAAGATGCAGAGCAGAATGTTACTAATCTGGAGGGAAATGTAGATGTTCCAAGTGAAGTGATGCCGCGAACTTTTTCATATCATCCAGAGGAGTTGATCATAGGAGAATTGCAGACAGGCGTTCGCACTCGAAATCAGATTGATAAAGGGCTTACATGTTTTTATACAAAAGTTGCTCCTTTGCAAACTGAATTCTCATTGAGTTGTTTTATCTCGCAGGTTGAGCCAAGAACTTACAAAGAGGCGCTTACTGAAGACTCTTGGGTCAATGCTATGTAGGAGGAACTTAGTCAATTCGAGAAATTGGGAGTGTGGAAGTTAGTTGATTTGCCGGATGGTCAGAGAAAGATTAACACCAAGTGGGTGTTCAAGTGCAAGAGAGACGATAGAGGAGTTGTTGTAAGGAACAAAGCTCGACTCGTTGTTCAGGGATTTAGTCAACAGGAGGGGATTGATTTTACTGAAGTCTATGCTCCTGTAGCACGACTAGAGGCAATCAGAATTTTCCTAGCATTTGCGTCTTGGAAGAACTTCAAAGTATATCAGTTAGATGTTAAATCGGCTTTTCTCTACGGGAAAGTTAAAGAAGAGGTTTATGTCGGTCAGCCACCGGGCTTCACCGATCCAATCCACAAAAACAAGGTTTACTTATTGGACAAAGCGCTGTATGGTTTACACCAGGCCCCGAGAGCTTGGTACGAGACTTTGTCTCAACACCTACTAGCCAACAAGTTCATTCGTGGAAAAGTGGATGCCACTCTCTTCACTAAAGAGGTCGATGGTCATCTTCTGATAGTTCAGATTTATGTGGACGATATAATCTTTGGGTCGACAAATGAAAATCTATGCAAAGATTTTGAATCAATGGGGGAGATGAAATTCTTTCTGGGTTTACAAGTTGAACAACTTCCTGAGGGAATTTTCATTCATCAGTCAAAGTACGTTCATGATATTCTAGAAAAATTTGGGATGTCAAGTTCTACTCCAGCTGCTACCCCACTTGCAACAAATCATGGGATTCACCCAGATCTCACCGGAGACAGGGCTGATGAAACGTTTTACCGTTCCATGATAGGTTCTTTAATGTACCTAACTGCTTCACGTCCTGATATCATGTACCCAACGTGCCTCGCAGCAAGATTTCAGTCTAATCCGAGAGCATCGCATATGATCATTGTGAAGAGGATATTGCGCTACCTGAAAGGAACTCCTTCATTGGGGTTGTGGTATCCTAGGAAAGGCGATTTTACGCTCGAAGGGTATTCCGATTCGGATTTCGGATGCTGCAAAGTCAATTCAAAATCAACAACTGCAGGATGCCAGTTCTTTGGTCCTAGATTGGTTACCTGGCAGTGTAAGAAACAAACGTCTGTAGCGTTATCTACATGTGAAGCGGAGTATGTTTCTGCTAGCAGTTGCTGCTCTCAGATCTTGTGGATACAACAACAGATGCACGACTACGGTTTGCAGTTTCTTAACACACCTCTTTTTGTTGATAATGAGGCCGCTATAAATATAACAAAGAATCCAGTACATCACGCTAAAACTAAACACATAGAAATTCGTCATCACTTTATTCGTGATTGCTTTGAGAAAAAGTTGATACGAATTGAGAAAATCCACACTGACGAACAGAAAGCTGATTTACATACCAAAGCTTTTGATAAAAAACGGTTTAAATATTTGTTAAAACTGAACGGTATGAAGCTTCTTTCAGTGTCGGATGGCATAATTGGCGTTGATGAGAGTACTGTTGCGGATGAAGACGAGAAACAATCTGCAATGGTTTGTCTATTTTTTACTTGTTTTGGTATTTAGGGGGAGTAGATATTTGTACATAGTTATATTTTCAAAAAATACAAAAACAGTAAAAAATGCAAAAATACAAAAACATGATAAAATCTGAAAAAGAGCTTGTGTATATAGGGAAAATGATAGTACATCAGCTAGACGATTACAGTATGCTAAAGATTTGTAAAGTATAAATGAGTTAAACAGTCTCACTGATGATGTGTCGATAGGTTTTCGCACATTTAGTAGATTTATTCGGGATATAAACCTAAATTCAAACTTGTGAATTCGTGGGGAACACTACTTGGATATATAGGTAACCCCTGAAATCTCGTTTGAAAGGTCTCTTAATCTGACATACTAGGTCTTTATACTCAATGATGTATGGGGTATTATTCCGGGACTTCTGCTGAACGGTGGTTCTGACCTAGTCCTTGGATAATACTTGCTGCAATGCTTGAAACACAGCATTAAACCCTCAGCATGCCGAAACAATAAAATTGATAGTCGCTGCTGTTGTAAGCAAAAAGATCCTCTAAAGGGGACATACCGAAAAGTCGAAGCTGATATCTCTCTGCGTATACGGAAGTATCGACCTGAGATCCATCGGCCCTCGCATACCTAATTTATATACAGATATCATTGTAGTATACTCATCTGTAAGACTGATTATTGGGATTCTGGATACGGGAGTATATTCAAGAGGTGGGACACATGAATGAGCTAAGTTCATAATTCATCTAAATCGTATCCTGAGTAAATTGAAATTTGTGTGGGAATTTAAGATGGATCAGTATATCGACAATCGAGGTGAATTGTTTAAGTCTGAGTATGAAATGAAGCTTAACGGTACTTGTAATTTGTCTAAATAGCTGATATGATTCCCTGACACGCTCACCAAAAATATGTTTGTAAATAGTTTACTTTGTTTACTTTCTGCAATTTAAGTTTTCTGTATTTCATTTCTTAGTTTAGAACACTTTATAAAATCCAAAAAGATTTTATTTCTGCTTTATTTTCTGACAAACCAAAGTGGAGAGTTGATTGTTGGATTCTCAGATGATTGAAGCAGATGCAGGAGATTCTGGACTGAAGAATGAGGAGAGTTTATCTTTGAAGAAGTTTGATTGTTTGAAAAGTCAAAAACAAGTTCATTAATTTGATACTTGTTATTTTTAGAAATTGTTTGAAATTGTTGTTTTAAATCAGTTTTGTTTAGTCAAATGATCAACCAAGGTCATTAAATTAAACCTGGTAGATAAATTGAGTAATCAGGGTCATTAACTTGGACCTGAATACTTGAGTGGATTGTTAAAACTGTTTGAATTTGTGATTAATTGTTGAAAAGATAGAATTGTAATGTTTGTTGGTTGAGTAACAGGTTTTGCACTTCATTATTCCCAACGGAAGCTAATTGTCAAAGATTGAACCAGATATCTCAGATTCTAGCATATCGAGAGGGGGAGTCTGTGAAAGGAGGAGTCTGAATCAATGTTCAACAGGAATGATGAAGATGAAATTAAGAATGCTTATGATAAAAAGACAGAGAGTTGGAGAAAAGACCAAGACTGAAGACTCAGGAGCTGAAAACTTCGTCAACATCCAAGGGGGAGTCTGTTGATGCACTGGATGTCTGTTGACTGCGTTTTATTCAAGTCTTGAGTCTAAATAGGTTAAATTAGGGATTGTGTATAAAAGTTAGTCTTGTTCGCTTGTAAATATAATTGTCACATTCAAGCGAACTTAAAAAGGTCTTGTTCACTTGAAACTGTCTAGGTCTTGTTCGCTTGGAGTCTTGTTCGCTTGAACATGTTCGCTTGAATGGTTCATTGCCACTTTCAAGCGAACAGGTCAACACTATATATATGTATGATGGGGTGTCATTTGAAGCGAACAGAGACCATAGTTTGTGAGACGAGGTGCTGCTGAATTGTGGTTATAAACATTGTAAAGTCTCTGAAATCAATAATAGAAAGAAGATTGAAAGGATATATGCTGTTATGACTCAGTTTACTTTGATTCCGCCTTTGTAAATTGAGATGAACTACCTTTACTGACATTTAGGGTCACGCAAACGGTCCAACATGTATGATATCTTATTGATGTAACTTGATAAAATAAAAAATTTTTACTGAATGTTTTAGACCAGAACCTCAGTTTACTATAAAATCTCTTTTATAAACATTAAAATGACCAAAATGCCCCTACGGGACTTAAATTGGTTTTAAATACTTCTTGGGCATAAATGTTGACATCCTACTGATGTATTAACACATTTTAAGCGTAATAACATATGAGACCTGTATATAATTCATTTGGTTACCCGTTATGTATTTTATGCGTTCGGTTCGGTTTATGTAACTAGTATCCTAATAGGTTAATAAACCTTCTATACAGATTGAGTAGATTTGGTAGAAGGTATTTTCATAAGGCTTTAGGAATATACGGCTGAGTTACATCCTTACACATCTAGCTCAGGTAAATACTTTTAACTTATTTTCCGTTATACGGGCTTGAGATACGGTATTATAATAATACCGCTTGGTCGGGTATGAAATCATTTAATCGGATTGTGATTAATAAATTTACATAACCCGTTTTAATCTGTTTTGTTTGATAACATAAACATTGGGGGTTAGTACGACCGTGTCCTGGATATCCTTGGCTCATTTCATTTGTAAATGACCACGACCTATGCACGGGGTGTAGGCATACACCTGATGTTGGTGCATGTTTGTGACAACAGCTTAGATTTGGTCTTTGGATATCTTGTAATTAGATAAACAATAAACAGTTAGCGGGTTTAGCTTTGTATTAGTGAGTTAATAGAGTTTGGGCTAAACAAAACCCACATTGGGTGATGGGGGACGATTTGGGCCTAGCCCATGTAGCAAACCCAACCTAATGTTGCAACCTTGTGTTATATAAACAAGGTTAGGCTTTAGGGTTTAGGTTAATCAGCCAAAACAGTTTGTGTGAGAATTTCGTGAGAGTGCTTAGGGCTTGGACGAAATTAGTGTGGTTAGGGATCTTGATTGATTGTAATCAAGTTTGATAGATAATCAATAAAGATCCGGTTTGAAAGTGATTTGCTGTTTTCTGTTTCTACTCATTCTGCTATATTCTGATCAAGAGGATTCCGCACTCTTGATTGGAAAGACAATTCTGTGAAGATCCATACGTCAAGGGGACCTACAATTGGTATCAGAGCATTAGGCTCTTGAAGGCTCGGTTCAGAATTGTGTTCTGCAGAAACAGGGAGTATTTTCGAAATTTCTTGAAACCTGACAATTAGGGTTTTGAAATTGTTTGTGTGTTTGATAAAAAAATTTCGAATTTTATTGGCTGTTTGATCTTCTGCTTTGTTTTATTGCTGTTTTGCAGGATTTCTGGAAAGAATTTGTTGATTCGGGAAAAGTTGTTGGCTGAAAAACTTGAAGATTCGAAGACTGTTCTTCGTGTTCTTTATTAAGTTCATAAGAATTTCATAAAAAGCTTGCTGATTTGCTGTTTTGATTTTGTAGATTTGTGTTGGAGAATCATCAAATTTTCGAAAAGATTAAGTTTCCAAAGTTACTGGTTGGCGAAATTGACTGAACTGGCGAAATAGACTGATCTGGCGAAATTGACTGATCTGCGAAATTAACCAGCGTACTTACCGGCGAACCTAAAATCCAAAGGCGACTTTGGTAACCGTATAATTTTCCTCAGCGAAATTATTACGGTTTTCGGCGACTTTACAGGTCGTCGTAATCGCGAAATTGACCGACGAAATTGACCAGCGAACTTGATAAGCGAACTTGAACTTGACAGCGAAATTGACGAGAAAAATTAATTATCTGACCAACGAATTTAAACAGATCAGCGAAATTAACAGCAAAACCAGCGAAATTAAGTGAGACCAGCGAATTTAAAGGGTGGAATTTTTGTTGGCAAGCGTCGATAAAATTTCAGTGTTTTGCAAATAGAAATTGATCCGTAGCCCGTTTGACAGAACCGTTTGGACCGTTAGATTCCTTGTATTTTTAGGGTAAAAAAAACTCTGGAAAATCCCGAATACGGTTTTTGACCTTATATATCATTGGATTTGTCTTTTCGAGACGATTCTAACGGTGTAATTTGGTAACCACTGTTTTCGGAGATATTTTGTACGGTTTTACCAGTCTGTTTGCGTTAAAATGTCGAACATGACAAAATTGAATGCACCTAAGATGACGAAGGTGGAGAATTATCTTACATGGAAGGACAGCTTCAAATCCTTCATTGAATCTCAGGATGCACGTATGTGGATATGTATTGAAGATGGGTACATAAACCCTACACATGATTATGAGGGCTGACCACGTAGAACAGACTATGTGAACATGAAAGAGGATGATAAAAAGATGTACGAGGCTGAAAAGAGAGCCTTGGCTGCGATAAAGATGTCCTTACCTGATAGCATCAAGCATACCTTCACAAAGTACACTAATTCAAAGGATATGTGGGATGCATTACAAAAGCGATATCAGGGAAATGAGAGTGCCACTCAGGCATTCATGGCAGAGATAGTGTCAGTTGATGAGGCTGAAACTAGTGTGAGTGATGCTGAATCTGAAGTGAAAAATGCTGAAGCTCAAGTGAAGAATGCTGAAGCAAAAGTGGATGCTGAAGTAGAGAAGGAGAGTGAAGCTGAACAGGTTGTTGCTGATGAAAATAAAGAAGTTCATGAGGAAAAGGTACCATCTAATTCTGTGTGTTTAAGATGTCGTGAACTACAGGGTGAGGTTGACAGGTTGAGAACACAAAACCAAAGTCTGGTAAGCGAGATGTCAAACGTAAAAGAGTTAAACTTTTTTGCTAAAAGAAATGAATCTACATACTTGAAGAAGATAAGAGGTTATGAAAGTGAAATTGAAGCTTTAACATGCAAGTTAAATGAAAAACTTCAAGTAATAGATTTAGCTCATGACATGATGGCTGAGAAAACAAAAGAGATTTCTGAAAAATGCAAAGAGTTGTCAGATGCACAACCCAAAATTCTTGAACTTGAAAAGAAATTGAGTCAATTCAGAGATTCGTCTTTTGTAATGAAACACATGATGGGTGGGTTAAAGAAGAGTAATGACAAGACAAGTGTGGGCTTCCAGGGCTTTAATGAAGTCCCACCTCCTCTTAGTCATGACTATTCATTCCTGCTTAGTGAAGATGAGCTAGCAAACTTTATGGCATCCGCACCAAGTAGTTTCGCATCCACATCAAGTCAAGGTGATGGCTCTGAGAGTGATGATTTGAAAAGGAAAAATTCACCGCCTAAGAATAAAAATCAAGCTTTTGTTAAAAAGATTAATTTTGTTCAAGGTAGTGATATGAAAAATGAAACAACTGTTATTGAAAATGAATCAAATGTAGAGTTTGCTAAAAATAAAAACAAAGAAAAATCTGAATCCAAGCAAACTAAACAAGGTTCATCCAAGGGATCATCACCATCTGATAAAGGATCTACCTCAGAGACTCCAGCTAAGAAGTCTTTGAAAAGGAGATCGTGCTTCAAATGTCACATCGAGGGACATGTAGCTAGCTGTTGTCCTAATAAAAAGAGTGAAGCACAAATTAGTGAAAAACAGAGAGGGAAATCACCAGAGAAGAAAGGTGATAGTGAGGAGAAAGGATCAAATTCTCCAAATAAATCTGCTCCTAAGCAACCAGAGAATGTTGCTGTTGGTGTAGATAAGGCTGGAACAGGAACTCCACAAGTTCCTCGTTTTCAAAGAAATCAACCTAGATTTCAGCCTAGATCTCCACCAGGCAGATATGAGAGACCTAGAAGCAGTTCACCTAGAATGAACAATTTTAATGGATATTCAAATAATTTCAGAAGTCAAAGTCAATATCAAAATCGATACCAGAATAATGGTGGTCGAACTTTTTATAACAATGGCTTTAAAAATTACAACAATCAAGCTTCTTGGAATCAAAATTCAAGGTTTCAAAATCAGAATTTTCAAAGGTCAAATAGTCCAAACACATATACGAACCCTCAGGACCAGAGACCTTGTGGAAATCAAAATCAAATTCCATCAACAGTTCTGAGATCCAAGACTCCAGTTAGGAGTAATGGATATTGGATGGATGTTCAAGTGGTTGGTGAATTTGGACGACCCAAGACCATTAAGGCTTGGGTCCCCCAATCTAACTAATTTCTTAGTTGGTGTGTGCAGGAGCTGCTAAGGAGGATTATCAACTTATGTTGATAATGGCTGCTCTAGGCACATGAAGGGGGATGTGAGATTGTTGATATATATATATATATATATTGATTGATTTAAATTGAAGTTCAAAGCTTTTGACAGGGCTCGCTTTGAACATTTAGTCGAACTCAACGGGATGAGGAATCCTGAATAACTGGTTTTTCATAAGATTTTTGTAAATAGTTTACTGTTTTCTTAAAAATAAAAAATACAAAAATATTAAAAAATCAAAAATAGAAAAAAATAGAAAAACAAAAATGAGTTATCACTGTGTGAAAAAGAAGAAATGATAGTACATCAGCATGTTAGACTGTCACACTGAAAATGAAATTAAAATGCTTAAGTGTGATAGCAGCTTCATCATATGATGTACCAGTAGGCAAAAAGCATGAAATAATCAACTTACCAATGTGATATAAACCTAAACGAACTGTGTATGAGTGGGGAACATATCAGTGGTGTATGGTTTAATGACCTTAAATCTTGCGTTGATAGATTGCCAAAATCTGAAGTTTTGGGTCTTTATACTGTTATTTCATCTAGGGATATCAGGGTTGTCCTTCTGCTGCATCCAGATACATGCTGACCTAGGCACAACCAGGATATCTTAAAAGAGCTAAAAATGCCAAATCCCATAAATGAAGAAGCTCTCATAGAGAGTCATTCAAATGTGCAAAATGCATAAATCGTACCAAAAAATGGTATTTGTCTTAGCCCTCGTTAGATATTTTGGTCTCTTTGCTGTACGGAAGTACTGACCTGTTCACCAATTATCTATCGTTGAAAAACAAAACGGATGAATTCAGTATACTCACCTAGTACGATGAATATTTGTGCATACCTTGATCGCGGGGGTATATCCTGAAGTGGGACACACTAGTATTTCAGTAATAAAATTACCTTAACGTATCATATGGTAATGGAACTTGAAATGTTCATGCATTTTGTTTAAGAGGACAAACATACTGGTAATCGTCTTGGACTGCTTTTCACGAAAAATTACATAAAGAATTATCTAATAGTGTGAAAACAGTTTGATTTTGTTGATATGATCTTCTTACCAGTGATTCTCACAAAAATAGAGTGTTTATTGCTTTTCGTATTTATTTGCTTTCAGAAAATACAAAAATAGTGTCTTTTCTGTTTGAAATTCTTAATGTACGGAAAACTGTTATTCTTGGAGGAATTGTTACTGATAGGGGGAGACGGTGTTGGAAAGTGAGTTCAAAATTTTAAATCATGCGGGTTATAGGGTGTGATTAAAAAGTTTTGCGTGTCGGTGATGAAATTGAAAATGCTTAATCTGTGATATAGTTTAACTATCTCTTGAAAAATAATAATTTATTTAACTATGTTGAAAAATTCTTATGGTTTCTCGAGATGTTTGTTTTATAGTATACAGATTGAAGCAGTATGTTGCTGAGAAGTTGCTGTGAAGATGAGAGTTTGATTGGATGCATGGTAGAACCTCCTTTCTACATTGCAGACAAAGTGAAGAGTTTGAAGATTGCTATACATATGCTGAACTGGAGTTTACTCAAACGCTAAAGTTTTGGAAGATTTGGTGATTGGATGTATCAGCTTAGGGGGAGTCTGTTGCTGACAGAAGATGTTAAAGCTGAAGCTATCCAAAGACCAAAGACAGTGCAAGATGACAAGAAGATTGCAAGATGACTGAAGACAAAGTTACTTTATGAAGCTATTGTCAAGGGGGAGTTTGTTGGTGCATTTTTGTGACAACAGCTTAGATTTGGTCTTTGGATATCTTGTAATTAGATAAACGATAAACAGTTAGCGGGGTTTAGCTTTGTATTAGTGAGTTAATAGAGTTTGGGCTAAACAAAACCCACATTGGGTGATGGGGGACGATTTGGGCCTAGCCCATGTAGCAAACCCAGCCTAATGTTGCAACCTTGTGTTATATAAACAAGGTTAGGCTTTAGGGTTTAGGTTAATCAGCCAAAACAGTTTGTATGAGAATTTCGTGAGAGTGCTTAGGGCTTGGACGAAATTAGTGTGGTTAGGGATCTTGATTGATTGTAATCAAGCTTGATAGATAATCAATAAAGATCCGGTTTGAAAGTGATTTGCTGTTTTCTGTTTCTACTCATTCTGCTATATTCTGATCAAGAGGATTCCGCACTCTTGATTGGAAAGACAATTCTGTGAAGATCCATACGTCAAGGGGACCTACACCTGACAGATGCAAATGCTAAATATCCCACATGTTGGGGATATCTCCTTTGTGGGTTTTATAGTGGTGAGTCGGTTAATCATGACCGGCTTCCAAACCGACCCCATATGTATGACAAACATGTAAAACGACATATAAGATTATCTTAAATAATTGTCCCAAGTATAAATGGTGTCACGGCCCCTGACCAAGTTTCCCGGTTCGGATGCCGCGGGACAGAAAACTCGTGGTATTGGAGTTTAATTTGGCAGTGGATAAATTTTTCAGGATCGTTTAACCGAAATTTCTCAATTATTTTATTTCAAGTTTCGGGACAAACCCCGTAATTTACAATAAAGGAATTCCACTGGGAAACCCCTTGGTTACAAAAACATGTTTATTTATTTACTGAGCCACTTTATCCAAGCTGGTAGTGCTACACGACACTTTTCCTTGTTCACATTAAATCACCTGAAACATGTTTAAAAAAATTTTATCAGCGGGGAAATACTGGCGAGTCATTAAATTGATACAAAACGACACATTGTTATAAATTACAGTATTAAGGGTGAATACAATGTTTATATCAACCAATTACCCAAAACGGTATTTGTCACTCGACCGTATCTGTGACTATGGTCATATCACCCATTGGCTAACCCGTTGTCCAATGGTGACGGTTATCAAGTAATGTATTCAAAACCCCACATACCAGCTGTAATTGAAGATTACAAAGACTTAATCCTTGTAATTATAACTTTTGAAAACAAATAGGGTTTTGGAAACAATTTGGTAAAAAGAGAATGACTCACATTGCAAGTTTAGACAGGCAGAGTATGCCTAGTGATTTAGCCTGGTAACCTAGTTTAAAAATATAACAATGCAAACGAAACTAGGTCAGTAACTTAATTCAACATTTACGATAACTTCGCGAAATCAAAACCCTCATGACGAATGACAAAGTATAGCCTGAGTTCAGGCAGCACTTAAACATCCATCGGATCGGTTTCAATCGATCGGACATTATATCATAGCAGTGATCGAGTTATTACCCTGTTGTCGCAGCAGAGGGTCGAGACTTTGATTGTTTTTGAACGAAACATTGTATAACTCAACGTACGTAACGAATTTTAACGTCGAAACAAGACAGACATGCAAGTGCCAAACCCCTGCATTATATACTGAAATTTGGTCCCCCTAGCGTGGCGCGCCAGACCCTCCTGGTCCCTGCGCGTGGCGCGACGGCTACCCTTTTAGGATAGGGTAGCCTCGTGTCCTGTATAGCCTAAGTGAGTCAACAACTTCGAAAAATAGGTGTTTTGAAGCCGTTTTAGACGGATAATTATGATTAGGGGATACCCCCCTTGAGTTTTAGGGGGCCCTGATCCTAGTTTCGGCCGTTTTCAAAATTATGGGTCGTGCCATACCTTTTGGGGGTCTCAATTAGGGTTTCCTAATAGGCATTATAGAAATAAGAAATAATAATTTTGGTAAGAGTTGTTACTTCCTCCCCACCTTGTTTAAAATCTCGTCCTCGAGATTTACTGGAACAAGTAAGGGTATTTTTGCTTCATTTCTGATTCCAGTTCCCAAGTGTATTCCGGTCCTCTTTTCGAATCCCACTTTACTTTAACCAGCACGAATTTCTTGTGCTTGAGGTGCTTGACCTTTCTGTCTTCTATTTGGAGAGGTTTCTCAACAAACTTCAACTTTTCGTTTACCTCTATATCTTGAAGAGGTACTACCAGCGATTCATCAGATAAACACTTCTTAAGATTGGATACATGAAATACATCATGTATCCCGGCTAATTTTTCTGGTAGTTGTAAGCGATAGGCAACTGGTCCTATTCGTTGGGTAACTGTGAATGGGCCTATGTACCTTGGACTTAGCTTTCCCTTCTTGCCGAACCAAACTACTCCTTTCCAAGGAGAAACTTTCAAGAGTACCTTGTCTCCAACTTGGAATTCTAACGGCTTACGTCGATTGTCTGCATAACTCTTTTGGCAGTCTCGTGCCGTCTTCAGTCTTTCCTTGATTTGAGTTATCTTATCGGTGGTTCTTGTACAATTTCGGGTCCTGATAGTTGACTTTCTCCTATTTCTGCCCAGCATACGGGAGTTCGACACTTTCGTCCATACAGTGCTTCGAACGGGGCAGCATTGATACTTGTATGATAATTATTGTTATAGGAGAATTCTATTAGTGGTAAGTGGTCATCCCAATTTCCACCGAAATCTATTACACATGCCCTGAGCATGTCTTCTAGGGTTTGGATTGTCCTTTCACTTTGTCCATCCGTTTGGGGATGGTATGCTGTACTTAAATTTAATCGTGTCCCCATTGCTTGTTGAAAACTTGTCCAAAAATGTGAAGTGAAACGACTATCCCTATCTGATACAATGGAGAGTGGAACTCCATGTAGCGACACGACCTCGTCTACGTATAACTTAGCCAATCTTTCCATGCTAAAGGTTTCCTTCATTGGTAGGAAATGAGATGATTTGGTTAATCGATCTACAATCACCCAGATTGCATCGTTACCTTTTCTGGTCTTGGGTAATTTAGTAACAAAATCCATTGTTATTAGTTCCCATTTCCATACAGGCATTTCTAACTGTTGAAGTAAACCTGAAGGTTTCTAATGTTCTGGCTTAACTTGTGAACAAGTTAGACACTTAGAAACGTATCTAGCTATGTCCTTTTTCATTCCTATCCACCAGAAGTTATTTCTCAAATCTTGGAACATCTTATTATTACCAGGGTGCATCGTATACCTAGATTTATGGGCTTCCTCTAAAATTTTATCTCTTAAATTTCATTGCCTAGGTACCCAAATCCTTTTCTTATGGAATCTCCAAATTCCATCAGTCCCTTGCTCTAATTCTTTCATCAGTCCTTTCATTCTTTCAGCATCATCCTTGATTGTTGTTTCCTAAACGTTCTTCAGTTGTTCCATTAGATCTAATTGGAGATTTAATCTAAGAGCATGAACTCGCCTTTGCTTCTCATGGTATTTAGGACTTAGAGCATCTGCTACTACATTAGCTTTTCCTTCGTGATATTGAATATCACAGTCGTAGTCACTTAGGTGGTGTTTGTTTTTTGGAAGAAGAGCTTCCTGGCCTCTTCTGTCTGCACCGTGCAGACGCGGGAAGAGGTTTAGCCTCAGAAGAGTGTTTGTTTTTTTTTCGAGAAGTGCTTTTTACCTCTCCCCAACCTCTTTTTGGGGAAGAGAAGAGAGGTAAGCTTCTCCAAGCAGAGGTTTACCTCTTCTTGGCACCACCTCCACCTCCACCCCTGCTCCGCCCCTGCTCCGCCCCTGCTCCGCCACCACCACCACTGCTCTGCCACCACCATCATCATCATCACCACCCCTGCTCTGCCACCACCACCACTGCTCCGCCACCACCACCCCTGCTCCGCCACCATCATCATCATCATCACCACCCCTGCTCCGCCACCACCACCACTGCTCTGCCACCACCTCCGAAACCCCCACCTCCGAAACCCCCACCTCCACCTCCGAAACCCCCACCTCCGCCGAAACCCTAAATCGAAACACCCCAAAACGATCAGAAACGAAACCCCCACCTCCGCCTCCACCTCCGAAACCCCCACCTCCACCTCCGAAACCCCCACCTCCGCCGAAACCCTAAATCGAAACACCCCAAAATGATCTGTTAGAGAGAGAGTAGAGAGAGTAGAGACAGATCTGTTAGAGAGAGAGTAGAGAGAGAGTGGTGGTGATGATGGCGGTGGTGATGATGACGGTGGTGAAGTGGTGGCGGTGGTGAAGTGGTGGCGGTGATGATGATGGCGGTGGTGCAGATTGTAGAGAGAGAGTAGAGAGAGAGTAGAGAGAGATCAGTGTGTTGTGTGTGTGTGTTGGTGAAGAGGTTTTATATAAAAAAAAACAAACCCTCTTCTCCTTGCAGACTGCAGACATTTGGTCCACCTCTTCTCCTGCAGATGTCTGCAGATGTGGCCCGCAGCAGAAGAGGTTTTCGTGCAGAAAAAACAAACAGCACCTTAGAATTTCCATCCATCTTCTTTGCCTCATGTTTAATTCTTTTTGCCCAAATATGTGCCTTAAACTTTTATGATCTGTATAGACTGTAAACTTACTTCCGTACAGATAATGTCTCCAAATCTTAAGGGCAAAAATTATGGCTCCAAATTCTAAGTCATGAGTCGTATAATTATCCTCGTGCTTTTTCAACTGCCTTGATGCATACGCAATTACCTTTTTGCGTTGCATTAGTACACATCCTAACCCTAACTTAGAAGCATCGCAGAAGACTTCAAAATCTTTCATTCCGTCTAGTAAGGAAAGAATTGGGGCATTTGTTAACCTTTGCTTTAAAATCCTAAAGGCCTCTTCTTGCTTGGTCCCCATTCAAACTTAACAGTTTTACATGTTAACTTAGTTAATGGAACAGCTATCTTAGAGAAATCTCTTATGAAGCGCCTATAATATTCGGCTAACCCTAGGAAACTTTTAACTTCAGTAGCTGATTGCAGGACCTTCCAACTCATAATTGCTTCTATCTTTGAGGGATCTACGTGAATACCTTCGTGATTTACCATGTGACCTAAAAATTGCACCTCTTGTAGCCAAAATTCACATTTTGAGAATTTGGCGTAAAGCTTTTCTTTTCTTAACAAAGTTAAGAGTGCATGCAGGTGTTCACAATGCTCATCTTGGCTTTTGGAGTAAATAAGTATATCGTCGATGAAGACAATTACAAATTTATCCAAATACGATTTACAGATCCTATTCATCATGTCCATAAATGTTGCAGGAGCATTCGTTAGTCCAAATGGCATGACTGTAAACTCGTAGTGACCATACCTAGTCCTGAAAGCAGTTTTAGGTATGTCTTCTTCTTGTACTTTCAATTGATGATATCCGGAGATCAAGTCTATCTTAGAGAAATATCTAGCTCCCTGCAGTTGATCGAAAAGATCATCAATTCTAGGTAATGGGTATCGATTCTTAATTGTAACTTTATTTAATTCCCTATAATCGATACACATCCGCATTGAACCATCCTTCTTTTTCACGAACAACACTGGTGCTCCCCAAGGGGATGAACTAGATTGTATAAATCCTTTGCTTAGCAATTCATCTAACTGCTTCTTCAGTTCTAACATTTCCGTGGGTGCTAATCGATAAGGTGCCTTAGCTATTGGTGTAGTTCCAGGAATCAGATGAATTCTAAACTCTACTTCTCTATTGGGTGGTAATCCTGGTAGCTCTTCTGGGAATACATCTGAGTATTCTAACACTACTGGGATTTCCTTAAGTTCCTTACTTTTAGGGTTAATGATTACTGAAATCATATACACTATTCCTTGTTTTCGTTCATAACTAGCAACTTTCATTACTGAAATGAACTTCATTGGTTTACGCGGCTGATCTCCTGAAATCACAATTACTTCTCCTACTGGTGTATGAATTTCTATGGAATTCTTATCACAGAGGATTCGAGCATGGTTGGCTACTAACCAATCCATTCCTAACACAACATCGAATCCAGCTAAATTTATAGGTAGCAGGTTTGCAGAAAATTTATGGCCTGAGAGTTCTATCTTTCCTTCTTGCCAAACCTTATCTATGTTAACAGAATTTCCATCTGCCGTTTCTACCATATAAATCTGCCTAAGTTTGATTAAAGGTTGCTTAAGAGCTTGGCAAAATGAAGTATTTATAAAACTTTGGTTTGCACCAGAGTCAAATAATACTTTTGCTTAAACGTTATGTACAAGAAACGTACCAGCTATCACATCTGGAATCAGATCCGCTTCCTGTGTAGTCAGTTGGAAGGCTCTTGCATTCTTCTTATTAGTTCCTTCAGCAGGTTTGGCCTTGTTATCAGCTGGTTTGACCAATTTTGGGCGTTCTGGTCTAAAATGCCCAGCTTCTCCGCAATTGAAGCAAATCGTTGATTTCTTCCTGCACTCTTCCCCTCGGTGCCCGGGTGCCTTGTAGAAATTACACTTCTCTTGACATTTACCAAAATGTTTCTTTCGACAGCTTCTGCAGAATGGAGGTGTGGAAGATTGCCCAGTTCCCTTTTTCTTGAAAGTACTATTAGTATTATTCCCACGGAACCCTTGGGTAATCTTTTGAGCCAATTCCTTTTTCCTATTTTCTTCTCTCGCGCGCACCAGTCCGTCAGTCAAGGTGTTGGCCAATTCGACCGCATCGTCTATAGTGCGGGGTCTCGCAGCTTTGACGATGTCGCGAATCTCGCTAATTAAACCCCAAATATAGCGAGAAATAAGCACCGATTCTGGCGAGGCCAGAGTTGGTACAATTCTGGCATACTCGAAGAATTTCGAAGTATACCCTCGACAATCAACATCCACCATCCGGTGGTTCAGGAACTTATTTATCATTTGTTCCTTTTCATAGGAGGGACAAAACTTTCTTTCCACCAATTCCTTGAATTCCTCCCAGCTCATGGCATAAGCCACGTCACTTCCCTTGCCTTACAGCACTGTGTTCCACCATTCTAACGCCTCTTCCTTGAAAAGGTGGGATGCATACATAACCTTGTCTTCCTCTGCGCATTTACTGATTTTAATTACTGCTTCGGTCTTTTCTAACCAACGCAGTGCGGCAGTTGCCCTTCATTACCTCAAATTCGACTGGCTTACATGCAAGAAATTCTTTATAAGTGCAACCATGTGTTGCAACTTTCATTTTCTTAAGTATTGGGGCTTGAACCACATTATTATCATTATTGTCGCCTCCATTAACACTGTTACTAAAATTATCGTCGCAAGTGCGTTTACTATGGTTGGCTTGGGAAGGTTCAGCAGGATTCTTAACGGCAGCAACAATTGCCGGGATAGCATTGGCTATTCCCTGAGCAACAATATTTTCTATATCTTGCCTATTAAGAAAATGATCTTCATTATTTTGTTCGGATTGGTTAACTTCGTTTTCCAGTTGGTTTTCTGCATTTTCAATCTGAATCATTATCAATATTTATATTACTGTCACAGAGTGGATAACAATCAAACACAATAAAGCAATCACATATAATCACGTCAACACATATAGCCAAAATCGTCGTCCTTGAGACATTATATTTTTATATATTATTATGCATTAGTACAAACCATATATTTTACAGATACGTTATTTTAATATTATATATATATATATATAGGGTGGGGTTCGGCTACAAAGTCCATCTTTCCTACAAAGTGTACAAAGTCATAAAACACCACAATTTCAGCCAAAAAACACACTCAAAACCCACAAATAACAGAATGAAGACCACTAAAACATAATATTCAAATCCTAACATTCCATAAAAACTTCAAACACACCATCGTAGAACTATGCATATAAAACACAACATGATAATTAACATAAAACACACTAATATTAGTCATTCGATAATCAAAGGCTTATCATTCAAAACACAACACAAGACCCCCAAATATGGCGTTTTAGTAATCTTCACTTTGTTATTGGTGGGTTTTGAGTGTGTTTTATGGTTGACATTACGGTGTTTTATGACTTTTTACACTTTGTAGGAAAAATGAACTTTGTAGCCAACTCCTAGCCTATATATATATATATATATATATATATATATATACACATATTATTATTATTATACAAAAACATTTTAACTTCAGTTAACTGGCTTCTCAGAAACGACGCTCCCTCTCGTCGTACTTCCATGTAATATTTTCCCCCACTTCCCGAATCCGATTTCCCGCATCCACCAGTTCCTCGCCGTAGCAGCGTAATTCGGCAACGTTTTTCGAGCTCATAGGTGGGAATGGTGCAGGTTCAGGATCAAACTGGGGAAAGTAAACATTGGGGTTATTCATTAAGTTCTGAAAATGCCAGTCGCTCGTCCACCATTCTTCCAATTGCCCTGTAAAAGGTTGAGGGTTGACAATAGGGTCCGGAATAGCAGGTTCCAAATTAATTGGAAGTTGTGATTGGGCTGGGAAATTGAAAAGGGTTTCGTCAGCCGGTCCGATGAGGTCACAATTCGCCAGTTTCCTATCAAGTTCTTCCCAAGGTGGCATCTCCTGGGCTTGACCGGAACTCTCCTCTAGTTCCTTTCCTTTTCATTTGTCTTTTGGATCCTCTAACTTTTTCACCTTTTGGGCAGCTGGCTTCTTCCTTCGTCCGCGTTTCCAGTCTAGGAGTCTTCTCCTCTTTTTAGGATTGGGTTTCTCCTGGGGCTGGGCCTGGAATACTAGTGGCTCCTCAGTATCCGCTTGATAGTCGGATTGGGTTCCTGTTGTATCCATATCGGTTGTATGGATGGTAAAGTTTCGGAGTGCTTCCGATAGTTAATTCATGCTGTTAGCACACATGAAGAAACACTCAAAATTTCAAATTAAAATTTTATTTATTTGCAAATTAAATTTTCACAGAAATCACAAAATGGCAATCTGAAAAATTAAGTATTTCTAAATACTTAATTGGCTTAAATCAGTGGCTCTGATACCATCTTTTTCTGTCACGGCCCCCGACCCAGTTTCCCAATTCGGATGTCGCGGGACAGAAAACCCGTGGTATTGGAGTTTAATTTGGCAGCGGATAAATTTTCCAGTATCGTTTAACCGAAATTTCTCAATTATTTTATTTCAAGTTTCGGGACAAACCCCATAATTTACAATAAAGGAATTCCACCGGGAAACCCCTTGGTTACAAAAACATGTTTATTTATTTACTGAGCCACTTTATCCAAGCTGGTAGTGCTACACGGCACTTTTCCTTGTTCACATTAAATCACCTGAAACATGTTTAAAAAGATTTTATCAGCGGGAAATACTAGCGAGTCATTAAATTGATACAAAACGACACATTGTTATAAATTACAATATTAAGGGCGATTACAATGTTTATATCAACCAATTACCCAAACGGTATTTGTCACTCGATCGTATCTATGACTATGGTCATATCACCCATTGGCTAACCCGTTGTCCAATGGTGACGGTTATCAAGCAATGTATACAAAACCCCACATACCGGCTGTAATTGAAGATTACAAAGACTTAATCCTGTAATTATAACTTTTGAAAACAAATAGGGTTTTGGAAATAATTTGGTAAAAAGAGAATGACTCACATTGCAAGTTTAGACAGGCAGAGTATGCCTACTGATTTAGCATGGTAACCTAGTTTAAAATATAACAATGCAAACGAAACTAGGTCAGTAACTTAATTCAACATTTACGATAACTTCACGAAATCAAAACCCTCACGACGAATGACAAAGTATAGCCCGAGTTCAGGCAGCACTTAAACATCCATCGGATCGGTTTCAATCGATCGGACATTATATCATAGCAGTGATCGAGTTATTACCCTGTTGTCGCAGCAGAGGGTCGAGACTTTGATTGTTTTTGAACGAAACAGTGTATAACTCAACGTACGTAACGAATTTTAACGTCAAAACAAGACGGACATGCAAGTGCCAAACCCCTGCATTATATACTGAAATTGGTCCCCCTCGCGTGGCGCGCCAGACCCTCCTGGTCCCTGCGCGTGGCACGACGGCTACCCTTTTAGGATAGGGTAGCCTCGTGTCCTGTATAGCCTAAGTGAGTCAACAACTTCGAAAAATACGTGTTTTGAAGCCGTTTTATACGGATAATTATGATTAGGGGATACCCCCCTTGAGTTTTAGGGGGGCCTGATCCTAGTTTCGGCCGTTTTAAAAATTATGGGTCGTGCCATACCTTTTGGGGTCTATATTAGGGTTTCCTAATAGGCATTATAGAAATAAGAAATAATAATATTGGCAAGAGTTGTTACAGATGGTTTGTGCCTTGTGCACTTAAATCAATTTTCATAAACACTTTTCAAATGAGTCGGTTAATTGTATTTACCAGTGTAAACTGGCGTATTTTCCATAGACTAAGTGACAGGTACCTCACGTAATTAGGCTGGAGCTACTTGGTGTCAAATAAGAGGATCTTGCAAATCCTTAGATGCCTAGAGTCTGTTATTTCAGTTTCTTGTATTTTATTTTATGATCCGCCTGTGGATCTCTATTACAACCAAGTCTGTATATTCTTTTATTTGGACACTCGGACACTATGGTTTGTAATAGTAATTATTCATCAAGCCTTACGCTGTGCTATTGTATTGTGTATATTGACTATGATGATATAAACTACGTCACGATACTCCTCACCGTGCCCACCGGTAATATGTGGAAATATCGGGGTGTGACACAAATCTATCCTTGTTGATTCCGTTCTTCTCGATTGCCTTCTTACTCTTAACGAGCACGTTTTCACCATTGACCTTATACCCATGCAACTAGGTAGTTTCGACATCATCGTAGGCATGGATTGGCTTCGCAAGAACCATGCTGAAGTCGTTTGCCACGAGAAGTACGTTCGTTTACCTCTCCCGTCTGGCGACGTTTTACACGTTTATGGAGACCGACCTTCGAAAGGACAGAAATTGATGTCCTGCACACAAGCGAATAGATACTTACGCAAGCAGTATTTTGCCTTTTTAGCCCACGTTGTGGAAGAAAAGGGCAAGGGAAAAAGCGTAAGTGATGTTCCAGTGGTGTGCGACTTCCCTGACGTCTTTCCTGAAGATTTACCTGGTCCTCCTCCATCTCGATCTGTTGACTTTCGTATTGACCTCGTACCTGGATCGACTCCTGTTGCAAAAGCACCTTATCGTCTGGCACCCTCTGAGATGTAAGAATTATCTACGCAACTTCAAGAACTTCTCGATAAGGGCTTCATTCGTCCAAGTACCTCACCATGGGGTGCTCCTGTGCTTTTCGTCAAGAAGAAGGATGGCTCGTTCTGCATGTGCATCGACTATTATGAGCTTAACAAACTCACCATCAAGAATCGTTATCCTCTTCCGCGCATTGATGATCTCTTTGACCAACTTCAAGGCGCTACTTGCTTCTCCAAAATCGATCTTCGATCTGGTTATCACCAGCTTCGTGTTCTCGAAGAGGACATTCCCAAAACCGCATTTCGCACTCGCTATGGACACTACGAGTTCGTGGTTATTCCTTTAGGTTTGACCAACGCACCCGCTGTGTTCATGGATCTCATGAATCGCGCTTGTAACCTTATCTGGATCATTTCGTAATCGTCTTTAATGATGATATCCTCATTTATTCTAAATCTCAAGCTGATCACGAACGTCATCTACGTCTTATACTCGAGCTCTTACGTGTCGAAGGTCTCTACGTGAAGTTTTCCAAATGCGAGTTCTGGATCAAAGAAGTCCAATTCCTTGGACACGTCGTTAGTGAAAAAGGAATTCATGTTGACCCTTCCAAAATCGAAGCAGTGAAGAATTGGACCGCGCCAAAAACTCCTTCTGAAATTCGTTCTTTCTTAGGATTGGCAGGTTATTACAGCCAATTCATCTCGAACTTTTCGAAAACCGTCGTTCCTCTCACTTCGTTGACTCAAAAAGAGAAACCTTTTGCTTGGGGTCCTGAGCAGGAGGAATCTTTTCAAACTCTTAAGAATTTGCTTTGTAACACTCCTATTCTTGCTCTCCCCGATGGGAATGACGATTTCGTAGTATATTGCGATGGCTCGAATCGTGGTCTTGGTTGTGTCCTCATGCAACGAGACAAGGTCATCGCTTATGCCTCTCATCAACTCAAGATACATAAGAAAAACTATACTACCCACGACCTCGAGCTTGGCGCAGTTGTTTTTGCGTTAAAGATTTGGCGACACTACCTATATGGTACGAGGTGTGTGGTTTTCACTGACCATAAGAGCCTACAACACATATTTAACCAAAAGGAGCTTAATATGCGTCAGCGACGTTGGGTGGAATTACTTAACGACTACGACTGTGAGATTCGCTACCATCCTGGTAAAGCGAATGTCGTGGCCAATGCACTTAGTCGTAAGACTCATGTTAGTAGCATTCGTTGTTTTTAAGTTTCTAGCGATCTTCACTCTTGTATTCTTGAAGCGCAATACTTATACGCCAAGGAAAGTAGTCTAATCGTCGAAATTCGTGGTGCTTCTATCGACCAACTTGAGACCAAATCTGATGGACTTCAATACTATCTCGATCGCATCTGGGTGCCAGATCACAATAATCTTCGTGTACTCATCATGAACGAGGCACACAAATCCAAGTACTCGATTCATCCTGGTGCTTACAAGATGTACCATAATCTACGTACATCCTATTGGGGCCTGGTATGAAGAGAGACATTGCCACGTATGTTTCTAAGTGCCACACCTATTCGAAAGTCAAAGCCGAGCATCAACGACCTTCTGGTCTACTTGAACAACCTGAAATCCCCGTTTCTAAGTGGGATAGCATCGCTATGGACTTCATAACCAAACTCCCTCGTACACCTTATGGTCACCATAGTATTTGGGTAATCATCGACCGTCTAACCAAGTCCGCTCATTTTCTTTCTATTCGTGAAGATTTCAAGGTTGAACGACTTGCTCGACTCTACACTGACGAAATCATATGCCGTCATGGTATTCCTCTTGACATTATTTCCGATCGTGATGGTCGTTTCACTTCGCGTCTTTGGCAAACTTTTCAGTCCGCTATTGGTTCTCATTTGAATCTTAGTACAGCCTTTCATCCTCAAACGGATGGACGGACTGAACGTACTATCCAAACCCTAGAGGACATGCTCCGTTCTTGTGTCATCGACTTTGGTGGTAATTGGCATGTGCATTTACCCTTGATCGAATTCTCGTACAACAATAGCTACTACTCCAGTATTCAAATGGCTCCTTTTGAGGCATTGTATGGTCGCAAATGTCGATCTCCTATTAGTTGGCATGAGATTGGTGACAAACAATTCGCTGTCCTTGAGCTCATACAAGAAACAACGGATAAGATTCTTCAAATCCGTGACAATATACTCAGGGTTAGAAGTCGACAAAAGAGCTACGCTGACAAAAGACGTAAACCATTGGAGTATAATTTGGTGATCATGTTCTACTCAAGGTATCTCCTTGGAAAGGAGTGGCTCGTTTTGGTAAAAACGGAAAACTTGGCCCTCCCTATGTTGGTCCTTTCAAGATACTCGAGAGGATTGGCAAGGTGGCTTATCAACTCGATTTACCTCAAGAACTCAACAACGTGCATCCAACATTTCATGTCTCGAATCTCAAAAGGTGTCTAGCTGAAGAAGGACTCCAAGTTCCTCTCAAAGATCTCCAAATCAATGACACTTTGCATTTTGTAGAGAAACCCGTCGAAATCATGGACCGAGGTGTCAAGAAACTGAGGAGCAGTCGAATTCCTATCGTCAAGGTTCAATGGGAAGGAAAACGTGGTGCCGAATTTACTTGGGAACTCGAGAGTGATGTGAAGACCAAGTATCCGCATCTTTTCGTTACTTCTTTCTAAATTTCGGGACGAAATTTCCTAAAGGAGGGGAGACTGTAACGCCCTGCTTTTTCATACGCCCTATATTTGGAAACCCTTGCTTGTAACTCTATTTTTGGAAACTTTGTATTCTTGTAATCGACCTTTCGTTGTAATCGATGTAAAATCCGAAACTTGAATTATAATAAAATTCGCATTTTTGTTACACTTATGTTATATACGTTTCATACATGTTCATACATTCAAAAACATTATTCATGCGATATTTATTCTCAAGTTGTGCAAAATATGACAAACTAGTAAACTTGTGCACTATATGCTAAATTACGCAAATTCAATACTAATTCTCAAAAATAAACATAATTATACTTGTTTTATGTTTGGTTTATGATTCATTTACATAACATGCCTTGAATTATGTTTATCATGCCTAAAACATCCTAATTGCACCTTAAAACATCAAACCATGGAAGTCTAGTGTAAGGACTCTCAAAAATGTCCCAAATCGACCCGTAAGTGAAAACCCGGACCCCTGAAACTCTACTGTGCATGAAAAACCAAGAAAACAAAGTTTTTGAGTTTCAGGCGGGCCGCGTAAGGGTTAGCTTAGCCTTACGCAGGCCGCGTCAAAGCTGGGTTGACCGGATAAGCATGTCGGGCCACGCGTCGCACACGTGGCAGGCCTATGTGTGACACGCTAGCCCTAGTCTACGATTAGGAGGCCCTCGCGGGCCGCGTAAGGATTGGCTGAAGGTTCACGCGGGCCGCGTGAGACCCATATTTCAGCTATAAATAGCTTGGATCAGGAGCTTTCATTCTGTGTTGAAATCAACTTTCAAAAACGAAAGTATACTGTCCAAAAGTCGAATTCACTTTCAAAATTAGCAAGACGCTGCTACGATACCGGGTATTAACTCGATCGCTGCTACGATTCAATGTCCGATCGATTGAAACTATCCGATGGATGTTTAAGTGCTGCCCACATTAGGGTCATACTTTGTCATTAGTCGTGAATTCGACGGATGTTTAAGTATAGTACTTTGTCATTCATTGTGAGGGTTTTAATCTCGTGAGTTATCGTAAATGCTGTATTAGTTACTGACCTAGTTCGTGTGCATTGTTATTTAAATTAGGTTACAAGGCTAATCAGTAGGCTAAATTCTGCCCGTATAAATCTACAAAGTGAGTCATTCTCTTTTATTAAAAGTATTTTACAATACTCCATTTTCAAATATTATAATTACGGGGATTAAGTCATGGTTATCTTGAATCACTGGCTAATTGGGGTACTATGCACATTACTAATTTCTCACTGTTAGGCTAATAAATCCTAACAGTGATAATCATCACTACTTGGGGAAAGACCCAATAGTGGTATGACCATCGTCACCAGGTGACACGGCGCCAGATAAAAATAAGATAGAAGCCATTGTAATCGCTTTTATGCTGTAATTTATAACTATGTGTCATTTTATCAAATTGATTGACTCGCCAGCATTTCCCCGCTGATAAAATATTTTTAAAACATGTTTCAGACGACCTGCTGTAAATCAAGGAAAACGTGCTACGGAGCACTAACAAGCTTGAAGAGGTGGCTCAGTTAAAATGAATAAACATGTTTTATAAATCAGGGAATTTAATTATGAAATTTCTCTATTGTAAATTACGGGGTGTATCCCGAATTATGAAATAAAATAATCAGGCATTTCAAGTTTTAAAAGATCCTGTTAAATCTTCCGCTGTAGCATCAATTAAATACCACGGGTTCCTGTCCCGCGGCTCCTGACCGGGTCAAACCGGGGCTGGGGCCGTGACAGGAAAATGTGGTATCAGAGCCACTGATTTAAGCCTATTAAGTATTTAAAATACTTAATTTTCCTGATTATCGTCTTGTGATTATGTATTTAACTGACTATTTGATTAGTTACAGTATGGGTAAGCAAAGAATTTCGGATATCTATCTTAAATTAGATAGTTCACCGAAAAATAAGGGAACTTCATTCCAATCAAATTCCTCAAGATACTCAGCAGACACTGAGGAGGGAATATTTGTTCGTAAGGCACAGTATGAGAAACCACTTACCCCTAATAAAAGAAGTTTGATTATTAGGAAAAGTCAAGAGAAAATGAGGAAGTCACAACCAAAAGGAATGATGATCAATAAGGAAACTCAGGAAATAGACACTAAACCACCATGGGAAGATGAATTAGATGAAAAATGGGCAAATCTCTACATGTTAGCTACTACAGCAGTAAATGTTAACTTATAGTTAAATCACCAAACTAGTACCATCACCTATGCTACCTACAAGCCAGAAACTTTAATCTACTAAATAATCACTAGTATATTTCAAATTTTAGTTGTAATAAATATATGTTGTTTCAATAAATGGTTTGTATAAATTAGATAATTATAACTAATATTTAAATTTTCTAATTTCCATTATGTAATTATGTGAAAATTTAAGTTACAAAATTTTAACCTAGATTTTTGTGTGTTTCTTCCTAACTGCTAAACAGCATGAATGAATTATCTGAAGCCCTTCAGAATCTCAATCTCTATCCTGTTAATGTGGAAGTTTCCAAAGATTTTACCGGGTATTGTGCTGACATAGAAGAACCTATGGAATTTCAAACCCAACCTCCGGAGAAACCCAAACCCAAGAAGAGAAGAAGAATTGTGGGCTGGAGGCGTGTGCGCAGGAGGAAACCAGCGACACAGAAAGTTGTAAAGACGGAGGATCTCAAAGGTAAAGGCAAGGTCATAGAGATTGGAGAAAGTTCTAGGCAAAATCAGGAGATGTCACCCTGGGAGGAGTTAGATCATAAACTGGCACTTAGTGACCTCATCGGACCTGCGGGTGAAAATCTTTTTAATTACCCAGCAGAAGCACAACTTCCAGTTGACCTAGAGCCTGAAATCCCAGATCCTATTATCCACACCCAACCTCTACATGCAGAGTTAGAAGAATGGTGGACCACCGACTGGCAGTTCCAGAATCTCCTAAATAACCCTGATAGGCTGATACCTTTTTCCCTCAATTCGACCCAGAACCTCCACTACACCCACCTATGAGCATGGAAAATCTGGCTGAACTCCGCCATTTTGGCGAGGAGCTGGTGGATGCAGGGAACAGAATCCGAGAGGTAGGAGAGAGGATCTCCTGGAAATACGACGAAAGGGAACGTCGTTTCTGATATGCAAGTTGACTAAAGTAGTGGGGTTGCAGGACAATGTGTGTAATAATAATAATATATTATAATAAAATATAATTATGTGAAATACTTAAAAAATAAAAATTTGTAAAATAACCAGTTTGTACGGATGCCTAATATATATATATAAAATAATCGAAAGTTGAAAAAAAAATCGACAATTTTGGCTATACTTGTTAACGTGATTATGTGCAATTATTTTGTTATGTTTGGTTATTAATAATTTTATACTAATCACTTATATAAATTAATTACCAGATGGCAAACGCTGGTAATGAACAAGTTAACGAGGGTAACCAATCTGAGCAAAATCAAGAGGATCAATTTCTGAATAGGCAAGATATTGAAAATATCGTTGTTCAGGGAATAGCCAATGCTATTCCAGCAATACTTGCTGCGGCTCGAAATCCAATTGAACCTCAACAAATTATTCCTAGCAAACGTACACATGGTGACAATTTCAGTAATAGTGTAAACGGAGGCGGCAATCATACTAATAACGACAACAATGGAATGCAAGCTCCGCTCCTTAAGAAAATGAAAGCTGCAACACCTGGTTGCACTTATAAGGAATTTCTTGCCTGTAAACCAGCTGAATTTGCAGGCAACGAAGGGGCGACTGCGGCCCTGCGTTGGTTGGAGAAAACCGAAGCAGTAATTATGATAAGTAAATGTGTTGAGGAAGACAAGGTTATGTATGCGTCACATCTTTTTAAAGAAGGGGCGCTAGAATGGTGGAATACGGTACTTCAAGCCAAAGGAAGAAATATGGCCTATGCCATGAGTTGGGAAGAATTTCAGCAGCTAGTGGAAAGAAAATTCTGCCCTAAATACGAAAAGGAATAAATGGCGAATATATTCCTAAACCACCGGATGGTGAATGTAGACTGTCGAGGGTATACTTCGACATTCTTCGAGTATGCGAGAGTGGTACCAACCCTGGCTTCGCCAAAACCGGTACTTATTTCCCGTTATATTTGGGGATTGATTGGCGAAATCTGTGATATCGTCAAGGCTGCGAGACCTCGCACTATTGACGATGCAGTGGAATTAGCTAACACCCTAACGGACGGGCTGGTACGCACAATAGAAGAAAACCGGAAAAAGGAAGTGGCCCAAAAGATTACCCAGGGATTCCGTATGGGTAATCGTAGTAATTTCAAGAGAAAGGGAACTGGGCAATCTTCCACTGTTCCATTTTGCAATGCCTGCAAAAGGAAGCATTTTGGAAGATGCAAAGGATATTGCAAATTCTGCAAAATCCCGAGGCATCAAGAAGAAGACTGCAGGAAGAAGAAAGCAACAGTCAGCTACAACTGTGGAGAAGCTGGACACTTCAGGCCAGACTGTCCAAAACTGGTCAAACCAGCCGATAACAAAGCCAAACCTGCAGAAGGAACTACCAAAAAGAATGCAAGAGCCTTCCAGTTGACTACTCAGGAAGCAGAACTAATTCCTGACGTAATAGCTGGCACGTTCCTAGTTCACGACGTTTATGCAAAAGTATTATTTGACTCTGGTGCAAACCAAAGTTTTATAAATACTTCATTCTGCCAAGCTCTTAACTTACCTTTAACCAACCTTAGGCAGATTTTTACAGTCGAAACGGTAGATGGGAATTCTGTTAAAATAAATAAGGTTGTGCGAGAAGGAAAGATAGAACTTTTAGGTCATAAATTTTCGGCAAACCTGTTACCTATGAATTTAGCCGGATTTGATGTTGTGTTAGGAATGGATTGGCTAGTAGCCAATCATGCTCGAATTCTTTGTGATAAGAATTCCATAGAAATTCATACACTCACGGGAGAATTAGTGGTGATTACAGGAGATAAGCCACGAAAGCCAATGAAATTCATTTTAGTAATGAAATTGGCCAGTTATTCAAGAAAACAAGAAATGGTGTATATGATTTCAGTAATCATTAACACTAAGAGTAAGGAAGTTAAGAAAATTCCAGTAGTATCAGAATACCCAGAGGTATTCCCAGAAGAACTACCTGGATTACCACCTGATAGGGAAGTAGAATTTAGAATTCATCTAATTCCTGGAACTACATCGATAGCCAAGGCACCTTATCGGTTAGCACCCACAGAAATGCTAGATTGAAAAAGCAATGATGAATTACTGAGCAAATGATTTATAGAACCTAGTTCATCCCCGTGGGGAGCTCCAATGTTGTTTGTGAAAAAGAAAGATGGTTCGATGCGAATGTGTATCGATTATAGAGAATTGAATAAAGTTACAATTAAGAATCGATACCCATTGCCTAGGATTGATGATCTTTTTGATCAATTACAAGGAGCTAGATACTTTTCTAAGATAGACTTACGCTCAGGATATCATCAATTGAAGGTACAAGAAGAAGACATACCTAAAACTGCTTCTAGAACTAGGTATGGTCATTATGAGTTTACAGTCATGCCCTTTGGGTTAACAAATGCTCCTGCAGCATTTATGGACATGATGAATAGGATCTGTAAACCGTACTTGGATAAATTTGTAATTGTCTTCATCGACGATATACTTATTTATTCCAAAAGTCAGGAGGAGCATTGTGAGCACATGCATGCACTCTTAACATTGTTAAGAAAGGAACAACTTTATGCCAAATTCTCGAAGTGTGAATTTTGGCTACAAGAAGTACAATTTTTAGGTCACCTGGTGAATCACGAAGGTATTCACGTAGATCCTGCTAAAATAGAAGCAATCACCAAATGGAAGGTCCCGCAGTCAGCTATGGAAATTAGAAGTTTTGTAGGGTTAGCTGGATACTATAGACGGTTCATTAAGGATTTTTCCAAGATAGTCGTACCATTAACTAAGCTAACCTGTAAAGCAGTTAAGTTTGAATGGGGACCTAGGCAAGAAGAAGCCTTTAGGATTTTAAAACAGAAATTAACAAACGCTCCAATTCTTGCCTTACCAGAAGGAACATAAGATTTTGAAGTATATTGTGATGCTTCTAAGCTAGGATTAGGATGTGTGTTAATGCAACGCAAAAAGGTAATTGCATATGCATCAAGGCAATTGAAAAAGCATGAGGAAAACTATACGACTCATGACTTAGAATTGGGAGCCATAATTTTTGCCCTTAAGATTTGGAGACACTATTTGTATGGAAGTAAGTTTACTGTCTATACAGACCATAAAGGCTTAAGATACATATTTGGGCAAAAAGAATTAAACATGAGGCAAAGGAGATGGATGGAAATCCTAAGTGACTGCGACTGTGATATTCAATATCACGAAAGAAAAGCAAACGTAGTTGCTGATGCTTTAAGTCGTAAGTATCATGAGAAACAACGACGAGTTCGTGCTCTTAGATTAAATCTACAGTTAGATTTAATGGAACAACTGAAAAACATTCAAGAAACAGCAATAAAGGATAATGCTGAAGGAATTAAAGGACTAATAAAGGAATTAGAACAAGGAAGTGATGGAATATGGAGATTCCACAAGAAAAGGATTTGGGTACCTAAGCAAGGAGAATTAAGAAATAAGATTTTAGAAGAAGCCCATAAATCTAGATATACCATGCATCCTGGTAACAATAGGATGTACCAAGATTTAAGAAATTATTTCTGGTGGATAGGAATGAAAAAGGATATAGCTATATATAATTCTAAGTGTCTTACTTGTTCATAAGTTAAGGCAGAACACCAGAAACCCTCAGGTTTACTACAACAATTAGAAATGCCTGTATGGAAATGGGAGCTCATAACAATGGACTTTGTTACTAAGTTACCCAAGACCAGAAGAGGTAATGACGCGATTTGGGTAATTATGGATCAATTAACCAAATCAGCTCATTTTCTACCCGTGAAAGAAACCTTTAGCATGGAAAGGTTAGCCAAGTTGTACGTAGACGAGGTAGTATCCTTACATGGAGTTCCACTCTCCATTGTATCGGATAGAGATAGTCGTTTCACTTCCCATTTCTGGACAAGTTTCCAAGAAGCTATGGGAACCCGACTAAATCTAAGTACTGCATATCATCCTTAGGCAGACGGACAAAGTGAAAGGACGATCCAAACCCTGGAAGACATGCTTAGGGCATGTGTGATAGATTTTGGTGGAAACTGGGATGATCACCTACCTTTAATTGAATTCTCCTATAACAATAGTTATCATTCAAGCATTGAAGCTGCCCCGTTCGAAGCACTATACGGATGTAAGTGTAGAACTCCAGTTTGTTGGGCAGAAATAGGAGAAAGCCAATTATCAGGTCCCGAGATTGTGCAAGAAACTACCGACAAGATCACTCAAATCAAGGAAAGATTAAAGACGGCTCGTGATCGCCAGAAGAATTATGCAGATAATCGACGCAGACCGTTAGAATTTCAAATCGAAGACAAGGTTCTCTTGAAGGTCTCTCCTTGGAAAGGAGTAGTTCGCTTTGGTAAGAAAGGAAAGCTAAGTCCAAGATACGTAGGACCATTTCCAGTAGTCCAACGTATAGGACCAGTTGCTTATCGCTTACAACTACCAGAGGAGCTAGCTGGAGTACATGATGTATTTCATGTATCCAACCTAAAGAAATGTCTATCGGACGAATCATTAGTAGTCCCTATTCAAGACATCCAAGTAAATGAAAAGTTGAAATTCGTGGAAAAACCACTTCAGATAGAAGACAGAAAGATCAAGTTTCTCAAACACAAAAGACTAGTATTAGTCAAAGTCAAATGGGATTCAAAGAGAGGACCCGAATATACTTGGGAGCTGGAATCAGAGATGAAACGAAAATATCCTCACTTATTTCAGTAAATCTCGAGGACGAGATTTTAAATAAGGTGGGGAGGATGTAAGGACTCTCAAAAATGTCCCAAATCGACCCGTAAGTGAAAACCCAGACCCCTGAAACTCTACTGTGCATGAAAAACCAAGAAAACAAAGTTTTTGAGTTTTAGGCGGGCCGCGTAAGGGTTAGCTTAGCCTTACGCAGGCCGCGTCAAAGCTGGGTTGACCGGATAAGCATGCCGGACCACGCGTCGCACACGTGGAAGGCCTATGTGTGACACGCTAGCCCTAGTCTACGATTAGGAGGTCCTTGCGGGCTGCGTAAGGATTGGCTGAAGGTTCACGCGGGCCGCGTGAGACCCATATTTCAGCTATAAATAGCTTGGATCAGGAGCTTTCATTCTGTGTCGAAATCAACTTTCAAAAACGAAAGTATACTGTCCAAAAGTCGAATTCACTTTCAAAATTAGCAAGACGCTGCTACGATACCGGGTATTAACTCGATCGCTGCTACGATTCAATGTCCGATCGATTGAAACTATCCGATGGATATTTAAGTGCTACCCACATTAGAGCCATACTTTGTCATTAGTCGTGAATTCGACGGATGTTTAAGTATAGCACTTTGTCATTCGTTGTGAGGGTTTTAATCTCGTGAGTTATCGTAAATGTTGTATTAGTTACTGACCTAGTTCGTGTGCATTGTTATTTAAATTAGGTTACAAGGCTAATCAGTAGGCTAAATTATGCCCGTATAAATCTACAAAGTGAGTCATTCTCTTTTATTAAAAGTATTTTACAATACTCCATTTTCAAATATTATAATTACGGGGATTAAGTCATGGTTATCTTGAATCACTGGCTAATTGGGGTATTGTGCACATTACTAATTTCTCACTGTTAGGCTAATAAATCCTAACAATGATAATCATCACTACTTGGGGAAAGACCCAAAAGTGGTATGACCATCGTCACCAGGTGACACGGCGCCAGATAAAAATAAGATAGAAGCCATTGTAATCGCTCTTATGCTGTAATTTATAACTATGTGTCATTTTATCAAATTGATTGACTCACCAGCATTTCCCCGCTGATAAAATATTTTTAAAACATGTTTCAGGCGACCTGCTGTAAATCAAGGAAAACGTGCTACGGAGCACTAACAAGCTTGAAGAGGTGGCTCAGTTAAAATGAATAAACATGTTTTATAAATCAGGGAATTTAATTATGAAATTCCTCTATTGTAAATTACGGGGTTTATCCCGAATTATGAAATAAAATAATCGGGCATTTCAAGTTTTAAAAGATCCTATTAAATCTTCCGCTGTAGCATCAATTAAATACCACGGGTTCCTGTCCCGCGGCTCATGACCGGGTCAAACCGGGGATGGGGTCGTGACATCTAGGGGCTGAAATATAAAAATAGCAAACTTTTGCCTCGAACCTTCCTCTCACCGGCCGTGACCTGTCCCTAGGGGGTCTTCGTGGGCCGCGAGGCCGTCTGGCCGAGACAAACTTCATCAGCTCGCATTTTGGGAGTGATTTTGTGTTTAGTTTGAGTTTAAACTTGTAATCTTGCATTTAATACACACCAAACCCAACCCTAAACACTTCCCTTTAAGAACCAAGCATTCTCCAAGCTTTTTCCACTTTACAACACTCTCAAAACACTCTCAAATCTCTCTGAAAGCTGCTGTTAATCAGAAGTGTGATCAGATTCATAACAAGTTCTTCAAGTGAGCATATGTCACTCATTACTTAGTCTTTTGTTGTGATTCTTTTTCATACTCACTTGGATTGACTTTAGGAACATTTCCACAGGTTTTCCATGGAAAACCAAGGTCTGGAATGTCACCAAAAAGGCTCCAAAGTGAACTGAACTTTTTGTTTTTGATTTAAACTTTGTTAATCTTAGTTAAACTTGAGTTATCTCATCTCACTCCTATGTCCTTATGCTCATAGTCAATTGAATGGTTAGTTGGGGTTAAAAACAAGGTTGAGACATGTAAAATCAGAGGTTAAAACCTCATAAACTTATTGTTTTTGTTAGGGTTTAACCCACAAGTAGTGTTCAAGCTTGAAGCTTGATGTTTGTGTGATTATAGGATCTGGTTATCCTACTTGAAAATCCACACATTGCTTGATGTTATGCTAGAATAGTTGTAATTATTTCAATCTTTATTTGTATGTTCTTGACCCTCCTTGTTGTTCATAATAACAAGTGTAGTGGTGAACAAAGAGGTACCTAAATGGAAGACTTGTTCTTCTTACCTCATGCATGAATTCTATGATACAAAGGAGGTTCCTAAATGGTGGATTTATCCTCCTACCTCATACTTGACCTATAAGATATATGAACACTAATATAACTTATATAATACATTCAATAAAACTAAACTCTTGATGATTAACAAATGGTCATATGTCAAGATAGTAGGTTACATCATCTTAGACCTTGATAACTTGTCACGATTCTAATGGAACTTCGTTCCATGAAAACATTTAAACTCATAGGAGTTTTATAGTGTCAAGAACAAGTGTCATGAGTACTAGATGATTATTTTCATATGTTACCTTCATGTTATTTAAATTCCAAATCTATAATCTACCGTTAACTCCCCAAACTCACACACCTATGTTTCTTCGTGTAGAAGGACAAGGTGTTCCACTCTAAACAACCAACTCTCGCGTGATTATCAAGTAGGAAAGCTTGCAAAACCGTGAGTATACTCAATCCCGTTTTCCTTTTATCACTTTTGGGTGCAACATGTATGTTATACAAAATTACACTGCACATGAATCTATTTTAAACTCTATTCATGCTTAACATGAAACTATATGATGCTTGTTAGACTTGTATGCTAATGTAAACTATTTATGTCGATTATATGCTTCATTAACTTTGCTAGCCTACCTTAACAATTATAGCGCTATAGGATTAGCGCGCCGCCCATGAAACTTAGGGTATTGTAAAGTTAAACATGTTAACCTCCCGTTATTCTTTGGGATAGGCTATGTTAAAGCGTTGGATTTTTGGGTTTGAACATATAGTACACCGTTTCGGCATGCTTGTAAATTTGCATATTATGATTCATGTTGGATATGAGACTTTAAACAATTTTATTCTATATTATGCTATGTAACAAAGCTTGTATACTCGCCAACTTTTTGTTGATATATTTTAATCCATGTTGCAGGTTGATTGATGAGATGATGTTACAAGATGAAACAAGATTTAGGTGGACTAGATACACACCTAGATTAAATTACTATTTTGATGTTATGTTTGTTTTTGAGACAATGTTGTTCTTTTTATTTGAATCTTGTATGACAATTAGCTTTGCAATGAAATTTAAATTTAATCTATATTGTCACATAGTGTTATGAAGTCTCTTGAAATCTCGTTTTCGTCTCATCCCGATGTTTCTGCCATCGGTATCAGAGCCATAACTATAGGGAATTAGGAAAAGTAGGAACGCTTTGCCCTAGTCTATAGTTTTAGGAACTTGATTCTTATTTATCGTTTAAAACTTTACGCATTCTACCTTATTTTCTTCTTATTTCTTCTTCTTTGGTTTGTTAAACTTACATGCCTTTCCTAAGGCTAACACAATACACTTTTGAAGACTTGAAGACACGACGAATTTACCAAAATAGGCGTGAAACCCACTATTTGGTAAACGACTCTCATTCCGTCCGATTCTATTTTTGCACGAAATTCACCATTAAGTTAGCAGAGAAATCCACATCTTAATGGTAATTTCCATTTCAAACTCTAATGGACCCTCGTCAAGGTGTCGAAATTATATTTTGACCTGACGAGTACCAACCACATTAGGGTACGAAATCTTCAAGTTAGGGGTTGAAGGGGTATGGTCCCAAATCTCGCACCAAAGCAGTCACGAGTGACCATCACCCTTATCAAATACTCCCACCAGCAAGGACTTATCTACGTCTGTGTGGGCACGCGCGAACGCGGCTGGCCATTCCAATCGGTCAAGTGATGAGAAGACTTACCTTGTGTATGAAAACAGATGTTTTCGTCACAACAAGGGATGCGGTAACAACTGCAGTTACCGCACATAGCGATGCGGCTTCGTACCACATCGTGTACACATCTTTGTCAAAGCAAGGGATGCGGAAACAACCGCGGTTACCGCAGATAGCGATGCGGCCAAGCACCGCATCCTATTGATGACACAAGTGGGACTGACATCTTAACTTAAGTGGCCAAAATAGCAAGTGGCACTGATAGCAGCCATCTGTCAGCTCACACACAAGCAACGCTGGCACACAGACTGAGAACTAAGCGGGACGTGGCGTCACCTCCGTGACCTACGCGCCTGACATACCTGCAAAGAGTTGCACATTGTCAGTCTAGCCACTCAATTACCCTCCTTCACTCTTCGGCTATATATACCCATCCCGGGCAGGTTTAAGGTATCGCTTATCAACTATCTCTCTCACTTACTACTATCACATACTTTGCTCTCAAGCAAATACTGATTCTCACGCCGGAGAGTGGTAACAAGGAGTACCCCCACCCTATCCTGCTTGTTACGAGTCACGATGTGTTTTCCTTGTGCAGGGGACAGATCAGCGGACGATCCAGCCACTGATCCTTAGAAAGAAGGGATTAACCCAACTTGACGAGACCAGTGAATTAACCTCCCTTGGTTAACCACTGTTTCATCAGGGGTGTAACCCGCATCTTGTCGATTAAGTCCCATTCCTCGATTTTCAATCTCGCCAAAGTCCCGATTGTTTCAATCGATTAGAGACGTGTAGTAACTGGAAGGGTAAGATACCGTTAATCGCTTCTCGATGGGAGTATCTTACCTATAGGCCAAAGCACATTTTCTCTACTTCGAAAGGACTTTTGACCCACTTTGGAATAGTCGACGTTTCTCTACCCGAAACAATCCAATGTTTTATGAGCCTATCTTTTATGTTATCTCAATTTATATGTGGTTTTATACTTGAAACTTCCTTCATTTCAAAACCGTTACACAATTCGCACGTTTATCGCAATAAAAAACAATAATAATCTCTCGTGAACAAACTAAATTTACGATGCTTTCATTATTCATGTTATGCTATGTGAAATTCATGTTATGCTATGTGGAATCCACGATTATGCTATGTGATACAATTTGAACCTGTTATGCTATATGAAACAATTTGAACACTTTTATGCTATGTGACACTTTATGCTATGTGATTCATTTCATGAAAAACTATTTTTCTTAAACAAACATTATGATCAAGTCTCACCTATTAATTCCTTTTGAATCTCTAGATGTCTTCACCAAACTCTGGATCCTCCAATAAAGCCAAGAAGTCTAAATCAGGCTCAAAGAAGAACTCCAACAACTCCGACTACATCTCCAAACAAGAGTTAGTGGGTCTAATCGCCGAACAAATGGCCGACCAAATGGCCCGAGTTATTCCCGACATCGTAAGTAGGATTCAACCCTCCATTGAGCAGGGTTCCGTCGAATCCAAGGTCGAACAACCTAAAGCACCATTCCTCTTCAAGCAATTCATGGCTTGTAAACCCCTGGAATTTTCTGGAAAGGATAGTGCCACCGCGTTGCTCACTTGGTTTGACGCCATGGAAATCGTGTTCCGTCAGAGTGGTTGCCCTGACGACTTACGCACCCAAAACGCTACAGGGGTGTTTCGCTCAAGGGCCTTGGACTGGTGGACCTCTGAGCGAGGCGTAAGAGGAGAAGATGCTGCCCACGCTTTGCCATGGGCTGAACTAAAGAAGATCATAAGGGAAGAATTCTACCCTCCGTGTGAGCTCAGGAAGTTGGAGCATGAGTTTTGGTTCCTGAAACAAGTTGGTGATGATAACGATGGCTTAACCACCCGTTTCAAGCAACTTAGCATTCTCTGTACTAGCCAGGTCGATACACCTGAAAAGACCATCAACAAATACATCCACTGCTTACCTGACTCCTTCATGAACCTTGTTGAAGCTGCTCTTCCAGCAACCATAGAGGAAACCTATCGTTTGGTCGCTCGCCTTAATAGCAACATCGTGCTTCGTAGGAATTCTGAAAAGGCTTCCTCAAAGAGTGCGCAACAAGCCACCGTCGAACCTTCCTCATCAACCAAAAAGAACCAGAACAAGAAGCGGAAGGCTTCTAGTCAGAATTATGCGGTTGTTACTCCGCCAAACCCTCATGCCTTACAATCTAACCCTGCTACGCCTGCAAACGACCGAAAGCCATACACTAGGATTCATCCCAAGTGTACCACTTGCAATTTTCACCACCCTACCAATGTCAATTATCGCCACTATACCAATTGCAACCGTTTTGGCCATAACACCGCCTATTGCAAAAATAACCCAACACCGCAAGCTCAACCAGCTCAACAAAATGCCAAACCAGCACGAGCCTGTTACAAATGTGGTGACACAACTCACCTTCATCCTCGGTGTCCTCAACTTAACCTGGAACAACAACAACGACCTCGAGGACGAGCTTTTAACCTAAACGCAAATCAGGCGCACAACGACAATGACCTCTTTAATGGTACATTTCTTGTTAACAACCTTTATGCTTCAATACTATTTGATACTGGTGCGGACAAAAGCTTTGTGTCCGTTGAATTTGAACCTCTGTTAAATTGCACACGCTCTAAGCTACCTAAGTCATTTTCTGTCGAAGTTGCCAATGGAAAATCTATCCTTGTCGATTTTGTTCTTCTCGATTGTCTTCTTACTCTTAACGAGCATGTTTTCACCCTTGACCTTATACCCATTCAACTAGGTAGTTTCGACATCATCGTAGGCACGGATTGGCTTCGCAAGAACCATGCTGAAGTCCCTTGCCACGAGAAGTACGTTCGTTTACCTGTCCCGTCTGGTGACGTTTTACACGTTTATGGAGACCGACCTTCGAAATGACTGAATTTAATGTCCTGCACACAAGCGAATAGATATTTACGCAAGCAGTACTTTGCCTTTTTAGCCCAGGTTGTGGAAGAAAAGGGCAAGGGAAAAAGCGTAAGTGATGTTCCAGTGGTGCGCGACTTCCCTGACGTCTTTCCTGAAGATTTGCCTAGTCCTCCTCTACCTCGATCTGTTGACTTTCGTATTGACCTCGTACCTGGATCGACTCCTGTTGCAAAAGCACCTTATCGTCTTGCACCCTCTGAGATGTAAGAATTATCTACCCAACTTCAAGAACTTCTCGATAAGGGCTTCATTCGTCCAAGTACCTCACCATGGGGTGCTCCTGTGCTTTTCGTCAAGAAGAAGGATGGCTCGTTCCGCATGTGCATCGACTATCATGAGCTTAACAAACTCACCATCAAGAATCGTTATCCTCTTCCGCACATCGATGATCTCTATGACCAACTTCAAGGCGCTACTTGCTTCTCCAAAATCGATCTGGTTATCACCAGCTTCGTGTTCTCGAAGAGGACATTCCCAAAACCGCATTTCGCACTCGCTATGGACACTACGAGTTCATGGTTATGCCTTTTGGTTTGACCAACGCACCCGCTGTGTTCATGGATCTCATGAATCGCGTTTATAAACCTTATCTGGATCGTTTCTTAATCGTCTTTATTGATGATATCCTCATTTATTCTAAATCTCAAGCTGATCATGAACGTCATCTATGTCTTATACTCGAGCTCTTACATGTCGAATGTCTCTACGTGAAGTTTTCCAAATGCGAGTTCTGGATCAAAGAAGTCCAATTCCTTGGACACGTCGTTAGTGAAAAAGGAATTCATGTTGACCATTCCAAAATCGAAGCAGTGAAGAATTGGACCACGCCTAAAACTCCTTCTGAAATCCGTTCTTTCTTAGGATTGACGGGTTATTACCGCTGATTCATCTCGAACTTTCCGAAAACAACCGTTCCTCTCACTTCGTTGACTCAAAAAGAGAAACCTTTTGCTTGGGGTCCTGAGCAGGAGGAATCTTTTCAAACTCTTAAGAATTTGCTTTGTAACGCTCCTATTCTTGCTCTCCTCATGGGAATGACGATTTCGTAGTATATTGCGATGCCTCGAATCGTGATCTTGGTTGTGTCCTCATGCAACGAGACAAGGTCATCGCTTATGCCTCTCGTCAACTCAAGATACATGAGAAAAACTATACTACCCACGACCTCGAGCTTGGCGCAGTTGTTTTTGCGTTAAAGATTTGGCGACACTTCCTATATGGTACGAAGTGTGTGGTTTTCACTGACCATGGTATTCCTCTTGACATCATTTCCGATCGTGATGGTCGTTTCACTTCGCGTCTTTGGCAAACTTTTCAGTCCGCTATGGGTTCTCATTTGAATCTTAGTATAGCCTTTCATCCTCAAATGGATAGACGGACTGAACGTACTATCCAAACCCTAGAGGACATGCTCCGTTCTTGTGTCATCGACTTTGGTGGTAATTGGCATGTGCATTTACCCTTGATCGAATTCTCGTACAACAATAGCTACTACTCCAGTATTCAAATGGCTCCTTTTGAGGCATTGTATGGTCGCAAATGCCGATCTCCTATTAGTTGTCATGAGATTGGTGACAAACAATTCACTGGCCTTGAGCTCATAAAAGAAACAATGGATAAGATTCTTCAAATCCGTGAGAATCTACTCAGGGATAGAAGTCGACAAAAGAGCTACGCTGACAAAAGACGTAAACCATTGGAGTTTAACGTTGGTGATCATGTTCTACTCCAGGTATCTCCTTGGAAAGGAGTGGTTCGTTTTGGTAAAAAGGGAAAACTTGCCCCTCGCTATGTTGGTCCTTTCAAGATACTCAAGAGGATTGGCAAGGTGGCTTATTGACTCGATTTACCACAAGAACTCAACAACGTGCATCCAACGTTTCATGTCTCGAATCTCAAAAAGTGTCTAGCTGAAGAAGGACTCCAAGTTCCTCTCGGAGATCTCCAAATCAATGACACTTTGCATTTTGTGGAGAAACCCGTCGAAATCATGGACCGAGGTGTTAAGAAACTGAGGCGCAGTCGAATTCCTATCGTCAAGGTTCGATGGGAAGGAAAACGTGGCACTGAATTTACTTGGGAACTCGAGAGTGATGTGAAGACCAAGTATCCGCATCTTTTCTTACTTCTTCCTAAATTTCGGGACGAAATTTCCTAAAGGAGGGGAGACTGTAACGCCCTGCTTTTTCATACGCTCTATATTTGGAAACCCTTGCTTGTAATTCTATTTTTGGAAACTTTGTATTCTTGTAATCGTCCTTTCGTTGTAATCGATGTAAAATCCGAGACTTGAATTATAATGAAATTCGTTCTTTCGTTACACTTATGTTATATACGTTTCCTACATGTTCATACGTTCAAAAACATTATTCATGTGATACTTTATTCTCAAGATGTGCAAAATATGACAAACTAGTAAACTTGTGCACTATATGCTAAATTACGTAAATTCAATACTATTTCTCGACAAATAAACATAACTATGCTTGTTTTATGTTTGGTTTATGATTCATTTACATAACATGCCTTGAATTATGTTTATCGTGCCTAAAACATCCTAATTGCACCTTAAAACATCAAACCATGGAAGTCTAGGGGCTGAAACATAAAAATAACAAACTTTTGCCTCGAACCAGCCTCGAACCGGCCGCGACCCGCCCCTAGAGGGGTCTTCGCGGGTCGCGAGGCCGTCTGGCCGAGACAAACTTCATCAGCTCGCATTTTAGGCGCGATTTTGTGTTTAGTTTGAGTTTAAACTTGTAATCTTGCATTTAATACACACCAAACCCAACCCTAAACATTTCCCTATAAGAACTAAGCATTCTCCAAGATTTTTCCACTTTACAACACTGATGCGTGTGAAGTGTTATATATATTAGGTGTATATTTTAAGCCCCTTTAACACTTATTTTTAGCCAAGTTTTAAATTTATAAAACACGATATTTTACTAACACTAAACACACATATGGGCAAGTGCACCCATCGTGAGCGTAGTATAGTGTTGGCAAGATACCGAGGTCGTCCAAGGACACAAGAGCTTTTAGTACCGGTTTATCCTCAACGTCTAATCAAATAAAAAGGTTTAGAAAAATGTTTTAAACTAAGAAAAATAAAAACTAACTAAAATGCTGAAAATAAAAATAAAAAGAAAAACAGATAGACAAGATGAATCACTTGGTTCCGACTCGTATCTAGTGTAACCTTTGATTATTTCCGCACTTTTGCACTTATTTAAGAGATTATCTTAGTTATTGTAGTAGGCCCCTCTTTTGAAGGTGACGTTACCCTCACCCCAGTAGTTTGAGTCAGCAAGGATACAATCCTAAAAGGGTGGATTATTGAAAGATAATTAATTAAGTTATTAATGCAAATTATGGTAGGCCCCTCTTTTGGAGGTGACGTTACCCTCGACTAAGTAGTCTGAGTCAGCAGGGATACAGTCCTAAATAGCCGGGTTATAGTATTAATAGTAGTTAACTTATGAGGGGATCAAAGAGTTTGGACCCCCGCCATCCAATACCGTTAAGTATTGAAGGAGGTCCTACTAAATTTGACCCAGGTCCATTGCAGGACCTCTAAACGCTGAACAATGGCAAGACCTTTACCAAACCGTTCCCTTAACCCCCGACCAGGTAGCCAACATACCTCCATATAGACCGTGGAGATATGAATGGTGAAAATCTTTTATTTTATATAGACAGTAAAATAATGCCAAGACACCACAGACAAACGATAAGGAAAGATCACCTTTAACATAAGAAACTACTTATTAAAGTCATTAATACGAAACCAAGTAAAAAGTGCGAAAAGATTAGAAATAAAAAGTATTACACTAGACACTTTGTCTTCACCAAGTGATGTAAGAGACTTAGGCAAACATGGCCTTGATTGTCAAGAACTCTTACGATCAATCTTGGATCCCGAGACGACTCACACACTCTACGATGGACAATGGATGATGGTGGTGGATGATGGTGTTATGGTGGTGGTGGGTGGTGGGTGAAGTGTGAGAAAGGTGGTGTGCCAAGGGATGGTTTGAGCTTGAGCCAAGCACTCCTATTTATAGGCTGAACAGAAGCTCGGGCACGGCCCCGTGTCCACATCCTTCTCTTTCATCATTTAATGCGGCTTTGTCTTATTAGTTGACCACACCCCCGTGTCCGCTGAGCACGACCCCGTGTGCAGAAGAATCTTTGTACTATGAAGATTTTCCTGGATTGTGCTAATCTTATAGTTGACCACGGCCCCGTGTCCGCTGAGCACGGCCCCGTGGTGGGCAATAGAAGCTTCTACCACTTTGTCTTTTCTGCTGACACTTGGGCACGCCCCCGTGCTGGCTGAGCACGGGGCGTGTTCAGTCTTCTTACCTCTTGTTTTGCTTGGGAAGATGCTGTCGTGGGGTCGGGCATGTCACGTCTTGTTCCTTTTCTTGTATTTATGTTAGATTTTGATGTCTTTTTGCTTCTTTTGTTAATTTGAGCTCATTTAATCCTAAAAATACAAAAGGAAGACAAAAGCACACTTTTTCCAACATTAGTACTAAAAAATGGTTAGTTTTATGCCACAATTGATGTAATTTATATGTTGCATTTTGCACACATCAAATACCCCCACACTTGAATCTTTGCTTGTCCTCAAGCAAAACTCTTCAATATGTGGCTATTACACTCCCAAATGGAATGGGTAGAAAAGAAGGTTTTGGGCTTGTCATAGAGTGTCGGGATTTCCAAGATTCTTTATTTAGTTTTATTTTTATTTATTTACAATCCTATTCGTCATGATTTATTTAAAACTTTTCATAAGATAAATTACTTATTAGGGCATAACATGCCTCTTTAAAATTTTATTTATATACAAGTTCACATACCTCACGGGGATCACTCAACACTCGGCCGAAAATGTATTTTTGTGGATCACTCGAGAGCGGCATGGAACTTACTCCTACCATAGGCTTGCCAAGCAATCAATCCTCCTCCTTTTTAACTTATATACCTTTGTAAATATCAAGAGGACTTTGTGGGTGATGGGTTAGGCTTGGGTTAAAGGTAGGTGGTTGGGTTAGTGGTTAGTAGAAAAAGGGCGAAAAGCGTAACAAGCGTCGGTTTTCGTAAGACTTTTTATTTTTTTGTAACTTTTATTTTGATGAAGCTATTATTCAAACAAAGTTATTTTTGATGAACTTGTTTGTTTATTTTCTTTTGCTTCATCATCAACACACTTTTTTTTTTTTTGAAAAGTCATACGAAAAACAGAGCTAGTTACTAAAACAAAGGGTTAAAAATAAAAAAAGGTTTTGGTGGGTAAAAGGGTGTTTGGTTTGGGTTATGAAATGAAAAGGTTTAGGCTCAAAGGGGCTAACTAGGGGATTTTGGGTAGGTGGTAAAAAAAAGAAAAATAATGGTGTAGAAATAAAAAGGGTTAGTCCTAGTGCCTCCGTCATTTACTTACTCGGGTTTATGTTGGTAAGGACCGGGAATGTATCGTCATGGCAAGTTCTAGAGTCGTAAGAACCAAGCGGCTATTCACACAAGAAACGAAAAATGAGCATTTAGTTAAAGATATGTAATTGTATGCTCAATAAAGGCTCAAAACTCACTTTTGTGGGAATGGGTTTTTATGTGATCAAGTATATATAATTAAATTTTAACTAAGCTTGTCATGCCTTTTCATAATTTTCTTATGTTGGTTCTTTTTATCACGACGCTATCGGTTGTAAATTCGTAAAAATATAACCTTTTTGAGAACTTGAATTTCCCGAGTTAACCTAGACAAGTAAAAAAAATTTTGAAAAAATTTGGGGTGATTAGCGGTTCCAATAAAGTTTTGTGTAAGGCTTATATTTAGGACTTGCAAGATTCAAGGTTTTAGCATCCCCCCACACTTAAATTACACATTGTCCTCAATGTGTCCCAAAAAGAAGTTTTTAGGTTGATTGAATGTGTAAAAAGGTGTAAAAAGCAAAAAAATTGTGTTACTGAGCGCTGAACACGGCCCCGTGTTGTCCGGGCACGGCCCCGTGTTCAAGTGCCAGTAACAAAATTAAATCAAGAGAAACAGAAGCCTGGACACGGGGGCGTGTTGGGTGAACACGGCCCGTGTCCAGTTACCTGAACTGGGTCTTTTTCTGCAGACGGTGCAGCACGGGGCCGTGTTGGGCGGACACGGCCCGTGCCGAGATTACTGTAAACGAAGAAAATTGTTGGATGGTCCTGTTTTCCTGCATGGGGTGCTGGTTCAAGTTTCCCTTGTATCCTTTGCCATCTCAGATGTGTTTTATTCATTTCAATACCACCCAAACACCAAATTAACTAAAACCATCATTCATTAGTCATAGGGAGAATTACATATTAGTCCTAGAAATTAAACTACTAGCTAGTTAGGTCAAAGAAACACAAGAAATCCAAACCAAGAAGTTCTAGCCTACTATTTATTCTACTAGCAAAATTTCCGAAAAGATAGATCTCTCGGTTAAAAGTGGCTTGACAACTTCTTCCTCCGGGTATGGGTTCCTCATACGTCGGCGAGCCACTCTTCGATCTCCCTAGGGAGAAGAAAAGCGGGCTCATGAGCATTGGTTTGAGGAGGTGTAACTTCCACCGGGATTTCTTGGAGTTCTTCAAGAGGCGGTTCCGCCGGAATGTCGTCCCAACCGGTAGGATTTTGGATTCCAAGTGCGAGGTTCCAATCCTCTTGAGGGAGGATTGGTTCCATGGGAGGTGTTACCAGAATGTTTAACCTCTGGTGCAAGAGGTTTATTTCTTGGAAACTGTTTTCCAACCCCACCGAGAGATAGTTTATACGGTCTATGAGGACCTCCTCCACCGAAGTCATTTCGTCAAGGGCTTCACGTAGCGCCATTACGTATCTTACGAGAGTTGCTTCAATCGATGGCCTCCTTTCCCGTCGACTGTTCCTTGAGTGCGCAGAAGAGGTTCCACTGTTTTGGCTAGACATTCTACGAAAACAAACCAAAAATAGTTCGTTTTAATGAAACAGTACCACGGACACGGCCCCGTGCTCAATGAGCATGGCCCCGTGTTCAACTTTCTGCAGATTTTTAGAACAAGGAATCTTGGGGTTTTAAATTATTTTCTTAACTTATGAAGCTTTTTTGAGCAGAAATAACTTAAAACAATGTTGTGTAACTTATTTTTAACAAGATTCCTTGAACAAAAATTCAATAAACATCACAACAAAGCTTGAAATCAAGCTTTAATGGAGTTGTTGGTGCAAGAAAGATGAAGGAGAAGGCAATAGATAAAAGAGGAAATGACAAGATGTTTGTAAGAACCTTCTTTTAGAACATACCTAGGATGGTAAGTCAGAAAATCCTTTCAAATCTTTGTCCCTGGATGGTCCAAATGTGCAGGGTTCTTGGCTGCATTTATAGAAAACGAGAGTGTGATGGACACGGCCCCGTGTCGGCTGGACACGGCCCCGTGTGCAGGCAAGATCCTGACACGTTTTGTCCGTATTCTGACAAAAGTCAGAAGGGAATCTTTTGGTGGACACGGGGGCGTGTTGACCTGGGCACGGCCCCGTGTCGGAAGGTTGTTTTATGAAGTGTGTCTATTTTCAAGGAACTTCTCCAGATCGGGCGGTTCCTTACTGGATGGAACAACCCCAAAGTGCCTAAGATACCTTAATTGATCTAGATTAAGACGAGAACGCAAGAGGTTGTCGGTGAGGGTGATTCCTATGCTATATGTAGGTGGACAAGTCCAACCCTTTTCCGGGCTCTCGTTAAAGAAGGTGTATGTCGAATCGCTCAGGTCTATGTATGCATCAAACGAAGTTGATGGGGAGTCCTTCACGGCACAATCGACACAGGGACGACTATCGCTCAAGTCCTCGCTAGAGTTAGAAGTATCGTTGGGAACAACGAAGTTGTTTGAATGCGGTTCCAGCCTTTCTTCTTGGCTATCGTCTTGGAAAAGATTATTGAAATCTTTCCTAAGTTCTTTTAACCAATCAATAATTAGATCTTCTAGTTGAAATAATTCATCGAGAAGCATTTCTCCTAGAATATCCGGTTGGGAGCATTCGAGGGAGAGATAAGGATTATTTTTACTTTCGCCCCTCTTAAGGATACTAGGAAACGATGGGTCTATATAGTGGGGTTTATAATTTAGAAAATAACATTCAAATTCCTTATGGTTACCACCACATAATTGACACCACATTGTACCATAAGAGTGCCGAAAGTAAAAAGTATCAGTATCACTCATGTTTGTGTCAGAAATTACCAACCGTCGGGATCTTACGGTTCTGTTTTCAGTAACTGAAACTTGGGCACGGGGGCGTGTTGAGTGGGCAAGGCCCCGTGTTCAGCTTACTGTCTGACTTAAAACAGGATTGCCAGTTCCAATGATTGGGCACGGGGCGTGTTCAGCGGGCACGGCCCGTGCTGAGTTATGCAGAAGCTGAAAAATTAAGAAAAATCCTAAAAAAATGAAAAATAAGAAAAACGATTAGGCCGTTGATTCCTAACTTTCTTAAAATCCTTGTGTCCCCGGCAACGGCGCCAAAAACTTGATGCGTGTGAAGTGTTATATATATTAGGTGTATATTTTAAGCCCCTTTAACACTTACTTTTAGCCAAGTTTTAAATTTATAAAACACGATATTTTACTAACACTAAACACACATATGGGCAAGTGCACCCATCGTGAGCGTAGTATAGTGTTGGCAAGATACCGAGGTCGTCCAAGGATACAACAGCTTTTAGTACCGGTTTATCCTCAACGTCTAATCAAATAAAAAGGTTTAGAAAAATGTTTTAAACTAAGAAAAATAAAAACTAACTAAAATGCTGAAAATAAAAATAAAAAGAAAAACAGATAGACAAGATGAATCACTTGGTTCCGACTCGTATCTAGTGTAACCTTTGATTATTTCCGCACTTTTGCACTTATTTAAGAGATTATCTTAGTTATTGTAGTAGGACCCTCTTTTGAAGGTGACGTTACCCTCACCCCAGTAGTTTGAGTCAGCAAGGATACAATCCTAAAAGGGTGGATTATTGAAAGATAATTAATTAAGTTATTAATGCAAATTATGGTAGGCCCCTCTTTTGGAGGTGACGTTACCCTCGACTAAGTAGTCTGAGTCAGCAGGGATACAGTCCTAAATAGCCGGGTTATAGTATTAATAGTAGTTAACTTATGAGGGGATCAAAGAGTTTGGACCCCCGCCATCCAATACCGTTAAGTATTGAGGGAGGTCCTACTAAATTTGACCCAGGTCCATTGCAGGACCTCTAAACGCTGAACAATGGCAAGACCTTTACCAAACCGTTCCCTTAACCCCCGACCAGGTAGCCAACATACCTCCATATAGACCGTGGAGATATGAATGGTGAAAATCTTTTATTTTATATAGACAGTAAAATAATGCCAAGACACCACGGACAAACGATAAGGAAAGATCACCTTCAACAAAACGAGTTATTAAAGTCATTAATACGAAACCAAGTAAAAAGTGCAAAAAGATTAGAAATAAAAAGTATTACACTAGACACTTTGTCTTCACCAAGTGATGTAAGAGACTTAGGCAAACATGGCCTTGATTGTCAAGAACTCTTACGATTAATCTTGGATCCCGAGACGACTCACACACTCTACGATGGACAATGGATGATGGTGGTGGATGATGGTGTTATGGTGGTGGTGGGTGGTGGGTGAAGTGTGAGAGAGGTGGTGTGCCAAGGGATGGTTTGAGCTTGAGCCAAGCACTCCTATTTATAGGCTGAACAGAAGCTCGGGCACGGCCCCGTGTACAGTGGGCACGGCCCCGTGTCCACATCCTTCTCTTTCTTCATTTAATGCAGCTTTGTCTTATTAGTTGACCACGCCCCCGTGTCCGCTGAGCACGACTCTGTGGTGGGCAATAGAAGCTTCTACCACTTTGTCTTTTCTGCTGACACTTGGGCACGCCCCCGTGCTGGCTGAGCACGGGGCGTGTTCAGTCTTCTGACCTCTTGTTTTGCTTGGGAAGATGCTGTCGTGGGGTCGGGCATGTCACGTCTTGTTCCTTTTCTTGTATTTATGTTAGATTTTGATGTCTTTTTGCTTCTTTTGTTAATTTGAGCTCATTTAATCCTGAAAATACAAAAGGAAGACAAAAGCACACTTTTTCCAACATTAGTACTAAAAAAGGGTTAGTTTTATGCCACAATTGGTGTAATTTATATGTTGCATTTTGCACACATCAACACTCTCATAACACTCTCAAATCTCTCTCAAAGCTGCTGTTAATCAGAAGTGTAATCAGATTCATAACAAGTTCTTCAAGTGAGCATATCTCACTCATTACTTATTCTTTTGCTTTGATTCTTTTTCCTACTCACTTGGATTGACCTTAGGAACATTTCCACAGGTTTTCCATGGAAAACCAAGGTCTGGAATGTCACCAAAAAGGCTCCAAAGTGAACTGAACTTTCTTTTTTTGATTTAAACTTTGTTAATCTTAGTTAAACTTGAGTTATCTCATCTCATTCCTATGTCCTTATGCTCATAATCAATTGAATGGTTAGTTGGACTTAAAAACAAGGTTGAGACATGTAAAATCAGAGGTTAAAACGTTATAAACTTTCTGTTTTGGTTAGGGTTTAACCCACAAGTAGTGTTCAAGCTTGAAGCTTGATGTTTGTGTGATTTTAGGATCTGGTTATCCTACTTGAAAATCCACACATTGCTTGATGTTTTGCTAGAATAGTTGTAATTATTTCATTCTTTACTTGTATGTTCTTGACCCTCCTTGTTGTTCATAACAACAAGTGTAGTGGTGAACAAAGAGGTACCTAAATGGAAGACTTGTTCTTCCTACCTCATGCATGAATTCTATGATATAAAAGAGGTTCCTAAATGGTGGATTTATCCTCCTACCTCATACTTGACCTATAAGATATATGAACACTAATATAACTTATATAATACATTCAATAAAACCAAACTCTTGATGATGAACAAATAGTCATATGTCAAGATAGTAGGTTACATCATCTTAGGCCTTGATAACTTGTCACGATTCTAATGGAACTTTGTTCCATGAAAACATTTAAACTCTTAGGAGTTTCATAGTGTCAAGAACAAGTGTCATGAGTACTAGATGATTATTTTCATATGCTACCTTCATGTTATTTAAATTCCAAATCTATAATCTACCGTTAACTCCCCAAACTCACACACCTATGTTTCTTCGTGTAGAAGGACAAGGTGTTCCACTCTAAACAACCAACTCTCGCGGGATCAAATAGGAAAGCTTCCAAAACTGTGAGTATACTCAATCCCGTTTTCCTTTTATCACTTTTGGGTGCAACATGTATGTTATACAAAATTACACTACACATGAAACTATTTTAAACTCTATCCATGCTTAACATGAAACTATATGATGCTTATTGGACTTGTATGCTAATGTAAACTATTTGTGTCAATTATATGCTTCATTAACTTTGCTAGCCTACCTTTACAATTATAGCGCTATAGGATTAACGCACCGCCCACGAAACTTGGGGTATTGTTAAGTTAAACATGTTAACCTCCCGTTATTCTTTGGGATAGGCTATATTAACGCGTTGGATTCTTGGGTTTGAACATATAGTACACCGTTTGGGCATGCTTGTAAACTTGCATATTATGATTCATGTTGGATATGAGACTTTAAACAATTTTATTCTATATTATGCTATGTAACAAAACTTGTATACTCGCCAACTTTTTTGTTGATGTATTTTAATACATGTTGCAGGTTGATTGATGAGATGATGTTACAAGATGAAACAATATTTAGGTGGACTAGATACACACCTAGATTAAATTACTATTTTGATGTTATGTTTGTTTTTGAGACAATGTTGTTCTTTTTATTTGAATCTTGTATGACAATTAGCTTTGCAATGAAATTTAAATTTAATCTATATTGTCAAATAGTGTTATGAAGTCTCTTGCAATCTCGTTTTCATCTCATCCCAATGTTTCCTCCATCGGTTGGGGTGTGACAATAAGCACATATAAAATATTAAGAACTAAAACTTTGATTTTAGTACCACATATTTTTATTATTATTTTGCATATAATAACTATCCATAATATTGATGTACCTTTCGAATTTGATAGGTAAAATCATAAATTATAACTATCAATAATTAATTTTGTATTAAATTCATATGGTTATTGATATAATGGGTGAGGTTGGCTACAAAGTCCATTTTTCATAAAAAGTGCATAAATCCATAAAACACCACAATCTCAGCCCCAAAACACACTCAAAACCTACAAATAACATAGTGAAGATCACTAAAACACAATATCAAAACCCTAACAGTCCTTAAAAACTTCAAACACACCATCGTAGAACTATAAATATAAAACACAACATGATAATCAACATAAAACACACTAATGTTAGTCATTCGATAATCAAAGCCTCATCATCGAAAACACAACACAAAACCCATAAATATGGTGTTTTAGTAATCTTCATTATGTTATTTGTAGGTTTTGAGTGTGTTTTATGGTTGAAATTATGGTGTTTTATGACTTTTTACACTTTGTAGGAAAAATGGATTTTGTAGCCAACTCCTTCCCTGATATAATAATCATTCGTAAAATAATAAATATCTACCATTAAATTTATTTTAAATATCTAAAAGTATAATTTTTTTAACATTATTATTTAATAGGATAGTGATGTGAGAAAACACAAGTTCAAAACACTTATTATCATGTCATTTGTCCCCTAAGATTTTTATTTATTTGTTACTAGTTTAAGTTTCCGTGTGTTACACGGGTTGTATAAAGAAAATACTTCTTATAATTAGAATTGAAGGACGACAGTCATGGGCCATGCAATATCACATGTCCACGTAAGAGATGCGCCCGTCGAGTTAGTTTTTGACAAAAACGTCCTTACGGAACTACGTGATAAAGACATATATTTCCGGCTTCGGTATGATCTTGTGGAAGATCTACCATACCTTAAGAAATCAAGACTCGGAATAGTTTATTTATGTGTTTAAACGATATATATTAACTTGCTAAGTAAAACAAAATAATAATGTAATGTAATTACATAAAATAAAAAAGTAAAATTACGTCGAATTATTATTTTTTAAATCAAGAAAAAACTTTTTTAGTTACAATTAATGAACCTTAATTTATCTTAAATAACAAAACTATTTACAAAATATACATTTACTTTATTAACAAAATATACTCGCATTTTTAGAAAATAATAAATGTAGCCAAAATTAATGGAATTTGAAATTTGAATGTTAACAGTTTTTTTTTTTTTTTTTTTTTTTTGAATGTTAACAAATGTTGACCATAAATATTTGAATGGTAACATACATTTAATTGGATTTAAGGTTTAAAATAAAGAAGACTGAAAGAAAATGGATTAGTGATATAGGAAACTCGAATTTGATTGAGAAAATAGATAATACGAGATTGAATAGCAGGGGAGAGAAAAAGTCCTGAACACCTTTCTTTTCTTTACCGCTCAAATTTACTCAATGCCTCACAATACATCACCACGTAGCAATTAGATTTTTAGGAGAAAGCCATGTGGCCTAAGATGGTTTTGATTTATTATAATTTATAGATTATAGATGTTATTGAAATATTTTTCTTTTATTAACTATTTTTTGTTAACCTTAAATAACAAAACTATCTACAAAATATAAATTTACTATATTAACAAAATTCACTGGCAATTTTTAAAAAATAATAAATGTAGCCAAAATTATTGGAGTTTGAAATTTGAATGTTAATCATTTTTTTAATGTTAACAAACGTTGACCACAATTATTTGAATGTTAACAAACATTTAATTGGATTTAAGGTTTAAAAGAAAAAAAATTGAAAGGAAATGGATTAGTAATTAGGAAACTCGAATTTGATTGAGAGAATAGTAGGCGAGAGAAAAAGTCCTGAACACCCCTGTTTTCTTTACCGCTCAAATTCAGTAAATGTCTCACAATACATTGCCACGTGACAATTAGATGTTTAAGAGAAAGTTGTGTGGTCTAAGATGGTTTTGATTTATTATAATTTATAGATAATAATAATAATAATAATAATAATAATAATAATAATAATAATAATAATAATAGGTATGTGGTATATATGGTATTAAATCCAAAGATTTGGTTAATATTCCTTCTCCCATTCCTCACTCTCTAACAAGCACACACATATTTAAGTTTTAATAAAGATTACAATTAATGTTATGTGGTAGATGTTTCTTTAACCTCATAATTTTTTTAATTCTTATTAAAATGTTTATTTAATAATTAATACATGAATATCATTTATTATAAATATAGAAATAGTTATTTCCTAATTTATAATAATGGATACCAATTTTTTTGGTAAGTCAAATCTTCAATATCAAATTTTATGATAATTGATATAGTTTCAAATTTAAATACATACCTAAATTATCTATAAACTAATTTTTGTTATGATCTATAATTTTAATTTTATGATTTCAAATCTTCGCATATAATATTTTTAATAACAACTTTACTGTTAAGAGAAAAGATCAAATAGGAAGTTTATTTTGGCTAGGAAGGATAGGAAGCAATATGATTATGACATGTGGCAAATTTTAAAATAAAGAGAAAGGGTATTTTAGTCAATCCCATCATTTCTTCTTCCTTCTTCTTCCCAGTTACTTCAAAACCCACCATCTCCAACCTTTTATTCACTTACTATCTCAATAATCACTACATTATAGTGCGATTTTCGTCATCAATCAATGATTCAAACACCCGATCAACGTGTTCTTCAGCTTTTTTTTTTTTTGAAGAAAACCCAGTTAATTTCATTCAAAATCTCGTTTTTTCCCGTGATTTTGAAGATAATCACTCGATCCGTTCGATTAAATCACTGATAAGTGTTTCTATCATTAAAATTTCGTCAATCGATGAAGAAATCGGCTTCGATCCATGTAAGAAATTCTTTAATTTCATTTTCACGATCTGGGTTTTTTATTTAGTCATTGTGTTTTATGATCTTCGCGGGGGTCCAGGGGCGGCAGCCCCTGGTGGGGTCCAAGGTCAGCTCAGAAATTTTTTTTTCGATTAAATTGCTTTAATAAAAATGCATGAGAAAAATTAAATTTATATAAATTTGTCTCTGGAAAACTGCATTCGTACACAGTTTTATGCCATTGCGTTTTAGAACTGCATTCCTGGTTCAGACAATTCACAGACAACTATTGTCCTGGTTCAATGCGTTTTAGAGAGAACACTTTCTTTGGTGTTTTTATGCCATTGCGTTTTTAAACTAAGACATTTTTATGCGTTTTCTAGTCATTGCGTTTTAGAAAAACACATTTTTGAAGTGTTTTTAGTCATTGCGTTTTAGGTAAAACACATTTTTAGGTGTTTTCAGTCCATTGATTTTTACAGAGAACACTTTCTTTTGTTTTTTTAGGCCATTGCATTTTAGAAATGAGACATTTTTAAGTGTTTTCAGGCCATTGCGTTTTATAAATAAGACATTTCTTTGTGTTTTTGGTGCATTGCGTTTTAGGTAAAACACATTTTTATGTGTTTTCAGTCCATTGCGTTTTAGAAAACAGACATTTTAAGTGTTTTCTGGCCATTGCGTTTTAGAAATAAGACATGTGTTTGTGTTTCTGGTGCATTGCGTTTTAGGTAAAACACATTTTTATGTGTTTTCAGTCCATTGCGTTTTAGAAACTACACTTTCTTTTGAGTTTTTAGGCTATTGCGTTTTAGAAATAACACATTTCTTTGTGTTTTCTGGCCATTGCGTTTTACAAATAAGACATTTCTTTGTGTTTTTGGTGCATTGCATTTTAGGAAAATGTCATTTTTTAGGTTTTTTTTTCCATTGCGTTTTACGCAACTGGGTTTTCAATTTTTTTTCGAAAATATAGCAATAGTATACTCGTTTTAAAGATAAAAAAACGCTCGTTTTTTTGGTGCAATTTTTATAGAAAAATAATGTCGTATGAAAGAGTTATTAACGTTTAAAAAATGAGGGGGGGGGGGAATTGGAGGAGAGAAAAAGTATTGCATTGGATTGACTAGAATACCCCTAAACAAACTCAAGCGCCTCTTTTCTTCCCTTCAATTTCCATCATTTAATCTTAGCCCTTGATTAACTAAATGGATGGTCAAGATCACTTCCTAGCCTTCTTAGCCAAATAAACTTCCTATTGTATCTCCACCCTTACTGTTAAATCTAATAATATGTTTAGATTATATAAAAAACGTATAACTTAAGACAATTTTTTTTTTTAAATTTAAAGAAATACGTATATATTTTCATTTCATATTGTATCGTTTATGCAGTCTCAGTGTAATATACGAGATCAAAGAAGACAATTTTCTCTTGTTGTATGTTTCGTAATATAAATAATAGTTATCTATAGCTAGTTTGTTTTTTAAATTACCAGTGTTTTCACATGGTTTGTACTAGGGATGTGATTTTTTCCCAAATATACGTACTCGTACTTTACCCATACAGTTACCCGTGCTGATTTTGGCTATTTGGTACATGTATCGGTATTTAGTTTTATTGATTTCAGTGTTTGTTACTTTCGGTATCGATACTGATAAAAATGGTATTGGTACTAAATTTACGAATGAACTTGATATTATGCTTTATTTGGTATCATGGTACTATGGTACTCATATTGATTTTACCTATTTGACTCTCGTATTGTATTACTACTCGTACCAATTTTACCTTTATAGGTACCTGTTGATACAACAAATACAAGACCAACGGTGGTAGCTGGACTGGCTAGGCAGAATGGTTGAAGGGTTCAACCTTGCCTAACGCAGGTCGTGGGGTCCCCCCACGTTTGCGAGACGTGGAAGGAGGTTTACTAGTTTATTGTTGTTCTTTGCTAGGGATCCTCCTCTGAATTGTACTCAGATTCGGAAGTGGAAGCAAAGGGAATGTGTGTGTTGGATGTGAAAGGGAATGACTTGTGCAAGACAAGCATTCGATGTGCATGACCAGAGATTGGAGAATCAGAGCTGGTCCGGATGTCCTCTCTGAAGTAAATGAAGTGTCATTTTATAAGAGAAGGTATCTCCCGAAGTGGAATGGATTAGACTAGCAACCTCGCTTGCAGTGGAGGGTTTCCCCTTTCGGGGGTTGAAGGCTTTTGACCCCCGGATAATAGTGTGCATTGGCAGACCTGCTTTGCTTTTGCGGCTGTGGGTTGGTGAAGCGATCTTTAGATGTGACCGGCTACTGTTTCTGCATTGCTTTTCCCAACTCCCAGCTTTTCAACCGTTGAACCGTTTAACCTTTTGAGCGCTTACATATTTAATCATTTTATTTAGTCTTGAGCTACCCCCGTCATCAGCCCCCCAAGTCAGAGGCTTTTGGGTGATAGGCTTAAAGACTTCTGACTTTTATGTACGTATTTTATTGCTTGAAGGTTTCGAGGGTTCGTTGCTTGAAGGCTTGAAAGGTTGAAGGCAGTTAATGTTTTTTTAATTCGAATTTCAAATAACTGACAATTGATTTGATTGATGTATGGCAGTTAATAGGGTAGCGGTTTTCGCAGGAGTTACTGTTTGCCATTATTACCCCTATTGAAGACTTATATTTATTTTATTTTCCAAACTTATCAATTTGTTTCACAATTTATTCCAAGTTCCTGCCATTTTCTCTCCTTCTTCTAAGGTTAGTTCCGGTTATCTTTTCATCTTGCATTTTCCATTTTCCGTTTTCAAAAAATGGGTGCTCGTAAGGACTTAGCAAAATCTTTTTCCCGTTTAACACAAGAGGAGATAGATTTATTTTGTATGGAATATGGTATTGATAGGAAGTTTGATCCCACTGCCCCTGCTTGTGATGTTCCCGTTGATAAACCACCTTCTGGTTCGATTGCCCTTTATTGTAGTCATTTTGAGTTCTCAATCTTCGATATCCGTTTTCGTTTTTTGTTTTGAACTTGTTGGAGTATTATCGGGTTTCTTTTGGGCAAGTCCATCCAAAGGGGATGGCTAGGGTTTTGCATTTTGAGGTTTTATGTCGTGCTCTTGGCTATGATCCTTCCCTTTTACTCTTTCGCCAGTTTTTTCGTTTGGCTAAGAATGGCGATTGGTTTACTTTTGAAACAACCAAAGTTGATACCTGCCTTATTTCATCGATGGTTACTACGCTTGGGGCTTGGAAAGACCGCTTTTTCTGGGTTTCCGATACTATTCTCCCATTTAAAATGGTGTGGAGGAATCCGGATGCTGTTCTCAATGATCCGGAACCTTCCGAGTCTGAATTGAATGTTGTTTTTCTCAATGCCATCCGGGGGTGCCCTTCGAGGGTTCGTCCCTTTCCTGAACACTTACTTGTTCTATTAGGGGTTAGTAAAATTTGGGGGAATGTTGATCGGGATCCGGTTCTTATGAGGAGTGGCATGGGTATGCATTTTCCTTTTTTGTCCTTTTTATGTTTTTCTTAATCTATGACTTATGTGTTGTTGTTTTTTGCAGTCATGTCTGCTTTGGATTTTATTAAGAGCGACGACACTTCTGATGTTGTTTTTGAGGATGCTCCGTCTGTCCCTGGTGAGAATGTTGTGGTTAGGACTGCTGATCAAAGGTTTGAGGGCTCAGGCTATGTTAGTGCTGCTACTGCCAAGGGTTTTTCTAAGTCTAATGCTCCTAAGTCTTCAACCCGCCGATCTTCTCGTCGATTGTTGAAAGCTGGCCCTCAATCCACTTCTACTGAACCAGTGGATTTGAGCGATGATATCGAAGTTTCAGAAGATCAAGGTGCTGAAGCAGGTGCTGAGAAGGATAAGGAATTGGTTGTCCATGGTAAAAAGGTTTCAGGCAGGAAGGTTGTTGCAACTCCTGTTCAGGAGTCTTCGAGCAGGGATGTTGAAGGGTTGGATCCGGAAGGGATTTATATGCCTACGTGGTCGGTGAAGAATGATGACAGTTTCAAAGATGCTGCTGTTTGTGAGGATGTTCTGAGTCACATTGCTCCTCCCTCGGTGCATGAGACTATTGCTGGAATGGATGATGACCTGATGCTGTCTCGTATGATTTTGAGTACTTGCAACCTTGCTGCCATGCTTCCTCAAGGCATTGCCCGTTTTCGTCAAAGAATGCACGAATATGAAGAATTCTCCAAGAAGAAGGATAAAATGAAATCCTCTATGGCTGGGATGAAGAAGGAAATAGCTGGTTTTGCCGAGAAGGAAGCAGCATGGGATAAGAAGGTTAGTGATCTGAAGAAGTTGCATGAGATTGAGATGGGTGATTTGAAAAAGAGCTTCGAGGCTGATAGGTTGAAACTTAGGGCTGACCGGGAAGCTTTGTTTATTCAGCAGCAGGCTTTTGGTAAGGAGAAAGAGAGGTTGAAGGCTTCAGTTGCTCAGGCTACTGGCGATAACCAATGGCTCATTGAGCATCCTCTATGGCTGGGATGAAGAAGGAAATAGCTGGTTTTGCCGAGAAGGAAGCAGCATGGGATAAGAAGGTTAGTGATCTGAAGAAGTTGCATGAGATTGAGATGGGTGATTTGAAAAAGAGCTTCGAGGCTGATAGGTTGAAACTTAGGGCTGACCGGGAAGCTTTGTTTATTCAGCAGCAGGCTTTTGGTAAGGAGAAAGAGAGGTTGAAGGCTTCAGTTGCTCAGGCTACTGGCGATAACCAATGGCTCATTGAGCAGGGTTTCCATTAAGTGGTTACCTATCTGTTGCACTCAAAAGAGTTTAATTCTGCCCTTGGCGATGTTTATACTAAGCTGCTCAATTTAGGAAAACACCAAGGTCTTATTGCAGGTTATAAGCTCCATGAGTCCGGTCATCCTTTGGAGAAGTCACCTCTGTTTCGGCCCGAGGCATCTGATGTTTTTAAAGGCTCCGTTGAGCAAATGGAGAAGCTGACTTATCCTTACATCCACCAGGTTTTTGGTTGCTTTGGTAAGCCTCTTGCTGTGTTGCAAGGTTTGAAGCCGGAGGGTTTGAATGAGAAGGTCTGTGCTGAAGTCCTGGGATCTCTTTCAAGGAAGAGGTCTTATTCAGGTGATAGTGACGATACCCTTTCAGGTCAGCCGGATGTTCCTAAGGATGCAAGCTTGGAGGCTTCGGCGGTTGGTGGTGATGGAGGTGTGAAGACTAAAAAGTTGAAGAAAACAAAGAAGGCCAAGGGCGAAGGTTCTGGAGTTTCCAAATCTGTTGATGCTTGATTCGTAGCTTTCTTAGCACTGAAACAATTTATGTTTTGTAATGTTGACTTGAACAATATTAGGTTATTAGGAACCCTTAAGGTTCCTATTGGTTGTGTTTTAAGGCCTTTGTGGCCGCTGGAACAGTAGTTTAAGCTTGCAAGTTACTAGGACTTGCTTCTAACTTATGTTTGAAAGTCTTTTTTGGGCTTTCTTTTATATGATGTTATGTTTTAACTATTTTTCTTTTATTATGGTTTTATGCTTGTGCCTCTTTGGTCGAGGCTGTCCATTTGGTTTTTAATCGTCCAAGCCTTTTGGCTGTCTGTTAATAGGTTGGAGCCTTTAAGGTTTCGAGGTATTGCCCGGGTGGCTTGAAGCCTTGAAGGCTTTTTGGTTTTGCGTCCTGGCTTGGTTTGTACCTTTATGATTTTGTCCAATTGACTTTGTTCTTTTTGTAACTTTGTCTTTGTCAGGTTTGTGCTGCCCTTATGTTTTTATACCTAAAAGGGTTCAGTGCTGCAGACACTTAGCCTTGGCATTTTTAACAAGAAGAGATGGCACCTATCCTTTTAATCATTTCCTTTGGTTTTTTAGCCTTTTTGTAGACTATATTTCTAAGACTTAGGGAACATTTGGTGTAGGCTGCTTATACCCGTCTATGAGACAATTTTATTTTTTCTTAACACGTCTCATGGAGTTGTATTGATTTAGGAACTCACCCCTTATATAGGCTCATTCAACCCTTGAACCTATTGAGCGATGTGGCCTGGGAGCTCATCCCCTTACATGGCCCTTGCCATGGAGTTTTTTGCTAGGTTCTCAACCTGATTTTGGGATAGAAAGACAAGTTTGATAAAAACAACTTCATTCATTAAAGCAATACTTGCTTTTTACAAAAGGTATTCATAATCCTGCTTGAAATACATTTTGATACAAACCAAACTTTCCGTTTAAACATGAAACCTTTTCAGTGTTTTGCCGTTCCAATGCCTTGGAAGCCTTTTGCCTTCTGAATCAGCCAGCTTGTAGGATCCACCTTTGTGTGCTTCAAGGATGGTGTATGGGCCCTCCCATTTTGGGCCAAGCTTTCCTTGATTTTCTTTCTTGCTGGCTTCGTTGTTTCTGAGGACCAGATCCCCTGGCTTGAAACGTTCGTTTTTGACTTTTTTGTTGTAGTAAGCTTCCATTTGTTGCTTGTATTTGGCTTCTTGAATTGCGGCTTGATCTCTTGCTTCCTCTAGGAGTTGTAAATTCAACATGGTCTCTTTTTGGTTCGTTTCGGGATCCATGTTGACAATTCTTTGGGTTACAACTCCTATTTCGGCAGGGATCACAGCTTCAGATCCAAATACCAAGCTGTAAGGTGTTTTCTTATGGCTTGTTTTTTCTGTTGTTCTAATTGCCCATAGCACACTAGGCAATTCTTCGAGCCAGTTGCTTTCGTACCTTCCCAATCTTGTCTTTATGCCTTCCACTATGCTTCTATTTGTTCTCTCAACCTGTCCGTTTGATTGCGGATAAGCCACTGAGCTGAAAACCTGATCGATGTTGTATTCTTTGCACCAGACGCTGAAAGGTTTTTCAGCAAATTGCCTTCCGTTATCAGTGACAAGTACTCCTGGCAATCCATAATGGCAAATGATGTTTTCCCAGACGAAGTCAATGACTTGCTTTCCTGTGATCTTGGCAAGTGGCTTGACCTCGGGCCACTTGGTGAAATAGTCTACCGCCACCAGTAGGAATTTCACTCCCCCTTTGCTTGGGGGAAATGGACCAACAATGTCCATTCCCCACTTATGGAATGGCCAAGCCGAGGTTATTGGGACTAAATCATGCTTGGGACTTTTTGGGATTGGTGCATGGATCTGGCAGGCATCACATTTCTTCAATTCTTCGGCTGTGTCGCGATGCATTGAAGGCCAGAAATATCCGAGGTTCATGAGCTTTGCAACTACCGACCTAGCTCCAAAGTGAGCTCCGCATACACCTTCATGAATTTCCTTGATCAAATATTTACTTTGCTCGGGACCGACACATCTTAGCAAGGGAGCAAGGTAACCCTTTTTGTAAAGGGTCTCTCCTTGTAGTATGTATTGCCTTGCCTTGATTTCAACCCTTTTGGCTTCCACTTGATCATTGGGTAATTCACCATTTTTGAGGAACTTTCTTATGGGAGTCATCCAGTTTGGTTCTTCTTCGGTAACCACATCTTGAACCTCTAATTCATTAATGGATGGGGCCTTCAACACTTCTACCAGTACCTTCTTGGTGAGGTGGGCAAAAGTGAGAGATGCAAGCTTACTTAGGGCATCGGCCTTTTTGTTTTGAGATCTGGGGATCTGTTTGATATTGCATGCTTGGAAGGTACTCATCAGTTCCTTGGATTTTTCTCTATATTTTTTCATGTTGGGCTCTTTAGCTATGTAGCTGTCATTCACTTGGCTTGAGACCAGCAACGAATCCGTGAACACTTCAAGCTTTTCAACCTTCATTTCTTTGGCCAGCCTTAGGCCGGCTATTAATGCTTCGTATTCAGCCTCGTTATTGGTGGTCTGAAAATCAAAACGAAGAGCATATGTGAATTCCAAACCTTTTGGGTTGATCAAAATTAATCCAGCCCCTGACCCTTCAACGCTTGAAGCCCCGTCGGTAAAAAGCTTCCAGGCTTCAGGGTTGGAAGGTTCAGTGGTGGCAGTGTTTACTTCAGTGACTGTTTGGTTTGGGACTTCCACAATGAAATCGGCCAAGACTTGAGCCTTGATAGCTTTCCTTGGGACATAGGTGATGTTATGTTCACCTAGTTCTATGGCCCATTTGGCTAATCGGCCCGAGTTTTCAGGTTTTTCAAGCACACTCTTAATAGGTTGGTCAGTGACCACTTGTATGGGGTGTGCTTGGAAATACCTTCGAAGCCTTCTAGCCGTTTGAACTAAGGCTAGGGCAAGTTTTTCAAGGGGAGGGTATTTTGTTTCAGCTAATTTTAAAGTTTTGCTGAAAAAATAAACGGGTACCTGGGCCTTGTCTCGCTCAATGGTGAGGACTGCACTGATGGCCTCGTCCGTGATTGAGAGGTACACCGATATTAACTCCCCGGTTTTTGGTGCCGCAATGTCTGGTAGGGAAGCTAGATGTTGTTTCATCTGGTTGAAAGCTTCTTCAGCTTCTTCAGTCCATTTGAAATCCTTTTTATCTGAGCAGTTCTTGAGCGTTTTGTAGAAGGGCAGGGATCTTTCGGCTAACTTTGAGGTAAAACGCTTCAAGGCTGCAAGCTTCCCGTTCAAGCTTTCAACTTCCTTCTTGGTTTTTGGTGGCTTGGTTTCAAGGACGGCTTTTACTTTGTTAGGGTTGGCTTTGATGCTTTGTTTTCCAACGATATGGCCCAAGAATTTTCCTTCCTCGAATCCAAATGAACACTTTTCCGGATTAAGTTTCATGTTAACCTTTCTGAGGTTCTTGAAAGTTTCTTGAATATCATCGAGCATTTGGTATTCCGTCTTGCTTTTAATAACCAAGTCATCGACATATGCCTCCATGTTCTTGCCGATTTGGCTTTCGAAGGCTTTGTCAACAAGCCGTTGATAGGTTGCTCCTGCATTTTTGAGACCGAAAGGCATCTTTTGATAGCAAAAGATCCCTTTGTCCGTGTGAAAGGCTGTCTTTTCCTCATCCTCTTTTTTCATGAGGATTTGGTGATAGCCTTTGTATGCATCAAGAAAGCATTTGAACGAGTAGCCTGTGAGGGAGTCAACTTTGAGATCAATTTCTGGTAGTGGATAGCAATCCTTAGGACAAGCTTTGTTAAGATCCTTGAAGTCTATGCACATCCTCCAAGAGTTGTCTGGTTTCTTGACCATAACTGGGTTTGCAACCCATGACTGGTACTTGACTTCTCGGAGGATGCCGGCTGACACAAGCTTTTCAACCTCTTGGCAGGCTGCTAGACTTCTTTCAGGTGCCAAGCTTCTTTTCTTCTGGACCACAGGCTTGACCTCTGGTGGTATTCTCAATTCATGCTCGGCAATGTCCCGGGGGATCCCGGTCATATCTTCAGGACACCAAGCGAATACATCGCTGTAATGTGTTAGCAATTTTTCAAGGTATGAAAGGGTTTCTTGAGAAAGGTCTGGGTTGACCCTTATTCTTTGTTCAGGGTATTTAGGGTTTATGACCAATCTTTGCCTGTCTTCTTCGCTGTTTGATTTTTCACCTTCAACCATGTAGGCTTCCTGGGAGGGTTGAAGGGTTGCTATGCCCCTTTCGGTGGGAAATTTAACTGTGCCATGGCCAACAGACACTGCCATGTAAAATGCACACTGTCCTGGTCTTCCGATGATCACATCATAGCTTGAGGGGATGTTGATAACCACAAAGGTGAGTGGTTGGGTTCTTTCTTTTGAACCTTCACTGAAACGAACATTAAGTGTTAGTTGCCCTAAAGGCTTGAGGGGTATGTCAGCGATACCTTTTATGGAAGTCCCAGAGGGTTGAAGCCTTGAACGTTCTTCATTGCTCAATTGGTTGAAGAATTTTTCGAACATAATTTCGGTGGCTGCCCCCGTGTCTATGTATGCCTTGCATGTTTGCAACGTTCCCACGGTAGCTTCTACCACTAGAGGGCTAGGGAGAGGGTCATTCTCCGTAGGGGGGAAACAGACACACTGAAGCTCCCAAGCTTCCAACCTCTGCCTCTTGTGAGGAACCTTTCCATCGAAATCTACCATGTTGACTTCCTTACCCTTTCCTTCAGCCATTTTGTCCCGGACTCCCTTGACCAAATGAGCGAGTTCTCCGGACTTAACAGCTTCTTCTATTCTTTTCTTGAGTTGGAAGCAATCATTGGTGTGGTGACCTTTTTCTTCATGAAACTCGCAGTATTGGGTGGAGTTCTCGTTTTTCCTGCTTTTGGGGAGAGGTCTAGGAGGTCGAAAGTTTTGTTTAACTTCTTCTGTTGCAAGGATTTCTTGAGGGGTCTTTGTGAGGGGTGTGAAACTTATGCCTTTTTCCCTGCTTGAAAGGTTCCGACCTTCAGACCTTCGAGGGTCTGAACCCTTTGACCGCCTATCATAGGAGTTGAAGTTCCCTCTTTTTCTGGCTGGACTGTTGCTTCTCAAGCCGGACCCTTTTTTCTTTGTTCCTTAATGTCTACTGCCTCCTCTCCCCGGATGTGGGCTTCAGCCCTTTCAAGAGCTTCTTCTAAGGTCTTGGGTAGAGATTTGTTGAAATCCCTGGTAAGGTACTTAGAGGTGATGGCATTCATGAAGCCAGCCACCCTCATTTTCTCATCGGCCCCTACATAAGTCAGACCTTCCTTCTTGTATCGTTCAATGAAAGCACGGAGACTTTCATCATCACGTTGCTTTATCTGAAAGATCACTGTTGCGTCTTTGACATATCGTCTTTGTTGAGAGAAATTGGCCAGGAAACCCTTACTGAGATCGTCAAAGCTTCGAACGCTTTGAGCAGGTAAATCGTTGAACCAGATCCTGGCGGATCCAACAAGAGTTTGCATGAACATTAGGCAACACTCAGCGTTGGACCATTTCTCTATCCGAGCTGCACCGGTGAAGATCTGAAGATGGTCCTCAGGATCTTCAGTCCCATCATATGTCCTGATGTGAGCCGGCATTTTGATCTTTGACTGGAAATCATAATCGGCTATCTGTCTTGAGAAGCATGAAAGGTTACTTGGCTTGTATGGTTTAGCCAAGTCTTCTTCAGTCCTTGCATCCACATTACTGCTATTGTCGTTGTTTCCCTGAGTGGCAAGCACTTGATTGATGAAGTGTTGCCATGGGAAGTTGGTCATCATCTGGGTCATCATGTTGGTCATGGGATTGAAGCCTTGAAGGCTTCCTGGACCAGTGGAGCAGTTTATCCCGAGGGGAGCACTCATAACAGCACTTCGTGCTAAGGGGAGCACGGACAGAGCTTGCTCCCATGTAGTTGTAGTGGATACTGGGTAGCTTGTCACTGGGGATTGAAGGAGCTGGTCAAGAGTCAGCTCATGTCCCAAAGGAGCACCACTAGTAATTGGTTGGGAAGAGAAGATAGGATGCACCGTAGGATTTGTCATAGTGGACAGATAAGGGTGAGGGTTTGAAAGGTTACTGGGTCCAGCCTCACTTCTTGTTGCAAAAAGAGGAGGAGGTGGTCCAGGAGACAATGTTGGCTCAGGTTCGTCATAGTCTAAACGAATCCTCACCCCCTTTTCTCTTTCTTTATTCACGTGCTGGTTGAGAAGAGTCCTTAGCACAAGGAAATTGTTAGCGACCCCTTCAGGGGTGAGTTCAACACACGATGGGGCATCAGAGACACCGATATTGGGAGATGGAACTCCGGATCTGGACGGAGTTGGTGTGTTGAAGTTGAGGAACTCGGGTGTGCTCCCCGGAGTTGAAAAAGAAGTTGGTATAGCCACGTGAGCTTGGCTACTACCCGGAGTAGAAGCGTTTGGGATCTGATTTACTTCTTCCGGGGATCCACTTTCAGACATGGTGATTTTAAATGAATAGAGCTACACTACTAGGTCTTTTGGAGAAGAAATAGCGGCGTAGCCCCACGGTGGGCGCCAACTTGTTGATACAACAAATACAAGACCAACGATGGTAGCTGGACTGGCTAGGCAGAATGGTTGAAGGGTTCAACCTTGCCTAACGCAGGTCGTGGGGTCCCCCCACGTTTGCGAGACGTGGAAGGAGGTTTACTAGTTTATTGTTGTTCTTTGCTAGGGATCCTCCTCTGAATTGTACTCAGATTCGGAAGTGGAAGCAAAGGGAATGTGTGTGTTGGATGTGAAAGGGAATGACTTGTGCAAGACAAGCATTCGATGTGAATGACCAGAGATTGGAGAATCAGAGCTGGCCCGGATGTCCTCTCTGAAGTAAATGAAGTGTCATTTTATAAGAGAAGGTATCTCCCGAAGTGGAATGGATTAGACTAGCAACCTCGCTTGCAGTGGAGGGTTTCCCCTTTCGGGGGTTGAAGGCTTTTGACCCCCAGATAATAGTGTGCATTGGCAGACCTGCTTTGCTTTTGCGGCTGTGGGTTGGTGAAGCGATCTTTAGATGTGACCGGCTACTGTTTCTGCATTGCTTTTCCCAACTCCCAGCTTTTCAACCGTTGAACCGTTTAACCTTTTGAGCGCTTACATATTTAATCATTTTATTTAGTCTTGAGCTACCCCCGTCATCAGTACCCGTGCCGTATTGGTACTCATACCGATTTTACCTGTTTAATACACATACGAGTGCTCAAAAGATAAAAAATTCAAAGTGGTACAAAAGCGGGTATCATACCGAAATACAAATATCGATACACATACCTGGACCATAATATTTGATACGGTACTTTTTTTGTTCGGATTCGAAACCAATATTTTCGGTACGGGTATGGGTACAAGTATTGTACTGATCCCCATCCCTAGTTTGTACGTGGCCTTTGTAGGGTCAAAAGTTGAGATGAACTTAAATTGTTAATGGTTGATAAAGATGACAATCTTACGAGTAAGAACATCCAATATTGGTTACAAAAAAAGTTTTTAGAGATTTGTAATTTGTGTTAATATATTTGTAAATTATAATTATAACATTAATATGTACTTTTCCATTATTAAATGTAATATAATATGTAATTATTTGTTATAAATATTTATTTATTACATCAATTTTTTGTATCCATCCTGTGTAGAATACAAATCTATAACTTGTGTGTGTATGTATTAAATCATTGTATGTATGGAATGCTAGGAAATCTTGGTGTTTTAAGATTTCTATGGGTTTAAAATAAACCCAATAAGGGATTTAGATTAGGGTTCCACAAAGGAGCATTAAAGTTACAAGGTTTGAGCACCACTCCTCATGTGCCATTGTAAAGAGAGAATTTGAAAATTCGCATGTGTCTAACCCTAACCATGCTAGTGGGACGAGTTTCAGGGTTTTATCAAGCTTGGATCTTGAAGTTTCATGTTATTGGCTAGTACCTACTTGAGTTGGATTGTCTCGCTTTTGGACATCGTTAGAGGAATCTTTGAAAATTCAACCGTCCACTTCGATTGCAAGTTTCAGTTCTCTAAAAGGTTAGGTTTCTTAAAACACCATATTGTTTTGTTTTGGTTTCTTGATCACTTGCAAGCGGCTCATGTGGAAGATTTGTGATATGTCTTATTACAAATCGTATATTTTCATCTTCCATTATTGAATAAAATTTTTAAACAAACATACGAATCCCAACATCTTACTCTCTTATTTTTAAGTTTGCAATAGGTGAATCAATATGTGTGGGGATGATTTGTTAAATAGCTAAGAGGAGAGAGAAAAAAAGTTTATTAAGTAGCCGGATGGGATGACACACTCGTGTTGTAAATCTACCATAGTCTTTATGTTCTATTTTTGTCCCACAAAAGTAAGAATGTTCCGTGCTCAAAAAATAGAATTTGACTAAATTAACAAGGTTTAACTATGAGAAAACGAAGATATTAATTGTGATTTTGTCTTGACCAAAAAGGAGGCGGATCAATGCTTATTACGCTAAGCATCTTTCCTTACATAAAACGGTTAAGCTCTTATCTTTTTATGTTCTGGATGGTTAGTAACCAATATGTATAAATCAATCTCTTTTGGCTTATATTTGATTTAAAAAAAAACCCTCCCTTAGGCTTAATTATTTATAAGAGCTTTCGGGTCTGTATTAATCACCGAGTATATATGCAAATAAAATATGCTTTTATGTAATCATACTTTTGAACCAAGTGGTATTTACATTTTTAATACGTGACCCGAACAATCGAACTGAACCCGAAAAATCGATACCAAATGTTCGAGATTAGTCCACCGATAAACGGTGACGCATTTAGAAAACCTTATGGGCCCACCACTGCTTTATCACTAGCACCGGAAAACAATCAAAGTTTTGATGAAAGTTTATTAGTTACACTATCATGTTACCTTTCTAGTTTCCCTAAAAGGGATGATGATGATGATATATTTGATAACAACCTAAATACATAGCCAAAAAAATTGTAACTTACTCTATAAAAACTTTTATTATTATTCCTTTAAGAAAAATAAACAACCCCTTTCTTTATCTTGGATTCTTAAACCATATATTGCCCATGGTATTGCACATGGCTACACAACATTTATATTCAATGAAACCCATTGGGACCATGGCTCAATCTTGACCGTCCAATTCCACCAAAAAAGAGGATACATTTGGAGTATTGTCCAAACCCTTTAATCCGTCACAAGAAAGATTCAATTCCCTTCACGCGTCTTCATTATCACAAGTAACACAGGTAAACCAAAAACTTTCCCAAATAATAAAATCAACAAAATATATAAAATAAATAATAATAAAAAAGTATTAAAAACACCACCCAATTCGATTTTGATAATATCAAATCCCAATTTCTTCCCCCAATTTGTGACTTTTCTTGAATCAAAGAACATATCCATGGTCTAACACAATTAAAAGGTAATTAAAGATCTGATTAAATTAATGCTTCCCCTACAAAAACTTTAAGTTGGTTGGACCAGTACCTTTGTTGTAAAAAACATTTTCAAGATTTTCTTTATTTTTTTTTTTGTTTTTCAAGAATTAAAATCCAAACAAACCCACCTCAGATTTTCATCCATATGATGTTCTTGATATCATCCCACAAAAACTTTGTCTAATTAAGTCTACCCAGGTAAAAAAGTTGTGAACTTGTGATGTTTGATGTTATCTAGGGTTAGGTTAGGTCATGTTATATTATGTTAATATATAAAGATTTATTTTTTAGTTCATCTAGATGTGTTTGAAGGTTGTGTGGTATCTGGGTATTGGTCTTTTTTATGTAATTTGTAATCTTTATCTTGTGTTCATGTGATTTGTGTTTTCTGGGTGAAACCCTTTTCTTGATCCACTTTTTTCTTTGTGGGTTTAGGGATTTTGACCTGGTCAACTTTGGGGTCTGAGTCAGTACTGCTTTTGTTTTGTTTTTTGTCAATTATTGGTGTGTAACCCTAAATTGATTGATTGATGTTTACTGGGTAAGTTTGGGGATATGGGTTAGCTCTTGTTTGATCAGATCTGTAGCAAATAGTAATCTGATTGATGATTTTGAGTATCAGTTTTTAATTATTTTTTTTCCCTTTTTAGGGTTCTTGAAGTTTGGAATTATGTTCAACATCTGGGATTGAACTGCATTTGGTTAAAGAACATTTACCTCTTTTTTTGGGGGTAATATTCATCTCTTTGGAACTTTTAGTTTCTTTTGAGTTGCACATACATAGATACATATTTTCGATCTGATCCGACCCGACCCGATCCGCCATAGCAAGACTTGAAAGATTTCTTTTTTCGTTATTAATTGGTCCTTTCGGTGACTCAATCGGCGCTTGATTTTTATTGCGCTTTTGGATCATGGTTTATGAAGTGTAATTGTGTTCTTAAAGTTATGAAACACCAAAAAATACAACTGATGAACATATGAAATCTTTAATTATTAAAAACTTGCTGGATATACTAGTCTTTCTTATACTTGATTACGATGCAGACAATTTATTCAAAACATCCGAGAATCTCGATTTTGTGACGAATATCCATGTTGGGGACCAAGTTCATCCGGCATCATGTCAAAGAAGAGAGCATAGATATTCCTTCAATTCCACCTGGATTCGAGTCAATCGCAGCCTTTTCTCTAAAAAGGGTCGACGACAGCAAAGTCGGGTCTAATTCGGTTTCCGCTAGTGCGTCTGAACCGCAACCGGTCAAGCAGGAACCAAGTGTCGAGCCCGGTGATATTGAAAAGATTAAGCGGTTGGTTAGGCCCAGACCTGGTGTAAACCATGGCCGATTTGATAGCAGTTCAGGCGACGAGTCTGAATCTGAACAGGTTGGTCTCAAAATATTTATTCGTATTCTAGACTATCTGTAAAATATTGCTTGACTCGACGGTAACGGTAACGGTTCAGGAACAAACTTCAAGCGCTCCGATGGCTAAGGGGGTTATTCGTGGATGTGAAGAGTGTCATAACTGCCAAAAGGTTACTCAATTTGTTAGACTTTGTTCTTTAACGTTTGGTTTTAATGATTTATCTAATTATTTATGCTCAAATCTAAATCTTTTGTTTTCAGGTTATAGCAAGATGGCATCCTGAAGAAGCTCGATTGCCCGATCTTCTTGAGGCGCCTGTATTTTACCCGACCGAAGAGGTAATCAGAAATTGTCGAACACTCAAAACATCTGATATTTGATTAATATTTGTAAATGACTTTAATTGACTAACAGGAGTTTGAAGATACTCTAAAGTACATTTCAAGCATACGCGATAAAGCTGAAGCGTATGGCATTTGTCGTATAGTACCACCTCCATCATGGAAACCGGATTGTGCACTGAAGGAAAAGAATTTATGGGAAAATTCAACGTTTGCGACTCGTGTCCAAAGGGTTGACAAACTTCAAAAGCGGGGTTCGTTGAGCCAAATGTTGAGATCAAATAGCCCGAAGAAAGGGAAAAAAAGAAGATGCATGAAATTAGGGTTAGATCAAAAGACCCATGGGTCGGATGCCGGAGCTCCTGTTAATACGGTGGTGGTTCCTGAACCTGATTTCGGTTTTGAACCTGGTCCACGGTTCACGCTTAAGGAGTTTCAAAAGTACGCAGATGATTTCAAGAATCAGTATTTTCGAAGAAATGAAACAACTACGGATCAGTGGGAACCCTCTTTAGAAAATATAGAGGGTGAATATTGGCGTATGATAGAGAGACCAACCGAAGAAATCGAGGTATATTGCTAAAAACATGTTTTTGGTTTAATTACCAAAAAGACAATTTACCAAATTAACAGTACCATTAAGTAGACGTGGCGTTTCAATCCATTTAACCCTAAAATGTCCTAAAATGTTTAACTAAAAAGGATACATGTTAATATCTCAAATCGTCAAAAGTCATCCAAAGTGTATTTAAAGGTAAAACCTATTTAATAGCTATATTAAAAGAAAAGAAGTTGGATTACATTAATTACACACACAAAATTTTAAAAAGAGTTTGTTGCCGAAAATTGCTCTAAAGTTACTTGATCCTTTACGCTACCTATCCGCCCCACTTGTTTGCCACCTCTATATTGATAAATTTGGTATCTTTTGTTGTCGAAAACTACTCTACTAGGCTATGCAGTTAATATCGGTGATATATCACCGATATATCGGTTATCGGTATCCATGTAAAATATCAGTCAGAATATCGGTACCGATATTATCGGCGATATTTGACTGATACATCACTGATATTCAGTACCTTTCTTCTTAGTTCTACCATTCGCCTTTCTTCTTATTGCGGCTATTAGTGTTATAAGTCTTAATTATTAATTGTTAGTGTTCATGTTAGTGTTTTAAGTCTTAATCAGTACCTACTTGCTACAATTGTTAGTGTTTTGCAAGTTGCAAAAGGTTAATTTGTTAATGGTCGGAGAGTATACAGAATTGTTAGTGTTAGATTGCTATACATATATAAATTCTGCATGATATTAAAACTACCAATATCCCACCGCGATAACCTATATCTCAAATATCGGTCCTTGTCTCCTTGACCGATATCCGATATTTTACGCATTAACTGCTTAGGGTTTAATATGGTTCTTGTGACAATGTAGGTGCTTTACGGTGCTGACTTGGAAACTGGTACATTTGGCAGTGGGTTTCCAAAAGAGGCACGTCAAGTTCCGGGGTCAGATGGAAAGTACGTTAGATCCGGTTGGAACTTAAATAACTTACCGAGGCTTCCAGGGTCACTCCTCTCTTACGAGAGCAGTGATATATCCGGTGTTCTAGTCCCGTGGTTGTACATCGGAATGTGTTTTTCATCGTTCTGTTGGGTGAGTAAATCTTGCCTCTATTGCACGAGTCATTGAATTGTTACGGTATATTATTTAATCTTTTTTCTTGTCGTATCTTTCCTGTATCTTATTTTTAATAACAGCACGTTGAAGATCATCATCTATATTCAATGAACTACATGCATTTTGGTGCTTCGAAGATGTGGTACGGTGTACCCGGAAAAGATGCCATAAAATTGGAGGCTGCGATGAGAAAGCATTTGCCTGATCTTTTTGCCGAACAACCCGACTTGCTTCACAAACTTGTGAGAAATATATCTGTTTGGAAGTTATTTATAGTTTTAACTTTTAATTGAATAATAATAATAATGTATAAGTTAACGTGTTGGTTGTAATTCAGGTGACACAACTTTCACCATCCATACTAAAATCCGAAGGGGTTCCGGTTTTCCGGTGCGTACAGAATCCAGGGGAGTTCATTGTGACGTTTCCTCGAGCGTATCATTCGGGGTTCAATTGTGGGTTCAACTGTGCGGAAGCTGTGAACGTTGCGCCCGTTGACTGGTTACCGCATGGTCATAATGCCATTGAGCTATATCGTGAGCAGGCCCGAAAAACGTCAATTTCTCATGATAAGTTGTTGCTTGGAGCTGCAAGAGACGCTGTAAAAGCTCATTGGGAACTTAATTTGCTCAGAAAACACACTCCCGATAACTTACGATGGAAGGACGTTTGTGGGAAAGATGGTATCCTAACGCAAACACTTAAGGTAATAGAAAAAAGATATTACTAAACTGTTCATTAACCATGAGTCAAATCATACCTCATTTTCTTGGAAATAAGAAGTTTTAAAATTATAAATCTTTTTCAACGAGTAAAATGTCATTTTCGTCCCTGAGGTTCATTATTGCGACTTTCGTCCAAAGGTTTGTTATTCCGCATCTGGATCCAAAAGGTTTGAAATCTTGCCATATTCATACGGCTCGTTAACTCCATCCATTTTTCTCCGTTAAGTCAGGGCCTCAGGGGTATTTCTGTCTTTTTTGTTAACTTAAATGGCAATTTGGTCTTTTTCACTTTATGTAAACTCGCTGGAGATGTGTGATAAAGACCGCATTGCCCTTAAATGGATGGAGTTGACGAGTCGAATGAAAATGGCAAGATTTCAAACCTTTTGGATCCAAATGTGGAAATACAAACCTTTGGACAAAAGTCGCAAAACTGGCCAAACCTCAAGACGAAAATGGCATTTTACTCCTTTCCAAATAATGTTTCCTTTTTGCTAATTCAAAATCCACGCAATATGGCAGTCGCGTGTGGAAATCGAGCGTGTGAGGAGGGATTTCCTGTGCAACACAACACAGGCATTGAGAATGGAGGCAAATTTCGACGCCACAAGTGAGAGAGAATGCAGCGTTTGTTACTTCGACTTGCACCTATCAGCGGCAGGCTGCCATCATTGTTCACCCGACAAATACTCATGCTTAAATCACGCAAAACAGTTTTGTTCTTGCGCTTGGGGTTCAAAGTTTTTCCTTCTTCGACACGACATCAAAGATTTAGCTATGTTGGTTGAAGCGTTGGAGGGAAAACTGAGTGCGATTTACCGTTGGGCGAAACTTGATCTTGGACTTTCGCTATCTTCCTATGTATCGAAAGACAGTAAACAACCGTGTACGGTTTCTGAATCACCGACCAAAGAACAAAAGGGACAGGAAACGGCCCAAGATTTATTGAAATCAAAGGAATCGACAATCGCACATGAATCTTCACATAAAGATGTTATGCTTAGTGACGATGAGGGTGACGGCTCATTAAAACCACTTAATCAAGCCAACAAAAGTGAAGATCAAGTGAAAAAAGATGCCCCCGAGTCAAAAGATACGGGTCCTTCTAACAAACTACAAGATCTCTCGATTACAAAAGGGTCTAATAACTTAAGTGAGGAAAATGCAGGGGGGGTGTTGCAGCAAATACCGAAAACCGATGAAAAAGTTATAATTATTGGATTATATGCAAATTCCAAATTGGGAAACAACACACAAACCAACGCGGACAAACCCACTAGACAAAAGGGTCCTCGGATCGCTAAAGTGGTCAGAAGGATAAATTGCAATGTTGAGCTGCTGGAGTTTGGTGTGGTCCAATCGGGAAAGTTATGGTGTGACACTCGTGCTATTTACCCTAAAGGTACAATTCATCACGCCCTAAAACTTAGGGCTGCAAACGAACCGAACGAACACGAACAAGGCCTTGTTAGTGTTGGTTTGTTAAGGAAATATATGTGTTCACGAACTGTTCATGAACACTTACTGAACTAGATTTTCTGTTCATGTTCGTTCATTAAGGAAATGAACGTGTTCATGTTCGTTTGTTAATTTTAGGTAACGAACGCAAACTGACGTTCATGAACACAAACTAATATTCATGAACACAAATGAAAACAAACAAATGCAAACAAGTGTTCATGAACAGAATATATAATACACTGATACTTATTAAATATTTTATTTTTTTAGAATTTTAGAGTATTTAAATAAAATATAAAAATTAAAAGCACTAACAAACTATCTAACACAAACGAACACGTTCACGAACATAAATGAACGAACGCGGCCTCTGTTCATGTTCGTTCATTTAACTAAACGAACGAACACAAATGAACTTCCTGCCGAACGGTTCACGAACTGTTTGCTGAACGTTCAGTTCAGTTCGTTTGCAGCCCTAGTGAAACTTGTTCCATTAGTTATTGTTGTACTCATGAAGAATGTGATTTTGAATATTTTGTGTTGTTGCAGGTTTTAAGAGCCGGGTCAAGTATATAAACATGTTAGATCCTACAGAAACGTGCTACTACGTTTCGGAAATAGTTGACGCTGGAAAGGATAGACCTCTATTTATGGTAATTGAAAACATTTCTTGTTAATCTACTAATTTTATTTCACTTGTCATCTATACATCAGAGGTTGTATCTCAACAACTTTGAAATAAGGGGTGCAAACGAGCCGAGCCGAGCCCGAGTCGGCTCGTTTATTATATATTAATCAATATATTAAATAAAAATAATATAATAATAGACTCGTCTAAGCCCGCGAGCTTGATAAGTGAAGCTCGGGGTCGTTTAATTAAACAAGCTTATTTTTAGGTTCCGACTCGGCTCGTAAACAAGTTTAAATAAGCTCGGCTTGGCTCGTTTACTAGACAACTTTAAATAAGGGGTAAATGTTATTAAATATTAAAACGAACCGTCGGCTCGGCTCGATGAGCCTGACGAGCTTCACATGCCAGGCTCGAGCTCGATAAATAAATGAGTTTTATTTTAGGCTCAAGCTTGGCTCAGGCTCGATAAGGCTCTGCTCGTTTGCATTCCTATTTGAACAATGCAGTTTTATGATTATGAAATTTTTGAACACATTTATTTTCTTCTAGGTTTCGTTGGAGAAGGACCCGAGTGAAGTTTTTGTTCATATGTCAGCAGTAAGATGTTGGGAAATGGTTAGAGAGAGAGTTAATCAAGAGATCTCAAAGCAACATAAGTTAAAGAAACCAAATCTTCCTCCTTTGCAGCCTCCCCGGAGTCTCGACGGCATGGAAATGTTCGGTTTTTCATCACCTGCCATCTTGCAGGTAAACTCTAAACCTTAAACCCTGAACCCTAATTTTTTTAGCTCTATATACCTTAACAAGATTGTTTGATGTCGGGTTGGTAGGGTATCCAGTCGATAGACAAGAATCGGATATGCACAAGTTACTGGGAACCGCGGCCTTTCCATAGCCCGTTAAAGATTCAGGAACCAAACACTCCCAACGCCACCCAAAACAAAGAATTGACTGCAGTAACTGATACCGTCATTTCAGGCCTATTTAAAAAGGCGAATTTAGAGGAGTTAAACGCGTTTTTGAGTGTTTTGAGTAATGATGGTTCAAGCGATCAACAAGTGGTAAAACTTCTCAATGACGAGATTCTCAAACGACCCAGATGACAGTTGATAAAAGTTCTAATTTTTCAATCTGTAAATCCTTTGATCTCATTTTAGTTACTGGGACTACCATAGTTTCGAGTTTTTTGATCCATTTGACGATTCTGTTCTTAGCTGTAGGTGTTTTGGTAGGGGTTTAAAGAAGATAGAAACCGGAAATTGTTCGTTTTGTTAGATTAACATTCATTTTAATATGTTATAAAAGAAACCAAGATTCAAATTTTTTTTAGATTTCTATGAATGTTGTTAGATTGTTTCTTGCATGTTACAACCTACAGTCCTACACCATTGAAATTTATTTTGTGTTTCTGTCATCTCTTTTGTACAAGACTCTGGTCTGTCAAGTATGTTTATGTGACATTTATTTTTGCAATTATTTAGTTTGCTAAGTACCAATAGCCATACGGGTAAACAACTTAAAGGTATAAATGATTCGAGTCGTTATTTGAAACAAGTCGAGCTTAAACGAGGCTGAGCCCATTTCGAGCCTAAAAATTAGAGTAAATTGCCATTTTAGTCCCTGAGGTTTGGTCCAAATTTTCATTTTAGTCCAAATAGTTTTTTCTCTTTTGGGTCTTTGACTTTTCAATTTTATTGCCATTTTGATCACATTGCCTAACTCATTCTAAAAATCTGGTTATAACCAGGGGTATTTTTGGCATAACTGTTGTGTAGTGATAACCAGGGGTAGTTTACAACATAATTTTTCAAACGGTTATGGGTATGGGTATGAGATTACCAATACCCAACCCGAACCCGACTCATTGCCATCCCTAGATAGGATGCGAATGCTCTAAGAGCATTTACATTAGAGCCTTCAAATATACGTGAGTGGGACCTCTATATTACATAGAACTAGGTTAAAACCCCGTGTATCACACGGGTTGCATAAATAATTTATATACTAAATAATAAGAAAAATACATCTTTAAATAAAAACAACATTACAATTATTAAGTATATATCACATGGGAACTTTAATTTACCATAATTTAAATCACCGAACTCCAAAGTATATATATCTACTCATAATATTCGAGATATAATTTTATGATTATATAAAAAAACAAACGTTTATTCTTATCTAAATTTTTGTTTAAAATTATTTATTGAAAAACAAATATTTACTCTTATCTAATTTTCTGTTTAAAATTATTATTTATTTTTATCTAATTTTCTGTTAAAATAAACGTTTATTCTTATCTAAATTTTTGTTTAAAATTATTTATTGAAAAACAAATATTTATTCTTATCTAATTTTCTGTTTAAAATTATTATTTATTTTTATCTAATTTTCTGTTAAAATTATTATTATTATTATTTAATATAAGAGATAAATAGGAAAATAAGACGAGAAAGCACCAGAAAGTGACACGTGTCCAAAAAAGATTTTTGTATATTAGTATAGGAATATGAAATGTTATATCTTTATGAAACTTGTATATTGTACGGGTTAAATAAATGTAATTTTATATATTAAATAATAAAAAAAGTTATATCTTTAAAAACCATGTGTATTACACAGATTAAATAAATGTAATTTTGTATACTAAATACTAAAAATGTCGTATCTTTAAAAAACCCGTGTATAATCGGGTTGAATAAATCTACCAAATGATAAAAAAAATTATATCCTTAAAAACTTCGTATATTACACGTGTTGAATAGATCTAAAAAAGAGTTATATCTTTAAAACCCATGTGTATTACACAGATTAAATAAATGTAACTTTGTATATTAAATACTAAAAACGTCGTATCTTTAAAAAACACGTGTATAGTCAGCTTGAAAAATCTACCAAATAATAAAAAAATTATATCTTTAAAAACCCCGTGTATTACACATGTTGAATAAATCTAATTTTACATAGCAAATGATAAAAACTTATATCTTTAAAAACTTCGTGTATTACACGGGTTATATAAATGTAACTTTGTATAGTAAATAATAAAAAAGTTAAATTTTTAAAACCCCGCGTTTTACACGAGTTGAATAAATATAATTTTGTATACCGAATAATAAAAAAGTTATATTTTTAATAAATTATGATAACATTTAATATTAATTTATTATTTATATATTTAATATAAGATAAGTATGAAAGAGAGGTATTTGTTTTAAAAATATTAAATTAACAACTTAGATTTGAGGATAATATTTTATTAAAGTATGATAAGATTCAATATTAATTTATTATTTATTTAATTAATATAAGATAAATATAGACTTGAGGATACCTTCAATGAATGACACGTGTCCAAAAGTTGGTTTCTTTTATTATAGTAGACTAGCGGTAAGACCCGTGTGCAAACACGGGCCGTTTCTTAGAAAACCATGCATACCACATTTTATTAAACGACGAATGACTATAAATTTTTTAAAGTTTAATTAAAAATAGATTGTGTATTAAAGGCGCCCTAACATGAAAAAAAGAATATAGGAGTAACGCATTCGAGAAATTATTAGAGAAATATGTTTTCTGGTACATTTCTTTAATGTGCGAAAGTGACATCATATGCTATAGTAGCCCAAAGCATACTTATCGCCTTATCAATCATCGTTGTCATGCACAATAGTCTCTTAAACCGTTTGAAAATTGAACACACTCCATATAAATAAGATATAAACTCATGAATAAAATATAAACTCACACAGTTCAATTATTTCAATTATATGGCATGTTTACAGTCTTACATTTAGTTTAGTGTGTGTATATATATATATATATTCTATCGTCTAATCGCATTATAACTTAATAAAGTTTCCTTTTTAAATCGTTTTTATAAACCTAGAGCTATTATAACTTAGTAGCCTAACAAAGACCATAAGGAGCAAATAGCCTATTTGGTTTTGAGATTCATATAGCAAAGTGGAGGTTGAAGGTTGAAAAAGGGGCAGGTTGGGCAACGGGTCCAAAGAGTTCATCAATTTATACACGTTAGGTCAGACCTCAAAATGCTTTTTCACCCTTTTTATAATATAAGGGTACATTACTAATACATGCATTGTTCCAATTCAACTCGAACTTTCTATCGATAATTGTTTTGTCAAATATGATTAAGATTGTGATATTATTTTAGGGGAATCCAATTTCTTGAATAAGATTTAGGAGGAATTATCCTTAGAAATGTCAGGTACGTTACATTTAAGCTAACTTCATTTAAATTTTAGTGGGAATCCAATTTCTTTTTTATTGTAGCCCACACTATATTACTACAATCTTAAATAAATTAATTTCTTAATCAAATCCGTAAGAAACCTAAAAATGATCACCAAACATAAAATTGCCACATACATGCCACCAGTAGTAACTCTGCCAAAACATAACCAGCAGACCATGTGAGCAAACCATGTGATACATTGGTTCCCCATGCACCTATAATGAAAACAAATAAAGCTCAAAACTTGACAAAGGAATGCCAATCAAAAGAAGTAAAAAAATATATATTATGCTTAACGCTATATTAAAAATCTAAGAATACGTAAGCATAATTTTTTTAAGTAACAACATTCAAACCCTTCAAATGGTTTTCTAAGTGAAATTCACATAGAAACTTTTTTATAGATAGCTTAAGTAGATCTGCTTAAGAAGTGGTTGAGGGGAATCTGCCAAAGTAGTAGCAGCGGACATGGAGGAAGTAGAAGAGGAAATCGCAGTTGTTGATTTTCCTTCTTTCTTAGCCCAAGGTCCAACCTAAGGTCCATCTTGGGGTGAAATGTGGCAGCATTGCTGGAAGTTCTACGTTGTAATAATGGCCTGCAAAAAAGACGAGAAGAACACACTTTATATATGTGGATATTAGATACATCAAAGATTAAATCCTAATATATTACTTGTGATTATGAGCTTTAAAAGGATATTTAGAATTCCTTATTAAAACTGCTTATTATTTTTTAAATATGCAGAATAAGCAACTCCAAACACCCTCTAAACAAAAAAACATCAATATTTAATACTTACCACATAACCATCAAAGGTCCAACTTGATAAATAGGCATGCTTTAGGTTTCGGTTTGGCGAGTTGTATTAAAGACATGCATAAGTTCAACCTGGCGACACAGTTAATATCATGTAACATGAACAGGACCAGTGCAACCTATTTATCTAAACAAACTATTAATTTTGCTTTTCGTTTTCTTTCCAAAATCATTAATGGCTCCAAAGAAATATCAAGATCCCTCAACCACCCAATATTTCTTTGAGGTCTAAGCCGGTGTATTTAACTTAACTGATCCACCACATCAACTTCCTCATTAAAATGCTTACTTTTTCCGGCCCATAACCTCCGAGTGCTTCCCATTCTTTGTTAAAACTTATTGACCTACACTACAAATTAACCTTTTGACCCGAGCCTATTACCCAGCCCAAAGGAGTGTATAGCATAGGTCAAACAAACAAAAAACCATACATTGTTAGAACAAAGAAAACCCAGAATATAACATTAAAAGATTACAGCTTCAGGAAGTATACTGATTACCTAAGACAGTTACTATTAGTTTTACCTTTTTGACAACCCTCCTGTATATTTAGCTTTAAGACTAATTACACATCAGGTCTAAGTTGATTACACACCAGGTCAACAAAGAAGCTATTACAACATATGAAATCATGCAATTTGCAAGTGTAATATTATACCTGATAAAATGTAGGAGCTAAAATTCATGTATAGAGACCGAATCATAAAATCCTTAACAATTGACAAAAATTAACCTGAATCGCTTCTTGTTAACAAAGTCCTTAAGAATTGACAAAAATTAGCTTGTTAACTGTAACATTCCCAAAATTTTTATTTATATAAAATATATAAAAACTTATGTTATTATAATGATGCATCATGGGTAAGTTGACCAATGGAAATATGAGGTATTTTGTGCAAGCGTAGGAACCGTTTAATAATTAAATTATAAAAATACATTATATTTGAACTTACTCCGTTTTTAATAAAACTTGGTTCAAAATGTAGATAAAATTATTCTCGTTCTAATGACATATTCATTGTTTTATAAAATGTCATATTTTAGAAGTTATAAGCGTCAAAAGAGTGAAGCGATTATAATATATATAATAAAATAATTAAATAAAAGAAAAACCTTGCATATGTAAAAGTATACGTTTATATTATAATGTAAACATTCACATTTAAAAGGTGTACGTGGCCTTTAGACAAAAACAAAAATAATAATAATAAATTAATAAAAGAGTTAACTGCCATTTTCGTCCCTGTGGTTGTCACACCCCAAATTTCCACGTGTCACCGGTGGGCCCGGTGGGGGAGTATCGTGACGTGGTTGGCAACATCATAGTCAAACAACACAATATATAAATGCACAGCGGAAGCAAAAGATAATTATTACAATCCGAAATAGTGTAACATCAAAGTATTACAACGGAAGTAAGGATCCACAGGCGGATCTTAAAACAACAAAAGAAATTATCAGACTAATGGCTTATGTGGAGGAGTTGCAAATTCCTCATCTAACAAGTCCTGAGCAGCTTCCAGCCTATTATGTACTTGTACCTGTCACTTAGACTTTGGAAAATACGTCAGTTTTCACTGGTAAATACACTCAACTGACTCATTTGAAAAGGGTTTAAGAAAATTGGTTTAGGTGCACAAGGCACGAAAATATATTGACACTTTGATTAAAATGCTCAAGTCAATATTAATCTTTTATACTTGGGACAAACTATATCTCATGTTATCAGTTTTACATAACTTGCTCTACATACGGGGCCCGGTTCTATGCCGGTTCAAGATTAACCGACACACCACTATTCCCTTATTGGGAATCCCATATTGGGTATAATTAATTAATAAGCATATAGCATCTGTCAGGTGTATGCCTACACCCCGTGCTTAGGTCGTGGCCATTGTAATTTAATGAGTCAATGATATCCAGGACACGGTCGCATTAACCCCCAATGTTTCAGTCAAGCAATACGAATTAAAAACAGGTTATTTGGATTTCCCGACTCATTGGTCTTCGAATCCCATACCTGACCATGCGGTATTTATTTTACCGTATCCCAAGCCCGTAATAGGGAAAATAAGTTAAGAGCATTTACCTGAGCTAGCTCCTGTCTTAAATAGCAAGAATTATAATAACTCAGCCGTATTCACTTAAGTAAGCGTAGGTACAATTTACCGGAAGGCTCTAGTCTGGAATGATGGTATAAACAACCAATTAGAATACTAACGTGTCTTTAATTAAGCCTAAGCTTAGACCGGTTAGTCTTAAGGAAATATACAGTTCAAACACATGATTAAGCGAAGACCGGAATAGAATGTGTTTTAGACCCGAAAAGTTCGGAGACTTGTATAATATGGGTATATTATACACATTCCGGATTTTGAGATAATAACGATAAGGTTTGACCCGTTTCGGCTAATTTATGTAAACTAGTTACATAAACCGAACCGAACGCCTATGAAGCGTAACGGGTAACCATAAGAGTCCTAAACAGATTTCCTAAGTTAACATGCCTTAAATATGTTGTGATATCAGTGGGATACCTTCCGTTATGCCCAAAACGAGTTTAATCTCATAAAAAGCCCCGTAGGGGTATTTTTGTCATTTTAAAGATTATAAAAGGAGTTAATTAAGTTTCTGTGAACCGGGTCTGAATACATCAGTAAAATAGTTTATTTTAACAGATTATAACATTTGGTTATAAGTCTTGTATGTCAAAATAGTTTTAAATCCAAACTATGCGTATAATACGCGTATAAAGTCGTTTTAAGCGACGTACGGGTTAAAATAGGATTCTGAGTTTCCTGATCAGTTAAACAGGTTCAAAACACTCTATTTAATATTTAAAATCAGTAGCAATTGGATTGGTGTCAAAAGGATTTGTAAAACTCATTTTATGGCCGAAAAGGGCATATTCGGTATTTACCGAATTAAGGCACTAATCCTAGCTTATGATCAGTTTAAAAATAATTAAAAATCTTCAAAAATCCCAAAATATTATATTACATCAGTGGGTAAAAGGTTTGGTGTCAAAAATGGGTTTTAGATAGGCGTTATGCTAATGACGTCATTTAATTACTAAGAATCGCTATAATTACGTCATTAAGCATAACTCCTAATCTGGACCTCCGATTGATGTGAAAATTTACATACGTGTTTAATAATCAGTAACTAAGATTATTTTACTTTCATATCTTCAAAAATCTCGTTTTATAATCATAAGGGCATTACGGTCAATATTTAGGCGATTAACGGAAACATCGGACAATTAAGGATTCATGTGGTATAAACGCAGAGGGTTATACCAACATGTAACTAGGTCCTAATGGAACTTTAAGGCATGTCTAAAACTATCTAAACCGGGTCAGAACTGAGGTCAAAGCAAAAGTCAAACTTTTGCGTTCTTCGGTTCCGAATCGGTTCAAAACAGAAAGTTGTCGAATCAATCAAGCGTAGACAAGTTATTATACTTATTTTCAAGTTATATGTATGTTAAAACAGATTACACGCCCTCTGAATCATTAATTTCATGTTTAATGGTTATGTTGACTTTTTCGGTAGAAGTTTGACTCGACAAACGACATATTTAGGACTTGAATCAGTGGGTGCCCTTTTAGGGTTTAATTGTCCATATAATTACCAACTTGTAACATCTTTCGTTTCGACAAAACTCTGGACCGTTTATGACTTATCGCCAAGTCAAACCGTAATTACGACGGTTTGACTTCTAGGCTATAAACGAATCAAGACTCAATTTAGAAGGGTCAAGGACACTTACGTAAGTCTAATAGATGATTTGGAAGGCTTGGTATCAGCTGGAAAGCTCCACAATTGATCAGAAGTGAAATGGATAAATGTTTGCAACTTATGAACTTTTATAAGAACTTTGAACTTTCATAAATTGATGCCAAATGAGTCAAGCAATGATCCAAGATCAGTACATATGCCCACTATAAGCTATAAACCACCCTAGGCAGCCCATAGAATCGAAATACTAGGTTTTAAGTCGGTTACAACATCAACAGGCAGCTGTCCATAACTTCTGTCGCTGGGCAGTGCTAGCGCACCGTTACGCTACCATTGTAGCGGTGCGCTAGCCTTCATCAGGCTTATTATCTTTTGCAGTTTTGGTCCCTGGTCCCCCGAAACATCGCTTTCACATTGTTTCTTGCATTTTGAGCCTTCTAAAATGAATTCTAAGGGCTTCAAGGCTTATACCATCTTTGTCAAGTCCTCAAGTAACTTTGTGATCACCCGAAAAGCCCTAATTTTCAATGCTGGCGATTCTAACCCTCACACACGAATTTTATCACAACTTTCTCATACGGCAACGAAACTTGGTGAAATTTTTATGGTGCATTCTAGTGAGCATAATTAATTGTTACAAAGCTTCGGGTTTGCTAAAAGGTCACTCAGAGGTATATCTTTAACATGTTGACACATTTAACCCCTGTAGTTTGTAATCTCTCACTTTCTTTCACAATTCTCTTTGTATGATCCATGATCCATTTGTTTAAGGTTATAAACATCATGTAGGGTTATTATAAAGTATATTTATTCATTGTTGACACTTTGAACCCTTGTATTTACATAGTTTCATTGTTTGTCAACTTTAGTCCTTCAAGAACATTCTTTCACACGTTCAAAGGTTATGACACGTGTCAAGACATTATAGGACGTAAATTTTCGGGGTGTTACATCCTCACCCCCTTAAAAGAAATCTCGACCTCGAGATTTGTTAAAATGCTGGAAGTACTCTTTGTCGCATAAGGGACTTAACTTTTATAGCATATCTGGAGTCTTTCCAAGCTCCCATAGTGGCTCTTATATTAGGCGTATGTATCCTTTTGGAGCTTCTTGACCTGTCGATCCTCAATCGATACAGGATGCTCATCACATCATAATTCTGCATATCATTATGTGATAGTGCTTCTTGACTTATTGGCGGAACACATCCTCCAGTCACTATTGTGCAATGTATTGCGAGCTCCGTCAAACTCCTTAAATAGGCTTTAGCTTACAAGCTACTTGATCTTGATACAGTCGATTTCCTTCAAATGATTCTATATATATTCAGAGCTTAACTAGCCTGATAATTTAACAAATTGGCACACCCTTCCAGGGTGATCTCTTTTGTTGCATTTTATTCTTTAACAAGAACTAAGGAAGTTTGCTATTTTCGTAACTCCTTGATTTCTTGCCGTATACTGGCAACCTAAAATCAATTATGGATTTGTATGATCTTATTTGTTGTCCCGCAGGCAACTTTCAGATCTTGATAATTGGACTTACCAATTCTCTATCTAACAATAGATGTTTAACATTCCATCTATACTAGGTCTCCAAAGGAGCAGCCTTGATGCTTATATATCAATTATTATAGAAAAGCTCATCTTAAGGTGATATGGTTATTCCAACCACTGCTTAACTAATTTTAAGGAATAGCTAATCCTTGCCGTTAGTCGAACAGATCGACGATCCTGGGCAGCTGATGGCAATTTCTTAATCGTTGCCTAATTAGGGTTGCGGTGATAATGCATAAGCAAGATGAACCGTCTTTCTTATTTAACTATACCGGATTCCCAGGATATTGAGTTAGGCTATATGAACCCTCTATTTTAAACTTAGTTAATCAGGGCTTCGATTCTTCCAATGATGGTACTAGCCGTCTTGGAGATTCCATAATAACACAGCCTTAAACGGAATTTAAACCTTAACTCTACCTGCCTCTCAGGAGGTAAACAGGGTAGTTCTTATAACGAAAATAATCATGACACATAGAGATGTCATAGTTGTCCGTGTTCTCAGGCTTTGGTTCACCTATCGATGTCGGTGTCAGATAAATGACACCTTCACCTTACAACTGTAAGGGTGCCCTAAGCAGAGATACTTATAGGGACATTTTATATTGGATATCTTCTTTGAATACTACTAGTCGACTTTAGTACGATATGACCATTGGGATGTCTCAGGGGTTCCATGCATTAAACCTCCATACTGATCAGGCATGGAAGCAATCTATGGGACACACTAAGATACGCCAATCCTCATATGACACTTTTATCAAACATAGTTTGGCATTCGCAGGCGATAGAAAACAATGAGAAAATAAAATAAAATAATAATATATATTGTCGTACTCTTTTTTTTTTTTTTTTTTTTGGGAAAAGTACTCTGGATTCTTATGAAAGGATTATCTTCGAGGATGGGAGAGATGGTCATTATGGATTCCATTGGTAAGTTATACCTTACATTTAATATCTGGAGTTCTTATGAATGAAATCAAGAGTTTGCTAAGCTTATGGCTTGCTAAAGGTTTATTATCCCTTGCATTAATATAAAATACTTAGCAGACACTATCAATGCTAAATGGTAAGGGACGTACCTAATGCTATTATCGATGTGCACTGTCTCTGGCATTCAACCGGTAGTCCAGGCGTTTCCTTTCTTATCCTTCCCAGACTTAGCTGCTCCTCTCTTGGCAGCCTTAGGGCAATTAGTACCGATGTGCCCCTTTTCGCCGCAGCTGAAACAGTTTGCATCTTTTATGTCCCTACATTCGTGGGACTGGTGGCCAGCTCTTTTACAGATGCCACATTGCTTTATCTTTTGGTTTAATCGACACTGTCCCCAATGTCTTCTTTTGCAGGTTTTGCATGTAGGCTTTTTGTTGGAATCCTGTTGGTTATTGTTGAACTCGGATTTGCTCTTCTTAGGATTCTGAGAGTTATCCTCCTCCCTTTGTCTTTTCTCATTAGTTTCATTCTTGATCGACTTTTGTCTCACTATATCTAGAGTGAGAGACAAGGATAGATCTACAGCTGATTTGTAGTTGATTGGCCTTGAAGCCTTAACATTCCCTTTTATTTCTGGTGCCAAACCACCGATGAAACGCGCAATGCGTTTTGGTTCAGGGGTAATTAAATAGGGTACCAGTCTAGATAGGGAGTTGAAGTCGGTAACATATTGCTGACAATTTAGGTTTTTCATTGTGAGAGTCAGAAAATCTGTCTCCACCTTTTCCACTTCGTGTTGTGGACAGTAGTTATCTTTGATAAGGTCCACAAACTTGGACCATCCCATATGGTATAGGGGAATTTTCCCCGTGGACTGCATCATGGCCCTCCACCATACAAGAGCCTCTCCCTTGAAAGATTGTGAAACAAATTTTACTATGTCCTTATCAGCACAATCACTGATGTCCACAACCGTTTCCATTTCCTCAAGCCATTCCATAGCATCAATTGCTCCTTTTTCGCCATTGAAATTTCTGGGTTTGCATGAGACGAAATATTTGTAGGTGCACCCGCCTTCAGTTGAACGGGGCTTATCATAGAGTACTAACTCCTGAGGTTCGCTCTTTTCATCTGAAGAGTGAACGGAGCTCTCCTTACGAGCAGATGTATGTGTTTCCGTATGGACCTTTGAGTGAGTGACACTCGGTTCCTTTTTGTTCTCAAGGATCTTATCCACAACTTCACTAATTGCTGCGCTAATCAAGGCCTGAAGAGTAGTGCCACTAACATTTATATTTATATTTGCATCCTTGTTTTTAGCCGCAGTACTGTTGTGTGCTTCGTCGGAAACCTCCATTCTGGAGCTTTGGTACTAAACACCAAAAATAACATATGCTTAGATACAAACTAGTATGGAATCATCATACTGGATGATTTATAAACCATGGTATTATTAAATCATAATGGCTGTTAGGTTTATAACTCCCTTATAGTTTGCTACTAGAAAGTATGACAATTATGTTTAGCCTAGGTCAAAAGGACCATCAATTGTGTTTAAGGTTTGGACCAAGTCCATTACCTTTTGACAGGGAATTTCAATGTCACAATTGTCTTTGTCACAACGACAATCTTTAGATATTTGGAAGGCTTGTCACGAAGAACATTAATAATCATAGGCACGAAGGCCTTGTTACAAAGGACTTATAAGAATATGGCACTTAAGGCATTAATATATAAGCCGCAATTTTATCGGATTAGAGATCTTAAGGTTCGAACATAGTTCTTCACCTTTGGATAGAGAGTCAAAGACTACAGCCGTCATTTCTTTGGAAGGTAATTTATTTTGCCACAAAGGCTAGTCAATGGACATAATTCTGATTAACCGGATAATGGTGAGCTTCAGAGGAGTCAGCCGTGGTGAAGCTTTGAAGGCTATTAATCCAACTAGTAATAATTTGTTTAATTATAGGGAATCGTCGAATTTGATGATTAAATAGTTATGGTGTAAATAAACCATATAGGCCAAAAGATAGTATTTAAGTTTATTTGATTATGCTTGGCCTAGGTTTTTAGATAAACCATCTTTGGCGTTTATACGGAATATGATCCTTAATATTTATTAGACAGGGGACATAAGTCACGACTGTCAATGTCTTACCGACATTTTATATAGCATAAGGGCTTGTCCCAAGGACTCTTGATGACACTGGGCCTTGTCACAAGGGGAAAAATCTAAAACATAATCAATGATTCCTTTGGATCGGAAAATTTCATAGTTCATTGTCTTGACAAGAATTTATGAAATAAAAACTATCTTTTCATGTATACACCTTTTCCCGTAGGTTTACATCCCAAATGGATGTTTTGATGCGTACATCATTTTCGACGTTTACCAGCCATGATTCTTATTTGATCAATCACGCTAAATAAGGGATTTGGAAAGATTCCTAATATAAGGATGACAAGTGTGATTTTTATCGCATCACGGTTGTCGGGAGTGTTAACACATTTTCAGATGTTAACAAGGATCTGAATCTCTTTTTAAACAGGTTTTACCATCTTAGCTAGGTCTTCAATGACATTCAAGCTAGGTCAAACCTTTTAAGATTCTCTTTTAATATCTATATTGGCAGGAAAGGAATGATATTTATTTTATTCAGGATTTTTATCATGAATCCTAATTTATAAGTTAGTAATAGCATAAATGGCCTAGTCGCGTAGACAAGTTTAATTTATAAGCCATGATTTCAGAGAATCAAAGCATGAAGGTATTGCTGGCACAACAGGCCTAGTCACAAGGACATTTATAAATTATAAGCTATGATTTCAGAGAATCAAAGCATGAAGGTTTGAACCTAGTTCATTACCTTTACCTGACAGGGAGTCATCACTACCACTGTCTTTTGGTTCATATGGAAATGAACAGGGCCTGTAGGTGCTATATTACCACGTATGGTCAAAATGTGATCATCTCAAGTGATGATCTAAACCCATGATTCAGAGATCATTACATTGGGTTAGGAATCTTTTGAAGAATCCATTAATAAGAATGACGTGTGTGATTTTAATGAATCACGTCTGTCAGGAGTGTTAACATATTTACAGATGTTAACAGGGATTCGAATCTTTTAAACAGGTCTTACCATCATGGCCCGGCCTTAAAATGACCCGAAGGCTAGGTTTCACTCTTAAGATTCTTCTTAATATTTAACGCAGAACAATCCTAAATTGAGGTGTTAAATATGGATCTGAATCTAATTATGGAACTACCATCTTGGCCCGGTCATAAAATGACACGTGGCTAGGTCTTGTCCTTTCTAGATTTTGCCATTTTATAATAATGGTAGATCTTATAAAAGGAATGTTTGAATGAAAAATTTAAAGTTAATTATTCCACTATAAAATTAAAAAAACAGATGTGCCCTAGACGGGACTTGAAAGGAATAGTGTTGTCCTCAAAGGAACTGAAAGGTAATTATGTCCTTATAAGGACTATTAAGGAAACGATTTTTAGCAAAAGAAGTTTCTTCTTCATTTTATTTCTGAATGCCTTCTCCTTGGTTGCATGTTTCGTCCTAGCCGCTGTACGAAGGTCAGCAAATCAAGGCTCCTGGTGTGGAGAATTATTATTACGGCTTCTTCGCTTGGCGACGTATCCAAATATAAAAATTTTGGAAGCAGAAATTCCAGATAAGGATTGAGAATATTCCTATGTTAAGTCTAGACTCAGAAGGTCAAGGTATGTGCTAATGTGTCATTGAGATTAAACACAAAAAGATAGTGTTTAATTCACTCAATGTTGGCTCTGATACCAACCTGTCACACCCCAAATTTCCACGTGTCACCGGTGGGCCCGGTGGGGGAGTATCGTGACGTGGTTGGCAACATCATAGTCAAACAACACAATATATAAATGCACAGCGGAAGCAAAAGATAATTATTACAATCCGAAATAGTGTAACATCAAAGTATTACAACGGAAGTAAGGATCCACAGGCGGATCTTAAAACAACAAAAGAAATTATCAGACTAATGGCTTATGTGGAGGAGTTGCAAATTCCTCATCTAACAAGTCCTGAGCAGCTTCCAGCCTATTATGTACTTGTACCTGTCACTTAGACTTTGGAAAATACGTCAGTTTTCACTGGTAAATACACTCAACTGACTCATTTGAAAAGGGTTTAAGAAAATTGGTTTAGGTGCACAAGGCACGAAAATATATTGACACTTTGATTAAAATGCTCAAGTCAATATTAATCTTTTATACTTGGGACAAACTATATCTCATGTTATCAGTTTTACATAACTTGCTCTACATACGGGGCCCGGTTCTATGCCGGTTCAAGATTAACCGACACACCACTATTCCCTTATTGGGAATCCCATATTGGGTATAATTAATTAATAAGCATATAGCATCTGTCAGGTGTATGCCTACACCCCGTGCTTAGGTCGTGGCCATTGTAATTTAATGAGTCAAGGATATCCAGGACACGGTCGCATTAACCCCCAATGTTTCAGTCAAGCAATACGAATTAAAAACAGGTTATTTGGATTTCCCGACTCATTGGTCTTCGAATCCCATACCTGACCATGCGGTATTTATTTTACCGTATCCCAAGCCCGTAATAGGGAAAATAAGTTAAGAGCATTTACCTGAGCTAGCTCCTGTCTTAAATAGCAAGAATTATAATAACTCAGCCGTATTCACTTAAGTAAGCGTAGGTACAATTTACCGGAAGGCTCTAGTCTGGAATGATGGTATAAACAACCAATTAGAATACTAACGTGTCTTTAATTAAGCCTAAGCTTAGACCGGTTAGTCTTAAGGAAATATACAGTTCAAACACATGATTAAGCGAAGACCGGAATAGAATGTGTTTTAGACCCGACAAGTTCGGAGACTTGTATAATATGGGTATATTATACACATTCCGGATTTTGAGATAATAACGATAAGGTTTGACCCGTTTCGGCTAATTTATGTAAACTAGTTACATAAACCGAACCGAACGCGTATGAAGCGTAACGGGTAACCATAAGAGTCCTAAACAGATTTCCTAAGTTAACATGCCTTAAATATGTTGTGATATCAGTGGGATACCTTCCGTTATGCCCAAAACGAGTTTAATCTCATAAAAAGCCCCGTAGGGGTATTTTGGTCATTTTAAAGATTATAAAAGGAGTTAATTAAGTTTCTGTGAACCAGGTCTGAATACATCAGTAAAATAGTTTATTTTAACAGATTATAACATTTGGTTATAAGTCTTGTATGTCAAAATAGTTTTAAATCCAAACTATGCGTATAATACGCGTATAAAGTCGTTTTAAGCGACGTACGGGTTAAAATAGGATTATGAGTTTCCTGATCAGTTAAACAGGTTCAAAACACTCTATTTAATATTTAAAATCAGTAGCAATTGGATTGGTGTCAAAAGGATTTGTAAAACTCATTTTATGGCCGAAAAGGGCATATTCGGTATTTACCGAATTAAGGCAGTAATCCTAGCTTATGATCAGTTTAAAAATAATTAAAAATCTTCAAAAATCCCAAAATATTATATTACATCAGTGGGTAAAAGGTTTGGTGTCAAAAATGGGTTTTAGATAGGCGTTATGCTAATGACGTCATTTAATTACTAAGAATCGCTATAATTACGTCATTAAGCATAACTCCTAATCTGGACCTCCGATTGATGTGAAAATTTACAGACGTGTTTAATAATCAGTAACTAAGATTATTTTACTTTCATATCTTCAAAAATCTCGTTTTATAATCATAAGGGCATTACGGTCAATATTTAGGCGATTAACGGAAACATCGGACAATTAAGGATTCATGTGGTATAAACGCAGAGGGTTATACCAACATGTAACTAGGTCCTAATGGAACTTTAAGGCATGTCTAAAACTATCTAAACCGGGTCAGAACTGAGGTCAAAGCAAAAGTCAAACTTTTGCGTTCTTCGGTTCCGAATCGGTTCAAAACAGAAAGTTGTCGAATCAATCAAGCGTAGACAAGTTATTATACTTATTTTCAAGTTATATGTATGTTAAAACAGATTACACGCCCTCTGAATCATTAATTTCATGTTTAATGGTTATGTTGACTTTTTCGGTAGAAGTTTGACTCGACAAACGACATATTTAGGACTTGAATCAGTGGGTGCCCTTTTAGGGTTTAATTGTCCATATAATTACCAACTTGTAACATCTTTCGTTTCGACAAAACTCTGGACCGTTTATGACTTATCGCCAAGTCAAACCGTAATTACGACGGTTTGACTTCTAGGCTATAAACGAATCAAGACTCAATTTAGAAGGGTCAAGGACACTTACGTAAGTCTAATAGATGATTTAGAAGGCTTGGTATCAGCTGGAAAGCTCCACAATTGATCAGAAGTGAAATGGATAAATGTTTGCAACTTATGAACTTTTATAAGAACTTTGAACTTTCATAAATTGATGCCAAATGAGTCAAGCAATGATCCAAGATCAGTACATATGCCCACTATAAGCTATAAACCACCCTAGGCAGCCCATAGAATCGAAATACTAGGTTTTAAGTCGGTTACAACATCAACAGGCAGCTGTCCATAACTTCTGTCGCTGGGCAGTGCTAGCGCACCGTTACGCTACCATTGTAGCGGTGCGCTAGCCTTCATCAGGCTTATTATCTTTTGCAGTTTTGGTCCCTGGTCCCCCGAAACATCGCTTTCACATTGTTTCTTGCATTTTGAGCCTTCTAAAATGAATTCTAAGGGCTTCAAGGCTTATACCATCTTTGTCAAGTCCTCAAGTAACTTTGTGATCACCCGAAAAGCCCTAATTTTCAATGCTGGCGATTCTAACCCTCACACACGAATTTTATCACAACTTTCTCATACGGCAACGAAACTTGGTGAAATTTTTATGGTGCATTCTAGTGAGCATAATTAATTGTTACAAAGCTTCGGGTTTGCTAAAAGGTCACTCAGAGGTATATCTTTAACATGTTGACACATTTAACCCCTGTAGTTTGTAATCTCTCACTTTCTTTCACAATTCTCTTTGTATGATCCATGATCCATTTGTTTAAGGTTATAAACATCATGTAGGGTTATTATAAAGTATATTTATTCATTGTTGACACTTTGAACCCTTGTATTTACATAGTTTCATTGTTTGTCAACTTTAGTCCTTCAAGAACATTCTTTCACACGTTCAAAGGTTATGACACGTGTCAAGACATTATAGGACGTAAATTTTCGGGGTGTTACATCCTCACCCCCTTAAAAGAAATCTCGACCTCGAGATTTGTTAAAATGCTGGAAGTACTCTTTGTCGCATAAGGGACTTAACTTTTATAGCATATCTGGAGTCTTTCCAAGCTCCCATAGTGGCTCTTATATTAGGCGTATGTATCCTTTTGGAGCTTCTTGACCTGTCGATCCTCAATCGATACAGGATGCTCATCACATCATAATTCTGCATATCATTATGTGATAGTGCTTCTTGACTTATTGGCGGAACACATCCTCCAGTCACTATTGTGCAATGTATTGCGAGCTCCGTCAAACTCCTTAAATAGGCTTTAGCTTACAAGCTACTTGATCTTGATACAGTCGATTTCCTTCAAATGATTCTATATATATTCAGAGCTTAACTAGCCTGATAATTTAACAAATTGGCACACCCTTCCAGGGTGATCTCTTTTGTTGCATTTTATTCTTTAACAAGAACTAAGGAAGTTTGCTATTTTCGTAACTCCTTGATTTCTTGCCGTATACTGGCAACCTAAAATCAATTATGGATTTGTATGATCTTATTTGTTGTCCCGCAGGCAACTTTCAGATCTTGATAATTGGACTTACCAATTCTCTATCTAACAATAGATGTTTAACATTCCATCTATACTAGGTCTCCAAAGGAGCAGCCTTGATGCTTATATATCAATTATTATAGAAAAGCTCATCTTAAGGTGATATGGTTATTCCAACCACTGCTTAACTAATTTTAAGGAATAGCTAATCCTTGCCGTTAGTCGAACAGATCGACGATCCTGGGCAGCTGATGGCAATTTCTTAATCGTTGCCTAATTAGGGTTGCGGTGATAATGCATAAGCAAGATGAACCGTCTTTCTTATTTAACTATACCGGATTCCCAGGATATTGAGTTAGGCTATATGAACCCTCTATTTTAAACTTAGTTAATCAGGGCTTCGATTCTTCCAATGATGGTACTAGCCGTCTTGGAGATTCCATAATAACACAGCCTTAAACGGAATTTAAACCTTAACTCTACCTGCCTCTCAGGAGGTAAACAGGGTAGTTCTTATAACGAAAATAATCATGACACATAGAGATGTCATAGTTGTCCGTGTTCTCAGGCTTTGGTTCACCTATCGATGTCGGTGTCAGATAAATGACACCTTCACCTTACAACTGTAAGGGTGCCCTAAGCAGAGATACTTATAGGGACATTTTATATTGGATATCTTCTTTGAATACTACTAGTCGACTTTAGTACGATATGACCATTGGGATGTCTCAGGGGTTCCATGCATTAAACCTCCATACTGATCAGGCATGGAAGCAATCTATGGGACACACTAAGATACGCCAATCCTCATATGACACTTTTATCAAACATAGTTTGGCATTCGCAGGCGATAGAAAACAATGAGAAAATAAAATAAAATAATAATATATATTGTCGTACTCTTTTTTTTTTTTTTTTTTTTTGGGAAAAGTACTCTGGATTCTTATGAAAGGATTATCTTCGAGGATGGGAGAGATGGTCATTATGGATTCCATTGGTAAGTTATACCTTACATTTAATATCTGGAGTTCTTATGAATGAAATCAAGAGTTTGCTAAGCTTATGGCTTGCTAAAGGTTTATTATCCCTTGCATTAATATAAAATACTTAGCAGACACTATCAATGCTAAATGGTAAGGGACGTACCTAATGCTATTATCGATGTGCACTGTCTCTGGCATTCAACCGGTAGTCCAGGCGTTTCCTTTCTTATCCTTCCCAGACTTAGCTGCTCCTCTCTTGGCAGCCTTAGGGCAATTAGTACCGATGTGCCCCTTTTCGCCGCAGCTGAAACAGTTTGCATCTTTTATGTCCCTACATTCGTGGGACTGGTGGCCAGCTCTTTTACAGATGCCACATTGCTTTATCTTTTGGTTTAATCGACACTGTCCCCAATGTCTTCTTTTGCAGGTTTTGCATGTAGGCTTTTTGTTGGAATCCTGTTGGTTATTGTTGAACTCGGATTTGCTCTTCTTAGGATTCTGAGAGTTATCCTCCTCCCTTTGTCTTTTCTCATTAGTTTCATTCTTGATCGACTTTTGTCTCACTATATCTAGAGTGAGAGACAAGGATAGATCTACAGCTGATTTGTAGTTGATTGGCCTTGAAGCCTTAACATTCCCTTTTATTTCTGGTGCCAAACCACCGATGAAACGCGCAATGCGTTTTGGTTCAGGGGTAATTAAATAGGGTACCAGTCTAGATAGGGAGTTGAAGTCGGTAACATATTGCTGACAATTTAGGTTTTTCATTGTGAGAGTCAGAAAATCTGTCTCCACCTTTTCCACTTCGTGTTGTGGACAGTAGTTATCTTTGATAAGGTCCACAAACTTGGACCATCCCATATGGTATAGGGGAATTTTCCCCGTGGACTGCATCATGGCCCTCCACCATACAAGAGCCTCTCCCTTGAAAGATTGTGAAACAAATTTTACTATGTCCTTATCAGCACAATCACTGATGTCCACAACCGTTTCCATTTCCTCAAGCCATTCCATAGCATCAATTGCTCCTTTTTCGCCATTGAAATTTCTGGGTTTGCATGAGACGAAATATTTGTAGGTGCACCCGCCTTCAGTTGAACGGGGCTTATCATAGAGTACTAACTCCTGAGGTTCGCTCTTTTCATCTGAAGAGTGAACGGAGCTCTCCTTACGAGCAGATGTATGTGTTTCCGTATGGACCTTTGAGTGAGTGACACTCGGTTCCTTTTTGTTCTCAAGGATCTTATCCACAACTTCACTAATTGCTGCGCTAATCAAGGCCTGAAGAGTAGTGCCACTAACATTTATATTTATATTTGCATCCTTGTTTTTAGCCGCAGTACTGTTGTGTGCTTCGTCGGAAACCTCCATTCTGGAGCTTTGGTACTAAACACCAAAAATAACATATGCTTAGATACAAACTAGTATGGAATCATCATACTGGATGATTTATAAACCATGGTATTATTAAATCATAATGGCTGTTAGGTTTATAACTCCCTTATAGTTTGCTACTAGAAAGTATGACAATTATGTTTAGCCTAGGTCAAAAGGACCATCAATTGTGTTTAAGGTTTGGACCAAGTCCATTACCTTTTGACAGGGAATTTCAATGTCACAATTGTCTTTGTCACAACGACAATCTTTAGATATTTGGAAGGCTTGTCACGAAGAACATTAATAATCATAGGCACGAAGGCCTTGTTACAAAGGACTTATAAGAATATGGCACTTAAGGCATTAATATATAAGCCGCAATTTTATCGGATTAGAGATCTTAAGGTTCGAACATAGTTCTTCACCTTTGGATAGAGAGTCAAAGACTACAGCCGTCATTTCTTTGGAAGGTAATTTATTTTGCCACAAAGGCTAGTCAATGGACATAATTCTGATTAACCGGATAATGGTGAGCTTCAGAGGAGTCAGCCGTGGTGAAGCTTTGAAGGCTATTAATCCAACTAGTAATAATTTGTTTAATTATAGGGAATCGTCGAATTTGATGATTAAATAGTTATGGTGTAAATAAACCATATAGGCCAAAAGATAGTATTTAAGTTTATTTGATTATGCTTGGCCTAGGTTTTTAGATAAACCATCTTTGGCGTTTATACGGAATATGATCCTTAATATTTATTAGACAGGGGACATAAGTCACGACTGTCAATGTCTTACCGACATTTTATATAGCATAAGGGCTTGTCCCAAGGACTCTTGATGACACTGGGCCTTGTCACAAGGGGAAAAATCTAAAACATAATCAATGATTCCTTTGGATCGGAAAATTTCATAGTTCATTGTCTTGACAAGAATTTATGAAATAAAAACTATCTTTTCATGTATACACCTTTTCCCGTAGGTTTACATCCCAAATGGATGTTTTGATGCGTACATCATTTTCGACGTTTACCAGCCATGATTCTTATTTGATCAATCACGCTAAATAAGGGATTTGGAAAGATTCCTAATATAAGGATGACAAGTGTGATTTTTATCGCATCACGGTTGTCGGGAGTGTTAACACATTTTCAGATGTTAACAAGGATCTGAATCTCTTTTTAAACAGGTTTTACCATCTTAGCTAGGTCTTCAATGACATTCAAGCTAGGTCAAACCTTTTAAGATTCTCTTTTAATATCTATATTGGCAGGAAAGGAATGATATTTATTTTATTCAGGATTTTTATCATGAATCCTAATTTATAAGTTAGTAATAGCATAAATGGCCTAGTCGCGTAGACAAGTTTAATTTATAAGCCATGATTTCAGAGAATCAAAGCATGAAGGTATTGCTGGCACAACAGGCCTAGTCACAAGGACATTTATAAATTATAAGCTATGATTTCAGAGAATCAAAGCATGAAGGTTTGAACCTAGTTCATTACCTTTACCTGACAGGGAGTCATCACTACCACTGTCTTTTGGTTCATATGGAAATGAACAGGGCCTGTAGGTGCTATATTACCACGTATGGTCAAAATGTGATCATCTCAAGTGATGATCTAAACCCATGATTCAGAGATCATTACATTGGGTTAGGAATCTTTTGAAGAATCCATTAATAAGAATGACGTGTGTGATTTTAATGAATCACGTCTGTCAGGAGTGTTAACATATTTACAGATGTTAACAGGGATTCGAATCTTTTAAACAGGTCTTACCATCATGGCCCGGCCTTAAAATGACCCGAAGGCTAGGTTTCACTCTTAAGATTCTTCTTAATATTTAACGCAGAACAATCCTAAATTGAGGTGTTAAATATGGATCTGAATCTAATTATGGAACTACCATCTTGGCCCGGTCATAAAATGACACGTGGCTAGGTCTTGTCCTTTCTAGATTTTGCCATTTTATAATAATGGTAGATCTTATAAAAGGAATGTTTGAATGAAAAATTTAAAGTTAATTATTCCACTATAAAATTAAAAAAACAGATGTGCCCTAGACAGGACTTGAAAGGAATAGTGTTGTCCTCAAAGGAACTGAAAGGTAATTATGTCCTTATAAGGACTATTAAGGAAACGATTTTTAGCAAAAGAAGTTTCTTCTTCATTTTATTTCTGAATGCCTTCTCCTTGGTTGCATGTTTCGTCCTAGCCGCTGTACGAAGGTCAGCAAATCAAGGCTCCTGGTGTGGAGAATTATTATTACGGCTTCTTCGCTTGGCGACGTATCCAAATATAAAAATTTTGGAAGCAGAAATTCCAGATAAGGATTGAGAATATTCCTATGTTAAGTCTAGACTCAGAAGGTCAAGGTATGTGCTAATGTGTCATTGAGATTAAACACAAAAAGATAGTGTTTAATTCACTCAATGTTGGCTCTGATACCAACCTGTCACACCCCAAATTTCCACGTGTCACCGGTGGGCCCGGTGGGGGAGTATCGTGACGTGGTTGGCAACATCATAGTCAAACAACACAATATATAAATGCACAGCGGAAGCAAAAGATAATTATTACAATCCGAAATAGTGTAACATCAAAGTATTACAACGGAAGTAAGGATCCACAGGCGGATCTTAAAACAACAAAAGAAATTATCAGACTAATGGCTTATGTGGAGGAGTTGCAAATTCCTCATCTAACAAGTCCTGAGCAGCTTCCAGCCTATTATGTACTTGTACCTGTCACTTAGACTTTGGAAAATACGTCAGTTTTCACTGGTAAATACACTCAACTGACTCATTTGAAAAGGGTTTAAGAAAATTGGTTTAGGTGCACAAGGCACGAAAATATATTGACACTTTGATTAAAATGCTCAAGTCAATATTAATCTTTTATACTTGGGACAAACTATATCTCATGTTATCAGTTTTACATAACTTGCTCTACATACGGGGCCCGGTTCTATGCCGGTTCAAGATTAACCGACACACCACTATTCCCTTATTGGGAATCCCATATTGGGTATAATTAATTAATAAGCATATAGCATCTGTCAGGTGTATGCCTACACCCCGTGCTTAGGTCGTGGCCATTGTAATTTAATGAGTCAAGGATATCCAGGACACGGTCGCATTAACCCCCAATGTTTCAGTCAAGCAATACGAATTAAAAACAGGTTATTTGGATTTCCCGACTCATTGGTCTTCGAATCCCATACCTGACCATGCGGTATTTATTTTACCGTATCCCAAGCCCGTAATAGGGAAAATAAGTTAAGAGCATTTACCTGAGCTAGCTCCTGTCTTAAATAGCAAGAATTATAATAACTCAGCCGTATTCACTTAAGTAAGCGTAGGTACAATTTACCGGAAGGCTCTAGTCTGGAATGATGGTATAAACAACCAATTAGAATACTAACGTGTCTTTAATTAAGCCTAAGCTTAGACCGGTTAGTCTTAAGGAAATATACAGTTCAAACACATGATTAAGCGAAGACCGGAATAGAATGTGTTTTAGACCCGACAAGTTCGGAGACTTGTATAATATGGGTATATTATACACATTCCGGATTTTGAGATAATAACGATAAGGTTTGACCCGTTTCGGCTAATTTATGTAAACTAGTTACATAAACCGAACCGAACGCGTATGAAGCGTAACGGGTAACCATAAGAGTCCTAAACAGATTTCCTAAGTTAACATGCCTTAAATATGTTGTGATATCAGTGGGATACCTTCCGTTATGCCCAAAACGAGTTTAATCTCATAAAAAGCCCCGTAGGGGTATTTTGGTCATTTTAAAGATTATAAAAGGAGTTAATTAAGTTTCTGTGAACCAGGTCTGAATACATCAGTAAAATAGTTTATTTTAACAGATTATAACATTTGGTTATAAGTCTTGTATGTCAAAATAGTTTTAAATCCAAACTATGCGTATAATACGCGTATAAAGTCGTTTTAAGCGACGTACGGGTTAAAATAGGATTCTGAGTTTCCTGATCAGTTAAACAGGTTCAAAACACTCTATTTAATATTTAAAATCAGTAGCAATTGGATTGGTGTCAAAAGGATTTGTAAAACTCATTTTATGGCCGAAAAGGGCATATTCGGTATTTACCGAATTAAGGCAGTAATCCTAGCTTATGATCAGTTTAAAAATAATTAAAAATCTTCAAAAATCCCAAAATATTATATTACATCAGTGGGTAAAATGTTTGGTGTCAAAAATGGGTTTTAGATAGGCGTTATGCTAATGACGTCATTTAATTACTAAGAATCGCTATAATTACGTCATTAAGCATAACTCCTAATCTGGACCTCCGATTGATGTGAAAATTTACAGACGTGTTTAATAATCAGTAACTAAGATTATTTTACTTTCATATCTTCAAAAATCTCGTTTTATAATCATAAGGGCATTACGGTCAATATTTAGGCGATTAACGGAAACATCGGACAATTAAGGATTCATGTGGTATAAACGCAGAGGGTTATACCAACATGTAACTAGGTCCTAATGGAACTTTAAGGCATGTCTAAAACTATCTAAACCGGGTCAGAACTGAGGTCAAAGCAAAAGTCAAACTTTTGCGTTCTTCGGTTCCGAATCGGTTCAAAACAGAAAGTTGTCGAATCAATCAAGCGTAGACAAGTTATTATACTTATTTTCAAGTTATATGTATGTTAAAACAGATTACACGCCCTCTGAATCATTAATTTCATGTTTAATGGTTATGTTGACTTTTTCGGTAGAAGTTTGACTCGACAAACGACATATTTAGGACTTGAATCAGTGGGTGCCCTTTTAGGGTTTAATTGTCCATATAATTACCAACTTGTAACATCTTTCGTTTCGACAAAACTCTGGACCGTTTATGACTTATCGCCAAGTCAAACCGTAATTACGACGGTTTGACTTCTAGGCTATAAACGAATCAAGACTCAATTTAGAAGGGTCAAGGACACTTACGTAAGTCTAATAGATGATTTGGAAGGCTTGGTATCAGCTGGAAAGCTCCACAATTGATCAGAAGTGAAATGGATAAATGTTTGCAACTTAAGAACTTTTATAAGAACTTTGAACTTTCATAAATTGATGCCAAATGAGTCAAGCAATGATCCAAGATCAGTACATATGCCCACTATAAGCTATAAACCACCCTAGGCAGCCCATAGAATCGAAATACTAGGTTTTAAGTCGGTTACAACATCAACAGGCAGCTGTCCATAACTTCTGTCGCTGGGCAGTGCTAGCGCACCGTTACGCTACCATTGTAGCGGTGCGCTAGCCTTCATCAGGCTTATTATCTTTTGCAGTTTTGGTCCCTGGTCCCCCGAAACATCGCTTTCACATTGTTTCTTGCATTTTGAGCCTTCTAAAATGAATTCTAAGGGCTTCAAGGCTTATACCATCTTTGTCAAGTCCTCAAGTAACTTTGTGATCACCCGAAAAGCCCTAATTTTCAATGCTGGCGATTCTAACCCTCACACACGAATTTTATCACAACTTTCTCATACGGCAACGAAACTTGGTGAAATTTTTATGGTGCATTCTAGTGAGCATAATTAATTGTTACAAAGCTTCGGGTTTGCTAAAAGGTCACTCAGAGGTATATCTTTAACATGTTGACACATTTAACCCCTGTAGTTTGTAATCTCTCACTTTCTTTCACAATTCTCTTTGTATGATCCATGATCCATTTGTTTAAGGTTATAAACATCATGTAGGGTTATTATAAAGTATATTTATTCATTGTTGACACTTTGAACCCTTGTATTTACATAGTTTCATTGTTTGTCAACTTTAGTCCTTCAAGAACATTCTTTCACACGTTCAAAGGTTATGACACGTGTCAAGACATTATAGGACGTAAATTTTCGGGGTGTTACATCCTCACCCCCTTAAAAGAAATCTCGACCTCGAGATTTGTTAAAATGCTGGAAGTACTCTTTGTCGCATAAGGGACTTAACTTTTATAGCATATCTGGAGTCTTTCCAAGCTCCCATAGTGGCTCTTATATTAGGCGTATGTATCCTTTTGGAGCTTCTTGACCTGTCGATCCTCAATCGATACAGGATGCTCATCACATCATAATTCTGCATATCATTATGTGATAGTGCTTCTTGACTTATTGGCGGAACACATCCTCCAGTCACTATTGTGCAATGTATTGCGAGCTCCGTCAAACTCCTTAAATAGGCTTTAGCTTACAAGCTACTTGATCTTGATACATTCGATTTCCTTCAAATGATTCTATATATATTCAGAGCTTAACTAGCCTGATAATTTAACAAATTGGCACACCCTTCCAGGGTGATCTCTTTTGTTGCATTTTATTCTTTAACAAGAACTAAGGAAGTTTGCTATTTTCGTAACTCCTTGATTTCTTGCCGTATACTGGCAACCTAAAATCAATTATGGATTTGTATGATCTTATTTGTTGTCCCCCAGGCAACTTTCAGATCTTGATAATTGGACTTACCAATTCTCTATCTAACAATAGATGTTTAACATTCCATCTATACTAGGTCTCCAAAGGAGCAGCCTTGATGCTTATATATCAATTATTATAGAAAATCTCATCTTAAGGTGATATGGTTATTCCAACCACTGCTTAACTAATTTTAAGGAATAGCTAATCCTTGCCGTTAGTCGAACAGATCGACGATCCTGGGCAGCTGATGGCAATTTCTTAATCGTTGCCTAATTAGGGTTGCGGTGATAATGCATAAGCAAGATGAACCGTCTTTCTTATTTAACTATACCGGATTCCCAGGATATTGAGTTAGGCTATATGAACCCTCTATTTTAAACTTAGTTAATCAGGGTTTCGATTCTTCCAATGATGGTACTAGCCGTCTTGGAGATTCCATAATAACACAGCCTTAAACGGAATTTAAACCTTAACTCTACCTGCCTCTCAGGAGGTAAACAGGGTAGTTCTTATAACGAAAATAATCATGACACATAGAGATGTCATAGTTGTCCGTGTTCTCAGGCTTTGGTTCACCTATCGATGTCGGTGTCAGATAAATGACACCTTCACCTTACAACTGTAAGGGTGCCCTAAGCAGAGATACTTATAGGGACATTTTATATTGGATATCTTCTTTGAATACTACTAGTCGACTTTAGTACGATATGACCATTGGGATGTCTCAGGGGTTCCATGCATTAAACCTCCATACTGATCAGGCATGGAAGCAATCTATGGGACACACTAAGATACGCCAATCCTCATATGGCACTTTTATCAAACATAGTTTGGCATTCGCAGGCGATAGAAAACAATGAGAAAATAAAATAAGGTTTGATTTGAGATCGGGGTATCACCAACTGAGAGTCCGAGATGAGGACGTCTCCAAAACAGCTTTTAGAACGCGTTACGGACACTATGAGTTCTTGGTCATGCCTTTTGGGCTGACAAACGCACCTGCGGTTTTCATGGACTTGATGAATCGAGTGTGCAAGCCCTACCTGGACAAGTTCGTTATAGTCTTCATCGACGACATCCTGATCTATTCTAAGAGTCAGGAGGAACACGAGCAACATCTGCGACTTATTCTGGAACTCCTTCGAACAGAACAGCTTTATGCAAAGTTCTCGAAATGCGACTTTTGGCTTCGTGAGGTCCATTTCCTAGGCCACGTGGTAAACAAGGATGGGATTCATGTTGATCCATCCAAGGTAGACTCGATTAAGAACTGGCCTGCACCTCGTACACCAAAGGAAATTCGCCAATTCTTGGGATTGGCAGGTTACTACAGGAGGTTCATTAAGGATTTTTCTAAGATCGCACAGCCTCTCACCTCGCTAACGCAGAAAGGCGTTGTTTATCGCTGGGGAAATGCACAGGAGTTAGCATTTCAGCACTTAAAGGATAGACTCTGCAGTGCACCTATCCTTTCCTTGCCAGAGGGCACAGACGACTTCGTGGTTTACTGTGACGCGTCAATTCAAGGCCTTGGTTGTGTATTGATGCAACGAGATAAAGTTATAGCCTACGCCTCACGCCAACTCAAGGTTCATGAAAGAAACTACACTACGCACGACTTAGAGCTGGGAGCTGTTGTTTTTGCACTTAAGTTATGGCGACACTACTTGTACGGTACCAAGTGCGCCATCTACACCGACCACAGGAGCCTCGAACATATCTTCAAGCAGAAGGAACTGAATATGCGACAACGACGATGGGTCGAGCTGCTGAATGACTACGAGTGCTCAATCCGGTATCACCCGGGCAAGGCCAACGTTGTGGCTGACGCCCTCAGTCGAAAGGACACTGCGCCTAAGCGCGTGCGAGCTTTACAACTCACGATCCATTCTAGTCTTCCTTCCCAAATACGAGACGCTCAGATAGAAGCACTGAAGCCAGAAAACGTCAGGGCTGAAGCCCTACGCGGATCAAGGCAACGCTTAGAACAGAAGGAAGACGGAGCTTACTACGTAACGGGACGCATTTGGGTCCCACTTTATGGCAACCTACGAGAGCTTGTGATGGATGAGGCACACAAGTCTCGCTACTCGGTACATCCTGGTTCGGATAAAATGTACCACGACATCAAAACTACGTATTGGTGGCCTAGCATGAAGGCCCACATAGCAACTTACGTCAGCAAGTGTTTGACTTGTGCGAGAGTCAAGTCTGAATACCAGAAACCCTCAGGCCTACTCCAACAACCAGAGATACCTCAGTGGAAATGGGAGCAAATTTCCATGGATTTTGCCACTGGCCTACCTAGATCCCAGCGCGGGAACGATACTATTTGGGTGATCGTGGATCGACTCACAAAATCTGCACACTTCTTGGCTATCAAAGAGACGGATAAGTTCTCCACTCTTGCAGAAATATACCTTAAGGAAGTCGTTTCGAGGCACGGGGTGCCCACCTCCATTATCTCGGATCGAGATGCACGTTTTACTTCAGAGCTATGGCAAGCAATGCACAAATCCTTCGGCTCACGATTAGACATGAGCACAGCGTATCACCCCCAGACGGACGGGCAGTCCGAGCGCACTATTCAAACCTTAGAAGACATACTTCGTGCATGTGTAATCGACTTTGGCAACCGCTGGGAAAAGCATCTGCCACTTGTGGAATTCTCGTACAATAACAGCTACCACACCAGCATTAAAGCTGCTCCGTTTGAGGCATTGTACGGACGTAAATGCCGGTCACCTCTTTGCTGGGCAGAGGTGGGAGATAGTCAGATCACTGGTCCAGAACATGTGATAGACACGACCGAACAAATCGCTCAAATACGAAAACGCATGGCGGCAGCTCGTGACCGTCAGAAAGTTTACGCTGATAAGGGCAGGAAACCACTAGAGCTCCAGGTTGGGGAGCGGGTGCTACTCAAAGTTTCACCCTGGAAGGGTGTGGTTCGTTTTGGTAAACGCGGCAAACTTAACCCACGATACGTTGGACCTTTCGAAATCATTGAGAAAATAGGCAGGGTGGCCTACAGACTGAACTTACCAGCAGAACTCGGTGCAGTTCACAACGTCTTTCACGTGTCGAATCTGAAGAAGTGTCTGTCAGATGAGACCCACGTAGTTCCTTTGAAGGAACTCACTATCGACGAGCAGTTACGATTCATCGAGGAACCAGTTGAAATCACGGACCGGGATGTTAAGGTCCTCAAGAGCACTAGAATACCTCTCGTTCGAGTTCGTTGGAACTCACGTCGCGGCCCGGAGTTCACCTGGGAGCGCGAAGATCAGATGAAACAAAAGTATCCCCAACTGTTCGCAAACAGTACACCCACTACTGAGGCTGAAGCTACGGAATTTCGGGACGAAATTCCAGATCAACGGGGGGTGGATGTGACACCCCAGGAAAACCAGGAAAACCATACAACTTAACTAGCTTCCTCAGTGAGTGCTTACCAAATTTCGGGACGAAATTTCTTTCAACTTGGGGATGATGTGACAACTCGAAATTTAGAACCTTCCTTGTATCCCGATGTAACATGCTTAAACGTGTGACTAGTTAACTTGTATGATTAATGATAAGTGAACCTTTTATGTGACTATGTGTTACGTTTATATGTATACTTGTGTGTATAGTATGTGTATATGTTTAAGTGAGCCGAGAACCAAGAACCCGACTCGAGACCATGTGGTCTCGAGTGAACAGTGCAACATGTGGGCCGGTTGGGCCACACACCCCTTTAGCCCATTCGAAAACCCATTAGGGTGCATCACTTGAAACTAGTATATAATCCTTAGTAATAGCCACACTTGTCATTTTTGGACAAACAACACACATACTCCTCTACACACACACTCTCCATCCTCACTCACTAAAACCCTAAGCCACAACATTCCTCTCCTTCATTCTCGGATTCAACCGACAACCGTAAGGAGCTTTTGGATCGGCTCACACACACACACCCATTTGGGAAGCTTCATACTCACCTTTGAAACCCATCAATCGGTTAGTGTCTTTATGATGTTTGTTGATTAAAATTAGAGTATGAATAATATGCTCTAACTAGTATAGTTGAGTGCTTGATGATGTGTTTTGTGAATCGGATGTGTATGTTGTTGATAATCGGCTAACATGTTTTGATTTTGGATATATTGCACAATGAACTCATGATATCTTGTGTCTAAATGTGATTCAAACCATTAAAGTGGGTGTTCATGAAACCGGCTTGCATATGTGTAGTACCATGATGAATCGGATTAGTGTAGAGTTGATTTTGAGATGTTATGTGATGATTCGAAACCTTTAGATGAGTATGTTCGAGTGTGTTGATTTGTTGTTCATGATTATGGTTGTGATTGATGCTAAAATATGATGAACAAGTTTGAATGATCAACATGAACATGATATGAATATGTGAAGAACTTGTTGAATATGATATGAAGATGCCTTGAATATTTGAATATTGATATGTTTGATCCATTTTTAGTAAATTGCTAGACAAGAAACATGTTTAAGGATTGTGGTTGGATAGTACATTGTGTCATGAAATCAAATTTCCATTGGATAGTACAACTGTGCAGAATCAGCAATTGTTGGGGGTCGAGACCCCTGGTCTCGACTCGAGGCCACCAAATGTCAACCCGAGATCCCTGATTTCGACACTAGTTGCGAGTCGAGAGCCTACAGTCTCGACTCGAGACCCCACTTGATCAACACTCAAACATCTTGACTCGAGACCACGTTTGCGAGTCCAGTTGCGACTCGAGACCACTACATGCATGACCCGAGATCGCCTTAGTTGCGACTCGAAACCTTGTGGACTATAACTCGAGACCGCACAGTCTCGATAAGAGACCGCACAGTCTCGACTCGAGACTATATGCATGAACACGCTGATTTGAACTTGCACACTATTACGGGCCTAAGTAATTGGGCCGAACGTATGGGCCTTATGTGTTACTGTTGAACGTGAATGTTGATGGACTGCCATGAATGATACTTGAATGCAATGTGCTAGAAACATACGTGTACCACTTGAATACGAACCTGAATTGTATGATACAACTATGATAGGACGTGAGTGACCACAATACTGCTTGATTGACTTTTCTGTGTATCTGCCGAGCAAACCAAGGTGAGTTCATACCCTCTACAAAGCATGGGATTCCCAGGGGTCGGGAATTGGGTTTAAGGAACATGGGTTCCTCGTCCTCCTTGGGTAGGACAGCAATGGTTCAGGAATGTAATTCCTCGTCCTCACGGACAGATAACTCGTACTAGACCAAAACTCTATCACGAAGTCCCTCCTTTTTATATCGACTTAATCGCCGGGCCAATGGCGAGCGGGTCATTAGTTAGATAGCGCTATTTAGGTCTGACAAACCTCACACCGTGCCGCAGAGGACGGGCGTGAACTAATGGATCTGGGGCACGTCAATGATGATAGACATTGACAGTTTCAGGGCACATAAACATGACTACAGTCAGCAGTCGATATGGTAACGAGTCTAGTGGATACATGGGGTAGCCCCCACGGCCGAAATGCCAGATAACTAACACGGGGTAGCCCCCACGGCTGGATTGCCAGAGTAACCGGGAATAAACAAGTCACGTTTTTAACTATGGGGTAACCCCCATGGCAGGATGCCAGATAAAGGAAACTGTTTTCGAAACAACTTAAAACAAACACCCAACCGTGAACTCACTCAACTTGTTGTTGACTCGTTACTACATGCTTTGCAGGTCCTTAGGTTCTTAGCTGGAGCTTGCATGGAGGAGGATTGTTGTGGGACATGGACGACTGTGTGCCATGTTAAACTTTGAAACAATTAAACTTATGTTTTGATTTAAGACTTATGCTTCCGCTTGCAACTTAAACTATGTTTTGTTTAAACACCAATTGTATTGGTTGAATTTTATAACTACTTATTTGCTTGGTTCAATATGATTGGTGGCTGGATCCTGGTCAGTCACGCCTCCAAGCGGTAGTACTCCGCAGGTGGATTTTGGGGGTGTGACAGTGGTGGTGGCAGCGGAGTGGTGGTGGTGGCAGGGCTGTGGTGGCGGTGGTGGTGGCAGCGGAGTGGTGGTGGTGGCAGGGCTAGTGGTGGTGGTGTTTAATATTTACTTAAATGGTCCTTTATGTTACAAATTTACACAATCAGTCCTTATTTACTAACTGACTTAACTGGGTTATGATTTTTGGACTGAAATGGCACCTTTCCAGAACGTGGGGGACGAAAATGGCGCATTTTTGAAAAATGGACTGAAATGGCCAAAGTGACCAAACCACAGGGACGAAAATGGCAGTTAACTCTTAATAAAATCTAAACTTATGAATTAAACATAAAAGAGGCACGTAGCAATTTGACATTTATTGTATATAGGTGTACGTGGCCACTTTTGGCATGCACTTCAATAGCATAAATAGGAAGGCTGTATTTCAACTTTCCAACTGCCTTTCCTTCCCTTCCTTCGCTCTCGCTATTTTCAAATATTCTCATTTTTCTTTTAGTATTACACCTATAATAATAAAGCCCTGCCCCGTCTTAAGTATTGTAACCCCTGATCACTGATACCCTGTCCGATTGACGTAGGGCCCCGTAACGTATGTCAAGGATCTGCCTAAATTCGTTGGGGTTCTGTCTCGTGACGTAGGGATAAAGTAGAATTGGGTTACTATACTTAATGTGAATGCACTATATATTTTATTAAATAACCCAGGAGTTATACCCAAAATATAACACCCCTCCAAAAACACCCCTGACACCCCTACACTTCCTAAAATACACCCCATGTGCGAAAACGGACCCCGAATACCTTGAATATTATTAAAAATAATTAAAAATCAATTTTTGGGGTTTAGGCGGGCCGCGTAAGCCACACCTTAAACCTTACGCGGGCCGCGACAAGGTAAAAGGTGGCGAAACCCTGGGCCGCCACGTGGCCCAACACATGTCAAGCCTACTATGCTGACCCGGATCAGCTACGCTGTTGACCAGCGTTGACGCGGGCCGCGTAGACCTTGGTCTACCTTTATGCTGGCCGCGAGAGGACCAGAAATGAGCACTATATATAGAGGGCCTCGGATCTTCAATTGCATTCGTTCACAAATATTTTCTTTCTCTCAAATCTGAAGTATAGGCATTATACACGGGTATAATACCCCTCTAATTAGCGAAGCTCTGCTCCGTTGTAAGTATCATAACCCCTGGATACGTATTAGATACGCTGCCCGATTGATCTAGGGTTCCGTAACGGCTGTCGTGGTTCTACCCGACGTAGTCGTTGGAATGCCGTTTCGGGGAGGGTATTACTAATGTTAAAATGGGTTATTATACTAACACGTGTGCATTTGTGTAAATTATAGATTGTCACCAGGAAACCCTTACGGAAAATCTAAGACTGCAATGTGAGTTGATCCACTTTTTGTAACCCTTTTGTTAACTATTTTTACAAAACCTTAAATACTTTTCCAAGCGAATAATAGTTATTGAGTATTTGTAAGAATACAATTATCATGAGTATGTTGGGGTTTTGTATACAAAATTTGTTACCACCTGGTCAAGGAGTAACATTTCCACAAGTCGGGTTTGACAGTACCATGGATGTTAATTGATATGTCTTGGAAACAAATATAATTGCAAGGTCGCCCCCAATACTGTACACTGGTTTTTATTTAAAACTTGATTAAACTGGGATTCACTCACCAGTATTTCCTGCTGATAAAATATTTTAAACACGTGTTTCAGGTAACTTAGTGTGAAGCCAATAAAAGCCAGCTGTATAGCACTGAAGGCTTGGAAAAGTGGCAATAAAGTTACCTAAAATAAAATAGATGTTTTTATTAAATAAAATAGGATTTATTCCTATGAAAATGCGTGTACTGCAAACTTGGGTTTTATCCCATGTGTTTAATATTATGAAAATGTGGTATTTACTCTGATCAAATATTTCCTAACTACGGTCCTGATGAAATATTCCGCTGCCAAATTAGACAAATATGTGATACCACCGAAACTGGCTCGCGGCCGCCCGTTCCCGGGGATTAGAGATCGGGGGTTGCGACATTAACAAACAAATTAAGTTATATTCACTTAAGAATTGACAAAAACTCAGAATCAAATAAAAATTAACATGAATATCTTCTTGTGCTTCCTTTGTTGCCTCTGTAATCATCGGTGTAGCAATCTTCACCGCCTCTCCTCCGGCCTGCTTCAACACTGGCATTGCCACATCCATCGCCGACTTCAGAAAATCCTACATCGTTTTAATCACATTCCCTGTGAGCTCAAGGACATCCGAACCTGGTCGATTTTCTCTTCCACCTAAAATTAACCACCAAACAAACAATTAACTTTTGTTTAGAACGGTAACTCACAAGCCTTCCGAAATCCAACAATTTGAATACTGAAACAGACATCCGATGACTTCGTATAGTTTAAAATTACACCTCAGTAATCCAATCTTATTATTGGTGTTAGTCAAAGAAAATGAATAAGATGTGGGATATGAGGAAACAAAAACACAAGTGAGCACAGTTCTTCATCTTAGTACCTGATTTTCAATAAATAAAGAAATAATACATATTTTTTTTACATGTATTAATAAAACCAAATCAAAAGAACATAGAAGTGCATATAGTTACCTTAGACGAAATCGCGTAAAGGCGAACTCAAAGACAAAACAACAACGATTCTCCAACCCACCACATATTTGCATCACCAGTTCTGGCTAGAACGGGATCCAGCTTATCCAGTCTCTCATTCTTGATTTTCTTTCCAACAATATCATATCCAATATGTTCCTCATCTTTGTACCACTCTAAAGGAACATCCCCAATGGTGTTCCGAGGACCAACCTATAACAAAAGGTGTATCAATAATAACCATATAAGCAGAGCATAGATATTGCATCTCATAACCACCATAAGCAAAAATAAATAACATTACATATCATAAACAATTTATAAACGTCTACCAAAGTACAAGTTGAAACTGAAAAGTATCATAACAGACCTCATTTTCTGATGACTCTCTCAACTAAGTCTCTGCTTCCGAGCACTCATTCAAGACCTGTAAATCAACTTAAAACCATGGTAGAGTATTATTCGATACCCATCAACCGACTGACTAAGTCAGCTCATTTCTTACCCATCAAGGAGACTTATAGCTCCGATATGTTAGCCCAGTTATATGTTGATAAGATTGTAGCCTTACATGGCATACCTGTAGCTATTATCTCTGACCGGGATACTAGGTACACGTCACACTTTTGGAAGAGTTTCCAACAATCTTTGGGCACACGTTTGAACTTCAGTACGGCTTACCATCCTCAGACTGACGGTCAGAGTGAGCGTACAATTCAAACGTTAGAAGACATGCTACGTGCATGTGCGATCGAATTGGAAGGTAGCTGGGATAAGAACCTACCATTGATCGAATTCTCCTACAACAATAGCTACCATACCAGCATAAAGGCTGCGCCTTTCGAGGCATTATACGGTAGAAAGTGTAGATCGCCAGTTTGTTGGGCGGAAGTTGGAGAAGTCCAGTTATCAGGACCAGAGATCGTATTCGAAACGACGGACAAGATTGTCCAGATTCGTAAAAATCTCCAAGCTGCCCGGGATAGGCAGAAGAGTTACGCGGATCCAAGTCGTAAGGATTTTCACTTCGAAGTGGGTGAAAAAGTCCTACTTAAAGTGTCACCCTGGAAAGGAGTGATGCGGTTTGGAAAGAAAGGCAAACTAAGCCCGAGATACATAGGACCTTTCGAGGTTATCGAACGTGTCGGGTCAGTTGCCTATAAGTTGAACTTACCAGAAAAGCTCAGTGGAATTCACAATGTGTTCCACATCTGCAATCTAAAGAAATGTTCCGCTGACGAATCACATGTCATGCCGCATACAGATGTGCATATTGATGAGAGCTTGAAATTCGTGGAAAAACCTGTGTCGATTGAAGATCGACAGGTAAGAAAGCTTCGGAGGAAGCATATACCTTTTGTAAAGGTCAAATGGGATGCCCGTAGAGGTCCCGATTTCACGTGGGAGGTTGAATCCACGATGAAAGAAAAGTACCCTTACTTGTTTCAGTAAATCTCGGGTCGAGATTTATTTAAGGGGGTGAGGATGTAACACCTCGAAAATTTCGGGTTCAATAATAAAACGACACGTGTCATGTCAGACAAAACGCGTTGTAAACCCGGACTTAATAAAGATGATTCGGCAGGATTTAAAGTGACGTCATGTTAAACTGTTACCTCTGAACGACCTTATTTATAAATCCCAAGACCCGATTAAATGTTATACACATCTTTTATACCCTCAATTCAGAATTTTGTTTACAATAATGAATCTTGAAAAGCATGATTTGATCCCAAGAAGAAAAAGAATGATAAACCGTTGTTTTCGGGACTTGTAAGTTCATTCTATTGCAACAAAGGTTCATGGTAGGGTAATGAACAGGAGTAGACACTTATTAGAGGCCCCTCCATGTAAAAGAATGGCTAAAAATCGTGCAAGTGGATTACATGTTCGAAACACCAACAAACAACAAGGAATCAGCCTCTGAGAAGAGGTAGCGCACCGCTACATACGTAGCGTAACGGTGCGCTACCACATTAAGTCAACCGGCCCTCTATTGCGGGCTAGCGCACCGCTACATCTGTAGCGTAACGGTGCGCTAGCTGGTGCCCAGCGACCAGAAACCTCCTGTTGGCTGTTTCACGCGATTATGACCTATTGCACCGGTTTTTATCAGTTATAAACGACCCCTAAACTATCCTAGAGCACTAGGACAAGTGTTCAATGGTTGTGGTTGGTCCTAGAGTTAGTTGTCACTTAGTTGTGGTGGATCCAAGTGCTATATAAGGCCACATTGTGCAACCATCATTCCTTCACACTTGCATTTGATCTTTGGAGCATCCTGGAGCATAGGAACTCTCCCTCCTGATCATAAGTCGTGCATTGGACTATTGTAAGTCTACTAGTTCTTATTTGGTTGTGTTTAGCTTAGTTAATTAGCTAAAAGTCAAACCGTCGTAATTACGGTTTGACTTCAAGATTAGTCACTAATGACTCAGTCTTATCTCGAATTAAAAATAGTTTTAGAATGGTATTTATGTGGGAAATAAAACCCCAAAAGGGTTTCCCCTGATCACCATCCTAAGCAGGTCAAATGTCGGGTCAAACCTTTACTTAAAAAGTCAACATAATGCTTAAAATGTCGTTTATGCATAATTAGCTATCTAGATCATATATAACCTGTTTGATTATTGTTATAACTTAGTAATTAGTGTAATAACATGTTCAAACTGTTCAACCCGACTATTTCCTGTTTAGACCCGGTTCGGAACCGAAAGTCACATAGTTTGACTTTTCGGTTGACTTTTAGTTCTGACCCGTTTGGGCATATTTTAGAAGTGCCTCAGAGCTTAAATTGGATTAGGATACATTTTAGAACAACCCTCTGTGATCATACACCTTGGTTCACTAGTTATCCAATTATTATGCAAGTTTCCGTTAAATGCTCATACGTGGACCGTTATGCCCTTATTACCTTAAATCATGATTTATGAAAATGTAAAAGTGTAGAAACCTTAGTTACTGATATAAAGACTTGTTTGCAAAGTTTGACATCAGTTTGACTTGTAGATTAAGAGTTATGCTCATTGTCGCTAAAATTAAGGCTTTATGTTAACAACATGGCGTAATTAGCGTAAAGCCTAGTTAAACATACTTTTTGATATCAAATCTTTTACCCACTGATGTTATATATTATTATGGGATTTTTAAGGATTTTTAATTAATTTTAGGTCGAGCATAACTAGTAGTCGTAGGCTTAATCCGGTAATTGTCGGTTTTGCCCTTACGGGCCATAAAATGAGTTTTACACATCTAAACGATTCCAAACATTTTGCTACTGATTAATTATGATAAATAAATTATATTAAGCCTTCTGGAAATATAAAAATATCAGATTTAGGTATAGAACCCGGAAATGGCCTTTAATCGCCATAATTAGCATTTTTGGCGCATAGTATGTCTTAGAATCACATTGGACATACCCGGGTCGATACCTACTGATATATGAGGCAAATTATGATAATTTAACAGTAAGCAAAGGTTGATAAACTCAGATTTCGTTTTTGAGCTCTTCGGTTTATGTGAAATTACCAAAATACCCCTACGGGGCATAGTTTGGTTAAATATGATAAATTTCACATATATGCCTTAGCCTACTGTTATAACCCATCAAAATGAGTATGTTTGCTGTTTACATCAGACCTGTAACTCAGTTGAACATATAAACGCTTTTACAAACTTTAAAATGACCAAACTACCCCTACGGGGCATAGTTTGTGTTTAAATTAGTTCGGGGCATAACGAAAGACATCCTACTGATGTTACAACATAATTGAAGCATATTAACTTAGGAAACCTGTATATGGCTCTTAAGGATACCCGTTCCGCATATTACGCGTTCGGCTCGGTTTATGTAACAAGTTTACATAAATTAGCCGAAACGGGTCAAACCTTATCGGTTTTATCTCAAAATCCAGAATGTGATTAATAAACCCATATTAAACAAGTTTCCAAACTTGTCGGGTCTGAATCACATTCTATCCGGTCTTCGCTTAATCGTGCGTACGAACCGTATCTTTGAAACTAGCCGGTCTAAGCTTAAGCATAATTAAAGACCCGCTAGGATTCTAATAGGTTATATTTAACCTTCGTTCCAGATTAGGAGAAACAGTAAAAGCTACCTGCTATTTGATTATTGTGACTATACTTTGCATCAAGGTAAATACTTTTAACTTATTTTCCCTATACGGGCTTGGGTTACGGTACATAGCGTACCGCTTGATCGAGCATCAAATCTTCCACGCTTAGTGGTTAATTGAATAATTTGATCGGCTCGTTTTAAACAGATGTGTTTACTTTACAGCCTTTGGGGGGTTAATGACCATGTCCCGGATATCCTCGGCATTATCTTACGAGATAGCCACGACCTGAGCACGGGGTGTAGGCGTACTCCCGTGTATAACTCACTTAAAGTGGTGTGTCTATTGATCTTTAACCCGGAATACGTTCCGGGCTACTGAACGCATAAGTAACATGTAAATCGTTCACAAGATTATAATATTAAATAATTCTCCCAAGTTAATAAAAATGTTTATGCCATGTGCATCCAAACCAATTTTCAATCATTTATAAAATGAGTCAGTTGAATGTATTTACCAGTGTAAACTGACGTATTTTCCCAAAAAGATTAAATGCAGGTACTAGGCGAAATAGGCTGGAATTCTCCTAAGCATCACTAGAAGTCTCGCAAGCTTTAGATGCCGAAGTCTGTTGAACCATAAACAATATGTTTTTTTTTAATTCGATCCTACTGTGGATAAACACCGGATAATTGTGACTTTGTTTACAATAAATAAATTCGGTTGTATCTTATTTTAAATTTGCTTCCGCTGTGCATTATTATATTGTGTTGTTTGACTATTACGTTGCCAACCATGACGTCACGATACTCCCCCACCGGGCCCACCGGTGACACGTGGAAATCGGGGTGTGACAGGTTGGTATCAGAGCCAACACTGAGCGAATTAAACACTAGCCTTTTGTGTTTAATCTCAGTTACACAAATGCACATATCTAAACTTCGAGTCTAGACTTATAACATAGGACAAATTCTACCTTCTTCGGGTTTTTGTTTTGTCCTTTAAAATTTTCTATTTTTGTTATTGTTATCTCATGCTTTATTGACAGGAATAACAAGATGCCTCCGAGATTCTTTCGCACGAGAGGACGCGGAAAGGGGCCGGTAGCCGCCCCCAACGACCATGAAGCAGGGCCGTCAAATACACGGGCTCCAACTGCGGCAGAAAGCGAGAATCCAAGACGGAACAGGAGAGACTTGTTCGAACCAGCGAGACGATCTGTTTCGCATAGTTCTACCCCTCCGGTCCGCAATTCATATGGACCTCAATCGGAAGACGAGCCTAATAACCCTCCGCCCTCATACATACCACTTCAGAGGTCTTTGTCCCATCATTCCTACGGGGACCCCACACCGATCTTTAGAGGCCAGTTTAATCCGGCCGATTACTTACAAGAACCCGTGGGTTTCAACCCACTGGGTCCTGACGACCACTTCTCTGGTGATCATGCTGACGACATGGACGAGGACACGGACCCCGTCATGCCTGCGAGTGGCACTCCGAACCACCCAATAGAGATCTCGGACGGATCTTCGTTTCACGGATCACCCTATGGTGGTCCCGACAGTTTCCAAGCTTTCTTTAATCAACACCCATGGTATTATACACCATCACACCACTCGTCATCACATGGGCAGCATCAGCAGCAGTCTCAGCAGCAACAGGATCCACAGCCACAGCCGCATCATCAAGATTCATCAGAGGATCATAGGTTTGTGGCAGTTACGCCACCACCTCCACCGCCACCAGTTCAACCGCCACCTCCTCAACCGCCAAGGCGTAGAAGAACCGGTGCACGTATGTCGGTGCGACCAGGGGACTTTCATATTAGCTCCCCAAGGCAGTCAAGTGCAAGTCACTACCCGCCTCATTGGGAGGACCCACAAATGGGTGGGCCTTCGCAGCCAGCTTATCAACAGCCACCGCCCATGGGTTTTGAAAACCCAATACCAGCGTACACGGGTCCAAATAATTACAACCCGTTTGAGCAACCAACTTACAACAACTACGGATACGCTGAGGCAGATCCTTATATGGAAGCAGCAAATTATAACTCCTTCAATGCCCAAGGACCCTACGGAGATCCATGGGGGGTAAGCTACCCGAATCAGGGATACCCAATACCTCCCAGGCCTATCACTCGAGCGCAGTCTCAGCCGCCACGATTTTCTCCCCCAGAACGGGAGGAAATTCTACATAGATTGAATCAGGTTGAGCAGGAGTCTCGCCGCGACCGCCAGAAGACGGAGAGTTTCTTACAAGGATTGGTTGGTTTGATCAAGGGAAAGAATAAGAAGAGTCGTTGAATTCTTCCACAGTTATCTTCTCTTGTATTTGGTTGTTAAGCCCCTACGTGGGTGTGATTGTTGTTGTGTGTATTGACCCCTACGCGGGTCTATCTTTCCATAAACCCCTACGAGGGTAAGTTGTATGTTTAGTCCCTACGTGGACTTATGTCTTTCTGTAAGACCCCTACGTGGGCATGTCTTCTGTAAGACCCCTGCGTGGGCATGTTAGTATGTTGTAGCTCCTACGTGGGCAAATTTCATGTGTAAAAGACCCATTTAGGGCAATATGTAATATGGTATAATTTAATGGAGTGTTGTTTTTATAAATTTCATGCGTGCCATTTGTGCATAAATAAATTATAAATGAAATAAATAAATTAAAATCATTCCTTTTAATCTGCCTAAGTGATTATTTAATTAAGAATCTTTAAGTGTGAAACCTAGCCTCGTGTCAAATATAAGACCGGGCCAAAATGGTAAGACCGGTTTAAAAGATTCAAATCCCTGTTAACATCTTGAAACATGTTAACACTCCTGGCAGAAGTGATTCGTTAAAAATCACATGTCATTTTTAAATGAATAAGGATTCTTTAGAAGATTCCTAATCCAGTATAATGATCTCTGAATCCTGGATTTACATCATCAATTAAGGTGATCATATTCAACCATACGTGGCAATATAGCGCCTACGGGCCATGCTCATTTCTATATAAGCCAAAAGACAGTGGTAGCTATGACTCCCTGTCTAATAAAGGTAATGAACTAGGTTCAAACCTTAAAAGTCTTGATTCTCTGAAATCATAGTTTATTAAATTGTCCATGTGACCAAGCCTTATGTGCTAATATATATATATATTGTTATGGTTTTATGTTTAGGATAAATTTAATTGAAATCCTAAATTAATACGATTAATAAGTTAACCAAATAGGGTCTCTGTTACCATGGTTAACGAGTTACCCTAAGGGGTAATTCCATAATAAACTTTCAAATAAAATATTGTTCTTGTTTTCTGTAGCAGTTCAATACAAATGGCTAACTCTAATGAAGTCAATAGCCATCCTGTGGCGCCAAATGAGAACGCCCAGATTACATTGACGGGCGCCGAACTAAAAGCGATCATTGATGGCGCTGTCACTCAAGCCTTGGATAGGCAATATGAAGAATACAGTGGTACCCGGAGTAGGACCCACTCTGTATCACATTCAAAGCCAAGGACACATTCTGAGGCTCATAACAAGCCTCCTCCCAAGAAGAACGGACCTAAGAAAGACGGTGATGACCGTCAGTCCACCAACAATCAAAGTGACCAATCCCAGCATATGGTACTGCATCAAGGACCCCGTAACAAGGGTTGCACTTACAAATACTTCGTGTCTTGCAAGCCCCGGGATTTTACAGGGGAAAAGGGGGCCATTGATTGCATGACTTGGCTGGATGAAATGGACACAGTGGTGGACATCAGCGGGTGCGCGGAACGGGATATAGTAAAGTTTGTGTCACAGTCCTTCAAAGGTGAAGCATTAGCATGGTGGAGATCTCTGATGGAGGCCTCCGGAAAGATCCCGTTGTATAGCATGACGTGGGATCAATTCATTGCCCTGATCAAAGATAATTACTGCCCTCAACATGAGGTGGAAAAGATAGAATATGACTTTCTGTCATTGGTGATGAAGAACCTCGACTGCCAAGCTTACCTGACAAGCTTCAATACACTGTCCAGGTTGGTTCCCTACCTGGTAACCCCTGAGCCAAAGAGGATCGCCCGTTTTATTGGTGGGTTAGAACCCGAGATCAAGGCCAGTGTAAAGGCTTCTCGGCCAGTTACCTTCAGGTCTGTAACTGACCTTTCTTTATCCCTCACACTGGATGCGGTCCGACAGAGATCGCTGAGGAATAAAGATGCTGAGAAGAGGAAACGAGAAGATGATGGTTCGCGTAGGTCGAACAAGAAACACCGTGGGAACGGTGATAACAAGAAGGGATCCGAGTCGAGGAAGGATGGGCATAAGTCTGATGAGAAGCCTAGGTGTAAAACTTGCAAGAAACAGCACTATGGAAAGTGCAGACTGGAGTCGAGCTCCCGGACTCAGTCGAAATCCTTTGCATGTGGGATTTGCAAGTCCACGGACCATAAAACCTTGGATTGCAAGAAAATGAAAGATGCGACGTGCTACCGTTGCAATGAGAAGGGCCACATAAAGACTAACTGCCCCAAGAACAACAAGAAGCCTGAGGAGGCTAAGAAGACTAATGCCAGAGTCTTCAGGATGGATGCGAAGGAGGCTGTGCAGGATGATAACGTCATAACAGGTACTTTCCTTATCAATGATGTTTTTGCAAGAGTACTTTTTGATTCAGGCGCAGATAAGTCCTTCGTAGATCATAAATTTTGTAAATTGTTAAATTTACCTGTCAAAACCCTAAAAGTGAACTATGAGGTAGAGTTAGCAGATGGTACCATAGAAACCGTCTCTAATGTGTTAGATGGATGTGTTATATCCATTAAGAACCATTCTTTTCCTCTGTCCCTACTTCCGTTTAAATTAGCTGGTTTTGACATAGTTCTGGGTATGGACTGGTTATCTCATAACCAGGCCCAAATCGTCTGTAACCAGAAACAGGTGGTAATAAAGACTCCGTCTGGTGAATCACTTACCATTCGGGGAGATACCCAGTACGGACTGCCTGAGCACGTGACTATGCTCAAGGCTTCAAAATGTTTGAAGAAGGGGTGTGTCATCTACATGGCACAGGTGATTATTGATGAGCCCAAACCAAAGTTAGAAGACATCCCTGTCATCTCAGAATACCCAGAAGTGTTTCCTGAAGATCTACCTGGCCTACCACCAGATAGACAAGTCGAGTTCAGGATCGATATCATCCCCGGAGCGGCACCAATTGCTAGAGCTCCATACCGATTGGCACCCACGGAAATGAAGGAGTTGCGGACGCAGCTAGATGAATTGCTGGCTAAGGGTTTCATTAGACCTAGTTCATCTCCTTGGGGAGCGCCAATCCTGTTTGTCAAGAAGAAGGATGGGTCGATGCGCCTGTGCATCGACTATCGTGAGCTTAATAAAGTCACGATCAAGAATAGGTATCCTCTGCCCAGAATCGACGATCTGTTCGATCAATTGCAAGGGGCGAGTTACTTCTCAAAGATAGATTTGAGGTCTGGCTACCATCAGCTGAAGGTCAAAGATGAAGACGTAGACAAGACTGCATTTAGGACTCGTTACGGTCACTACGAGTTCCTAGTGATGCCTTTTGGGCTCACCAATGCACCGGCTGCATTCATGGATCTCATGAATCGCGTTTGCAAGCCGCACTTAGATAAATTCGTCATCGTTTTCATCGACGACATTCTCATTTATTCTAAGAACAAAGCTGACCACGAGAAACATCTTCGATGTATTCTCAAACTTCTGCATAAGGAGAAGCTCTATGCCAAATTCTCCAAGTGTGAATTTTGGCTTAGGGAAGTCCAATTTCTGGGACATGTGGTCAGTGAGCGTGGTATTCAGGTGGATCCCGCTAAGGTTGAAGCAGTAATGAACTGGCAAGAGCCAAAGACGCCAACAGAAATTCGTAGCTTCCTGGGATTAGCAGGATATTACCGGCGTTTCATTGAAAATTTTTCAAGGATTGCTGCACCCCTAACCTCCTTAACTAAGAAGAAAGTTAAGTTTGTTTGGGGCCCTAAGCAGCAAGAATCCTTTGATATTCTGAAGCAAAAGCTGAGCAACGCCCCAGTACTGACATTGCCAGAAGGAATTGAAGAATTTGTGGTTTATTGCGATGCTTCGCATACTGGCATGGGGTGTGTGCTTATGCAGAAAGGCAAGGTTATTGCCTATGCATCACAACAGTTAAAGGTGCACGAAAAGAATTACACCACCCATGACTTGGAATTGGGTGCCGTTGTGTTCGCACTAAAACTGTGGAGGCATTATCTTTATGGAATCAAGTTTGTGATCTTTTCTGATCACAAGAGCCTCCAGCATCTGTTTAACCAGAAAGAATTAAACATGAGGCAACGCCGTTGGATGGAAACTTTAAATGATTATGATTGTGAAATCAAATACCATCCCGGCAAAGCGAATGTAGTCGCTGACGCCTTGAGCAGAAAGGAAAGGGTTAAACCCATTCGAATTAACGCCAGGCGTATGGAGATAAAGAACAGTTTGATAGAAAGGGTGTTAGCTGCACAGAAGGAAGCTGTGTTGGAAGCTAACTATCCTAATGAAAAGTTAGGAGTAACTGAGGAGCAGTTGACTCTTAGCAAGGACGGAATCTTACGGTTAAACGGACGAATATGGGTTCCAATTTTTGGAGGACTTCGTGATGTCATCCTCCAAGAAGCCCATAGTTCCAAATACTCCGTTCATCCTGGAGCTGACAAGATGTACCAGGATTTAAAGGCAAATTATTGGTGGATAGGCTTGAAAAAGTCTGTAGCCGCCCATGTAGCAAAATGCTTGACATGTGCGCAAGTCAAAACCGAGCACCAAAAACCGTCGGGTTTGCTACAACAGCCTGAACTTCCTACGTGGAAGTGGGAGATGGTAACTATGGACTTTATTACCAAGTTACCCAAGACGAGGAAAGGAAATGATACGATATGGGTTATAGTTGACCGACTGACTAAGTCAGCTCATTTCTTACCCATCAAGGAGACTTATAGCTCCGATATGTTAGCCCAGTTATATGTTGATAAGATTGTAGCCTTACATGGCATACCTGTAGCTATTATCTCTGACCGGGATACTAGGTACACGTCACACTTTTGGAAGAGTTTCCAACAATCTTTGGGCACACGTTTGAACTTCAGTACGGCTTACCATCCTCAGACTGACGGTCAGAGTGAGCGTACAATTCAAACGTTAGAAGACATGCTACGTGCATGTGCGATCGAATTGGAAGGTAGCTGGGATAAGAACCTACCATTGATCGAATTCTCCTACAACAATAGCTACCATACCAGCATAAAGGCTGCGCCTTTCGAGGCATTATACGGTAGAAAGTGTAGATCGCCAGTTTGTTGGGCGGAAGTTGGAGAAGTCCAGTTATCAGGACCAGAGATCGTATTCGAAACGACGGACAAGATTGTCCAGATTCGTAAAAATCTCCAAGCTGCCCGGGATAGGCAGAAGAGTTACGCGGATCCAAGTCGTAAGGATTTTCACTTCGAAGTGGGTGAAAAAGTCCTACTTAAAGTGTCACCCTGGAAAGGAGTGATGCGGTTTGGAAAGAAAGGCAAACTAAGCCCGAGATACATAGGACCTTTCGAGGTTATCGAACGTGTCGGGTCAGTTGCCTATAAGTTGAACTTACCAGAAAAGCTCAGTGGAATTCACAATGTGTTCCACATCTGCAATCTAAAGAAATGTTCCGCTGACGAATCACATGTCATGCCGCATACAGATGTGCATATTGATGAGAGCTTGAAATTCGTGGAAAAACCTGTGTCGATTGAAGATCGACAGGTAAGAAAGCTTCGGAGGAAGCATATACCTTTTGTAAAGGTCAAATGGGATGCCCGTAGAGGTCCCGATTTCACGTGGGAGGTTGAATCCACGATGAAAGAAAAGTACCCTTACTTGTTTCAGTAAATCTCGGGTCGAGATTTATTTAAGGGGGTGAGGATGTAACACCTCGAAAATTTCGGGTTCAATAATAAAACGACACGTGTCATGTCAGACAAAACGCGTTGTAAACCCGGACTTAATAAAGATGATTCGGCAGGATTTAAAGTGACGTCATGTTAAACTGTTACCTCTGAACGACCTTATTTATAAATCCCAAGACCCGATTAAATGTTATACACATCTTTTATACCCTCAATTCAGAATTTTGTTTACAATAATGAATCTTGAAAAGCATGATTTGATCCCAAGAAGAAAAAGAATGATAAACCGTTGTTTTCGGGACTTGTAAGTTCATTCTATTGCAACAAAGGTTCATGGTAGGGTAATGAACAGGAGTAGACACTTATTAGAGGCCCCTCCATGTAAAAGAATGGCTAAAAATCGTGCAAGTGGATTACATGTTCGAAACACCAACAAACAACAAGGAATCAGCCTCTGAGAAGAGGTAGCGCACCGCTACATACGTAGCGTAACGGTGCGCTACCACATTAAGTCAACCGGCCCTCTATTGCGGGCTAGCGCACCGCTACATCTGTAGCGTAACGGTGCGCTAGCTGGTGCCCAGCGACCAGAAACCTCCTGTTGGCTGTTTCACGCGATTATGACCTATTGCACCGGTTTTTATCAGTTATAAACGACCCCTAAACTATCCTAGAGCACTAGGACAAGTGTTCAATGGTTGTGGTTGGTCCTAGAGTTAGTTGTCACTTAGTTGTGGTGGATCCAAGTGCTATATAAGGCCACATTGTGCAACCATCATTCCTTCACACTTGCATTTGATCTTTGGAGCATCCTGGAGCATAGGAACTCTCCCTCCTGATCATAAGTCGTGCATTGGACTATTGTAAGTCTACTAGTTCTTATTTGGTTGTGTTTAGCTTAGTTAATTAGCTAAAAGTCAAACCGTCGTAATTACGGTTTGACTTCAAGATTAGTCACTAATGACTCAGTCTTATCTCGAATTAAAAATAGTTTTAGAATGGTATTTATGTGGGAAATAAAACCCCAAAAGGGTTTCCCCTGATCACCATCCTAAGCAGGTCAAATGTCGGGTCAAACCTTTACTTAAAAAGTCAACATAATGCTTAAAATGTCGTTTATGCATAATTAGCTATCTAGATCATATATAACCTGTTTGATTATTGTTATAACTTAGTAATTAGTGTAATAACATGTTCAAACTGTTCAACCCGACTATTTCCTGTTTAGACCCGGTTCGGAACCGAAAGTCACATAGTTTGACTTTTCGGTTGACTTTCAGTTCTGACCCGTTTGGGCATATTTTAGAAGTGCCTCAGAGCTTAAATTGGATTAGGATACATTTTAGAACAACCCTCTGTGATCATACACCTTGGTTCACTAGTTATCCAATTATTATGCAAGTTTCCGTTAAATGCTCATACGTGGACCGTTATGCCCTTATTACCTTAAATCATGATTTATGAAAATGTAAAAGTGTAGAAACCTTAGTTACTGATATAAAGACTTGTTTGCAAAGTTTGACATCAGTTTGACTTGTAGATTAAGAGTTATGCTCATTGTCGCTAAAATTAAGGCTTTATGTTAACAACATGGCGTAATTAGCGTAAAGCCTAGTTAAACATACTTTTTGATATCAAATCTTTTACCCACTGATGTTATATATTATTATGGGATTTTTAAGGATTTTTAATTAATTTTAGGTCGAGCATAACTAGTAGTCGTAGGCTTAATCCGGTAATTGTCGGTTTTGCCCTTACGGGCCATAAAATGAGTTTTACACATCTAAACGATTCCAAACATTTTGCTACTGATTAATTATGATAAATAAATTATATTAAGCCTTCTGGAAATATAAAAATATCAGATTTAGGTATAGAACCCGGAAATGGCCTTTAATCGCCATAATTAGCATTTTTGGCGCATAGTATGTCTTAGAATCACATTGGACATACCCGGGTCGATACCTACTGATATATGAGGCAAATTATGATAATTTAACAGTAAGCAAAGGTTGATAAACTCAGATTTCGTTTTTGAGCTCTTCGGTTTATGTGAAATTACCAAAATACCCCTACGGGGCATAGTTTGGTTAAATATGATAAATTTCACATATATGCCTTAGCCTACTGTTATAACCCATCAAAATGAGTATGTTTGCTGTTTACATCAGACCTGTAACTCAGTTGAACATATAAACGCTTTTACAAACTTTAAAATGACCAAACTACCCCTACGGGGCATAGTTTGTGTTTAAATTAGTTCGGGGCATAACGAAAGACATCCTACTGATGTTACAACATAATTGAAGCATATTAACTTAGGAAACCTGTATATGGCTCTTAAGGATACCCGTTCCGCATATTACGCGTTCGGCTCGGTTTATGTAACAAGTTTACATAAATTAGCCGAAACGGGTCAAACCTTATCGGTTTTATCTCAAAATCCAGAATGTGATTAATAAACCCATATTAAACAAGTTTCCAAACTTGTCGGGTCTGAATCACATTCTATCCGGTCTTCGCTTAATCGTGCGTACGAACCGTATCTTTGAAACTAGCCGGTCTAAGCTTAAGCATAATTAAAGACCCGCTAGGATTCTAATAGGTTATATTTAACCTTCGTTCCAGATTAGGAGAAACAGTAAAAGCTACCTGCTATTTGATTATTGTGACTATACTTTGCATCAAGGTAAATACTTTTAACTTATTTTCCCTATACGGGCTTGGGTTACGGTACATAGCGTACCGCTTGATCGAGCATCAAATCTTCCACGCTTAGTGGTTAATTGAATAATTTGATCGGCTCGTTTTAAACAGATGTGTTTACTTTACAGCCTTTGGGGGGTTAATGACCATGTCCCGGATATCCTCGGCATTATCTTACGAGATAGCCACGACCTGAGCACGGGGTGTAGGCGTACTCCCGTGTATAACTCACTTAAAGTGGTGTGTCTATTGATCTTTAACCCGGAATACGTTCCGGGCTACTGAACGCATAAGTAACATGTAAATCGTTCACAAGATTATAATATTAAATAATTCTCCCAAGTTAATAAAAATGTTTATGCCATGTGCATCCAAACCAATTTTCAATCATTTATAAAATGAGTCAGTTGAATGTATTTACCAGTGTAAACTGACGTATTTTCCCAAAAAGATTAAATGCAGGTACTAGGCGAAATAGGCTGGAATTCTCCTAAGCATCACTAGAAGTCTCGCAAGCTTTAGATGCCGAAGTCTGTTGAACCATAAACAATATGTTTTTTTTTTAATTCGATCCTACTGTGGATAAACACCGGATAATTGTGACTTTGTTTACAATAAATAAATTCGGTTGTATCTTATTTTAAATTTGCTTCCGCTGTGCATTATTATATTGTGTTGTTTGACTATTACGTTGCCAACCATGACGTCACGATACTCCCCCACCGGGCCCACCGGTGACACGTGGAAATCGGGGTGTGACAAAAAAAACCCAATATCGCCATCAGATATCACAATCTAAAATATTAGTCAAATTTGCATAAAAATGATTAAATTAAACATACTAACCCAACCATAAGAACCAGATACATCGATATCAATGAACTCAGTATCGGAATCATCAGGTTCATGATATGACATTAGTTCGGACTGTGCCAGTACCAGGATAAAATTTTCCACCGTCATGTCTATGTAAAGATACATGCAATACCTGTAACAAATCAATATAATTATTAGTCAAATTTGCATAAAAATGATTAAATTAAACATACTAACCCAACCATAAGAACCGGATATATCGATATCAATGAACTCAGTATCGGAATCATCAGGTTCATGATCTGACATTAGTTCGGACTGCGCCAGTACCAGGATAAAATTTTCCACCTTCATGTCTATGTAAAGATACATACAATACCTATAACAAATCAATATAATTAGAAACAGATGTTTTATTTAATATAGCATATCATCAATGAGCTGAAGGCTATATCAAAGTTCATCCACAAGAATTCAAACACAAAAGTACCAATTTACATATAAGAGCAATGTATACAGAACATAACTCCTAATTTGTAGTAGGGTTTAATATTTGTATAACAATGTACCAATTTACATATAAGAGCAATGAATACAAAAGTACCAATTTACACAAAAGTACCAATTTGCAGTAGCGTTTAATATTCGTAAAAGAAAGAGGAGAAACGAATGCATACCTTAAGCTGATTGTCTAACAAAGATGGATGAGTCCATATTTGAAGTGTGAAGAAGTAAATCTGTAAATCAAAAAGCAAATCCTCAGATTTTATCTCTCGAAAAATGAGAAATATATATATATATATAACTCCAATTACATATAAGAGCAATGTATACAGAAGACATTCGTGTTCTTTGGACCACACAGTTTCGAGATATGATTCGTCCTCAGATTTCACTTGTTTGTAATCGAACAAACCGACGGATACCTGAGCCTCCATTGATCGAACTGTGATTGATACAGTAAATATGATATTTGAAGAATTAGGGTTTAAAATTGAAAACATACGAAGGAGATAAGAGATACGTTTACCTGGCTTGAAACCCTAGATCAGACAGCCGAAGGCCATTGCTTGCTGCGGTTACTCTTCCCTCAAAGCCATGGCTTGAAATCCTAGATGCGATCTGGTTCTCTATCTCTAACCCTCATTTTTTCTCTAGTTCTATGGCTTGATCATTTAAAACATGAATTCGGTGATTGAATGAGTGGTTTTGATGTTTGATTTGGAGAATTTTGTGCTGTAATGTTGAAATTGGTGAATCGGAGTTGAAGTTAAGAGCGACAGAGATGGTGCTAGGAGGAAGGGGCTCTGGATTTGAAACTTTTGAAAATGAGTTTTAGAGAGAGAGTTGAGCTTTTTATACGTCTGTTGTTTAAATTTTGAATCTGGAGCCATGATTTTGAATTTGGGCAGGCGTTTAAAGCAAAGGTTTGAATTTTATAGAGATTTTGAACTTAAGGAAGAGGTTTGCCCTTTTGTATATGTGGGCAGACCTTTGAAAAGCTGATTGTGGGCCAGACTTTGAATTATAAAGTGTTTTATATATTAAGCTTTATGATGTCACTATGCTCCCTCTATGGCTGTCACCTCATCGTTGATGACATAAGAAAAACATTGTTGGACAGCCTCTATGGCTGCCACATAAGCTTTTCTTATGTCATTGATGATTCTTCTTTTATAGAAAATATAGATAGATAGTTGTAAGTGGTTGTGAGTGGAAGAGAGAGAAACGTTACTGTTCATCAGTAATTTGGAGAAAACACTGTTCACCCTCTATATTTTTAAAAATGGTTGTGAGTGGAGGAGAGAGAAAATGTAATAATAAAAATATAAAAAAAATGTTATTTAATTGGAAAGGGGAGACAAAAGGTTGTGATTTTTAGTATAGTTATAAAGTTAGAGCATTCGCAATTGATCCTCCATCTCTATCTTTATAACTATCCTAAAAATCACTATATTTTCTCTCTTATTTTCAATTAAATAATATTTTTTTTACTTTTATTATTAAATTTTTTCGTATTAAAAAAAGGAAGAGTTAATTACTGTTTTCGTCCCTGAGGTTTGTAAAAAATAACGGTTTCAGTCCATTAGTTTAAAAATTGCTATTTCAGTCCATTAGTTTCATTTTCATAACCATTTCAGTCCACCAAGTTAACTCCCATCCATTTATTCTGTTAACTTTGGGTGAAATGACCAAATTGCCCCTGCTAACTTAACAAATTGTAATAAAAAAATTCTAAAAAATCTAAAAATCAAAAAAATTCCAAAAACTTCAAAAAAATCTAAAAATAAAAAAAAATTTAAAAAATCATAAAAATTCTAAAAAATCCAAAAAAATTATAAAAAATCTAAAAATCAAAAAAATTCCAAAAAATTCTAAAAAATTCAAAAAAATCTAAAAATCTAAAAAATTTTAAAAAATCATAAAAATTCTAAAAAATCCAAAAAAAATCTAAAAATAAAAAAAAATTCCAAAAAATTCAAAAAAATCAAAAAAATCAAAAAAATTCCAAAAAAAATCTAAAAATCAAAATTTTTTAAAAAAATCATAAAAATTCTTAAAAAATCCAAAAAAATTCTAAAAAATCCAAAATGTTTCATTAAATGTTTCGACGCGAACCGTTTCGACCCGTACCGTTTCGACGCGAACCGTTTCGACGCGAACCGTTTCGACCCGTACCGTTTCGAGCCGAACCGTTTCGACGCGAACCGTTTCGACCCGTACCGTTTCGAGCCGAACCGTTTCGACGCGAACGGTTCGCGTCAAAACGGTACGCGTCGAAACGGTTCGGCTCGAAACGGTACGGGTCGAAACGGCACGGGTCGAAACGGTTCGCGTCGAAACGGCACGGGTCGAAACGGTTCGCGTCGAAACGGTTCGGCTCGAAACGGTTCGCGTCGAAACGGTTCGCGTCGAAACATTTAATGAAACATTTTGGATTTTTTAGAATTTTTTTGGATTTTTTAAGAATTTTTATGATTTTTTAAAAAAATTTTGATTTTTAGATTTTTTTGAATTTTTTGGAATTTTTTGGAAATTTTTTGATTTTTTTGAATTTTTTGGAATTTTTTTGATTTTTAGATTTTTAAGATTTTTTTTGGATTTTTTAGAATTTTTATGATTTTTTAAATTTTTTTTTATTTTTAGATTTTTTTGAGTTTTTTGGAATTTTTTTGATTTTTTTGGAATTTTTTTGATTTTTAGAATTTTTAGAATTTTTTTATTACAATTTGTTAAGTTAGCAGGGGCAATTTGGTCATTTCACCCAAAGTTAACAGAATAAATGGATGGGAGTTAAGTTTGTGGACTGAAATGGTTATGAAAATGAAACTAATGGACTGAAATATCAATTTTTAAACTAATGGACTGAAACCGTTATTTTTGACAAAACTCAGGGACAAAAACAGTAATTAACTCAAAAAGGAACGAGAACCAATGGAATAGTGGTCAATTGATATTTGATAGACAAAGCCTTCAAACACGAGGCTTTGGGTTCATGTCACACAACAGACAACAACGAGCCGAATAAAACAAATTTGCCGTAAAAAAAAGGAAAGAGAAAAAAACCCTAAAAACAATATATCCCCTTCCTTTCTTCCTCAAAACGCCAACCCTCTCTACTCCCCCGTCGTGCTGCCGCCACCACCACCACCACAACTACCGCCGCCGACGCCACCACCACCTGCTTCTCCACAAACCTTCACCGGTAATTTTGTTTCTAGGGTTTTTGATACAGTATTCGAGTCAACTTCAATCAGTATGAATCGTTATTAGTAACTTGTAAGAATCAGTCAAATTAGTTAACATACAATCTGCAAAGAATAACGACATTAGTCAACATGCTATTTGCATTGCAATATTAGCTTTAAGAATAACAATACTTGGTTCTTAGCCCACATCACTTAACATTTGACAAATTTTAGATATTTAGTTGATTCAGGGCTTCTGGTTAATGATTATGGTTTCTGGAACTAAGGTAGAGAGTTAGTTGAATTAGGGCTGCAGTGCTTAGATTGTATTTATTTTCGGTTAGCCGTAGGTCTATGCGTGTTTGGTTTACAGCTTTAGTTGTTTTCGATCAATGTCAAAACTCAAAACTGTCATTGTATTAATCTTGATTTCAAGAATATGCATTTTGAATCTTTATCGGTTAGTTCTATACCATAACCCCCATATTGCTTTTTTAATTACAAATTTGGTTTATGCAGTTAAAACCGAAAAATTTGGTTCGCTTTGGACATCACTGAATTGGGGTTGGTTCGGTTTTTGGTTACGACTGAATGGAATCCCAAACTAAATAACCCAAAAATCGAACCAATGAATGCCTCTATGTAGGGTTACAAACGAACCAAATGTTTCGGCGAACAGTTCGTGAACCGTTCGGCGGAAGCGGAAAGTTTGTTTGTGTTCGTTTATTACACAAACGAACATGAACAAGAAATTCTGTTTGTTTAGTTAAATGAACGAACAAGAACAGAGGCCGCGTTCGTTCATTTATGTTCGTGAATGTTCGGTGACGTGTTCGTTTGTGTTTTGATGGTTCATTAGTGTTAGTTTTTATTTTATTTAAATACTTCAAAATTCCGATAAATAAATATTTAATAAGTGTCAGTGTATTATATATTCTGTTCATGAACGCTTGTTTGTGTTCATTTGTTTTCATTTATGTTCATGAATATTAGTTTGTGCTCATTTGTGTTCGTCAACGTCCGTTTTTGTTCGTTGCCTAAAATTAACAAACAAACACAAACAAACATGAACAAGTTCATCTCCTTAACAAACGGACAAGAACATAAAATTTCTTTTGGTAAGTGTTCATGAACACATATATTTCTTAACAAACGAGCACGAACAAGGTCTTGTTCGTGTTTGTTTGCAGCCCTACCTCTATGTATAGGTCATATTCATTTTTTAGATAATTTGCTAACCCGTTTTAGACTTTTAGTGCAGAAATGGCAGGTGAGAGACGGGTGTTGACGCTAGGCGGAAAAGGATTTTCACTCTCTTCAGCTTCTGTGTTTGAGTTCTCTACCGCTTCTCCTCTTCCGCTCCTCAAAATTGATCCTTCTGCTCTTGCTAGGTTATCTTCATCTTCGTCCGGTCGTAAACCGGACCAACAATCATCTCCGGTCAAGCTACAACTATCAGTGCCTGATTTTCTCACCGCTGAGGAAGCGAGAGCGTCTATTCTTCTGCTTCTGTACAAGCTACTGCTTGGTGGATCTTCGTCTTCCACTGTTGCTTCCCAGCTGTTGGATATATTGAACAATGGTTCTCAAACGTTTACGATTGACCTTGATGTTGACCGGAAAGAGGACGCTGATCTGTTAAAAAAATGCTGGCCGGATACTACTCTTAATGCCATATGCGCCCTTTTAGACTACACCGCCACATCATTGGCCACAGTTTCCGACGCGGTTGCAGCGTTGTCTTGTGAGGCTTTAAAAGCCGACACTTCCACGTTTAATCTGTTTACGGACTCTGGTGATGGTTTTTCTGACAAAGATAGAGCTTCAGTTGCGAACGATTTCAAGGTCTTGCTTAACGGTTCCAAAATGAAAAGCGATCTGCAGTCTGAACAAGTTTTCGACATTCCCAGAATTCACGGTCGTTTGAGATCTGTTAGCAAATCAGTCCACTCTTCAACTCGAATCGAACTGAATTCTACCCCGTTAATACAGGGAACCGCCAGCAAAAACTTAGCCTCGTTATTCTCGTCACTTGCATTATCTCTTCAGGATCTTGGCGAAAGTAGTTGGCTTAGAGCGAAAAATATTCTTGAAGGTTTAGCGAAAGAGAACAAGTATCCTAATCTGGTTGAGGATTTTAGTACCGGATGTCCTAATATTGATCAGTTGAATTCATCCGTTACGTCTTTTGTAACATTAAAGCTTGAAAAAAGCTACGTAAAGTCCTTGCATGAAGTTTATAGTTTATCTGAGGCTGTGAGAAAGATCCTTTCATGGGAAGCAACGGTTTCTTTCATCTCACTTGACGGGATTGAATTGATACAAGTGCAAAATGGTACTACTGATGGAGTAAGTGCGGCGACACCAGAGAAGAAAAAGGATAAGAAAAAGAAGGTTATGGGAAAAGGCACAACTGTGTTGATGCAGTCGTTTGCGACCAATATCGTAATCGATAGTACGTCTCTCACACAGAAAGTGTCACAGGGGTTTCTTTCTTTATTCGACATGAAATCCTTGGGATTTGAACCTCTAGTACAGAAAGTCAAAGAAGTTGTTGAAAGCAACGAGAGCAGACGGCTTCCCAAGATTCCCAAGGTAATATCTTGGATTCTTATTTTATTGTATAAACGTATATAATATGTGTTTTAATGTATCCTTTTGGTATTACAGGGGACTCGTGATTTTGCAAAAGAACAGATGGCTATACGAGAAAAAGCATTTTCAATCATTGCCAATGTTTTTAAGAGGCATGGTGCTATGGCACTCGACACCCCTGTATTCGAATTGAGAGAAACGTTAACAGGAAAATATGGGGAAGATTCGAAGTTGATTTATGATCTGGCTGATCAGGTGACATATGTAACTGTTTTTTTTGTTTTTTTTTTCTGTACTATGTTTCTTGTTGTGATATTTTTGTTTTTGTCGTGCTTTGTTTGATTTTAGGGTGGCGAGCTTTGTTCCCTGCGGTATGATTTAACAGTTCCGTTTGCTCGATATGTTGCTATGAATGGTATCACATCGTTCAGACGGTACCAGATTGCAAAAGTGTATAGAAGGGACAACCCATCTAAAGGAAGATACCGTGAATTTTATCAATGTGATTTTGACATTGCTGGTGATGAAACCACAGGCGCGGACTTTGAGGTGGTTAAAATTTTGACTGAATTACTTGATGAGTTAAACATCGGTGCTTATGAGGTAAGTTTTCATGTCATCTTCATTCTGCATGTGCATATGTGCGAACTGACACATAAGATTCTTTTTTTACTGTATTTTACCATTTAAAATTCCTACTTTTGTCTGCAGATAAAGCTGAACCATCGGAAGTTGCTGGATGGAATGTTGGATATATGTGGCGTGCCAGCTGGCAAATTTCGAACCGTCTGTTCAAGCATAGACAAACTAGACAAGCAATCATTTGAGCAAATTAGAAAAGAATTGGTAGGTAAATTGCTCTATGTCGTCTAGGATGAATATATGGTGCATTGTGCAAATTGAATTAACTGTTTTCTCTTGGTCTCTTACTTTTTTGCTATTAGATTGTAGAGAAGGGGTTAGATGCTGAAACCGTGGAGAAAATTGGTTCATACGTGACGCAAAGGGACCACCCTTTGAAATTATTAGCAAAACTTAAAGAAGACGGAAGTGAATTTCTGAAAAACGATTCATCAAAGCAAGCGTTGAATGAGTTAGAGAAGTTATTCCAAGCTTTGGACAATGCAAGATGCGTTGACAAAGTGGTTTTCGATTTGAGTTTGGCAAGAGGCCTTGATTATTACACTGGTGTCATATACGAAGCCGTTTTCAAAGGGACTACACAGGTATTAGTTTTTATTTTTTTGGATATTATATTAGAGTTCTATATAGGGCTGCAAAAGAACCGAACGTGTTCGTCTGTTAAAAAATATATGTGATCACGAACGGTTCATGAACACTTACAAACGAGATTTTATGTTCGTGTCCGTTCGTTAAGGAAACGGACTTGTTTGTGTTCGTTTGTGTTTGTTTGTTAATTTTAGGCAACAAATGAAAACGAACGTTGAACCCAAATGAGCACAAACTCATGCAAACACGCCTTCACGAACAGAATATATAATACACCGAAACTTATTAAATATTTTATGTGTCGGAATTTTGAAGTATTGAAATAAAATATAGAACCAAAAACACTATTGAACTATCGAACACAAACGAACATGTTACCGAAAGTTCACGAACATAAACGAACGAACGCAACCTCTGTTCATGTTCATTCATTTAACTAAACAAATGAAATTTCTTGTTTGTGTTCGTTTGTTTAATAAACGGACAAACACAAACGAACTTCCCGCCGTACGGTTCACGAACTATTTGCCGAACATTTGGTTTGTTTGCAGCCCTAGTTCTACATGTGTGTTTTTAACTTATCATTATGTTTATACTTCTCAGGTTGGTTCAATTGCTGCGGGTGGACGTTATGACAAGCTTATAGGCATGTTTACTAAAAAAGACGTTGCCGCAATTGGTGTCAGTCTGGGAATAGAACGTGTATTCGCAATAATGGAAGAAAACCAAAAAGAAGGGAATCAGGTAAAACCGTAAAAAGTAAAAACACGGGTCAGACCTTAATCTTACTTTGTTTTGGATGTTATTAGGAAAACCTGTTTGTGTGGTCTTATAGGTTGTTCGAGCCAGCGAGACACAAGTGTTAGTGAGCATCCTAGGGGATGACTTGTCATTAGCGGCAAAACTCGTGAGCATGTGCTGGGATGCAAAACTGAAAGCGGAGTTCCTGGTGAATAAAAGGTTGAACAAGCACTTTGACCGTGCGAAAGAATTCGGAATCCCTTGGATGGTGATTGTCGGTGAACAAGAAATCAAAAAAGGAACCGTCAGGTTGAAAAACAAGGATGCCAATGTTGAGAAAGAGTGCGCTACAAGCGATTTTGTTGATGAGCTCATCGGACTTATGAACAACCAGGTAGCTCAATAAGGATAATGAAGTAACTGTTTTCAATTGGTTTTATATATTTGATAGAGTGGTCAACTTCTTTCTTTTGAACCATGTATTTAGTCAAATGTTGCATTTTATTTGAAATGTAAGGATTATATTTGATGACATCTTTTGAGTAATATAGTGACATTCTGATATGGGAGGCTTGTTTAGGCTGTTTTAGGTTTGATAGTATAAAAACACAATTTTGTAGCATTTTCATTAGTGGGGTTTTAGACAAGTTTAAACCATAAAACAGCTCCAAAAATCCAGATTTTTATTGTCATACTCTTGCATAGACATATGATGAATGTATAAAAAGGGAAAAGCAAAAAAAAAAAAAAAAAAAAAAAAGAAAAAAGAACAAACAAACGAAACTGGCCTAGAAAGGGGCTTAGAAGGAATTGAACCCGTTTCATTTTAGTATGAAAGCTTCAATACGAGTCAATGTGGAATTTCAATACGAGTCAGTTTCGGTATTTTTTTCAGTGTTTTTACACCACCGGTACCAGGCCGGTTTTTGCGTATACGTTATTCTGCCGCAACGCGTGTGGGAATTCTCTACTAGTTGGTGTTTAACTGGTATCATGGTATGCAACTTCTATGTGTAATATCAAAACTTTGTATAACCCTTATATAATAGACTATGCTATACGTAATTCCTGCCGCAACGCCTGGGGGAATTCTCTACTAGTTAGTGTTTAACTGGTATCATGGTATGCAACTTGTATGTGTAATATCAAACTTTATATAACCCTTATATAATAGACTATGCAATAATATAACAATTACTTTCGTGTATACGAGTATATGTACAGATCGTTATCTTTATTACTTGGTCTAAGCTTTGAACGAGTTTATGTCTGAGCATCAGTGATATATATGACTGATAACATATTAAAGTGACAATAGATGTCATGGTTTTAAAAAGAAGTTAACAGGAAACTAACTTCAACACAAATTCAAATCACATTTACAACTGAAAGTGAAATTATATTTCAAAGAGGTTGATTCGCCTCAGCTCAGCTACCGCCATTTTCATCTGTCACTCCAGTCATAGCTTGCTGAAATCACACGACAACCAGTGAACATACGTAACTAAAAAGATAGTTTAGGCAGCGACGTATTGTACCTTTATGCATGACAATGTGTACTGCACATCACTTGCAGATACTTGGTGGTGAATCACAATTCTAACTCTGCGCCATATTTTACAGTAAACTTATCAGCTGTAACAACTAACCAAGGTTGTCAATAGTTTGCGATTAGTAGATTGATTCACACCTGGATGAGCTATCGGGCATCAAAAGTATGCCATGCTCCTCCATGATTTTGCCCAACTTCAGCGCGGTAATATGTGACCCCTTCAGTATTTCAAAGTAGACCTGACCAAGACACAACATTGTTAAGATGCCATCATGAAGCTACGATTATCGTATGTGCAAGCAATTGGACTGCTTACAATATTTGTCTCCACAGAAGCTATATCCACACTCAGACCCTTGATTTTGTTTAGCCCTTCTGGAAAAACAAGATTAATACTCAAAATGTTAGAAGTTTTGCTTATTGAGATTTTAAGTCTAGGGGTGTCAATTCCTGACTAGACACAAACGTGACACAAACATAATCATGTTTTAAGTTGTCATTTCTAACAACTTTATAAACAAAACGGGTTGATGGTTGACCCATCAACCTGTTTAAAATTAGAAGAAAATTATAAGCTCAACCCACTAACCTGGTTGCGAACCGTTTAACCCATTTATTACAACTAGTGTTGTAACAATCGCTAGGCGCTAGTCGGTTGATGGGGTATGGACTACCAATTAATTGGGATTAATATGGATTAATCGGATTGAGATTTTTATATGTAATCTTCAGTTTTATATATATACGCACACATTTTTGTGTGTATTGTTTTTAACAAGACAAGTTTTAACCCCTCGTCGGCTTATTATTATTATTATTTTTTTAAGTAGACAGGATTAATCACCGAAATTTACAAGGTTGGACTGGAAAATGGCCAGCATTTGGTCGGTAATTACTGCCTAGGGCCGCCATTGACTGTCTAGCAATTAACTAGCCGATTAAAGGAAAATTACTCGATGAACCTTAGACTAGCAGTTAATCGGCGACTAATCGGATTCCGATTCTCGTCGGGATTTTTACAACCATGATTACAACCTATTTGCATCATGCTAACCTGTTTAACCCATTTACAACTTGATTACAACATGCTGATGCCAACATGTTTACAACCCGTTTTACCAGTTTAGATAAATGAGCCGTGTTCAAGTTCCATGATCTTAGGTGTGTCGATGTTAAGGTTGATGTTTTTGTCACAAATAAACATATGGCCAGGTTCGAGCTCATCAATTCAACCCACCAACCCGACACGATTAACATCACTAAATATAACTGATACCATGAAAAAAATTATAAATCTTTTTTCCACGCAGACATTAAAAATCTTGTAAAGAAGTAGTAGTATTTGTTACCAGCTAAAGTCTTGGCATTCTTGTGATCAGTCACAAGCTTTGGGACATTTTCTTGCAAGGCAACAAGAGCAGCAGCGCATAAGACGCCAACCTGTCTCATTCCGCCCCCTAAGGTTTTCCTCAGAATCCTTGCCTATAGAAACAGAGTTTGACATATATAACTTAAAAAATACATGATTAACCATAGGTCAAAAACTAATTTTCAAGAACTACAAGAAGATACCCTGGCTATGAAGGCTTCCGTCCCAACGATAACGCTTCCTACTGGCGCACCAAGCCCTTTCGACAAACACACCTGGAGGCGATTAATAAGTGAATCTATATTCTCTAATCTATGATCCTTGTATACCTTTTAAAATGGGCATATGGGAAAGTTTAAAAACAGTATAGCAAACATACCGAAACTGAATCAGCAGCCTGTACAAGCCGATCAACAGGAACTTTTAGAGCCTGAAAGAAAATTCAAAATGTTAGCCTAATAAGTTTTATCAGTGTAACAATAGCATAATAAAAATTCCTACCGATACAAAAAACCAGTGTTGTAAGAATCGCTAGGCGCTAGTTGGCCTGTGAGGTAGCGACTAGCGATTAATCGGATTGGGATTTTATATGTAATTTTCAGTTTTATATGTACTCACACATTTTTATATGTATTTTTTTTAAGTAGAAATGTTTTAACACCTTCTTCGACCCATATTTTCTAGCAGATATGATTAGTTGCCGAAATTTACAGGTTTGGTCAAGAATCTGGCTGATTGCCACTGTTTTTTGGCCAATTAGGATTGGATCGTCTACTGATTAATTGGCCGATTAGATAAAAATTACTTGGTGAACCTCCGACTAGCGATTAATCGGAGGCTAGTCGGGATTTTTATAACAATGCAAAAAACTCACAGCAGACGCATTAAAGATACGAGCCCCATCGATATGAAGCTTCAACCCATGCTTTTTAGCAAGCTCCCCAACCTGATCAGTATACTCAACCGAAAGACACCGGCCACCGGTACTACATCATCAACAAATCTCAGTCAAGCATTTCATCAAACACCATGTAAACACTTAAAAAAAAAAATACAAAACAAACAATCAAAACTCCATACTTACTTAGCATGCGAATTCTCAAGACAAATAAGTCTGGTTTTGGGGTAACAAATCTCAAAGTCGGGATTCCGAATTGCACTTTGAATCAACCCGATATCAATACTCCCATCATGATTATTCTTAACAGGTCTAGGATGAACACCTCCAAGTGTTGAAATCCCACCATTCTCATATATATGTATATGAGAATTATCACCAAGAATCACTTCACTTCCTCTAATCTCACAATGAACAAGAACACTTATCAAGTTACCCATTGTCCCAGAAGGAACAAAGAGTGCAGCTTCTTTCCCTGTAACTCGCGCCATTTCTTTCTCCAACTGTCGAGCCGTTGGATCATAAACCAACACATCATCATCCACCTCAGCTTTCGCCATCGCTAACCGCATCGTTTCCGTCGGTTTTGTCACTGTATCCGACCGCAGATCTATCGTTTGGGTCACCATTTGAAGCGTGATCTAACAAAGAAACAAAGGGAAGAATCAGAATTAGAGTGAGAGAGAACACATGGGATGTATGGAATGAATTGAAATTAAACACAATAAGAGATGAAAGTGCAGGATCGAAAGGATACAAAAAGTGATTACAGTGGAGTTACGTCATAGAAGATATAAAGTGGAATAGATGGCTCGTGAATTGGGTGGCCACATCATGCATACATATGTACACCCTATGCATGCATTGCAAACCTGCATTTCCCCAATTTTTTCTAAAAAGTTTTTTTTTTAAATATAAATTGAAATTTGTAGCAAGGGTATAATGGTCTTTTCATGTATACATTTACCAAGAATACGAGGGCACATTCTTAGACCATGTGTAGTGGAAGACTCAAATAATACCCCATTCTTGGGCGTTTTAAGTCATGTGACAGTCCAGTCAGCAATGGAGCGTTATGGGGCGTTTTTTATAAATGAGTGTAGTGGGATAATGCCCAATAATGTCCCATCAATGATTACGTGATTATTTTTTTTGTTTTTTTAATTAAAAACTAATGATATTTGATTTGGAACCATTTGATTGGCCCAACATATCTTGACCCGACGTTTTATTTGGAACGCCCAAACCAATTTTTTCAAGAAAAACACCTATGGGGGCGGTTGAAGGGCATATATGGGCTTTATTTTGAGGAAAAAAAGGCCAAAAAAACCCCACTACGGGTGGTTTTATGAGAGACAAACAGTCAAAAACCCTGTGGCCTGCGTGGTTAACTTGTTGCAACCGTTTTAGATTACAATTATACCAGCACTAATACGTTGGATCTTATTAATTATACGTAAATGATGTGGAAATACTGAAATAGAAAATGAATGTAATTATAATATTTTTATACGTCTCTTTTAAAAAAATGAATTGATAAGTAAAAGAATTTTAAGAGTTAAATTGAAATTAACGAAATACTATCTTAGAAAAACAAATTTATAAAAATGGGTTAAACTATATATCACTATTTTGGTAAATTTCTTAATTGTTTATAAAAGAAACTAAATTCGCAAACTAGTACATCTTTATAAAACTTTTTATTTAGATTTAAATGAACACTTTTTATTTAGATTTAATTGAACAAAAGGATAAAATGGTTATTTCACATATTTGTGTAAATGACGTGGAAATAAAAAGTGAATATATTTGTGATAGCTATGGGGTGTGGGATAAAGCCCCTAGGGCTTTACCACGTCACGTCAGCGCTACGTCAGATCCACGTCAGCCAGGGGGCTTTATCACGCCTTCCCTTAACTTGCAGGGTGTGGGATAAAGCCCCCTTCAAATTATAGCGCCCCCACCTTCAACCAATCACCCCTCGATCCTGCCAATTTTGGCTCGATACCATGCTGAAGCCCCTTCAATGGCGCCCTTTTTAAACAGCAGGTGGCGCTATCGGAGGTGATGTGGCTGGGGTGGCGCCCTTCACACCCTCCGGCCTAATTTTTATATGTCATTTTTTTGAAAAATGAATTGTTAAGTGAAAGAGCTAAAGAGGTAAAATAAGATTAACGAAATACTATTCTAAAAGGGTCAAATTTATAAAAATGGGTTGTTGCAAAAACTATATATGTTATTATTTTGGTAAATGTCTTAATTGTTTAAAGAAAATTAAATTATGTAAAGTGATAAAATGCGTGGGGCAACTTCCACCTATGGCTGAATCATCCAACCTCATCTTTTGGACCTAACTTGGGATATTTTGAACAACAAAAATAGGATCATCATATTTTCCTTTTAAAAATTGACATAAATGCTTGGGGGTTTTGAAAATTTACTTTTATTCAAATTCAAATGTCTAGTTTTCAATTTAGTCCGATCAGTATTTTAAATGGAGGGGTAATGCAGGTTTGACCGGATGGTAGACACTTTTACTTTTTTTTTTTTTTTTTCAATTCCTAAAATAAGTGCTCATGACTTTATAGCCTAGTGACATCTTTGGGGTGAGATAAAACTTTGATACCAGTAGGTCCTGAGTTCGATTCCCACAAGGAGGTTTTCCCATATTTGTTGGGTTTCCTCCTGAATTGGTGTATTTCTCATATTTGTTGGGTTTCCTTCTGAATTGGTGTATATGATCGGGTGGTTCCTCTCGTGACACGATGATACTCCAGTGGTCCAACATTTCTTGTTTAAAAAAGGTATTTTTAAGCAAAATATACCTAACGAACGAGTGGTATAATGATTGTCCCCTTATAAGTGGTATATTTTTAAATCCTTGTAAGTGTAAGATTAGATGATTTTTAGGTAAAAAGTTGATCAAACCATTGAAGAATCCTTTGCAAAATACCGATAATACCGATACCGACAAACTTTGGAGACCATTTGGGAATAAAGAACAAGAGATTCTTGGGCTTCAAAACATGGCTATGAATGAACCCGCCGATCAAACCATTACGGCATCCTTTGCCTGATTTCGACCCACCCTCAACAAATCATCAGAAAAGGATCATATTGATCAGTACTGTCACACCCCAACCGATGACGGAAACAACGGGGCATGTCACTGAGCGAAACAGATTGTCAAGATAAATTTCATAACAACTAAATTACCGGATAGTTAATATTATGTCCCATACCATAACCCATCAAGTAACCAATTATTACAGACATAGATATCTCAATAACAAAACATGTTCCGACAACTCAGATTTAAATAAATAAATTGTTTGTTTGTTTCTAGACTCTCAATCCTACTTGATTCCACAAAGCAGGTAAGCACAACATCCTAAGCAATCAAACACCTGTCACATTTGTTAAAATAGAGGTCAATACACATAGTGTAAAGGTGAGCATACAAGTTTAATAGTAATAGTAGAGTTCGAAAGCGTTTACGCGTAACCAACATGTAATATGTATAATGCGAAGCTAGTAGGTTATCGACAATGAAATATGCACAGACTAGACTGCGAGTTGTAGAATGTGCAACACATATCACCACTGTGACACGTGAAGAGGTAACCTTAACAACCCCTGTCCACGACAGGTGCTGAGTCCAAACAAATAGCACTATCGTTGCTAAGGCGTCAGGCAACAATCACTGTGTTAACATAACATACAAGCATTCATCGAGTAACACATAACATGAAGTAACGGTCAGCGTATAAATAGTGTTTGCGTTGTGTGGTCGATTGTGATTTAGAATAAGTAACGTATGTAACACCCAAAAGTGCATAAAGCAAAAAGGGATCGAGTATACTCACAGCGATGAAAGTTAATGGATTGAAGGGAGCGCTAGAGTGATTGGCCTGAACAGTTAACGATAGCATAAGCGAAGAGCGGTGTGTAAAACGGTGCAAGTGAACCAAGTGTCGAATGATAACCCGATCGGATGGCAATCTGATCGGATGGTCATTCGATCGGATGTCAATCCGTTCAGATGGCCATCCGATCGGACGACCATTCGTTCAAATTGACACTCGTTTGGAAAGGATGTGTTTGTGTGTGATGGCTTTGAAGTTTTCGTTGTAGCATTTTGAGAACAGAGAAGTATCTCTACCCTTCAGGTCGATCGATCGAACGGTCGTTCTATCGGATAGTGATCCGATTGGCGAGGCTTCTCAGTTGAGAACAAGTTCACAGCAGGACGGTCACTCGATCGGATAGCAATCCGATCGGATGGCATTCCATTAGAACTGATGTTCTTTGAAAAATTTGAAATTGATTAAGTGTGGAACCAAGTGCAATCCGATCGGACGACAATCCGTCCCCACGAATCTGATCGTCTTGACTTGATTAATTTTGAAAGTTTTGTGGTTTGTTCGAGACGGTATGATCTTGTACTAAACAACGGAACTTCGTCAAGTCCCAAGTCACCCGATCGAACATGAATCACCCTAACCAGATCAGTTTACTGGTTCGTGACGGTTGTTCATGTTCAATCCGAAATCGGTTGTCTCTTTGATAGAAACCGGATCGCAGACTGATGCTCCACTAATAAATGTGTAGAAGATCTGAATGAGCTCCGATTCTATCGGTTTTGAGTGCATTGAGTGTAAAAGAGTTGAAAGAAAGTTAGAAACCAACTTTCAATCCTTTTAATCTTGAAAACGTTTAGATCTAGTTGAAAATAGTGTTGAATCATGTGGAAATCATGTAGATCTGAGTTGTTCTTGGTGGGATAATGCCCAAACTTGAAGTTCATAAGAACTCCATGATGACATCATCCTAAAACACCCCAAATCCGGTGATTTCACGGTTAAAAGTTGAGATTCTAAGGTGAAAAAGATGAAGAAGTGCGTGTAGATCATAGAAGTACAAGATTTGAGTTGAAAACTTGCAAGAATCACGAGAAATCGAGAGAAAGAAGGGCTTGAGCGTGCTGGTCGACTGAGGAGGAGCTGTCACATCACAAGTAATGTGACAGGGGGTATTTATAGGGTTTCCAAAAGAGGAAAGTGGGAGCAGGGAACGGATCGGATGGCACCTCGCTTGGATGGCCATCCGATCGGATGGTCATCCGTTCGGATGACCATTCGATCGAATGGTTATTCGATCGAGTGGCTCCGGCGAGTCCCATTTCGATGTTTAGTTTTGCGTGTTGGGTGTTGCGATGCGATTCGAGTGAGCGATGCGATAGTATTACCCATTAGTTACACAAATAACCTAACTACTATATCTAACATGCAATCACTATAAATAACTTGCGTTTAGCGTTTGCGATTTGATCGCGATGTGATAGAGTTGCGATTGCGATTTCGATTAAACACCTCAACATAAACATAACATGACAAGTAACACATAATGGCACACACACGTAAAACAATATCCAGAACACATAACTCGAGTTGCGATAGCGATGCAATTAGCGATAAACATGCGATTAAACCTCGATTATTATAGATACTCCACATAATACAACTAAAGCAAATTAATAAAAGGAGTCGATTACAAGTCAAGAAAAGTACGATTTAATTGTCAAGCAAGGAATGACAGATCGCTATTAGCAATCTCTTCTTCCTTTGACTTTGACTTTCACTTTCCAAAAAGCGGGTTGTTACAAGCACAGTTATAACATTTAGAAATTTGAACTATATCTACGCCATACAATCCACTACATAAAGTTTGGCTCAAAACAACACATTTGAGAAACTGGGATTACTAAGTACCATTGTTACCTATTTTATGTTATGTTTTATAGCACCACCGTCGTTTTCAAACAACGAAAGTTACCAATCATTTATTTAAAACTATAACACCGTTAAAATTATTTACAAAGTTGGGTGCTACTTGTCACAAATTGCAATCAAATCATAAACGAATAATAAAATCCTCCAAACCATTAACATGATTATAGATACCGGCACCAAGGCTGCCGCCATTATCACCACCACAAGCACACCATCACCAGCACCAACGTCGACACTACCTCGTAGTCATCCCATCACCCCCACCGCTGCAACCACCTCCATCGTTGCTACTAGCCACTAGGGGTGTGCATGGGTCGGTTTGGGTGGGTTTTGGTCCAAAACCATAACCATAACCGAGATGTCGGTTAATGGATAACCACCCAATTGTGCATTATATGGGTTTGAAAGTTTGGTCTTGAAATTTGGGACCATGAAATAATAAATTACACATATTACATAGCGTAAAATTTGTTTTTACATATGTTTTTAACTTTTAAGTACTCAGCCAAAGATAATTTGAGTGTTAGTATGTGGTAATGGAATGGACGGGGGAATGGAATGGACGAGGTAATGGAATAGATGAGGTAATGGAATTGATCATTACCATTTCATGTCTTGTTTGGTTACCATGTGAGAATGGAATGAACCATTACTTTTTGTTGTTTGGTATGCGAGAAAAAAAAACGAAGGAATCAAATCGGATGGCGGTGGTCAATGATGGGCGGCGATGGTGGGTGGTGATAGGTGACAGTTGTAGCGGTGGCAGTGGTGGTGGGTGGAGACGGCGGCGATTAGAGACAGCGACGGGTGGTCTGAGGTGGTAGTGGTGGTGGCGGTGGTGGCGGTGGGTGGGGGTGGTTGATAGCGATGACGAAGGTGGGTGGCGACGGCGGCGGTGATCGGAGGTGGCAGCGGCAATGGTGGCGGCAATGATCGAAGGTGGGTGGTGGCGGTGATCGGAGGTGGCAACGGCGATGGTGGACGTCGGCGACGGCGGTGGCGGGGATGGAGGTGGGTGGAGACAACGACGGTGGCGGGTGATGGCGAAGGTGGGTGACGGCGGCGGTTGACAGTTGTGGTGGGTGGTGGCAACAGTAGTAGATTGTGGTGTTGTTAATGAAGGGTGAAGAGGGAATGAAATGGAAAAAAAAAACAGGGGGAGGGATGGAATGATTTTGAGGGAATGGAATGCAGTTTGGAATGGGCGATTCCATTCCATCGACCAACCAAACACTCTTTTCTTCATTCCTTCTCAGTGGTCCATTCCATTCCACCTCTCATTCATGCATACCAAACATTACCTTAGAGTCTGAATATAAGAAAACAACGAAGTTAGACACTTTGCTAGCTCTTAGAAAATCAGGCGGCTGATCAAAGGCTTAACGTGCCCCTGGACCGTCATTGAAACTTGACACCTAAAGGCCAAGAAATAAGGTAGTAGCTGTCTTTAACCGTATATTATGGTTTCGGCATTAAAGAGTTATGGTTGGGTTGAATCCACTAGACTCAACCATGCTGCCTTTTCAATATTATGTTTCTCTGTTAACATTCTGATTTCGGTTGTCCAATATCAACATACGTACATACTATGTACGTAGCAACACATACAATTAGCTCTCAGGTTTAAGACGTATCAAGCGTCAGATAGATACCATATTAATGCACTTTACAAGCACCAACTAGCATTCCACTACAAGAATTATGAGCTTTAGTGGCGACAGCATTAGTGGCGACTGCTAATATGTCGCCGCTAAAGGTGTATCCGTGTCATGGGTCCATTGATCGCTTATTGGCCATTAGATGAAGACCTGATCCAACGATCAGGGAAATATCTCAGTTTAGTTGCCACTAAAGGGTTTTAAGTGGGATAAACCCCTTATCCATTCCCTTTCCCTCCATTCTACCATGTACCATATCCACTCACCATCTCCACCAGCCCTAATATGGTTCCAAGGGGTTTCCGGTGTATGTGAGCCCCGTTCCAAGCTGTGCTCCTTCCACCCCACTCAAAACACTAAAGATTCCGGCCGCCTCAACTCAACTCCAACCACCCCCGGTAACGTCCACTGAAATCCAACCAAGTTGTTCAAACCGACCCGCGTTACTCACAGGCGTGGCAAAAGGTTCAACCCTAGGTTCCATACCATATCCCAGTGGTGGACCCAGGATTTTTATCCAATGGGGTCCAATTTTTCGGTTTTAAGATTTTTCATGTCAGAATTGTTGGGTCGGACGTCACTCGGGTCGGGTTGAGGCGAGAAACATAATATAATACAATATACAATATCATAATATAACTATATGATATAAGAATACCATGTCATTTTAAATGAAAAAAAAATCACAAAATTAAATTAAATCTAAAAGTACGATGTCATAGTTCTCTGCAGCTATGCTCTCGTTATCTCCAAGACGAAAATCAACAAAATCATTATATCTAATATATTAATATATTCACCATAACAACGTTAATGGTATGCGTATCAGAAACTTCTAATAAATCAGATACAAGTAATGAAGAGAGGAAGGCAACGAGGGTGGTGTGTTTTGAACCTAATGAAGGAAACAAGGGTGAAGGCAGCTGTTGTTCTGTTTATATTTGGAATTAAAAACAAAACGATAAAAAGGAGAGAGCGTGACTCAAAACTATGACCTTTCATATATAAGTCAAGAAATTTACCACCACACCAAGTTTAATCTTGTTTTAATGGGTTCTCAAGACGAATCGGTATCGAACAAGAACAAAAATAGGAAATTGCAAAGTATTTGGCTAACACCCAAATGTTTATTATTATTCAAGAAACTGACTCAAAACTTGAATTACAATCACTAATACCCAAAGCATGGTATTTATAATCTAAACACTTCTATTAGATTATAACTAGGATTGCTAATAAACCTATTATATTAGACATGATAATTATCACTAAATAATTAAACCTAAACACGTTTAAATATTCTAATAATTATCCGCTCCATGGTTCCTTGCCTTGCACGCAAAGGAATCACTTTTAATTCGAAATTTCCAACAATCACCCCTGGAATTTCGAACTCGTATCTGACAAGTCTTCAACTCCAAGCTTTTCAGTCATCTCCTTGAACTTGATCTTCCCAAGAGCCTTCGTCAAAATATCCGCCTTTTGATCAATGCCACTAACATGCTCGACCACGATATCTTCACGATCAACACATTCCCGAATGTAGTGAAACCGAGATTTAATGTGTTTGCTCCTTCCATGGAAAACCGGGTTCCTCGCGAGAGCTATCGCCGATGTATTATCAACACGTAACACCGCCGCTTGAATTTTCTTGTCGAGTAATTCACCAATCAATTCTTTTAGCCAAACCGCCTGACACGCGGCTGCACTAGCCGCCATATACTCCGCCTCACACGATGATAAAGCAACCGTACTTTGCTTTTGAGAACACCAAGTAACTGGGGAAGACCCAAAATAAAACACGTGTCCCGTAGTACTTCTTCCATCGTCCGGATTTATGTTGTGACTACTATCACTGTAACCGACTAACATATTTTCTCCTCGAGTATAGGTTATGCCATAACTAAAAGTACCTTCTAAATAGCGAAGAATCTGCTTGATGAGAGCTGCATGAGATTGCTTCGGGCATTGCATGTACCGACTGGCTACTCTGACCGAAAACGCCAAATCTGGTCGAGTCTGTAAAAGGTACCGGAGACACCCGACAATCTTTCGATATCTCGTTGCATCAAAATCCTCTTCGTCTTCAAATTTAGAAACTTCCACGTTCGGGTCTATGGGAACACTAGTAGGATTGCAGTTAATCATACCGGCTTCCGTTAGTATTTTCTTTGCATACGCCTCTTGCTTAATTTTTATCCCGTCCTTGCTCTGCGACACTTCAATTCCAAGATAATAAGTAAGCTTTCCCAAATCCGACATTTCAAAGTTTTTAGCCATCCCGCGCTTAAACTCCATAATAAGTTTCAAATTTGAACCCGTCACAATTAAATCGTCCACGTACACGCCGATTAATAAGACGTCCGTTCCAACGGTTCTTCGGTATACGGCTTGTTCTTGCGAGCACCGGTGAAATTTCATATCTAATAAAATATTATTTAATTTCGTATTCCACGTACGTGGAGCTTGCCTTAACCCGTATAACGCCTTCGATAATTTATAGACTTTATGCTCTTCGCCTTTTTAAACGAACCCTTCCGGTTGAACGACATAAACTTCTTCTTTTAATTCGCCATGTAGGAATGCGGATTTAACATCTAGATGATGTAATTCCCACCCTTCATTCACTGCGAGAGATACGAACTGTTTCAAGTCGAGCAACTGGCGCGAACACTTCGTCAAAATCGACTCCGGGTTGTTGAACATAACCCTTTGCCACGAGTCTAGCCTTGTGTTTATTTAGTGAGCCATCCGCGTTTCTTTTAACCTTGTAAACCCACTTCAAACCAATCGCTTTTGCACCACGCTGTAACTCGGTTAACGACCACGTATTGTTTTTATTTATTGATTCGATTTCTTCGCGCATTGCTTTCATCCACTCCGGTTTATTTTTGGCATCATTAAAATAAGCCGATTCGTCATCCGCAAGCAATAAAAATTCTTCATCAATAGAATTCGAATTTAAAACATAATCGTTAAAACGTACCGGGGTAACCGTAGCGCGATTCGATCTACGAACAACTGGCTCGGGTGTAGCGAACATATTTGCATCTGAGCTGTCACTATTCATGCCCCTCATCCCAGCCGTATGGACCTGTTCACTCGCATATGAGCCTTTATTTTCTGCTGGACTATTGCTTCGTAAAGTTGAATCTACTGCATTTATGTGACTTGGGCCTGGTGAGCCCAAAACAGCCCTTTGAATGGTGCTATTGACTGGCGCATCATATTCCTTCAACAGTGGGTTTATTTGACATGGTGTACCCATGTTATTTAATGTTGAATTTAATGGACTTGGGCTATTTTTATTAGATGCACCTGCTGAGTTGTTAGTCATAGAATTTGTTGTATAAGGTCCACCATCATCATATGAACCTGACGATTCTGATCTAGAATTCGTTCCAACATTTTCGGTATTGACAGTTCCATCTCTGGTGTTAATCACGCCATTAAAATCTACCCAAAACATACCCGGTTCGCGAGACTCTTCGTTATTAAAAACAATATTTTTTTCCCAATTCCAACCACGCGTTTCATCAAACTCCGTATCCCTGTCTTGACCCACAACAATTCTTTGAGCCGTTGGATTGTATAACGATACGCCCCCGAACCTTTTTCGCTTCCAAGATAAACTAGACGAGTCGAACGATCGTCTAATTTTGGAAGATGTCCGCCAACAATTTTCAAATAAGCGGCACATCCGAAAACCTTAAGAAATTGAAGATCCGGTTTCTTTCCTTTTAACATCTCGTACGGTGTTTTGTCTTCGTGTAAGGCTCGTGTTGGAATTTTATTTATTAAATTGGTTGAGTGCCTCGCCGCCTCCCCCCACATAAAATTAGGAACTTGTCGCGCTTTTAATATACTTCGAGTCATCTCCATTAAGGTACGGTTTGGCCTCTCCACCACACCGTTTTGTTGAGGTGAATATGGAACGGTTAAGTGTCGAATAATCCCTTCGTTTTCACAGAACCGATTGAACTCATGAGACGTAAATTCTCCCCCTCGATCGGTTCGAAACGTCTTGATTTTTCTACTAACTTCCACTTCCACCATGACTTTAAACTTTTTGAAGGTTTCAAACGCGTCACTTTTTTCCTTCAAAAGAAAAGTCCACATGAAACGTGAAAAATCATCAACTAAGACAAATACATACCTATTTCCCGCTATTGTGCTTGGAGAAATTGGACCGCATAAGTCTCCATGAATAAGTTCCAAGGCACGCGTTGCCCGAAACGACACCGTCTTTGGAAAAGATTGTCTCGTATGCTTCCCGACTAAGCACGAATCACATATTTGATTTTCATGATTGATTTTTGGCATTCCCAAGACCATATCTTTATTCACCATTTGTTTCATGGACTCGAAATTTAGGTGACCAAGTCTCGCGTGCCATAACCAATTTTCATTATCAATTCGAGCTTTCAAACAAACGGGTTTTCCAACTTTTAATTTAATCGTATAAAGACGATTTTTAGATCGAGTAACATTCATTAATACCTTGCCTTGAGCGTCACGCATTAATAAATAATCGTCTTTCATACGAATATCACATCCACACTCCGTTGCTTGACCGAGACTAATTATATTACTACGTAAACTAGGGATATAATAAATATAGGTCATTAACCTTTGCTCCCCCGTTTTACCCAATAGTAATATAGACCCTTTCCCGCATATTTCGACTTGAGAACCATCCCCAAATTTAACTTTGCCACCAACACGCTTATTTAATTCAGAGAAAAAAGATATATTACCCGTCATATGGTTGCTCGCGCCATTATCCAAATACCACAAGTCATTTTCTTCCGAACCGTTCTCGTAATTTTTTGGAATGACCTTTTCTTCATTCAAGTAAACGATTTCTTGAACATCTTGCACCATAAACAAAGACGGGTCAATTTCTTCCGCATCGATCAAGTTTGCTTGTTTCTCTTTCTTTCGCTCTGGACATCTCGAAACAAAGTGACCGAACTTGTCGCATCGAAAGCATTGGACTTTCGAATAATCCTTCTTTCCTTGTTGTTTATCCCCTTCGTTGGATCCGTTTTGTGACCCGCAATTTTGACCGGATTGGTTTCGACCGCGTCCACCACCACCACCACGACGTCCACGGTTCGAGCCTTTTCCGCGTCCCCTACTCGAATCGCGTGAAGTCTGTCTAGAACTTGAAGAGGCATTAGAATTATTAAACATTAGTTTCGTTTGAGTACCTTGATTATCCGACTGCAATTCTTCATCTTTTATGCGTTCTTCATACGCCTTTATTCGACCAACAACATCGTCGAATGCAACTGTTTTTAGATCCACAAGTTGCTCAACTGAGGCTACCATATGGATGAACCGCCTTGGTAAACCACTGAGAAACTTTTTCACGATCCGTTGTTCCTCTATTATAGAACCAAGAGACGCCGCTTTTGAAGACATTCCTGTTAACTGGCTAGAAAGCTCATCAACTGTACTAGAATCCTTCATCTTCAACGCCTCAAATTCTGACATGAGTGTCTGTAGTCTTGCTTCACGTACCCGGTCGGCTCCCAGATGGCGCGCTTTTAGTGCATCCCTCTCATTTGCCGTCTTCATATTACCAACTTGCAAGATCTGTTCTTCTGGTATGGATTGAAACAACAAAGCAATCGCCATATTGTTTTTCTTCACATCGGTTTCAGTTCCGGGTTCAATGGCCTCCCACACGCCATGAACGTTAAAAATCGCGTGAATACGCAACGCCCAAATAGTATAATTAACCTTATTCAACATCGGGCATTGAAGCGCTGTTGAATTTGGAACCGATTTCTCGGTATTCAAGCCGCTACCGCCATCGCTTCCAACCATATTTTTCTTTCGTCGACTATACGTAAGATTAAACGAACCCGGTGTAACTGGTTCAGTTTCTTCCAGTCTACACGTTTAATTCCGAATTCCACTTTGAACACGAACTCGAAAAATAAATAAAACTAATTTGTTTTGGACTTAATAAATAATCCAAAGCAAAGATTTTGTAGTGATCTACTGCAGAACAACAGCACCACAATTTGGAACAAAATTGGACTACTTATGTTTTTGATTTGGGCCTTTTAACAACTGACCCCAAAAAAAATAATCCAATGAAAACCCTACTGTTTCGCTGCTGACGTCCAAAAGAAAACACCAATACGGTGGGTCCCAAACCCTTTCAACCAATCACGTGTTGTTCTTTTCCGGTCGACCTTTCTTCACTCCGATCGAACACCAGTAACCTTTCTCACGATTGCCTCCTGTCTTTGATTTTAAAGAGCTTTGCACGGTGACTGGCTTACCGATTCTGACCAGATTCTTGATCGGCTTCCTTCTCGTTATCAAGCTGCGTCCAATGCTGTTACTAATTGATGATTAATCCGATGAAGAAACTGCCGTTTGGATAACCACGATTCTGAGCTCAATCGCAGGTTCTAACTTCTCTGTTATTTAAATCCCAGTTTGGCTCTGATACCAATTCAAGACGAATCGGTATCGAACAAGAACAAAAATAGGAAATTGCAAAGTATTTGTCTAACACCCAAATCAATCAATCAATCAATCAATCAATCAATCAATCAATCAATCAGTCAATCATACCCAGTAAAATCCCACAAATAGCAAAGCTATTGGTAGGGTCTGGGGAGGGTGGGATGTAGGCACACCCTAGGGATAGAGAGGCTGCTTCCAGTGAGACCCTCGGCTCCAAAACACCCAGGAAAGAAATAAATAGAACATGAGGTGTATGTGTGTGTGTATGTAGCTACCAATATAACATGAGTGGTGAAAGATTGCATGGTAAACAAGACAAATATAACACAGACAGCCTATACAAATAGATACATATCTACGACCATACACTATACCTAAAAACACAATTGTACCCTCTCCTAGAAATCCTTAACCTTAATCCTATGTCTCCACGAGCTCCTATCATGGACCATGTTCTCAGAGAGGTGCAATTTTTGCAAATCCTGCCTAATCCGCTCATCCCAAGTAATTTTGGGTCTGCCTCTACTCCTCCTCCCTTCCACCTCGAGAGTTTCAACCACTCTAATGGGCTCTATCGTCTGCCTCCTCTTCACATGCCCAAACCACCTCAATCTTCCCTCCTTTATCTTATCTGATATAATAGCTACTTCTAACCTCTCCCTAAAAACATCGTTTCTTATCCGGTCTAACCTTGTGTGCCCACACATCCATCTTAGCATTCTCATCTCTGCCACCTCCATCTTGCGTGCTTGTACTTCCTTAATCGCCCAACAGTCGGTTCCGTATAACATAGCAGGTCTAATTGCAACCCTATAAAATTTCCCTTTCAATTTTGTTGGGAACCTCCTATCGCACAATACCCCAGTGGCAGCTCTCCACCTACACCATCCAACCTGGATGCGGTGAGCAATGTCACTATCTATCTCCCCATCCCTCTGAACAAACGATCCTAGATACTTGAATGTAACACCTCATAAAAATCACGTCCAATAAAGTATTGACACGTGTAACAAACCCTAATGAAGTCAAGTGTTGAATTCAAGGGACTAATTTTTCGAAAAATCAAAAAACATTGATTAGGAAAGAACTGGAAGTATTAACATACCTAAAATAAGTTTCTAAATAACCATTTACGGTTTTATATTAAAAAATGAGCCACTTGTTGATCGAGTGTAGCCGTTTGCGTAATTAATTGAAAGATTGCGCAATAAAGGGTTAAAAGCATCAACATGTTAATTCTTACCTCTGAGTGATCATTTAACAAACCAAGAGCTTCATGATTATACTCTCGGAAATGCCAATCATTGGCCGTCCGAGGCTTTTATGCCTTTAAGTGGCTTTACGCGCAACTTTGCAAATATAAGGGGTTAAAAGTGTCAATAGGTTTAATTATACCTCTGAATGACCTTTTAGCAAACCCGAAGCATTGTGATGTTTTATAATACTCTCATAAATACCTAATATGGGTTGGATAAGGCTTCGATACTATTAAACGATGATATGCGCAAGTTCGCGCATTAAAGGGGCTAAAGCGTCAAACTGCAAAAGTATGTCGATTCGTATGTTATCGGACCTTTTGAATTATGTACATGAGTTATACATACCCTAATTATCCTTTATATAGCTTAGATATAGGCTTAGAGGTGTTTGGTGCGTAAAAATAAACTTTTAAGTCATGCAGGGACTAAAAGTGTCAAAAAGTGCACAAGTTTGCATTTTCGCGCATATCTCACATTCTGAATATCCCCGGGCATCCAAAAATTTATGTAAGCACTAAAATATTTTATTTTAGTGTTTGGCATTAGAAAAATCCATTCGTCGCTCAATTTGGATCGTTTTTCGCGCTTATGCGCATTCCGTCGTAATTAAGCGAACATCGCGATCATACGACCAAACGAACTAGCATCCGACATATTTTTGAGCATGTTTCATGTCCACAATGTTTAGGCATCATTTTAGGGCCTTACGGATGGCTTAACGGGCCTTAAACGTGTCAAAATGAGCTTTAAACACCAACAGGGACTGAAACTGTCATTATGGCAAAGTTGTTTTCTAACCAGGACCCTCAGGCGGGGTGCGTAAGGTTTGTGTATACCTTACGCAGGCCGTGAGGCCCTCCCAGATTAGAATAATCAGTTTTAAACAGCTGTTAACAGCTGTTAAACACCCAAAACCCAATTCCACATGTTGTTTCCTGATGATGGGGGGCCAATGTGATGCACATGAGGTTACCAACAAGTGTAAGGATGAGATTAAATCACGGGTTACGAGAAACGATCTTAACGGTTTCAAAAAACCTATAAATACCCACCTTAACTTTTGAATTCTCTAAGTTGGAGACTTTGCTCTTCATACCTGAGAAATTGGGATCAAACCTCCTTGCTTGGACCCTTTGTAAGTGTCCTTTCGCGCTTAGTTTAAATTTCTAGCGTTATAGCTGAAAAGTCAAGCGTTTTGATAAACGCTTTGACTTTTAAACGGTTGAGCCATTGCTTGTATTGAACATGGCTACGTGACCGTAATTAGTAGGTGTTAAACCCTCAAAAAGGGCACCTCCTAATTACCACGTTTACTTAGTTTAATTGTCGGGTCAAATAAAAGTCAAACGGGTTTGTTTTAAATAAAATTCATAACTATTAATATAGAAGTCATAAAAATCAGTTTTCTCACTTTAATAACTTGGTAATTATTAGTTGAACATGTCTAAGCATGTTCAACCCGACAATTCTAAGTATAGGCTCGGTTTGGGACCGAAAGTCGCAAAAGTTGACTTTTGCTTTGACTTTCAGTTCTGACCCGATTTAGCTTAGTTTAGATATGCCTTAGGATTCCTTTAGGACCAGGTTATAGGTTAGTGTAACCCTCTGAGGTTATACAACTTGGATCCTTAGTTATCCTATTCATTGCATTTTTCCGTTATATGCTTAAATGTTGACCATTGTGCCCTTTTGACCCCAAAACCTTTTGCAACTGATTTTATATGATAAGTAAAATATTTTAAGCTTTCTGGGATGATAAAATACCAGCTTTTGTTTAAAACCCCGAAAATCACTTAAAATCGCCTTTTCACGCGTTTTAAGCGCATAATATGTATAAAAACTATTTTAATTATATAATACTTGATACCTACTGATATTTTTAATAAATCTATATACTTTAACAGTAAGCAAAAGTTTTAAACTCAGGTTTCCAAATTTGACCTTTAAACCTTATGTGAAATTACCAAAATGCCCCTTCGGTGCATAGTTTGGTTATAAATGATAAAATTCACATATGGGTAATACCCTACTGATATAACTTATTAAAGTAAGTATTTTTACTGATTAAATCAGACCTGAAACTCAGATTCATATTAAACCTCTTTTATAACCTTTTAAATGACCAAAATACCCCTACGGGGCATAAATTGGTTTTAAATTCGTTTTGGGCATAACGGAAGGTATCTTACTGATATCACAACATGTTTAAGACATATTAGCTTAGGAAACATGTATATGACTCTTATGGTTACCCGTTACGCATATTTCGCGTTCAGATCGGTTTATGTAACTAGTTTGCATAAATTGACCAAAACGGGTCAAACCTTATCATTTTTGCCTCAAAATCCAGAATGTGTTTAGTATACCCATATTATACAAGTCTCCAAACTTGTCGGGTTTAAATCACATTCTATTCCGGTCTTCGCTTAATCATGCGTTATGAACCGTGAACCTTTCCTTAAAACTAACCGGTCTAAGTTACAACTTAAATAAGACCCTTTAGGAATCTAATAGGTTAATAAAAACCTTCGTTCCAGATTAAGAGCCCCAGTAAAAGTACTTGTGCTTGCTGATCAGAATATACGGCTGAGTATAAATTGCATTGCTAGCTCAGGTAAATACTTTTAACTTATTTTCCCTATACGGGCTTGGGATACGGTATTATAATAATACCGCTTGGTCGGGTATTGAATGTTTAGTCGTATTGTGATTAAATTATTGAGGTAACCCGCTTTAATATGTATTGTTTGAAATAAAAGCCTTTAGGGGTTAATGACCATGTCCCGGATATCCTTGACATCATTGTATTATAAAATGGCCACGTCTTAAGCACGGGGTGTAGGCATACACCTGACAGTTTGCATAAGGGAAACGGTATCTCACTCTCTTGTGGGCCTATACTTGTGGCGTGTCTGTTAATCTTGACTCGGTTTCTACATCGGGCCCTGAACGTACAACGAACATGTAAATCTGTATACAAGATTACTTTTATATAATTGTCCCAAGTTATAAAAGATATATTTGTGCCTGGTGCATCTAAATCATTTTTCTTAAACTCTTTTTAAAATGAGTCGGTTAATTGTATTTACCAGTGTAAACTGACGTATTTTCCAAAAAGGTTAACTGACAGGTACTGAACGTAATTGGCTGGAAGCTCAGGGCGTTAATAAGGAATCTTGCAAGTTCTAGGCGTCTAAAGTCTGTTGAACAGTTTTTTCTTTTATTTGATCCGCATGTGGATCCTTTACTTTCCGTTGTAATACATGATATTACTTTATATTCGGATTGTAATATATTTATCTTTTGCTTCCGCTGTGCATTTATATATATTGTGTTGTTTGACTATGATGATATCAACTACGTCACGATACTCCCCACCGGGCCCACCGGTAATACGTGGAAATATCGGGGTGTGACAGGTTGGTATCAGAGCCAACATTGAGTGAATTAAACACTAGCCCTTAATGTTTAATCTCAATGACACAGTAGCACATTCCTTGACCTTCTGAGTCTAGACTTAACATAGGAATACTCTCAATCCTAATCTGTAAGCTATTGCTTCCGAATTTATATATTTTGAGTATGTCTCCAAACAAAGAAGCCGTAATGGAATTTCTCCACATCCGGAGCCTTGAATTGCCGAGCTTCGTACCGCGACTAGGGTGCAACGTGCAACCAAGGAGAAAGCATTCAGAAGTAAAGTAAAGAAGAAAACCCCTTTTGTCGAAGTTTGTTTCCTTAGTAGTCCTGATAAGGACATATTTATTTTTAGTCCCTTCATGGACAACATTATTTCTTTCAAATCCCGTTTAGGGCAATTCTGTACTCCTCTTATAATTCATTGGAATATTTTATCCAAATTTCATTTTATCATTATATATGAATATAATATATGAAATAAATCAAATTATTATTCCTTTTTGTATTTGATCTACCAGTATATATATTAAGAAAAATCTTAAAGGGTATAACCTGGCTGGAATGTCATTAAGGACCTAGCTATGATGGTAAAAACCTGTTTAAAAGAGATTCAGATCCTTGTTAACATCTAAAAACATGTTAACACTCTTGACAACAGTGATGCGATAAATCACACTTGTCATCTTTATAATGGGAATTTCCAACCCCTTGTCTAGCCTAGTGATTTAGAAATCATGGCTTAAATCATCAAATAAAGATGATCATATTATAAACATCCATTAGTGATGAAGTGCCTACGGGCCAAACTTGTTGTCCGATAAGACAGCGACAGTGGTGGTCTTTGACCCCCGTCTAAAGATGTTGGACTACGTCCAAGCATAATAGATTGTATGCTCAATGCGATCTTGACTAATATCATCAAATGAAGATGATCATATTATAAACATCCATAAGTGATGAAATGCCTACGGGCCATACTTATTGTCCTATGGGACAAAAGACGGTTGAAGTCTTTAACTCTCTGTCAAGAAAAAGGTAATGAAATATGTTCAAACCTTAATGCCTCGATTCTCCGAAATCATGGCTTATAAATTTAAAACTGTCCTTGTGACTAGGTTTTTTTCGCCACTTTAATATCCTTAATGTTTATATACTAGGATAAATTATAATGAAAATACTAATTAAATATAACTAACAAATTAACCAATATGGTTTATATTACCATGGTTGATGAATCGTCAAAAGTGATGAATCCATAATAACCTCTAAATGAATCATCGTCAATATTTATGTAGCAATCAAGCTACATGGCTGGATCGGATGAGGTCAACAGCCACCCAAGGGAAAATAATGATGCTACCAGAGTTAATATAACTGGTGCGGAACTGCAGGCACTAATAGATAATGCCGTTACACGAGCTCTCGACAGACAGTATGATGAATCAAGTGGTACACACTCTAAGACTCTATCTGTGGCTCGTAGTAAGCCCCCTTCTAAATCACACGAGTCGAAGGAGGACGATGTTCATAACTCGTCAAATCGAAGGAGTGTTCCATTTAGACAGGTGGTGCTTCATCAAGAGGCACCAGTTAAGACCTGCTCATATAAATATTTTGTCTCCTGCAAGCCCAGAGACCTTACAGGAGAAAAAGGGCCCATCGATTGCATGACATGGCTCGATGAGATGGACACCGTTGTTGACAGCAGTGGATGTGTAGAGCAAGACATTGTGAAGTTTGTTTCACAATCTTTTAAAGGAGAAGCTCTAGCTTGGTGGAGGTCACTGATCCTAGCTACGGGGAAGATCCATTTGTACAACATGACTTGGGACCAGTTCGTTGCCCTTATCAAAGAAAATTACTGTCCTCAACATGAAGTTGAGAAAATTGAGACTGAATTCTTGACATTAGTCATGGAGAACTTAGATTGTCAAGCATACCTTACAAGTTTCAATACCATGTCTCGATTGGTTCCTTACTTGATCACACCGGAACCAAAGCGAATAGCTCGCTTTATTGGGGGTCTAGCCCCAGAAATAAAGGCAAGTGTGAAAGCATCGAGACCTACTACATTCAGGTCAGCGGTAGATCTGTCGCTATCTCTCACACTCGATGTGGTCAGAAACAAGGCTGCCAAAGCCTCTGAAGATGGAAGGCGAAAAAGGGAGGATGAGAATTCTCATCGCTCCGATAGGAAGAAAAAGAGGAACTCTGAGGATAAGAAGAGTTCAGGGTTTAAGAAAGACAACCAGCAGTCGGGTGAGAAGATCAGGTGCGAAACCTGTAGGAAATACCACCTCGGGAAATGCAGATTTGAATCTCGGCCTCTACCTTGTGGGATTTGCAAGTCTAAGGAACATAAAACTTTGGATTGCAAGAAGTTGAAAGACGCAACCTGTTATGGTTGCAACGAGAAGGGGCATATCAAGACCAACTGCCCTAGGAATCAGAAGAAGCCCGAAGAGGCCAAGAAAACAAACGCATGAGTCTTCCAGATGAACGCCCAGGAGATGGTGCAGAATGGTAACTATATAGCAGGTACCTTTCCTTATCAAGCAGTTTATGCAGAAATTTATTTGATGCTGGCACATATGATTCTATAATGAACGATAAATGTTGAGAACTGTTGTCTCCGCCTGATTAGGACTCCGGTCATTTAATGCGAGGTAGAAATTGGCCGATGATACTTTAGAAAATGCTCCAACAAATCTTAGATTGATATTTTATATCTACTAGGAATCACTCTTTTCTGATATCCTAATGTCAAGCTTTCAACTATCCAAAAATCATCAATATAATAAAGACAGATGTGACATTTTGATCCCCTGTCAAAAAGATGATGGATTAGGTCCAAACCTTAAATGCCATTGATGGTCTTTTGTGACCTAGGCTAAGTATAACTGATATATATAATTAAATAACGTTCATTAAGAATGTTAGTGCTATATTAGCCTGTATGGGTTATTGATACCATGGTTAGTATATATTAAGGCCATCAGGATGAAGAATAGCAGTTGTTGGATTGCAACTAAGAATTGTTTTATTGGTGTTAGGAACCAATATCGAGTATGGCAAACTCAGATAAGACAGCCGTTGGTCGTGTTATGGATGATGCGACACATGCCAATGATGCTACAATTGTAAACCTTAGAATTTCCAAAGATGTTCTTCAAACTATGATAGACGCAGCTGTTGGAAAGGCTGTGAAGAAGGCTGTGAAAAAGTTCAAGGAGCCCCATGCTACTCGCTCCAAATTTTATCTAGGACCACACTTCCTCACTCACGAGAAGGATCTCGTTCATGCCTCTAATGCAAAGGATGAACTAAAAAGGAAAAGGGGGGAAGATAACTCCCAGAGTTCTAAGAAAAAGAACAAACAAAAGTCCAACCAGAAACCGGTATGCAAGACCTGCAAGAAGCGCCATTATGGGAAGTGCAGGTTCGAACCAAAATCCAAATCGCAGCCGAGGGCTTGTGGGATCTGCAAATCAAGGGAACATAAAACGTTGGACTGCAAGGACATGAAGAATGCAGTCTGCTTCGGCTGTAATGAGAAAGGCCACATCAAGACCACGTGCCCTAAATTTGTCAAAGGAAATACGGCTAAGGAAGGAAAGCCTAAGAATGAAAGCGCCTAAAATGCCTGAGCTAGTTCATAAATAATGGCATCAGGTACATTCCTTGACATTTATCAGTGATTTAAATGCTAAGAGTTTTTATTTTTGGTTCGGATACCAATAAATCCTTCATAAACTATAAGTATAGCAAGCTTTTAAAACCTTTCATAAGAACCCTAGATATTAAGTGTAAGGTAAAGCTTACAGACAAAATCATAGGAACCATTTCTTCTGTTCCTGTCAGCGATCTGCAATCGTAATTCTAGTATACTCTCTCTCCGGATGAAGTGCGTCAGCATATGTAATTGACATCTCTTGATCTCTATCGATTAAGAGTACTAGATGGTATGACAAAAGCGCCATATGAGGGTTGGTGTATCTTAATAAGTTCCATAGATTTCTTTCATGCCTGATCAGTATGGAGGTTTAATGCATGGAACCACAAAGATATCCCAATGATCATATGGTACTAAAGTCAGCTAATGGTATTCAAAGAAGATATCTAAAAATAGAATTGTCCAAGTAAATGTTCCCGATTAAGGAATTCGTGGACTTGTAACATAAATGTGTCACTTATTGACACAAGCAATGGTGGATGAATTGGAGCCTGAGATATGGAAAATCTCTGTAACCTCCTTGTACCTTGATTTTCTCCTGAGATTACCTTGTTTACCTTCTGAGAAGCAAGTAGAGTTAAGATTTATATCCCATTTAGGGCTGTATCATTATGAAATTTCCTAAACGGCTGGTACCATCATTGGAGAAATCGAAACCCTGATTAAGTAAGTTTTAAAATAGAAGATTCATATAGCCTAACTCAATATTCCGAGAGTTTGATATTGTTAAATAAGAAAGACGGTTCATTTTGCTTATGCATTGATTACCGCAACCCTAATTAGGCAACAGTTAAGAATTCACCATCAGCTGTCCAGGATCATCGATTTGTCCGACTAACTGTAAGGATTAGCTATCCCTTAAGATTAGTTTTAAGTAGTAGTTGGAATAACCATCTCACCATAAAATAAGTTTTTCTATAACAATTATTATGTAAGTATCAAGGCTACTCCTTCGGGGACCTTGTATAGATGGAATGTTAAACATCTATTGTTAGAACAATAGAGTGGTAAGTCCAATTATCAAGATCTGAAAGTTGCATTGGAAACAACAAATAAGATCATTCGAATTTATAATCATCTTAAAGTTGCCAGTAATCGGCAGAGAAATAGAGGATTGATAAAATTCGCAACCTTCTTAAGTCCTTAATAAGGAATAAGGTTCAATTGAAGGTATCACCCTAAGAAGGGTATGCTAAATTTTAAATTTCGCAGGGTAAGTTAAGTCCTGGATATATAGGAGCATTCGGAAATCGAATGCAACAAAGGTCAATAGCCTATAAGCTAAAACCTATATAAGGAGCTTAGTGGAGCTCGCAATGCGACCCATACTGATGATTTAAGGATAGGTTTCGCCAATAAGTCGAAACACATTATCACGAAATGATAGGCAGATTAATGAAACTTTATGATTGGACAAGAAACCCGTATCAATTAAGGATCGGCAAATTAAGAAGCTCCAAAAGGATACACGTACCTATTATAGAGGTCAACTGGGGTGCCTTAGAGGCCCAAATGTACTGGGGAAGATTAGGTCCAATATAAGATAGAAAGTACTTCCTTTACTTTAACAAATCTTCAGGTCGAAATTTCTTTTAAGGGGGTGAGGATGTAACACCTCGTAAAAATCACGTCCAATAAAGTATTGACACGTGTAACAAACCCTAATGAAGTCAAGTGTTGAATTCAAGGGACTAATTTTTCGAAAAATCAAAAAACCTTGATTAGGAAAGAACTGGAAGTATTAACATACCTAAAATAAGTTTCTAAATAACCATTTATGGTTTTATATTAAAAAATGAGCCACTTGTTGATCGAGTGTAGCCGTTTGCGTAATTAATTGAAAGATTGCGCAATAAAGGGTTAAAAGCGTCAACATGTTAATTCTTACCTCTGAGTGATCTTTTAACAAACCGAGAGCTTCATGATATTTGATTATACTCTCGGAAATGCCAATCGTTGGCCGTCCGAGGCTTTTATGCCTTTAAGTGGCGTTACGCGCAACTTTGCAAATATAAGGGGTTAAAAGTGTCAATAGGTTTAATTATACCTCTGAATGACCTTTTAGCAAACCTGAAGCATTGTGATGTTTTATAATACTCTCATAAATACCTAATATGGGTTGGATAAGGCTTCGATACTATTAAACGATGATATGCGAAAGTTCGCGCATTAAAGGGGCTAAAGCGTCAAACTGCAAAAGTATGTCGATTCGTATGTTATCGGACCTTCTGAATTATGTCCATGAGTTATACATACCCTAATTATCCTTTATATAGCTTAGATATAGGCTTAGAGGTGTTTGGTGAGCAAAAATAAACTTTTAAGTCATGTAGGGACTAAAAGTGTCAAAAAGTGCACAAGTTTGCATTTTTGCGCATATCTCAAATTCTGAATATCCCCGGGCATCCAAAAATTTATGTAAGCACTAAAATATTTTATTTTAGTGTTTGGCATTAGAAAAATCCATTCGTCGCGCAATTTGGATCGTTTTTCGCGCTTATGCGCATTCCATCGTAATTAAGCGAACATCGCGATCATACGATCAAACGAACCAGCATCCAACATATTTTTGAGCATGTTTCATGTCCACAATGTTTAGGCATCATTTTAGGGCCTTAAGGATGGATTAACGGGCCTTAAACATGTCGAAATGAGCTTTAAACACCAACAGGGACTGAAACTGTCATTATGGCAAAGTTGTTTTCTGACCAGGACCCTCAGGCGGGGCGCGTAAGGTTTGTGTATACCTTACGCGGGCCGCGAGGCCCTCCCAGATTTGAATAATCAGTTTTAAACAGCTGTTAAACACCCAAAACCCAATTCCACATGTTGTTTCCTGATGATGGGGGGCCAATGTGATGCACATGAGGTTACCAACAAGTGTAAGGATGAGATTAAATCACGGGTTACGAGAAACGATCTTAACGGTTCCGAAAGACCTATAAATACCCACCTTAACTTTCCACCAAACTCACACCTTGATCTTGAATTCTCTAAGTTGGAGACTTTGCTCTTCATACCTGAGAAATTGGGATCAAACCTCCTTGCTTGGACCCTTTGTAAGTGTCCTTTCGTGCTTAGTTTAAATTTCTAGCGTTATAGCCGAAAAGTCAAGCGTTTTGATAAACGCTTTGACTTTTAAACGGTTGAGCCATTGCTTGTATTGAACATGGCTACGTGACCGTAATTAGTAGGTGTTAAACCCTCAAAAAGGGCACCTCCTAATTACCACGTTTACTTAGTTTAATTGTCGGGTCAAATAAAAGTCAAACGAGTTTGTTTTAAATAAAATTCATAACTATTAATATAGAAGTCATAAAAATCAGTTTTCTCACTTTAATAACTTGGTAATTATTAGTTGAACATGTCTAAGCATGTTCAACCCGACAATTCTAAGTATAGGCTCGGTTTGGGACCGAAAGTCGCAAAAGTTGACTTTTGCTTTGACTTTCAGTTCTGACCCGAATTAGCTTAGTTTAGATATGCCTTAGGATTCCTTTAGGACCAGGTTATAGGTTAGTGTAACCCTCTGAGGTTATACAACTTGGATCCTTAGTTATCCTATTCATTGTGTGTTTCCGTTATATGCTTAAATGTTGACCACTGTGCCCTTTTGACCCCAAAACCTTTTGCAACTGATTTTATATGATAAGTAAAATATTTTAAGCTTTCTGGGATGATAAAATACCAGCTTTTCTTTAAAACCCCGAAAATCACTTAAAATCGCCTTTTCACGCGTTTTAAGCGCATAATATGTATAAAAATTTTTAAACTCAGGTTTCCAAATTTGACCTTTAAACCTTATGTGAAATTACCAAAATGCCCATTCGGTGCATAGTTTGGTTATAAATGATAAAATTCACATATGGGTAATACCCTACTGATATAACTTATTAAAGTAAGTATTTTTACTGATTAAATCAGACCTGAAACTTAGAGTCATATTAAACCTCTTTTATAACCTTTTAAATGACCAAAATACCCCTACGGGGCATAAATTGGTTTTAAATTCGTTTTGGGCATAACGGAAGGTATCTTACTGGTATCACAACATGTTTAAGGCATATTAGCTTAGGAAACATGTATATGACTCTTATGGTTACCCGTTACGCATATTTCGCGTTCGGATCGGTTTATGTAACTAGTTTGCATAAATTGACCAAAATGGGTCAAACCTTATCATTTTTGCCTCAAAATCCAGAATGTGTTTAGTATACCCATATTATACAAGTCTCTAAACTTGTCGGGTTTAAATCACATTCTATTCCGGTCTTCGCTTAATCATGCGTTATGAACCGTGAACCTTTCCTTAAAACTAACCGGTCTAAGTTACAACTTAAATAAGACCCGTTAGGAATCTAATAGGTTAATAAAAACCTTCGTTCCAGATTAAGAGCCCCAGTAAAAGTACTTGTGCTTGCTGATTAGAATATACGGCTGAGTATAAATTGCATTGCTAGCTCAGGTAAATACTTTTAACTTATTTTCCCTATACGGGCTTGGGATACGGTATTATAATAATACCACTTGGTCGGGTATTGAATGTTTAGTCGTATTGTGATTAAATTATTGAGGTAACCCGCTTTAATCTGTATTGTTTGAAATAAAAGCCTTTAGGGGTTAATGACCATGTCCCGGATATCCTTGACATCATTGTATTATAAAATGGCCACGTCTTAAGCACGGGGTGTAGGCATACACCTGACAGTTTGCATAAGGGAAACGGTATCTCACTCTCTTGTGGGCCTATACTTGTGGCGTGTCTGTTAATCTTGACTCGGTTTCTACATCGGGCCCTGAACGTACAACGAACATGTAAATCTGTATACAAGATTACTTTTATATAATTGTCCCAAGTTATAAAAGATATATTTGTGCCTGGTGCATCTAAATCATTTTTCTTAAACTCTTTTTAAAATGAGTCGGTTAATTGTATTTACCAGTGTAAACTGACGTATTTTCCAAAAAGGTTAACTGACAGGTACTGAACGTAATTGGCTGGAAGCTCAGGGCGTTAATAAGGAATCTTGCAAGTTCTAGGCGTCTAAATTCTGTTGAACAGTTTTTCCTTTTATTTGATCCGCCTGTGGATCCTTTACTTTCCGTTGTAATACGTGATATTACTTTATATTCGGATTGTAATATATTTATCTTTTGCTTCCACTGTGCATTTATATATATTGTGTTGTTTGACTATGATGATATCAACTACGTCACGATACTCCCCACCGGGCCCACCGGTAATACGTGGAAATATCGGGGTGTGACATTGAACTTATTGACCTGCGGAACCACTTGCCCGTCAATGGTGATCTGAATGTCCTCATCGTTGTCTACTCCACTAAAATCACAATACAGGTACTCAGTTTTAGATCTACTAATCCTTAAACCTTTGCCCTCTAAAGCTGCTCGCCAGTCTTCTAACCTCGCATTCAGGCTTAGATTACTATCAGCAACTAACACAATATCATCTCCGAAAAGCAGGCACCACGGAAGAGCCTCCTGAATTAACTTTGTCAACTCATCTAGGATAACTGCAAATAGAAAAGGGCTCAAAGCAGACCCTTGGTGAAGTCCTACCTCCACAGGGAAAGAACCAGTATCCCCTACAGGCGCTCGAACAGTAGTCTCAGTCCTAACATACATTTCATTAATTAAGTCTATATACTTCCCAGAAACCCCTCTACTCTCCAAACTATCCCAAATCAGTCTACGTGGCACAGTGTCATAGGCCTTTTCAAGAAACTGACTCAAAACTTGAATTACAATCACTAATACCCAAAGCATGATATTTATAATCTAAACACTCCTATTAGATTATAACTAGGATTGCTAATAAACCTATTATATTAGACATGATAATTATCACTAAATAATTAAACCTAAACACGTTTAAATATTCTAATAATTATCCGCTCCATGGTTCCTTGCCTTGCACGCAAAGGAATCACTTTTAATTCGAAATTTCCAACAGGTTCCATCTAAATATTTTTATGAGGTTCATACAAAATTTAACACACCGTCGTTACTACACTTTTAAAAAACATTGGGGTCCGGGGACCCCGACCCACATAGTGTAGGTCCGCCCCTGCCATATCCAAAAATCCCCAACTCGTAATGATCACCTTGAAACCCATATATCAACTAATAATATGATCAGCATACAAAATCATGTTTAGTTAGAGATTAAAGTATATATATATATATAGGGTAGGGATCCTAAGAGAAGTCCACCCTATTTGAGAAACTTGAGAAGCAATCTGGACCACACATTTTCCCTAAGCAAAAAATGCAAAAAAAGGTGAAAAAAATGCAAATTTTTTTTTTGAAAAATCGCAGCTTTTTCTTTAAGGATTAAATTTTTTATTTTTATTTTTTTTTTAATTTTTTTTTGGGATTTATACACATGTGTATATTGTTAATCTTTTAACTATACATATATGTATATTGTCAATTATATATATATGTATATACATGTTTAAAATTGAAAAAATATGTGTTATAAATCCTAAACCTTATACCATAAACACTAAAGCTAAACCTTAATGCTAAACCCTAAACCCTAAAGCTAAACCCTAATTCTAAACCCTAAAGCTAAACCTAATGCTAAACCCTAAAGCTAAAACTAAACCCTAAAGCTAAACCCTTAATGCTAAACCCTAATGCAAACCCTAAAGATAAAGCTAAACCCAAAAGTTAAAGCTAAACCCTAATGCTAAACCCAAAAGCTAAACCATAATGCTAAACCCTAAATACTATTACTAAACGCTAATGCTAAACCCTAATGCTAAACCCTAAAGCTAAACCCTAAACCCTAATGCTAAACCCTAAATACTAATGCTAAACCCTAAATAACACTTATTTTTCAATTTTAAACATGTATATACATATATGTATAGTTGTCAATTATACATATATGTATATACATGTTTAAAATTGAAAAATAAGTGTTATTTAGGGTTTAGCATTAGTATTTAGGGTTTAGCATTAGGGTTTAGCTTTATGGTTTAGGGTTTAGCATTAGGGTTTAGCATTAGCGTTTAGTAATAGTATTTAGGGTTTATAGTTAGAAGATTAACAATATACACATATGTATAAATCCCCAAAAAAAAAAAAATGAAAAAAAAAATTAAATCCTTAAAGAAAAAGCTGCGATTTTTCCAAAAAAAAAAAAATTTTTTTTGCATTTTTTTTACATTTTTTTGCTTAGGGAAAATGTGTGGTCCAGAATGCTTCTCAAGTTTCTAAAATAGCCTACTACTTCTCACATGATCCTTATCCTATATATATATATATATAGTAGTTGAGTGGTGTTGTGTGGGTCTTCAGGTCGCCACCGCTTTCCCACCGGACCATCTTGGTCCAATGGTATTCAGTGGCGGATCCAAGAATTTTGTCCAGGGGTTCCTTTTTGGTGACAGGTTTTGTAGCCGTTAGCCTGCTACCTGTTTCTTCTTGTTCTCCTCCTCAGTAACGCCGTGGCTACGCTATTAATTAAACAGCCAAATTATTTTGCACTAGAAGCACTATAACAGAACCACCACAAAAAGCACCACCACAACTATCTCCAAGGTCTCCACGACGTAGCCGATGCCAAGGAATTAGTTGTTGATCGATGATAATGCTGATTGTGATGGTTCTGTTATGGTAATTATGGTGCAGTATGAGGTTATTCGTCAATCATTTAAAGGATCCGGTTGTTTTTGCCTCCCTTCTTCTGCCAGTCTGCACCAACACCATCATTCTCTTAATTCCTTAATCTCCAATGACAGACACCTAATGCATTGGTTGTATATATATCTATAATCTAGATATCGTTTCCGTTAAAATAGGTTAATGCAATCCAACTTGAATCATCATGCCCCTAACTTTGTATCCAGTATTTTATTTTTTCTTTAATTTGTTTATTCCTAGATTTTATATAATATAGAATATAAATTCTAGTGTAATTTAAAATTCAAAATAGTTAGATATATAATCTGATATTTCAGTGGTCATTTTTATTATTAGTAGAGAAAAATGCCCGGATAGTTCCTGTGGTTTCGACTTTTTTCACCTATAGTCCCCAACTTTCTAAAATTACCTGAATAGTCCCCAACTTTTCATTTTTTGTTCCCGGATAGTCCCTGGGTCTAACTTCAGTTTGTTTTCTCTGTTAAGAGGGTGTGAAATGACAAAAATACCCCTTCCTTAAGGCCAAACCATAGGGACTATCCGGGCATCTTCTTCATTTTTATTTATAAAACCCCACCACCACACTTCATCCTCAACCTCCACCCACCATCACCCTCCTCCACCCTCCACCATCATCGCCACAGTGGCTGTTTCCCCGATGCGCTCTCTCTCCTAAACAAATAAAAAATCTTTAACATAACACACACAAAACGAATATAATATTCCAATATCTTTTCATCCAAAAATTCAAAACCCTCGTATGAATCAATTCTCCCACGACCCACCATCACCATCTAGGGTTTTGTTTTCTTTTTCATTCCATTCGTTTACAAATTCTCAACAACCAGAGGATCAAACTATCAACCAAACAAAATGAGCTCAACCATTCACAGAACCCCCAAATCAACCGGCCGTCAATCCTTATTCTTCAACGATTTAGCCACCCCTGTTTCCAACCGTCGATCCGGATCCGCTAAGTTCACACCCCTGGTCAAGCCGCCGCCGTTTCCGCCCTATGGCGCGAAAACTTCGCCACCTCAGACCTCCCTCCACCCCCCATGTTCACCCTAGAAGACCGCTCTGATTTCTCACCCGAATCCGGTATCCAAGACTACCCCCTCGGATCCCCTGATCACAATAATTCAAACCCTAGAACTCCCGCCAAAACCCCACCAGGCAAGCTGTTTTCCACAAGCCCTGGTAATAATAATAAGTCCCCACATTCTAATTCGAACCCTAGCTCAAGTTCCTATGTGGGTTTTGGAAACCAGCAATTGCAGAGTGTGCAGAGTCCGGTTGTGAGTTCGAGTTGGTGGTCTGCAGGTGGGGGTGAGGATAAGGGGAAGGGGTTGAATTCGGTTGTAGATGTCTGCAGATAAGGGGAAGGGGTTGAATTCGGTGATGGTGGAGGGTGGAGGAGGGTGATGGTGGGTGGAGGTTGAAGATGAAGTGTGGTGGTGGGGTTTTATAAATAAAAATGAAGAAGATGCCCGGATAGTCCCTATGGTTTGGCCTTTTAAGGAAAGGGTATTTTTGTCATTTCACACCCTCTTAACAGAGAAAACAAACTGAAGTTAGACCCAGGGACTATCCGGGAACAAAAAATGAAAAGTTGGGGACTATTCAGGTAATTTTAGAAAGTTGGGGACTATAGGTGAAAAAAGGCGAAACCACAGGGACTATCCGGGCATTTTTCTCTTATTAGTATTTGTTAAAATTATTAAAACTCTGTTGAAAGTTAATCCTAAAGTCGTATGAGTTGAAAGTTGAAGGGCCAAAGTGAAAGATCGATTTAATTAGCTTTTATCAAAGTTTGGTTTATTTTAGGTAATTATATTGTAATCACACGTGTGGCCCTTGTTGTGTGCCTTAAATCCTAATTGCCACAAAATCAATCATAGTGAATGCATGCAAGCATACAAACACTAAGCATGGTCGATACAATTGCGTTGAACCATTCGGGGAATGGTCTTCACTGATCGGTGATCGGTTGCCACCTCCTATTCGGGGAGCGGGGAAGGAAACAATCGGTGTATACTCACCTATGCAGGAAGAGGAGGGAAGGAGGAGAGAGGGGGTTTAATGGTGGGTCCAAAACCCTTTCAACCAATCACATTTTTTTTTAATTCTTTACCACTCTCCATGTGTTTGACCATTGCCAGTGATTGAGTGCAAAATGGGGAGTGGAGTGAGGACTTGAAATGGCAAGATATTATTGGCTAGAGAATAACTCAAACATCCTAATAGTGATTGACCACTCCCTCCACCCTAAATCCTTTTCTTTTGATGGACCCATGTTAGGGTTTGTTCTTCCTTGTTTATTAATTTCTTGAATTCTTCCTTAATCTTTTAGGGCCTTATTAGCAGGTGATTTATAAGTTCAAAGTCTAGTGTCATCTAGATAAGTGTGTTGGGTCCATGTTAGTGATACGTGTGAATGAAGAAGAAGAACATAGAGAAGATAGCTCAACAACAACCTACCTGTTTTGTTCAGTTATTAATGGTATATAACGACCCTTACAACGACTAACAACTTCTTCACCTATTTTACACTTTAAGCCCTTAGACAATACAAACATTCCAAAAGATGACTTAAAAGTCTCTGTTGACTATTTGACCGTATCAATACTTCCCCCTTTAAAAGCTAATTTTGACCCCAAAATTAAAATTCAAAATCAGGGAACCTAATCTGCATCTCCTTCAAATCTTCCCAGGTAGCATCGCACAAGGGTAAATCTTTCCATTTTACCAACACCTCGACTCTTGCTCGATTATGCCTTTTAAGCATTCGTTTCTCAACAATTGCAGCAGGAACAAATTTGAATCTCGGCTGGCTGGGTAAAGGAATCACTGTGGAATGGTCACCTTTGGCTAACTTCAATAAGGAGACATGGAATGTTGGATGCATCTGAGCCTCTGCCGGTAAGTCTAAACGATAAGCCACTTTCCCAATTTTCTCCACAATTAAAAATGGCCCATAAAATTTTGGACTGAGCTTATTTGTTTTGACATTCCTCAGTGTATTTTGAAAAAAAGGTCTGAGCTTTAGGAAAACCCAATCACCCACTTCAAATTCCCTTTCTGTTATGTGTTTATCTGCCAACTGCTTCATGCGGTTCTGGGCCATACATAAAGAGTGTTTCAGCTCTTTAATAGCTTCCTCTCGTTCCATAGATAACTGATCCACTGCTGCATTAGAACAGTCCTTTGGAATATAAGGTATGAAGATAGGAGGAGGATACCCATAGAGAGCCTGAAAAGGAGTAGTTTTAAGTGAAGAATGGTAATTGGTATTATACCAATATTCAGCCAATGACACCCATTTCAACCAAGCAGTTCCAGTAGCTAATGTCATACTTCTCAAGTAAGATTCAATGCATCTATTAACCACTTCAGTCTGCCCATCAGACTGTGGATGATAGGCTGTTGACAATGCTAATTGGATGCCTTGCATTTTTGTAAAAGCTTCCCAAAAATTGTTCAGGAATATAGGATCCCTATCAGACACAATTTTTTGAGGCCAACCATGTAGTTTAAAAATGTTGTCAAGGAAGAGTTGAGCCACTGTTTCAGCAGTATAAGGATAACCCAATGGAATAAAGTGGCCATACTTGGTAAGCCTATCAATAACCACCAAAATAGAGTCTTTTCCCTGTATCTTAGGAAACCCCCTAATAAAGTCCATTGAGATATCAGAAAAAACATACTTAGGGACTGGTAGTGGCTGCATTAGCCCAGGGTAGGCTACATTCTCCACCGTAGTCCTCTCTGACAAGTGTCACAAGACCTGATAAAATTCCTGATTTGTTTGTTCACTCCTTTCCATTTAAACAAGCTGGCAATCCTTTGAATGGTGGCATGCACCCCTGAATGTCCTCCCATAGCAGAACTATGACACAATTTAATGATTGCACTTTGTAAGTCTTCATCTTTTCCTACCAAAACTTTCCCTTTCTTAGTAAACAAAACCCCATTCCAATTGTAGTGTTGCAATGAGTTCCCAGCCTACAACTTCTTCAACTTATAAGATAAGACATGATCAGTCACCCAAGATTGTTTTATTTTGTCTAATAAGGTAGGATCCATTGTAGACAAGGATATTATGAAGAGTGTAGGACCTTGGACCCTTGATAATGCATCTGCTGCTCTATTCTAAGCCCCCTGTTTATACTCTATCTCATAATCAAAGCCCATTAATTTCGAAAGCCATACATGCTGCAATGGTGTAGTCAACTTCTGCTCCATCAGATGTTTGAGGCTTTTTTGGTCAGTTCTGATTATGAAATGGCCAATGGACAGATAATGTTGCCAATGTTTGACAGCAAATATGATGGCTAATAGTTCTTTTTCATAAACTGAATAAGCCTGCTGCCTTGGAGATAGAGCTTTACTTACATAGGCCAGAGGATGAGAGGCTTGCATCAAAACTGTTCCTATGCCCTTTGAGGATGCATCAGTTTCCAAAATAAAGGGTTTGGAAAAGTTGGGTAAGGCCAAGACAGGAGGTGAACACAAGGCAGACTTTAGGAGGGCAAAGGCCTGATCAGCTGAAGCATCCCAGATAAAGCTGTCTTTCCTTAAAAGATTAGTGAGAGGCTTAGCTAAAATACCATAAGATTTAATAAATATTCTATAATAGCCAGACAAGCCTAAAAAACCTCTCAGCTGTTTGATATTAGTAGGTGTAGGCCATTTTTGAATTGCTGAAATTTTCTTAGGTTCTGTTGAAACTCCATCCTTAGTGATGATATGGCCTAGATACTCCATCGAATTCCTACCAAAAGAGCAATTATTCTTCTTTGCAAACAGCTGATGTTCCCTGAACAGTGTTAATACCTCCTTTAAGTGTGAAATATGTTGTTCAACATTCTTGCTGAAGACCAAAATATCATCAAAAAATACCAACACTGTTTTCCTCAGCAGTGGTTTGAAAATATGATTCATTAGGGCCTGAAACATAGCTGGAGCATTTGTTAGCCCAAAGGGCATGACCAGAAATTCGAAATGGCCCTCATGTGTCTGAAATGTTGTTTTGTGCACATCTTCAGGACACATCCTAATCTGATGGTAACCCGACCTCAAATCAAGCTTAGAAAATACAGTAGCTTCCTGATGTGTGCAAAATGCAACATATAAATTACATCAAATGAGACATAAAACTAACCCTTTTTTAGTACTAATGTTGGAAAAAGTGTGTTTTTGTCTTCCTTTTGTATTTTCAGGATTAAATGAGCTCAAATGAACAAAAGAAGCAAAAAGGCAGCTAAATCTAACATAAATACAAGAAAAGGAACAAACGTGGCATGCCCGACCCCCCGACAGCATCTTCCCAAGCAAAAACAAGAGAACAGAAGGTTGAACACGCCCCGTGCTCAATGAGCAAGGGGGCGTGCCCAAGTGTCTGCAGAAAAGACAAAGCTGTAGAAGCTTCTATCACCCACCACGGGGGCGTGCCCAGTGGGCACGAGGGCCTGGTCAACTATAAGATTCGCAGAATCTGGGGAAATCTTGATAGTACAGATACGCTTCTGCACACGAGGTCGTGCCCAGCGGACACGGGGGCGTGGTCAACTAATGCAGACAAACTGCAATTAATGAAGAAAGAGAAGGAGGATGGACACGGGGCCGTGACCGAGCTTCTGTTCAGGCTATAAATAGAGGTGCTTGGCTCATTTGCAAACCATCCCTTGGCAAACCACCTCTCTCACACTTCACCCACACTCCACCACCACCACACACCATCATCCACCACCATCATCCATCATCCATCATAGAGTGTGTGAGTAGTCTCGGGATCCAAGATTGATCGTAAGAGTTCTTGACAATCAAAGGCCATGTTTGCCTAAGTCTCTTACATCACTTGGTGAAGACAAGTGTCTAGTGTAATACTTTTTATTTTTAATCTTTTCACACTTTTTATTTGGTTATGTATTAATGACTTTAATAACTAGTTTCTTATGTTGAAGGTGAATCTTCCTTATCAGTTGTCCGTGGTGTCTTGGCATTATTTTACTGTCTATATAAAATAAAAGATTTTCACCATTCATATCTCCACGGTCTATATGGAGATATGTTGGCTACCTGGTCGGGGGTTAAGGGAATGGTTTGGTAAGAGTATTGCCTTGTTCAGTGTATAGATACGGCAAGGACCTGGGTCAAATTTAGTAGGACCTCCTTCAATACCCACCGGTATTGGATGGCGGGGGTCCAAACTCTTTGATCCCCGCATATGTAAGCTACTATTAAAACTTTAACCCGGCTACTTAGGACTGTATCCCTGCTGACTCAGACTACTTAGCCGAGGGTAACGTCACCTTCAAAAGAGGGGCCTACCACATTATGCATTAATAACTTAATTAATTATCTTTCAATAATCCAACCCTTTAGGATTGTATCCTTGCTGACTCAAACTACTGGGTTGAGGGTAACGTCACCTTCAAAAGAGGGGCCTACTACAATAACTAAGATAATCTCTTAAAAAGTGCAAAAGTGCGGAAATAATCAAAGGTTACACTAAACACGAGTCGGATCCAAGTGATTCATCTTGTCTGTCTGTTTTTATTTTATTTTATTTTTCAGCATTTTAGTTAGTTTTTATTTTCTAGTTTCAAAACATTTTTCTAACTTTTGATTTGATTAGACGTTGAGGATAAACCGGTATTAAAAGCTCTTGTGTCCTTGGACGACCTCGGTATCTTACCAACACTATACTACGCTCACGACGGGTGCACTTGCCCATATGTGTGTTTAGTGTTAGTAAATATCGTGTTCTATAAATTTAAAACTTGGCTAAAAAGTGTTAAAGGGCTTAAAATATACATTAAAAACTATACGACACTTCACACGCATCAAGTTTTTGGCGCCGCTGCCGGGGACACAAGGATTTTAAGAAAGTTAGGAATCAACGGCCTAATCTCTTTTTCTAATTTTTCTGTTTTTTTAGGATTTTCTTAATTTTTCAGCTTCTGCGGAACTCAGCACGGGCCGTGCCCGCTGAACACGCCCCGTGCCCAATCTTTGGAACTGGCAATCCTGTTTTAAGTCAGACAGTAAGCTGAACACGGGGCCGTGCCCACTCAACACGCCCCGTGCCCAAGTTTCAGTTACTGAAAACAGAACCGTAAGATCCCGACGGTTGGTAATTTCTGACACAAACATGAGTGATACTGATATTTTTTACTTTCGGCACTCTTATGGTACATGGTGTCAAATATGTGGTTGCCCTCATAAAGATTTAGAATGTTATTTTCTAAATTATAAGCCCCATTATATAGACCCATTGTTTTCATGTAGCCTTAAGAGGGACAAAAGTAAAAATAATCCATATCTCTCCCTCGAATGCTCTCAACCGGACCTTCTAGGAGAAATGCTTCTTGATGAACTATTTCAAATGGAAGATCTAATTCTGAAGAAACACAGAACTAATTATGAGACTAATCAGTTTGGTTTATGTTTCTACCATGATGGTTAATCTTCTTTATGGTTTCCTGAGCTCCTTAATGACTGGGGTTATCTGCAAAACAGAACACCGTTACTCGTTAAGAGGGGAATGTGGGGGTTTCCCTCTTAACCGGGCTCCGGCATGAGAATAAGCGACTGCTTTGGAGAGGTAATTAAGTATTAAGTGAGAGAGTAGAGGGAACGGAATGTTTAACCTGTGAAGTGAGGTCTCTATTTATAGCCGGAGAGGTGTAAGAGGATGTGGGCTGATGGGCCTTGGGCTGGAAGGCGAAAACATAGAGGATATGCTCCTTGTCTCACTGGTGTCGACCGTTAGTGGCTTCTAGGAGCTTTCCCGAGCTGGCGCAAGGTGATTGGAGCCACGTGTCACTGTTGTCGGCCTGGCCGCCCTTCTGCCATCAGCAGGTAAGTGGAGATCGTGGGGCAGTTGTCTCTGCCTTATGATTGGTGCCATGTAGGCGTCCTTAAGTACTTTTTGTCTCCTGCATGTCAGATGATCGTGGAGCACGATTGAGCAGAGCCAGAGGGACGTTGATTGGCTCTTTTCTTCTGCCACTTGTACCTTGTGTACTATTTGGAGCAGCCTTGCGCTGCTTCCCTGCACGAGTCTTGATGGGCACGTTAACTAACTCGCGCGGGGTTTAGGTGACTGAGTGTTCTTTCGGTATACTAAGTGTTGTTATTAGAGCTTCTTATTGTCTTGGACTCACGCGACGTAAAATAGAATATGGTGAAACTCGCGTGAGGTTAATGATAGGAAGCTTTCTGAATAAGGAGTATGGTCCCGCGCACAACCTTTACGGAGGTTTGCGCGGCTTTTTGGGACCATACCCCTTCAAGTCCCCCCAGTCCAGTGCTGCACCATGCGTGAGGCAAGTGGTTGGAGCTCTGGACTTAGAAAAAATAAAGTTGAAGAAAATGCTTCCTTGGTTTTGGTAGACGTGGCACGTGTAAACTTTTATTGGTTACAACGGCGCGACTACCTGGCTTGGTTCCAGGTGGGTTATCGCCTTTCTGTGTAGGTGCGCAGGTTATTAAGGCATTGCTAACACCGCGTGGCCTTAGTAGCTTTTGCATGAAGCCTGTTGTAATTTATGGCGGGAAAGTCCTCGAAATTTGAATTCTGACGGTTTGGTGAGAATGTCATGGTTGGTGACGTTTGAGTTGACCGCTGACACGATTGTCATCAAGTTGTTGCTGACGGTTCGGCTTTTCGTTAGGAGAGTGAGGCCCACGCGCGCGTGGTAACCGTCACTCTGGGAAACGCGTCTTACGTGGCGTTTTCCGATTGGCTACGCTCGCGGCGATTTTGGCACATTCTCCCATCGCATTAAATGCGATGGGTATATATATCCGATTAGGGTTGAGAAGGAAACACTTCTCTTCTTCTGTGTACTCTTCTTTCCTAGATTGTTCTCCAATTCCTTTGAACCTTCAAAGTTCTGAAGAGAAGTAGTAGCAGATCTCCAAGTTTTTCTTCATATCTTCAAGTTTCTCCTTGAATATTCAAGATGGCTGAAGAACGTCAAGAAGATAATCCCGGAGAGGAAGGTCCTGTGCCCGTTCTCCGGTGGGACTTAGGGCTTTTTGAACAGATCACACGTGGTTTCCGGTTTCTACCGGAATGGGATGCCCGGTACCCCGGCCAGAATCAAACGGCTGCCGACGCACCGCCGGGGTACATCACCTTGTTTGAAGACTTCTTTCATCAAGGTAATTTCTGACTGCCGGTGACGAACTTTCTGGCTCATATCCTTCAGTTCTATGGGTTTCATGTATCTCAGATGAGCCCTCCCGGGATGGTCCGGGTTCGACATTTTGAGTTCCTCTGCTGGTCGCATGGCATAGGGCCAACGGTGGAAAAATTTAGAGTATTTTATCAGCTAATTCGAAACATGGGGTTTTACTCGTTTGCCAGCCGAGGTGCTGCAAAGAAGATACTTCTTAATCCTCCCAAGAGTTTCCATGACTGGAAGCCAAAATTCTTTTATATTCGCGAGGAGGTTATTCCGATCGCCATAACGTTTCGCGCCTGGACGGAAGCGATTGTTAAGGAAGATCTGGCGATCCCCAAGAATGACGCCTGGTACAAGAAGCTTACCGCTACCCCAAACCGAGTGTTTGGAGAGAATGTCTTGGTAGCGGCGCATATGAGTGACCAGTGGCCGGCTGATAGCAAAGACGTTCCGGTCTTAAAGCTTGAAGATAAAGGTTAGTTATTTTGATTCTTTTGACCTCTTCGTTTTGTAACCTGTGCTAATTTATATATTTGCGTGTGTAGAGGTGCAACTGTACCAAGTTGCCTTCTCCACCTTTGGTGGTTCCATGGGTGTGCGCCCGCTCCAGGCTGGAGAGGAGTATTGGTATGAATAAATTAGGGGCAACTTCATGTACCCGGTTGCTGATGCATTTGCTGCGCCACCTACCGCAACCGAAGGTGCGCATATACCTAACCCTCGTCCCTTGCGCTCTGTCACTTCTGCTGGGAAAGAGGTTGTCTATCTTTCCAGCGAAGAGTCTGTGGGATCCTCAACCGGGGAGTTAAGTTCCTGGTCTACCATCTTTGCAGGTGTGCTGCGCGATTTAGGCATCGACCCTGAAGAGAAGAAAAAACCAACCAGGAAGAAGAAGGTGATCAACCTTGAGCCTGAAGTGGCGAGTAGGAAAGGTGGGAGTAGCCGCGCAGCTGCTGGTGCTGCTGATAAAGGTACTCTTCGGCTTCGTCAGAGTGACTTGAAAGATTATGTGATAATTAGTGACTCACTTGAAGGCTTGTCGCGCGCAAGCGAGAAGAAGACTGGAGCTGGTGGCTCAGGGAGCACGGGTTCTCGCAACCCGGATGCTGGCGCTACTCCTTCCTCTGTTGCGCATGAGGAAGAGGAAGAAGAAGAGGAGGCTGCTGAAAAGTTGATCAGCAGAAAAAGAACTAGGAGCGAGACGACTGCTGGTGTGTCTGTTGCGTCGAAGGCTGGCGGGGCTCTTGTGCTTGGTAAATAAAGCAACCTGCGCTCACTTTATAAGTTCTCTCCTGGTAAGTTTGTTTTTAGTTCTTCCTTTTTTTTGTTGCTTTCTTTTCTTGATCCCTTGGTTTCAGCAGAGGGCAAGAAGAAGACCCCTGAGAAGGGTGTTGTGTTTACGGAGCCCGAGCCAAAGAGGCCTAAGATTACCATCAAATCTTCGAAGACTGCCGGGGTAGAGTCTGAGAAGGGCAAACAGATTGCTGAAGGGGACAAGGCGAAGGCTTCTGAGCTGGAGAGGAAGGAGGCTGAGGCCCAAAAGAAAGCTGAGGAAGACAAGCGTCAAGCCGATCAGGCGCGCAAGGACAAGGCTGATGAAGAGAAAAGGAAGAAAGCCGAAGAAGAAAGGAAGAGGAAAGCCGATGATGAGCAGAAGAAGGCAGAGCAGGAGAGAGAGAAACGTGCTGCTGTAAAGGCTCTTGCTGATGCTAAGAAAGAGAAGGAAAGGAAAAAGGCTCATGGAGAGACTGGGAGATCAGGACCGTATGTTTCTAGTGGCGCGAGCTCGGGTGGCGCCGGGGGTTATAACCCACAAGCTATCGGGGCGAAGGATACCCTTGGTGACATCTACTATAAAAGTTATACCGAAGAGGAACGTGGTAATGCCCCTCATCAAGCTCCTTGGGGTTTAAAGCAGAAGGACACCTTTCAGGAGTTTGGCCCTTGCCGTGATTGGTTCCTGAATTCCTTCACTCCTGGTGAGGTTATTCGTCAGAGGGCGAAGACTCACGAAGCGCTATATCGCACTTATGTTATCGGGGAGGCTAACACGCGCGCTGCCAACCATCAGATAGTTCGCGAGTGGCGAACAATGGTTAGGGAGTGGTTGGATTGGGAGAAATACCGCGAATGGATGCTGAAGCGTGTTAGTGAATTTGAGAAGTCGAAAGCTGCCTTTGATGAAGATAAGGCCAAGTTTGAGGCTGATAAGAAGGCGGAGGAATGGGGGCGCGAGGGCCTAAAACACAAACTTCAAGCTGCCGAGGATCTTTTGTCGAAGGAGAAAGCTGAGTTTAAACGTATATGCGCGAAGGACAACCAGCGCGCGTTTGCTGATCGAAATAAGATTGTTGACCTTGAAACCAAGGTTGCTGAGTTAACAGCGAAGGTCGAGGATGCGCAGGCTGCTAAGGAGCGGATTGAGGTTTTTGAAACTTTTAACCCTTCCCTTCTGTGTTTTGTTTGCAAAATATCCTAAGCCTTTTCCTTTTTTAGGTTGAGTTGGCTGATGTGAAGTTGCAGCTGTCGAGCAAAGACAAGGATTTACAGGCCAAGGATGTCGAGATCGCTGAACTGAAACGCCGCCTGAATGATCAGGTTGATAAATGTGAATCCTTGGAAATCGACCTTGAGGCGGAGAAAGTTAAGGTTGCCTCAGCTGAAGAAGCCAGGCAAAAGGCCGAGGAGGCGCGAGCCATAAGCTCTTCTGCCTTGAATGTGGCTCAGAATAATTATGCTGAGGTCCAGGGCATTGTTGACGCGCTATCCTCGGACATTGAATGGCTACGCGGCAGAGGAATAGTTCTGGTATTTGTCTCTTTTTAACTTAGGTTTTATTTACTAAGTCAGTTCCTCATTTGCTCATTCTGATGTAGATGGCTAACTCGATTCTGAATGCTGGCGAGCTGGACAAGACTGTCGCTGCTCTTATAGATGCTTCCCGCGCCGTTGGTCATCGCGGAGGTTACATGGAGTGTGCGCAGCATGCCGAGGAAATGTTTGGTCAAGAGTTTGATACCAGTCATTGCTCGGTTTCCGATGGAGCTGATGCCAAGTTGGCTCGTGCTGAAAATGCTTACAATCATTTAGCCTTGCCTGTGATGGACTTGGTTTCGAAGGCGCTAGAACATGATGACTGGTGTGAACGTATAAAGGGTATTCTTGACCCACCAGAGCATGTTGAACTATCTGACGAAGATGAAGTGGCGGGCAATGATGGTGATGGTGAGGGTGATGGTGGTGATGAATAGATAGTGTTTTCAGGCTTCGTGCCTTGTAATTTTTCTTGGAGTTTTGGCTGTAAACCTTTGCGCGGTCACGCTTGTTTTATACTGAATGAATGTTGTTTGCTTTATATATAACGGTTGCGCGGTTGCGCTTATTAAATAGAATGTTCGTTTCTTCTTTCCCGTTACAATTATTGCACTGTTGCTAGAAACTTTGGTTAAGTTAGCGCGAATAAATGTAAGTATGGCTCTTGTGTGAGTGTAATTGCCCGGTCTCGTGCTATGTGCGCGGAGAACCTTGGAGGCATAACTCAAGAGCTCGTAAGCTATTGGAGTGTTTTCGTGCTAATCAGAAGTTTAACATACATTTGTAACAAAAGAAGTCAATCGCGATAAAAGAGCATGTCGTATGCTTTCATTGATTAAGTAGGCGCTTAGGCCAAGATACATTGCTTGTAACGTAAAGGGGATGTAGCCAACATAGGAAAGTAAAAGACGCATGGCCAACATTAATGGATAAAGGCGCAGGGCCTAGAATAGTCACATATAGCATTTGCGCAGTTGTTGCGCATTCCACGTGCGAGGGATGATGTGTCCATCCATGGTGCGCAATTAGTAAGCCCCTTTTCCTAGCACTTCGTGAACCAAGTATGGGCCTTCCCATTTGGGTGCTAGTTTTCCTAGGCGTTCAGCATTTGAAGCTTCGTTGTCTCGGAAGACGTATTCTCCTGGAGTGAAGGTACAGATGCGGACTCTTGCATTGTAGTACCTTTCCAGTTGTGTCTTGTACTTGGCTTCTTTAATTCGCGCGATTTCGCGCCTTTCTTCTAGTAAATTCAAGTCGAGACGATGCTCTGCCTCGTTGTCGACTGCGTTGACTGCTGTCAAGCACGGAGAGGGCAGGCCTACTTCTGCCGGGATAACCGCTTCTGAGCCATAGACTAGGCTAAAAGGGGTTTCGCCGGTACTTGTCTTCGGCATGGTTCAGTGAGCCCACAAGATACTCAGGAGCTCATCCACCCAGCCTCTTCGCTTTGTGCCCAGTCGGGCCTTTATCCCATCGACGATACACTTGTTCACACTTTCAACCTGCCCGTTGCCTTGAGGATGCGCAACGGAGGAGAAAGTGTGTTCGATTTTCATCTCTTTCATCCACTACTGGAGGTCCTCAGAAGCAATATTAGTTCCGTTGTCTGTGACAATCTTGAGTGGGAGACCAAACCTGCAAATGATGTGTTCCCAGATAAACTTGCGCACCATCATTGCAGTGGTTGAGGCGAGAGCTTTGGCCTCCACCCACTTAGTAAAATAATCAACGGCTACAATTATGAACTTGACGGCGCCAGGAGCGTCTGGGAAGGGTCCCACCATATCATTTCCCCACTGCTGAAAAGGCCAAGCAGCGGATACGGGGATGAGATCGTTCTTGGGGCGCAGGGTTTTTGGAGAGTGTCGCTGACAGGAATCGCACTTGCGCAGCTCCTTCAGGGCATCAACATGCATCCCTGGCCAGTAATACCCAGCGTTCATAATCTTTGCGACGACCATGCGTGGCCCTGTATGAATGCCGCAGATACCTTCATGAATCTCCCTTATCAGATAACTCGCATCCTGGGGGTCCACGCAGCGCAGTAGTGGCCCCAAGAAGGACTTGCGGTATAAGATACCCCCATTCATTTCGTATTGCAGAGCCTTGTTTTGAATCTTCCTTACCTCTGCTTTGCTCTCCGGGAGTATTCCTTCTTGCAAATATCGAATTATAGGGGTCATCCAGGATGGCTGCCCTATCTCAATCACGTTGACTTGTCGTAGCAGAACTGATGGATTCTTGAGTACTTCAATCCTTACATCTTTGGCGAGATGTTGAAAGGAGGTTGAAGCAAGCTTGATCAAGGCGTCAGCCGGTTTGTTTTCGGAGCAATTGCTGTGGACTACCTTGTAAGACTTGAATTGTTGAAGCAACTCTTTCGCCTGTTCTAAATATAGGGCCATAACTTCGCCCCTTGCATCGTAGATTCCGTTGATTTGACTGGTGATTAGAAGTGAATTAACATGCGCTTGAAGATCTTTAGCTCCCATTTTTATGGCGAGGCGCAAGCCTGCCAGAAATGCCTCGTACTCCGCCTCGTTGTTGGTGTTTTTAAAATCCAACTTGATGGCGTAAGTAAATTCATGATTTTCGGGGCTTACAAGGCGCAATCCAGCTCCCGCGCCATCCTCGTTTGAAGCCCCATCGGTGTACAACATCCATAACCCGTTTGTTGATTCTTTCACGGGAGTTTCAACAAGCTCACAATCTTTAATTTTCTCTACTGGGACTTCTGTGATAAAATCGGCGAGCACCTGACCCTTGATGGCTGGGCGTGGCCGGTACAAGATGTTGTGGCCCCCCAACTCGATTGCCCATTTTGCGAGCCTCCCAGATGTCTCTGGCTTTTGAAGTATCGTGCCGATATGGAAATTGGTAAGTACGGTGATCACATGCCCTGTAAAGTATCTGCGCAGCCTCCTGGAGGCGTGTAGTAGCAAAAGCACCAATTTTTCCATCGTGGAATATCTCGTTTCCGGGTCAGTGAGTACCCTGCTGACGTAATAAATTGGAGTTTGGACTCCATTTCTCTCCACCAGTAATACCGACCCTACTGCCTTATCCGAAGAAGATAAGTACAGTATGAGTGGCTCTTTTTCAAACGGTGCAGTCAGGGTAGGGAGTTCGATCAAACATTCTTTCATTTGCTGAAAAGCCTTCTCTGCTTCAGGGGTCCACCTAAACTCTTGTTTCTTCACACAGTTGCGCAGAGTGCTAATAAAAGGATATGACTCTGCGGCGTGATTTGACAGGAAATGGTTAAGGGCGGCTAGGCGGCCGGCCAACCGTTGCATTTCTTTGATTGTTCTTGGTGATGGCAATCACTCTATTGCCTGGACTTCTTCTGGATTCACTTTAAAGCCGCCGTTTATGACTATGAAGCCTAAAAACTTCCCTTCTTCCATACTAAACGAACACTTGGCTGGATTCAGTTTCATATTCACGCTGCGCAATGAGTTGAATGTCTTTTCGATGTCCTTCAACATTTGGTCCTCTTCAGGACTTTTGACCACCAGATCATCAATCTAGACCTCAATGTGCTTCCCGATGTCTCCCGTGAAGGTCTTATCCATCAGGCGCTGGTATGTGGCGCCAGCGTTTTTGAGGCCGAATGGCATCTTTGTATAGCAAAAAATCCCAAGATCAGTACGAAAAGCTGTCTTGTCTTCGTCTTCGAGCTTCATTTGAACCTGGTGGTACCCTTTATAGCAATCTAAGAAGCATTTCCATCTGTATGGCGCGAGAGAGTCTATCTTTTTGTCAATCTCAGGCAAAGAGTAGCAATCTTTTGGGCATGCCTTGTTGAGATCGGTATAGTCAACACACATTCGCCATCCTCCACTAGACTTCTCCACCATCACGGGGTTCGCAACCCAACTTTGATAACGTACTTCTCTCAAGATACCAGCTTTAAGTAACTCGCATACTTGCTCATTCATTGCTTTCGTTTTGTCTGCCCCTAAGCTGCGCCTTCTTTGGACTTTCGGTTCAACAGAGGGGTAGGTGTTTAAACAGTGCTCCGTAATGTCGCGCGGGACTCCGGTCATGTCAGCCGGAGTCCAGGCGAAGATATCCATATTCCTGAACAGGAGTTGCTTGAGACGCGTTCGTATGTTTGGAGAGATAGCTTGACCTATCGTCACCGTTTGCTCCGGGTATTTTCGGTTTAACACCCATTTTTCTGGCTCGTCTGCTGAAACCCTTGCTGCTTTTGTTGGGCGCAGCTCCTTCGTCGCCATTACTTCTTTCTTGGCGTAAATGATCGCCACCTCCGTCTTAGTTGGGAAACCTATCACTGAGTGGGGGGTGGAAGTTATCATATTCAGCTCGCCTTGCGTTTCTCTCCCGATTAACACGTCATGCCTGGACTTCACAGGCATCACCATGAAGTTCACAGTCGTTGTTCTTGAGTGCTTCCCGTTAGAAAGCGTGACGGGGAAGCTGATTTGGCCAAGTGGGAAAACCATTTCGTTGCAAAATCGTGACAAGGGGTAGTCAACTGGCTCGAGTCTCGCTTTGTCTTCATCGTCGAACTGATTAAAGCACTGCTCATAGATGATATCTGCTGTACTCCCCGGGTCAATGAAGACGTATTCAGTTTCGTAATGGCCGATAATACCGGTGATGAATATGGGTCGTGTGGCTCGAGGACCCCCGCGCACCACCGGGAAAATGACCTGCTGTTCTTGCCATGAAGGCTCATAAGGTCTCTTGCCTTTTTCTCTCGCGCTATACCTTGGTCCGTTGACCATGTGGGTCTCTAAGCGTCAGACTTTCTTGTGATTTCCCTCATCGTGGCGATGGAGCTGTCGGGTTTCTTTGCGCACGTTTTTCACCAAGTGGCTCAGCTTTCCACTCTTCAGCGCTTTCTTGATCTCTTGACGTAAGATGTAACAATCATCAGTTAAGTGGCCTGTATCCTTGTGGAAATCACAATACAGGTTGGGGTCTTGCCCCTTTTTGTTCGTCATTGGCCTTGGCGCCTTGAAATCATGATTCTCCGTCATTAGCACCTCTTTTGGTGTTTTTATGAGCGGAGTCCAGTGCTTATCTCGGTTGTCATCCCTGACTGCCTTTCGATACCCAATTCGATCGATAGTGTCTCGCGCGTCTTCTCTGTAGCGCGGCCGTTCTTCATAACGAGATCGTTCACCATAACCGCTGGAGTGGTTGGCTTTCCACCCAGGGTTTTTTCCTTTGTTCCTTCTGTTATCGTCGCGCGAATAGCCCGCTTTAGAAAATCGATCTTCAGAACGATAACTCTTGTTTCTGGCGAGTGACTCCTCAGTTTGTGCGACTATTTTTGCGGCCTCCATAAGCTTATCCCACTCTTTGGGCATTCCATCCTTCCCAGTGATGGTTCTAATGAGGCTATCACAGCGAATGGCTTTCTTGAAGTGGCAGCGCATGAGTTGTTCACTTACGCCACCGATTTCCAAACATTCTTTGTTGAAACGTGTAATGAAATCTTCCAAACCCTCGTTATCTCTGCGCCAGATATCTTCAACCTCGGCTGTGTCGCGCTGGTATCGTCTTTGTTGACTGAAGTGACTCAAAAACTGAGTCCTGAAATCCACCCATGACTTTATCTTTCCCGGGGGAAGGCTGTCGAACCAGGCGCGAGCAGCCCCTATGAGCGTTTGAATAAACAGATGGCACCAACTGGGCATATTCTATCCTCCCATGCAGCCCACGCTTGTGAAAACTCTGACGTGATCATCAGGATCAGTCAATCCGTTAAACTTTCCGACTGTCGGAGGTAACTTCTCTCTTTTGAGCGGCGCTATCGCGATCTTTGGAATGAACTTTAAATGTTCTATAGCCTCAGCTGGTCGATAGGCGAGGCGAAAGTCTTGCTCTGCCTCTTCAGAGTACCCGACGTGCTGTCTTGGTTTGTAGTATTCGTGATTTCTTTGTAAACGATTGAAGACCGAAGATTCTTCATCGTTCACCCAAGTTGGATCGTTTGGGTCAGTATCTTCCCATTCATTGTTCATGTTGCGCGGCGTGAGCCGGCTATGAACTGGGCCTCTTTGAATGCCTGACGGATCGTCATAATAGCTTTCTGTTTCTCCCCGTGTATCGCGCGTGTCCTGCACGGTTAGTCTTCGGGTAGGGGGAGGTCTGTTGGCTCTTCCTTGGATATTTTGCGGTGGTGGCATCTGGCGCGGCCCGTGACTGGGGCCGGTTGGTGTAACCAAGGACGGTTCTGCCGTTAAGATTGCTTGTTGCGCGCTCAATGATTGATACGCCGCGTTAATAGTGGCGAGTTGCTTGGCGTACCATGAGACTGGGGTTTCGCCCTCTGGTAGCCCTAGTAACGCCGAGATGTTCTGAGGTGGAGCTGGGTTTGAAGGTCCAGCACCGTTGTTTCCTGGGGTTACCGTTTGATAGATGCGGGTGAGGCTCCCGCGCGGTCCCCCCGTATTGCTTACTTCGATTTCGCCAATTTCTTCAACGTTTTGGGGTTGGATGTTTTGATTATCCACCCCCAACGCTGCATTAGGGTTTGCTCCAAGGCCAACAAACTCGGGAATGATTCCTTGATCAGCCATGATCGAAGGAAGGAAAGAAAAAAACACGAAAAACTCAGGAAAGAAGAAGATGAAGGTGATTTGTAGAAAAACCGGTGGGCGCCAATGAAGAAACACAGAACTAATTATGAGACTAATCAGTTTGGTTTATGTTTCTACCATGATGGTTAATCTTCTTTATGGTTTCCTGAGCTCCTTAATGACTGGGGTTATCTGCAAAACAGAACATCGTTACTCGTTAAGAGGGGAATGCGGGGGTTTCCCTCTTAACCGGGCTCCGGCGTGAGAATAAGCGACTGTTTTGGAGAGGTAATTAAGTATTAAGTGAGAGAGTAGAGGGAAGGGAATGTTTAACCTGTGAAGTGAGGTCTCTATTTATAGCCGGAGAGGTGTAAGAGGATGTGGGCTGATGGGCCTTGGGCCGGAAGGCGACAGCATAGAGGATATGCTCCTTGTCTCACTGGTGTCGACCGTTAGTGGCTTCTAGGAACTTTCCCGAGCTGGCGCAAGGTGATTGGAGCCACGTGTCACTGTTGTCGGCCTGGCCGCCCTTCTGCCATCAGCAGGTAAGTGGAGATCGTGGGGCAGTTGTCTCTGCCTTATGATTGGTGCCATGTAGGCGTCCTTAAGTACTTTTTGTCTCCTGCATGTCAGATGATCGTGGAGCATGATTGAGCAGAGCCAGAGGGACGTTGATTGGCTCTTTTCTTCTGCCACTTGTACCTTGTGTACTATTTGGAGCAGCCTTGCGCTGCTTCCCTGCACGAGTCTTGATGGGCACGTTAACTAACTCGCGCGGGGTTTAGGTGACTGAGTGTTCTTTCGGTATACTAAGTGTTGTTATTGGAGCTTCTTATTGTCTAGGACTCGCGCGACGTAAAATAGAATATGGTGAAACTCACGCGAGGTTAATGATAGGAAGCTTTCTGAATAAGGAGTATGGTCCCGCGCACAACCTTTACGGAGGTTTGCGTGGCTTTTTGGGACCATACCCCTTCAAATTCTTAATTGGTTAAAAGAACTTAAGATGGATAACACTAATCCATCTCTAGACGATACACAAGAAGAATTATTGGGATCACATTCGAATAAAAACAACTTTGTTGTTCCCGATATTACCTCTAACTCTAGTGAGGACTTGAGCAATAGTCGTCCCTGTGTAGATTGCGCCGTGAAGGACTCTCCATCGACTTCGTTCGGTGCATACATAGACCTGAGCGATTCGGCATACACCTTCTTTAACGAGAGCCTGGGAAAGGGTTGGACTTGTCCACCTACATTTAGCATAGGAATCACCCTCACCGACAACCTCTTGCGTTCTCGTCTTAATCTAGAGCAATTAAGGTATCTCAGGCACTTTGGGATTGTTCCATCCAGTAAGGAACCGCCCGATCTCGATGAATTCCTTAGAAATAGACAAAACTTCATAAACTACCTCTAGACACGGGGCCGTGTCCAGGTCAGCACGCCCCCGTGTCCACCCAAAGATTCCCATCTGATTTCGTGTCAGAATACGGACAAAATGTGTCAGGATCCTGCCTGCACACGGGGCCGTGTCCAGCCGACACGGGGCCGTGTGCAGCGTGCTGTCATTTACTATAAATGCAGCAAGATTCCTGCACATTTGGACCACTCCAAAGACAAAGATCTGGTGGATCTTCACACATACCATCCTAGGTATATTCTAAAGAAGGTTCCCAACTACCATCTTATCTTTTCCACTTTTATCCATTATCTTCTTCTTCAATTTTTCCTTAATACCTCCATTAGAGCTTGAAATCTCCATAATTCCAAGCTTTATTGAGATGTTTGTTAGATTTTTATTCAAGGAATCTTGTTAAAAATAAGTTCTACAACAATGTTTTAAGTTGTTTCTGCTTAAAAACGTTTTAAAAATCATGAAAACAAATTAAAACTCCATGATTCCTTGTTCCAAAAATCTGCAGACATCTGAACACGGGGCCGTGTCCGAGGTACTGCTTCCATAAAATTGAACTCTTTTCGGTATGTTTTCTCAGAATGGCAAGCAGAACTAGCGGGACATCTTCATCGTACTCCAGAAACAACCGACAAGGGAGAAGGTCATCAACGGTTGAAGATTCTCTTGTGAACTACGTTTACGCCTTAAGGTCATCAACTGCAGACATCTGAACCACGGGGCCGTGTCCAGACACCCAGTAACATAAATTTTTATTTTTTCACACCTTTTTACACATTCAATCAACCTAAAAACTTATTTTTGGGACACATTGAGGACAATGTGTAATTTAAGTGTGGGGGGGATGCTAAAACCTTGAATCTTGCAAGTCCTAATTACAAGCCTTACACAAAACTCTATTGGAACCGCTAATCACCCCAAATTTTTTTCAAAAATTTTTCATTTTTTTTACTTGTCTAAGTTTAACTTGGGAATTTAAAGTTCTAAAAAGGTTATATTTTTACAAATTTACAACCGATAGCGTCGTGATAAAAAGAACCAACATAAGAAAATTATGAAACGGCATGACAAGTTTAATTAAAATTTGATTATATATACTTGATCACATAAAAACTCATTCCCACAAAAAGTGAGTTTTGAGCCTTTATTGAGCATACAAATACATATCTTTAAACTAAATGCTCAGTTTTCGTTTTTTGTGTGAATAGCCGCTTGGTTCTTACAACTCTAGAACTTGCGACGATGATACATTCCCGGTCCTTACCAACTTAAACCCGAGTAAGTAAATGATGGAGGCATTAGGACTAACCCTTTTTATTTCTACACCATTATTTTTCTTTTTTTTTTTACCACCTACCCAAAATCCCCCTAGTTAACCCCTTTGAGCCTAAACCTTTTCATTTCTTAACCCAAAACAAACACCCTTTTACACACCAAAACCCTTTTTATTTTTAACCCTTTGTTTTAGTAACAAGCTCGGTTTTTCTTATGACTTCCTTATCAAAAAAAAAAAAATGATGATGATGATGAAGCAAAAAACAATAAACAAACAAGTTTATCAAAAATATCTTTGTTTGAATAATGGCTTCATCAAGATTGCAAAAATAAAATTTTTTACGAAAACCGACGCTTTTTACGCCTTTCGCCCTTTTACTAGCCACTAACCCAACCACCTACCTTTAACCCAAGCCTAACCCTTCACCCAAAAAGTCCTCTTGATATTTACAAAGGTGTATAGTTAAAAAGGAGGAGGATTGATTGCTTGGCAAGCTTATGGTAGGAGTAAGTTCCATGCCGCTCTCGAGTGATTCACTAAAATACATCTTCGGCCAAGTGTTGAGTGATTCCCCGTGAGGTATGTGAACTTGTATATAAATGGAATTTTAAAAAGACATGTTATGACCTAATAAGTAATTTATCTTATGTAATGTTTTAAATAAATCATGACGAATAGGATTGTAAATAAGTAAAAATAAAACTTAATAAAGAATCTTGGAAATCCCGACACTCTATGACAAGCCCTAAAACCTTCTCTTCTACCCATTCCATTTGGGAGTGTAAAGCCACATTATAAAGAGTTTTGCTTGAGGACAAGTAAAGATTCAAGTGTGGGGGTATTTGATGTGTGAAAAATGCAACATATAAATTACATCAAATGAGGCATAAAACTAACCCTTTTTAGTACTAATGTTGGAAAAAGTGTGTTTTTGTCTTCCTTTTGTATTTTCAGGATTAAATGAGCTCAAATGAACAAAAGAAGCAAAAAGGCAGCTAAATCTAACATAAATACAAGAAAAGGAACAAACATGGCATGGCCGACCCCCCGACAGCATCTTCCCAAGCAAAAACAAGAGAACAGAAGGCTGAACACGCCCCGTGCTCAATGAGCACGGGGGCGTGCCCAAGTGTCTGCAGAAAAGACAAAGCTGTAGAAGCTTCTATCACCCACCACGGGGGCGTGCCCAGCGGACACGGGGCCGTGGTCAACTCTAAGATTCGCAGAATCTGGGGAAATCTTGATAGTACAGATACGCTTCTACACACGGGGTCGTGCCCAGCGGACACGGGGGCGTGGTCAACTAATGCAAACAAACTGCAATTAATGAAGAAAGAGAAGGAGGATGGACACGAGGCCGTGCCCGAGCTTCTATTCAGGCTATAAATAGGGGTGCTTGGCTCATTTGCAAACCATCCCTTGGCAAACCACCTCTCTCACACTTCACCCACACTCCACCCACACTCCACCACCACATACCATCATCCACCACCATCATCCATCATAGAGTGTGTGAGTAGTCTCGGGATCCAAGATTGATCGTAAGAGTTCTTGACAATCAAAGGCCATGTTTGCCTAAGTCTCTTACATCACTTGGTGAAGACAAGTGTCTAGTGTAATACTTTTTATTTTTAATCTTTTCGCACTTTTTACTTGGTTATGTATTAATGACTTTAATAACTAGTTTCTTATGTTGAAGGTGAATCTTCCTTATCATTTGTCCGTGGTGTCTTGGCATTATTTTACTGTCTATATAAAATAAAAGATTTTCACCATTCATATCTCCAAGGTCTATATGGAGATATGTTGGCTACCTGGTCGGGGGTTAAGAGAATGGTTTGGTAAGAGTCTTGCCTTGTTCAGTGTATAGATCCTACAAGGACCTGGGTCAAATTTAGTAGGACCTCATTCAATACCCACCGGTATTGGATGGCGGGGGTCCAAACTCTTTGATCCCCTCATATGTAAGCTACTATTAAAACTTTAACCCGGCTACTTAGGACTGTATCCCTGCTGACTCAGACTACTTAGCCGAGGGTAACATCACCTTCAAAAGAGGGGCCTACCACATTATGCATTAATAACTTAATCAATTATCTTTCAATAATCCAACCCTTTAGGATTGTATCCTTGCTGACTCAAACTAATGGGTTGAGGGTAACGTCACCTTCAAAAGAGGGGCCTACTACAATAACTAAGATAATCTCTTAAAAAGTGCAAAAGTGCGCAAATAATCAAAGGTTACACTAAACACGAGTCGGATCCAAGTGATTCATCTTGTCTATCTGTTTTTATTTTATTTTATTTTTCAGCATTTTAGTTAGTTTTTATTTTCTAGTTTAAAAACATTTTTCTAACTTTTGATTTGATTAGACATTGAGGATAAACCGGTATTAAAAGCTCTTGTGTCCTTGGACGACCTCAGTATCTTACCAACACTATACTACGCTCACGATGGGTGCACTTGCCCATATGTGTGTTTAGTGTTAGTAAATATCGTGTTTTATAAATTTAAAACTTGGCTAAAAAGTGTTAAGGGGCTTAAAATATACATTAAAAACTATACGACACTTCACACGCATCACTTCCCCCAACTCATCAAGTAGTTCCTCTATTAATGGAATAGGGTAACTATTTTTAACTGTGGCCTCGTTAAGTCTCCTATAGTCAATGCACATTCGCCAACTACCATCTTTCTTTTTAACTAGGACCACAGGAGCTGCAAATGGGCTTGTACTTCCCCTGATGACACCAGTATCCATCAGTTCCTTGGTCATGGCTTCAATCACATCTTTTTGGGCCATTTGATACCTATAAGGTTTCAAATTAATCACCATTGACTCATCTTTAAGTAAAATTCGATGATCATAGGGCCTTGATGGTGGCAAAGATGTAGGAACTCGAAACACATCAGCAATGGAGTCCAATAATGTTTCAATTGCCACATTAGAATCTGATCCTTTAACTTTTGTTGTGTGCTGAAAATTACCCTCTGTATCAGCCTCTATTTGTAAGCTGAACAATTGACTATGTAACAACTGATCTTCATGACTTATTAATTGATGCATAGTCTCCATAGAACACAAAGTGATCTTATTAGTATTACTCCCTTTTAACTGATATACCTCATCTTCCACCTTAAATTGCATTGTCAAATCCTTGAAATTCCACATAATGTCTCCCAAAGGTAACAACCGTTGGACCCCAAGTACCATGTCATAAGCTTCTAAGGGAATTACAAACACATCAGCTTTAAACCACAATCCCTGCTTCTGCCATTGGAAGTTGTGACACATATCACATAATAAGGGAACTCCATTAGCCACTCATACTTTCATAGGTTTAATATCTTCTAAAGGGAAATTAATCTTTTTAGCCAACCTTTCATTGAGAAAGTTATGAGTTGACCCAGAGTCAACCAGGGTTTGTAATTGCCTAGTACCAATATTTCCCACCACTTGCATTGTAGAAAAAGATGGTACTCCTGTTAAGGCATGGATTAAAATCAATGGATCATCAACAGTAGTGTCTATCATAGTTTCTGCTCGTGCCTCATCAACAGGATCAAAATCATCCTCTTCATCCCCCTTCAATTCAATGCTATGCAGCTGTTTATTTGGGCATTTATGGGTAGGAGTGAATTTTTCATTACACCAGAAACATTCTCTTTTTGATATTTTCATGGCCATTTCCCTGGTTGTTAAGGACTTAGTGTTAGCCATCTTTTGGTTTATAGGAGGGGAAGGTAAAAGGGGTAAATGGGCTGTATTAACAGGAGGTTTGACTGAAGTTATATGAGTAGGATTTTGAACAAAATTTGAGTTGGATGGAAAGAACTTCCCATTGTAGGTAGAATGATACTTGTGTTTAGTGGCTAATGTTTGATTGGAAGCTGTAACACCTCGTAAAATCACGACCAACATAATAAAGACACGTGTCATGGACTTTAAACGTGGAATGGATTGATGTTGAGGGACTAAAGTTGTCAAACAATGTAAATATGTAAGTAAAAGGGATCCAAAATGTCAACATGCCATTCTTGTGCATCTGATTGACCTCATATGACGTTCGTATTCTTTAACGAATAAATTATCGAACATAGAAGGTCGTTTGTGTTTAAAATAAGGATCTTACGAAACATAGGGGTTAAAAGTGTTAACATGTTAAAAGATACCTCTGAGTGACCTTTTAACGATCCCAAAAACATTGTAATAATAGTATATTTCGCTCTCAAGAATATCAGATATTAATTTTGTGGAGTTTCGACGAAAACAAGACTTTTCGGGTGATCATACAACTAACCGGGAGCTTAACGTAGTTAGTTCATGACCCAAGGCCCTTAATAGTTAACTATGGGGGTCAAAAGTGCAATAAATGGAAGTTATTTAAATTAAAATTGGACCAGGGACTAAAATTGCAAAGTTGGCAAACTGTTTACCGGAATCTCCCCTTTACGCGGGCCGCGTAAACCATAGGTTAACTCTTACGCGGGCCGCGTAAGAGTGCCAGATGCAGAAAAACTTGGACAACTGCAAGTTCAGCCAGTTCCACCGCCTTTGCATGCCCCAAATCGATACCAGGGACTGTGCCAATGGTTTTTCATGCACTAGGGACACCTGGAGTCATCAGGGATCAATATAGGGGCATGTGGAGTGATCTTGTGAAGTGGATTTTGCTATATAAGGCTCTTGTTTTTCTTTGATCATTTGCACATTCTCAAGATTTATTCTCAACTCTTTCTCTGGAGCTTCCTGGAGTTCAAGAGAGCTTTCTTCTGTTCTAATCTCGTGCTAAGTACCCTAGTAAGTGTTCTTAGCTCCCTAAGTTCAAGTTTTATTAGTTTAATGACAAAAAATTAAAGCCATCGTAATTAAGCTTTGACTTAGTGATTAATCACTAATGGTCCAGCCATTTCTCGAATTGAGAGTGGCTATGAGTGGGTAATTATGTAGGTAATAAACCCTTAAAAGGGCACCTACTGATTCTCACTCTAACTTGGTCAAATGTCGGGTCAAACTTATTAATAAAAAGTCAACAGAATCTATTTTTGCAAATAAATTCATAACTAGCAATGCAGAGGTTATGGAACATATATAAATACTAAAATAACTTGGTAAATAATATAAGAACATGTTTAGGAATGTTCAACCCGACAATTCTGAGTTTAGGCTCGGTTCGGAACCGAAAGTCGCAAAAGTAGACTTTGGCTTTGACTTTCAGTTCTGACCCGATTTAGCTTGTTTTAGATATGCCTTAAGGTTCCTTTAGGACCATATTATATGTTAGTAAAACCCTCTGAGGTTATGCTACATGGTTCCTTAATAATCCGATTCATTTGCATGTTTCCGTTAAATGCTTAAATATTGACCATAATGCCCTTTTTACATTAAAACAAGATTTTTGAAAACATGATAGGACAAAAACCTTTATTACTGATTTATAAGCATGTCCTAAAAATTTGACATCAGTTTGTGGTCTAAATTAGGAGTTATGCTCAATATCGTAAATGAAGGCATTTTTATTAATTAAATGACATTTTCGACATAAACCCTATTTAAACCCAAATTTTGACACCAAACCTTTTACCCACTGATGTAATATAATATTTAGGGATTTTTGGAAATTTTTATTTAATTTTAAACTGATCATAACATAGAGTTCTTGCATAGGCTCGGTAATTGACGATAATGCCCTTTTCGCTAATAAAATGAGTTTTACACATCCTTTACATATCAAACCTTTTTCTACTGATTTTATATAATAAATAAGTTATTTTAAACTATAAAGGCTCGTCAAAATCTCAGATTTCTTTAATCAACCCGGATATCGTCAAATACTGACTTTTATGCGATTTAGGCGCATAGTATGGTTTAAAACCATATGAGACACCTAAGGCTTGTTACCTACTGATGTTATGAATCAACTTTTATACTTTAACAATAAATAAAAGTTTTGAACTCAGATTCCCAAATTTGACCCTTAAAGCGTATGTGAAATGACCAAAATGCCCCTTCGGTGCATAGTTTAGCCATAAAAGATAAATTTCACATATGTATGATATCTTACTGATATAACCCACTAAAATAAATATTTTTACTGATTAATTCAGACCATAAACTCAGATTACTATTTAACCTCTTTTATAAGCTTTAAAATGACCAAAATAACCTTACGGGGCTTAATTTGATTTTAAATTAATATTAGGCATAATGGAAGGTATCCTATTGATATCATAACATATTTTAAGCATATTAACTTGTGGAACCTGTTCATGACTCTTTTGGTTACCCATTATGCACTTTTCGTGTTCGGTGCGGTTTATGTAACTAGTTTGCATAAATTAACCGAAACGGGTCAAACCTTATCATTTTTACCTCAAAATCCAGAATGTGTTTAGTTTACCTATATTATACAAGTCTTCCTACTTGTCGGGTCTAAATCACATTCTAATCCGGTCTTCGCTTAATCTTGCGTTTTGAACCGTATACCTTTCTTTAAAACTAACCGGTCTAAGTTTAAACTTAAGTAAGACCCGTTAGGAATCTAATAGGTTATTAAAACATTCGTTCCAGATTTAGGAGCCCAGTAAAAGATATTTGCACTTGCTGATTGTTATACGGCTGAGGTTAAATTATATTTTTGCTCAGGTAAATACTTTTAACTTATTTTCCCTTATACGGGCTTGGGGTACGGTATTTAATAATACCGCTTGGTCGGGTATTGAATCTTTAATCGAATAATGGTTAAATCATTGAGATAACCCGTTTAATCCGTTTTGTTTGTTTTAAGCCTTTGGGGGGTTAATGACCATGTCCTGGATATCATCGGCTCATTCATTGAAATGGCCACGACTTAAGCACGTGGTGTAGGCATACACCTGCCGGTGCGTATGTAAAAAGATATACCCGCTTGTTGAGAATAACTCACCGTGGGTTTATATTATGTGGTGTGTCTATTAATCCTTAACCCGGTACTTCTAACCCGGGCTACTGAATGTATAACAAACATATAATTCTTTTACAAGATTATTTTTAAATAATTATCCCAAGTTATAAAAGATTATTTGTGCCTTGTGCATTTAAATCAATTTTTCTTAAACATTTTTGAAATGAGTCGGTTAATTGTATTTATCAGTGAAAACTGACGTATTTTCCAAAAAGGTTAAGTGCAGGTACTAAGCGAAATAGGCTGGCTACTCCTAGTATCAAATAAAGAGTTTGCAAGATCTTGATGCTTAAATCTGTTGGACACTATTTCTTTTGTTTTGATCCGCCTGTGGATCCTTTTACAACCCGTTGTAATGTTTAATGTTACTTTCGAATCAGTTTGTATGATTATTACTTTTAGAATTCCGCTGTGCATTTAAACTGTGATTATTGACCATGATGATATCAACTACGTCACGATACTCCCCACCGGGCCCACCGGTAATACGTGAAAACATCGGGGTGTGACAGGTTGGTATCAGAGCTAACATTGAGTGAATTAAACACTAGCCTTTTGTGTTTAATCTCAATGACACAGTTTGCACATTCCTTGACCTCTGAGTCTAGGCTAACGACATAGGACTAATCCTAATCTTATTGTTTTCTTTTGTTGTTTTCCTTTGTTTATTTAGCTTAGGATCAAGAAAATGCCGCCAAGATTCAGAAGAGGTGGACGAGGCAAGGCGCCATTCACTGCTCCTAACTATCATGAGGCCGGGCCTTCACACTGGCGAACTCCATCAGCAACATTAAGCTCAAGTCCCCACAAGGATTGGAGGACTTACTTGGAGCCGGCGAGGCGTTCAGTATCGCTCAGTTCATCACCTTCTTACCACCACTCCTTTAGGCCACAATCAGAAAATGAGCCTAATAACTCTCACCACTCCTACCTCCCGTTGCAGTGTTCGGGTTCTCACCATGCCTTTCAGGACCCGACCCCCTACTTTCAGAGCCGGTTCAACCCGGCGAACGTGAGTGAAGAACCAATGGGTCATAACCCATTGGGACCAGATGACCATTTTCCTAGAGCCCAGGATATGGATATGGATGAGGATCCAGATCCAGAACCCGTCGAGATGCCAACTGGGACGCCCACGCATCCCATAGAGATTTCAGACGGATCATCTTTCCATGGTTCGCCTTATAGAGGTCCCGATCCATTTGCTCAATGGTGGAGCAATTATCACTGGGAGTATACACCCTCCCACAACTCATCACCACACCAGCAGGTCCCCTCTGAGGACCCACATTTTGAAGCGGTCACGCCACCGCCACCGCCGCCGCCAGAGCAGCAGCTGCCTCCAGAACCGCCGAGGTTAAGAAGATCAGGTGCACGGATGTCCGTGCGAAGAGGGGATTTTCACTTCAGCACCCCCCCAACACTCCAGTGGCAGCCACTACCCGCCACTATATGAAGACCCGCAGATGGGTGGGCCTTCAAACCCAGTTTCAGAGGTCGGCTCAGCTCCAGTCGCACCACCACCACCAATGGGTTATGATAACCCAATTCCTTCCTACGCTGGTGCAGCGGCGTATTACCCTTTTGAGCAGCCAGCTTATCCTGGCTACACCTATTACAATGCCCCTGCCGTCGACCCGTACCTCGAGGTGGCCAACTACAATGATCTTCACCTTGAAGGACCCTTCGCAGCTTCGTACCAGTCTGGGTACCAATACCCGCCACCTGCTTAACCCCCACAACAGCAGCCGCCGCAGCCGCCACTGATCCCGCCACCGCAGCAGCAGGAGATTCTTCAGAGGTTGAGCCAGGTGGATCGAGAGGTTCAGGAGGAGCGTAGAAGCCACCGGGGATTTCTTAAGGGTTTGGCGAATCTGATCAAAGGGAAGAAGAAGAGGGATTTTTGAAGATTCCTTATTTATTTACGTTGTAATCTTTATTTTCAATTAAGTCCCTGCGTGGACATTTATTTATGTACCTAGTTCCTGCGAGGACTTGTATTTCTCATTTTAGCCCCTGCGTGGGCAAGTTATTTAAGTAAAAGTCCCGTTTAGGGCATCTATGTACTTCTTTTCATTTATTTATGGAATGTTTTAAATTTAAATTTCATTTTGTCATTATATGTATAAATATAATATGTGAAATAAATCAAAAAAATATCATTCCTTTTTAATTAAATCTGCCAATAAATATTGAATGAAAATCTTAAAGGCAAAACCTAGTCCATGTGTCATTTTAAGACAGGGCCATGATGGTAGATCCTTTTTAAGATTCAAATCCTTGTTAACATCTAAAAACATGTTAACACTCCTGGAAAATGTGATTCGATAAAATCACATAAGTTATCCTTATATTGGATTCTTCCAATTCCTTTCCTTTATTAATTAAACATCCATTAGTGATGATGTGCCTGCGGGCCATAATAATTGTCAAATAAGACAAAAGACAGTTATAGTCTATGACTCCCTGTCAAGAAAGGTAATGAACTACGTTCAAACCTAAATGCCTTGATCCTATAAGATCATGGCTTATAATTTAAAATTGTCTTTGTGACTAGGCTTTTGTGCCATTCTAATATTTTGATAAATTACAAATAAGGATTAATTATAAAGAAGATCCTAGATAAATTATGTCTAACAAATTAACCGATATGGTTTAGTATTACCATGGTTAATAAATTGTCAAAATGACAATACCATAATAAGATTTCTAAATAAGATATTGTCATCATTTTTATGTAGCAATCAAGCTACATGGCTGAATCAGATGAGGTTAACAACCACCCGAGGGAGAATAATGATACTACCAGAGTTAATGTAGCTGGTGCGGAACTGCAGGCATTAATAGATAATGTCGTTACTCGAGCTCTTGACAGACAGTTTAATGAATCAAGTGGCACTCGCATCAGAACTCAGTCTGTACCACATTCAAAACCACCCTCCAAGACTCATACAGCTCGCAAGAGCGATTCTCATCATTCATCAAATCAGAGAAGTGTTCCGTCTAGACAGGTTGTGCTTAATCAGGAGCCTCGGGTCAAAACTTGTTCTTATAAATACTTTATCTCCTGTAAGCCGAGGGATTTCACAGGGGAAAAAGGAGCCATTGATTTTATGACTTGGCTCGACGAGATGGATACAGTGGTTGATATCAGTGGTTGTGCTGATAAGGATATTGTGAAGTTTGTGTCACAATCGTTCAAAGGTGAAGCTCTAGCTTGGTGGAGGTCGCTAATCCAAGCTACTGGGAAGATCCAGTTATACAATCTGACTTGGGATCAGTTTGTTGCTCTTATCAAAGAAAATTTCTGTCCTCAACATGAAGTTGAGAAAATTGAGACTGATTTCTTGACATTGGTCATGAAGAACTTAGACTGTCAGGAATACCTTACAAGTTTCAATACCATGTCTCGATTGGTTCCATACTTGGTTACACCGGAACCAAAACGCATAGCTCGTTTTATTGGAGGTCTAGCTCCAGAAATCAAGGCAAGTGTGAAAGCATCAAGACCTACCACCTTCAGGTCAGTGGCTGATTTGTCATTATCTCTTACTCTCGATGCGGTCAGGCAGAGATCGCTCAGAAATTCTGATGAGGGGAAAAGGAAACGTGAGGATAAGAACTCACGCCGTTCTAAGAAGAAACACAAGGGGAACTCTGAGAACAAAAAGGGTTATGGATTTAAAAAGGATAGTCAGCGGTCGGGTGAAGAACCCAAATGTAAAACCTGCAAGAAGCATCATCTAGGGAAGTGCAGGTTCGAATCAAAATCCTAATCGCAGCCCATAGCTTGTGGGATCTGCAAATCAAGTGAGCATAAAACATTGGATTGTAAGAAGATAAAGGATGCGACTTGTTACAAATGTAACGAGAAGGGGCATATTAAGTCCAACTGCCCAAAGTACATAAGGAAACCTGAAGAGGGTAAAAAGACCAATGCTCGGGTCTTTCAGATGAATGCTCAGGAGGCCATTCAGAACGATAATGTGATAACAGGTACCTTTCTTATCAATGACGTTTATGCTAGAGTATTGTTTGATTCGGGTGCAGATAAGTCTTTTGTGGATAATAAATTTTGTAAGTTATTAAATCTGCCTGTTAAGACTCTAAGCATAAAGTATGAAGTAGAATTGGCTGTCGGAACAATAGAGACCGCTTCAACAGTTCTAGATGGATGTTTTATATCCATTAGGAATCACTCTTTTCCGTTGTCCTTGCTTTCATTAAAACTAGCAGGATTCGACATAGTAATAGGCATGGATTGGTTATCTCATAATCAAGCCCAAATCTTATGTGATAAGAAACAAGTGGTTATTAAGACTCCCTATGGTGAGCCGTTAACAATACAAGGAGACACACAGTACGGGTTACCTAAGTAGGTATCTATGCTTAAGGCATCAAGGTGTTTGAAGAAGGGTTGTATCATCTACATGGCACAAGTGACTATTGATGAACCAAAGCCCAAGATCGAAGACATTCCCATTGTCACACCCCAACCGATGGCGGAAACATCGGGGCGTGGCGCTGAGCGAAACAGATTGTCCAGAAATTTCCATAACAACTAAAATTACCAATTAATTAAACAACATGTCCCATACCATGTCTTAAAAGATAACATAATCATTACAGACAAATCTAGTCAAATTGTTCTGTTCCGACAACTCAGATTCCAAATACAGACATTTGTTTATTGGTTTCTAGACCTGCCTAGCCTCGATTTCATCACACAGCAAACTAAGCAAATAAGCATCTTAAGCACCTGTCACATACGTTAAAGTAAAAGTCAATACACATAGTGTAAAGGTGAGCATACAAGTTTAATAGATATAATAGAGTTCGAAATCGTTACGCATAACCAGCATGTACACAGTGTAAAATGAGGCATGTTAGTTATCGACATGAACCTATCAATACCAATGACTGCGAGTTGACTGCCCAAAGCAGTTCGTATTGCATGATCACCCCTGTGACCCATGTAATTAATTGTCCTTAACAACCCCTGAGTGAACAGGTGCTGAGTCCAAACAAATAGTACTACCGTTGCTAAGGAAGGTAGACAACATTCCATGTGTAAACATAACAAACAAGCATTCATTAAGTCACGTATAACATGCGGTAACGGTTAGCATTAAAGTATTGCATAGTGTGTTCGATGTGATTTAGTAATAGTAACGTATGTAACGCCCAAAAGTGCCTAAAGCAAATAGGGATCGAGTATACTCACAGCGATTAATGGATTGAATGGAGCGCTAGAGAGTAGGGTTAGCCTGAACAGATTGATAGAATAACGATAAGCGATGCGTAAAACGAAGCAAGTGTCAGTGGTTCGAACAGCAGTTCGATCGGATGGTAGTCCGATCGGACAACTGGTCGTTCGAGTCACAGTCCGCTCGGATGGTCATCCGATCGGGTGGCCTTTCGAATGGATTGTTACTTCCTTTGGAAAGGATGTGTTTGTGTATGATGGCTTGACTTTTGAAGTTTTCGTTGTAGCATTTTGAAAACATAGAAGTATCTCTACCTTTCAGGCCGATCGGTAGAACGACCGTTCGATCGGGCGACAGTCCGATAGGTTGGCACTTCCGCGAAAACAAGTTCACTGCAGGTTGTCACTCAATCGGACGGTTGTTCGATTGGGTGGCAACACATGTGCATTGAACATGTTGAAGATTTGTTTAAGTGTTGAAGTCAGAACGTTACACGGTCGAGCGACAATCCGTTCGGACAGTCGTCCGATCAGACAGGAGTTCGTTCCACGTCCACAACTTCAAATGTTTGAAATAAATGTCAAGTGTGGGGACCAAGGTGTAAGCTGATCGGATGGCAACCCCTTTCTGGTCGACCTGATCGTCTTCTTCCTTGGTTGTTCTGGTAGTTTGTCGTTTTATCGAGATGATTTGATAACGTGTTAGACAACGGAAACCTCGTCACGATTTAGTAACCTGATCGGACAGGAATCACACAAATCCGGCCGGTTAACTGTTCGAGATGGTGTTCCATGTTTAACCAGAAATCGGTAATCTCGTGGATAGTATCCGGATCTTAAACCAACGCATCAACAAGAAGGAGTAGAAGGTTAGAACAAGCTCCGATTCTATCAGTTTTGAGGCATTGAGTGTAAAAGAATTGAAAGAAAGTTAGAAACCTTCTTTCAATCCTTTTTTTCCACCTTGAATATGTTTAGATCTTTGAAGATCTTTGTTTATTTGTGTGGAAATCGTTCAGGTCTAAGTTGTTCTTGGTGGATTGAAGCCAAAGCATTTTGTTCATAAGAACACCATGATGACATCATCATAGAACACCTCAAATCTAGTGATTTCACGGTTAAAAGTTAAGATTCAAAAGATAAAAAGGTGTAGGAGTGCGTGTAGATTAAGGAAGTACAAGATTTAGGACGAGATCTTACCGGAATCGTGAGAAATCGAAGGAAAAGTGGGGAAGATGAGCTGGTCGGATGAGAGTTGCCAAAAGTGGAAAGTTTGATGTGGACAAGGGGTATTTATAGGATTTCCCAAAAAGGAAAGGGGGGAGAGGGGCTGGTCGATCGGTTGGCAGCCCGATTGAACAGCTGGTCGATCGAGCGGCAGCTCGATCGAACAACTGGTCGTTCGGCTGGTCACCTGGTCGATTGGCCACTTGATTCGAGTGTTCGGTGCGGTGAGTTTTCCGTTTCGTTTGCGATTACGAGCGTTACGATGCGATAGAATTTCCTAGTCAAATTACTTTTAATCCCAACTACTATATCAACATATAAGCATCATCATTTCATATTCGTTTAGTGTTTGCAATTCGATTGCGATTGAGTTTTGATTGCATTTCGATTGATCACCACAACATAAACATAAATAAATATGCACAAGTAACACATAAGGTACACACACATAAAACAATATCCAGAATACGTAATTCGAGTTGCGAGTGCGATTGCGGTAGCGATAAAGCGATTAAACATGCGATAAATATCGAATAAACCCCGATAATTAATAAGTACTCCACATAATACAACTAACGTAAGGAATAAAATAGACTATCTACAGTCAAAGAAGTCAAAACAGGAATTGAGCAAGGAGTGACAGATCGCAATTAGCAATCTTTTCTTCCTTTGACTTCAATCTTGACTTTGACTTTGACTTTCGAAACACGGGGTGTTACAGCCTCCCCTAGTTGAGGGAATTTCGTCCTGAAATTAGGTCGAAGCCGTAACAAACAACTGTGGGTACTTCGCCTTCATGTCGCTTTCGAGTTCCCAAGTGAACTCTGCGCCTCGTTTGCCTTCGCATCGGACTTTCACAATAGGAATGCGCAAGCGTCTGAGTTGCTTGGTTTGGCGATCCATGATTTCGACAGACTTCTCCACGAAGTGTAGTGTTTCGTTTACTCGGAGATCATCGAGAGGTAAAATTAAATCATGCTCAGCCAAGCACTTTCGGAGGTTTGACACATCGAAAGTCGGGAGGACATTACTAAGTTCCTCCGGTAGTTCGAGTCTGTAGGCGACTTTTCCGATCCTTTCCAGAATCTTAAAAGGTCCAACATATCGAGGCGCTAGTTTCCCTTTCTTGTCGAATCTGACCACACCCTTCCAATGTGATACCTTTAGAAGTACGTAGTCACCAACGTCAAATTCAAGGGGCTTGCGTCGTCTATCAGCGTAGCTTTTCTGTCGTCTCCGAGCTTTCAGCAGGTTGTCTCGAATTTGGAGGACTTTGTCAGTCGTTTCTTGTAATAGCTCAGGACCGGTTAATTGCGAGTGACCGATCTCATGCCATACAATTGGCGATCGACATTTTCTTCCGTATAAAGCCTCGAATGGTGCCATTTGAATGCTGGAATGATAACTGTTGTTATACGAGAATTCGACTAACGGCAGGTAAGCATCCCAATTACCACCGAAATCTATGACACACGAATGGAGCATGTCTTCCAGAGTACGGATCGTTCTTTCAGTCTGACCGTCGGTTTGAGGGTGGAATGCGGTACTTAGGTTAAGCGTAGTACCGAGATTCACTTGAAACGTTTCCCACAATCGCGAGGTAAACCGAGCATCACGGTCAGAGATGATATCGAGAGGCATCCCATGTCGACAAATGATCTCATTGGTGTAGATTCGAGCTAATCGTTCTACCTTGTAGTCTTCCCGTATTGGCAAAAAGTGAGCTGATTTGGTCAAACGGTCAACAACAACCCAGATGCTGTCGTGACCTGATGGCGTGTGTGGAAGTTTCGTTATAAAATCCATAGCTATACTTTCCTACTTCCACATAGGGATCGGGGGTTTTTTCAAGTAAGCCAGAGGGTCTTTGGTGTTTAGCCTTGACCTTAGAGCAAGTCAGGCACTTTCCAATGTAGAGAGCGATATCCCTCTTCATGCCCGGCCACCAGTACTTATAGCGAAGGTCCTGGTACATTTTATCGGCACCGGGATGAATAGAATATCAGGATTTATGGGCTTCGTCCATCAAGATCTGTCGTAAATTGGTCCGTTTAGGGATCCAAATTCGGTCCAGAAAGTAGAATATCCCATTCGACTTATTCACAAGTTGGGCTCCATCGTGGTAGATTCTTTCCTTCTTCAAGGTGCGCTCATTAAAACAAGCATGCTGAGCTTCGCGGATGAGGGTCTCGAGATCGCATTAGGCTTGGGTATTACGAATGCTGAGCAGGTAACTCCGTCTGCTGAGCGCGTCGGCAACGACGTTTGCTTTGCCAGGATGATAACGAATCTCACAGTCGTAATCGTTAAGAAGTTCCACCCATCGGCGTTAACGCATGTTAAGTTCCTTCTAGTCAAAGATATGTTGTAGGCTCCTATGATCGGTGAATATCGTACACTTGGTACCGTACAGGTAGTGTCGCCAAATCTTTAATGCAAAAACAACTGCGCCTAGCTCGAGATCATGGGTTGTATAGTTCTTCTCGTGGACTTTGAGCTGACGAGACGCGTAAGCAATGATCTTGTCTCATTGCATGAGAATACAACCAAGACCAAGGTTCGAGGCATCACAATAGACAATGAAGTCATCGTTTCCGTCGGGTAGAGTGAGAACGGGAGCATTGCAAATCATGTGCTTGAGGGTTTGGAAAGTGGATTCTTGTTCAGTTCCCCAAACAAAAGGCTTGTCTTTATGCGTGAGAGCGGTAAACGGCACAACGATTTTTGAGAATCTTTCGATAAATCGTCGATAATAGCCCGCTAGTCCGAGAAAAGAACGGACTTCCGACGGGTTCTTGGGTGTAATCCAACTCTTAACAGCTTCGATCTTCGCGGGATCGACGTGAATACCCTGACTATTGACAATGTGACCCAGAAATTGAACCTCCTCCAGCCAGAATTCACACTTGGAGAACTTGGCATAGAGTCAATTCCCCTGGAGTAGCTCGAGAACCAAACGTAGATGTTGCGCGTGTTTGGGTTTCGACTTGGAATAGATCAAGACATCGTCGATGAACACGATGACGAAACGGTCGAGATATGGTTTACACACCCGATTCATCAGATCCATGAAAACCACGGGTGTGTTGGTTAAGCCAAAAGGCATAATAACGAACTCATAGTGGCCGTATGGAGTGCAAAAAGCGGTTTTGGGTATATCCTCCTCTTGAATGCGTAGTTGGTGATAGCCTGAATGTAGATCGATCTTCGAGAAACATGTAGCACCTTGTAGCTGATCAAACAAATCATCAATGCAAGGCAGGGGATGGCGATTCTTGATAGTCAACTTATTCAGTTCCCGATAGTCGATGCACATCCGAAACGACCCATGCTTCTTTTTGACGAAAAGGACTAGCTCACCCCAAGGAGAGGTGCTCGGGCGAATGAAGCCTTTCTCAAGTAATTCCTGAAGCTGACTCGAGAGTTCACGCATCTCGGATGGAGCGAGTCGGTAAGGAGCTTTGGCAACAGGGTTGGCTCCAGGAATGAGGTCGATACGAAATTCGATATCACGACTTGGCGGAAGGCCTGGTAGATCATCAGGAAACACATTGGGAAATTCACACACAACGGGGACTTCGTTTACTCCTGGACTTCCTTTCTTTTCCTTCTCTGCTACTACAATGTTAGCCAAGAAAGCTCTATATTCTTTTTGGAGATACTTGCTAGCTTGGACACACAGCATGAGCTTGAGACTTTTCGAAGCAGTTTCACCATAGACACATAATACATCACCATTCGCGAGCGAGAATCGAATCATCTTTTCGAAACACACAACTTCAGCATGGTTTTCGTGAAGAAAGTCCATGCCTACTATGACATCAAAGCTTCCGAGTTGCATTGGGATAAGGTCGATTGGGAAGATGTGATTGTTTAGTTCAAGAGTACAATCACGAAGTACAGAATTGACGGTGACGGTTTTGCAGTGGCGACTTCAACGTCGAATGTCGAGGGGAGATGGGAGCGCTTACGACTAAGGAGCTTCTCGAATTCAAACGACACAAAGCAGTTATTGGCTCCAGTATCAAACAAACATGAAGCATAAATACCATTCACAAGGAATGTACCATTGACCACGTTTTTGTCAGCCTGGGCTTGGCGCACATTGATGTTGAAAGTTCTGGCGCGGGCGGCTTGTTGATGTTGCTGTTGAGGCTGCTGCTGCTGCTGAGGCTCTTGTTTCACAACCCTGTTCGGGCACATTTTCGCGAAGTGGTTGGGATCACCACACGCGAAGCAGACTCTGGCGTTGATCGCGGGTGCCTTAGCCGCTTGTTGGCCTTGAGGAGCTGGAAGCAGAGCTTGATGAGCAGTGGCTTGAGCTGGCGCTTGTCGAGGACCAGTACGGCAGTTAGCGGTGAAGTGGTTGTACATATTGCAATGCACGCAGAATCTGCAGGTGATACCCACCAGATGATGATAAGTACATGTCGGGCAAGCAGGGTGGGGGCCTGTGTATGCGCGCTTTGCAGGCGGCGCATAGATTGCTGGAGCTGATCGGTGCTGGGGCTGCTGCTGAGCCGGTACGGCTTGGAGTGGAGCAGCAGTGGTGGCAGCACAGTTCTTATTGCTGGAGCTGCTGTTGTTGTTCTTCTTCTTGTGGCGTGAGGACTTTAACGATTGAGCGGCGGCGGTTTCGGTAGCTGGTGCGGCGGTGACTTGATGCAGGTTCTTTGAAGTTTTATCCCAAAAACCAGCTTTTACTCGCTTGTCATTGATTTCAGCGGCAAGCAAGTAAGTTTCTTCGATCGTTGCTGGCTTTGCGGCATGCACAAAATCTGCAACACAGTCTGGTAGAGCTTGGATGTACTTCTTGATCGTCATGTCGGTAGTCTTCACTTAATCAGGACAGATGATACTGAGCTGCTTAAAGCGAGCAGTCAGAGCTGTGTTATCTCCGTCCTTCTGCTGGATATGCCAGAATTCGTCCTCCAGCTTTTGGCGTTCATGGGGAGGGCAGAATTCATCCATCATGATGGCCTTCAACTCTTCCCACGTCAGCTCATAGGCTGCGTCATTTCCGCGTTTGTTCCTCTCGGCCGTCCACCAGTCTAGTGTGCGGGACTGGAAGATTCCAGTAGTGTTTAGAGTGCGGAGATTCTCAGGACATCCACTCTGGCGCAGAGTGACTTCGACGGAATCAAACCATTGAAACATAGCCGTTGGGCCATCTTCTCCAGTGAATTCCTTTGGTCTGCATGCTTTGAACTGCTTGGAGCTGAAAGCAGTCTTGGGAGTAACTTTAGGCGCTTCGCTTCTGGACTCCTCAGATGATTTGCTAACATTCTCATAAATTTCACTCACGATCTGAGGCACAACCTTTGCCACTTATTTAGCGAGGATGGCAGCAAGGCGTTTATCTCTCTGTTCCTGACGAGAAAGTCGTGGGTGACGGGGTCCAGATGAAGGTCCAGTCGACATTGTCTGCAACAGACATTGTCTTGGGTCTCAGACATAGTATAATCGAATCTCACCTCACACGTCTAATACTACTAAGCTCAGGAACACAGTCATGTAATCACGTATGCACATAATCACAGATTCACATAAGCACAGAAACACATAATCACGTAAGGCACATAAGCACAAAAGAGCACATAAGACACAGAATCACAGAAACACTTAAGCACAAGAGGTAGTCAGAATACAGAAACCTATCATTCAAAGTGTGCTAGTGTTCGGGTATAGCGATTGCGTATAGCATAGCGTATAACATAGCATAAAGTCGTCCATGATTTAGCGATTTGTCAGCGTTTTGAGGTAGAAGTGCAGTGCGAGTTGTGTGTGTCGATCAAAGCAAACGTCGAAAATCGAATAAATCATCAGAAATCAAAACATATAAATAGAAAAATACACACATAAATACATAAAAATCGACAAATATCAGATTCAGCGGTTGCGGGCTCAGAATCTAAACACGCAAAAATCGAGAATATGTTGTCTCAGGCTGATAGACATTGACTAACCAAAGTGGTTCAACTATTCACAAAGACTATCTGAGTATACTTTGACCTTCGGGACTGTGCTCTTGCCTTGATTCTGGGCGAATGGCACGCATCTCTTCGGTTTTATCGTAACTTCAAGTAGTTGGAGTCCGTCGAGACTTTGGTGAGAGTTTTGTAAAACCAAGTAAAGGTCGGAACAAGTCGCCAAGGTTCGGGTTTCACCCCTGACTTAACAACTTCGTTCCTGTTTTGAAAAAATAAAAGAGAATTATGCGTCAAAGTATGGATTTCACTCCTGATTCAACGCAAATTCTGATGTTTATACATGAAAATGCGAGGCGAACAAGCAATTTGGTCGAGAGTTTGCGGTTTTCACACCTAATCTCAGCCCAATCGCTCGTCCATTCTTTGAAAACTGAAGTGCAGTGATAGTGTAGCGTAGGCGAGAATAGCGAGAAATACTAAGTAAGCTCGTACATATTCCCTACTGGACATGCACAAGTCGGTCTGTTGGTTCCTAACTATAGACTAGGTCATTTCTAAGACATCGACCCAGACTAGGTCGAGTCTTGCCTAATTCCCTATAGCTATGGCTCTGATACCAATCTGTCACACCCCAACCGATGGCGGAAACATCAGGGCGTGGCACTGAGTGAAACAGATTATCCAAAAGTTTCCATAACAACTAAAATTACCAATTAATTAAACAACATGTCCCATACCATGTATCAAAAGATAACATAATCATTATAGACAAATATAGTCAAATTGTTCTGTTCCGACAACTCAGATTCCAAATACAGACATTTGTTTATTGGTTTCTAGACCTGCCTAGCCTCGATTTCATCACACAGCAAGCTAAGCAAATAAGCATCCTAAGCACCTGTCACATACGTTAAAGTAAAAGTCAATACACATAGTGTAAAGGTGAGCATACAAGTTTAATAGATATAATAGAGTTCGAAATCGTTACGCATAACCAGCACGTACAGAGTGTAAAATGAGGCATGTTAGTTATCGACATGAACCTATCAATACCAATGACTGTGAGTTGACTGCCCAAAGCAGTTCGTATTACATGATCACCCCTGTGACCCATGTAATTAATTGTCCTTATCAACCCCTGAGTGAACAGGTGCTGAGTCCAAACAAATAGTACTACCGTTGCTAAGGCAGGTAGACAACATTCCATATGTAAACATAACAAACAAGCATTCATTAACTCACGTATAACATGTGGTAACGGTTAGCGTTAAAGTATTGAGTAGTGTGTTCGATGTGATTTAGTAATAGTAACGTATGTAACGCCCAAAAGTGCGTAAAGCAAAAAGGGATCGAGTATACTCACAGTGATTGATGGATTGAATGGAGCGCTAGAGAGTAGGGTTAGCCTGAACAGATTGATTGAATAACGATAAGCGATGCGTAAAACGAAGCAAGTGTCAGTGGTTCGAACAACAGTTCGATGGATGGTAGTCCGATCGGACAGCTGGTCGTTTGAGTGACAGTCCGCTCGGATGGTCATCCGATCGGGTGGCCTTTCGAGTGGATTGTTACTTCCTTTGGAAAGGATGTGTTTGTGTATGATGGCTTGACTTTTGAAGTTTTCTTTGTAGCATTTTGAAAACATAGAAGTATCTCTACCTTTCAGGCCGATCGGTCGAACGACCGTTCGATCGGGCGACAGTCCGATAGGTTGGCACTTTCGCGAAAACAAGTTCACTGCAGGTTGTCACTCAATCGGACGGTTGTTCGATCGGGTGGCAACACATGTGCATTGAACATGTTGAAGATTTATTTAAGTGTTGAAGTCAAAACGTTACACAGTCAAGCGACAATCCATTCGGACAGTCGTCCGATCGGACAGGAGTTCGTTCCACGTCCACAACTTCAAATGTTTGAAATAAATGTCAAGTGTGGGGACCAAGGTGTAAGCCGATCGGGTGGCAACCCGATCGTGTGACAGTCCGATCGGACAGCAGTCCGATCGGTCGACACCCCTTTCTGGTCGACCTGATCGTCTTCTTCCTTAGTTGTTCTGGTAGTTTGTTGTTTTATCGAGATGATTTGATAACGTGTTAGACAACGGAAACCTCGTCACGATTTAGTAACCTGGTCGGACAGGAATCACACAATTCCGGTCGGTTAACTGTTCGAGATGGTGTTCCATGTTAAACCGGAAATAGGTAATCTCGTGGATAGTATCCGGATCTTGAACCAACGCATCAACAAGAAGGAGTAGAAGGTTAGAACAAGCTCTGATTCTATCGGTTTTGAAGCATTGAGTGTAAAAGAATTGAAAGAAAGTTAGAAACCTTCTTTCAATCCTTTTTTTCCACCTTGAATATGTTTAGATCTATGAAGATCTTTGTTTATTCGTGTGGAAATCGTTCAGATCTAAGTTGTTCTTGGTGGATTGAAGCCAAAGCATTTTGTTCATAAGAACACCATGATGACATCATCATAGAACACCTCAAATCTAGTGATTTCACGGTTAAAAGTTTAATATTCAAAAGATAAAAAGGTGTAGGAGTGCGTGTAGATTAAGGAAGTACAAGATTTAGGACGAGATCTTACCGGAATCATGAGAAATCGAAGGAAAAGTGGGGAAGATGAGCTGGTCGGATGAGAGTTGCCAAAAGTGGAAAGTTTGATGTGGACAAGGGGTATTTATAGGATTTCCCAAAAAGGAAAGGGGAGGAGAGGGGCTGGTCGATCGGTTGGCAGCCTGATCGAATAGCTGGTCGATCGAGCAGCAGCTCGATCGAACAACTGGTCTTTCGGCTGGTCACCTGGTCGATTGGCCACTTGATTCGAGTGTTCGGTGCGGCGAGTTTTGCCGTTTCGTTTGCGATTACGAGCGTTGCGATGCGATAGAATTTCCTAGTCAAATTACTTTTAATCCCAACTATATATCAACATACAAGCATCCTCATTTCATATTCATTTAGCGTTTGCGATTCGATTCGATTGCGATTGAGTTTCGATTGCGTTTCGATTGATCACCACAACATAAACACAAATAAACATGCACAAGTAACACATAAGGAACACACATACATAAAACAATATCCAGAACTCGTAATTCGAGTTGCGAGTGCGATTGAGGTAGCGATAAAGCGATTAAACATGCGATAAATATCGAATAAACCTCGATAATTAATAAGTACTCCACATAATACAACTAACGTAAGGCATAAAATAGACTATCTACAGTCAAAGAAGTCAAAACAGGAATTGAGCAAGGAGTGACAGATCGCAATTACCAATCTTTTCTTCCTTTGACTTCAATCTTGACTTTGACTTTGACTTTCAAAACACGGGGTCACCGATTATCTCTGAATACCCTGATGTATTCCCTGAACAACTACCTGGTTTACCCCCAGATAGACAAGTGGAGTTCAGAATCAACATTATTCCTGGAGTTGCACCAATTGCAAGAGCACCTTATCGTTTGGCTCCAACTGAGATGAAAGAGTTAAGGACTCAGTTGGATGATTTATTGGCAAAGGGTTTTATTCGACCTAGCTCGTCACCTTGGGGAGCACCAATCCTCTTTGTGAAAACGAAGGATGGCTCGATGTGTCTATGCATCGATTATCATGAATTAAACAAGGTTACAATTAAGAACAAGTATCCGTTACCCGGGATTGACGATCTATTCGATCAGCTTCAAGGAGCAAGTTACTTCTCCAAGATTGATTTAAGGTCAGGTTACCATCAACTGAAGGTCAGAGATGAAGATGTGCATAAGACTGGATTCAGAACTCGATATGGACACTACGAGTTCTTGGTGATGCCTTTCGGGCTCACTAATACACCAGCAGCATTCATGGATCTCATGAATCGCGTTTGCAAGCCATACTTGGACAAGTTTGTCTTTGTCTTTATTGATGATATTCTCATCTACTCGAAGAATCAAGCCGATAATGAAAGACATCTTCGGTGTATCCTTAAACTTCTTCAGCATGAGAAACTCTACGCCAAATTTTCAAAATGTGAGTTTTGGCTTCATGAAGTCCAATTTCTTGGACATGTGGTGAGTAAGCGTGGTATCCAAGTGGCTCCCGCTAAGATTGAAGTGATTATGAATTGGCAAGAGCCTAAGACTCCCACAGAGATGCGTAGCTTTTTGGGTCTAGCAGGATATTATCGACATTTCATTGAGAACTTTTCAAGAATTGCTGCACCTCTAACTTCATTGACACGTAAGAATATAAAATTCGATTGGGGTCCCAAGCAAAAAGAATCCTTTGAGATTCTTAAACAGAAATTAAGCAATGCACCTGTACTAACGTTACCAGAAGGTGTTGAAGAATTTGTGGTTTATTGCGACGCATCGCACACAGGCATAGGATGTGTGCTTATGCAGAAAGGCAAGGTTATTGCCTATGCTTCCCGTCAATTAAAAGTGCACGAGAAGAATTACACCACCCATGATTTGGAGTTGGGTGCCGTTGTATTTGCACTAAAGCTTTGGAGGCAATACCTTTATGGGACTAAGTGTATAATCTATTCTGATCATAAAAGCCTTCAACACCTGTTTAACCAAAAGGATCTTAACATGAGACAGCGCCGATGGATGGAAACACTGAATGATTATGACTGTTAAATCCGATATCATCCAGGCAAAGCGAATGTAGTCGCCGACGCCTTGAGCAGGAAGGAAAGGGTTAAGCCTATTAGAATCAGCGCCAAAAGAATTGAATTAAAGAACCGTTTGAATGAAAGGTTGTTAGCCGCTCAAAAGGAAGCCGTATTAGAAGCTAACTATCCAAATGAGAAGTTGGGCATAACTGCTGAACAGTTATCGTATGAAAAGGATGGAATCCTAAGATTAAATGGACGAATATGGGGTTCCAATTTATGGAGGACTTCGAGACGTGATTCTTCAAGAAGCTCATAGCTCAAAATACTCTGTTCATCCTGGCAGTGATAAGATATACCAGGATTTAAAGGCAAATTATTGGTGGATAGGTTTGAAGAAATCTATAGCCACTTATGTGGCTAAATATCTGACGTGTGCACAGGTTAAAGCCGAACACCAGAAATCTATAGCCACTTGGAAGTGGGAAATGGTAACCATGGATTTCATTACAAAGTTACCAAAGACAAAGCGAGGAAATAATACTATTTGGGTTATAGTCAATAGGTTGACTAAGTCAGCCCACTTCTTGCCGATTAAAGAAACCCACAGCTCTGACAAGCTAGCTCAGCTGTACGTTGATGAGATTGTATCTCTTCACGGAGTGCCAGTATCTCTTATCTCGGATAGGGATACAAGATACACATCGCATTTTTGGAAAAGATTTCAGCAATCTTTAGGCACTCGATTAAATTTCAGCACTGCATATCATCCTCAAACGGATGGACAAAGGGAGAGTACGATTCAAACGCTTGAGGATATGCTAAGAGCTTGTGTTATTGATTTAGGAGGAAGTTGGGATGATCATCTTTCGTTGATTGAATTTTCATACAATAATAGCTATCATTCGAGTATTCAAGTCGCACCTTTTGAAGCTTTGTACGGAAGAAAGTGTAGGACGCCAGTTTGTTGGGCGGAAGTTGGAGATGTCCAACTATCAGGACCCAATATAGTCCTGGAGATGACAGATAAGATTGTTCAGATCCGTGATCATCTCAAAGCTGCCAGGGATAGGCAGAAAAGTTACGCGGATAAAAGGCGTAAACCTCAAAAATTCGAGGTAGGTGACAAAGTGTTACTTAAGGTATCACCCTGGAAGGGGGTGATGCATTTTGGCAAAAAGGGCAAGCTAAGCCCTAGATACATAGGACCATTCGAGATCATCGAATGTGTCAGAACTGTGGCTTACAAGTTAAATCTGCCAGAAGAGCTCAGTGGAATACTTAATGTGTTCCACATCTGCAACCTAAAGAAATGTCTAGCCGATGAGTCGCTAGCAATGTCACACAAGGACGTGCAAATTGATGAAAGCTTGAAGTTCATTGAAAAACCTTTGTCAATCGAGGATCGACAGGTTAAGAAACTTCAAAAGAAGCATGTGCCGATTGTGAAGATAAAATGGGATGCCCGTAGAGGCCCCGAATACGCTTGGGAGGTTGAATCCACAATGAAAAAAAGTACCCTCATTTTGTTAGTGCTTTTATGTCTATCGCCTTCGTCAATCCGAGCCGTAGCGAGAATCAGAAGAAAACAAGTCTTTATATTGTAATATCTAGTTAAATAACAAGGTGGCATTTTGGTAATTAATGAGAAGTCTCATTAATTCCAAGGGCTATAAATAGATTCTTATGTCATAGATTAGGAACTTTTGGCTCATTTGTCATTTGGAGCTTTCTAGATCTAGAAAGAGAATCTAGAGAGAGAAAGTGATTCGAGGTGCTGTACTTTATCAAATCTTATATAGAATCACGTTTATATTACGTCACGTGTGTTAGGTTAAGTTCGTGTATGGTTTCCGCACGTCACACGTTCGTTTCGCAATCGTTTCGGAGTCAAAACCGGTCCTACAAGTGGTATCAGAGCAGGAACTCGATTGCACGGATCTATCGCACGATTACGCACAGAAAATCATCAGATTCAGATTCGAATTCGTCCAGATTTGATATATTTTTCATCTTTCTCATTCTTCTTCACGTTTCTTTTAAATTGAACGAGATTTTCTGGTTAAAATTGTTTGATTTTGAAGTATATCATGCGTAACAATGTTTTAAATAATCTGTGAAAGTATTAGATCTTAAAACAGATTAAAAATCATTCAATTTGATAAAAAATTAACCAGTTCATTTGTAGTTTGTTTCATATCATACGAACAGAATTTCAAACTCAGATCTACAGCAATTCAGTGGACGTTTTTGAACGATTTATACATCATTGTGATCGGAATTCAGAGAAGAACATTACTACGGTTTCAATTTCATCAAAAATCGGAGTTTAAATGCATCAGAACCCTGGTTCGTATGTAGTTTGTTCGACAGTTCGTTTGGAAAAGGTTGCTAGTTCGTTTGAATTTGTTAACCAGGTCATACGGAGTGACCAGTTTGTATAAAAAAAGGGTCAGTTCACGTGGTATTATCAGTTCACTTCGCTTCAAAATCCAGTTCGCATAAGAGTCAGTTCGTCTGAAGCTCAGTTCATGTGAAGAAGTTCGTTTGAGTGCAGTTCGTTTGAATTAAACTCTGTCCGTTTAAAGGTTTAGTCCGTCTGAAAGGTCATACGTAGTGATCAGGTTCAGTCCGTCTGAACAGGTCAATCCGTTTGAAAGGTTCAGTCCGTCTGAAAAGGTCAATTCGTTTGAAGAACTTTAGTTCGTCTGAACTTACCTCGTTTGAACCTTAGGTCGTGTGAAGTGTTTCGTTTGAAAGATTAGTTGATTTCACGTGAGTCATATCGTTTGAAAGAGTCTGTCTCAGCAGTTCATGTGTTTGACGGCCATAATCAAATGAAGGTCCAATCAGATTGATTTAAATATCACTGTTGTCGAGGTTCATTAATTCGAGATTGTTGGTCTTATTAGTCAACAGACTATCATCTTGGTCCATGTGAAACAATTAATATCATCGACCCATTTATGCTGAGTATTATAGTTGTCGGCCACGAGAATTTAAAAGGCAGCCCATGGAAATCTTTGTTAATTGCTTGTGTTTCTCGGTCCAATCAGAATAACTTGTATCATCGGTCCAATAGCTTTTGTGTTTTGTCAGCCCACAATTTTCTTGGTCCAATAGTTTTTGTGTTTTGACAGTTGGCATGTGATCATAAATGAATTAAAATTGGCAGGTCCAATCACAAAAGTATAGACGGTGTGCATGTGAAGAGTTTTTGTCGAATTCTTCAATAATGTTTGTCAAACATTCAGAATTAAAGGTCCAATAGAATTGAAGAATTTGCATGTGGTGAATTAATGTTGACTGTTTGAAGCTTATAGTCTCGTGACTTTGGTTTAAGTGGGTTTTGGCTGCATGTAATCCACCATAATTCTCGGCCCATTTGATTCATTATTGACGACTAGTTAATCGGTTTACAATATTCTCTTCAATTGTCACTCGGCCCATTGACAGATTTCTAGGCCCATTTGGAGGATATTTAGTTCATCAGTTTGAAGATTCTTTCGGCCCAAACCATTCTAAACCCATATTATTTTGCACATCCGAACAACATTGGAATGAATCTGCAAATCTTCGACACGAGTCTTAGATTGATTTCATCAATACACACTTTTACATATTCAGTTCGTTTTTTAAACTGATCGTTTGTTTGTTTGTTTGTATTCAGGTGATTCAAGTGGTTCAAGGTAATTTAAGAAGTTCAAACCATGGCTGAAGAATTTTACAACACGTTCTACAACGCGTTTACATCAGAGACTTCCGAAACCTCAATTGTTACTCCAAAAGCTATAACTAAAGCGATCAATGAAAATACCAAACATGATAATTTCTACGGAACAAATTCAAAACCACCAACACTTGAAAGCATTGAAGATTACACTTGGTGGAAAGAGCGGTTCATCGGCTGGGCAAAAGCCTACGCACATGAAAGCTGGTTCTGTTTGGAGTTTGGTTATAGTAGGCCAGTCAATGATAAAGGAGAAGAACTCCCACTCAAAAGCTTACCCAAAGAAGAAAAATCTGAATTCGCAGCTGAACAAAGAATGATTGCTTTAATTCAATCATCAATTAGACATGATTTGTTTGCTTTACTACAACATGATGGGTCATCAAAATCTATCTGGGAAGCTTTACGGATTAAAGCTGAGGGGGGTAAACAAATTAAGAAAAACAAAATTTCATTATTAAAAAAGGAATTTGATTTGTTTGATAGTTTGAAAGGAGAGACTGTGAGACAGATGATAGAGAGATTTGGTCATTTGAAAATTGAACTTGATCATTTTGGAATTGTTAAAACTCGAGAAGAAATCATCGATAAAATCATAGAAGCATTACCACGAGCTTATCAGTGGCAAACGTTTGTATTCATACTGAAAAATGATGCTTTATATGATACAATTTCTCTTGATGTCTTGATAGAAAAAATTGAAAGTCATGAGCTTGAGCTACAAAAGCAAAACAAGATGAGCAGTTCTTCATATCAACAGAATGTGGGTCTTTATTATAAAGGTGTAATACCTTCATCAAGCTCATCAAAAACAACATTTAGTGAATCACCAAAAACAACATTTAGTGGTGTGAAGACAAAAGAACCTGAGACAAGGTCATCAAGCTACAATCCGGGATATCATTCGTCTTCATCAAAAGCAAGTGCTGAAGAATCTGAAGAAGTTCTCTGCAACGTTGCTCTCAAATTGAAGAACTCTCCGTCTATGAGCATCACTGAAGCCAAGCAACAAATGAGTTTCCTTGCATCTATTCTGGAATCATATGAAGGTCTAGTAGCTGGCAAAATTGGAAATTCTGAATTAACCAAAGAAGACTATGACCAGATTGATCCGGAAGAGATGGAACTTATTGATATCCGCTGGTGTTTGGCTAGTTGCATCCGCTCAGAGATATATGGAGATTACTGGAAAGCAGTCTATCAGTGGTCCATCAACTAAGCTGGGTTTTGATAAATCCAAAGTGACCTGTTTCAAATGCAAGCAAAGAGGTCATTTCAAGAGAGAATGTTATAATTCTGCAGTCGATGGAAATGAAAATCCTTTCAATGATGATTATTACCGAAAAGCGATTTACCACCGAAGCAAAGAAGAGCCGAAAATGATTGAAAACAAGAAGAAAGCCTTACTTATACATCAAGATGATGAAAAAGTGGCAGAAGGTTTCAGTTGGGACAAATACATTCCATCTGATTCAGGATTGGGTGTTGAAATCAAGAAAAGAAATGAAGAGGATTATATTGATGAAACAGTTACAGCTCATGGCAGAAAAATATCACAAGGCAAACATTATGCTTTTGTTGCTGAAATCAAAGAGAAAACCAGAGAGGAGATTCTGAGTGAGAAAACATACCGAGAAAGAAACATTGCTTGGAACAGAATGGATGAAATGCAAGAAGAGTATAAGAGTGCTGTAGTCAACAAGAGATGGGACAAGAAGCGAGAATGCTATGTCAACAGAAATGGTGAACCTGTTGTTCCCAAGAAAGACATAATTTTTGAAGATGTTCTTTTGGAAATTCCTCGATCCGTTGAGTACTATACAAATATTGGGAAAGACAAAACATATGTAAAAAGATTTGAAAAACACCTTAGAGATGTTATGATTTCAAGTTTGAGGAAGAGGGATGAAGAAAGAATGAAGAAGAGTGTTGATGAGATGGTGAACGATTTGAAGAAAGTCGTTGAAGAAGTGAAAGTTGTTGAAAATGAGAAGATTGCTGAGGAAGAGAAGGTAGAAGAAAAAGTTGTTGAAAAAGAAGTTGTTACTGAAGAACAGCATGTTGAAGAAGCTGAGGAGAATCTAGAAAGTTTGGAAGAAGTGAAGAGTGATGATGGTGCTGGTGATGAGAAAAAGACAGATGCTGATCAAACAGAAGTTACAGCAAACATCGAGGTGTCAATCACTAAGGTAAATTCTGATTCTGAAGTCTTAAATGAAACTGTTGAACAGTGCAAGAAATGCATGGAAACGTGCAGTGCTTGTACTGAGAAAGACGAAAAGTTCAGAACAAGAGATCTTGAATTCACCAAAATCGAAGAAGTTTTCAAAAATAAATACAAAGAAATGTTAGAAAATGAAAAAGTTTTAAAAGAAAATGATGAAAAACTTTTAGAAAAATGTAAAAAATTAGAAAAAGAAAATGAAAGTTTGAAAGAAAAAGTTTTAAAAATAACGGAAGAATACAAAAGGAAAATGTTTGTCAAGAAATGAAAAAAGAATATGATTCAATAAAATTGGCTTATCATATTACAAAAGAGTCATATGAAAAGGTGAAAAGTGAAATGAAATTTGTTCAATCAAGATTGAATTACTGTTCTGAAACAACTAAGGAGTATAAGCGAAATTATGAAATAAAGCAACAAGTTGTTAATTCTTACATTGAGGATGTTGCTAAACTTAAGCGTCAGATTGCTGATTTAGAACAGGATAACAACAAGTTAAAAAGTTATCACGCGTCGTCATATGTGCTTGAAAGAATTTTCAACATAAAACCGGATGGAAAAGATTCTGAGCAAAACAAGAAAGGTATTGGCTCAGAGTTTCATCAAGTTCCACCACCGGAAAAGTTTGCATTTTATGATGATGAAAAGGTCAAAAAAGCTTTCAACATGGTAGATCAATTGCCAGATAACATTGACATAACCTATTCCAAATCTGATGATTCTAGTGATTCAGATGTGGTAGGTAAAGTCGTTGAAAGTGTGTTGAAAGAAGAGTCAGTTGTAACAGGTAAATCTGAATCACAGGATGAAAATGAAGGTAATTTTCATGATGGATATCTAAAAAACTCAAAATCCGAGAAAATTTTGAATGATGATTCAAAAGGATTGGTTTATACCATGATTGGATCAGACAAATTATTCTTAGATGTTGTATTCCCGATTCAGAATGTGATTTCAGAAAAGGTTGATAAAGTTTTCAAAATAGTTGAGATTGAGAAATCTAAAATTCCAAAGTTTGCTGGAAAAGGTCACAAAACTTTTTATAACAAACCGGGTTACAAAAAGAAAAACATGAAGGCTGGTTTGGGTTATAAAAAGAAACAAAGTCGAAATAAAAATGAACCGCCAAGTTTTCAGACAAAGATGAATTTTGTTCATGGAACAAGTTCCGAAGAAGAGAAAGAACTCAAATTTAGACGTCAGTCTAATGACGAGTTCTATGCTCAAAAGAAAAAGCAACAACAACAGGTCAAAGATGTGTCCAAGAGAACATGTTTTAAGTGTGATCAAATAGGACATCTTGCACGAAAGTGTCCAAATCTGAAACCTTTTGATGTTGACAAAAAGAAGTATGATAATGTTAAGAAACAAAAATCTGAGAATGTGAAACAAAGGTCGACCAGATTTGATTCAAAACAAACTTGGAGGTATAACACAAACAAGTTTGTTTCGAACCAAACTTTGAAATCAAACCCGAATAGGTTCGATTCAAGACAGACCTGGAATTCTCACACACCCATATTCAGAACAACTCAAAGTTGGAAAACATCAGTTGATATGACAAAACCGAATGAGTTTTGGAAACCAAAAGTTGTTATTCAAAATCAAAATGTTCAAAAAGATTCAAATTTTTACAAAAGAGGTACTCCGAAAGGTCAAAAATGGAGTGTTAAGAAACAAGTGAATTTGGTAAAAGATGAGGAAATTGAAGTCAAAGTTGAAAAAGTCTTTGATGAGAAAGATTTTCCGAAACTGCATGATACATATTGTGTTGAAATGCCTAAGGTCCAACAGACCTGGGCTAAATTGTTCAAGTAATTGAGTAGTTGAATGTGCAGGTGCTCAATAAAACCGAAGATTATGAGATTGGAAGTTGGAGCAGCCTGGCACAACGGGAAGAGGAGGCTGCTGAACCCTGGTTTGGTTGAACAGGGAGTTTGTTTGCTTTCTGTATATAAATAAACAATATTTCAAAAACTCTAAAAATTGAAAAATTTTGAAAAACAAAAATATGTTGATTGAATATGCCGAAACCCTCACGGCTGAACAAACATGATTAATTTCACAAGATTGAAAAACGGTTTTCAAACTGTAAAAATCAATGTGTTGTAAATCATGGGGGTACGTTATATTTTCTGCAAATCAGTGCATGAGAAGCAGAAAATGGATGGCGAGACAAAGCTATCGGTGTTGGTTGTCAAATTTTCTTTAAATGATTTTGCATTTTAGGGGGAGTAATATTGTTAGAAAATACAAAAACATTTGAAAATTTTGAAAAAGCCAAAAACATGATAAAATTGAAAATTGAGTTTTTGTGTAAAAAGAGAAAATGATAGTACATCAGTAGACAATTACAGTATGCTAAAGAAATGTAATGATTTTATAGCGTTAAACAGTCTCACTGATGATATGCCGATAGGTTTTTATACATTTAGTAAACTTTTTCGGGATATAAACCTAAATTCAAACTTGCTTATTTCGTGGGGAACACTACTTGGATATATAGGTAACCCCTGAAATCTCGTTTGAAGGACCCCTCTTACTGAGATACTAGGTCTTTATGCTTAGTGATATATGGGGTATTATCCCGGGACTTCTGATTTTACGGAAGCAATGGCCTAGTCCCCGGAGAATACTTTCTGCTTGCTTGAAATATAGCGCTACCCTCAGCAAAAATGATGAAACAATAAAATTGATAATCATTGCTGTTGTAAAAAAGATCATTTGAAGGGGACACACCAAAAGTCGAGCCGTCATCTCTCTGCTGAACGAAAGTTCTGACCTGAGCTCTCACGGTTCTTCGTAATTTATAACCCCTTACAGATATCATCTAGGTATACTCACCTGTAAGACTGAATATTGGGATCTGGATACGGGAGTATATTCAAGAGGTGGGACACATGAATGAGTGTAAGTTCTTAATACATCTAATTCGTATCCTGAATCAGTTGAAGTTTGTGTGAAAATTTAAGTGGATCAGTATATCGACAATCTAAGTGAATTGTTTAATTCTTAATGTGTAACTAAGCTCAACGGTACTTGTGACTTGTCAAAACTGATATGATCCTCTAACGCGAACTCAAACAAAAATATTGTCTGTAAATATGCTTGTAAATATTTCTTTATTGCTTTATGTTTCAGAAAATACAAAAAGATTTTGATTTTTGCTTTAGTTTCGACAACCGATGTCTGAATACTGAGTTTCAAAATTTAAGTATGCTGATTGTGTTTCTGAAAATAAAACAAGTTCATTAATTTGAAACTTGAGTTTTTAAATTCAAAAATCAAAAACAGTTTGTGATATCTCCAAGGTCATTAAGTTGGACTTGGATGATTAACCGTGAAGGATTTGGATTCTTAGATTGTTAAATTCTGTAAAAAAAGTCAGTTTTTGATGTTGGATTCTTAAATACTGCCAAATCAATGAAGATTGTTGATAGGGGGAGTGAATCAAGTATTCCTGGATATATTCATATTATTATATCTTAAAGCCAGGATCTTGATTTAGAAAGTTTAATAGAGCCAGATTACAATTCCTGGATAGTCGAATGTTCAAAACATTGTTACTTATAAACGTTTGAGAATTGCAGATGTTGTTCCAGACTACGATCTCGACAGCTAAATCTAAGGGGGAGTCTGAAGACGAGCTTAACACAAGAGGAAGCGTGGATTCAAGGAGCCATGTAACTATTCCTGAAGAGCTTGTATACGGAAAGCAAGGTGTCGATCCCAAAGCACGGAAGCTTGACGAAAGGGGGAGCCTGATGAAGAAAAGAGTCTACAGAAAGGGGGAGCTGAAGCTGAAGACAGATCCACGGGGGATTCTGTTCAATCAAGAGGGAGTTTACGTTGATGAAAACGTGTTAAAGCTTCAAAAAGACTCAAAGAGAGAGAGAGAAAGACAAGACGCTACGAGATTGACTGCGGCAATATCCAAGGGGGAGTCTGTTAGTGGTTTTATGTCTATCGCCTTCGTCAATCCGAGCCGTAGCGAGAATCAGAAGAAAACAAGTCTTTATATTGTAATATCTAGTTCAATAACAAGGTGGCATTTTGGTAATTAATGAGAAGTCTCATTAATTCCAAGGGCTATAAATAGATTCTTATGCCATAGATTAGGAACTTTTGGCTCATTTGTCATTTGGAGCTTTCTAGATCTAGAAAGAGAATCTAGAGAGAGAAAGTGATTCGAGGTGCTGTACTTTATCAAATCTTATATAGAATCACGTTTATATTACGTCACGTGTGTTAGGTTAAGTTCGTGTACGGTTTCCGCACGTCACACGTTCGTTTCGCAATCGTTTCGGAGTCAAAACCGGTCCTACACATTTATTTCCATAAATCTCGAGGTCGAGATTTCTTTTAAGGGGGTGAGGATGTAACACCTCGTAAAATCATGACCAATATAATAAAGACACGTGTCATGGACTTTAAACGTGTAATGGATTGATCTTGAGGGACTAAAGTTGTCAAACAATGTAAATATGTAAGTAAAAGGGATCCAAAATGTCAACATGCCATTCTTGTGCCTCTGATTGAACTCATACGACGTCCGTATTCTTTAACGAATAAATTATCGAACATAGAAGGTCGTTTGTGTTTAAAATAAGGATCTTACGAAACATAGGGGTTAAAAGTGTTAACATGTTAAAAGATACATCTGAGTGACCTTTTAACGATCCCAAAAACATTGTAATAATAGTATATTTCGCTCTCAAGAATATCGGATATTAATTTTGTGGAGTTTCGACGAAAACAAGACTTTTCAGGTGATCGTACAACTAACCGGGAGCTTAACGGAGTTAGTTCATGACCCAAGGCCCTTAATAGTTAACTATGGGGGTCAAAAGTGCAATAAATGGAAGTTATTTAAATTAAAATTGGACCAGGGACTAAAATTGCAAAGTTGTCAAACTGTTTACCGGAATCTCCCCTTTACGCGGGCCGCGTAAACCATAGGTTAACTCTTACGCGGGCCGCGTAAGAGTGCCAGATGCAGAAAAACTTGGACAACTGCAAGTTCAGCCAGTTCCACCGCCTTTGCATGCCCCAAATCGATACTAGGGAATGTGCCAATGGTTTTTCATGCACTAGGGACACCTGGAGTCATTAGGGATCAATATAGGGGCATGTGGAGTGATCTTGTGAAGTGGATTTTGCTATATAAGGCTTTTGTTTTTCTTTGATCATTTGCACATTCTCAAGATTTATTCTCAACTCTTTCTCTGGAGCTTCCTGGAGTTCAAGAGAGCTTTCTTCTGTTCTAATCTCGTGCTAAGTACCCCTAGTAAGTGTTCTTAGCTCCCTAAGTTCAAGTTTTATTAGTTTAATGACAAAAAATTAAAGCCATCGTAATTAAGCTTTGACTTAGTGATTAATCACTAATGGTCCAGCCATTTCTCAAATTGAGAGTGGCTATGAGTGGGTAATTATGTAGGTAATAAACCCTTAAAAGGGCACCTACTGATTCTCACTCTAACTTGGTCAAATGTCGGGTCAAACTTATTAATAAAAAGTCAACAGAATCTATTTTTGCAAATAAATTCATAACTAGCAATGCAGAGGTTATGGAACATATTTAAATACCAAAATAACTTGGTAAATAATATAAAAACATGTTTAGGCATGTTCAACCCGACAATTCTGAGTTTGGGCTCGGTTCGGAACCGAAAGTCGCAAAAGTAGACTTTTGCTTTAACTTTCAGTTCTGACCCGATTTAGCTTGTTTTAGATATGCCTTAAGGTTCCTTTAGGACCATATTATATGTTAGTAAAACCCTCTGAGATTATGCTACATGGTTCCTTAATAATCCGATTCATTTGCATGTTTCCGTTAAATGCTTAAATATTGACCATAATGCCCTTTTTACATTAAAACGAGATTTTTGAAAATGTGAGAGGACAAAAACCTTTATTACTAATTTATAAGTATGTCCTAAAAATTTGACATCATTTTGTGGTCTAAATTAGGAGTTATGCTCAATATCGCAAATGAAGGCCTTTTTATTAATTAAACGACATTTTCGACATAAACCCTATTTAAACCCAAATTTTGACACCAAACCTTTTACCCACTGATGTAATATAATATTTAGGGATTTTTGGAAATTTTTATTTAATTTTAAACTGATCATAACATAGAGTTCTTGCATAGGCTCGGTAATTGACGATAATGCCCTTTTCGCTAATAAAATGAGTTTTACACATCCTTTACATATCAAACCTTTTTCTACTGATTTTATATAATAAATAAGTTATTTTAAACTGTAAAGGCTGGTCAAAATCTGTCACACCCCGAATTCCACGTGTCACCGGTGGGCCCGGTGGGGAGTATCGTGACGTGGTTGGCAACATAATAGTCAAACAACATCATATTTAAATGCACAGCGGAAGCAAATGAAAGATATATTTCAACTAAATATAACTGTAATATCATGTATCACAAACAGTTGAAAGAATCCACTGAAGGATCAAAAATAAATAGGAAACAGTGGTTCAACAGACGGTAGGCATCTTAAGCTTGCGAGACTCTTTATTGATGCTAAGGAGAAATCCAGCCTATTACGAGTAGTACCTGCATTTAATCTTTTTGGGAAAATACGTCAGTTTACACTGGTAAATACAATTAACCGACTCATTTTAAAAATGGTTAAAAATTGATTTGGATGCACGTGGCATAAACATTTTATAACTTGGGATAATTATTTAAATTTATAAACTTGTAAAAGGATTACATGTTCCTTATGCGTTGAGTAGCCCGGATCGTGCCGGGTTAAAGATCAATAGACACACCACATTATTCATTTATGCACTGACGGGTGTACACCTACACCCCGCGCTTAGGTCGTGGCCATTTCGTAAAATGATGCCAAGGATATCTGGGACATGGTCATTAACCCCCCAAAGGTGTTAAGCAAACAAAACATATTTAAACGGGTCATCTCGATAATACTTAACCACTAATCGGTTAAGGTCGATTGCCCGACCAAGCGGTATTTTATATACCGTACCCCAAGCCCGTATAAGGGAAAATAAGTTAAAAGTATTTACCTTTGCAAGTATAATTCACAAACAGCAAATGCAAGTAGCTTTTACTGGTCCTCCTATTCTGGAACGAAGGTTTATAATAACCTATTAGAATCCTAACGGGTCTTTAATTAAGCCTAAACTTAGACCGGTTAGTTTTATAGATACGGTTCGTACGCACGATTAAGCGAAGACCGGAATAGAATGTGATTTAGACCCGACAATTTTGAAGACTTGCCTTATATGGGTAATCTAAGCACATTCTGAATTTTGAGATAAAACCGATAAGGTTTGACCCGTTTCGGCTAATTTATGCAAACTAGTTACATAAACTAAACCGAATGCGCAAGAGGCGTAACGGGTAATTATGAGAGCCATATACAGGTTTCCTAAGTTAATATGCCTCAAATATGTTGTGACATCAGTAAGATATCTTTTATTATGCCCGAAACGAATTTAAACACAAACTATGACCCGTAGGGGTAGTTTGGTCAATTATAAGGTTATAAAAGAGTTTAATTATTATCCTGAGTTACAGGTCTGATGTAATCAGCAAAAATACTTAATTTAATAAGTTATAACAGTAGGGTAGAGTATATATGTGAAATTTATCAATTACAACCAAACTATGCACCGTAGGGGCATTTTGGTAATTTCACATAAGCCGAAAAGCTCAAAACTGAAGTCTGAGTTAAACAACTTTTGCTTACTGTTAAAATATTATAATTTACCTCAAATATCAGTAGGTGTCAACCTTTGTATGTTTAAAATAGTTTTAGTACATACTGTGCGTTAAAAACGCTTAAAAAGGCGATTAGAAGCCGTTTCCGGGTTCTATATAGAAAGCTGATATTTTTATTATTCCAGAAGGCTTAAAATACTTTATTTATCATTTAAAATCAGTAGCAAATGGTTTGGGGTCAAAAAGATATGAAAAACTCATTTTATAGCCCGAAAGGGCAAAACCGACAATTACCGGGTTAAGCTTATAACTCTAAGTTATGCTCAGCCTAAAATTAATTTAAAATCTTCAAAAATCCCAAAATAATATATTACATCAGTGGGTAATAAGTTTGATATCAAAAAGTATGTTTAAATAGGCTTTACGCTAATTATGCCGTTTAATCGCTAAAGAAGCTTTCTAATTACGCTAATGAGCATAACTTTCAATCTACACCTCAAACTGATGTCAAATTTTGGGTGCAAGTTTATAAATCAGTAACTAAGGTTTTTTACTCTTTTACATTTTCAAAAAATCACGTTTTATGGTGAAAAGGGCATAATGGTCAACATATAGGTAATTAACGGAATTATGCATATTAATTGGATAGCTCATGAGCCATGGTGTATAATCACAGAGGGTTATACTAGCATGTAACCTAGTCCAAATAAAGTTTTAAGGCAATTCTAAAACATGCTTAAACGGGTCAGAACTGAAAGTCAAAGCAAAAGTCAAACTATGCGACTTTCGATTCCGAACCGGGTCTCTACTGAAAATTGTCGGGTTGAACATGTTTAGACATATTCTTACATTAATTACCAAGTTATATTAATGATCTAACAGGTTGTATGGGTTCTACATTGCTAATTATGCATAAATTGGAAAATTAGCATTCTGTTGACTTTTTAATAACAAGTTTGACCCGACATTTGACCTAGTTAGAGTGGGAATCAGAGGGTGCCCTTTTAAGGGTTTATTGCCCATATAATTACCAACTTATAACTACTTTCAATTTGACTAATCACTGGGCCATCAATGATTAATCACTAAGTCAACCGTTAATTACGACGGTTTGACTTTTAAGCTAAAACTAAGTAAAAACTCAACTAAGAAAGGTTAAGCATACTTACTGAAGTCCTATGCATGATTTGTGATCACTTGAGTCTACTTTGGAGCTCCAGAAATGATCAGAAATGCTAGGGTGAGGTGTGATCAAATGGTTGCAACCTTGTGGCCTTTTATAGTGCTTTAATCACCTAAGATCATTGACAACCAACTCTAGCAATGTTCCCTGATCACTAACACATGTCCCTAGTGTCTAGGAGTCATTTAGGGGTCGTCCAAATATGAGGAAAATCGTTTTAAGTCGGTTACAAGCGTTTAAACAGCTGCTGCCCGAATTTACTGTTGCTGTCAAAGGCTTACGGACCGTAAGGGGGACCTTTACGGTCCGTAAGGCCTTTATCAGGGGCAAAAATCTTAGCTTTTCAATGTTTCGAAAGGGCAGCTGAGTATGAATGATTTTTTGCCATGATTAACAGTATGGGGCTTCATGTTTTGGGTCTTGAACAGTTATATACCCTACCACTTTGATATGTTTCATTGAATCCTTTTGAAAGTGCCGAAAATGAAGGTTTACCGTAGAAATTTCCATAGGACCCTATCTTGTGCAATGAATTCAATTATTGTCAGCAATTACCGGATTTAAGGTATATTAGATGTTTAAGATATATATTATGGTCTTGGGATTTATAAATGAGGTCATTCAGAGGTGTAAAATTAACATGACGACACTTTTAAATCCTGTCATACATCTTTAATTATATCCGGGTTTATATCGCTTTTGTCTTACATGACACGTGTCGTTATTTCATTGAACACTAATTTTCGAGGTGTTACATCCTCACCCCTTAAAAGAAATCTCGACCTCGAGATTTACTGAAACACATAAGGGTACTTTTCTTTCATTGTGGACTCTACCTCCCACGTGTACTCGGGACTTCTACGGGTATCCCATTTTACCTTTACAATAGGTACATGCTTCCTTCGAAGCTTCTTAACCTGTCGATCCTCGATCGACACTGGTTTTTCAACAAACTTCAAGCTCTCTTCTATGTGCACATCTGTATGTGGCATAACTAGTGATTCATCAGCGAAACACTTCTTCAGATTGCAGATGTGGAATACATTATGAATACCACTGAGCTCTTCAGGTAAGTTTAACTTATAGGCAACTGATCCGACACGTTCAATAACCTCGAAAGGTCCTATGTATCTCGGGCTTAGCTTGCCTTTCTTACCAAATCGCATCACTCCCTTCCAGGGTGATACTTTAAGCAACACCTTTTCACCTACCTCAAATTTCATAGGTTTACGCTTTAAATCTGCGTAGCTTTTCTGCCTATCCCTGGAAGCTTTCAGTCGGTCACGAATCTGGACAATCTTGTCCGTCGTTTCAAAGACTATTTTCGGACCTGACAGTTGGACATCTCCAACTTCCGCCCAACAAACGGGCGTTCTACACTTTCTACCGTATAATGCCTCAAAAGGCGCAGCCTTAATGCTGGTATGGTAGCTATTGTTGTAGGAGAATTCGATCAATGGTATGTGGTTATCCCAACTACCACCTAAGTCGATCACGCATGCTCGAAGCATGTCTTCCAAAGTTTGAATAGTACGCTCACTCTGGCCGTCAGTCTGAGGATGGTTAGCCGTACTAAAATTCAAACGCGTGCCCAGAGATTGTTGAAAACTTTTCCAAAAATGCGACGTGTATCTAGTATCTCTGTCAGAGATAATAGACACAGGTGCGCCATGTAGAGCTACAATCTTATCTACGTACAGTTGGGCTAACATGTCGGAGCTATAAGTCTCCTTAATGGGTAGGAAATGTGCTGACTTAGTCAGTCTATCAACTATCACCCATATCGTGTCATTTCCTTTCCTGGTCTTGGGCAACTTGGTGATGAAATCCATTGTCACCATTTCCCACTTCCACGTGGGAAGTTCAGGCTGTTGTAGCAAACCTGACGGCTTTTGATGTTCAGCTTTTACTTGCGCACATGTCAAGCATTTAGCTACATAGGTAGCTATAGACTTTTTCAAGCCTATCCACCAAAAATTTGCCTTCAGATCCTGGTACATCTTATCAGCTCCAGGATGAACGAAGTATTTTGAACTGTGGGCTTCCTGGAGGATGACATCATGAAGTCCTCCATAAATTGGAACCCATATTCGTCCATTTAATCTTAGAATTCCGTCCTTGCCAAGTGATAACTGCTCCTCAGTTACCCCTAGCTTTTCATTAGGGTAGTTAGCTTCCAACACAGCTTCCTTCTGTGCAGCTAACAACTTTTCGTTCAAACTGTTCTTTATTTCAATGCTCTTGGCATTTATTCGGATGGGTTTCACCCTTTCCTTTCGACTCAAGGCATCGGTGACTACATTCGCCTTGCCGGGATGGTATCTGATTTCACAATCATAATCATTCAACATCTCCATCCATCGACGTTGCCTCATGTTTAAATCCTTTTGGTTAAACAGGTGCTGGAGGCTCTTGTGATCAGAATAGATCACACACTTGATTCCGTATAAATAGTGCCTCCATAGCTTCAGTGCAAATACAACGGCACCCAATTCCATGTCATGTGTGGTGTAATTCTTTTCATGCACCTTTAATTGACGTGATGCATAGGCAATAACCTTGCCTTTCTGCATAAGCACACACCCCATGCCAGTGTGTGACGCATCGCAGTACACTACGAAATCTTCAGTACCTTCAGGCAATGTTAGTACAGGAGCGTTGCTCAATTTCTGCTTCAAGATATCGAAAGATTCTTGCTGCTTGGGTCCCCAGTCGAACTTTATTTTCTTCCTAGTCAGAGAAGTTAGGGGTGCAGCAATCCTTGAAATTTTTTTGATAAATCGCCTATAGTATCCTGCCAATCCCAAGAAACTGCGAATTTCTGTGGGCGTCTTCGGCTTTTGCCAGTTCATAACTGCTTCCACCTTAGCGGGATCCACTTGGATACCATGCTCACTAACCACATGTCCAAGGAATTGGACTTCTCGAAGCCAAAATTCACACTTTGAAAATTTGGTGTAGAGTTTCTCATGATGTAGCAGTTTAAGAATACAGCGAAGGTGTTTCTCATGGTCGGCTTGGTTCTTCGGGTAGATGAGAATGTCGTCGATGAAAACGATGATGAATTTATCTAAGTACGGCTTGCAAACGCGATTCATGAGGTCCATGAACGCGGCCGGTGCATTAGTGAGCCCAAAAGGCATCACTAGGAACTCGTAATGACCATAACGAGTCCTAAATGCAGTTTTGTGTACGTCTTCATCTCTAACCTTTAGTTGGTGGTAGCCTGACCTTAAGTCAATCTTCGAGAAATAACTTGCCCCTTGCAATTGATCGAACAAATCGTCGATCCTGGGCAAAGGATACCTATTCTTTATTGTGACCTTATTAAGTTCACGGTAATCGATGCACAGACGCATCGATCCATCCTTCTTTTTGACAAACAAGACTGGCGCTCCCCAAGGAGATGAACTAGGTTTAATGAAACCCTTAGCTAGCAATTCATCCAGTTGTGCTCTCAATTCCTTCATCTCTGTTGGTGCCAACCTGTAAGGCGCTCTAGCAACAGGTGCTGCTCCAGGGATGATGTCAATTCTGAATTCCACTTGCCTATCTGGTGGTAAACCAGGTAGTTCTTCAGGAAAAAACTTCAGGGTATTCAAAAATGACGGGGATGTCTTCCATCTTAGGTTTCGGCTCATCGATAGTCACTTGTGCCATGTAAATGACACAACCCTTCTTCAAACATCTAGATGCCTTGAGCATAGTCACTTGCTCAGGCAGTCCATACCGGGTATCTCCCTGAATGGTAAGTGGTTCACCAGATGGAGTCTTGATCACCACTTGCTTTTTATTGCAGACAATCTGGGCCTGGTTATGAGATAGCCAGTCCATGCCTAAAACGATGTCAAAACCAGCTAACTTCAAAGGAAGTAGGGACAAAGGAAAAGAGTGGTTCTTAATGGATATGAAACATCCATCTAATATGGTTGAGGCGGTTTCTAAGGTGCCATCTGCTAACTCCACCTCATATTTCACTCTTAGGGTTTTAACAGGTAAATTCAGCAATTTGCAAAACTTATTATCTACAAATGATTTATCAGCTCCTGAATCAAAAAGCACTCTTGCAAAAACGTCATTTATAAGGAATGTACCTGTTATCACATTGTCATCATGTACTGCCTCCTTTGCGTCCATTCTGAAGACCCTAGCATTGGTCTTCTTTCCTTCATCAGCTTTCTTTGCGTATTTTGGGCAATTGGTCTTGATATGTGTAACATCCCTATTTTTATATAAGAATTATAGGTTTGGTTAAATTTATTAACCACTAGTAACTAGTTTATTTTTAATATAAATATTCAACCCAAATAGTTTTAAACACTATTTTTCTATAGTTGGTTGAAATACTATATTAAATAATTGGTATGTATATAGGTGACCTTTCCATTAAAATAAAAGTCTATAAAAAACTTATATTAGTAGACGGGTAGATTACGGGTAAGCTGACCGTTAGAAATAGGAAGTACCTAAACGGGCCTAGTGACCGTATGCTAATTAAATTATAAAAATACATTGTATTTGAACCTACTTTATTTTTAATAAAACTTAGACCCAAATGTAGACAAAAATATTCTCGTTTTAAAGACATATTTATTATTTTCTAGAATGCCATATTTTAAAAGTTATACACGCCAAATAAGTGAAGCAGTTAAATTAATTTATATAAAATAATAATATAATAATAATATAGTTAAAATTTCAATTTACTTTCCAATTTGAAATGGTGTGAGTTGACAGGAGACGTGTCTACATATCAAATTAAACAATTAATTAAAATAAAGTTGATGGATACCTGTGATATATGATAGATACGTGTTGTTTGGAGAAAACTCCAACACTTTTTAATGATGAGTATAAATAAGAAGCCATTTCAACATTCAAAACTGCTCAGACTTCCCATATCTCTCTCGATCTCACTTTCTCCATGTATATTTATATTTTTTTTTTATTTTACACTATAATAAATAATAATGCCCTGTCTCGTTTTAAGTGTTTTAACTCCCGATCACCGCTACCCTTTCCGATTGATCTGAGCCTCATAACATATGTCAGGGCTCTGCCCGACTAAGTTGTTAGGGTTCTGTCTCGGGACATCGGGACAAGGTTGAATGAGGAGTAATATACCTAACACGAGTGCATTATATATTTTAAATAGCTCAGAAGTTATACCCAAATTTCTACCAGGAGGTTTTCTAGTTGAACCCTAAAGTTACAAAGTGGATCCATTCTCTTTTCTCACTATTTTATTTCCTTTTTCTTTATGATATAATTATATTCAAAAATGTCCCAAACCATAAACAACTCTCATCAAAAGTCATATCTATTATTTTAATTACCCAGTAGGAAACCTTAGTTGAGACCCTCAAATAATCCTGCATAAACCCTAAAATTTTCATAACAATCAGAATCAGGATCAGGGCCCCTAAAACTCAGAGGGGGCATTTCCTATTCGATATTATCTACACAATTCGTTGTCTAAATAGAATTTTATGAAAACGTCGACTCACCAGAGCTATGCAAGTGACCAGGCTACCCTAGGCTAGGGGGTGTTCCCCGCGACACGCGACAGGGACCGAGGATCCCTTCGCGACACGCGGGCGGGTCCAATTTCGGGTATAAATAGGGAGGATTGGGACTTGAACAGTTCGCTTGTTTCAACGTCAAAATTCTATTCAGGCACTGAGATATCGTCCAAATACTACAGAAACACACACGATCACGAAACGCTGCTATGATACAGGGTATTAACTCAATCGCTGCTACGATTCAATGTCCGATCGATTGAAACTATCCGACCGGATGTTTAAGCGCTATCCTTTGTCATTAGTCGTGATTCCGACAGGATGTTTAAGTACCACCCGAACTCGGGGAATACTATGTCATTCGTTGTGAATCCGATGGATGTTTAAGTGATTGCACTTTGTCATTCGTTGTGAGGGTTTTAATCTCGTGAGTTATCGTAAATGCTGTATTAGTTACTTACCTAGTTCGTGTGCACTAGGTTACAAGACTAAATCAATAGGCTAAGCTCTGCCTGTATAAATCTGCAATATCAAGGCTTATCTGTAGATTAAACTTTGCCCGTATGAATCTGCATGCTTATAATGTGAGTCATTCTCTTTTTATCAAATCTATTTACAAAAGCATGTTTATTTTCAAAGATTATAATTACATGGATTAAGTCTATGTAATCTGAAATTACTGCCAGTATGTGGGGGGATGTGCACATAGCTACTAATTATTTATCACTTGTGGGTGAAAGGACCCATCAAGTGATATGTCCACAGTCACAAGTCCGGTCAAGTGACAACTGGGTCAGTTAATTCAAAAGATAGAGACATTGTAATCGCTCTTAATACTGTAAATTATAACAAACAGGTCGTTTTAGTAAAATGAATGATTCACTCAGTATTTCCCGCTGACAAAACCTTTTTCAAACATGTTTCAGGTAATTACAGTAGATTGGATTAAGAGATGGATACGGCACTGAAAGGCATCAAGAAGTGGCTTATTTATTAATTAAATCAAATTAAGAAATATTGTTTTATGTAATAAAATTTATCTTTATTAAAAGCTACCATTGTAAAACATGGGTTTATCCCATCTATTTAATAAATAAAATCCGGTGTTTTCTAAACTCTGATATTTTTCCTAACTCACGGTCCTGATGAAATCTCCGCTGCAACATTTTTCAAAATAATCACCGGTACCGCTGGGCTGTTCACGGCTCCCGATTCCGTCCAGGGTGGGTCGGGGGTCGTGACAGAAGGTGGTATCAGAGCCACTGATTTAAGCATTTAGGTGTTGTGACAATAATACCTAAGTTTATATAAAAGAGTTAGGAGATTGCTGTTAACTGGTAGCACACATGATAGCATTTAGACTTGAACTTAAGAAAAGATGCCTTAGTATAAGCTTCGAGATAAGCTAAGTACTTGTGTAAATAAAGTATGATGGGTTCTGGTATATCATAAGAATGGTAATTAGAATATTGCAAGATATGATAAATAAGCAAGAATTAATAGTAATTATTGCTTATTGATATTACTTGGTCTAAGAATAAGATATGTTACGGGAATACAAATTTCCCTAATTCTGGATAAAAGCCCTAATAAGATAGGCACTTTTAAAATCTTGAAAAGATACTATTTATGGGAAATAGATAATTTTCTCCGACAAGACTGGGTATGGTGTAGTAGACTCTCCAGTTTGTTCAGATATACTGAGGTTACCGCTCCGGCGCGAATCGGATAAGACGGGATAGATAATATGTCAAACAAGTGACAAGATTTCCCTAAATAGTATCATGACCAGATATTTGACTAGTTTTTGGAAATATGAATCTGTTAAATACATTGACCTGATAAATGGTATGTTTATTTCAGCATGTGAAATATATGATTATATAGATATATATATCTATAAAGAATTCCAAAAGTCAAATAGGAATAAAGCACAAGCATCTGTGTCTAGATTTCTTTATCAGGAAATTCTTTTCCGATATCAAACATTTCATTTGATAATCTGTCTCGTAGCTCGTGTGATGAAATAAATAATGGAAACCCTTTAAATTGGGACGCTAACAAAAGTATAAAGAATTTCTAAATCAGTACCATAGACTATTAACGCAAGTAAGAAGCATGTAAAGTTGTGATAATGTACAAGAAAACACATGAAAATTTAATTATAAGTCCACAGAAGATGAAGTATATCACACACAACTTTCGAGGCAAAATCTTTGGAAAATATAAATTGGGCACGATTACACCAATATTAAAAATCCGTCAGTAAGAAGAACTACTAATAAAAAGAAGCACTTTGCCACATATTTCGCTAAGATACGCTCAAACAGGATTTCACAACCATCGGTGCACAGTCTAATCAGAGTCATAATTATTATCACTGAAAAAGGAATTACATACCTTTACAAATTCCCTATTTCATTTTATTCGACATTCCCTGGTAATGTCACTTAACAACAGTTATCACACGAAATTCCAGATAAAAGTTTTTATATTTCTTTCGTTGAAATTCTGACTTATGCATATAATAAGTTGACTTTCGTGTTTATACTTCCCCTAATGGTCATCATACCATGAGGTTTTCTTTCATATTAGAGAATATTGATTTATTTCATTTCTTGGTAAATCCACACGTTACACATGCACTGTCTATTGCGCATGTGGTTCATTTGATTTATGAAGACCACTGGAGGGCTTCATTCTAATTTGTTATTTTATTCAAACTCGAATATCATTTCACTTTTTGCATTGTGAACCGCATTATTACAAACCGATAATTCTTTGATATCAAGTCAATGAATTTTGTTAAACCATTGAGGTAAAGAATTTTTTTTTTTTATATATATATAAAAATTAGATTGAGATATATTCTCATTTATGTTTATGTTTATGTTTAAGTTATTTATTATTAATAATTTTATTATTAGTAATAAATTAATAACAAAAATGTTAGTATTATTTTTAAGTACTAGAGTTATTGTCAAGGGGCAGGTATTGAATAGCCTAGCCTTAGTTAGGCATGGACTGATCACCTATGCTTAAACAAGGCAGCACTAACCAATATCCACTCATGATAATAACTAGTTAATATATATAAACTAAGTCATCATACTGATTTAGTACATTTTAATTATATGTAAAAATATATATACTTTATACTGTAAGGAGAAGACATATTTTCATAAAACAATACAAGAATTAGAGGGACGAATAAAATTATATAAATAATTGTCTATCACATGTTTTGTGATAACTATGTACAGTAACGCTCTGGCAAGAAAATGACCATATAAGAATAATATGGTAGTCATCAACTACGTTGGGTTAAGGAAACATTGTAGTATATAAGAATAGTCTCCGTTTTCACTTATTTACAATATTTGTAAATACATTCACAACGTTATATGATTTCAAAATGAAAATAAGTAATCATATAGAATCAACCCATTCAGTGTTATATATTTACAAAATATTTTACAAATATTTTTGTACAATAAATATTTTTATACCTTTATTTATAACTTTCATTTAACGTTATAAATAATAGAGATTTCTTTTACAAAATAATAATACTAAAATATTTTGTAATGTAATAACTTCATTGCGGTGTTTTGTAATATATATATTACATAGTAAATATAAGTTATTTTACATAGTATAGTAAAATACTAAAATAATATTTATTTAAAAGTGGTGACCATTTACATATAGTAAAAATGCGTAACAAATAATATATATTACATTTGCTTTACAAATATAATATAATGGTTGGTCATGCCAAAACAACTTGTTCTTATTATATTTCGAGCTCTAGGATATAGTATGAAAAATATGGTCACTAATAGTATACTATCACATTGTTTCCCAATTAAAAACAACTTAGAACTCTAAACAATGATACACTAACTCTATTGTCTTGAAGTGTATCTTTGCAATTCACTCATCTCAACACTTTGATTTTCTCATATCATAAATATTTGACAAATCATTTTTCATGCTTTTATTTCATTTGGAACCCGTCAATTCTAAGTCTTCCTCACTTGCCAATCAAAGTAAGCTTTCTTTTGACAAAGAATTTTATTGATTCTAAAAGTCCTTCACATTCATTTTAAAATATCATATATCTTTTGACTTGAACCTAGTCACTTTAAAAATTATATCATTTCATCTCATTCGTTTGTCATCAATTTCTTGAACTAATTCAGTTGAACCATTGAGTCCTACCTATTGAACAACTCATTTTCTCAAAATTTGATATTTTAATTCTGTGTCATCTGCCTTAATATTGTTTTTATTGATTAAAATATGACATAAGTCTAAAAGAAATATCGTAACCCAAATCTCGAGGACGAGATTTAAAACAAGGTGGGGAGAATGTAACATCCCTATTTTTATATAAGAATTATAGGTTTGGTTAAATTTATTAACCACTAGTAACTAGTAACTAGTTTATTTTTAATACAAATATTCAACCCAAATAGTTTTAAACACTATTTTTCTATAGTTGGTTGAAATACTATATTAAATAATTGGTATGTATATAGGTGACCTTTCCATTAAAATAAAAGTCTATAAAAAACTTATATTAGTAGACGGGTAGATTACGGGTAAGCTGACCGTTAGAAATAGGAAGTACCTAAACGGGCCTAGTGACCGTATGCTAATTAAATTATAAAAATACATTGTATTTGAACCTACTTTATTTTTAATAAAACTTAGACCCAAATGTAGACAAAAATATTCTCGTTTTAAAGACATATTTATTATTTTCTAGAATGCCATATTTTAAAAGTTATACACGCCAAATAAGTGAAGCAGTTAAATTAATTTATATAAAATAATAATATAATAATAATATAGTTAAAATTTCAATTTACTTTCCAATTTGAAATGGTGTGAGTTGACAGGAGACGTGTCTACATATCAAATTAAACAATTAATTAAAATAAAGTTGATGGATACCTGTGATATATGATAGATACGTGTTGTTTGGAGAAAACTCCAACACTTTTTAATGATGAGTATAAATAAGAAGCCATTTCAACATTCAAAACTGCTCAGACTTCCCATATCTCTCTCGATCTCACTTTCTCCATGTATATTTATATTTTTTTGGGTCAGTTAATTCAAAAGATAGAGACATTGTAATCGCTCTTAATACTGTAAATTATAACAAACAGGTCGTTTTAGTAAAATGAATGATTCACTCAGTATTTCCCGCTGACAAAACCTTTTTCAAACATGTTTCAGGTAATTACAGTAGATTGGATTAAGAGATGGATACGGCACTGAAAGGCATCAAGAAGTGGCTTATTTATTAATTAAATCAAATTAAGAAATATTGTTTCATGTAATAAAATTTATCTTTATTAAAAGCTACCATTGTAAAACATGGGTTTATCCCATCTATTTAATAAATAAAATCCGGTGTTTTCTAAACTCTGATATTTTTCCTAACTCACGGTCCTGATGAAATTTCCGCTGCAACATTTTTCAAAATAATCACCGGTACCGCTGGGCTGTTCACGGCTCCCGATTCCGTCCAGGGTGGGTCGGGGGTCGTGACAATATGCCCCTTCTCATTACAGCTGTAGCAGGTTGCATCCTTCAACTTTTTGCAATCCAAGGTCTTGTGCTCCTTGGACTTGCATATCCCACATGCAAAAGTTCTAGACTGTGTCTGCGAATTCGATTCAAACCTGCACTTCCCGAAGTGCAGTTTCTTGCAGACTTTGCACTTGGGCTTATCTGCGGATTGATGCCCATCTTTCTTAGATTCTGACCCCTTCTTGTTGTCACCGTTTCCTCGGTGCTTCTTGTTTGACCTCCGTGAATTGTCATCTTCACGTTTCCTTTTCTCGGCATCCTTGTTCCTCGGCGATCTTTGCCTGACCGCGTCCAGTGTGAGGGACAAAGATATATCAGCCACAGATCTGAAAGTAGTTGGTCGAGAGGCCTTCACGCTTGCCTTTATCTCTGGGGCTAAACCCCCAATGAAACGAGCTATTCTTTTGGGTTTCGGGGTCACCAGATACGGAACCAATCTCGACATGGTGTTAAAGCTCGTAAGGTAAGCTTGGCAGTCAAGGTTCTGCATAACCAACGATAGGAAATCAGACTCAATCTTCTCAACCTCATGCTGAGGGCAGTAGTTTTCCCTGATGAGGGCAACAAATTGCTCCCATGTCATGTTGTACAATGGGATCTTCCCAGTGGCTTGAATCAACGATCTCCACCAGGATAAGGCTTCGCCTTTAAACGATTGAGACACAAACTTGACTATATCCCTCTCAGCACACCCGCTGATATCCACAACTGTGTCCATCTCATCTAACCACGTCATGAAGTCTATGGCCCCTTTTTCCCCAGTGAAATCCCGGGGTTTGCAGGAAACAAAGTATTTGTCGGAGCAACCCTTACCACGGGGTTCTTGATTTAGTACTATCTGTTGAGATGGAGCACTGTGGTGGTTTGAGGAGAGTCGATCATCATCTTTCTTTGGTTCTTCCTTCTTTGAGGGAGGCTTGCTGTGAGCCTCAGAATGAGTTCTCGGCTTTGAATGCGGCGCAGATAGGGTCCTACTCCGAGTCCCGCTATAATCTTCATACTGCCGCTCCAAGGCCTTTGTAACAGCGTCGTCTACTAACGCTTTCAATTCAGCACCCGTTATATTAATTCGGGCATTATCATTATTCTCCCTTGGGTGACTATTAATTTCTTCCGAGTCAGTCATTTTAATTTGAACTGTTACATAAGATAATGACAATAGTTTATTTGGGAGTTTATTATGGAATTGCCCCTTAGGGTAATTCATTAACCATGGTAAACATAGACCATATTTGGTTAATTTGTTACTCACATTTATTTAGGATTTTTAATATAACTTATCCTAATTATAAAACAATAACAGTTTTATTAGCACACAAGGCCTAGTCACAGAGACATTTTAAATTATAAGCAAGGATTTCAAAGAATCAAGGCATGAAGGTTTGAACATAGTTCTTTACCTTTTTCAGACAGGGTCGCAGACTATTACTGTCTTTTGTCTCATATGAAAATGAGCAGGGCCCGTAGGCACTATATTACAATGGATGGTCAACATGTGATCATCTTAATTAATAATTTAAACTCATGATTTATATATCATTAGTTTAAGTTAGGAATCTTTTGAAGAATCCTATTAGGAATGATGTGTGTGATTTTAACGAATCACGTCTGCCAGGAGTGTTAACATGTTTTCAGATGTTAACAGAGATTTGAATCTTTTAAATAGGCCTTACCATCTTGGCCCGGTCTTATAATGACACGGAGGCTAGGTTATACCGTTAAGATTCTTAATTAATATTTAAATAGGCAGATATATTTTTAAAAGGAATGATTTTGATCTATTTATTTCATATATAATTTATTTATGCATATAATGGAAAAAATGAAATTTATAAACTACATTCTATTAATTTATTAAAAGATTACATATCGCCCTAAACGGGACTTTTTAATAGAACAGCATACCCACGCAGGGGTCAATCTGAAATACTAGTCCACGCAGGGACTTAAACAAACAACATACTCTCGTAGGGGTTAACAGAAAGATAGGCCCACGCAGGGGTCAAAACAAACAAACATACCCACGTAGGGGTTAATACAGCAAGATAGGCCCACGCAGGGGCTCAACTGATACAAGGAAATTACAACAACAATGGAAGGATTCAATGGTCCTTCTTGCTCTTCCCTTTTATTAGGCTTGTCAATCCTTGGAAGAAACTTTGTCGCTCCCTGCGGTCTCTGTGAAAATCTCGCTTGACTTGGTCCAATCTTTGAAGAATTTCTTCATGCTCTGGTGGGGAGAACCTTGGCGGCTGCGATTATTGCCGAATTATAGGTCTAGCAGGTATCTGGTACCCATGAGTTGGGTACCCTACTCCCCACGGAGCTCCATACGGTCCTTCAGGATGAAGGGCGTTATAGTTGGCCGCTACCAAGTATGGGTCGGCTTCAGCGTAATTATAGTTGGTGTGAGCCGGCGGCTCAAACGGGTTGTACGCCATCGAGCCAGTGTATGCAGGGATCGGGTTATCAAAACCCATCGGTGGTAGCTGTGGTGCAACTGGGTTTGAAGGTCCGCCCATTTGGGGGTCTTCATGTAGTGGCGGATAATGACTGCCACTTAAGTGTCGAGGAGAGCTGAAGTGAAAATCTCCTCCACGCGCGGACATTCGCGCGCCTGTCCTCCTACGCCTTGGCGGTTCCGGAGGCGCCTGATGAACTGGTGGTGGCGGAGGCGGAGGCGGAGGCGGTGGCGTGACTGCCACAAATCGTGAATCCCCAGAGGGATCCTACTGCTGCTGCTGCTGGTGAGGTGACGAATGATGAGAAGGTGTGAAATACCACTCGTGCTGGTTAAACCTCGCCTGAAAGCTGTCTGGACCACCGTAGGGTGATCCGTGAAAAGAAGATCCATCCGAGATCTCGATGGGATGGTTCGGTGTACCGCTTGCAGGTTCGACGGGATCCGTGTCCTCGTCCATGTCCTCTGCATGATCGCCGGAGAAATGATCCTCTGGCCCCAATGGGTTAAAACCCACTGGTTCTGGTATGTAGATTGCCGGGTTAAACCGGCCCCGAAAAACAGGTGTGGGGTCTCCAAAGGAATGGTGCGATAGGGATCGCTGTAGAGGTTTGTAAGAAGGTTGAGGGTTATCGGGCTCATTTTCCGACTGTGGCCCATAAGAGTTATGAAAGGGAGGCGTCGAACTATGCGAGACAGACCGTCTTGCAGGCTCAAAAAGGTTTCTCCTGTTCTCGCGAGGATCGACACTCGCGGTGGTCGAAGGAGCTCGCATATGCGAAGGCCCGGCCTCGTGGTCATTGGGGGCAGTGATTGGCCCCTTGCCTCGTCCTCTTCGTCTGAAGAATCTTGGCGGCATATTTAGACCAGTCAATATAACATGAGATAACAACAAGAATATATAAAATAAAGGGCAAAACAAAACAAAGTAGAATTTGTCCTATGTTATTTGTCTAGACTCGAAAGTTTTTAGGAATGTGCAATTGTGTCATTGAGATTAAACACAAAAGGCTAGTGTTTAATTCACTCAATGTTGGCTCTGATACCAACCTGTCACACCCCGAATTCCACGTGTCACCGGTGGGCCCGGTGAGGAGTATCGTGACATGGTTGGCAACATAATAGTCAAACAACACAATATTTAAATGCACAGCGGAAGCAAATGAAAGATATATTTCAACTGAATATAACTGTAATATCATGTATCACAAACAGTTGAAATAATCCACTGAAGGATCAAAAATAAATAGGAAACAGTGGTTCAACAGATGGTAGGCATCTTAAGCTTGCGAGACTCTTTATTGATGCTAAGGAGAAATCCAGCCTATTACGAGTAGTACCTGCATTTAATCTTTTTGGGAAAATACGTTAGTTTACACTGGTAAATACAATTAACCGACTCATTTTAAAAATGGTTAAAAATTGATTTGGATGCACGTGGCATAAACATTTTATAACTTGGGATAATTATTTAAATTTATAAACTTGTAAAAGGATTACATGTTCCTTATGCGTTCAGTAGCCCGGATCGTGCCGGGTTAAAGATCAATAGACACACCACATTATTCATTTATGCACTGACGGGTGTACGCCTACACCCCGCGCTTAGGTCGTGGCCATTTCGTAAAATGATGCCAAGGATATCCGGGACATGGTCATTAACCCCCCAAAGGCGTTAAGCAAACAAAACATATTTAAACGGGTCATCTCGATAATACTTAACCACTAATCGGTTAAGGTCGAATGCCCGACCAAGCGGTATTTTATATACCGTACCCCAAGCCCGTATAAGGGAAAATAAGTTAAAAGTATTTACCTTTGCAAGTATAATTCACAAACAGCAAATGCAAGTAGCTTTTACTGGTCCTCCTATTCTGGAACGAAGGTTTATAATAACCTATTAGAATCCTAACGGGTCTTTAATTAAGCCTAAACTTAGACCGGTTAGTTTTATAGATACGGTTCGTACGCACGATTAAGCGAAGACCGGAATAGAATGTGATTTAGACCGACAAGTTTGAAGACTTGCCTTATATGGGTAATCTAAGCACATTCTGAATTTTGAGATAAAACCGATAAGGTTTGACCCGTTTCGGCTAATTTATGCAAACTAGTTACATAAACTAAACCGAATGCGCAAGAGGCGTAACGGGTAATCATGAGAGCTATATACAGGTTTTCTAAGTTAATATGCCTCAAATATGTTGTGACATCAGTAAGATATCTTTTATTATGCCCGAAACGAATTTAAACACAAACTATGACCCGTAGGGGTAGTTTGGTCAATTATAAGGTTATAAAAGAGTTTAATTATTATCCTGAGTTACAGGTCTGATGTAATCAGAAAAAATACTTAATTTAATAAGTTATAACAGTAGGGTAGAGTATATATGTGAAATTTATCAATTATAACCAAACTATGCACCGTAGGGGCATCTTGTTAATTTCACATAAGCCGAAAAGCTTAAAACTGAAGTCTGAGTTAAACAACTTTTTCTTACTATTAAAATATTATAATTTACCTCAAATATCAGTAGGTATCAACCTTTGTATGTTTAAAATAGTTTTAGTACATACTATGCGTTAAAAACGCTTAAAAAGGCGATTAGAAGCCGTTTCCGGGTTCTATATAGAAAGATGATATTTTTATTATTCTAGAAGGCTTAAAATACTTTATTTATCATTTAAAATTAGTAGCAAAAGGTTTGGGGTCAAAAAGATATGAAAAACTCATTTTATAGCCCGAAATGGCAAAACCGACAATTACCGGGTTAAGCTTATAACTCTAAGTTATGCTCGGCCTAAAATTAATTTAAAATCTTCAAAAATCCCAAAATAATATATTACATCAGTGGGTAATAAGTTTGATATCAAGAAGTATGTTTAAATAGGCTATACGCTAATTACGCCGTTTAATCGCTAGAGAAGCTTTCTAATTACGCTAATGAGCATAACTTTCAATCTACACCTCAAACTGATGTCAAATTTTGGGTGCAAGTTTATAAATCAGTAACTAAGATTTTTTACTCTTTTACATTTTCAAAAAATCACGTTTTATGGTGAAAAGGGCATAATGGTCAACATATAGGCAATTAACGGAATTATGCATATTAATTGGATAGCTCATGAGCCATGGTGTATAATCACAGAGGGTTATACTAGCATGTAACCTAATCCAAATAAAGTTTTAAGGAAATTCTAAAACATGCTTAAACGGGTCAGAACTGAAAGTCAAAGCAAAAGTCAAGCTATGCGACTTTCGGTTCCGAACTGGGTCTCTACTGAAAAATGTCGGGTTGAACATGTTTAGACATGTTCTTACATTAATTACCAAGTTATATTAATGATCAAACAGGTTGTATGGGTTCTACATTGCTAATTATGCATAAATTGGAAAATTAGCATTCTGTTGACTTTTTAATAACAAGTTTGACCCGGCATTTGACCTAGTTAGAGTGGGAATCAGAGGGTGCCCTTTTAAGGGTTTATTGCCCACATAATTACCAACTTATAACTACTTTCAATTTGACTAATCACTGGGCCATCAATGATTAATCGCTAAGTCAACCGTTAATTACGACGGTTTAACTTTTAAGCTAAAACTAAGTAAAAACTCTACTAAGAAAGGTTAAGCATACTTACTGAAGTCCTATGCACGATTTGTGATCACTTGAGTCTGCTTTGGAGCTCCAGAAATGATCAGAAATGCTGGAGTGAGGTGTGATCAAATGGTTGCAACCTTGTGGCCTTTTATAGTGCTTTAATCACCTTAGATCATTGACAACCAACTCTAGCAATGTTCCCTGATCACTAACACATGTCCCTAGTGTCTAGGAGTCATTTAGGGGTCGTCCAAATATGAGGAAAATCGTTTTAAGTCGGTTACAAGCGTTTAAACAGCTGCTGCCCGAATTTACTGTTGCTGTCAAAGGCTTACGGACCGTAAGGGGGACGTTTACGGTCCATAAGGCCTTTATCAGGGGCAAAATCTTAGCTTTTCAATGTTTCGAAAGGGCAACTGAGTATGAATGATTTTTGGCCATGATTTAACAGTATGGGGCCTCATGTTTTGGGTCTTGAACAGTTATATACCCTACCACTTTGATATGTTTCATTGAATCCTTTTGAAAGTGCCGAAAATGAAGGTTTACCGTAGAAATTTCCATAGGACCCTATCTTGTGCAATGAATTCAATTATTGTCAGCAATTACCGGATTGAAGGTATATTAGATGTTTAAGATATATATTAGGGTCTTGGGATTTATAAATGAGGTCGTTCATAGGTGTAAAATTAACATGACGAAACTTTTAAATCCTGTCATACATCTTTAATTATATCCGGGTTTATATCACTTTTGTCTTACATGACACGTGTCGTTATTTCATTGAACACTAATTTTCGAGGTGTTACAAAATCTCATATTTCTTTAATCAACCCGGATATCGTCAAATACCGACTTTTATGCGATTTAGGCGCATAGTATGGTTTAAAACCATATGAGACACCTAAGGCTTGTTACCTACTGATGTTATGAATCAATTTTTATACTTTAACAGTAAATAAAAGTTTTGAATTCAGATTCCCAAATTTGACCCTTAAGGCGTATGTGAAATGACCAAAATGCCCCTTCGGTGCATAGTTTAGCCATAAAAGATAAATTTCACATATGTATGATATCTTACTAATATAACCCACTAAAATAAATATTTTTACTGATTAATTCAGACCATAAACTCGGATTAGTATTTAACCTCTTTTATAAGATTTAAAATGACCAAAATAACCTTACGGGGCTTAATTTGATTTTAAATTCATCTTGGGCATAATGGAAGGTATCCTACTGATATCATAACATATTTTAAGCATATTAACTTATGGAACCTGTTCATGACTCTTTTGGTTACCCGTTATGCACTTTTCGCGTTCGGTGCGGTTTATGTAACTAGTTTGCATAAATTAACCGAAACGGGTCAAACCTTATCATGTTTACCTCAAAATCCAGAATGTGTTTAGTTTACCTATATTATACAAGTCTTCATACTTGTCGGGTCTAAATCACATTCTAATCCGATCTTCGCTTAATCTTGCGTTTTGAACCGTATACCTTTCTTTAAACTAACCGGTCTAAGTTTAAACTTAAGTAAGACCCGTTAGGGATCTAATAGGTTATTAAAACTTCGTTCCAGATTTAGGAGCCCAGTAAAAGATATTTGCACTTGCTGATTGTTATACGGCTGAGGTTAAATTATATTTTTGCTCATGTAAATACTTTTAACTTATTTTCCCTTATACGGGCTTCGGGTACGGTATTTAATAATACCGTTTGGTCGGCTATTGAATCTTTAATCTAATAATGGTTAAATCATTGAGATAACCTGTTTAATCTGTTTTGTTTGTTTTAAGCCTTTGGGGGGTTAATGACCATGTCCTGGATATCATCGGCTCATTCATTGAAATGGCCACGACTTAAGCACGGGGTGTAGGCATACACCTGCAGCTGCGTATGTAAAAAGATATACCCGCTTGTTGAGAATAACTCGCCATGGGTTTATATTATGTGGTGTGTCTATTAATCCTTAACCCTGTACTTCTAACCCGGGCTACTGAATGTATAACAAACATGTAATTCTTTTACAATATTATTTTTAAATAATTATCCCAAGTTATAAAAGATTATTTGTGCCTTGTGCATTTAAATCAATTTTTCTTAAACATTTTTTAAGTGAGTCGGTTAATTGTATTTACCAGTGAAAACTGACGTATTTTTCAAAAAGGTTAAGTGCAGGTACTAAGCGAATGGGCTGGCTACTCCTAGTATCAAATAAAGAGTTTGCAAGCTCTTGATGCTGAAATCTGTTGGACACTATTTCTTTTGTTTTGATCCGCCAGTGGATCCTTTTACAACCCGTTGTAATGTTTAATGTTACTTTCGAATCGGTTTGTATGCTTATTACTTTTAGACTTCCACTGTGCATTTAAACTGTGATTATTGACCATGATGATATCAACTACGTCACGATACTCCCCACCGGTAATACGTGGAAACATCGGGGTGTGACAGAAGCATCTTGTTTCTTTGAAAATTTATAAGCTTCTTTCATATTTCTTGGTTCAAACATTCTTACAGGACAAGCTAATTCAGGTCTCAACCCATTCAAGAAAATACTCACAGCATACTCCTCACAAATTGTGACTCTCAACAGATTAGCATCAAACTTTTCACAGTAATCCTCTAATGATCCCGTTTGAATTGTGGAAGTAAGAATGCCCATAGGATCAAGAAACAAAGTAGTGGAAAACCTATCAATAATTGTTCTATAATATTTAGACGATGTTACCTCAGAAATAGGTTTGACCAATCTTTTAAGATAAGAAGAATGCCATTTCATAGCCTTCCCTTACAGATTGATAACTGCATATCTTACTTTGAAGTTTTCCGGTGTCTCATCCACATCAAAGAAATGCTCACAAAGACAGATCCAATCCTCTACTTCTGATCCATCAAATCTTGGAAACTCTATTTTACCCAAAAGATATAAACAATCAGTTCTTGTACTGCTAGTGATTTCTCCTTGTGAAGTTGAATATTCCCCATCTGATTTTGACTGATTATTAGTCAGTATGTCAAGAATTTGCTTAATATCCATAAAGGATTTCTCAGCTTTTTCAACAAATGCTTCAAATTTCAACAAGGAGTTAGAGTGTTCTTTAATCACCTTCTCTAATTCAGTCTGATTACGAGTAGATGCCATCACAACTTGGAAGAATTAATCAATCAATTGATTAATTCCGCTTGAATGAATGAACAAATTGACCGAAACAATGATCAATTCATGAATTGAAAGAATACGAATAGAATTGATCGAACAATTGATCAATTCCCACTGATTTTGAAACGAAGACGGACAGAATTGATCGAACAATTGATCAACTCTTACTGATTTGAAAAGAATGCAGTCAATTTGATTGCAGAACAGCCGAGGATCGGTGCTCTGATACCAATTGATACGTGTGAATGAAGAAGAAGAAGAACACAGAGAAGATAGCTCAACAACAACCTACCTGTTTTGTTCAGTTATTAACGGTATATAACGACCCTTACAACGACTAAAAACTTCTTAACCTATTTTACACTTTAAGCCCTTAGACAATACAAACATTACAAAAGATGACTTAAAAGTCTCTGTTGACCATTTGACCGTATCAGTTAGGGTTTATTCCTTATTTTTAAATTTTTTTAATGTCTTCCTTAATCTTTTAGGGCTTTAACGTGCAGGTGACTTATAAGTTCAAAGTCTAGCGTCATCTAGATTGTTTCTTCGTATCAAAACAAGATATTCATTAGACTAGTGGGTATGGTGAGGGTCATCCCCAAGGGGATGGGCCGCCACGTAGGACGCTACGTCACCGAGAGTGATGATGGGCCTAAAGGGGATGGACCAAGGAGGTGGAGGATGGGGCTCCACACAATTTATAAAAAATATTAAATTGATTTGATTTTAGAGAGAGAGAGAGAGAGAGGAGAGGAGAGAGAAAGATGCAAGACAGAGAAGAAAGGAGGGCCGGCGACTTCGTCTTCTGGACGACGCTGAAGACGGGACGGACATGAGGGGGCGGTGTGGGGGTGCGGCGTCGGGCCTCGCCGGGCCAAGGCCGGCCCCCATACCCTCCCAGGGGCGGACCTATAGGTAGTTAAGGGGTGGCGTCCACTACCCCTTGGTCGGAAAAAAATTGGAAAAATTAGTGTAAATTTTGGAAAAATTTGACGTTTTTTCGATTTCGTTACCGCTTATTTATAAAACGTTACCGCTTGATCGGAATCCTAGATCCGCCACTGTACCCTCCAGTCTTATAACTATAACTGGGAATATAGCATGAGCAAACACCACTAAGGCGACCCAACCCAACATACAATAGAAACGTTGTACCTACATGAACCATAGCTAACTTGTAATATAACAAAAAGAGCATACTTGATGTTTTCGCAAACGATATCTTACCTCGAGTAGTAAACTCCTAACAAAAATGAACATTCCTACACCACCTATAGATATATTGTAAAAGCACACCATATAAATAATAAGCCACCATATATACCAAATATGGACCACATGTCATAATATCCTAACCGTTGATGTAACTCTTGAAACGTGAATCCCAAATATTAATATAAAAAATCACTGTGAGACTAAAGAATCCAATTTAAATAGGGAGATATATCAAAGGCATGTTGTCTAGCGGTATTCATGTGTAGAAAACGCATCCATCCTTATGTGATTGAGGTTTCAAATATCCAATGAATTAACAAATGTATAAATTTAAAAGTAGGATTATGATGGTGTGTGTGTGAGTTAAGAAATATGAAATATGTTTATGATTTATGAACCACCATCATCTCCTAACCTATTAATTATTGTGTTTCATCTCTCATCCATCAACCATTAAAACAAACAGGGGCGGACCTAGCATAGAACAAGGGGTAATCCCCGTTGCCCCTTGACGCTCCGGCTGTAGCGTAAAATTAGTGTAAATTTTGAAAAAATTTTACGTTTTTTCGATTTCGTTGCCCCTTTTTATAGAAACGTTGCCCCGAAGGTTTTTTCTAAATCCGCCACTGAAAACAAATATAATGTTTCGATAATATATTTTGTTGTTTATTTTCCAAGTGAGTCAGCAAACCATGACCCACTACGTATTAAATTAATGGGTTGATTTGCATAAAAGAATATACATGAATCAGGTTCATACTCGGAAACTTAACAGGTCAAAATGGTAGACTCATGGGTTATAATAGCAGGGGCGGACCTAAGCCCAGCCCAAGGTGGGCGGGCGCACCCCCGGGAAAAAAAAATTTAGTGCTAAGTTCCGTCAAAAATCCCGTCCGCACCCCTTGGAATTTTTTATAGCCGCATACCACAGTATGTTTGGCTTTTTTTAGTGAAGAACGTTTGGTTTTTTTTTTTTTTATGGTGTATATGTTGTTTAGATGAATTTTAGGGTGATTTACATTATGATATTTAGGGCTTGAATAGTCGATAAATTATGTAATATGTTATGGAGCCATGAACTTATAGATCAATTTGTTTGTGATAGCCGATAGGAACAATCAGCAGCGACATTATGGCGCAATTTCTCAAGGGGAAAGTTGATACGTCTTCCGGATTCGTTGATGTGGATACTTGCGTAATCGGATTGGCGATGAGAATTTAAGTGAAGGTTGTATATGTTATATAGAGAAAGAGTCGCTTAAGAAAGTAGGTTTAGATGATGTTTTGGATAGATTTCAAAAAATGAAAACCCGTAGGACGACGTTATAATTATGTTTGTAACAAGGTTTGACGTGTTTTTGATGATTATATAAATTTAGTTCTTTTGTTTTACATGACCCAACTCGACCCGATACGAACCGATTTTTTATTTATATACCTTGGGGCCTAAAATTTTTAAAAATGTTCCGCACCCCCATGAAAAAATTCCTAGGTCCGCCACTGTATAATAGGTCATTCTTTGAACACATGATAACTTAAAAATAGTTTAAATGGACAAGCAAGACCCACGACCTTTGTTTGTAGTCATCATCTATCGGTTAACGCCAACACGACCCCAGCTACCACCGATGCAACAACAAAACATCATCAACAGAGACACCACCGCTTTAGTCAAACTAATTTTCCATATAAAACGGCCCATTTCAACCCGAACTAATTTTAGTCTAATAAGTTTTGACCCGAGCTAAACTTATACTTTTTTTTTATATTTGCTTGCACTAGAACCACTATAATGGCATCACCAGCATCAACAACATCAGACAACTACTAATTCCAGGGTCTCCATTAGACGGCAGGCTATGGGATTAGTTGTTGAATGATGTTGCTAATTATGATGGTGCTGTTATGGTAATTGTAGTGCAGTTTGAAGTTGTACACCATTCTCTTCGTCAATCTCGAATGACACCTAATGCATGGGTTGTATATATATTTATTATCTAGATATCTTTTTTCATAAAAATCGGAGACTACCATGGAATGTGAATCGTGCTCGTACCCTTTGTATCCAATATTTTATTTTATTTTTTTTTAATCTGTTTATTCTTAGATTTTATAAAATATTATACCATATATTAAATATTACTAGTCTAAGATTCCGCGAGTTTCGCGGGTGGCTTAATACACAAATATATAACTTAAAATTGTTGAAATAATCATTTGAAAGAAATAAACGTTCAAGTAAGGAAATCCATCTCTCTACCCGCGAGTACGTAATGTATCAAACGAAGTTAGATTCAATCTAACTTCAAAAAATTAAGCTAAAAATAAGGTAAGGCATCTAAAGTTTGTTGAGTTTCGAATCAAACCGTATACCAAGTAAGATGACAGATGTTGAAATAAGCGATTACGGGTTCTTTCTATGTCTTCAGCCCTTAATGGCAAGAAAGTTTCATGAGGAACATTGCCTGATGTTGAAGCCTAAAAATGGAAAACAAACAAAATTGTTAGTTTGACATTTTATTCTATTCATCACATGAAAAAGATGAAATGTTTGACCTATCATTTATAGCATTAAAAGCATGCAAAACTTCTAGCAAATAATTTATCGTGATGATCCATACCCATTTGACCTGTTATATAACTCATTAAATCATTTGCTTTCTGGTGTATTATTTAACTTACCTTGCACACTTCAACTGGTTGTGGTGGCGAGGAGATCCACTAATACATCTAAAGGATCCGACATGTAATGATCGTCTTCTCTAGTGTGTGTGTGTGTGTGTGTGTGTGTAGGATTAGGTTCAAGAGTGAACACTAGTGTAGTTTTCGAACCGAGCGAACTAATCCTGGCCATACACGTGTGTAGATCAATGGCCAAGATTTGATGATGAAATACACTAGTGTATTTTACAATTTGATGATGAAATCCTAGCCATCCACGTGTGTAAATCAATGGCCAATATTTGTTCACTCAGTTCGCAAATACATTAGTGTTCACTCTAGAACCCCACCCTATATATATATAGGGTTGAGTTCATTTCAGAACTCTAAATAACTACAGAACTTTCAGAACTCCTAATAAACAATCATTTTATATATAAGTTTTTGTATTTAGGATCTTTTTATCATCTATTATATGTATTTCTTTAATTACATACATGTTAAAAATAGTTTACATATGTTTAATTGTCAAAATTATATATATGTGTCATAACTAATTACATATATGTAAAAAAACTAGTTTGCATATGTGTAATTATAAAATTACATATAAAAAATGATAAAATTACTCTTAACATGTATGTAATCGTAAAAATACACATAATAACTCATAAAATTATCCTAAACATAAAAATATATAAATAAAAAGATTGTTTATTAGGAGTTCTACGAGTTCTGTAAATATTTATGGTTCTGAAATGATCCTGACCCTATATATATATATATATATATATATATAAGATAGGAGTTGGCCAGAAAGTCCAAATTTCCTAAAAAGTGTAAAAAGTCATAAAACACCATAATGTTAACCATAAAACACACCAAAACCCACAAATAATATGATGAAGATTACTAAAACATCATGTATGTGGGTTTTGTGTTGTGTTTTAGATGTTAAGGCTCTGATTGTGGAATGACAAATATTATTGTGTTTTATGTTGTTTAGCATTGTGTGTTTTATATTCATAGTTCTACGATGGTGTGTTTGAAGTTTTTATGGACTATTAGAGTTTGAATATAGTGTTTTAGTAATATTCATTCTATTATTTGTGAGTTTTAGGTGTGTTTTATGCCTGAAATTATTGTGTTTTATGACTTTTTACACTTTTTAGGAAAAACACACTTTCCGTAGGATCCCCACTCTATATATATATATATATATATATATATATATAGTGTGAGATTCATTGGGGAACACTAAAACAGTGGGGAACCGAATCAAACGAACTCCGATTGGATTCATTCCAGCGACGTTGGAACCGTCTCGTCGAACCCTAAGTAGGATCTCTTAACCCTAAACCCTAAATCATAACCCCTAAACCCAAAATATATTAGGGTTTGGCTTTTAGGGTTTAGCCTTAGGGTTTAGGTTTAGGGTTTAGAGTTTAGCTTTAGGGTTTAGGGTTTAGCTTTAGGGTTTAGCTATAGGATTTAACTTTAGGTTTAGCCTTTAGGGTTTAGCTTTTAGGGTTTATAGTTTAGATTTTACGGTTTAGCTTAGGTTTTAGCCTTATTTTTTAGCTTTAAGGTTTAAAGTTTAGGAGTTAGGATTTAGGGTTAAAAGATCTTAGTTAGGGTTCGACGAGCCGGTTCCAACGCCGCTGGAATGATTCCAATCGGAGTTCGTTTGAGCCGGTTCTCCGCTGTTCCCCACTTTTTTAGTGTTCCCCAATGAACCTTCCCCTATATATATATATATAGGGGAATGATAAATCGAAAACCCACTTGAGTTGAAGAAACCCTGAAAACCCAATAACAACCATTGATTAAAAAAGATGAATGGTTGTGATCCATTTGCAGTAAAAGTAATCACACTTTTACTAATATAATAACAATAAGTACAGACAAAGGCATTTTCGGCATTGAGGACAAAGTTTGATTCTTTTGAAAAAAGTGTAATTATGATGACTAATTAATACAAAAAAAGTTGTCAGAATAAAAAATTAAAACTTACAAATATATTGAAGATATAATGAAATATTATATGTGGCTTTGGGTACTTGAACAAACAAAAAATACATAGAGCTAAAATAAAGTCAAACTTTCTCTCTCTTCTCTTCCTGTGATATCTTGAAACACACAAAAATCTATCTCATATTCCTCTCACATTCACATTTTATTTCTCTTTCATTCTCAGATTAACCCTTAAAAAATATTTTATTATATATTACAAAACGTAAGACATATGTTATATATAAATTTTAGTTATTAAATGTATGCAACCTTTAATTTACATGATTTTATCTGTAACTTCAAAAATAAATGTTACATACATCAAATAATTTGTTTTTTTTAGAATTGTTAAATATGTAACTGGAAAAACATATATGAATTTAGGATTTGTTACATTGCTAAAACCCAGTTACGTTGTGTTACATAAAAAACCTTTCTAAAAAAATAGGAAATGTAATATACAAATATTTGAACATTTTAAAAAAAGAAACATAAAAAAACACCGAGTAGTTTTTTTTTTTTAAATGTTACAAATTTCAGGTTACATAATATATATGTCCAAAAAAATGTAGCATACAAATTTTCAACATACATTTTTTAATTATCAATTTATGCCACATTTGTAATAACACACTTTATTTCTGTAACATAAAATATTACATAGAAACGTAACATATAATTTTAACATGATCAAATGCACTTTATTTTCTGTAACGGACATTGTTTCTGTAACACAAAAAATGTAACAGGCATTTTTGCTTTGATTGATTGTTACATTTCTAACACAAAAAAAAATGTAACAACACACTTTATTTTTACAACAGTTATTTTCAGTAACGTGCATTATTTATGTAACAGGAAAAAATGTAACATGCATTTTTTAATTATCAATTTATGCCACATTTGTAATAACACACTTTATTTCTGTAACATAAAAAATTACATAGAAACGTAACATATAATTTTTACATGATCAAATGCACTTTATTTTCTGTAACGGACATTATTTCTGTAACACAAAAAAAATGTAACAGGCATTTTTGCTTTGATTGATTGTTACATTTCTAACACAAAAAAAATGTAACAACACACTTTGTTTCTGTAACAGTCACTTTGTTTTTACAATAATCTGGGAAAAAATGTAACAACACATTTTATGTTTACAAACAGTCTAAAAAAGTGTAACAATGCACTTTATTTTCAGTAACGTGCATTATTTATGTAAAACGAAAAAATGTAACATGCATTTTTCTTTGATTGTTACATTTCGTAACTATGTTCAACATCAAACATCTTTTGAATCATCTTCAACATAAGTAATGTAAATAGCAATGTTACAAAATTTATATAAAAATATAACTTCATTAACAAGAATCCAATAACAACAGATTTTTTAGATTCAATCATCATAACAATAAATAAGAAGGTAACTTACATTTTAATCCAATACATAAGAACTTAAAATCAAATTGTTTCCATTTTTCAAATCTGAAAACAAATATTTACATAAAAAGTTGATAAAATCGGTAATAAAAAACAGCATATTCAGAAAATAAGAAATTAAAAACATTCATCTTCTTGAACAAAAAAATAAAAAAAAAAGTTGTAGATCTAAAAAAATAAAAAAAAATAAGATTAACAAAACACAAAAAATTGCAAATCTGAAAAAAAAAAAAAAAAAAAACTTAAAACAAACATACTTATGGATCTTGAGGATCTTTTAGATCTTGAACACGTCATCTGAAACATCATCTTCAACATTGAACATCTTCAGCCGGATCTTGAGCATCTTTTAGATCTGGTAGCATCTTTTCGAAGCATCTTCAACCGGAGCATCTGGATGATGATCTTTTGATGTTCATATGTAGCCATGGAACCAAGCCACCATGTGATCCAAGTGTCAACCACAACCATCGTCACCTCCACCACTCGAACCGGCTTGAACTCCGCTATTTGAACCGAAACCACTGACCACCTCGACACCGTTTTGTTGAGATTTTGTTGATACAATCATGGTATTTAATAAAATGCTATTAGATCTAAAGAAGAAATTGAGGTGAAAAAGCATGAGGTCTCTCTCTTTCCGATCTTCACTGCCTCTCTCTCTCTCTCTGATCTTCTCTCTCTAATATTTCTCTCTCTAAGCATATCTAGATTTTTACAACGTCTGTTTCTTTTATGTTATTGTGGGTCTTTATGATATGGTGACTGAGATTCAATCTTTTAAAAAGGGAAATTGAAAATGAAAAAATAACTAAAAGAAATACATGCATTTAATGCAAAAGTGAGAGAGTTGAAAAGGCCCCTGTACATCTTTCAGTCAATGGGTAAAATGCCAAATTTACCCTTAACTTCATCTTTGTGTACAAGTGATGTGGCCGAATCCTAGCCACACATGTGGGTTTCTTGGGTTTTCTTAACTGGGGTGGGTTTTTTCATTATAATTAGCCTATATATATATATATATATAGGAGAAGAATCCGTTAGTAACCACCCTTTATTGCGAGAACCGCGAGAACCAATGTGAACATAACAAAAAAATACTAAAAAACACCAAAAAAAAAAAATTTACTATTTTTTTTTTGGAAAAATCGCTATATTTCGTCAATAATAATAAAAAAAATTTCAAAAAAAAAATTCCGAGTAACAGTTATCTATGCACATGTGCATATGTATCATTTCTTTGACAAATTCCGTAATTCATTACAAATATTAGACAATTGCACTTTCATTTACACTACCATATGTAATACATAACTTTTTACATTACCAATATTAGAAATGCACATGTGCATCTATATGTATCAACATGAAATAAGGTGTTTTGGTACACTAATTTGAATGCACTTTCCCTTTCATCTATCATACCATCCATAATACACTACCATTACCTCCTACCATCTATAATACAATACCGTTACCTCCTACCATCCATAATACAATACCATTACCAATATTTTCACTTTATTACATATATATATATATATATATAGGATTAGGTTCAAACGTGAACAAAATCCCAAGAGTGAACTGCGTGAACTGATCTGGGCCTTTAATTTTTATGATCTTGAGATTAAAGTGAGTGGCATGATGGTAATTATTTGGTTAATTTTTTTCATTTAATTAAATACAAAAAGGGTATATGTGTAATTTCAATCTTAAATTGATTGCATAAATCTCTCACAAATCAAGTAATCAATTATCCTCTTAAATTAATTGCATAAATCTCTCACAAATCAAATCAATGATTAGGAAAGATGTAACTTAATTCAATTATTAAAATAATTATTTGTTTAAATGCGATGTACACATGTGTATTCTGATTTTACCATCTTTTTAATGCGATGTACACATGTGTATATCGTTTGTTTTTGTGATATCTCAGAATTTTTTTTGTATTGAATGTTGATGTACACCTGTGAATTACTGTACACATATGTACGATGCTGAGTACATATGTGTACTGTTCTATTTATATCCAAGTACACATGTGTATACCGTTGAAATATGAAGGTTACGTGGATCTTAAAAATCAAAATTTGAATTCTGGTGATGAAATCTGAAATAAAAATTAAAATTGAAATCTGGTGATTTATTGTTTGTTTTGATAATTATCTTATTAATAAATAAACTTAATGTGGATAATGAATTTAAATTAGGAAAGATGTAACTTAATTCAATTATTAAAATAATGATTTAAATCTAATTTTTTATATAATTACAATCCTACCCTTGACAACTAAAAAGGAAATCAAGGGTCCATATATGTTCACGCAGTTCACTCTTGGGAGGTTGTTCACGCTGGAACCCTACCCTATATATATATATATATATATATATATATATTAACACCATTTATACCATCCAATTAACATATTACATCATAAAGTGACAACTATAACCAAATCATCAACCACTAGATATAACTAACCAAAAAACAAGTATATGGGTCTACTTCTACATTCAAAATCACAAACTTTTTGTACCAAAACACGTTATATCATGGTTATACATAATGATGCACATGTGCATTATGAATATTGGTAATGTAAAAAGTAGTGTATTACGGATGGTATTGTAAATTAAAGTGCAATTGTCTATTACTGATAATGTATTACGGAATTTGTCGAAGTAATGATACAGATTCACATGTGCATGGATAACTGTTACTCGAAAAAAAAAGTTTTTTTTTTTTTTTTTTTGGTAACGAAATTTAGTGATTTTTTTTTTAAATATTAAAAAAAAGTTTTTTGAGTGCTTTTTTGATTGTTTTTAGATTTTATTTTGTGTTCACATTGGTTCTTGCGGTTCTCACAATAAAGGTGGTTCTCAAATGAACCTTACCCTATATATATATATATATAGGAAGGTTAACGTACATTACGGCTTAACGTACATCACGTACGACAAGTTATTACGCACGTTGATTTTAAAATCACGCATGTTATAACTCAAAAATCCAAAATCACGCATGTTGAAACACAATAATCACGCATATTGAAAACATTAATCACGCATGTTATAGAACAAATCACGCACGTTGTCGTACGTGAAGTACGTTAAGCCGTACTATACGATATACTTTTTCTATATATATATATATATATATATATATATATATGATTTTTTTTCGAATAAAATGTGTCCCTGGATAAAATGTGCCCTGACTAGGATCCTCCTCATCCACCCCAGATCCAGCTCTGGTCATACCCATACCCGGATATGTATCCGAACCCAGGTATTAAAAAAACCTGGTTTTGTGCGCCTCTACTTTGGAGGCCAAAGCCCATGATGAAAGGAATCATCCAAAGTTGACGGCCTATGATAAACATATATTTTAACAAAGTGAGATTCTATAGCCCAAGGTTAGGATATGACTCAATACATGGACAATCTTGTGAATATGACTCAATACATGGACAATCTTATATTCACAGCTCGCTAAGGTGAATGAAGTTATATATTTAAGCCTTGCTCCTTTACCCGTCTTACTTTGACTATAAAGGTCAAAACAATAGTTTTAGAAAATTGGAATTGATATGAATATATATTAAAATTTTATAAGAAAAACTTATTATGTAAGTTAAATTTGGCCAAAACAACACACCTTGTATAAGGCAAGCTCAATGAAGCTCCTGAATGTGCAATTTGGCCACCAGCATCTCTTCTAATGATTGCTTCTTACCAGAATTTGCACATACTACATATCTACATGAAAAGGTGGCATTTTGCCAACTGACCATACATATTTTGATAGGCACCAGGGCAACTTAGTCATATAACAAAGAATTTCAAGTAGAAGTGAAACAAATAGAACTAAAATTGCATATCAAAGCTTGTTGGCTTGATACCATATTATATTATCTTGTACGCAAAATTTCATCAGGAGGGCAATTTCAACCCAATTACTTATGAATGTCAAGATGGGTTGATTTGCTTTGTTTTTTCCCTTTGTACATCTCAAATTACCATTTATACCACACCTTCTAGATAAAGAAATATAACAATGCTTTGTCATACCACCCCCAATTGGGATTTCTTAGGTTCAAAACAGACACTATACATACGTCTAAAACTGAACCAATAAGCTGGTCATTAAATACATGAACAGAAGCTGCAATTTGAATTACAAATTCATGTAAAGGAACAAACACTCTACTTATAAGTTAGTTTGAATCAAGTAACCAGTAACTCAGTAGTATTTAGCTTAAATTTTTATGACGTTCAAATAAACATTGTATAGTCTCTATAAATAAAAAATAAAATAAAAAAAAAACTTCACCACAACCCACCCCCCCCCCCCCCCCCCCAAAAAAAAAAACCCTAAAATGTTAACTTATCTCATGTTTATAATGAGCTCCTAATTTTATTCAATTAATTTCACATGTCAGTGTCGTAACTTTAAGAGTTTTTAACAAAATGAGAACATATTAAAATATCTGCATAAGATCCTTACAATACACACTGAAAACGCCCACGCGTTGCCACAGGTATTTCTATTTTTTGGCTGCAAGTAGTCTGAAAGTAAAGAACAAAAGTTCACCACAAAGGAAATTACGAAACTTTTTAAACTGGGCTATCACAATTACCATCTCGAATGAGATAGTAATATAGTACCGGGGCTAGACCTGGCAAAACGGGTTCGGGTCAAAACGGGTCAATTAAAAAAGGGGTTGTTTTGGTTCGGGTCGAAACGGGTTCGGGTCAGAACGGGATCGGGTCGGAACGGGTTTCGGGTCGGAACGGGTTTCGGGGGTCGGGTTGGTTAAAAATGTTTTTTTAAAGAGATTGTACATCAAGGGGCAATTTTGTTCGGTTCGAAACGATACACAGCTTCTTTCATGTAATTTCCAGATTGATTCTCAACGACTTCTTGAGGGAACGAGGTCTCAGTTGTCTTGCATTTCACAGCTTCTTTCATGGTATTTCCAGATTGTTTGTCAACCACTCGTTGAGATGATGAGATTGCAGTTGTGTTGCATTTCGCTTTCGAAGGACCAGTATCGCCTCTGGCAGTCTGATCCACAATGATCAGTGCTAGATCTGGCTGGCTGTTAGTAAAATCAAACAGAACTCTAACCTGGTTCATAACAACTGAACTCCGAAAAATCAACTCCGTTGAACCCAATTCAACAACTCCATTTCTAAATGGTATGCAAACCTTGACCTTTCCGTGCATGTTCGCAGTGTGACGCTAGCACCTGTTTCTGTCCAGTAATCCAAACTGGTTGATTACTCAAGATCGCTTGGCTGGGTAATCCATTACCGTTAAAAAACGATTGCGTCATCGAGATGAGAAAAAACCATTCTGTATCAGTAACTTCGTCATGTATGGCATCGTTTTCCAACTCAGATCTAGATATCATCGAATTAAGCTCCCGAAGCACCTTCTTTCTGTACTGTTCAGCAAAAGAAGTAACCGATTATGTGATCACTTATACACTTCAAACACACACAATCATTGTCCCTTAATCTGATTTCACTGGTCGAAACGGTACGGGTCGAAACGGTTAGCGTCGAAACGGTACTGGTCGAAACGGTACGGGTCGAAACGGTTCGCGTCGAAACGGTTCGATTCTAAACGGTACGGGTCGAAACGGTAGTAGTCGAAACGGTACGGTGGTTCGCGTCGAAACGGTATGCGTCGAAACGGTACGGGTCGAAACGGTACGAAACTCGTCCCGACCCGAAACTCGTCCCGACCCGAATATCGTCTCGGCCCAAAACCCGTTGCGATCCGAAACCCGTCCCATGCAGAAACCCGTGTCGGCCCGAAACCCGACCCGAACCGACCCCGTTCCGATCCAAAACCTGCGTCGTGCCGAAACCCGTCTCAGCCCGAAACTCAATTTGAACTGAACCCGTTCCGATCCAAAACCCGTTTCGTGTCGTAACCCGGCTCGTGCGGATACTTGTGCCGGCTCGAAACCCATTCCGATCCGAAACCTTCCCCGTTTCTTTAAGACACTAACCCACATCGACCCATTTGTTTAATGTTGTCGACCCGTTTTGACCCGAAAATAAAAAAGATGGAATTTAAGTGACCCATTGTGACCCATTTAGTTAAAATATCTTACCCAAACCAACCCATATAATTTTAAAAGCAACCCAAACTAACCCACTTGGAATGCTTTGGGTCAAGATTGCCCCTTCTAACCGGGGCCATAATTATCGTAGACCATGATCAATTGATGTCATAAGGTTTGCACGCCACCTTTAAATGTGGCAGATTGTCACCCAAACCAGGTTATAACCCGTACCCAAAGCCGGAAAGAAACAAGGTTGACAATGAACAAGTGCAATGGTGGTGGTGACTGAATGCAGAGGAAAAGAGGTTGTGACGTGGCAGATGCAGCGTCAGCGGAGGGTGTTGCTAGGTGGTAATCGAGAGCTAAACATGGTGAAATTCTTGTTCCCTTTGCTTTCTCACCAAAGAGAAAAATAATTCTAAATTAACTAAAGCAGATTTTTTTAAAGGAACAAGACTGGATCATATAACCTGCTGCAAATGACATAAACGCCCCATTTCCAGGGCATTCGCACAACAGACGAAAACAACTACTACTTTCAAATTTAAGCATACAAATACAATTCCCATATCCACTCCCTCCAAGGCTGCAGTGTTGCCCTACAATTTTTACTGCATACATTAAAAGTAATATAAGAAGAAAAATATGAATAAAAAGTATACAATGAGCCAGTGAGGGTTTGATGTGAGAACTGCCAGAACTGAAACATGCATTTATTTGTGTATTCATCTATGATCTAACATGACTAAGTGCATCACGGTTATGTGATGTACTTGAATTAGTGTATGAAAAAGAAGGTTAATAAGCAACTTGCCTCCATCAAAAGCTTCTTTTGCCAGGTGGCAGGCTCTGATAAGTACCAATACGATTTAGAATGCACTTCTTATATCAAGAAAATCAAATAAGATTGTTATTTTCGAGATAGTTCATTATCTCATAATAGAAAACAAACAAGTTCAACTGCAGGAAACTTTTTATATCAAGAACCCAATCGGATGGGATGAGTGGGAGATATATCCTCTGCAGCAGTAGAAGCCAACTGCAGGAAACATAAAGGTAAATACATAATACAAAATTTGCCCCTTTCTTATAAATATAACTTACTTGATAAGCCTTTAGTAACTTAACTGATCAACTGCTTCTTTTTTGTCATCTCCAAACTTTAACTCTGCAAGAATGCAAATAAATTTGTAAGCTTCTTCAGATTTTCTTACCATTTTCAGCAGCCAATGTGACCATAATGTCATCAATACCCTTCTCCACACCCTTAAGCCCACACATATACACAAAGGTGTTGTCTTTCTTGAGTAACTCCCATAATTCTCTGTCATATTGAGCCATTCTTATGATCCGGTCCGATTTTATACCAACGGTTTTCTTTATAAACCGTAAATCAAACCATTTGCTATAGTTTAAAATTTTTGAAACCAACCGACCGAAATTAAAATAAAAACCCAACAACAAACCAAATTGATTAAACCACAAACAATTTAGAAGAGGATTAAACCACAAATATTGATGGGAAAAATGCAATCTTTTGTAAAGATCATGGATTCATGAGGCCAGACACATATATGGGGCGTCCTTTATGTATTGAACTAGATATACTACCTGCCGCGATGCGACGGTAATTACATACATATTTATGCGAAGCCAGGTGTTTAATACATAAAATCGCATTGACAAAGAAGAGGGCAAGCTGCTAGTCTCCATAGAAAACCCCTGCCGTCCCATCACCTGACTTTACATGCAAGTTTTTCAATCGCGTCAACAACATTCACATAATTCCTTTGCTCGAGTCATCGAAATTGCTAGCAATGTTTAACCAGAACAATAAAATTCAAACATATCAACATTTTCACTTGAATACTTTTAAAACAGATCATTTGTACCCGACTAACAATTTGAAGCGAGCATAGGTTACAATCTTCAACCCGCCAAACAGGTCCGATTTGTTTTCATACATGCCTCGCAGAATGAAAATAGATCATTTGTATCCGACTAACATATAGAAGCGAGCATTATTAACCCGCCCACTTCTCTACCACAGCTGATCAAATGATATAGTTGACTTCAAATGATATATAAGGAGCATTAGAATTCATTAATGGCCATTTGGGTTATGGCGTTTAAATATAGCTTCATATTCAGGTAATTAACGTTATTTTAACGTTATTTTACTAATTTCGTGAAAATAACGTTAAAAGAGGGGATGGTTAATCATGCATCATGTGGTGGCGTTGATAGCCGAAAGACAAGGGGGTACATGCACCAATTGGCGTTTGTCTCAATTGCTGAGTGTTATGTGCCTTATGTCCAAGGCTTGATGCAAAACCACAATCGAGCCGGGGGTCTCATTGGAAGCAGCCTCTCTATTCCTACGGGGTAGAGGTAAGGCTGTCTACATCCCACCCTCCTCAGACCCTACCTTAGCTTTTGCTATTGGTGGGATATACTGAGTATGATGATGATGATGATGATGATTCAGGTAATTAAATTTATCTATATCCTGTAAATAACAATGCAAGTTTTATTAGAGGAAAACTATAAATATAGACAAGTTTACCAGAAAGTTTCCAATCTTGACACCAGTTTCTAGCCGTTTCCAAAATAGTCAAGCTAGCCGCCGGCTAAACAAAAAAAAGATTGTCTACAATTGTTCTGAGTACTCTACGTCTCTACCCGAGATAATTCGACTATTTATGGTTTAGAGTCAAACAACATGAAAACAACAAAATTAGAGAATCCGGTGGGTTATCATAACATACCGAAAGCCCATCAAACGTTGGTAGTAGTCGTGAACAGTATCCGTATGGTTTGAACTTTAAACGACTATAATTGGGTTGAACCGAGATCGCAGGCCTCTTTCAGGACACGATTGGGATTATGTGTATCTATATGTATTTGACCAATCAGTTCAATCATGTAAACTAGAAATCATATTAAAGGAGTCAAAATCATCTTGAACCTGAATCCACCAAACTATACCCTGCTGCCTTTCTTATATTATGTTTCTCCATCAACATTCTGATTTCTGTTGCATCATCCCATTGTCCAATATCAACATACATATTATGTAGCAACACATACGCAGTTGAGCTTTCAGGTTCAAGACGTATCAACGCTTCAGCTGCAACACGCGCTAACTTAATATTATTATGCACTTTACACGCACCCAGTAACGCACCCCACACTGCCTTGTCGGGTTCAATCGGCATTCCTTTAATCACATCCATAGCCTCGTCAAGTTGTCCAGACCGACCCACGATATCCACAAGTGTGGCATAATGTTCAACCCTAGGTTCAATACCATAATCATTAACCATAGATTTAAAGTGCATACGCCCTTGATCGGCCAAGCCAGTGTTTGCACACGCATTTAAAACAGATATAAATGTTATATACGTCGGTTTGATCGATAGCTCCTTCATCACACCAAAAAGTTCCAACGCCTTATTTGCATATCCATGAGATGCATACCCACCGATCATAGCGTTCCATGAGATAACATCTTTACGAGATTCCATCTCCTCAAAGATAGCCCTAGCTTCGGTTATAGCTCCACATCGGGCATACATGGTAATAAGGGAGTTGTTTAACGGGACATCCGGAACAACAATCTTTATGACCTGCTGGTGTATTTGTATACCGAGTTTAATATCGACAATTTCTGCACAAGCACTCAGAAGTGATGACAATGTGTGTCTGTCGGGTTTCTCTCCGTCTAACTGCATTTTGATGAAAAGCTCTACAGCTGTTTTATATCGTTTATTTTTCTCACAAGCAGCTATCATGGAATTCCAAGAAACCCGGTTTCTTTCAAGCATTTTTTCAAAAAATTCATGAGCTTTTTCCACTTTACCCATCTGGGCATACCCCGAAATCATTGAGTTCCATGAATATACATCCGGGTTTGGCATTTCTCTGAACAACTTAGACGCTTCTTCGATGTCAGACACATCAATGTAGCCACTTATCATGGTGTTCCATGAACATGTGTCCCGCTCCATCATCTCGTCGAATAGAATTCTGGCAGAGAGAATATCTTTGGCTTTCACATAGCACATAATCATAGAATTCCACGATACCACGTTTCTTTTAAACCTCACGGATCTGTTCCGATCTTGCTGATTCGGTATTTGATCAAAAAGGCGTCTAGCATCTTCAACCCTTCCTCTTTGGCCATACCCAGCAATCAAAGTATTATAAGCATGAACCATATCTAATCTATCATCATTCTCACACGAAACTTCAAGCAAAATCTTTCCAGCTTTATCCAATTCACCATTGCGAATAAGACCCGACACAAGCGCACTAACAGAAGCAGCATCCCGCTCCGGCATTTTCTTAAAAAACCAAACCGCTTTCCCCAACTCACCATTCTGCAAAAACCCTGTAACCATAGCATTCCAAGTAACAACATTCTTAACAGGCGCCTGATCAAAAAGCCTCAACGCGTCATCCATCCGTCCATTCTTGGCGTACCCACTAATAACCGTGTTCCACGACACAATATCTCGACACCGCATTACCTCAAACAACACCTTCCCTTCCTCTATACATCCACAACCAACATACCCCGAAATCATAGTGTTCCACGACACTGTATCTCGTTCAGGCATTTCATCGAACAGTTGGCGTGCTTTTGTTAAATCTCTCCGTCTTACATACCCACTTAACATTGAGTTCCAAGTTATTGCATTTCTTTGTTTTGAGCTGTTGAATAACGTTCTTGCTTCATCCAACTTGCTGTTTCGGATCAAGTGTGTGATTTTGTTGTTCAGTGTGCGGATATTGGAGGCGGTTTCAGGGGATATTTTTGAATAAGGTCTGATGTAAAGGTGCAGATGGGATGATAGAACTGTGCGTAATCTGCTCCATGGGATCAGCATGACTTGATCTGTTACCGTTTTTCATCCATCAACAAGAAAAAATTACCCCTTTAAAGTTCTAATGCACAATAGGCAGAGATGTTATCATTGTGATGTTGCATTGAATTGAAGGACAAGAAATTAATGATTTACCTCTGCTTTTCTTTTATGAAGCGAGGTTTGTTCTTCAGCAAAAAGGGGTATTTGACGTGAGGTGGCAGTCTTTGGTTCAAGCTCAACCTGTGAGAGTCTGAGAGACATGTTTTATATACATTAAGGTGGAGTCCACCCCTCTACTCAGTTGGTTGTTGGACCGGTTGTTTCCTTGTGAGACTCCGGTTCGATTCCCGGCAAAGGCAAATAGGTTTGACATGTGCGCTATGATGGTGAAAAACACGCTGAGGAGGGTTTGATCCTGAGCGTTACTCCGGTTTTCATCCGGCTGTTACTCCAGCGAGTAAAATCGTGTGGAGGCAGTACGGTTTCCGGGGGAAAGCCTTCGACACAAGACTGGTTAACCCAGCGCTGGCCCCTCAATCTGGGCCCACGTTCTTGGAGAGGGTTCGCAATGTGCGGATGTGACAATGGTCACCATTAGAAGTTCACCTTTCAAAAAAATAAATACATTAAGGTGGAGGGTATGTTTAATCCCTCTAGGGTGATTGAGTGAAATCCTACCGAATAATATTATGTCATGTCAACTCCCCATTCCACTCCCCATTTTGCACTCAATCAAGGGGTATGATTAATCACTCTAGGGTGTTTGAGTAGGTTAAAAAAAAAAAAATTGGGATTGGTTAAAAGGGGTTGGGACCCACAATTTTCTCAATCACTCACTCTCACCCATTTCGGTAAACACTCACCGATTTCCACACTCTCTCTCCAACTCACCGTACACTCTCATCCACTCGGACCCAAGTCCCCGCTACTATACCCTGTACCCTTAGACTTGACCAAAGGGTGTGGAGGTAACTGAAAATTGAGCGTTGACGTGCGGAGGACACGTCAACGTGTGTCAGAAACGGGGTGCGGTGTCAAAACAGGGGTGTGGGAAGAAGAATGACGTTATTCGACACATGAAACACTTTTTTAGAGTTAAATTATATTTAAAATTATATAAAATCTATTTAATTTAAAAAAATAGTAATTAAACTAATAATAATAACATTAATAATTAAACATTACATAATTTAAAAATAAAAAACAGTACAAGATTAAAAAAACACACAAAAAAATAATAAAAAAATACATAATTAAAATAAAACCTAAAAATTAAACATTACTACATAAAAATCTAATAATCAGCCATGCCAAAACGTGTTGGAATTCACAGTTGTGGTCGTCAGGTCATGCCTAAAGTTGATGAGAGCGACTTGTATAATGTCGTCCTCCCCAATATCACCACCCGCGTTTTCCACCACAGTGTGCACTGTCTCGAATCTTTCGCAATCCAAACGGATAATCATGAAACAAGAACAAAACGCGTCCACGGCTCCGGTGGTGTCACCCATTATGGACGCAAAACTGTTGGAAAATTCTCCCCCATAACGGACCGCTCGAGCGATTACGCGGCGTGTAGTGGCTCAAGGCTTCGACCCACAACTCGCATATTGCGATATCTTTATGTATCCGTCACTGGGTATGGGAGTCGGGTTTTAATGTATGAGTGAAATGAACAAAATTGAAAGGAAGGGGATGGTGAAATTTGTTTAGATCAGATATAAATAAAATCGAATATTATATAGTTGGAATAATTGAATAAAATTAAATATTACCAAAATATGTATACAACTAAAATATATTTAGTAAATAAGACAGGAAAATGGAATGTTTTTTGGTTTGCAGATACCTAGGATTTCGTTTGAGAAGATCACCAGAAACAAAAACCAAAACAACGAAGAAGATTCCAAAAACCGTTTTCAAAATCCATCAATTGGCATTTGGCGCCCTCGACATGATGTTTCATGCAGTTACAGATTGAAAAAAAAAAAAAAAATCCTGAAAAACTTCATTCAAATCCGCTTTACATCTCCTGACATTTCTGTTAGATTAGATTCTGACAGGATGAAATTGAGAATCCTTTTTGGTTTGATCGTTTTATCAGCTTTGGATCACAATGTACAATGTGTTTCGGCTTCAGAACCAAAGGAAGAACAGAAGGAAGCGTACGCAACTCTTTTATATGGAGATGAATTTTTGTTGGGAGCACGCGTTCTTGGTAAGTCGATTCGGGACACCAGATCTACCAAAGACATGGTTGTTTTGGTCTCTGATGGCGTTTCGGATTACGCCAAGACTCTTCTCCAGGTTTCGCTTTAAATGATTCTACATTTATACGTTGTTTTCGATTTATGACAATGTATGTTGTTGATTGTGTGATTGATTATGTTTGCAGGCTGATGGTTGGATTGTGACGCCGATTAGTCTTTTGGAGAATCCGAATCAAGTGCGACCGACAAGGTTTTGGGGTGTATACACAAAGTTAAGGATCTTCAACATGACTGATTATGAAAAAGGTGATTTCCAAATCTTTTTTATAGGGCTGCAAACGAACATGAACACCACCTTGTTCCTATTCGTTTGTTAAGAAAATATATATGTTCACCAAGTGTTCATAAACACTTACCGAATGAGATTTTATTTTCATGTTCGTTTGTTAAGGAAATGAGCTTGTTCGTGTCCGTTTGTGTTTGTTTGTTGATTTTAGCCAACGAACATAGATGAATACAAATGAGCACAAACTAATGTTCATGAACACAAACGGAAACAAATGAACACAAACAAGCGTTCATGAATAGAGTATATGATACACTAACACTAATTAAGTATTTGATTTGTCGGGATTTTGAAGTATTTAAATAAAAAATTAAAAACACTAATGAACTATTGAACACAAACGAACACGTTATCGAACGTTCACGAACATAAATGAACGAACACGGCCTCTGTTCATGTTCGTTCATTTAACTAAACAAGCGAAATTTTTTGTTCGTGTTCATTTGTTTAATAAACGAACGAACACAAACGAACTCCCCGCCAAACGGTTCACGAACTGTTCGCCGAACATTTGGTTCGTTTGTAGCCCTACTTTTTTAGGATAGTTATGAAGGAAAATGATTGGATATTCAAATATGATTAAAAAACTGTAACTTTCAGCTGTGTCATCACGTTATTCGCCCACTAGGGGCTCACGGATTTGTTGTTGGTTATCTAAATTGCTCTCACCCAAGTATGCTTAACTGTGCACAGTTCTTCTCTCATCCACAACCAATGCAACTATTGAATTCGAATAGAACTTGCACTCACTGAAATACACGTGAACAGTTGAGAGTAAATAACAACAGTTGGATAACATCTGAATGATTGACATTTGGGGCCTATTTATACCTATCCTAGAACGGTTACATGCCAAGCGTTTTGACAGTTAACAGTAGTTGGATGACAGTCGGTTAGCGATTGATGGCGCCAACCCATATACCAAAGATCAGCTCTTCTGTTACCCGTGACCCATAACTAAAACTAAAGAGTTTAAATACATATATTTACATAATAAGTAAGAATACTATAGTTTAAATACTAATAATACTTTTGATGCCAATTATTATTTTCCAACAGCAGCCAAAACGCGTTAGTGGCACCCATCATCTGTTCTGCCCATGATAGATGTGGGATTTGCTTAAAGTGTTACGTATTTACTGATCACATTTTTAATTTGTTTATGTCGTTGCTTAAGAATCATCGAGGCCTCTGAATGATATTTACTGACATTGCTGCAGTGGTGTATCTTGATGCTGATACAATCGTTGTCAAGAACATTGACGTTTTATTCAAATGTGGGAAATTCTGTGCCAACTTGAAACATTCAGAGAGACTAAACTCAGGTGTAATGGTAGTTGAACCATCTGAAGAACTTTTTAACGACATGGTGAGCAAAGTGACAACGTTGAAATCTTATACAGGAGGTATAGTGTTCCCTTTATCACTCATATGTTGGTGTGTCATGTCATGTGTGGGTTCTTTTTTGTTCATTTTCTTGTTGTTTTGATAGGTGATCAAGGTTTTCTCAATGCCTATTACGCTGGATTTCCCAGTGCGCGTGTTTTTGACCCTAATATTTCTACCGAAGAAGTGAATTCTAAACCGGCTGCAGAAATGGAGAGACTTTCTACTCTATATAACGCAGACGTTGGACTTTACATGCTCGCTAACAAGGTGGAACTAGGCAGTGTTTAATTTTATCTTTTGTGGCAAATATAGTATCTTTTTTAAACTTTTATATGATATTGTGCATCATAACAGTGGATGGTAGATGAGAAAGAACTATGTGTTATACACTATACACTTGGCCCTCTTAAACCATGGGATTGGTGGACATCATGGCTATTGAAACCTGTTGATATATGGCAGGTATTCTTCGTATTTAGTTTTTTTTTATATTCGTTCGATAATTTTCTAACGATACCACCTTAATTAACAGGAAGTTAGAGAGCATTTAGAAGAATCTCTCCCGGGAACTGGTGGAGGGCGAAACCCTCATGATCATCTTTTAGTCAATTTCCTATTTTTGCTCCCGGTTTTCATTTTACTTTTTTGTTATTACCGATCTTTTATACAGGTTAGCGTTGCCATTTCTCTTTCTTTTTTCCTTGAACTTTAGATTCATTATTTCGTTACATGAATGTTGATCGATTTCCATGTTTGTGTAGACGCGTTCTTTATGTGATCACGCTAGACATATATACTACAAGTTCAGATCAGGAGGTGCACTTGCTTATTCTACAGTATCTTCATCCACAATTAGTTCTAATCAACAGGTTTAGTTCTCTAATAATTATAAATTATTTTCCCGATATATATGTTTAAAACTTTATATATACAGAATTTCTGATTTTTGTATAATTGTGATTTGTAGTTTGCTAATGGTGCACACTCCATGGTGCCTGACTATCTTGGTGGAATTTCCGTATTAGTTTGTTTCGTTGCAGCTGTTGTGTCTCTTGGATTTGGTTTTTCGGTTGTGCCTAGACAAGTGAAGCCATGGACCGGCTTGATTCTGATGTACGAATGGATTTTTACGATATTCTTTCTATTATTTGGATGTTACTTGCACATGATATATAAATGGGGGAAAATGGTGGCAAATCAAACTGGAAATCGCGGTCCTGGAGCTTCAGATTACGATTCTGAAAAAGGTTTATTCATCTATTTATAATTCGGAAAAAATATTTTAACTTTAATGTCCATAAACTATCTTCAACTTGTCTTAAGCATGTGTGTTTGGTTATGCAGGTCATCAAAGGGTATCTTGTGATGTTGCACCATGGTATTATGGGTTAGGGATGGCGTTTTTGGCGGTTGCCGCACCTCTAACGCCTGGTATATTTGGGATTACCGCTTTAATATTGAGGTATGTATTAAACTATGGCATAGGTTTGAGTTTTATATTTTGAAATATGTGCTTACTGTCATTTTTTTCATTGATAGGCTAAGTTTGATGGTTGCGGGTGGTTTAGTTTTGGCGTCTTTTATGACATATGCCTCGGAACATCTAGCCATTAGGTCGTTCATGCGAGGCCTTGAAGATAGGGATACTTCAAGAACACGGAACGCTTGTGTCTTATGCTGCTAATTAGATATTCAAATTGGAAAATGTGAGTTGTTTAATTACTTGTAGATCTCATTGATAAGTAGTAATTGTTACGGTCAACGTTTGACTTTTGACTATCAAATGGACATGAAAAATGGTTGTTGCAATCAAGAGAGCAATGAAAAGCAATACCAAGTTTGGTTGTCCATCAAGACTTCTTTTCATGAACTATATATCATATAAAGGTGTTGTTATTTGCGCCACTATGCGAGAGAAACATGAGTAGGATAACGGTCTAAGGACTACTTCTCTTGGTCTTTTTGTCCATCTTAATACGTCAAAGAATCGTGTTGAACGTACACCCACTTTATTTTCAACACAAGTACCCCTTTATCCTATCACATCAGTTATTTCATCTTTTTAAAAGCATTTATACGCATGTATACCATCCTTATATGCCCGTATACATAGGGCCAAAGGGTTAGAAAAAAAGACGTTGGGGGCTCAGATGTTAAAAGATTCCTTTTGGGGCTAAAAGGGTAAAAGTGATATAACCACAGGCCAAAATCGTAATTTACTCATTTTTTTAAATAGTTGGTCTGATCCAGTTCGGTTCGGTCTAAAATCTCTTTTACTTTAATGAAACGACGAAGTTGAGTCAAGAAAAGAGGTTTAAACCACCTATCCCTATCATTTGAGTGCTCATATTCTTGATTCCATCTTATCAAATTTCGATTTATTAGAATTCATTATCCTCTAATTAGAGTGCTCATATCTCACTAGTGTTCCAAAATTTTAGGTAAATGACATCATGCAATAGTTTGGTCTGATCTTATCCATTATTTTCCATAATTTTAGGGTGAAAAGATGTATGCTTTTTGTTATCCAATAATAGAGGACCCACTGTCACTATTCACTAATCACAACATTTTAGTGCTTAAATTTATGGTTAACCATCCATGGGCTATGATTTGATCTCAAGCCGAAGTTCTTCATTCGAGTTTGATCTAAACGGTTCAATTTGTAACTTGTCGGTATTTGAAAACTTTTAACTTGTAAGGATAACAGTTTATCTGATATTTATCTTAAGACATAAATATAGAAGATATTTATGATTTATCTTTCTTTAACATTCCTCGGCGTTACATGGATTGTTTGTTTATGACCACCCGCCGACGATGTCGCATAACACGGATGCTTATAGTTGTTGAAGAGATGAAAAACATATAAAAAGTTAAGATGGATATTTTAAGAAAACAACATTTGGAAAGTCCAAAAGAGGCACTAAACATTATAATAATCAACTAAAGCGTCGCATTCGTCCTTTATTAGGACATAATTGGACCATATAATGGCAATTGTTAGGTTTTATTTTATATTTTATTATTGTTTAATTTAATACAGAAGGCCCTTCAAACAAAAGTGGGCTATACAAATAATTAAATCAGAAACCCAAAAGAAAGGTTAATGGGCCCGGCTGCCACAAATTCTAGCAACTTGGATTCAATCATATAAAAAATAAAAAATATCACAAATTCTAGCAACTTAGATATTGTAGCTAGTTATATCTACCAAAATTAAATGAGCCCTCACAGGTAGGGAATTGCTTGTGCTTGACAAATATACATTTGACACATGTCTTTTTTTATGTTATTAAGTTCTCATCAATGTGAGTTTTGCCTAGGGATGTTTCAGAAGTACTACATATAATCATGGGGTGTTTTAACATCGGGTGAGAAGTACTGCATATAATCATGGAACGAATGTGCATATGCACTCGATATAGTATAAGATTATTTTCTTGGAGTTTTCTAGATTGCTTGTAGGCTTTGTGTTGAACGCGACGAAACCACCGACCACATGCTCACATTGTGCTCTTTTGCGTCAGTTGTTTTGGTACCTTGTGAGTAATTGGTGGGGTGTTAATCCGATATTGGCGTTTTCGGTTCATGGCATCTTGCTGCATAAGCGTGGTAATTTGGGACGTTGAAAGAACAAAGTATTTTCCAACAAGACAGCTTTAATTTCGAAGATCATGGAGGACATTAAATCGCTTGGGTATTTGTGGATAAAAGTAGATCCCCGTATAAGGCTTTGTCAGGGAAAGATTGGTGCAATTTCTTGTTATAATCTCTGATACTTTTTTTTTTTTTTTATTGAAGTGATATCATTCCACACGAAAAAGGCAATTACAAAGCAGTGGCAGGTAGTCGGGCAACAAGTTGCGCCGCCACCCCCTTTTGAATAGAAAAACCAATTCTACTAAATACAAAGTTTGAAACATTTAGCGACGAAGAATTACTATTAACGACTTTTTGAACCCGATTCAAAAGTCGCACAGCGTCAGGAGCGAGACCACCAAAGGTATCAAACGCAAACGGGACAAACACATGTTGATTCTCCAGGCAGGCTTTCTCATGTTTTGCGACTTTGCTCGCCTCTGCCTTGAGCACCGCTTGCCCTACGACAAAGCCCTTGTCCTTGAGCCCGACAAGGGGGGAGACTCCAGTTAGATCTACACAAGCGTGTTTCCCCCCTTCCCATCCAAACACAAGGATGTCTGCCGGACGTAAAGTGGACCTCCCCTCTAAGGGGTCAGTCAGGAAATTTACTGGAGCCTCCTTTTTGGCAGAGATCCCGGCCCGCTTAAGAATATCACATAACACATCTTTGATACTGTTTTTATTCTAGCGCCTTGCTAGTTTGTGTTAATAAATTTTCATAATCTTTGTAGGATCTGTTGAATCTTCCGACAACCAAATCCAATAGCAATGGGTTATCGAGGAGATAAACTTTCATGTGCTTTGATGACTCTCCTCATTTTAAGTTGTGGCCTAAAGATTCATAGCACTTCCTAAAAAAAAAGTTCAAGAACCAAATCTCCTTAAATCATGATCACGCATCCCTGTGGTTTTCTATTTATTTATTTATTTATAATTAATAATTAATTAATTATAACTAGGTGATGCCCCGCCCGCGTTGCGGGGCGATGGCCGAATAATTCTCAACCAATTAAAAAAACAGTGCCATAGTTTTGCTAGAAATAAAAAATAAAAAGAGTGTTAGGCAGCTCTTCGACATAGGGGTGTAAACAAGCCTAAAGGCTCGAGAGCTACTCGTGATCGGCTCGGTTAAAAGCTCGAACGAGCCGAGCCTTAACGAGCCCGAGCTCGAGCCTGAAATACAAAGCTTGTTTAGGCTCGCGAGCCTAAACGAGCCCATACAAAATTTTAATTTTTATATATATAATATATTAATAATGATGATAACATTGATTAGCCGAGCTAGAGCCGAGCTTTGGCTCGTTTAAGCGATGTTGAAGTGAGCTCGAGCCGAGCTTTTAGCTCGTTTAAGGTTGTTCTCAAAATAGTTGACATTAGCCTACTAAGACTAAAGGGTATGGGGGCCGGCTAGGCCCAGCTAGGACCGGCGCCGGTCCCCCACACCGCCCCTCTTCGTCCCAAACGGCTCCCCACAACCGGCGGCGCCGGGCCTCCTTTCTTCTCTCTCTCTCATCTTTGTCTCTCCTTTCTCTCTATCTCTCTCTAAAGCCGGGCCTCATCCTCCACCCCTCTCCATCCTCTTAGGTTCATCCCCTCCAAGCCATTCCTACGTGGCGCCTACGTGGTGGCTCATCCCATCCAAGCCCATCCTCTCCATACCCTTTGGTCTAAGAAATTATGATTTTGACTTTTCTGAATTATTGAGTCTCTGTTCTTATGAGACATAATATTAAATTAAAAGTTTGCGGTTGCTCCATTATTAGATAAGAATATCCTTTGTGTAGTTTAACGTTAATAAAAACAAAATGGCAGTTACATATCAACTGTCCAAGTAGCATTTTGTAACTTTGGAAACTATTATATAATAGTTGTCCTCATTTCTTTAAAAAAAAAAAAAGAGAGAGTTAACCACATAGTGAAGAGTTTAAATGAGAACAAATTACAAATTAAGAATAAAAATAACAAAGGATATAAATGTAATTTGACCAAATCATTTAATAAGTCTCTCATTTATTTTTGCTATTTAAATTAATGAACTCTAATCATTTAATGAGTCTATCTTATAAAATAGTTGTGCACCTTATACAATAAAAACAATCATGCACATGATCCTACATATTCAACGTTTGCTACACTATTAAAACAATGTTTTGGTGTAAGGTACAGAATGTGTTGGACTAAAACATTTTTAAATAATTTTGCGACTCATAATAAAATATGTGTAGGACATAACACTTTTAAATAATTTTGTCACTCCTAATAAAATTGCTGTAAGACCCAACACATTAATAGTGATGAAGGAGGAATTTATGGTGGCATTAATGAGATTTGATTAACTCTTTAAAATATTTATTATTATTCTACCTTACTAATTAAAACATTAATTAAAAGTTGACAAAATGATATCTTGATTCACAATCATTGATAAAAAAAAAAAAAAAAAAAAAAAAAAAAAAAAAAAAAAAAAAAAACATAGGGTCTAGATTAATTTATCTTTCTTCTTTCAAGAATATTCTAGTCAAATGAACCTTCCCCCAACCACTTAAACTTTATTCTTCATTGAGAGTGTTGAAAATACAAATGCTTGTGAAAACTTTAAAAAAATGACTTGTGAGCTTAACCCGATCAAAATGTGATTAATTTACGTATGTAAATTTGTAAAACATTAATTAAATAGGACGCTTCTAATTTGGGGAAATGGACTGTATCACCCTAAACTATGCAAAATTGGCCAATACCACGCCCAACTTTCAAATTGGCTCCCACCACCCTCTACTCGAAAACTTGGTGTCACTGTCACCCCTTCGTTAAAAAAACACTAACTGAGTTAGTTTTTTTAAGCCTATGTGGCATGCAGATGATGACTTGGAAGCATACGTGGACAGAGACTTGTTATATCATCTCTTTAACGTCAATTTAACCCTAATTTCCAAACAAACTCATATTCTCCCCCATCAATTGCAGACGAAGATCAATCGCACCTGTTAAACCCCATCGCCATTCTTGCCCTAATTCTTCCCTATAGCAATCTTGCCCTAATTGCCCCTTGAAGCATTCAGTCAACATGTCCTCGTCTTCTACCTCTGGTCTAATTCGAAAACCTAAACTCTTCAAGGTCGATTTGGATGGAAATGTGTACTGTCATCACGACATTGTTGCGGTTCTTCGAGTAGTTGGACTTAAAAGTGAAAGACATGGTGAAGAATTTTACGGCTGTTCTCACTGGCCTGTAACTTGAATTTGCAGATCAATTTGGTGTTTTGTAGATAGTCCATTGCAATTTCCTTATAGTTGTTGTGTTTTGTAGAGAGAGGATGGCAAATTCTTCATGTGGAAAGAAGATGTTGATAAGATGTTCGTTGAACGTTCATACGGCACCTCAACTCCAGTGACGTTTAAAGACATGAAGAGAAAGAACCTTGAATTACACAATATGTTATTAATAGAAGAGAACAAGAACTTGAAAGCAATGAGATTTGACACAAAGACGAAGTCGAAGAAACCATATGTGCTAACCTTTGTAATTGCAATTGCCATATTGTTGTATTTGTGGAATTAGTATTTATTGATAATGAACTGCTGTGGTATTTAGTGTTTGTAACCATTTGTCCCCACTTGTTATGAAATGGAAATCTAAGTTATGCTTTTGTTACTTTGACTCAACTGGACATCTAAGTTAATGTACATGTTGACCATACTTGCAAGTGACTCAAACTGCATATGAAGCCAAAATGGCCAATGTTTGAACCAAAATTGACAAACTGTGTAAAGCAAAAGTGGCCAAAGTTTGACCAATTTGCAGTCAAACTGTAACTAGGTGCAGAATTGGCCAAAGTTTGACCAAACTGCAGTCAAACTGTAACTAGGTGCAGAATTGGCCAAAGTATGAACCAAAGTGCAACTGCATTTGCAAGTGACTCAAACTGCATATGAAGCCAAAATTGGCCAAAGTTTGACCAATTTGCAGTCAAACTGTAACTAGGTGCAGAATTGGCCAAAGTTTGAACCAAAGTGCAACTGCACTTGCAGAAACAGCAGAATCACCAAACCAAACTGCAGTTAAACTGTAACTAGGTGCAAAATTGGCCAAAGTTTGAACCAAAGTGCAACGGCACTTGCAGAATCAGCAGAATCACCAAACCAAACTGTTGTCAAACTGTAAGTTGAATCAAAATTGGCCAAAGTTTGAACCAAAGTGCAACTGCACTTACAGAAACAGCAGAATCACCAAACCAAACTGCTGTCAAACTGTAAGTTGAATCAAAATTGGCCAAAGTTTGAACCAAACTGTAAATGCACTTGTAGAAACTGCAGAATCACTAAACCAAACTGCAGACTGACCAAAACATACCAAACAGAAGCATGGTCATCAATGTTTGAGTCAACCTATTAAAGTGTACACAATGACCATAATGGAATATGTACACCAATGTGTGACTCAATCAACAACAAAAGTCAAACAACACAGAAGTCAAACAACACAGAAAAAGTCAAACAACACTGAAAAGTCAAACATTGACTACTTAACTTGTCCCACATTACTAGAAGGTGTTTTTAGACAAAATATTAGAGTCATACATAACATTGCCTACTTAAATAAGGCATACATAACATTGCCACAAACAAAAAAGATCACATATATTCTACATAACTTCAGCCTTCATTGTTGCCCCTCTCTTTGGTATTTCTCTTTCCCTTTTGACTTGACTTGTTGGTTCCCTTTTGAGTAGATTTCTGAGTTTCCCCTTGAGTGGACTGCTGGGTTGCCTCTTGAGTAGACTGTTGGGTTGCCTTTTGACTTGACTTCTTCTGTCTCTTTGGAGCAGAACCACCTGGAGATACAAACTTTAAGCCAGGTAATTAACTAAAGAATAAACTTAAACTTAATAAAATTTACCTTCAGTTGTTTTCCCATTCTCAGTGCACTTTCTTTAGTTGTGACCTCTAGCCCCACATGTGACAACTGGCACTTTTCGTACATTCCGTACAATAATTAGACGGTAATCTGTGCTTTAATGACTGTGCATGATCTAGCTTATAAGACGAATGAATTTCTAATTTCTGTTATATAAATACAATGGCATTTCATGTTGCAAGACTTTTGTCATTACTGCATGCAACCCAATACAGATTTATGAATGCACAGAGTAGAGTAAGCACAGTTGTCAGATAAACTAGAGGTACTGGCGGGAGTTCAATACTTAGACAGACATGAGGTTAAGACACAATATAAGACCCAGGACCAAGTGTTACACTAGTATAGTGTGTAGGAAAGTAGGGATTACAAAACTGCCTTCCTAGTAATGACATAGGTACCGGAAAGTGCCAGAAACACACTAAAACTACAAAATTCTGCAGAAAATAAATAAATTCAGCAAAAATTCAGCTTTTAATAATTAAATATAATGCAAAATTATGATTTAATGGTCCTGAATGCTTTCCTAAGTGTTGGGAATCGAAACTGTCATAAAAAGTAACATAAAGCACACTAAACTGTGCAATTTAGCACTTTAACGAACAGTAACGAACCGAACAACCGGACACTACCCGAAACATCAAATTTTTACTAGAAGCACTGTTATTATGTTACGAAGCTAGTTATGGTCACCGAACATCATATTACCTCATATAAACACTAAACACCTAAATCCCTAAATTTAATACTTGGAATCTAACTAGAATGAAGTAACTAATACTTATAAGTTACACTTTACCCCCCCCCCCATTCTTGATGGCCGGTTAGGGGACATGGGTCCCACACAAGATTTGATTACTATATTTTATAAGATATTGTTTGAAATATGCTTAACAAATATGCCATATGCCATCCTAAAGTTAGAGAATTTTTATAAAAACCCACTAGATCATTTCACTTCTTATTTTACCACTCCAAACCACACTACCTCCCTTCTTCTTCTCCAAAGGCTACGGCCCAAACACCCTTGTAACACCTCGTAAAATCACGTCCAATGATGTATTGACACGTGTAATAAACCCTAATGAAGTCAAACCTTGAATTAAGGAACTAATTTTTTTGAAAAAATCGAAAACTTTGATTATGAAAGGACTGGAAGTGTTAGCATACCTAAAATAAGTTCTGAATAACCTCTCATGATGATTATATTCACAAATGAGCCACTTGTCAATCGGGTGTAGTCGTTCGCGTAATTAATTGGAAGTTTGCGCAATGAAGGGTTAAAAGCGTCAACATGTTAATTATTACCTCTGAGTGAGCTTTTAACAAATCGGGAGCTTCATGATATTTGATTATACTCTCGGGAATGCCAACTATTGGCCGTCTAAGGTTTTTATGCCTATAAGTACAGCCACGCGCAACTTTACAAGTTAGAGGGGCTAAAAGCGTCAATATGTTTAATTATACCTCTGAATGACCTTTTAGCGAACCCGAAGCATCGTGATGTTTAATAATACTTTCAATAATGCCTAATATGGATTTGATAAGGCTTCAATGCTATTAAATGATGAGATGCGCAAGTTTGCGCAATAGAGGGACCTAAAGCGTCAACTTTTGAACCTACGCCTTTCGGTGATCATTTAAGCGAACGAGAGTGTAGTAATATTTATGTATATGCTTGGGAATGATCAATATGGGCCATGGAAGGCTTGGATATCATTAAACAGCATTTCGCGCTACTTTGCGCAATTAAAGGACTAATTGCGTCAAACGGCAAAAGTATGCCGATTCGTAGGGTATCGAACCTTCCAGAATATGACCATGAGTTAATCATACCCTAATTATCCTTTACATAGCTTAGATTTAGGCTTAGAGGTGTTTGGTGCGCAAAAATAAACTTTTAAGTCATGCAGGGACTAAAAGTGTAAAAAAGTGCACAAGTTTGCGTTTACGCGCATATCTTACATTCTGAATATCTCCGGACACCCAAAAATTTATGTAAGCACTAAAATATTTTATTTTAGTATTTGTCTTGATAAAATTCCATTCGTCGCGTCGTTTGGATTGTTTTTCGCGTCCGTCCGTGTTTCGTCGTAATTAGCCGAACAACGAGACCGTACGACCAAACGAACCGACATCCGACATATTTTTGAGCATGTTTCATGTTCCCTATGCTTAAGCATCATGGTAGAGCCCTAAAAATGGTTTAACGGGCCTTAGATGTGTCGGAAATGGCATTTGGAAGTGCAGGGGCTAAACCTGTCAACAATTGAAACTTTACTATGCTGACCAGGTCCTTACGGACTGTAAGACTCTGGACCTTACGGTCCGTAAGCATTTCCCAGATACAGAAATAGCTGCAGACAGCCTGTTCCAGCTGGATCCAGCCCTTGCTCGTGGTATTTCTTCAAACCTTGGGCGCCCCTAGCATTAGAAAACTGTGTGTATGTGGTGTACGGTCCAGATCAAGGCTCGTTTATCGAGGAACGATCTTAACGGTCCTCAAAATCCTATAAATACCCCTTGATCTTACTCCCATTTCACTCCATGATCTGAATTGTTCTAAGTTGGAGCCCTTGTGTTTCATACCTGAATATCCTAGATCAATTCCATCCTTGCTTGGACCCTTTGTAAGTGTCCTTCGTGCTTAGTTAATTTTGTTTAACGATTATAGCCGAAAAGTCAAGCGTTTCAATAAACGCTTTGACTTTTAAACGGTTGAGCCATTGTTCCCAACGAACATGGCTACGTAACCGTAATTAGGTAGGTATTAAACCCTCAAAAGGGCACCTCCTAATTACCACGTTTACTTAGTTAAATTGTCGGGTCAAATAAAAGTCAAACGGGTTAGTTTTAAATAAAATTCATAACTAATATTATAAAAACCATAAAATCAGTTTTCTCACTTTAATAACTTGGTAAATATTAGTTGAACATGCCTAAGCATGATTCAACCTGACATTTCTAAGTATAGGCTCGGTTTGGAACCGAAAGTCGCAAAAGTTGACTTTTGCTTTGACTTTCAGTTCTGCCCCAATTTAGCTTAGTTTAGATATGCCTTAGGATTCCTTTAGGACCAGGTTATAGGTTAGTGTAACCCTCTGAGGTTATACAACTTGGATCCTTAGTTATCATAGTTCATGCATGTTTCCGTTAAATGCCTAAATGTTGACCGTTATGCCCTTTTGACCTTAAAACAAGAATTTTGAAAATATGAGAGGACAATAATCTTTATTACTGATATATGAACTTGTCCCTAAAATTTGACATCAATTTGAGGTCTAGATTAGGAGTTATGCTCAATAGCGTAAATGAAAGGCTTTTTATTAATTAAACGGCATAATTAGCGTATATCCTATCTAAACCCGATTTTAATACCAAAATTTTTACCTACTGATATAAAATAATATTTTGGGATTTTTGAAGATTTTTATTTATTTTTAGGCTGAGCATAACATAAGGTTCTAGGCTTGATTCGGTAATTGCCGGTTTTGCCCTTTTGGCCTATAAAATGAGTTTTACAAATCATTTTGATGTCAAACATTGTTAGTACGCAAATGAGTATAGAACTCATCTAAAAATTGTTGTTGCATTTCGCCCCATGTGAAGATCGAAGCTGACGGTAGCGAATGAAACCATTGCTGTGCTTTGTCTTCAAGTGTGAATTGGAAAAGTACCAATTTCACATCATCAACTGAGAAACCTTGGCTGCTGATTGTGTTGCAACGTGCATCATATGCAGCAATGTGTAAATATGGTTCTTCATGTGCATAACCATGAAACTTAGGCAGACTAGATATTGATTGCGTTCGTACTTCGAATGACCGCCCTCCTTGTAATTGCGGGATCACAACCGGTGATGGGTTGTTAACTATAGCAGGCCTGAAGTGGCTCTCTATGCCTCGAACTGGACCTTGATTATTTCGTCGTGGAATTCCTTCCGGTAAAATCACCGGTCGGTGGAGGTTTCGTGGCAGCGGTCTTGCCTGACCCTGCATCTGAGGTACCGGTGGTGGTAATGGAATGTCCACCACCGGCCTTCTCGGAGCAGGCTGCTGATTGAGTGGTTCAGGTTGATTATATTGCTGCACAGACGTTTGATAACCCAAATTCCCTTGATTAACTCTTTCGAATCCACCTGCCCCAATTGTTTGCCTCTCGTAAATACCCGTATTCACCACTTGTCTCTCGTTTTGATCCACATAGTTATCATATTCCTCATAGCCATCGTCGAAATCCCCCAAATTATTTCCTTGATCATAAGTGGCCGATCTATAAAGATGTGGCATTGGCTGACTTTGCTGTGAAATAACCGGTCGGGTGGCTGGCGGAATTGATGTTGCATTAGGTGCTTGAGTCTGACTTGGTGCTGCAGCATCATCGGGAATGATTCTAACATAAGGAGACGAATGCTGTAAATTGAGAGCCTGGGTTGTACTTGGGTATTGAAGGGATGTTGTTTGGGTGGAAGTTGGTTGAGTGTTGTCAAAGTTTGGGAAAAAGGTTGAGAATGATGGTACTGGAGATGTAGAAGTAGGTTGTGTAGACTGTGGTGGTGGTGGTGGAACTGGTATGGTAGTATTTGGTGAAGGGTGGGTAGGTGTTGGTGAGAATTGTTGCTGTGGGAGTGGGTCTTGCGGTTGTTTCTCCGGGGTTGCTGAGTTTTCCATTGTCTTAGACGTTGGTATAGGTGATTGTAGGATCTTGTTCTCACGATGTAGTACTCGCTTTGTATGCTTTACTGTTCTCTCGATCTCTGGGTCGAACACTAACGGTGATGACTTCCCGGAATTCCGAGTGTGATGCATACACTTCCTAGATCACCTGCACAAACACAAACAAGAAAACCTCGCGTAAATCCGAACAAAATAAAAAGACACTATTTTTTTGATTTTTGTATATTTAACTAAAACTAGAACTTAACACTAAACACTTTGCGCACGCCTCCCCGGCAACGGCGCCATTTTGATGTCTGTCGTTATGGACATGCAAAAACCTATTTAAACTATTAATATAGAATAAGCAGGGTATCGAACCAAGGGAGGACTGTGGAAAGTGTCGTAATGAAAAGTATTGATTAACTACTACTGAATGGAAAATCAGATTTGTTTGATTTTGAAAAATAGCTAAATTAACGAATAAAAATTGTGTTCTAAATCAATAGGAGAGAAGATGGTTCCTCCAGATTTCAGGTTTTGCAGTTAACTTCAACTATGTGTTTAATCGTAACCTACATAGACATAGGTATTAAACTCGATTAATTAATTGTGATAACCAACGACTAAGTACTCCGGTCAATACATAACGGGAGGTTATCGAATGATTATCAATTACAATTTACAAACCCTAACCCCATGTCAAATATATCCCAATTACTAGAACTCTCGGGAACTGAATGCTTAGAAATTAAGGTTTAAATAAATGTAACTGTTTACAACCAATAAATCAACCCAAGGTGAAAAGCATCGAATGCTTAGATCACCAAGTCAAAACGATTGTATCAACACATAATATTCATTAACTTACAAAAACCCTCCATCAGGAGGAAACCATAGAGTTTAGCCGCTCATGGTAGGTTGTTGATCTTCAATGGCTTGAATAATAATTAAAATCACCATATTCATTATAATATAATATAAAGAATTATTGTAAAATTAATATCTTGCAATTCAATCTCGTTCCCCAATATGATAATTCTGTTTGTTGGATGACTTTCGTGCCCCACTTGTCTTCGAAGATGATGATGATGTGTTGACTAAAGGTGAGGTGATGATGTGATCGATCCCCCAAGTGGCGGCTGCCAAAATTAATGATTTGTTGATGATGTATTATGATCCTCCCTTCAAAACTCGTATGTCGGCCCCTTTTGTTCTCATATACCGGCCCATGTGTGTATGTTGTGATTTGTTATTTTGCTGCATATAATAACTCGTAAGCTACGAAACACAACCTGTAGGCTACGATTTAAAAGTTCTGTCCCAACTTGTTTTCACATTCCACCAACTCGTAAGCTACGAGTTGTGATTCGTAGCCTACGATCGAGATACATACCCTTCTATTCCTTCTTCACACCACTTTCAGCAAATGTCATTTAGGCCCCTCAACTTTATTTTTCCTTGATTCTTGCATATCTAAGCTCCACACAACTTCCATAAATTACCGAATTAGTCCCTGTACTTTGCTTTTTCATATTTCCTTCACTCACTAGCTTTTATATCACCCGAACAAGCTTCAACATCATTCTTGAGCTGCAATATCCCATCCAATGCTTGCAACTTCATCTTTAATCATCATAAATACACTGAATTATGTGTTTTACCTGCAAAACAACTATTTCTCGTAGTTAACTGATTCTAAGCAAGTAAACACATAAAATATACATAAAACTCATTAATTAAACACTCCAAGACTCAGGTTTTACCCTCTCCATCATACACGATACCTGTTAAGGTCATACACGATACCTGTTAAGGCCGTGTAGGTTCGTGTCGTGTATTCGTGTATTCGTGTAAAATTGGCAGCCCTAAGTTGACCAAAATCTAATAGATTGGTACATATAAAACTATAAATTTAATTTATATTTAAGTATATATGTATATTTATATTTAAGTATATATGTATAAGTGTGTGTATATATATAGGTGTATGTGTGTGTGTATATATGTATATTTATATTTATATTTATATTTATATTTATATTTATATTTATATTTATGTATATATATGTGTATATACCTGTTTATAGATGTATGTGTATATGTATATGTATATGTATATGTATATGTATATATACACTAATTAAAATAATAATTCGAGCCGAGCAGACCTTTGCTCATGCTTGGCTCGTTTACAAACCGAACCGAGCAGAGCGGCTCGTTTACAACCGAGCGTCAAATCGAACGAGCATTTTCCGAGCAATTTCCGAACGAGCGACGAGCGGCGAGCGATTTGAACGGCCCTACTCAGAATTCTAATTTTGATCTTTAAAGCTTAAGTGAAATTACCAAAATGCCCTTTCGGTGCATAGTTTGGTTATAATTAATAAATTTCACATATATGTAATACCCTACTGATATAACTTATTAAATTAAGTATTTTTACTAATTATATCAGACCTAAACCTCAGATTATATTTAACCTCTCTTATAACCTTTAAAATGACCAAAATACCCCTACGGGGCATAAATTGGCTTTAAATTCGTTTTGGGCATAATGGAAGGTATCCTACTGATATCACAACATATTTAAGGCATATTAACTTAGGAAACCTGTTCATGACTCATATGGTTACCCGTTACGCACTTTTCGCGTTCGGATCGGCTTATGTAACTAGTTTGCATAAATTAGCCGAAACGGGTCAAACCTTATCATTTTTATCTCAAAATCCAGAATGTGTTTAGTTTACCCTTATTACACAAGTATACAAGCTTGTCGGGTCTAAACCACATTCTAAACCGGTCATCGCTTAATCATGCGTTTCGAACCGTATCCTCTTTTAAAACTAACCGGTCTAAGCATAGGCTTAATTAAGACCCGTTAGGAATCTAATAGGTTATTAAAAACCTTCGTTCCAGATTTAGGAGCCCAGTAAAAGCTATATGTACTTGCTGATTTGATATACGGCTGGGATTGAATTTATATTTAGCTCAGGTAAATACTTTTAACTTATTTTCCCTTATACGGGCTTGGGGTACGGTATATAAAATACCGCTTGGTCGGGCATTGAATCTTTAATCGAATAGGGGTTAAACCATTGATATGCTCCGTTTTGAAATGTTTTGTTTGCTTAAAGCCTTTGGGGGGTTAATGACCATGTCCCGAATATCCTTGGCATCATTTTACGAAATGGCCACGACCTCAGCACGGGGTGTAGGCGTGCACCCGTCAGTGCCTAAATAAATAATGTGGTGTGTCTATTGATCTTTAACCCGGTCTACGGATCGGGCTACTGAACGCATAAGAAACATGTAATTCTTTTACAAGTATTATATTCAAATAATTATCCCAAGTTATAAAAAGTTTTGTGCCGTTTGCACTCAAATCAATTTTCTTAAACATTTTCAAAATGAGTCAGTTAAATTGTATTTACCAGTGTAAACTGACGTATTTTTCTAAAAAGGCTAAGTGCATGTACTAATCGGAATAGGCTGGCTACTCCTAGCATCAATAAAGAGTCTCGCAAGCTTAGATGCCTAAAGTCTGTTGAACAATGTTTCATTTTAAATTTCGATCCACCTGTGGATCCTTTACATTCCGTTTGTAATACTTGATGTTACTTTATATCGGTTTGTAATATATTTATCTTTTGCTTCCGCTGTGCATTTAAATATTGTGTTGTTTGACTATGATGATATCAACTACGTCACGATACTCCCCACCGGGCCCACCGGTAATACGTGGAAATATCGGGGTGTGACAACCCTCCACAATCATCCTCATTTCAAGTTTCATTCCTTCCATTCTCTTGATATACAATGGTGTAAGAAGCAAAGTTAGGAAGTGTGGAAGCAACGGAGCTTGAAGGACCTTCACCATTTCCTTTTATCCACCTCATTTCTTCTCTTGATCATCCCTAGCCTTGTGCTAGTAGTAAGACTCTTGTGATCTCATTCTACTTCATATTATGTTGGTTAAAAGATGATATAAGTTGTTAAATATAAAGATCATGAAGAAAACTAAGCATAAACATGAACACAAAGCTCTAAAACATGAAGATCAAGTTGTTTTAAGTGTATGTAGTATACTTGAATGTTGATATCTTGTGTTATGATGTTGATCATCATAAGAACCTTGCTAGATGATGATTAAACACATGATCTAGCAAGTGTAAGGATAGATCTTGAGAAATTTGTAATGATCATCCTTTATGTAAATCATGAACTTGAAAATAAACTTGTATTAGTACATGATGATTATTTCTACAAGCTATAAGTCTTGAAAATAAAAGATTTCAAGAATAATATTTTCAAGAAACTAAAGTTTACTACAAGATTTAACATGGTCATGGTGTTTAAAGGAAGTAAACATGTTTTAAGTGTTAAATCAAAACTAGAAACATGTTGTTAACAAGAAAAATACAAGAAGAAATATTTTTAGAAAATCTTCATACAAGTTGTGAAGAACTAAAATCTTCAAGAATGAGTTTCATAAACTATAAACTATGTTTTTAAGGGTAACTTAACCTACTAAATAGCATACTAAGTTACTACAACTTTTTACAAAATTTCAAGTTCGTGTCAAAGTGTAAATTGCGTATTTAAAGCATATGGTAAGTCTTGTTTATGTTGTGGATGATTGATGATGATTTTAAAAGAAAATGATATGCTTTGAAAAGTATGGAAACCTCCATTTTTAAGGGGAAACTATGACAATTTTTTTGTAAAATTTAAACACTTAGAAAAATATTTTTAAACAAGTGTTTGTAAGTAGATTTTAACAATGGTTTTTCACATAAAGTTTCCCATAGATTTTTGTTCAAAACTTATCAATATTGGAGGTTGGTTTTTATAAATAAAAATGACTGAATATGTATTTAGGAAAATATATATTTAGATGTCACCATGTGTGTGATTATTTGTATATTTTGTGTATTAGTTATATTATTTTAGGACATGAAATAATATAACTCATCAAAATACCCAAAAAATACAATCCAAAATTCCAAGAATATGAATATACAAGTTATACACAAAACATTGGTGAAACCGAACTAGAGAATATAACTTACAAAATACTCCTGAAATAATATTCATATGTATATTTGGTAAATAATATTTTGGACACCGAGTGAATAAAAATATGATTTTTACAATTGCTACAAGAATATATCATATTTTTTACAAGAGAAAAATATATTATTTTTGGCAAGTATAAATATATATTTCTCTGGAAATTTTTAGAAGATATATTATTTTTGAAAGAAATATATATTTTCTCAACAAACATGAAATACACTTTTTTTGGGTGAAAGATATATTTTCTCAGTTAAAAATGAAATATATCGTTTTTGAAGAAAGATAAGTTTATATATATTTTCTAAGTTTGACTTGAAAATATATTACTTTTGGAACTTATATGAAATTACAAATAGTTTGCCAAAGGAAAATTTTAAATAATTTTTCTAAGTAATATTTATTGAAATATATATTTTAGAAATATATATTGGTGAACTTTTATTAAAGATAATATTCCGGAATAATTAATACGAAATTAAGTATAATAATACTTAATAAATACAATAAAGATACGTATTCTCGTACGTATAAATTCACACCGGAATACGACCCCAAATACATGGCAAAAATATACAAGTATAAGATACCCCCATCCTTGGGAAGGAAATTACAAGTATAAATACTTGGAAAGTATTAAGTTAAAATATATTGCTATAACAATTATTCCAAAATTTAATGAATATAAGTTAAGTTAAAATATTTATTATTTTAACAAATAATTATGTAACTTGGAATAATGTTGAAGACGCAAAGAACATAACTCAAAGACACTAATTAATACTAAGTCAAGGCACGACCCGCTCGTCTAATAGACCGTAGTACTTTGTAGGTAGACGTGCACATTAGTAGCAGCGTGAGTAACGTCGGATTGAAGAATGCAAACTTGTGAGTTCATGCTCCCCCTTTTTCTTTAACTGTTTTCGGTTTTATAACTCTCGGGGGTGGAATACATGTTACGAATGTTTAAACGGTAGGAAGTGACTAGAAAATGAACTATTAGATCATGTGAGCATAGATTGAATTTGGAATGCCATTAATTCTTAATTAGGGACGAAGGTTAGATCTAACGGGTACGGCCGAACCCCACTCATGGTACTTAACCTACTAAATAGCATACTAAGTTACTACAACTTTTTACAAAATTTCAAGTTCATGTCAAAGTGTAAATTGCGTATTTAAAGCATATGGTAAGTCTTGTTTATGTTGTGGATGATTGATGATGATTTTAAAAGAAAATGATATGCTTTGAAAAGCATGGAAACCTCCATTTTTAAGGGGAGACTATGGCAATTTTTTTGTAGAATTTAAACACTTAGAAAAATATTTTTAAACAAGTGTTTGTAAGTAGATTTTAACCATGGTTTTTCACATAAAGTTTGCCATAGATTTTTGTTCAAAACTTATCAATATTGGAGGTTGGTTTTTATAAATAAAAATGACTAAATATGTATTTAGGAAAATATATATTTAGATGTCACCATGTGTGTGATTATTTGTATATTTTGTGTATTAGTTATATTATTTTAGGACATGAAATAATATAACTCATCAAAATACCCAAAAAATACAATCCAAAATTCCAAGAATATGAATATACAAGTTATACACAAAACATTGGTGAAACCGAACTAGAGAATATGACTTACAAAATACTCCGGAAATAATATTCATATGTATATTTGGTAAATAATATTTTGGACACCGAGTGAATAAAAATATGATTTTTACAATTGCTACAAGATTATATCATATTTTTTACAAGAGAAAAATATATTATTTTTGGCAAGTATAAATATATATTTCTCTGGAAATTTTTAGAAGATATATTATTTTTGAAAGAAATATATATTTTCTCAACAAACATGAAATACACTTTTTTTGGGTGAAAGATATATTTTCTCAGTTAAATATGAAATATATCGTTTTTGAAGAAAGATAAGTTTATATATATTTTCTAAGTTTAACTTGAAAATATATTACTTTTGGAACTAATATGAAAATACAAATAGTTTGCCAAAGGAAAATTTTAAATAATTTTTCTAAGTAATATTTATTGAAATATATATTTTAGAAATATATATTGGTGAACTTTTATTAAAGATAATATTCCGGAATAATTAATACAAAATTAAGTATAATAATACTTAATAAATTCAATAAAGATACGTATTCTCGTACGTATAAATTCACACCGGAATACGACCCCAAACACATGGCAAAAATATACAAGTATAAGATACCCCCATCCTTGGGAAGGAAATTACAAGTATAAATACTTGGAAAGTATTAAGTTAAAATATATTGCTATAACAATTATTCCAAAATTTAATGAATATAAGTTAAGTTAAAATATTTATTATTTTAACAAATAATTATGTAACTTGGAATAATGTTGAAGACGCAAAGAACATAACTCAAAGACACTAATTAATACTAAGTCAAGGCACGACCCGCTCGTCTAATAGACCGTAGTACGTTGTAGGTAGACGTGCACATTAGTAGCAGCGTGAGTAACGTCGGATTGAAGAATGCAAACTTGTGAGTTCATGCTCCCCCTTTTTCTTTAACTGTTTTCGGTTTTATAACTCTCGGGGGTGGAATACATGTTACGAATGTTTAAACGGTATGAATTGACTAGGAAATGAACTATTAGATCATGTGAGCATATATTGAATTTGGAATGCCATTAATTCTTAATTAGGGACGAAGGTTAGATCTAACGGGTACGGCCGAACCCCACTCATGGTACTTAACCTACTAAATAGCATACTAAGTTACTACAACTTTTTACAAAATTTCAAGTTTATGTCAAAGTGTAAATTGCGTATTTAAAGCATATGGTAAGTCTTGTTTATGTTGTGGATGATTGATGATGATTTTAAAAGAAAATGATATGCTTTGAAAAGCATGGAAACCTCCATTTTTAAGGGGAAACTATGGCAAAATTTTTGTAGAATTTAAACACTTAGAAAAATATTTTTAAACAAGTGTTTGTAAGCAGATTTTAACCATGGTTTTTCACATAAAGTTTGCCATAGATTTTTGTTCAAAACTTATCAATATTGGAGGTTGGTTTTTATAAATAAAAATGACTAAATATGTATTTAGGAAAATATATATTTAGATGTCACCATGTGTGTGATTATTTGTATATTTTGTGTATTAGTTGGAAGAAACACTAGATAATTGACCGGAATCGAATTATCTAGGGGGTTTGGATCTGCATAAAAGGGGGTTGTTCTCTCTCGTTTGATTCTATGCAAATGACCTTCTTCTCCGGTAAACTCTGCAAAATAAAGCACCGTTAGCCTCGTCAAGGGGAGAAGAGGGGTTATCTCATTGACCCGACTCCGGCGTGAGAATAAGTATGTGTTTATAAAGAAGAAGAGGCATTGACGAAGTGTGTGTAACTTGAATTTTCATACCTGAATTGTTCTCATATTTATAGCTGAGAGTTTTGGGCGGGAAAACTTGTTGGTGAAATGCTAACGGAAAATGCTAACCCCGTAAGCGGTTACATTTCCTTCCGTTAAGCTTCTCGATCCGACGTGAGTGCACACGAATCGCTGTTTAGATCTATGGCTGGGAGTTTGCCACGTGGAAAGTGATCAAGTGGAGGTTCCTCTCCAATTTCATGTCATCATTGTGATTTCAGGGATGCCTGAGGTGATGACACGTGTCCAGACGGTTGTAACCGTTTAGTGGTGCACGATTGGGTCCTTCTAGAAGGTTATTACCATAATCTTGTGTGACTCTTTATCGTGTGGCACCAGTTGGGTAAATAATATCCAAGTCTGGATATTATTAGGCGGAAGTGTTTAACTTAGGACTTTCATCCTTTGTCTATGGAGTAAAGCGCAAGGATTTACGATTTCCTTTTGACGCGCAAGTGTTATCTGCTATCTGTCTCTTAAGCCTTCTTTGTAGGACCAGTGCGCGGCCGCGCAGGGTCAAAAAGGGCTAAAAGACAAGGTTGTGGTATGGTTCTAAGTACTTGTTTACAAGGTTTTTTTGGGACTTTACCCCTTCAAGTCCCCCCAGTCTAGTGTTGCTCTTATGCAAGTAAGTGGAGCACTGGACTTATGTCGCAACCCCCGATCCCTGATCCCCGGGAACGGGCGGATGCGATCACAGAGTTTCGGTGGTATCAGGCTTATTTAATCTTGCAGCGGAATTTACATCAGGACCGTAGTTAGGAAATATTTATCAGAGTAAAAACCACCTCGTTTAATATTAATAATCACATGGGTAAAACCCAAGTTTCTTATTACAATACATTTACAGGGACACACCCTATTTTATTGAATTTAAAACATCGTTTATTAGGTAACTTTTATAGCCACATTATCCCCAAGCCTTCAGTGCTCTCCAGCTGGCTTTTTACTAATTGGCTTTCACATTGGGTTACCTGAAACACGTTTTAAAAACATTTGTCAGTGGGAAATACTGGTGAGTGAATCCCAATTTAATCAAGTTTAAATCAAAAGTCACAGTGAACGGTATTGAGAGCGATCACATTGTTTATGTCTACACAATTACTCCATTTGGTACTATCAATCCTGACTTGTGGGTCATATTACCCATTGGCTAACTCATTGTCCAATGGTAACGTATTGTCATCCAGACTTACTACTCACAAGTAGTACAAATTTTGTATACAAAACCCCAACATACTGGCAGTAATTGAAGAACTACAAAGACTCAATCACTGCTAAATTTCATAGTAAAACATTTAAGGTTTGGTAAAACATTACCAAAAAGGTTATCAAAAAGAGGATAAACTCACATTGCTGTTTTAGGCTTTTCGTAAGGGTTTCCTGGATATAATCTATAATTTATACAAATGTATATTGGTTAGTATCATAACCCTTTGAAATTATTAATGATACCCTCCCCGAGACGGCATTTGAACAACTACGTCGGGCAGAACCACGACAGTTGTTACGGAACCCTAAATCAATCGGGCAGTGTAACTATTATGAAACTAGGGCTATAATACTTACAACGGAGCAGAACCTCGCTAATTAGGGGTATAGTACCCGACTATAATGTTTATAACTTCAGAATTTCGTTTAGAATGAAAGAAGTGAGCGACGGAAATTGAAACCCGAGGCCTCCTTTATATAGTTGCTGATATTGACTCTCAGGCTGCCCGCGTAAGGTAAGGCTAAGCCTTACACGGCCCGCGTCAACATATGGTCAAACTATAGCTTAGTCCGGTCACCAAGTAGACCCGACACGATATCGACACGTGTCAGCACCGGATGTCTTCGCGTGTATAGGTCTATCGCGGCCCACGTTAGTTTAAGCTGAGGCTTACGCGACCCGCTTGAACTAATGGAATCAACGAAATCAGGTTCTAGCCCTTATACCGCCCGCGTAAAAGGTTAAGGTGGGTCTACGCGGCCCGCCTTAACTTACTATTTCTTGTTTTTAATTTATTTTAAATACTCTAACGTATTTTGGGCTCGGTTTTCACATACGGGGTGTAATTAAAGACATATAAGGGATATTTTACAATATACTAGAGTGTCGTAATATTTATGAGGATGTTGGTTTTACCGAGGGTTGTAACATTCTCCCCACCTTGTTTTAGAGCTCGTCCTCGAGATCTACTGAAACAAGTGCGGATATTTTCTTTTCATTTTTGATTCAAGCTCCCATGTGTATTCAGATCCTCTTTTGGAGTCCCACTTCACTTTGACTAGAACTAGTCTCTTATGCTTGAGATTCTTGACTTTCCTGTCTTCAATTTGTAGAGGTCTTTCTACAAACTTGAGTTGTTCATTTACCTCTATATCCTTAAGAGGTACTATCAATGATTCATCAACTAAACACTTTTTAAGATTAGATACATGAAACACATCATGTATTCCTGCCATTTCCTCTGGCAGTTGTAGCTGATAGGCTACTGGTCCTATTCTTCTAATAATCTTAAAAGGTCCAACATACCTGGGACATAGCTTTCCCCGTTTGATGAATCTTACCACTCCTTTCCAAGGAGAGACTTTCAATAATACTTTATCTCCTACTTGAAATTCCAATGGTTTTCGCCTGTTATTAGCATAACTTTTCTGTCTATCACGTGCTGCTTTCAGTCGTTCCTTGACTTGAATAATTTTATCAGTTATTTCTTGCACTATCTCAGGTCCAGATAGTTGCTTTTCCCCAATTTCTGCCCAACAGACTGGGGTTCGACACTTTCGTCCATAAAGTGTTTCGAATGGTGCAGCATTTATACTTGTGTGATAACTATTATTATAAGAAAATTCTATTAAAGGTAAGTGATCGTCCCAATTACGTCCAAAGTCAATTACACAAGCTCTAAGCATGTCCTCCATTGTTTGAATTGTCCGTTCACTTTGTCCATCCGTTTGAGGATGATAAGTTGTGCTTAGTTTTAACTTAGTTCCCATTGCCTTTTAGAAACTTGACCAGAAATGAGAGGTAAATCGACTATCTCTATCAGAAACAATTGATAAAGGAATACCATGTAAAGAAACAATTTCATTTACATACAGTTTAGATAATTGTTCCATACTAATTGTTTCCTTCATTAGTAGAAAATGAGCTGACTTAGTTAGTCTATCTACAATCACCCAGATTGTATCATTTCCTTTCCTAGTTTTGGGTAATTTAGTAACAAAATCCATTGTTATTAATTCTCATTTCCAAACTGGCATTTCTAATTGTTGTAACAAACCTGAGGGTTTCTGATGTTCAGCTTTAACTTGTAAAAAGGTCAAACATTTAGAAACATAGACTGCTATGTCCTTTTTCATTCCTATCCACCATAAATTTTTCCTTAAATCCTGGTACATTTTATCACTTCCTGGATGCATCGTATACTTAGACTTATTGGCTTCTTCTAATATACGATGACGTAAATTTTCTAATTTAGGTATCCACATTCTCTTTTCATGGAATCTCCATATTCCATCTGTTCCCTGTTCTAATTCTTTTAGCATACCTTTTAATTTTTCAGTATCTTCCTTGATTACTGATTCTTGTGCTTCTCTTATTTGTTCATTTAAATCTACTTGCAGATTTAATTTAACAGAACGTACCCTTTTTGGATTTTCATGATACTTTTGGCTTAAAGCATCTTCTACTATATTGGCTTTTCCTTCATGATACTGGATATCACAATCATAGTCACTAAGAAATTCCATCCAGCGTCTTTGTCTCATATTCAACTCTTTCTGCTTGAAGATATACCTTAAACTCTTATGATCAGTGAATATGGTAAACTTACTACCATAAAGGTAATGTCTCCAAATCTTAAGAGCAAAAATTATAGCTCCTAACTCTAAATCATGAGTTGAATAATTCTCTTCATGATTCTTAAGTTGTCTAGATGCGTAAGCTATAACCTTTTGTCGTTGCATCAACACACATCCATAACCTAATTTAGAAGCATCACAGTAGACTATGAAGTCTTCAGCTCCTTCTGGTAATGCTAGTATGGGTGTATGGGTTAATCTTTGCTTAAGGATTCTAAATGCTTCTTCTTGTTTAAATCCCCATTCAAACTTAACATATTTACAAGTTAACTTAGTTAAGGGAATGGCTATTCTAGAGAAATCTTTAATAAATCTTCTATATTAACCTGTCAATCCTAAGAAACTTCTAACTTCAGTTGGTGACTCAGGGGTTTTCCATTTAGTAATTGCCTCAATCTTGGTTGGATCCACATGAATTCCTTCATGATTGACTAAATGTCCAAGGAATTGTACCTGTTCTAACCAAAATTCGCACTTTGAAAACTTAGCATAAAGCTTTTCCTTTCTTAACAAACTTAAAAGTGCGTGTAAATGCTTAGCATGATCCTCTTTACTCTTAGAGTAAATTAGAATATCATCTATGAAAACAATTATGAATTTATCCAAATATGGCTTACATATTCGGTTCATCATGTCCATAAATGCAGCTGGGGCATTGGTTAAACCAAATGGCATGACAGTAAATTCATAATGGCCATACCTTGTTCTAAAAGCGGTCTTAGGAATGTCCTCTTCCTGTACCTTTAATTGATGATATCCTGACCTTAAATCGATCTTAGAGAAAAATCGAGCTCCTTGCAATTGATCAAACAAATCATCGATTCTCGGTAATGGATACCGATTCTTAATCGTAACTTTGTTTAATTCACGGTAATCAATGCACATACGCATTGATCCGTCCTTCTTTTTAACAAACAATATCGGCGATCCCCATGGCGACGAACTCGGTTGTATAAATCCTTTTTCCAACAATTCATCTAATTGTTTCTTCAATTCTTTCATTTCAGCTGGTGCCAAACGGTAAGGTGCTTTGGCAATCGGTGCTGTTCCTGGTATTAAATGAATTCTGAATTCAACTTCTCTATCTGGAGGTAGTCCTGGTAATTCTTCTGGAAAGACATCTGAAAACTGAGATACTACTGGAATATCTTTTAAATCCTTTCCTTTAGTGTTAGTGATTATAGAAATCAAATACACTATAGAACTTTTTTCTTATACAACTTGCAGTTTTCATCACAAAGATAAATTTAGTAGACCTAGAAATTTTATCTCCTTTAATTGTGATAATTTTACCTTTTGGTGAACTTATTTGAATTAACTTTTGATCACATAAAATACTGGCTTTATTGGCTATTAACCAATCCATTCCTAAAACAACATCAAATCCTACCAGATTCATGGGATATAGGTTTGCAATAAATTTCTGATTTAAAATTTCTATTCTTGCTCCCTGCAAGATTTCAGAAATTCTAACAGTTTCTCCATTGGCTGTCTCTACTACGCATTCTTGTGGTAGTTTAGTTAATGACAGATTTAGAAATTTGCAAAATGATGTATTAATAAAACTTTGGTTTGCACCAGATTCAAATAATACTTTAGCAAAAACATCATTAACTAAAAACGTACCAGCGACGACATCTGGAATCATCTTGGCTTCATCTGCAGTCAGAACAAATGCTCTAGCATTTTTAGTATTCTTGTTGTCTGCAGCTGGGGTCAGTTTCGGACAGTTTGGCCTGATATGACCTTTTTCTCCACAGTTGTAGCATAATCCATTACTGATTTTTCTTCTGCAATTTTCTTCCTTGTGTCCTGGCATCTTACAATGATTGCAGAGAGTGGAGCATTTTCCCGAATGCTTTTTCTTGCAGACCTTGCAGTATGTTGCAGAGGTAGAACCCATATTCCTACGATTATAATTTCCGGAACGGAATTCTTGTGTAAGCCTTTGAGTTAAGTTCCTCCTCTGATCCTCTTCTCTTGTACGGACTAATTCATCAGTCAAGGTATTTGTTAATTCTACCGTTTCTTCTATGGTTTGAGGTCTAGCTGCCTTGACTATGTGTCTAATCTCTCCAATTAATCCCCAAATATAACGAGAGATTAACACTGGTTCTGGTGAAGCAAGAGTTGGTACTATTCTAGCATATTCAAAGAATATCTTAGTCTACCCCTTACTATCTACACCAGTCATCCTAAGATTTAGGAATTTGTTTGCTATCTGTTCCTTTTCATTGGGTGGGCAGAATTTCCTTTCTACCTTGTCTTTAAATTCTTCCCATTCCATATTATAGGTTCTATCACTTCCTTTTGTTTGGAGGATAGTGTTCCACCATTCTAGTGCTGCATTCTTAAACAAATTAGAAGCAAACAGTATCTTATCTTCTTCAGCACACTTACTTATCCTTAAGACTGCCTCAGTCTTTTCTATCCAGTGTAAGGTTGCAATGGCCCCTTCATTGCCCGAGAATTCCATTGGTTTATTATCAGCATCTTTAACAGTTTGAAGTATAAATGGCATTGCTTACTTTTATTATCAGCATCTTTAACAGTTTGAAGTATAAATGGCATTGCATCTATAATTCCCTGTGCTACTATGTGTTGGATAGCACTATTGTCCACTTGATTGTTATTGTTATTGATGCTTGGATTCTCATTAACCACGTTAATGTTACTCTGGTTATCATTATTCAGATTTCCTTGATTTCCTTCGTCGGCCATCTGAATTTTAAACATTTATCCCATATTAATATCACAAATAATAGGTAATATCGTTAATCACATAACACACAATCTAGCCAAAAACCGTCGATCATTGCGACTTGTACTCTATTTTCATATACTATGCGTCTATTACACACTAGTACAAAAATAAAGACTACAATACCAACAGAAAGAAAATTACACTAATAGTAATATGCATCCGTACACACATATTTTATTTTATTATATTTTATTATTATTACTACTACCATTTCCTCCATTCACATTCATGGATATGGATTTATCCAAAAATCCATATTGCGCTCATCGTATTTCCATACGAGACGCTCTCCCACCTGACACATTCTCTCACTGCTTTCTAAAATTTCCTCCCCGAAAGTCCTAAGTTCTTGAACGTTTTCTGCACTCATTGGGGGTGCAGGTTCTCGGACTGGGTTTGGAATCTGTGGTGCGGGTTCCTGATATGGGGGTGACAGTTCCTGAAATTGGTAAGGATCCTCTAATATCTCCCTAATATAATCATCTTGGTAATAGGGATCTAAATGGTCCATACCTGGGTAGGCTTCTATGTTATGTATGGGTGGATAATCCTAGATAGGGTAACGTTGCACAAAGTCCATATTATCGTCCCACCAGGGGTCGTAATTCGGGTCTAGGGGGTTTGGTGCAGGTACCCGAGGGATTTCTTCTGGGTTAAAGTCGTGCATCTCCACTTGGTTTTCCTGGTTTTCTATCTCCATAGGTTGTTCTGGGTTTTGTGGTTGTGGGGCTACTAGTTGTTCCAAACTTGGGTCAGCAGCAGTTGTAGCTAGTATATGGAAATTAGCTAAGCTTCTATTAAGTATATCTTGAGTATGGGCATCTGTCTCTCGCTTAATAGCTGCTAAGGCTCTTTGCCGTTGCAATTTTCGCATTCTCTTCCTACGAGCAAAAGCTTCTTTACTGAACCATCCTCGTTTCTTATTAGGAAATGGTTCTTCAGATTGAGCTCTAAAAGCAAATATTCCATCTTCCTGATCAGCAGTATACCCTGAAAGGGCAGGCTGTGATGATGTACCTTCACTCCTAGGTGAATCAGATAACTGACGATTCATATCTGATGGTTCTTGATCACTCATACTGTAAACTAACAGATAGTCAAAGAACACATAACAAATAAATACAGTTATGCACTTATTTACATAATTTTATTTCCTAACACAAAATTTAAAATTTTAAGTGTCAGCAGGACACTTCTTTGGCTCAGACCAGTGGCTAGGCTCTGATACCACCTTCTGTCGCAACCCCCGATCCCTGATCCCCGGGAACGGGCGGACGCGATCACAGAGTTTTGGTGGTATCAGGTTTATTTAATCTTGCAGCGGAATTTACATCAGGACCGTAGTTAGGAAATATTTATCAGAGTAAAAACCACCTCGTTTAATATTAATAATCACATGGGTAAAACCCAAGTTTCTTATTACAATACATTTACAGGGACACACCCTATTTTATTGAATTTAAAACATTGTTTATTAGGTACCTTTTATAGCCACATTATCCCCAAGCCTTCATTGCTCTCCAGCTGGCTTTTTACTAATTGGCTTTCACATTGGGTTACCTGAAACGCGTTTTAAAAACATTTGTCAGTGGGAAATACTGGTGAGTGAATCCCAATTTAATCAAGTTTAAATCAAAAGTCACAGTGAACAGTATTGAGAGCGATCACATTGTTTATGTCTACACAATTACTCCATTTGGTACTATCAATCCTGACTTGTGGGTCATATTACCCATTGGCTAACTCATTGTCCAATGGTAACGTATTGTCATCCAGACTTACTACTCACAAGTAGTACAAATTTTGTATACAAAACCCCAACATACCGGCAGTAATTGAAGAACAACAAAGACTCAATCACTGCTAAATTTCATAGTAAAACATTTAAGGTTTAGTAAAACATTACCAAAAAGGTTATCAAAAAGAGGATAAACTCACATTGCTGTTTTAGGCTTTTCGTAAGGGTTTCCTGGATATAATCTATAATTTATACAAATGTATATTGGTTAGTATCATAACCCTTTGAAATTATTAATGATACCCTCCCCGAGACGGCATTCCAACAACTACGTCGGGCAGAACCACGACAGTTGTTACGGAACCCTAAATCAATCGGGCAGCGTAACTATTATGAAACTAGGGTTATAATACTTACAACGGAGCAGAACCTCGCTAATTAGGGGTATAGTACCCGACTATAATGTTTATAACTTCAGAATTTCGTTTAGAATGAAAGAAGTGAGTGACGGAAATTGAAACCCGAGGCCTCCTTTATATAGTTGCTGATATTGACTCTCAGGCGGCCCGCGTAAGGTAAGGCTAAGCCTTACGCGGCCCGCGTCAACATATGGTCAAACTATAGCTTAGTCCGGTCACCAAGTAGACCCGACACGATATCGACACGTGTCAGCACCGGATGTCTTCGCGTGTATAGGTCTATCGCGGCCCGCGTTAGTTTAAGCTGAGGCTTACGCGGCCCACTTGAACTAATGGAATCAACGAAATCAGGTTCTAGCCCTTATACCGCCCGCGTAAAAGGTTAAGGTGGGTCTACGCGACCCGCCTTAACTTACTATTTCTTGTTTTTAATTTATTTTAAATACTCTAACGTATTTCGGGCTCGGTTTTCACATACGGGGTGTAATTAAAGACATATAAGGGATATTTTACAATATACTAGAGTGTCGTAATATTTATGAGGATGTTGGTTTTACCGAGGGTTGTTACAACTTATGAGAGGGAAATGCTTTTTGGCGCGAAAGTTGGGAATCTTCTATGAGAAGATTTACTTTGCTTATTAAAACCTTTAGGGGAAGTTGTGATTTTTCCCTTTGTTGATTTGACCCTTTTGTAATCATGACCTGACGCTTGGTGACGTCAATTTGTAATAAAAAATTAGTATTTGCGATACTTTTTCTTCTTACCTTGGGATACGTATTGATGCTTGTCAGGCCTCATTTATGGGGATATGACCCTTGGTCCTGTAGCGCCGTTCAGAAGGGACGTTTTTGACAGTTAATCATGGTGATTAAGCTTTTCCTTTTCCCGGAGTTTGGTTCCTCTATATATACATTTGAGGATTCTTATCTTCTTCCTTAATTTGGAAAATATGAAGGCGAAAAGTTCCTTTCGTACCCGGCGACTTTTAGATATCTTAAGGATCTACGAGGCTGCTAAGGGTCTCCTGCTCCTTGCTGATTCACCACCATTAATGGCTATCGGAGAAGAAAAAACGCTCGACCTCGTTTCTTCGACTGTTGATAAAAAATTGAAGTTTTATCTGCTGAGGACTTAATGACCCGTTTTCCGATGATTCGGAAAGGTGGATGTCAACGTTATACCGTCGCCGAAAGAACCGTCGTGGTGATCAGATGCCGGTTGTTGATGATGGTCCTGCTGCTGATTAGGTTAAGTTTGGGAAACAGTGTATTCCTTTTTTTTTTTGTGAATATGTTGGTCTTGCTACTGGGAAATTTTTGAAGATCACTGTCGTGATCTTTGTGAATGGTTGTTTAAGATGTTATACTGCACTTGATGATATATGTATTTTTTTGATGTACTGTTGTGCATGTAAGCTTTGGTTGCTTCAGTTGGTGTTTGGCTTACAATATGTTGCATATGTTTAATTGCTTTGAATAGGTAGAGCGAATGAGAATGGTATTGTGCTCATGTATGAACGTTTGTCTAAAAATGCGGGAGATTGTGCCCTTTTTAGACTTTTCATGAGGCGTACAATGTTTACCATATTGTTTTCGCGTAAACCAAAAGAATTATATGCAATTTGTAACAAACAGTAACATGTGTAGGGATGATGCTTGCATTAATAGGGCGCAAGGCCAATAATACAAAGTGCAACAAAGAAATACATTGCATGTATACTTTTATCTTTGCGGGATGGTTTGGCTTATATGTAACACCTGCGCAGCTGCTGCGCGTTCCAGGTGCGAGGAACTAGTGTCCCATCGATTCTTTTCAGTGTGTATGCCCCTTTGCCTAGGGCTTCATTGATGATGTATGGTCCTTCCTACTTTGGCGCTAGTTTGCTTGGTTTTTCAGCGTTGGAAGCCTCATTGTCGCGCAAGACGAAGTCACCAGGAACGAAGGTACATACGCGTACACGCGCATTGTAGTATTTTTCGAGTTTGGATTTGTACCTTGCCTCTGTGATGGCGCCGTTCTCGAGTCTTTCTTCGAGGAGGTCTAAATCCAGTCTTCGCTCTTGCTCATTGTTTTGCTTCTGCATAGCAATCATGCGCGGTGATGGGAGGCCGATCTCAGCTGGGATTACTGCCTCCGATCCATAGACAAGACTGAATGGGGTTTCCCCCGTACTGGTCTTCGGCATGGTACGATGAGCCCATAGGATGCTGGGGAGTTCATCGACCCATCCCCTGCACGCTGTTCTGAGGCGCGCTTTAATGCCGTCGACAATCTGTTTGTTGACACTCTCAACTTGGCCGTTTGCTTGTGGGTGCGCCACAGAGGCAAAATTGTGTTCGATCTTCATTTCCTTGAACCATTTCTGAAGATCTTCTGAGGCAAAGTTGGTGCCGTTGTCGGAGATAATGCGCAATGGTAATCCGAATCTCCAAATAATGTGTTCCCTTATAAACTTGCGGATTACCATTGCTGTAGTTGAGGCCAAGGCCTTGGCTTCAACCCACTTCGTGAAGTAGTCGATTGCTACAATGATGAATTTTACTGCGCCGGGCGCGTCAGGGAATGGTCCCACAAGATCAATGCCCCATTGTTGGAAAGGCCAGGCAGACGTGACCGGTACAAGCGGGTTCTTTGGTCGGAGTGTTTTTGGCGCGTGGCGCTGACATGCTGCGCACTTCCGTAGTAATTCTACCGTGTCTATGTGCATTCCCGGCCAATAGTAGCCCGCATTCATTATTTTTGCCACTACCATGCGCGGTCCGGCGTGTATCCCGCATAACCCTTCATGAACCTCCCTGACTATATATTGTGTGTCTGTTTTGTCAACGCAGCGCAATAGTGGTCCCATGAATGACTTTCGGTATAGAATCCCTTCCGCCATTTCATAGTTTATTGCCTTGTTCTGTATTTTTCGAGCCTCCGCCTTTCCTTCTGGGAGTTTCCCATGTTGTAGGTATAAGATAATCGGAGACATCCAGGATGGATTGCCGATCTCTATAACGTTTACTTGTTTGAGAGGGACTGAAGGGTTGGACAATACTTTGATGTGTACCTCTTTTGCTAAATGTTTGAAACTAGTGGCGGCCAATTTGCTTAGCGCATCCGCGTGCTTGTTCGCGCTTCTGTTTATGTGATTAACCTTGAATGTTTGGAATTTGCTGATTAGCATTCGCGCTTGTTCCAGGTATAGAGCCATTGCCTCTCCTTTTGCGTCATAATGACCATTGACCTGTTCAGCCACTAATTTTGAATCTACATTGGCTTCGAGGTTTCTTGCCCCCATCTTGAGCGCTAAACGAAGGCCTGCTAGGAACGCTTCGTATTCTGCCTCGTTGTTTGTGCTTCGGAAATCTAGGCGTATAGCATATGTAAGTTCGTGGTCATCTGGGCTGACTAATCGAAGACCCGCACCTGCTCCGTCATCATTAGAAGTGCCGTCTGTGTGTAGAGTCCAGACCCTATCGTCGAAAACAGGAACAGGGTTTTGGATTGCCTCGCACTCTTGGACTTTATCAATAGGAACTTCTGTGGTAAAATCTACTAGAACTTGCCCCTTGATTGCCAGTCGCGGTATGTATAGGATATTGTATCCTCCAAGCTCAGTAGCCCATTTGGCCAATCTTCCCGTGACGTCGAGTTTGGATAAGATTTGACCTAAAAGGTAATTAGTGAGAACTGTGATGACATGACCAGAGAAATACCGATGTAAGCGTCGTGATGCATGTACTAGTGCTAGGACTAGTTTTTCTATCATTGAGTAACGTGTCTCTGGGCCAGTGAGCATCTTGCTTATATAGTAGATTGGAGTCTGAATGTTTTTTCGCTCCACCATTAATACTGCTCCTACCGCTACTTCCGCAGCAGATAAATATAAGATCAGTGGCTCTTTTTCTCGTGGTGCTGTTAGTGTCGGCAACTGAATTAAACATTCTTTCATTTGCTTGAAGGCTGCTTCCGCTTCGGGTGTCCACTGGAAGTGGGTTTTCTTGGCGCAGTTTCGTAGTGTGCTAATGAATGGATAGGACTTTGCTGCATGATTTGCCAAGAATCTGTTCAAGGCTGCTAGACGTCCGGCGAGTCTTTGCATTTCTTTTATTGTTGCAGGTGATGGCATTAACTGGATGGCCTGTACTTTCTCCGGGTTTACTTTAAAACCATCCCTTGTTACTATGAAACCCAAAAATTTCCCTTCTTCCATTCCGAAGGAACATTTCGTTGGGTTGAGCATTAAGTTTACGCTGCGCAAAGAATCGAACGTGCGCTGGATATTTGCGAGCATTGTATCTTCCTCGTGGCTCATGATGACGAGGTCATCCATGTATACCTCGACTGTCTTACCGATATCGCCTCTGAAGACCGTGTCCATTAGGCGCTGGTACGTTGCGCCTGCGTTGCGTAAGCCAAAGGGCATTTTTCTGTAACAGAAGATGCCCTTGTCTGTGCGAAATGCGGTCTTGTCTTCGTCTTCTTCTTTCATTTGGACCTGATGATAACCTTTATAACAGTCAAGAAAGCACTTCCATCAAAATGATGCTAGAGAGTCAACTTTTTTTGTCTATCTCAGGAAGCGCGTAGCAATCTTTTGGGATGCTTTCTTCAGGTCTTTAAAGTTGACGCACATTCTCCATCCGCCACTGTGTTTTTGGACCATTACTGGGTTGGCGACCCATGTATGGTATTGAACCTCGCGCAAGATTCCGGCATTAAGTAGCTCTGTCACTTGCTCGTTCATGGCTTTTGCTTTCTCATCGCTGAAGGTGCGCCTTCCCTGTGCAACAGGTTCTGCTGAGGGTCGGATGTTCAGACAATGTTGTGCTATATCGCGCGGAACCCCAGTCATGTCTGCTGGGCACCAGGCGAATATGTCTTTATTGTTGGACAACAATTCTTTTAATTGTTTTCGTGTTGTTGGGGAAATGGCGTGTCCTAACAGGATGGTCTGTTCTGGATATTCATCGTTCAGAACCCATTTCTCCGGCTCATTTGATGCTGAGGGTTTGGCCACTTTTGCTGGTGGCTCATCATCCATGTACATGACCTCCTTACTTGAGTATAGAATTGCAACTCCAGTTTCTATTGGAAATCCGCATGCAGCATGTGGAATAGAAGTGATCATGCTGAATTCTCTTTGTGACCTTCTTCCGAGCAATACATCATCTCGTGATGTTGCCGGCATGACCATGAAATTTACTGTGACCGTGCGCGAATGCTCGCCATCAGATAGAGTCACAGGAAACACTATTTGCCCTAGCGGGAATACCGCTTCATTACAAAATCCGGTGAGAGGGAAATCGACCGGCTCCAGACGTGCTTTGTCTTCTGGATCGAGTTGTTTGAAGCACTGCTCGTATATGATTTCCTGTATCTATAAACATATAGTCCGTTCGATAATGGCCGAAGATACCAGTAATAATTATTGGTCGCTCTTCCTGAGGGCCTCCAGGAACAACAGGAAACACGACTTGTTGTTCTCGCCAATGCTGGTCATGGTGTCGTTTGTTTGGCCTTCGTGGAGGGACTCCTTGTACCATGTTTATTTGTTTTGGTTTAGCTGTCTGACCATTGGTACCTTCTGGTTTTGGAATTACCCTGGCATAACTGTCAGATTGGATGTCCCACTGATAAGGCATCTGTGGGTCCAATACTACAGTATCAATCCTGCCACTGCTTTCTTGCCGAATATCAGATCTGATGTTTGGGGACTCAGGTCTGATAATTTGTGTGAAAATTTGGTTCAAAGCTATCTGGAATCTGTCGATCCAGTATTCTGGAGCTCTCTCTATGAGTTGATCTGAGGAGTCCTTTTCGTCTGAGTGATTGTTACTTGTATTGATTCCGATGATTCCGTCGATCTAAGTATTTGGGGTTGTAGAACCCTTGAATTCAGACCGAGGACCTGATGGGTGAAGTGATGAATTCTCTGCCATGTGAAAACAGAGAAATGAGGGAAACTGAATCGAAACGAGACAAAACTGAAAAAACAGAAAAATCGGTTGGCGCCAATGAAGAAATACTAGATAATTGACCGGAATCGAATTATCTAGGGGGTTTGGATCTGCATAAAAGGGGGTTGTTCTCTCTCGTTTGATTCGATGCAAATGACCTTCTTCTCCGGTAAACTCTGCAAAACAAAGCACCATTAGCCTCGTCAAGGGGAGAAGAGGGGTTCTCTCCTTGACCCGACTCCGGCGTGAGAATAAGTATGTGTTTATGAAGAAGAAGAAGAAGAAGAGGTATTGACGAAGTGTGTGTAACTTGAATTTTCATACCTGAATTGTTCTCATATTTATAGCCGAGAGTTTTGGGCGGGAAAACTTGTTGGTGAAATGCTGACGGAAAATGCTAACCCCGTAAGCGGTTACATTTCCTTCCGTTAAGCTTCTCGATCCGACGTGAGTGCACACGGATCGCTGTTTAGATCTATGGTTGGGGGTTTGCCACGTGGAAAGTGATCAAGTGGAGGTTCCTTTCCAATTTCATGCCATCATTGTGATTTCAGGGATGCCTGAGGTGATGACACGTGTCCAGACGGTTGTAACCGTTTAGTGGTGCACGATTGGGTCCTTCTAGAAGGTTATTGCCATAATCCTGTGTGACTCTTTATCGTGTGGCACCAGTTGGGTAAATAATATCCAAGTCTGGATATTATTAGGTGGAAGTGTTTAACTTAGGATTTTCATCCTTTGTCTATGGAGGAAAGCGCAAGGATTTATGATTTCCTTTTGACGCGCAAGTGTTATCTGCTATCTGTCTCTTAAGCCTTCTTTGTAGGACCAGTGCGCGGCCGCGCAGGGTCAAAAAGGGCTAAAAGACAAGGTTGTGGTATGGTTCTAAGTACTTGTTACAAGGTTTTTTTGGGACCTTACCCCTTCATAGTTATATTATTTTAGGACATGAAATAATATAACTCATTAAAATACCCAAAAATTACAATCCAAGATATTACCAAAATTTCAAGAATATGAATATACAAGTTATACACAAAACATTGGTGAAACCGAACTAGAGAATATAACTTACAAAATACTCTGGAAATAATATTCATATGTATATTTGGTAAATAATATTTTAGACACTGAGTGAATAAAAATATGATTTTTACAATTGCTACAAGAATATATCATATTTTTTACAAGAGAAAAATATATTATTTTTGGCAAGTATAAATATATATTTCTCTGGAAATTTTTTGAAGATATATTATTTTTTAAAGAAATATATATTTTCTCAACAAACAAGAAATACACTATTTTTTGGTGAAAGATATATTTTCTCAGATAAATATGAAATATATCGTTTTTGAAGAAAGAAAAGTTTATATATATTTTCTAAGTTGGACTTGAAAATATATTAATTTTGGAACTTATATGAAAATACAAATATTTTGCCAAAGGAAAATTTTAAATAATTTTTCTAAGTAATATTTATTGAAATATATATTTTAGAAATATATATTGGTGAACTTTTATTAAAGATAATATTCCGGAATAATTAATACGAAATTAAGTATTAGAATACTTAATAAATACAATAAAGATACGTATTCTCGTACGTATAAATACACACCGGAATACGACCCCAAATACATGGCAAAAATATACAAGTATAAGATACCCCCATCCTTGGGAAGGAAATTACAAGTATAAATAAATACTTGGAAAGTATTAAGTTAAAATATATTGCTATAACAATTATTCCAAAATTTAATGAATATAATTTAAGTTAAAATATTTATTATTTTAACAAATAATTATGTAACTTGGAATAATGTTGAAGACGCAAAGAACATAACTCAAAGACACTAATTAATACTAAGTCAAGGCACGACCCGCTCGTCTAATAGACCGTAGTACGTTGTAGGTAGTCGTGCACATTAGTAGCAGCTTGAGTAACGTCAGATTGAAGAACGCAAACTTGTGAGTTCATGCTCACCCTTTTTCTTTAACTGTTTTCGGTTTTATAACTCTCGGGGGTGGAATACATGTTACGAATGTTTAAACGGTATGAATTGACTAGGAAATGAACTATTAGATCATGTGAGCATAGATTGAATTTGGAATGCCATTAATTATTAATTAGGGACGATGGTTAGATCTAACGGGTACGGCCGAACCCCACTCATGGTACTTATGTGACCACTTGAGTGCTTCGGTGTCCCAGTCGAGGTGAATTGACAATAGTCAAGGTGAATTGGCATGGTCAGGGTAAATTGACATAGTCGAAGGGGAATTTGACATAGTCGAGGGAATCGACGAGGGTATAAGCCTACTCATTTTGAGTGCTCCCTATGTCTTCACATGTTTTAATGTCCTTGCAAAACTTTTATTTGATTTGTTCATAAATGTTTTTCATACCTGTTTTCAAAGGAGCTTCTCAAAGGTTTACAAGGTTTTCAGCACTCATACAAAACGCATGAACTCGCTCAACTTTTGTTGATGTTTTCCAAAATTACATGTATTTCAGGTAACAGGTTGGATCTTGGGTGCGGGTGTTGTTTCTGGAAGTAGATTTCAAGTTTAGATGTCATCCACTTTTGTTGGGTTGTGACTTAGTCGAAGGTTGTGTTTTAAAACTTAAATAACTGGTGTTTGTAATACTTTAAATTATATGAATGGATGAACATCATTTTGAGCATTTAGTTGTTTATTATGATTGAATGCAATGATATTAAACCTGTCACACATCATACGCTTCCGCAAAAGTCAGGGTGTGACACCACAGATACTACATTTCATTATAACCCCATGCTTTGTGAGTTTCCCAGGCCTTTTTGGATCTTCATGAGGATCCCTCTTCCTATTCTTCTTGGGCCTACCAGTAGCAGATTTGATTGGTGGTGGATCCATTGGCTAATTGATCTTGGTCCAATACCTTTCACTAGGCAATGGAGGTATTGAGAACTCATAAGCCTTCATGTATGTATCTTTGTGATAACACACATCAACATAGTCTTCAGCATTCTTATGTAAAAAACCAGCAACAACACAGACATGTTTACAAGGATATCCCCTTAAATCCCATTTTCTACATGTGCAGCTTCTCTTTTCTAGATCCATAGAGACATCATCAAAATCCCTTACTTGAAAAACTTGATATGATGAGGGATACACCTCACATCTATAAGAAGCACCTTTTGAAAATACAAGTTTTTCCTGGATTTTAGGGCATATGATAACATCTCTGGCAGCCATTTCTGTCCTTTTTGTCACTAACCTACTCATGACCTGAATCCTTATATCCTCTAACATATGAATTATGTGTTTTGACCTTGCATTAATGATAAAACCATTAAAGGTTTCTGCCATGTTGTTTACTATTACATCACACTTGGTGTGGGTGTCCAAATAGCACATGTTAAACCACTTGGGATTCTGCTTCAGTAAGGCCTCTACTGCATCAGGATTGATTGCTTTCATGTCTTCAATTGCTTGTAGATAGTCACTTTCAGAGTAAGCCCTAGCTGATTTCCAAAACAACTCTTTCAGCTCCTCATCTTTGAATGTTTTGTGCCAATTTGCATAGATGTGGCTTGCACAGTTTCTATGCTCTGCATAGGGCCAAATCAATGAAACAGCATTTAACAGACCCTGCCAAAGCATTTAAACATAAGTAATGAATAACTAAACAACTGATTTAGGAAGACAGAATTGAGTAACAACCTTTTGTTGGTCAAAATCCATTACCAACAACTTAGAATTACCTCCAATATACTGAGGTTGATCAAAAGAGAAATCTAAACAACCACCGTACCAAAGTATAACATCTATAGGATCCATAAGTTAAATCAGTGTGTAAAATCACAATGCAATCAACCCTTACCTCTTGGTTGTCCGAATTTTGGCTGCAATCGTCGATGATCAGCGAATTAGGGTTTGATCGCCATTTCCTAGTGTACTGGGTGATGAAATGGATGAAATGCAACTGATTAAAGAGGGAAAGGGGTATTTAATGAGGCTATGTCCACGTATGCTTCCAAGTCATCATCTACATGCCACATAGGCTTAAAAAACTAACTCAGTTGGTGTTTTTTTTTAACGAAGGGGTGACAGTGACACCAAGTTGTCGAGTAGAGGGTGGTGGGGGCCAATTTGAAAGTTGGGTGTGGTATTGATCAATTTTGCATAGTTTAGGGTGATACAGTCCATTTCCCCTTCTAATTTTAGTTTAAAGTGATTAATTTTTATGAGAGATCATTTCATATAGGGTTTACATAACCTTTACGATAACAAAAAATACTCGTATTTTTTTAACATAAGTGATAATTGAGCTAGTAACTAAAATTTATAATTTATGATTGATTTTACAAATTGGTACATTTTAGACGGATTTAAATATATATAAAGGTTAACAAAATTACTAGTTTGCTTAATATGTACATATATGTGTGTATACGGTGAAAACAAAGACGTAAGAGACAATATATTATGACTAATAGAAACAAAAGGGCCACCTCAGAATCCACCAAAACAAGGACAGTACAATGGATCAAGACACATCTTGAATTTCTCAAAAACTAGTTTTCTTATTATTATAAACTTATAAATTAGTAACTTCTTTATGCATAGATGTGTTATACTTTTAGCTTTGGGAGTGTTTAAAAAAAAATTGGTATTTTCCCTTTTTAATCCTAAAGTATCAATCTTTGACAATTTTAGTTTAATGTTTTAATCTTTGGTAATTTAACCCCCTTGATTAATTTGATTTTTCACTTCTACTTCAAAAGTTTCCGTCTTATACAATTTAACCCCTTTGATTAATTTGGACTCTCACTTCTAATTCAAAAGTTTCCATCTTTTACGATTTAACCACTTTGATTTTTTTTACTTTTAACCTAAAGCTTTTCAACTTTTGCAACTTTGAACACATATACTTTTCATCTATCGCAAGTTTTGTGTTTAACGTTTCGTTCTAGATTTTCCGATTTAACATGCCACAACGTGCGCGTGGAGTTCAACTTTTTTTTCATCTACTTTATCCTGTTTGACATGCCCGTCACAACGCGTCTATTTTTCTCCGTTTGATAGGTCTGTTGTAATGCGTGGGTCATAGATCGGCTCAGTTATTATTTTCTATGTTTTACACACAGGCTCGCGGTCATGTAAGAAACATTTGTCTTTCATCTAATATGATATATAACTAACGCATCCCTCGCCGCATTGCGGCGGGTGGTAATTCTAGTTAACATATAAATAAGCAACTTGAATATGCATATATGTGTTGTAGCATGTGCTTAGTGGTTTTTTTTAAAAAAAAAAACTAGAATTTTCCTTTGTAACCCTAACGGTTTTATCTTTAACAATTTAAGTTTAAAGTTTAATCTTTGTTTCCTTTTAACCCTAAAGTTTTAATATTTGACAATTTAAGTTTAAAGTTTTAATCTTTGGTAATTTAACCCTTTTGATTAATTTGATTTTTCACTTCTAATTCAAAAGTTTCTATCTTATACGATTTAACCACTTTGATTAATTTGATTTTTCACTTCTAATTCAAAAGTTTCCATCTTTTGCAATTTAACCACTTTGATTTTTTTTTACTTATGTGTGGTAATCTTGGCTTTGGGGTTTTTTAAACAAAAAATGGTTATGCATATGGTTGTTAAAACCTTGGCTTTTGGGGGTTTTTTAAAAAAATTAATGTTTTACTTTTCACCCAAAAGTATTTCATAAATTACTTTTAACCCAAAACTATTTGTTTTTTTTACTTTTAACACAAAACTTTTTATCTTTTGCAATCTATCCTCACAACTTTTTTTTTTATTTTCAGCTTTGGTCCTTTATAGTTTTTGTTTTCCTCAAATTTTTCGCTTTATATTTCGTACTAAATTTTACGAGTTAACACGACGCAACGTGCGTGTGTGGGTGAACGTTTTTACATCGTCTATTTTTTCCCGTTTGACAGGTTCAACATAACATGCGCGTCTTAAATCGACTTAGTTATAACAAAAGAATCCCCGCCGCATTGCGGCGGGTCGTAATTCTAGTTCTTAATAAAATGTAATAATGTTTTTTTAAGTGAACTTCATTAAAAACGAAACAAACCCGAAAACCAGGCGGCCACAGAACAAACAACTACATGATGTGTGTAAGTGTAAGAAAAGTGTTTCTCATAGTAGAGATGTCACACTTTGGTTTAATTGTATCAAAGTGTGTAAGTGTAAGAAAAGTGTTTCTTTTTTGGTGGTTAAGGGTCCTAAGTTTTATAATAAATAAACGGTAGATTTAGCAACGTTAGAACGTGTGAATTAGTCGTTAAAAATAACATATCACCAAATTCACCATACATTGTTTAGAATTTCTTGTAAAACGGAAAACTACACCCACTCTTAAAATCTATATCACTCGTCTCTAGTGAGACTTGCACCCTTGTCACTTGGGAGATGGACACCAATACACCTTATTTACAAATATTTACAATTGTTTGAAGTAAATACAAATCTTAGAAATTCGATGAAAACATTGAAACTTTTTTTTTTTGGCAATTGCGGGCTTTTTTTTATTATTTCAACTTTTTTTAAATGCTTAAAACTTTTATATGTCTCATATAAAAAAAAATTCTATCTGAAAAAACTAAGTAGACTATTTACTTTAATCTGAGTATGATAGTATACATAATTGCGAGTGATTATTGTACATATGCTACGTAATTATTCACTCACTATGTGTGGATAAAAATAAAATAAAATAATTCTAAATCACTAAATTTGTGATAACAAAAAGAATACCTCTAAATCACTAAGTTTTGGGATTTAAGTTTCATATAATTTTATGTTTCTTACATTCATATGTGTATTATATATACATAAAAATACCATATATTTTTACCTACAAATAAATTACATACATGTAGATGTAGGTAATTTAAGATACACATAACCTACATATGTGTAGGTTATATAAAAACTAAAAATTTTTCATATTTTATTTTGAATTCTAGTGTGAGAAACAATAAATCTTATATTTTTAGCATTTTCATTTACTTTTTAGGTTTTTAAGAATGAAAAAATGGGTGATTCATTTTGTTCTTGCGTGTTCTCGCAATAATGATGAATTCTACTTGATCATTGAGTATAGTAAATCTTCTATATACGAGGTTACATATTTAACATGTAACAAATCACGTTTGAATTGTTGTAATATATTTATTTTTTTATTTCATGAGTTATATAAGCTGTAACGTTAAATTACTTAAAGGTGTGTAATATTTTAATTATTTTCATATATAAAATTTAATAGTTTGTTATTATCATTATATAATTAGTACTACTTTAAAGTTTATCGAAACCTTGACAATTTATTTAAAATTTAATAGTTTGTTATTATCATTATATAATTAAAACAAAGTCTTCAATTTTTTTATATTTTATTTATTATATGTTTTGATTATTTTTTCTAACAACTTGCGTTCTGTTTTTATTTTTTCGACATTGCGATATAAATTTACTGAAAACGGATAATGTGCTACCATCGTACTAAACCGAACTGAAACGATTGTTTTTCTTTTTCAACATTGTAGTATAAATTTTATTGAAAACGAATATTGTCCTACCATCATACCAAAAAAGAACCGAAACCGACCTAATAATATATGTATCGGTACCAATATTTATTTATATTGTTTTTGTTTTTTGATAAACTATTATTTATTTATATTATTTTTGTTTTCAATAAACTGACATCGTATCGCTATTATACCCTGTCGAACAACATCGCTACATGTACATGTACTCATTTGTATGGTTTATGTTTGGTAATGAATTTTGTGATGCTATCTTAGTTAAACAAACCGAAACCTACCGAACAACATTGGTATCAGTACCGCTACTTATTTTTATTACTTTTGCTATTAAAAAACTGATGTACCCTACGGAATAACATTGGTACATGTACATGTATAGTTTTTTTATGGTTTTTGTTTTCTTTCATTACCGGTACCGTGACTAGGGATGAGCATTCGGTACTGGGTACCGGTACCGAATTTTTTCGGTATCGGTACCCACTTTTTGTGATTTTCTGTATCGGTATCGGTTCGGTACGGTACCGGGAAAATACCGAATTTTACCTTCAAATACCGGTACCGTACCGGTCCGAGTACCGTATCGAATATTTTGGTACTGGTACCCAGTTTTGGTGAATTTTGGTATCGGTATTTTCAGCACCGGTACCGGTTCGGTAAAAATACCGGTACCATGCTCATACCTAACTGTGATGATCTGAACTGATTGATACCGTTCGGACAACATCATGTCGGTAATGGTGTTTGTTTTTTTGTTTCTCTCCATGTAAAACATGTGTTGATTTCTATATCGACTGCCAGTAACATACCAGTACTATAACAAATCTACCCGCTACCGATCGAATGCCCACGATTACGTACCGCCGCACCGCGCGGATAAACAATCTAGTTTAAATGAAATAAAATAACCCTATAACTTATAACTATTCATCAACTCATACGAACAAACTTGATTACACGATCAACTTGTCTTCAAACAATTGCTATCATACAATCGATCAAATACATATAGAACCTTACCAGTGGCGAAGCTTGAGATTTTTGACCGCGGGGGGGTCGAAAACGTATATATCCAAAAATTTCTATACGAAAGCTACATACATAACACTACTAAGCAAAAAACTTGACCCCCCCCCCCCCCCCTTCTAGCATGCGCTTCTGAACCTTACACCTACTTACAAAAATAGATAATAAATGCCTGAACAATCAATAAGTTTTTGTGTAGGAGAAGAACCAGAACGAAAATAAATGTAACGCGAAATATGGAATTTATGAACGTTTGAATTGTAATAAAAGTAAATGAGAAGACACGTATGTAGTACAATTAATATGTGTATTAAATAAGAGAGATAAAATATTTTACGTATTAAAATATAGGTTTATTTTAGATATTTTAAGTTATCAAATTCTTTGCAAACAGTGACATGTTATCGTCAAACAAAATTTCACAATAAAATATAGAAATTATTGTACCTATCACATCAGCTTTGATTTTAATATCCAGCACCACTTATACGCTTGGAATCCACTATTTGCTTATATACTTCTTTCCACTTATTAGTGTTTATTTTATTTCATCCGTTAAATATTAATTTATTATCATATAACTTTTTTTGGAAGGTGACTTTCTCTGTACAGGATCGAATTGGTCACCGGGGTCATGTCGAAGACATTCCCCCGTCAGCCTCGCTCTTACGGACGCGATGTTCGATGGGGCCCCGGCCGGTGCGCAAGCTGACTTCCGCCCGGAAACCATACTGCCCCCACACGAGAGACTCGCTGGGGTAAATGTTGTTTTAACTTAAAGATGTTAATTTTATTTCAGTAAATTTCAAACATTAATTAAATATATAGTTACTAGGTTGTAGTCTTGTGAATTACACTAGTGAATGATGAAAACTGGTTTGCATATCACAATACGACAAATAGGTGTACTTAATAATAATCTCACAAGCTTGCAATCTCTTACCTATAGTAATCAATACCCAACCTCTTAAGATAAAAATTAAGATAAAATTTTAAAATAAATAATGTTGTCATTCTGATTTAATTAAAAAATCAATAAGTTTTTTTATGAATGACATGGTGTTGGCACGTGTTACTCTTAAATTTTTTTTTTTTTGTTAGAATTAAGGTTTATTAAACAATTGAATATAATATTTAAAACCTTCTCTTCTTACCATAAACGAATATGCACTACACTCATAATAAACTGATAAGGTGCACCAACATACATAACATATAACATGTAATGAGTAACAGATGGGTCACCATTTAAACCGTACAATAAGATATGGGTCACCATTTACACCGTACAAAAGATTTTATAATTTGAGTGGTGGACTACTGGACACTTACACTTATATATAAAAAAAATATTTATAAAAAAGACCTTTATTTGTGGTGTTTGAAGTATTTTCCAAAACTTGCCGGGTGGGTCCGACCAAATAACCTCGCCGCGTCCGGATGAAAATTGCCCCTACAGGTTAGCCAATGAACACACCAGCCCCACTTCACTAGCAGCAACCAAGAGGCCAAAATCACTAGCTAACAAGTCCTACCACAACACATGCATTGACCACGTGGCAACAATAACCCCCAAAGTTATCATATCGAGTTAAGTGTCATTTACGTCCCTATTGGTTATTTGCTTTTGTCATTTCAAACCAAATTTTAAAATTGTATCATTTTCCTCCCTCACATTCTTGAAATGTGCCATTTCAGTCCAAAAAATCTAGAATAAAATGTCATTTTCGTCCTTAAGCTAACAAAGTTTTTTTAACTGGGCTTAGTTTTTTGGACTGAAATGACACGTTTTGAGAATGTCAGAAAGAAAAATGGTACAACTTTAAAATTTGGTCTGAAATGACAAAAGTGGACAAACAACAGAGACGTAAATGACACTTAACTCTTATCATAAATTATACCATGCTCCTTTTACATGTCAAACTTTCAATAAGACTTCACATGTTTATGTAAACAAACATAATAACATACCAATTACCAAAGATGCTTAATGAGTACAACACTTGATAATAATGAAATGATTAAAGGAACGATAACTAAACTTGAAAAAAAAAACAATGGTTTACAGCGGTGCAAACGAGCCGAGCCCGAGCTCGACCAGGCTCGAGCTCGATAAGTTATGAGAGCTCAAGGCCGGCTCGGCTTGGCTCGTTGGTAGTTTCTCAAACCCGAGCTCGGCTTGGGCTTTGCTCATTTATTACCAATTAATTAATATATTAAGGAAAACGATACAAAAAAAAATACTTTTTAAAGCTTGCGAGCTCGATAAACGAAACTCGGACTCAGGCTAGTTAATAAATAAGCTTATTTTTAGGTTTGGGCTCAGCTCATAGACAAGTTTAAATAAACTCATCTCATTTACACTAAGGCTCGACAAGCCTAACAAGCTTCACATGTCAGGCTTTTGAGTTCTTTTCGAGCCAATCTCGAGTAACTCGTGAGCCGCTCGGCTTGTTTGCACCCCTAGTTACTAGTAATTGAGACTAATCCAGACACTAAAAAAAGTTTTGATGTTACAATCCAATATAAAAACTACAAACCTAAGCAAGATATATGATCTAAATTGTTTCATTGGACAATTAGATGATGTCGTAACATGGAACAATCTATTTATGGTTATGGAGATGGAAGGTAAATAGGTAAGAAACTATTATCAAACACATGAAAAAAGGTAAACCTAAAGGGGCAAACGTGGAATTAAAGGAAAGTACAAGGGGCGGATGACGTAATCGGTTACGGTGTGGACTCGTATCTAGAACTCCACCAAAAAAGTTAGATGCTTGCAATCCACCGCCCATATACGGCTTCGTACACGCTGCTTTCCATCACCAAAACTTTTAGCCCATCCACATCAACTATTTCTCAAAAGAGTAAGACCAAAGGGTATGGGGCTCGGCACCGGGCCGTCCCCCCCCTTTTTGGTATGTCGCACACCGCCCCCGAAGGGGCCGTCTCGTCACTTTCGTCGGAAATGAGACGTTGGAGACGGGGCTAATTTTTGAATGGGGTGTGCCCCCCTAACGGTAACTTGCATCTTTTATAAAAAAAATCATTTAATTTAAAACCTTTATAAATACCCACATATTTATCCACTTTTATACCAAAATTCACACACTTTCTCCAAACAACTCCCACATTTTTATACAAAATACCCACATAATCTTCTCTAAAAATACACCATGTCATCTTCTTCTTCATCGGGTTCGACGAACACCATGGAAGCCATAAAATTATTTATAAACAAGGTGGTAGAGGCGACACAAGTAATTTTGGAAGAAGAAGAGGAGGAGGAGGTTTCGTCATAACCACGAAACAGGAACCCACACATTGAGCGAGACCGAGAAAGTTAGTGATATTTTTATTCTTATATTTATATTCTTATATTTTTATTCTTAATTTTTTAAGTTCATGTTTTTAGTCTTATTTTTTTAATTATAAGTTGTATATATATTTTGTTATCTTGTAGGTGCTAACCAAAGATTATTCGTTGATTACTTTGCCGACGAGCCGCTGTATTCGGAGGCTATTTTTAGACGCCGTTTCAGAATGAGTCGTCTACTTTTCTTACGTATTGCCGACGATTTAGCCGCTTATCACCCGTTTTTTACCTTGCGACCCGATGCTAGAGGCAAAATGGGCTTCACCACCTTACAGAAATGCACTGCGGCGATTCGTCAAATTGCTTATGGGACGGCATCCGATTCTTGGGACGAATACTTAAAGATGTCCGAAAGAACTGCTAGAGAATGTTTATACAAGTTTTGCAAATTTGTGGTGAAGCTCTACAGCCAAAAATATTTGCGAAAACCGAATTACAATGACGTCCAAAATTTGTATCAACACCACCAAGCAAGGCACGGTTTTCCAGGCATGCTCGGGAGCATTGATTGCATGCATTGGGCATGGCGGAATTGTCCTACTGCTTGACGAGGAATGTATACGCGAGGCGATCAGGGACATTCAACAATAATTCTAGAAGCTGTTGCGTCTCAAGACCTATGGATTTGACATGCTTTCTTTGGGATTCCTGGTTCGAATAACGACATCAACGTTCTACAAAATTCTCTGAGGTTTTTGACGATGTTATAAAAGGGATCGGTCCTGAAACGAGGTTTACAGTTTCGGGAGTGGAGTACAGACGCTGGTATTATCTTGCCGATGGAATATACCCACAATACTCTACAATAGTTAAAACGGTTAGGCATCCTGCAGATGAAAAAAGAAAGAAATTTGACAAGTTTCAAGAAGCGGCTAGAAAAGATATTGAACGGTGTTTTGGGGTTCTCCAACAAAGATGACATATTATTGAAAACCCAGCACGCACTTTTACACCCATAACGTTGCGATATTGTATGTATGCTTGTATTCTGCTGCATAACATGATCCTCAAAGACGAAGGACATGCAATTTGTGAGTATGACGAGAACGCGGTGGAGGAGAATAATGTTCCGGTTAGCAGAGAACAACAAGATTTAAACAGGTTCTCGTTACATAACGATTTCACACATGTCAATCTTCAATCGGACTTGATCGATCACATTTGGAGTCTCGGAGAAAACAACGCGTAGTTTTTTTATTTATTTGTCACTTTAGGCTTTTTTTTTTTAATTTAAGTTTAGGTTTTTTTTAATGTAATTTTAGGTTTTTTTTAATGTTACTTTAGGTTTTTTTTTAATGTAGCTTTAGGATTTTTATTTAAATGTAACTTTTTTATTTTTATTTAATTTGTTTTAATTAATATGGCAAAAAAAAAAAAAAAAATGGGGGATGAGCATCCACTACACCATTGGATAGTCTCCAAAAGGATGGTCCTCCTCCTATGCTTATGTGGGGCTTATGTGGAGGATAGTCTATTTGGAAACTATCCTCCCCATACCTTATGGTCTAACGATCAAATATCTACCTACTTTTAGAAGTAAACTAGCTCATTATAATTACTTTTTTATACACATATAAATGTTTATTTTCTCAGTTTTAATCACACGGAGTGGGCGTGAAAATCTGGCGTGAAGACCAGTCCACGCCCATCAAAAAACCCCGTGCTTGACATTTTCAACGACGTTGTGTGTGGGGCAGAGGATTCTTTACAGGCGTGGGGGTGATTTGGTTGATGATGTGGCGCGAGTTGATGAGTGGTTTATGATACTAGGTGGGGTCTTTTCCACGCCCAACACCACCCCATGCTTTTTTATTACCACGCCCACTTGTTTACGTGGTTGTCACATGACGCTTAACGCCCTATCTTCAATACCTCCACACTGTATAATCTTTAGTGAAAATGAAATATTATAAAGAAACTAGTAAAATGCCAAAATCATCATGTGGTTCAATCATTTTTGCTTGTTTTTATCCAAAATGACTTTTTATGCATTTAACTCCTTTTGGTTTGCGTTTTTTTTGCCATGCTTATATTTGAGTTTTGCAAATTATTGTGACTTTCGTTCTTTAAAATTTAGCCATTAAGGATGAAAATGGCAGTATTTCAAACTTTTTGAATGGAAATGACATCTCAAGGATGAAAGTCGAAAAAGTGATCAAATCTCAGGGACGAAAATAGCATTTTACTCTAAAAAATATAATAATTAACATGACATAGAGACAGGTGGTGAAGAGTTTCAGATTTCATATTCATGATTTGTGTTGTGTAGTGGTGAAATGTGATACGTGGTGATTAAGTAATATTATTTAACATTTAAAAAAAAAGTTATAGCAAATGTGCCACAACGCATGCGACTAGAACCACATTGTTGCTCCTCATGCCGCGTTTACATGATTGACTAATATTTATTTAACATTTACAAAAAAACAAAAACAAAAAATAATACAAATGCGCCACAACGCCTGCAACTAGAACCACATTTTTGTTCCTCATGATTTGAATTCTATTAAAAAAAATCCAAATTACAGAAAAAGAAGTAAAAATTATATACATAATTCGACAAATTACAGAAAAAGAAGTAAAAATTATATACATAATTCGAATTTGAATAGTCTGATCAAATCAGTTCTAAAATCCCAAATTCGTATTAAGTTTTGAATTATAATTTTGAATTAATGATAACACAATTTAAAATTATCATTCTCATCACACAAATTTACAATCTATATTTATATCTATATCTATACTATATAATAAAATAAATCATACGGGGACACATAGGATTGTACTGGGTGATCTCAATTGTTTTTTTCCGTCTAAATAAGTAGATATAGATAATATTTGTTAATATGATTCAAATAAAAATATATTATATTAATTCATGAATTTTATCCTTTTATCTTTTACTCTAACTAAATAGATATAGATAATATTTGTTAATAAGATTAAAATAAAAAATATATTATTTTAATCCATGAATTTTAACTTTTTATCGAATTTCGTCTTTTTTTCATTTTGTTTTTCATTTAAAATTATCATGTCTTTGCTTTATAATAGAGATTAATAAAATTGAATTATAATAAAATAAGCAGACATAACTCACGAATTTACTAACGTTTTAGACTTTTAATGTAAAAATATAAATGAAAATACAAGTAATAGTAAAATACATAAATACTAACCTATAACAAAAATAGTCTATGTTAAACTCTAACAATCTATAATATATAATATTTTATAATAAATGGTTGATTTCATTTCAGAACTTTAAATAATCGCAAAACTTTCAGAACTCTTAGGATTTAGTCTGTCTATTTATACATTTCGTCTCTTTCTCATATTACATATTCGACGTCACGTTTCAACTTCTAACGAACTATAAATTTTAAAAACAGTATAACATTTAATTTAAAATTACTATTTTAAAAAACGTAGGTACGCGAAAATTAAAACCACAAAATTGTTCAAAAAAAATTCCGATTTTTCCGAAACATATTAGCTGGAAAAAAAGCTAAAAACCAAAGCAACAACATTCAATTTCAACGTACAACACCCACTGCAACATGTACAAGTAACCGATTCCATCACACACCAAATATCCTTTTCAACTTCTCGAATACGAATATTCGCATATCTCTAAACCCACATATTTCTGTTATAAAACCCACCTGCACCCCCTTCACTCCGTAACAACCTTCAACAAGCGGTTAGAACTAACCCTAACCCTAACAATGAAGGAGCTTCTGAACAACGAATATCAACTCACCGGCGAGATCGGCAGGGGCCGCTTCGGCGTCGTCTACCGCTGCTACTCCACCGTCTCCGGCGACTCATTTGCCTGCAAATCCATCGATAAACGCCTCCTCTCCGATCACACCGATCGCGAGTGCCTCCAAAAAGAGCCTAAAATCCTCCACATCCTCGGCGGAAACCCTAACATTGTCCAGATCCACCGGTTATATGAAGACGATAACTATTTGCACATGATTATTGACCTTTGTGACTCACCGGACCTTTTCGACCGGATCTCGAACCGCGCCGGAGTGTTTTCCGAAACCGAAGCGGCGTCGATCTTCTCGCCGTTGATGTTAGCGATCAGTTATTGTCATCGGTTAGGTATAGCGCATCGTGATATTAAGCCGGATAACGTTTTGTTTGATTCTAGAGGCGAATTGAAGCTTGCGGATTTCGGATCTGCGGAGTGGTTTGCGATGAATGATGCCGGAACGATGACAGGAATCGTAGGTACACCGTATTATGTGGCGCCGGAGGTTTTGTCCGGTAGAGAGTATAACGAGAAGGTTGATGTGTGGAGTGCCGGCGTGATTTTGTACATAATGTTGGCCGGAGTTCCTCCGTTTTACGGTGACTCTCCGGCGGAGACTTTTGAGGCGGTTTTGCGTGGAAATTTGCGGTTTCCGACGAGAATTTTCAAATCTGTTTCACCGGAAGTTAAAGATCTGTTGAGGAAAATGCTGTGTAAAGATGTTTCTAGAAGATTATCTGCTGAACAAGTCCTCAGTAAGTTGTTAAATTTTAATCTTATATTTCTATATAGATATTATTCAGATTCAGATGTGTATACTGTATAGGTTATTAACATTGATTTATGAATGTTTTTTACAGGACATCCATGGGTTGTGAGTGGAGGTGAAACCAGATCTATGGCTGATTTGACTTGAGAAAGAAAGCTTGTTTAGAAATTGTAATGATATTCTGAAATCAACACTGGTTTTTTAATCTGTTGATTTTGAATCCTTGATGAATCAACAGAAAGAGAGAGAATGAAAGTTCAATGAATCTTCTGAAGTTGAGGAGGTCTGCAATCTCAGCATTTACATTACTCTGTTTTTTTTGTTTATCTTTTACCACTAGTAGTATATGGAGAATGGATGAATGAATGAGTGAGTGAGCGATCTATGTAGAAGATTTTGTAAATAGGGAAAGAGTAAATAGGAAGATGGATAAAGTGATGGTGTGTATGTTCATGGCTGTAAGATGTCATCATCCTTGTTTTTCTTGCCTTTGAATCTGAATAAGAGTTTTCAGTTTCTGTATCTTCTTTCTGTGTTGATGTTGCAGTTATTTTGTTTAGTTTTACTTGCTTTCTGATGCTTGAAGTTCAAACAATATTCTAAATTGACTGAGACGAACACGATAAGATGTGAACACGAAACATGTAAACATGAACACGAAACATGCAAACACGAACACGGCACAAAATCTTATTCTCAGCTTTGTTAGGGTACAGGGTATAGTGTTCGGTGACTTAAGCGGGGAGTGGGGGTCACCGATCGGTGACCATACCCACTTGATTAACTTGTTCGGTGAGTGGGTATTCGGTGAGGGAATTCGGTGTGTAGTCACCGATTGTGTTGAGAGGAGAGGAGTGAGGAGAGAGAGAGGAGAGAGAATCACTCAACCAATCAAGTTTTTTTTTTTTTTTTAATTGAGGGGTGTTTGACCATACCTAGTGATTGAGTGTAGAATGGGGAGTTGACATGGCATAATATTATTAGGTAAGATTTTACTCAAACACCCTAGGGTGATTGACCATACCCTCCACCCTTAAGACATGAATTAATTTACAAGCGTATCACACGACATGTTAAGATACGAGCATGACCTGGTTAAGACACGAACTCGCCCTAGAGGGATGGTGTGTGGAGTCTAGATCTAGCATACCGTGTCGGACACAACCTGTTAAGGCACGAACATAACCCGATAAGACACGAAATATGTAAATACGAACACAACACGAAAACTAACAGGTCTTATTGTGTCGATTTGTTTAAGACACGAAACCTGTTAAGGGTCAAACACGAACCTGTTGAGATTGTGTCGTTTCGTGTCCATGTCTGAAACTGCCAGCACTACTAAAAATTAATTAAATGTTTATTTTATTTTAAAGATACAATATTCAAGAGTTATGAGGATATAATTTATACTAGTGTTGTGAGTTATTGGATTTATCTTTATAATACAAAATGTTGAATACCTGATATCTTTCTAATGAATACAATTAATTAATTGCTAAACCACATTATATTTTTCTTTAGACTAAAGGGTATGGAGAGGATGGGCTTGGAGGGGATGAGCCGCCACGTCAGCGCCACGTCACCGGCTCGTGTGGGATGGGCCTCCTTCATATTTGAGGGGGATGGAGGATGAGGCTACCCCACCTTATTATTTTATAATTTTCTAACTTTTAATTTATTAACTTAATCAAAATTTTATAAAAGTTAAAAAATACAACATAAAACAACATAAATAAAGTCACTTCATAACATAAAAAAAAATTACATTTCCTAAAAAAAAAAAAACATTACCGAAAAAAAAAATTACATTTCCTAAAAATAAAAAAACAACCTACGACGTCCATTTTTTCTTCACCTCTTCTTTCATCCTCCGATAAACCTCGCATTCATCCTCCGGAACCGAGTCGAGATCCAACCTCATGATCCTAAAATCCTCCGCTCGAGCATAGTCGGCCGACACGGTTTTCTTGTGAGTGTATTTTTCGGCCGCGAACTCTTTGAACGAACGGAATTCGTTTATCAACTCGTCCATTTTCGCCGATGCCTTCGGGCCGCCCCCTCCACCCGAGCCGCCCCCTCCACTCGAGCCGGTCCCTTTGCGCTTTCCGGCCGCCTCTTTTTTTGCTTTGTCCCTCCCGGTGGGACGTTCCGCCTCGTGAATGGGCAACACGTCCTCGTCATCTTCCGGGTCGTCGTTTATGTCGATTTGACAACGACCGGTGGAGCCTCCCGCACTATAACTTCCGGACTCGGAAGTTTTAGTCCGTTTGGCGGTTGCTACCTCATTTGGAATCGGCGTCCATTTTTGTTGTTTCCTTACTACGTTCCATGCTCGGAAGTGCGGGAAAGGCTTTGCATTTTGAGAGTCCCACTTAGCGATAGCAAGGTTAAGAATGTCCGTCTCGTTACTCCCGCTAGGAGGATTCATGATTATTTGGTTATAAATTGCGTTGAAGTTATTGATGATCTTGCTCATTTTACGCCACTTGCCCGAGACGGCTTCTACATCACGATCCGAGCTATGCTCCATAATCTCATGAAATTTAGCCGTTGCCTTCTTCCAAAAACTATCACCCGTTTGATTGTTTCCTAAATTTTAAAAAATAATGCATTAGTAAAAATAAAAATTTAAAACTTTTAAAATTTAAATTAAAAATTTAAACTTTGGTTCATACCGACTATCGGGTTAGTAGAGGACTTAGTAAACGCCATTGCTAGCGCCTCCTCCTCTACTTTCGTCCAAGGTCTCCCCGGTTTTCTAGAACCGCTTTTTGGCGCGGTTTCGGGTACGTTTTCAACCTTCTTCCCCTTCCCCTTGTTTTTTTTTCGGTTGAGCTCTTGCGGTGGCGATTCGGGGACGACTTCTTCATCATCATCATCGTCAAGTTGAACCGGTTGGGAAGTTGGCGGTTGCGATTGGAGTTGTTCAAACGAGTTGCGTTGCATGATTTGTTGTAGTGCTTGGTATTGTTGGAGTTGTTGAACTTGAGACATTTGTGAGAATGCGTTGGGTGTTTGTTGGAAACCCGAAAAAGGAAATTGCGGAGCCCCCCACGATTGATCCATACTCGGAGTGTAAGCGGGGGTCGAAAAAAAGTTAGGTTGGTTCGGGTTGTAATTATTCGGGTTGGGGTTGTTTGGGTTGGGGTTGTTTGGGTTGAAAGGATTCATGATTTAGAGAAAAAGGTATAAAAAATATGGAGTGTTTTTTATAAAAAAGGAAGAGAATTGGAGAAGAATGGGAGTAGAATGGGATAGAATTGTATAAAAATGGATGAGATATAGGGTATTTAAATTGAAAAATGAATTTTTTTTTTTTTTTTTTTAAAGAAAAGTGCCGTTGGAAACGGCTAGTTTTTTGAAGTGGGGCCCCGTCTAATTCGTCTGAGGGGAGTCGATTGGGCCGAGCCGACCCTCAGGGGGCGGTGTGGGGGACCGGCGCCGGTCCTAGCCGGCCCCCATACCCTTTAGTCTTAGAGATGTTAACACAAAACTAACTTTATTTATGTAAAGGTCACATAAGTACTTTAGTATTTTCTGTAGGTGGTTTGGGCTGTTCGTTATGTTTTGTGCTGAGTTACACGTTTTTCTTGTATCTGTCGCAGGATTTTGTTGCCTCTTGCTAGGCCTATCTGTTTAATATAGTTTCTTGTGTTTGCTGGCAAAAAATATATCTAAATAAAACTATAAAGAAAACCTTATGGCGGTTTTCATGGTTAGACTAGATTAGAGGTGTACAAAAAAAACCGGTTTTAGAACCGAAACCGTTTTTTTTTTAACCGGTTTTTTATAACCGGTCCGGTTTTATAACCGAACCGCCGGTTGGTGACCGGTTACTATTATTGATCCCAAAAACCGGTTAATAACCGAAACCGGTTTTAAGAAAACCGGTTTTAAGAAAACCGGTTAAAACCGGTAAAAAACCGGTTTTTTTTGAAAAAAAAAACGGTCCCAACCGGTTACACCGGTTACTATTTTGGACTTGAAAAACCGGTTAGTAACCGAAACCGGTTATTAAAAAAACCGGTTTTTATTTTGAACGAAAAAAAACCGGTCCGGTTAATAACCGTAACCGGTTTTAAAAAAAAACCGATTTGTACACCTCTAGACTAGATGGTGTAGGTTGGCGTCTCCTTCTACACCAGTTTGTTAAAGCCTGGCACATCGCCTCAAGGACATCAAAGGTGGGTTTGTGAATAGCTTAACGAGAACTAACGCTAAGGGTGGTTTGTGTTGGCAGGGTTGATCACCAAAACGTATATACCCAAAAACTTCTATACGAAAACTACATACTCTCCACTAGTGAGCAAAAAGTTCGGGGGGTTGACCGCCCCTCCCGCCCTATTTAAGCTTCGCCCATGCCCACACCTTGTATAAAATCATATAAAATCGTTCATGTTGAAAGATGATTACGTTTTTCTTTTTCTTTTTTTAGAATGACTCGATACCTATTACCTATTGATCATACTCTTAGGTATACCACTTTCCATTACGGAAATAGATCTCTAAACTTCATATAAAGAAACTTTTTTTCGATCACACGTTAATGCAATTAGGCTAGAAGTCTCCAAAGGTGATTAGGTGATAAGGTTAGAAAGCACTAATATGTCTAGAGAATATTGTATGTTTGTACAACAGTAATAAAAATTGGATATTACTTTATATTCTTATCTTTTATTCTTTTCATTGTTGTAGATGATTCCTCTTGCTTCCACCTATTGTAAGTAGGGCTGTAAACGAACCGAACGTTCAGCGAACAGTTCGTGAACCGTTCGGCGGGAAGTTCGTTTATGTTCGTTCGTTTAATAAACGAACGAACATGAACAAGAAATTCCGTTCGATTAGTTAAATGAACGAACATGAACAAATGTCTCGTTCGTTCAATTGTGTTCGTGAACGTTCGGTAAGGTGTTCGTGAACATTCGTTCATTTGCGTTCGTTTATGTTCGTATGTTCGTGTTTTAATTAAAGATTTTTATACTTTCATATATTTTATCTATACCTTTTATACTATTAAACTTTTATTTATATCATTACCCTAACAATTAAACTAGGAAACCCTCTTTCACCTTGTTTATGCACAATTTTCCTTTCTTTTCTCATTATTTACATCGACGAATATGATCTACCTCCGTTCCACAATAAGGGATTCAAGTTCTAGTGCTACTCTCTGGGCCATCCACCTTTATACGTCATCGCGTTCGCCAATTTTATTTGTGTTCGCTTGTGTTCGTGAACCGTTCGTGAACACGCTCATTTCCTTAATGAACGAACACGAACATAAAATCTTGTTCGGTAAGTGTTCGTGAACCGTTCGTGAACACATTTATTTCCTTAACGAACGAACACGAACAAGGCCTCGTTCGTGTTCGTTCGGTTCGTTTACAGCCCTAATTGTAAGAATATTCAATAGGTATTTTTTAAGTAATATTTTACACCCCCACTTGATTAGGTATTTTACTTTTTAAAGAAATGACAATTATAATGTTTAACAAAGTTGGAGGAAGTGAAGCTATAACGTATTTTTATATACAAAAGTTTGGTAACATCATTATACCATAGCTAAATGTTATAAAATGACAAAATTGTAACTAGTCTGGAAGGTTGGATGGATTGTGTGGTTTAACATAACACCCAATGTTAGCGGTACATAGGCAATGAGCTTTAACTGATCCACTCTTTAACTAGCCCAAGTCGGTTTAACTAAAGATTAAAAAAATAAAGAAATAGAAAGTAAAAAGAAAGCTAAAAGGAAATCTGATTGGTTGCTTGTTGGTGCCCCCATTTTTCTCCCTTTCTCATGCCGGCAAAAGGGATATAACTAGATCAGAGCTGACGCCCTCCTTTAGTGCCCCGCCGGTGTTCTCATTGTTAAAGAGATGAGATGACACGTAATGCTATGTCACACCCCATAGCCTAAATATGTAATTCAAGAATAAAACAATATTGTGTATTATATCATTCATAGAACAACACTATAATTAACCACTAGTCATCGTAATATTGTCTATTAAGATTTCTGGATATGTAGGATATCTTGGGCATATTATTATCATTCACTCACATTATATACTTTTTCTCTTCTTCTTTTTGACTTTGAAGAATTACTTTAAAAATTAGTGGAGGATCTTTTCATTGTACCTTCGTTTATGCTTTTTTGGAATCATGAAAGCTTACCCCTCAAGTTATAAATTTTCAACAACAATTTAGAGCCAAGAAAAATAAATCGAAAAAATTAATTATCAATATTGATAAAAAAATAAAAATAAATATAAAAATTGACTGGTTTAAATACCCATTAACCACACACTTATTTTTAATTGAGTTTATGTATAAAGCACATATATTTGATTCATGTTATCTTTCTAAGGGGAGGAGGGGTGGTCACTAGTGATAGATTTTTATCACTCCCACTATCCAATTAAATCATGGCATGTCATCACCCAATATTCTATCACTAGTGATAGAAATGTAGTGGGGGTGGTATCACTTAGGGGAGTGGGGGTGTTTTTGGGATAAAAGTATAAGTGTAGGGGTGACAAGTGTTAATACAAAGATGCTGTTAGTGGATTATATAGATGCTGCATGTCCAAATTTGTTGAAGTTCAACGCGTGAACTTTTTCACGAGTTATAAGTTTAACGCGTGAAACTTAATGGTGGCGGCGGTGTTCCGATACTTATCACTCGTGATAGAACCTCCATCACGGACCGCCCGCCTCCCCTAAAAGAAATTGGTATAATCCATGATATAATTTGATAGCATTATAGATTCACTCTAAGGGTTTTTATTTGTTTCTTCACATTTTTGTGCAGAATTTCAAGTTATTTAATCATGTGGCTGGTCCTTACTATCAGGAAGGAATATCAACTTTTATGGTACGGTAAAGCAATACTTTTAAAAGTACGAATAGACAAGCACCATTGTTCAATTTATCATTAAAAAATAAATTCAAAAAATGAAAACTTAAAACATTTTAAAATTTCAAAACACACACATAATATGTATCCATTATCAATGTGAAAGATAGAAAAAAATAAGACTGAGTGTAGTGGGGCGACCTCAAAAGAGGGCGTCTTGCGACACGTGGCGTTTGGGGGCGACTTGGGGCGTCCTCAAAAAAGGGGGCGTGGTGTTCATGGCAACTCAAGTTGCCATCAAGAAATCTGATTGGTTGATTTGTTTGAAAAGGGGGGAAGTCTTGGAATTTTGTGCCAAAAGTTGAGAAAGTGGGAGAGGAGGGGCGACGAGAAGAGGACGGGCGAAGTGAAGTTGCTATGCAAGTTGGGCAAGGGGGGCGGTGTAGGGGGCGACCTGGGGGCGACTTGGGGTGGGAGTCGCCCCACTACACTCAGTCTAAGATTATTATTTATGCTAAATGATTGATGTGGAAGATAAAAAAAATTAAGATTATTAGTACTCATGTTATATGATTGATGTGGAAGATATAAAAATTAAGACAATTTGTCGATACCCGATTAAATAATAAGAATAAAATGGTTAACTTGTATATCTGTATATCAGTCTAATTAATCCGTGTTCAAACTGTTAACTAATAGATTCCTTTTCTTATGTGATTAATAATTAAAAATCATGCCGGTTTTTATTCATTTAAATATATTAGTTTAATAAAAAAACAAGAAAAGGTTAGATATTATTAATCAAATAATAATAATAAGGCATGGTCGTTGGAGAAGTTTTGAATTTGAGAAGGATCAGTCAAGTAACGTATATTTTTTCCTGTTCAACTCCCATAACACATGGAACCACATGGTCTCCTTTCATGTGTTTCTCTCGAGCTTATATTATTATATTTATTGTTATTTTTATAAAATTAATGTAAGATTCTTTTGTATTAAATATCAACTATATATTAAATATTTATAATTAAAATAATATTATTTTCTTTGTAAAGATCTAGAAGGTGTGGACGTGCCATCCCGTAGTAATTTGTTGACTATAGACCTTCTGAAGGTTGACCAAATTTTGATCTTCTAGATTAAGTTTCTTGTTTACACAATTAGGGCCGGCTTAGGCCCGGCGAGGCCCGGCGCCGGTACCCCACACCGCCCTCTCGCCCCGTCCTGTCCTGTCCTTTCCGGCTCCCTCTAGACGATCTCGACGAAAAAAATTCCCTTTTTCTATAAAACCAATTCATTTTATACCATTTTCCACCATTTTCTCCCCACTTTCAACCCAAAACACTCTCATTTTTATACCATTCTTTTATAAAAAAATTTCTTTTCATCCACAATGGCATCTAATTCTTGGTGGTCCTCGTCTTCTTCGGACGAAGAGGAGATGTTTTTCGCAAACACTGTGGTAAAGGCGGCACAGATTCTTATGGAGGAGGAAAAGGAAGACGTCTCGTCTGAAAGCGTTATTACCAGACGAATAAGGATTAACAGAGACCGCCAAGGTTTGTCATTAATAAATTTTATTATCCTTATTCCTTATTTCCTCGTATTTATATATTTTTTACGGCAGGAGCGCACGAGAAATTGGTGAACGATTATTTTTCGGATGCACCCCTTTACAATGCTGACATTTTCAGACGAAGGTTCCGAATGAGTCGCCGGTTATTCACACGGATTGTTGTCCCGGTAGATCCGACGCAACAGGATTTAAACTCGTTCGCGCTAACCAACGACTACACGCATGCAAACCTTCAACAGGATTTGGTAGAACATATATGGAACAACGCAAACGACGGGGACGGTGACAAAGACGAAGACGAGTAGTGTAATTTTTATAAATTTTTAAATGTTGTCTTTTTTTATAAATTTTAGGTAGTGTAATTTTTTTTAAGTTATGTAATTTTTATTTATATTATGTAATGGATTTTATTATCTTCTTTTATGTCTTATTTTTATTTAAATTTTGAATTATTTTTATAAAGTTAAACAAATAAAAAAGTTAAACAATAAAAATTAAACAATAAAAGTTAAACGAATAAAATAAATTAAATAATAAAAAATTATGTGGGGTAGCCCCATCCTCCACCGCCCTCAAAAAGCAAGGAGGCCCATCCTCCATGGGATGGTGATGTGGCGCCTACGTGGCGGCCCATCCTCATGGGGATGAGCCTCCCCATACCCACTAGTCTAAGTAGATATAAATAATTGTTAATAATTAATTTCCACAAAAAGAGGAAAATAAGTACCGGCGATGAAAACTCATGTAACTTTCCCTGAAGGTACTCACAACTTTCCCCGAAGTTACTCTAGTCTTACACGAGTTTTCTTAACCTCACAGTCTATAGAATGATAGTAGATATTAGGGGTGTACATAGGTCGGTTTGTTTCGGTTTTTACCATTAATCATAACTGCTAGTTTCAGTTATGGGATTTCCATAACGATAGTCATAACCGAACTTTGGTTACGGTTAATCGGTTATGAATTCGGTTACAGTCATTTCAGTTATTAACCAAAATCATTAACTAAAACTAACTTCGGCTTCAGTTTTAAACTTTTAAGCAAATGGGTGTACAAAATAAAAAATGGAACCTATCATGTAGCTTTGGTTTTTATTTTTTTATAAGACAACCAAGAATTCTGAAAATCCAGAGGCCCGAGCGAGAGAGAAAATGGGCCCCTAAAACATATATATTTTAAAAACAATGTATAAAAAAATAAAAAGTATATATTAAGTTTTCTTTTAGTTTCGGCCTCCGGGGAGGCGGGTTCTAGTCGTTCGCCAACCATCCCCCATCCCACCCGGCCATGTAAAAATTATATCATAACTAAGTTCCCTCCTCTAATTGGCTAGTATAGTTCGTCAAAGATTTAATGAATTGTAATTTATGCTAACTTTTATCTTGTCGTGTTAACCAAGTTAAGTGATTGTGTTTATAGTCGTGTCAAAAGTGTCATATCATTTGTATTATTCAATTGCTTATATTTAATCACGCTAAACGTCCCAAATCATTTGTGTTTTTCAACCTCTTATATGTAGTTGAGTTAAACATGTGATGTCATTTGTTATTGAACCGTCGATATTTTATCTTGTTAAATGTATCATGTTCAGATTGGGTAATGATGTTAAACGTATTGCGTCAAACATGGCCGTTTAACATAACTCGACACGTTTCACAAACTTTTATATAAACCTAAAATCGTCGTCGTCATCATCATCATCATACTCAGTAAATCCCATCAATAGCAAAGTTAAGGTTGGGTCTGAGGATGGTAAGATGTAGACAACCTTACTTCTACCTCGTAGGAATAGAGATACTGTTTCCAGTAAGACCCCCGTTTCGAATATAAACCTAAAAGAGTAAAAGGTAATAATCATAATCGTACCTTGTAGATAGTTATGTAACTAAAATTTCGTGGATGAAAATTTAGGGACAATTTTGCAAAAAAAAAGAAAACATTTAGTGGATGCAAATTGAGGGAGTATTTTGCAAAAAAAGAAAAGAAAAGAAAATGTTCCTATGATAAAGAAGCACGCCTACTTATCTAATCGGTCATGCATCAGATACTGACAACATTAAAGTTTGATCACATGGGTGTGTTCTCATCACGTGAATTGGTCCCATATTGGTGGCACCAAAAGAGCATGACACGGCAACTCCTGCCAGGTCTCCGTACATGATGTTTTTTTTTTGTTACTTTTCCTTGCAAGACTGGTGGGTGGGTGTGGCCGTGGCTTCTGGGCGTTCTTGGCCTTTAACGTCGGTTGCTCCATCTTAGGTTGGTGTTTTGATGCCTATTGCTTTATAGCCTAGTGGCATTTTAGAGGTGGTATAAAACTTTGGGACCAATAGGTTCTGGGTTCGATTCTCACAAGGGGGTTTTCCCATATTTATTGGGTTTCCTCCTGAATTGGTGTATAGCCATTATGCCTAGTGGAGATGGATATGATCGGGTGGTTCTGCTGGTGGCACGATGATACTCCAGTGGTCCGTCAGTGATCCATATTTGCCGTTAAAAAAAAAGTTGGTGTTTTGGTTAGCGTTACCCGCTTGATGTGGCAATACTGTTTGGCGTTGGGCGCTGACTTGATGTGACATGGTTGGGTGTTGATGTCGTTTGATTAGCCCCTTCCACAACGCCGGCCTGACCACGCCCCTTCCACACCCCACTATTTTGGGTGTGAATTAGTGGAGCCCACACCTTCCACGTGTCAAGCAATGCCCCCAACCCAAGCCGCCCCCCCCCCCCCCCCCCCCCACACCCCATAGTCCTAAGGTCATCCGTAGTCATAAGTCCTTTTTGGGGGCGTTATGCGACATGTGGCATGCCATGTCACCACGGGGCTTTATGGGGCGTTATGCAAGTTGAGGCCGTAGTCATAAAGCCCCTTCGTCATCATTATCATTATTTTAATTTTCATTTCTTTAATTAATTTCTAAGTTTTTTAAAATTAAAAATCATTTCATTAAATAAAAAATAAAAAAAAGAGTACAATAAAATTAAAAAAAAACATTAAACTAGAATAAAAAAAATTACACAATCAAAGGTTATATTTTTTTTCAATCCGCTCCTTTTGTGCCAACGTCATTTTCAAAGCTTTTCCCGTTAAGTGGTCGTGCGGTTTCGAGTAGAAGTCAAAGTCGTGTGCCCATTGTCTATCCCGCATAATCTCCGTAACTTCACGGTTCTCCTCCATACGTTTAGTACCAAGTTCGTGTATGTCTTGAAGTCGCTTGTTTATCTCCGAAAATGCGTTACTCATTTCCGTTCCCATCGACATCGACGACGACTCGGGCTTTTTCGCCCGGCTTCTTCTTCCGGGCGGTCTTGGTAGCTCTTCCACCGGCTCGTCATCCGGAATATCCTCGTTCACCTCGGTGTTTCGAGCGTCCGAGGTAGGCGTTTCGGGTTCACCCGACTCGTTTGTTTTGGACCTCTTTGACGGCCGTTTATTTCCCGACCGACCACTCGGAGTAGAGATGTTGGCCCATTTGGGGCTATGGCGAAGGATTTGCCATCACCTTAGGTACGGGAAATGGCCATTACCATCCGTATACTCGACCAACCCGCTTGCGTAATGTCTTCGTCCTTGCTTCCACTTTTCCATCCGGCATAAGTGCGTTGGTACACGGTTTGAAAGTTCATGCATTTTTTGTTTATATCGGTCCACTTGCCCGATATAGAGTCCGGTGGACGGTAGTCGTCTCCTTTACCCATGAGATCGAAAAAAAGATCTCATATTCGGGCCCAAAAAACGGATCTACTTTGATTGTTTGCTAAAAAAAAGATATAATTGATTAGTCTAAACTTAAAAAAAAAACTGAAATAAAAACAGAATATATAAAAACAGAAAATATATAAAAACAGAAAATAATTAAAAACTGAAAATAATTAAAAACAGAAAATAATTAAAAACAAAATATATAAACTGAAAAATAAATAAAAAACTGCAAAAAAACAGAAAAAAAAAAACGGAAAAAACAGAAAAAAAAAAAAAAAAAAAAAAACGGAAAAACAGAAAAAAAAAGGAATTTAAAAAAGTACCTATAGCCGGGTCCTCCGACACATCGATCCAAGCGCGGGTTAACGCATACTCCTCATCGGATTCCCACGATATCACATTTTTTTTCGCTCGGGTGGTGGTTTCCGCTTTCCTTTTATGTGACCGTTTTCCTTTTTCTTTTTGCGTCTCCGCTACTTCGGGTTGTGTTTCCGGAACAACATCGGGTTCGTGTAGTGGGGAGCCGAAAGCTTGAGCCGACCCGAACGCTTGAGACTACCCCATTCCATCGGTGTTTTGATTCGGGTTCCACCCGTAGAGATTCGGGTCCCATGATAGCGGTTGGTTCAAAAGATTCATGAACCCGGGATTTTGTTGATAATTGAGAAAACCGGAGCCGAAAGGGTTGGGTCGAGTGGGAACCGGCGACACGGGGCGAGTAGGATTACCACTTTGGTTTGGGTCTGCACTTGATCGGGGAGGAATGAAGCCACGGTTGAATGGATGCATTGTATAAAATATTTAAGGATTTCTAAAAAATTGGTAGAGAGAAAGAGTGTTTGAGTGTGTGTGGATTTAAAAATATAGGAAAGGGGGTATTATTTAAAGGAAAGTTTGAAAATAATTGAATTTTTTTTATATAAATGACCGTTTTACAACGATAAAAAACAAACAAAACCATTCAAATAACGCCGCTATCCACATCGCACAATTCAAAATTTTTTGGCCATACCGCCCTTCGTGGCGGTGTTATGGGGCGCTTTCCGGCGCTATGTGTGGACATACCGCCCCACTATACACTGTCTAAATGTTATAAGGTTTTTTTTTTTTTTTTTTTTTTTTTTTTTTTTTTTTTTTTTTTTTTTTTAAGAAACGTAAGTTAAAATGTGATAATTTTAAATATTAAATCAATCTAGATTATATATTTTAAATGTTATAAGTTAAAATGTTATAATTTTAACTATGAAATTAATCTAGATTACATATAACATTATAACGAACTAGTGTTAGGTTTCACCACTAAAAATGTGTGGGGAACAGAGAACAATGTATCCAACATATAAAATATATTATAAAAATTAAATTTAAAGTGCTAAAAGTTATGTTTTTAAAAATATTTTCAGAGCTTTTGCATATAAAAATGTGTAAAAGCTATTTCAATAAAAAAATAATTTTCTGTATTTTTTTACTGTTTTTAAGCATTTTTTTAGTTTTTGATTTTTTTAAAAGGCTTTTACACGTATTTGTATGCAAAAGCTTCGAAATTTTTTTTTTGAAAAAAAAAAATTAATTTTTAACATGTTAAATGCATGGTTTTTGACTTTTTCACTTTTTTAGTGTTCCCGTTGAACCCAACATATATTGTGTATGCATGGTTCCCAACTTTTCCACTTTTTCTAGTGTTCCCGTTGTACCCAACATATATTGTGTATATTTATTTATAGACTCTGCTCATCAGCTCATATGACACAGATTTGCAAAATTGTGAAGTTTTTGAACTTTAATATCACAATGAGAACTTGATCTCTTTGTTGTTTAACATTTTTATAAAAAAAATTAGGTGCTAGAAGAAATCCCAAAAAAGTAGCAGAAAATATATAATACAATCATCAATATCAACTAATAAAAGAAAAAAAAACCTACAAATATTCCCCGAAATTATTTAAAAAATTTACTTGGTTGAGTCACAGACCTGTTGATATGTGTAGTTAATAGTTCAGGGGGGTCTTTTGTAAACAATGATAGTTTAGGGTTGTTATTGTAAATGTTGTATTGAGTTAGTTGAGGTTGGTAGTTATAATAACAGATAGGCTAACAGTCAGTGGTTAGCTTGGTTTTGGAAAATCTTCTTCTCTCATAGTTTCTTTTTACAATTGAGCTCTATCATTGGTATCAGAGCTGTTCGATATTCGGACAACTCGTGATTCAAGCCCTAATTCATTTCAAAGAGATTGTTCAACAGGGTTCTTTTGATCCTTCGGAATTGGTCAATTGTTCGATTCAATTCCATTTCCGTTCAATTCAAGCAGGGATTGATCATTTGTTCGTTCAATTCCATTCACGTTCAGTTCAAAAACAGGAATTGATCATTTGTTCGGATCAATTTCATTCGAATTCGTTTCAATTCTGAATTAATCCTTGTTCGATTGATTCAAACTCAAAATGACAGCAGTTACTCGGGAACAAGAGATAGAGAAATCCATTAAAGACAATGCGTTGTCCATTGGTAAAATGGAGATTAGTGTGCAAGATCTTCAAGCCAATTCACAATTAATCTCTGAGAATGTTCAGATGATGGTGAGTGGGGTGGAAGAAAACAAAACTGCTATAGTACAACTGCAATTGCAAATTCAGGCAATTTTGGATAAGCTGTCAACACTTGAGAATAATGACAAAGAATCACTGGTTCAAAATGGAAATCATGATCAGAGAATGCCAAGATTGGGAAGAATTGATTTTCCCAAATTTGGGGGTGAGGATGTAGAAGGATGGGTGTATAAGTGTAATCATTTCTTTGAAATGGATAAGACTCCAGAAGAAGCAAAGGTTAGATTGGCAGTGATCAATTTGGAAGGGAAAGCTTTGCAGTGGCATCAAGGGTTCTTGAGGAGTAGTGGAAGGAGTATTGATGATGTGGGCTGGGATGAATACAGCAGATCAGCCATTTCAAGATTTTCAGTGACCCTATTGGAGGATGCTATGGAAGAACTTAAGAATTTACACCAGACAGGTTCACTTCAAGAATACTGTGATTCTTTTGATTCTTATTTGAATAGGGTAGTGGTTTGTCAAGAATATGATGTGAGTCTGTTTGGGGGGGGGGGGGTTAAAGCCTGAAATAAGGTGTTTGGTAAAGGCTTTTAAACCAAAGACACTGAGAGAAGCCTATGCAATAACCAAACAACAAGAGATGGTGTATAATACACTGTTTGGGACTGGTAGCCAAAAGAAACATGTTTACAATTCCTATAATGCTCATAAGTACAATAACATTGGGTTGAAGCCACCTCCTACTATGAATGCTAATACACCACCCCTATTACCAACACCTCTTAATGCTCAACCTGTTAAGACTACAAGAAGACTTACCACTAAAGATGTGACAACTCGTATTCCAGAACCTTTCTTTGTGTTTGATGTAATCTGTATGAACGTTATGTGATTAACTAATGCGTTTGTTTGCAATGGAATGTTATGTTTGAGTATGTTATATGTTACGAGATTGTAATGTGTATATGTATGTTTAGTCGCACAAGATGAGTCCGATCGCACAAACCCTTTTGGGCCGCACAATTTATCCCTATTCATGCACACTCTTCTCGGCCCACTTTGCTTGAACTCGAAACCAAAGGGCAGCCCAAGTATGGGTTCGGCCCACTCCCTTATACGCATAACCTCATGGGGAGTGTGTGTAGTTATCATAATTTTTACAAAACAAGAACACACAAAACCCTAAGCTCTCTCTCTCTCTCTCTCTCTCTCTCTCTCTTCTTCTCCTCCTTCTTGTTCGACGGCAACCATCCCCCTCTCTTCGAAGTGAAGGCCGACGAGTGTACCTCTTCCTCATTCGAAGCCTTATCATCGCACACAATCCTTGGTTCATAGCTTGATTCGGTTAGTCTCCTGTTTGTGTTGGTGTGTGATTGTTTAATAACAAATACTTGAGGTTATGCATGATGATTGATCCTTGTTGTTGTGATAAATTATGAATACATGATTAAATGAAGTATGTTTGATTGATGTTTCTGAATGATTGATCCGAACCCACATGATGATCATGAGATTAGTGTTTGGTTTAGAATAGGGTTTTATATGATGGTGTTCGTATGAAACGGTTTGATGCCATGATCGATAGTTGTGTAATGATCTCATGATAAAATTGTTAGCCATAATTTGTATAAGGATTAGTGTTGCATGTTAGTGTTCAAAATCATTGATCTGATATTATTATGGGTGATTTTCTGCTCATATATCCTGAATAATATTCTGACTAAGTTTCTTTTATTGTGATCAGGATACCGGATCAGGATATTGGTAACATCCTGACATAGTATCCTGGTAATGACTAATTATCTCACGTGCAGATTAACGAGGAAGGCATATACCGTTCGGATGGACTTGTTCTCCCAAAGACTCGGGCTAATCTGTTGAAATAGGAACGTTGAAGCCGGAAGACGTGGACTACAACGTTCACAAAGGGAATATTCGCTATATCCCGGATTTATAGGCTAGTTAGTTCGTTTCGTTTTACTATAAATAGGATTGATCGGATCAGATAAGGACACACACAATTCTTCGAACACTCTTGCTCTCTACTAGCTGCAATCACTCACAAACACTTACACTTGTATTCAAATCGCATTGTAACACCTAGTTAATCCGCATCATATCCTGCACTGTATCCTGATATTGAAGTAATAAGAAGAACAAGGCAGCTGCGATTGTCAGCTCCCGAGGTTTTGTGCCGGCGATCTAGATTGATTAAGGGCTTTCCTCGTACATCCTGTGTCACCCTCTACCCTTTTTGCTCATTGTTTGATTGTAGATATAGTTCGGTATCCTGAGCCATATCCTGAAAACTGTTTTTATTAACAACTTAATCAACATATTTTTTACAATTACATCTAGCACACTACCTCACTTAACTAATTTGATCACTTAATTACTTAGTTAATTTTTGACCAAAACAATTTGGCGCCCACCGTGGGGCAAGTGGTGCTATTTCTACTAAAAACTTTTGCAAAATCATTACTTGGTTTTCTGTTTTCAAAGCTTTTTGCTACACTATTTTCATTGGCCTCAAGATCAAACATGAGCTCTTCTACCGTGTCAGCCACAACCTCTGCAACCATTGGTTCGGTGCTCCCACCACCTCCGAGGACACAAGCCTCTTCACAGCCTCAGGATCTTTCAAGAAGAACTGAAACTCATGTGGCTCGGGATGTTATCCCCACTCGGAATGTTCAAGGATTTGCGGTCTCAGGGGGTACTCCTATTTTGGCTTCTAATGATGAAATTCTGACTTTGTTTGGCAGTATACAGGATCAGACGAAGCAACAGCAGGAGACCAACCAGTTGCTGATGAGAGAGATACAACTCTTGAAATCTGGCTCGAGCAGGCCTACTGAGGATACCGTCACTCCCTTGCAGCCTAGAGCTTTGAACTTCAGTTCGGCAGTGTATACCGAGGATAACATGGGCAATATCGTGCCTAGTCATACTCAGAATCATACTCCTGAGATACCCTCTTCGGTTAGGGTGTCAACTGTGAGAAGCTCAGGATATGCTTCAGGATATGGCCAGAATCCTCAGACTGGTAACATGTCTAATAATACTAATACTCTTGTTACTAATGGTCTTGGATCTTTGCAGGATGCAGGTATGACATCAGCATTTTCTAGGGAGCTTCAAAAATTGAAGGATATGATATCCAGTGTACCTGGGGTGGTCTAGCCAATTCCAGAACTGTCCCAGGATAGCCACATGATATCCTGGTTTGCATATCCTATTTGTGATGCTGAAATCCCAAAAAGATTTCAAACCCCCAACATGAAGCTCTATGACGGAACTACGAATCCTGAAGAGCATATTGCTCAGTATAGGGAAAGGATGGAAATTAATCCTATCCCTCCAGATCTCAAGGAAGCATGCCTCTGCAAGGGTTTTGGTTCTACTTTGACAGGATTAGCCTTAAAATGGCTCTTAAATGTTCCACCTCATTCAATTACATCGTTTGCTCATTTAGTCAATTTGTTTAATAGTCAATTTTCTTGCAGTCGAAGTTTTGAAAAACTAACCAGTGATCTCTATAGGATAACTCAAGGACCTCAGGGATCCTTGAGAGATTATGTGAACAAGTTTAGCAGGGAATCTCTGGATATCCCACACCTTGATGTTGCAACAGCTGTGCAGGCATTCAAAATGGGGTTGCAAAAGGATTCCCAATTTTATCAGGATCTTGTAATGAATCCTTGCAGGAACCTGGATGAGGCTCGAAACAGGGCTATAAGATATATTCGGCTGGAATATGACAAAAATATGCAAGAGAGGATGAATTCATCCTCAACCTATGAATCAACTAACAAGAAGTCAGAATCCTCGTATAAACCATATCGCTCTAAGCCATATGGCAGGAATGATAGCAAGAAAGTGAATGCTGTTGAAGACGAGGATCCTGAGGAGTATCCTGAGTTGTCAGAATATTGTTTTTCTGTTAATATACCTGAACTGATGTATGCTATGCATGGTTTAGGAGACAAAGCAAGGTGGCCTAGGAAGAACCAACAAAAAGCTGATTGGAAGGATAAATCCAAGTGGTGTGCCTTCCATGAGGATTTTGGACATGTTACGGAAGATTGCATTGCCCTGAGGAAGGAAATAAGCTATCTGCTGAGCAAAGGGTATCTGAAGGATCTTCTGGGAAGAAAGAAGAATAAGGGTCAGGATACTGAGAAGGATCCTAAACGAGCTGCATTACCTCCTGCAGATGCCAAAATAATTAACTTTATTTCAGGAGGACCCGACATTTGTGGAACCTCTTATTCTGCAGCAAAAAGGCATGCAAAGGAGGCTAAGGTAGAAAGGGGAGATAAGCCAACCAATATGACATCCCTCACAACTAATAAAGTGATCACATTCGACAGTGATGACAGAGATACTGTCCAGGATCCCCACCATGATGGTTTGGTAATAACTTTATATGTTGCTAACCACTTTGTGCGCAGGATACTGGTGGATAATGGTGTTTTGGTCAAAAATCAGGCTAAGATAATGTAACCAAATCTTTGTTGTGAGGAATGATGCTTGAATCAATGAACAATATGAAGGATAATTCAGAAATGTAATGAACAAATGACACAATGATTTATACGAGGAAAAAGCCATTGATCAAGAGTTGATCTCCGGCACAAAAAACCTCGGGTGATGGAAACTACCGATCACCAACTAAGATTAATCAAAAGAAGTTTACAACTCGGGATGATAACAAGCTTGTTACAAGGATCACTAGTGTGCAATGTGCAAAAATGTATGAAATCGCCAAATAGTGTTTGAGAGCTGATTGAGAGCTGTTACGAGAGTGTGTGTATTTGCTAAAATTAGCCAAGTGTTCTAACTCAAGCTTGTTATCCCCATTTTAAATTAGAAATAACTAAACTAACAAACTATCCGCAAATTGTGCAAGCTCCCCACGATCTCCATAACGTCCACAAGAACCAAGCACGTGCGGAATATTGAGGGAATATGCTCTAGGAATTTCGGTAAGACTTGGTCCATGCCTTTGCTCCTGCAAAACAAGCTTACGTACAATGAAGACAATCGTTAGTATAAGGATAACAATAAGGATCCTGAATCCTGATCCTGCAACACCTACTGAGGATCCTTAATTCAAACAGAATTGAGGATCCATGATCCTGGCAGCACTTGAGGATCCGTGATCCTTAGGATTGGAAAATCCTTCCCTAACAATTGCCCCCAAAATATAAGGTGTAAAGTGTAAATTAACGAGTTATATTTTCTTGATCTTATCTGCAACAAGCTAACGGATATATAGCCGTTACAATCTGACTAGCCGTTGCAATCATACGTCATTGAAGTGACATCCCTGCAGAATCATCATTATAAATTCAAGTTAGAGATAAGGATTAGGAAGCATTTAAATTCGTGCGTTACACCCTTTAAATCCTCATTCGAAGATCAAGCAGGTACTTCTCTCTCCTTTCTCTCTTCTCCTTCTTACTCTGTTCCTTCTTTCTTTTTCAACGTCCGTTACCAAGATGATGTTAAGATCTTCACCGGCTAAGGATCCCCAAAAGGATAGCCCTCCAAAGAGCCAAGGAATCATCAAAGATTCTCCGAAGGAACGCTGCTGCTTTACTGATCCTGATATCGACAGGATTTGTCATTGCTTTCCGGCGAACACTGCTTTTAAACCTTTTGACCCTACCTCCTTGAGTGACTTCGTTTCTGCAACATGGGTTGCTTTTCCGGCTACCCCATTTCTGATAGGATACTCCTATCCTTTCCCTGCTTTTACCCAGTCTTTCTTCTCCCTTACCAGCATATCCTATATCCAGGCTATGCCAATGATGTGGAGGGTTTTATATACCCTCGAGAGAATCATTGAGCAGGAGGATATAGAGTTAGGAATGTCTGAACTTGCTGAACTGTACAACCTTGTGAGCCATGGTTCACACCGCTTTTTATTCAAACACAAACCCGGTGAACCTCATCCAATCCTGAAAACCACCAAGAATGACACCAACTGGAAGAAACGTTTCTTCTTCGTTAGGAGGGATTCTATCCCGGATGGGAAGGATCTCCCCTTAAAATGGACCACTCATGGTAGGATAGAGGATCCTTATAGAAGGATCATAGGATACGCTGTTTCTGCTGAGGATCACTAACCCCTTTGTTTCTATTTTGCAGCTATTTCTGTTTCACATATCATTTCACCACCTGCAACCAAAGAGAGGATCACCGCTTTCCGGAATCTTGATCCTGCAGTAAGGTCATTTCAAGCAAACACCAAGGATTCTCAAGAAGTATCCTCAGGCTCCGTTACAATGTCAAGTAAGTATCCAAGTTTATATATGGTTAAATGTTAAAATTCAAATAAAACAAGAATACTTATCTGTTGTTTTGGATTGATAGGTGCTGGAAAATCCTCAAGGTCAGCCTCCAGATTCAGTGTCACTGACCTCGATGTTGTCCGATCAGGAAAGAAGAAATTTGCTGCTAGTCCATCCGTCACAGTCCCCAAGCCAGCCACTTCCAAGGGCAAGGGCGGAATACGTAGGGAGTGTTGAAGAGGCTGAACTAAAGTGTTTGGACCTCCAAAAGATCCTCTTGGCCAAAGATCAGAAGATTGCCTCCCTCGAAAACGACGTCAAGCTGGTGAAAAAGGAGCTGGTCCTGGCTCATGTCATAGCTGATCAGGAGAAGGCTGAAATCGTGGATGATGCTAAGGTCTCTGCTGCCATTGCTATGTACAAGACTAAGCTGCAGATGGCTCAAGAAGCTCAGGATCCTGGCTTTGACAAGACCAACTGGGACCTAGAGGGCTGGAAGGCTAGGTTGGCTGAGCTGGATGACGAAGAAGAGGCTGGTGAGGTCCTAGCAATCGAGGCTGGCAGCAGTGGGGTAAAGGATCAGGCTGGTGATGCCGGAGCTGGAGGTGCTAGTGAAGGTGATGGTGATGCAGCAAAGGTGTAAGCTGCAGGAATGGGCAATGATGGACATTTCTAGATGCGGCCGGAGCCCATTTTTTTAGGATTTGAAAGTTTTTTGGTTGTGATGTTTTGAAACAATGTTGGGTTGTATTTTGAACAATAGTTTTTAGGGTTGTGGATCATGGATCCTTAGACAATAGGTAGGATAATAGGCGGTGGAGGGATCCTCTGTTTGGGGGATGAAACCACTTGTTATCCTGCCATCTTTTATTTCCTGCACTTTCAAGACTTGTTAACAATGGACACCCTTTGCCAACCCAAGTGGACGGGCCACGGTTTGCTGGTAGAAGCTTGGGTTAGCAATTTTGACAACCTTTAAGGGTTTAACTTTTGGTGAATAAATAAAACTTTAATCTTTTGGCTATTTCTTGTGTTGTTATCCTTGTTAATTCTTCATTTTTCAACTGTTATTATATACTTTATTTGAATTTATAAGTAGAGAATAAAAGTTCAATAAATCATGTGAAAAAGTTTTAGGATATGATCAAGGATCAAATATCCTATAATCGATAAATTCAAAAAAGTAGTATAGTCTAAGGATCATAAATCCTGTTGTCAAAGGATAAGGGTCACTTGTATAAATGATGAATAAGATTAAAGTAATTAAGGATCATACCTGAGAATCCAAGTTAGGATCCTAAACCTTTAACATTTACAATCAGGATAACCAAAAGACAAACCTTAGTAGAAGGTAAGGATCAAGGATCCTTAGCTGTTTCACTTCAAAAACCTGAAATGGAACATAACTTGGGACTAAGCCAATATAAGAGAAGAGTTAGCAACTGGGGACAAGCCCAACAATTCTGGGGACAAGCCCAAAAAAACTGGGGACAAGCCCAAAAAACAGGGGACAAGCCCAAAGAACAGGGGACAAGCCCAAAGGATCTTGTGCAAACTGGAGTATGGCCCTCACTGGCGACTATCCAAACTTAGTGACATGAAGATGCCAAAACCTTAGCTAATGTGAAAACGTTAGAAACCTTAGGAACGGATGTATGGTACGTCTACCATTATACGTAGGATCCCGGATACAGCCAGTACAATGAAATTGTCAGCCCCTAAAGCGAGTACTGGTCCCATTGCCATGAACTGTACCAGGATCATCGTGCGCTACTGGCGATACTGGGGACAGGCCCAAAAAAACTGGGGACAAGCCCCAAAAACTGGGGTCAAGCCCAAATAACTGGGGTCAAGCCCAAATAACTGGGGTCAAACCCAAATAACTGGATACTTCTGTGGATACACAATCCTTTGTTAAGGATACCTAAACCTTCTGCAAAACTCAGAATCAAGTGAAAGGAGGATAAAGGTTCCAAGATCCTTATCCTTGTATATAGGATAATTAAAGAATGAAATAGTTTGAGATTAGATCATTACCAAAATGAGGATTATCCATCCTCTAAGGATCCTTCAAGGATGTGGATCATGAATATTGCTAAGGACCATGAATCCGTATTACATGAAGTATTTCTTCAAGTGGACAACATTCCAAGCTCTTGGTAGCAAATCACCCTCCATTATTAGCAATCGATATGCCCCATTTCCAGGCTCAGCTTCAATCAGGTAGGGGCCTTCCCACTTTGGTGCCAATTTTCCATCAACAGGATTTGTGGTATTCTGAAATGCTTTCCTTAATACCATATCACCAACTTGGAACTTCCTGATCCTGACATTCTTATTGTAGGCTCTAGCCATCCTTTGTTGATAACTAGCCATCCTTATCCTTGCCAAGTCCCTGAGTTCTTCTATAGTATCCAAGTCTTGAACCAAGTTTTCAGCATTCTCTTCAGGATCACGGATGCTTGTTCTTGCAGTAGGAACCACCATTTCTGTAGGGATCACTGATTCTGCTCCAAATACCAAAGAAAATGGAGTTTGACCAGTAGCATTCTTGGGAGTTGTCCTATCAGCCCATAGTACATAAGGTAGTTCTTCTGTCCATTTTCCTTTCTTGAATCCAAGCTTCTTCTTCAAATTGTTGATGATGATCTTGTTGGATGATTCTGCTTGACCATTAGCTTGTGGGTGGACTGGTGTTGATGTTATCATCTTGATCCCCCAGCTGTTACAAAAGTTAGTAGTTCTACTCCCAATAAATTGGGATCCATTATCACAAACAATTTCAGAAGGAATACCAAATCTAGTAATAATATTTCTTTTAATAAAGGATATCACTTCCTTTTCTCTGACTTGAGCAAAGGCTTCAGCCTCTATCCACTTGGAGAAGTAATCAGTCATAGCAAGCATGAATACTTTTCCACCAGGTGCCTTAGGAAGCTTACCAACTATATCCATTCCCCATCTCATAAATGGCCAAGAAGAGGATATAGGATGCAAAAGCTCTGCTGGTTGATGAAGGATATTACTATGTCTCTGACAAGGATCACACTTCTTGGCGTATTCCACAACATCCTTCTTCATAGTAGGCCAATAGTAACCTGTCCTCAGGATCCTTGAGAATAATGCCCTGCCCCCAGTGTGGTTTCCACAATCTCCTTCATGAAAATCCTTTAGGACTTCTTGAATTTCAGGATCCTCAATGCATCTTAGATATGGTCCTGTAAGAGATTGTTTATATAACATATTATTCAATATTGTAAACTGAGATACCTTAATTTTGAAAGCCCTGGGGTTTTCTCCTGTAGGAATTTCTCCATGTTGGATATATCTCATGATTGGAAGGGTCCATGATCCTGAATGAGATTGTGTATCATCACTAGGAATGATTGCAGAATCTTCTCCTATCTCCAAAGCTACATGATCCTCAATAACGGGAGTTAGGATGTGGATAATAGGGATCCTGATATCCTCTGGAATCTTCAAGGATGATCCTAGATTGGCCAATGCATCAGCTTCTGCATTCTCTTCCCTTGGTACCTGTGTCAAACTAAAGGAAGCAAAAGAGAGTGCCAATTCTTTGACTATCTCTAAATATTTGATTAGCTTTTCACCTTTAATAGCATAGGATCCATTGAAGTGATTAGTAATTAACAATGAATCTACATGTACCTCAATATACCTGATCCTTATATGCTTGGCAATTTGCAAACCAGCTATCAAGGCTTCATATTCAGCCTCATTTTTAGTAGTTTGAAACTCACAAGCTATGGAGTGGGGTATTATGTCCCCCTGTGGCGATTTTAGTAGTATTCCAAGTCATGTTCCTTTGACATTGGAGGCTCCATCAGTGAAGAGTATCCAAGGATCCTTAGTTTCTTCTAGCTGTTGGACTTCTAACTCAGCTTCCTTTTGCAAGTCACTACTAAAATCTACCACAAAGTCAGCTAAGGCTTGGGATTTGATGGCAGTCCTTGGTTCATATCTTATATCATAAGCACTAAGCTTCACTGCCCACTTAGCCATCCTTCCTGACATTTCAGGTTTCCTGAGAACATTCTTAATTGGAAAATTAGTCTTAACAATAATGGCATGAGTTTCAAAATAATGTCTTAATTTAGTAGATGCCATAATTAAAGCAAGGATAAGTTTCTCTAAATGTGAATACCTGGATTCAGCATCAAGCAAACTCTTACTAACATAATAGACAGGATGTTGTGTACCTTGGTGATCCTTAACAAGGACTACACTTACTGCTTTAGAGGATACCGCCAGATATAAGGATAATATATCCCCTTTTTCTGGTTTCATTAAGGCAGGAGCTGATGATAGGTAATCCTTAAGGGCTTTGAGAGCATTTTCATGCTTTTCAGTCCACTCAAATTTCTTGTTCTTCCTCAAAATGTCGTAGAATTCCTTGCATTTTTCTGAGGATTTGGATATGAACCTGTTCAAGGCTGCGATCCTGCCTGTCAATCTTTGCACATCCTTGGCATTGGCAGGAGATTTGATATTCACAATAGCCTTAATTTGCTATGGACTTGCTTCAATGCCTCTTTTCGTCACCATATAGCCTAGGAATTTACCTGCTTTAACACCAAAGTGACACTTGGAAGGATTTAGTTTCATATTAAATTTATCAAGGATATTGAATGCTTCCTCCAAGTCTCTAAGGTGATCCTCAGCTTTCTTGGACTTAACCACCATGTCATCTATATAGACTTCCATAGTGTGTCCAATTTGTTCCTTGAACATCATATTGACTAGCCTTTGATAAGTAGCACCTGCATTTCTTAGTCCAAACGGCATAGCAATATAACAATATATACCAGTTGGGGTCATAAAGGCTGTATCCTCTTGATCAGATGGTTCCATCTGAATATGTTGAAATCCAGATGAAGCATCCATAAAAGTCAACAACTCATGACCCGCGGTAGCATCCACCATGGAGTCAATGTGGGGTAATGGGAAAGGATCCTTGGGACATGCCTTGTTTAAATCAGTAAAATTGACACATACCCTCCACTTTCCGTTTTTCTTTTGAACAACAACCACATTGGCTAACCATCTTGGATACTTAACCTCTCTAATCATACCTGTACGAAGTAGTTTATCTACCTCTTCCTGGATAATAGCATTCCTCTCAGGTGCAAACTTCCTCCTTTTTTGATGAATTGGCTTGAATGACCTGTCAATGCCAAGTTTATGAGTAATTATGTCTTTAGATATACATGTCATGTCCTCATGCTTCCAGGAAAAGGTAGTTTTTCTCCTTTTGAGGAAGGATACTAGATCCTGTTCAATGTTGTTCAGGATCCCTGATCCTATGAAGACCTTGGATTCAGGATCATGAGGATCCATAAGGATTTCTTTCACATCCTGCTCTCTTGCCTCCAAGACATCTCTTGGAGGATGCTTTAATTGCTATTGCTCCCTTGGTCTTGAGGCTGGCTTCATTGACGACGTGTAGCAATTCTTAGCTTCTTGTTGATCACTCTCAATTTTCACCACCCCCCATGGACTAGGAAGCTTCACGCATTGATGATAGGTAGATGGGACTGCCTTCATGTCATGTATCCATGGCCTGCCAAGGATAACATTACAACAGGATAAGAAATCTATAACACAAAATTTTTGATAAGAATGAAGTCCTTCAATATAGATGGGAAGTTTAATGTCCCCCAATGTGTTCTTGGTTTCTCCACTGAATCCCACAAGAACTGAGGATCTTGGGACAATGTCTGATTCAGGGATGTTCATCTTCTTAAGGACATCAAGCTGAATGATGTTTACTGAGCTTCCTCCGTCTATCAGGATCCTGCGAACAAAGTGGTTAGAAATAAACAGAGTAATAACAAGACCATCATGATGAGGATCCTGAACATCAACACGATCATCCTCATCAAAGGTTATAACTTTCTCCTTTGTAACAGTAGAGGTTCGAATGGGTCTATCCCCGTTATCCATCTTGGTTTCCTTAGCATGTCTCTTGGCTGTTGAAAAGGAAGTACCACAAATGTCTGATCCACCCGAAATGAAGTTTATAACTTGTGCATCTGCTGGAGGGGCAGGAGCTCTTTCTGGAACCTTTTCAGGATCCTGGATCCTTGACTTTTTTCTTCCCAAAAGCTCTTTCAAGTGCCCCTTGCTTAACAAGTAACCAATTTCTTTTCTAAGTGCAATACACTCTTCAGTGAGATGCCCGAAATCCTCATGATATGCACACCATTTGGACTTGTCCTTTGTAGCAGCTGGTTTATCACTTTTCCTTGGCCATCTTGCTTTCTCACCTAGATTCTCCATTGCAAGAATTAGTTCATTGTTATCAACAGAAAAACTGTATTCAGAAATTGGAGGATAATCCTCATCATCCTCTTCCTGTTCTGCTGCATGCACGTTCTGGTTATCAGACTTGTTGTAGGACTTGAACTTGTTATTCTTGAAGTAGGATCCTTGCTTTTCCTGTTTTGAGGATCCTGCCAATCTCTCCTGGATCCTTTTATCATCCTCTAATCGAATGAACCTAAGGACCCTGGTTCTCACTTCATCAAGATTCCTGCATGAGGTCATAACAAGATCATCATAGAATAATGAATCCCTAAGCAACCCATTTTTAAAGGCTTCCATAGCCGTGGCTATATCCAGATTAGGGATATCTAAGGATTCTTTACTAAACTTAGTGATGTAATCTCTAAGTGATTTATTTTGACCCTGCGTTACCCTATATAGATCACTAGTTAAACGTTCAAATTTTCTGCTACATGAGAACTGACTATTAAACAGATTAACTAGATTAGCAAATGAAGTAATAGAGTAAGGGGGAAGACTTAGCAGCCATTTAAGAGCTGATCCTGTGAGTGTGGATCCGAAACCCTTGCATAGGCATGCTTCTTTTAACCTCTCTGGGATGGGGTTGATCTCCATCCTCTCTCTATATTGAGCTACATGTTCTTCTGGATCTGTTGAACCATCATACAACTTCATAGTTGGTATTTGGAACCTTTTGGGTATCTCAGCATCACAAATAGGTGGTGCAAAACGAGATATCCTATGGCTCCCATCTGCAATTTCAGGGATGGGCTTAACCACTCCTGGAACGCTGGATATCATATCCTTCAGCTTCTGTAATTCCCTAGCCATAGCTTGATTGATACCTGTATCCTGCATAGAGCCATGGTTAGTGTTATAAGAATTATTGAAAGTGTTACCTCCCAGGGGATTCAAGTTAGGAATTGCAGATGTGAATCCATATTGACGGGATTCTGGTATGATTGAAGGACCAGAAGAGGCAATGGTCTGCATTGGAATGAAGTCTCCTTGATGAACATCTGTGCTTGGGGGTTGTGTACTTCTCAAGAATCCTTGATCCTGAAAGATGTTGGATCCTTGATGTTGAGAGGATCATTGAACCTGAAAGGATCCCTGAGGCTGAGAGAATCCTTGAACCTGAAATGAGGATCCTTGAACCTGAGAGGATCCTTGAACCATGGAGGATCCTTGGACCCTAGAGGATCCTTGAACCTGAGAGGATCCTTGGACTGTGTGCATTCCCAAATATCCTCCTGAGCTGACGAAGGATCCCTGATGCTGAAAAGAGGATCCCGAAGGCTGAGAACAGGATCCTTGAGGCTGGAAGTGAGACCCAAAAGCCTGACTCATAGTTGTTGCTCCATAACGCCTTCCCAATGGTTCAGTTTGGTACTGGATATCTAAGGCTGCAGATTGCTGGGCAGTTATAGCTGGAGTGTCGAAATCCAGTGACCTTGGTATCAGAGGAGAGTGATCCTCCCCTGATCTCTTATGTTTCTTGATGTCACCGATCTCCCGGAGGATCCTTTCGTTGGTTTTGTCCTGCTCTTGTATGTGATCCCTCATCTGCAAAATCAAAGTAAAAAGATCATTAGTAGTAGGATTAGAAGAAACAAAAGAAGTTGGTGGTTTTGGAAAAATGGGGCTTTGTCTCTTTGCAGCATTTTCAGCATTCTTCTGGGATCCAGAAGGTGGTGGAGGCAAAGGAGGAACGCCCTGTGAAGAACTCATTGCCGGCATTGAACTTGAAGTGCTCTTTGCTGAAGAAGCCATCTGCTTGGTTGTAATGAACCGAAATGATCACAAAAACAAGAATTTCTTAGGAATGAAGCACCAATTGCCCCACGGTGGGCGCCAAACTGTTTTGGTAAAAAATCAGGCTAAGATAATGTAACCAAATCTTTGTTGTGAGGAATGATGCTTGAATCAACGAACAATGTAAAGGATAATTCAGAAATGTAATGAACAAATGACACAAGGATTTATACGAGGAAAAAGCCCTTGATCAAGAGTTGATCTCCGACATAAAAAACCTCGGGTGATGGAAACCACCGATCACCAACTAAGATTAATCAAAAGAAGTTTACAACTCGGGATGATAACAAGCTTGTTACAAGGATCACTAGTGTGCAATGTGCAAAATTGTATAAAATCGCCAAGTAGTGTTTGAGAACTGATTGAGAGCTGTTACGAGAGTGTGTGTATCTGCTAAAATTAGCCAAGTGTCCTAACTCAAGCTTGTTATCCCCATTTTAAATTAGAAATAACTAAACTAACTAACTATCCGCAAATTGTGCAAGCTCCCCACGATATCCATAACGTCCACAAGAACCAAGCAGGAGCGGAATATTGAGGGAATATGCTCCAGGAATTTCGGTGAGACTTGGTCCATGCCTTTGCTCCTGCAAAACAAGCTTACGTACAATGAAGACAATCGTCAGTATAAGGATAACAATAAGGATCCTGAATCCTGATCCTGCAACACCTATTGAGGATCCTTAATTCAAACAGAATTGAGGATCCATGATCCTGGCAGCACTTGAGGATCCGTGATCCTTAGGATTGGAAAATCCTCCCCTAACATACTTGTTAAGCAAGGGGCATTTGAAGGAGCTTTTGGGAAGAAAAAAGTCAAGGATCCAGGATCCTGAAAAGGTTCCAGAAAGAGCTCCTGCTCCCCCGGCAGATGCACAAGTTATAAACTTCATATCCAGTGGATCAGACATTTGTGGTACTTCCTTTTTAGCAGCCAAAAGACATGCCAAGGAGACCAAGATGGATAATGGGGATAGACCCATCCGAACCTCTACTGTTACACAGGAAAGAGTTATAACTTTTGATGAGGATGATCGCGTTGATGTCCAGGATCCTCATCATGATGGTCTTGTTATTACCTTATTTATATCTAACCATTTTGTACGCAGGATCTTGATAGATGGAGGGAGCTCAGTAAACATCATTCAGCTTGATGTCCTCAAGAAAATGAACATCCCTGAATCTGATATTATCCCAAGATCCTCAGTTCTTGTGGGATTCAGAGGAGAAACCAAGAATACATTGGGGGACATTAAACTTCCCATCTATATTGAAGGACTTCATTCTTATAAAAAATTTTGTGTTATAGATTGCTTATCCTGTTGTAATGTTATCCTTGGCAGGCCATGGATACATGACATGAAGGCAGTCCCATCTACCTATCATTAATGCGTGAAGCTTCCTAGTCCATGGGGGGTGGTGAAAATTGAGAGTGATCAACAAGAAGCTAAGAATTGCTACACGTCGTCAATGAAGCCAGCCTCAAGACCAAGGGAGCAATAGCAATTAAAGCATCCTCCAAGAGATGTCTTGGAGGCAAGAGAGCAGGATGTGAAAGAAATCCTTATGGATCCTCATGATCCTGAATCCAAGGTCTTCATAGGATCAGGGATCCTGAACAACATTGAACAGGATCTAGTATCCTTCCTCAAAAGGAGAAAAACTACCTTTTCCTGGAAGCATGAGGACATGACAGGTATATCTAAAGACATAATTACTCATAAACTTGGCATTGACAGGCCATTCAAGCCAATTCATCAAAAAAGGAGGAAGTTTGCACCTGAGAGGAATGCTATTATCCAGGAAGAGGTAGATAAACTACTTCGTGCAGGTATGATTAGAGAGGTTAAGTATCCAAGATGGTTAGCCAATGTGGTTGTTGTTCAAAAGAAAAACGGAAAGTGGAGGGTATGTGTCGATTTTACTGATTTAAACAAGGCATGTCCCAAGGATCCTTTCCCATTACCCCACATTGACTCCATGGTGGATGCTACCGCGGGTCATGAGTTGTTGACTTTTATGGATGCTTCATCTGGATTTCAACAGATTCAGATGGAACCATCTGATCAAGAGGATACAACCTTTATGACCCCAACTGGTATATATTGTTATATTGCTATGTCGTTTGGACTAAGAAATGCAGGTGCTACTTATCAAAGGCTAGTCAATATGATGTTCAAGGAACAAATTGGACACACTATGGAAGTCTATATAGATGACATGGTGGTTAAGTCCAAGAGAGCTGAGGACCACCTTAGAGACCTGGAAGAAGCATTCAATATCCTTGACAAATTCAATATGAAGTTGAATCCTTGAAAGTGTCACTTTGGTGTTAAAGCAGGCAAGTTCCTAGGTTACATGGTAACAAAAAGAGGCATAGAAGCAAGTCCAGAGCAAATTAAGGCAATTGTGAATATCAAATCTCCTGCCAATGCCAAGGATGTGCAAAGGTTGACAGGGAGGATCGCAGCCTTGAATATGTTCATATCAAAGTCATCAGAAAAGTGCAAGGAATTCTATGACATTTTGAGAAAGAACAAGAAATTTGAGTGGACTGAAAAGCATGAAAATGCTCTCAAAGCCCTTAAGGATTACCTATCCTCAGCTCCTACCTTGATGAAACCAGAAAAAGGGGATATATTATCCTTATATCTAGCGGTATCCTCTAAAGCAGTTAGTGCAGTCCTTGTTAAGGATCACGAAGGTACACAACATCCTATCTATTATGTAAGTAAGAGTTTGCTTGATGCTGAATCCAGGTATTCTCATTTAGAAAAACTTATCCTTCCTTTGATTATGCCATCTACTAAACTAAGACATTATTTTGAAACTCATGCCATTATTGTTAAGACTAACTTTCCAATTAAGATTGTTCTCAGGAAACCTGAAATGTCAGGAAGGATGGCTAAATGGGCAGTAAAGCTTAGTGCTTATGATATAAGATATGAACCAAGGACTGCCATCAAATCTCAAGCCTTAGCTGACTTTGTGGCAGATTTTAGTAGTGATTTACAAAGAGAAGCTGAGTTAGAAGTTCAGCAGCTTGAAGAGACTAAGGATCCTTGGATACTTTTCACTGATGGAGCCTCTAATGTCAAAGGAACAGGACTGGGAATACTACTAAAATCACCACAGGGGGACATAATACCCCACTCCATAGCTTGTGAATTTCAAACTACCAATAATGAGGCTGAATATGAAGCCTTGATAGCCGGTTTGCAAATTGCCAAGCATATGAGGATCAGGTATCTTGAGGTACATGTAGATTTATTGTTAATTACTAATCACTTTAATGGATCATATGCTGTTAAAGGTGAACGACTAATCAAATATCTTGAGATAGTCAAGGAATTGGCACTCTCTTTTGTTTCTTTTAGTTTGACACAGGTACCCAGGGAAGAAAATGCAGAAGCTGATGCATTGGCCAACCTAGGATCATCCTTAAAAATTCCAGAGGATATCAAGATCCCTATCATCCATATTTTGGCTCCTGCTATTGAGGATCACATAACTATGGAGATAGAACAGGATTCTGCAGTGGTTCCTAGTGATGATGCACAGTCTCATTCAGGATCATGGATCCTTCCAATCATGAGATATATACAACATGGAGAAATCCCTACAGGAGAAAACCCCAGGGCTTTCAAAGTCAAGGTATCTCAATTTACAATATTGAATAACATGTTATATAAACGATCTCTTGCAGGTCCATACCTAAGATGCATTGAGGATCCTGAAATCCAAGAAGTCCTAAAGGATTTTCATGAAGGAGATTGTGGAAACCACACTGGGGGCAGGGCACTGTTCTCAAGGATCCTTAGAACAGGATACTATTGGCCTACAATGAAGAAGGATGCTGTGGATTATGCCAAGAAATGTGATCCTTGTCAGAGACATAGTAATATCTTCACCAACCAGCGGAGCTCTTACATCCTATATCCTCTTCTTGGCCATTCATGAGATGGGGAATGGATATAGTTGGTAAACTTCCCAAAGCACCAGGAGGAAAAGTGTTCATGCTTGCCATGACTGACTACTTCTCCAAATGGATAGAAGCTGAAGCCTTTGCTCAAGTCAGAGAAAAAGAAGTGATATCCTTTATCAAAAGAAATATTATTACTAGATTTGGTATCCCTTCTGAAATTGTTTGTGATAATGGATCCCAATTTATTCGGAGTAGAACTACTAACTTTTGTGACAGCTGGGGGATTAAGATGATAACATCAACACCAGTCCACCCACAAGCTAATGGTCAAGCAGAATCATCCAACAAGATCATCATCAATAACTTGAAGAAGAAGCTTGGATCCAAGAAAGGGAAGTGGGCAGAAGAACTACCTTATGTACTATGGGCTGATAGGACAACTCCCAAGAATGCCACCGGCCAAACTCCATTTTCTTTAGTATTTGGAGCAGAATCAGTGATCCCTACAGAGATGGTGGTTCCTACTGCAAGAACAAGCATCCGTGATCCTGAAGGAAATGCTGAAAACTTGGTTCAAGACTTGGATACCATAGAAGAACTCAGGGATTTGGCAAGGATAAGAATAGCTAGCTATCAACAAAGGATAGCTGGAGCTTATAACAAGAATGTCAGGATCAGGAAGTTTCAAGTCGGTGATATGGTATTAAGGAAAGCATTCCAAAACACCACCAATCCTGCTGATGGCAAGTTGGCACCAAAGTGGGAAGGTCCCTACCTTATTAAAGCTGAGGCAGGAAATGGGGCATATCGATTGCTGACAATGGAAGGTGATTTACTTCCAAGAGCTTGAAATGCTGTCCACTTGAAGAAATACTTCATGTAACAAGGATCCAGGATCCTTAGCTATATTCATGACTGGTATCCTCGAAGGATCCTTAGGGGATAGATGATCCTCATTCTGGTAATGATCTAATCCCAATCTGTTTAATTCTTTAATTATCTTATATAAGGAGAAGGATCCTGCATCCTTTATCCTTCTTTCACTTAGTTCTGAGTTTTGCAGAAGGTTCATATATCCTTAACAAAGGATTGAGTATCCACAGAAGTCTTCAGTTATTTGGGCTTGTCCCCAGTTATTTGGGCTAGTCCCCGGTTTTTTGGGCCTGTCCCCAGTATCGCCAGTAGCGCACGATGATCCTGATGCAGTTCAAGGCAATGGGACCAGTACTCGCTTTAGGGGCTGACAATTTCATTGTACTGGCTGTATTCAAGATCCTACGTATAATGGTAGACGTACCATACATCCGTTCCTAAGGTTTCTAACGTTTTCACGTTAGCTAAGGTTTTGGCATTTTCATGTCACTAAGTTTGGATAGTCGCCAGTGAGGGCTATACTCCAGTTTACACAAGATCCTTTGGGCTTGTCCCCAGTTTTTGGGCTTGTTCCCAGTTTTTTGGGCTTGTCCCCAGTATATTAGGCTTGTCCCCAGAATTGTTGGGCTTATCCCCAGTTGCTAACTCTTCTCTTATATTGGCTTTGTCCCAAGTTATGTTCCATTTCAGGTTTTTGAAGCTAAACAACTAAGGATCCTTGATCCTAACCTTTTATTAAGGTTTGGCTTTTGGTTATCCTGATTGTAAATATTAAAGGTTTAGGATCCTAACTTGGATTCTCAGGTATGATCCTTGATCACTTTAATTTTATTCTTTATTTATCTAAGTGAGCCTTATTCTTTGACAACAGGACACATGATCCTTAAATTACACTACCTTTTTGAATTTATCGATTATAGGATATTTGATCCTTGATCATATCCTAAACTTTTTTGACATAATCTATTAAACTTTTATTCTTAACCTATGAATTCAAACAAAGTATATCATGACAATTGAAAAATAAAGTATTCACAGAAATAACAACACATGATAAGCCAAAAGATTAAACTTTTATTTATTTAGCAAAAAGTTAACCCCTTTTAAAGGTTGTCAAAATTGCCAACCCAAGTTTCTACCAGTAAAACGTGGCCCGTCCACTTGGGTTGGCAAAGGGTGTCCATGTTAACATGGTCTAAGTGCAGGAAATAAGACGGCAGGATAACAAGTGGTTTCATCCCCCAAACAGGGGATCCATCCACCACCCATTATCCTACCTATTGTCCAAGGATCCATGATCCTCAACCCTAAAAACTATTGTTTAAGTACAGACCAGCATTGTTCAAGAAAAACACCATCAAACAAAAAACAACTACCAAATCATAAAAAAATGGGCTCCGGCCGCGTCTAAATAAATCCATCATCGCCCATTTCTGCAGCTCACACCTTCGCTGCATCACCATCACCTCCAGTTCCAGCATCACCAGCCTGATCCTTAGCCCCGCTGCCGCTTGCCTCAAGCATCAAGACCTCTCCAGCCTCCTCTTCATCATCAAGCTCAGCCAGCCTAGCCTTCCAGCCCTCCTGGTCCCAATTGGTCCTGTCGAAGCCAGGATCCTCAGCTTCCTAGGCCATCTGCAGTTTGGTCTTGTTCATAGCAATGGCGACAGAAAGCTTAGCATCCTCCATCACCTCATTCTTCTCCTGATCAGCAGTAATGTGGGCCATGACCAGCTGCTTTTTTGCCAAGTTAAGCTCCTTCTCGAGGCGAGAGATGGTCTCATCCTTTGCCAGGAAGATCTTCTGGAACTCCAAGTGCTTCTGGTCAGCTTCCTCGGCATAAGCATCCAAGAGCATCTGGATCTCAGCAAATTTCTGCAAAGAAAGGAAGATACAATTCAGGATCCATTATCCTCAAATGGGTAGGATAGAATTAAGGATCAGGGATCCTTACATCAGCGAAGTATTCTTCAAACTGATGCCGGATGAGGGGCAGGCCTTCAAGATTATCAGCTTCAGTAGACTTCCTCTTCTTTCCTCCCTTGCCCTTGGAGGTGAACGCTTGGGCTAGCAGTAGATTTCTTCTTTCCGGACCGACCAGAGACAGCATCAAGATCAGTGACGCTGAAACGAGTGGTTGACTTTGAGGATTTTCCAGCACCTACAAACGGCAAACAACAGATAAGTATCCTTAATCTATATCTATTTAATTATATATAAATACAAACACTTACTTGACATGGTTACTGAACCGGAGGATACTTCTTGTGAATCCTTTGTGTTTGCCTGGAATGATCTAACTGTAGGATCAAGGTCCCAGAAGGCAGCAATCCTTTCTTTTGTTGCAGGTGATTGAATGAGATGAGAGACCGAGATAGCTACAAAATAAGAAAAAGGATCAGTTATCCTCAACAGAAGCAGGGTTGTCCTATGATCCTTCTATAAGGATCCTATATCCTACCATGGGTTGTCCACTTTATGGGGAGATCTTTCCCATCAGGGATAGAGTCCCTCCTAACAAAGAAGAAACGCTTTTTCCAGTTGGTATCGTTCTTGGTGGTTTTAAGGATTGGATGAGGATCACCGGGCTTATGTTTGAACAAGTAACGGTGTGAACCGTGGCTCACAAGATTGTACAATTCAGCCAGTTCCGACATTCCCAATTCTATGCCTTCCTGCTCAATGATGTTCTCTAAGGTGTACAAGACCCTCCACATCATTGGCATGGCCTGAATATAGCACATGCCGGTGAGAGAAAAGAAAGATTGGGTGAAGGCAGGGAAAGGATAGGAGAATCCTATCAGGAATGGGTTGGCCGGAAAAGCAACCCAAGTGTTAGAAACAGAGTCACTTTTGGCAGTAGGGTCAAAAGGCTTGAAGATGGTATCCACCGGAAAACAGTGGCGAATCCGGTCAATCTCCGGATCAGTGAAGCAGCAGAGTTCCTTCGAAGGATTTTTGATAATCCCTTGGCTTTTCAAAGGACTATCTTTCTGGTGATCCTTGGCGGGGGAGGATCGTAGCTTCACTGTGATCTAAAGATTTTGATGAAGACCAGAATAAGAAGATGAAGAGAGAAAGAGAAGAGAAATACCTGTTCCGATCTTTGAATGAGGATTTAAAGGGAGTAACGCACAAATTTAAATGCCTATCGATCCTTATCTCTAATCTCAAATTTATAATGATGGTTCTGCAGGATGTCATGTCGCTGGCGTATGATCAGCAACTGCTAGTTCGGTTATAACGGCTATATATCTGTTAGTCAGTTGGAGATAAGATAAAAAATACGACTCGTTAATTTACATTTTTCTCCTCATATTTTGGGGGCAATTGTTAGGGATAGATTTTCTAAAGCTAAGGATCATGAATCCTAAAGCACTGCCAGGATCACGGATCCTCAATTCTGTTTGAATTAAGGATCCTCATAAGACATTGCAGGATCAGGATTCAGGATCCTCATTGTTATCCTTATACTAACGGTTGCCTTCACTATGTTTAAGCTTGTTTTGCAGGAGTATACGCATTGGACTTGGTCTTGCTGATATTCTTCGGGAATATGCCCTCAATATTCCGCACGTGCATGGCTTGGTGACCGTTTTAGAAGTCGTGGGGAGCTTGCACATTTAGCGGATAGTTAGTTATTTAAGTTATTTCTATTTTTTAATGGGATAACAAGCTTGAGTTAGAACAATTGGCTATTTTAGCAAACACACACACACTCGAAACAGCTCTCAACAGTTCATTGGCGATTTCATACACATTACACTCTAGTGATCCTTGTAACAAGCTTGTTGTCATCCCGAGTTGTAACAATCATTTTGTTTAATTGTAGTTGGTGATCGGTAGTTTCCATCACCCGAGGTTTTTTATGCCGGAGATCAACTCTTGATCAAGGGCTTTTTCCTCGTATAAATCCTTGTGTCACTTGTCCATTTCATTTGCAAGTTATTCATACATTTGTTCATTGATTCAAGCATCATACCTCACAACAAAAGATTTGGTTGCATAATCCTAGCCTGATTTTTGACCAAAACATCTGGTATGATCTTTCCTTTAAAAAACCTTATCTAAATTGTCTAAATTTTTTAAACTATGTTTAACAAAAGTTTGGTTATAACATTTATGAGTATCCTGATCAGGATATATTCTCAGGATATATTTTGGGATATTTGGTCAGAATGTTTGAAATAATATACTAAGATTGAAAATTGAAACTGTATTCGAATCAAACAACAAGCTTTGCAAAATAAAAATGAACAACGATGGATAAAGCCAAAAGAAAGTTAGTTTATTAACATAGCAAAAGTTTGTGCTTTTGGTTTCATCTCAAACCGAGACTCATCCACCAAAAGCACAATTAGTTTTCTACCATATTTACTTAACAATTGAAGGCTTCATCTTGGAACCCAAGATACCTCCCCCTTCAATTGTTAAAAGTGTTCAAAATAAACCATACTAACTGATGACCAAGGGTTTCGTCCTGAAAACTCAGGATCCCTCCACCTTTGGCCATCATGTTGTCTACATGCAGGAAATTAAAATTGTTTAACAGACAAGGAAGTGAAATTGTTCAAACAACCATAAACCACCAAATTTAAAAAGTGGGCTCCGGCCTCGGTAATAATATCCATCATCGCCCACTTCGCTGCTTTCAAGGGGCAGCACCCTCTTCAACCATCACGTCTTCACCAGTAACCGGTTCAGGATCAGCTCCAACATCCTTCTCAGCATCGCCACCAGCGTCAGTCAGCTTCTCAGTCGCCTTGGAAGACCCCTCAACCACAGGTTTAGCAGGATGTTCCACAGGATTACCGTCAAGACCTCTTAGCTTTGTTTCCCAGGCATCAACATTCCAAGAAGGGAATTCAAAGCCCAGGGCCTTGGCTTCATAAGCCATTTTTAGCCTAGCCTGAAGGAGGGAGATGACGACGGAGCTCTTAAGGCCTTCCCGGTAAGAGGCCATATCCTGTTCATGTTGGACTTGAGCGGCGTCAAGACGGGCTTGGGCTTCGTGAGTAACTTTATTGATGGCAGCCTGGTGTTCCTGGGCTATAGCCTTGAACTTGTCCTCGTAGTGCTGAGATTTGGCGGCAGCAATCATCCCTTGGTCGGTAATGGTGACCTCGGCTTTCTTCAACTTGGACTCTAGCATCTTGTTGAGCCCGCAGGATTATTCGTACAAATGAACTAAACGTTCGAGGCCCTGCAACAAAAAGCACGGGTATTATTATATATTAATCAAGATATTGGTTCAGCATATATATGTGCAGGATACGGGATAAGGATCTATACCTGGTTGAGAAAGGAGGTCATGAACCCGCTTGTCTCAACAAACCCATGATTCTCGTAAGGAAATGTTTCAGGAGTGGCAGGGGAATCAGTTTCTTTCCTCTTACGAGAACTAGAGGCCCGGGGCTTAGTAGCTAGTGAAGGCTTGGGAATGGCGACGGCTTTAGAGCTGGTGGGCTTGGATGAAGTAACCGGTTTGGGACTTGGCTGTTTCTTGACTTGAACAGGATCGGAGTAACTGTCTAACTCCTCGAGGTCAAAAACTTCCGGGGTTTTGATTGGTGCTGCATAAAGGGAGAAATTATAAATCTTTTCTACTCTTTCATTATATTAAACTAATCAAGCATGTGCAGAATAACCCTTACCAGACATATCAGACGATGAATATTGACTGGAACTTGGGAGGTGTTGTCACACCCCAACCGATGGCGGAAACATCGGGGTGAGAGCACTAAGCTTTCAGATTGCTCATGAGATTTCCATAACACTAATGTTTCAATATAGATTAATAGATTTCATGCAAAATTGTCTAACAACGCAACCATATCAAAATAACCACAAGTTCCAACAAACATCAAGTATCAACATTCTTCATAGTCTAAGTTAACTAGGTGAGTTTTCTAAGCTTCATCCTAGCCCGATTCCATGTTTTCGAGTATCCTATCAGCCTGCAACATGTATCAAAATAGAGTCAGTACAAAAATGTACCGGCGAGTATACAAGTTTGGATATTAGCATAATAGATTAAAACAACTCATATCCACAATGTAAGTAATAATAAAAATAGTTTCAGCCGTGCTAGTGTCGCAGTCCACGCAGTGATAGCCCAAGTATCCCGATGCTTTAGTGTTTACCCAAGACTCAAGGTAAACTAGAATCCTCCTAACAATACCCCCTGAGAATAATGGGAGAGGTGAACCTCCTATAGCGCTACTATTGTTAAGGCGGAACTACACACCCTGGATTAAATGTCACATAGCACAAATAGAATACTAGAATGCACAAGTTTTCGCATACACGTAGGATAGAGTTTAGCTTGCAAAAGTATCAAGTTTCATAGTTTATAGAATACATGTTACATCCCAAAGTTTAAAGCACAAAGGGATCGAGTATACTCACAGTGATTGCATAACAGTTACACTGTTATTGGATCAAAGGGAGCTCTTTAAGAATTCGCCTGATAGATTACAACAGATAAGAGTCGGGCAGAATAACGAGATTACGCAAAGTGTCGGAACAGTCACTGGATCGGATGGCTGTCTGATCGGATGGCTATCCGATCGGATTGCTAGTCGATCGAGTGGCCAATGTGAGAGGGAATGTATGACTGCCCGATCGGATGGCTGTCCGATCGGGTGGTCACTCGATCCAAGTACCAAGTTTAGTGTGTTGGTCACCTCGATTGGATGGCAGCTCAATCGGATGGCTATCCGATCGAGTTGCCACTCGATTGAGATTTCCAAATTTATGAAAAATGTTTTAAATCCTGAGCGTTAGACAACTGCTACCCGATCGAGTGGCTGTTCGATCGGATGGTCATCCGATCGGATTGTCACTCGTTCGAGTGATCCTTGTCCTGTTTGTAATTTTTTAGAAATTTATAAGTTTCTAGATTAACGACGACGGCACGGGACGTATTGAGACATTGGTAAACTCATCATCTTTCAGTTGTTCTGATCGGATGGGAATCATCCCTGTCCGGTCAGTCGTCTGTTTACAATCAGTTTATGTCGGAATCCGTTCCATGGTCGTCTTCTCCGGCATCAATCCGTTTCCAACCTACTCTAGACTATTCATCAAGTCTATAGTCCGTTTATGCCCGGATTTCACCGTTTAAAATGAATGTTTGAAGAAAAGATGAAGGAAAACGTAACTTTTATTATGAAAATACCTAGATCTAGCTTAGATTTGGTGCAAAACACCTGAAATTCCTTAGACCTGAGCCAGATCTTGTTAGGAGTGACATCATATGACGGTTTGTACAAACCACCATGATGTCATCATCCTCAAGAGCTTAGATCTGAGAGATTCCATGGTGAAAAGTGTGATTCTAAAGGTGAATCACGTAGAGAATGAGGTGTAGATCAAGGAAGTATAAGGATCTAGAGTAAAACGTACCGAAATCATCAAGAAAATGGAAGAAAAGTGGTGCGCGTGCGTCTGTTCGAGTGGGGCTGTCATATCAGGGAATTTGGTGATGTGACAAGCCTATTTATAGTGTGTGAGGTCATCAAGGCGGTGTGGCACGGATCGGATGGCAGGCCGATCGAGTGGCCGTCCGATCAGGTGGTCATCCGATCGGGTGGCTATCCGATCGGATGGTCATCCGATCGGACAGTCACCCGATCGGGTTGCCACTTGGTCGATCTCATCCTTTCCGCGTTCCCATCTTCAATTCGTTTTACGAGTTAGATTAAGCGTTGTGTATTATTTGGTAATAGAACAACTAGATTACATCATAAACACCAAAAAGCTTTCCAAGATTGATAAATCCCGCCAGTGACAAGACTCCAGTCTCTCGTTCCACCAAGAATCAAGTTTTACGAGTCTCAAGAGTCAAGCACCAAATATAGATTTAGACATTTCCAAGCATCTAGATTTAGGCATTCCAAACATAGATTTAGACATTCTAATCATAGATTTAGACATTCCAAACATAGATTTAGACATTTAAGCATGGATTTAGACATTCTAGACATAGATTTATACATTCAAGCATAGATTTAGACATTCAAGCATATATAGATTTACCAAGATATCAAAGTATCACACATCATATAGTTCAGGGGCTAGACTTGCTAATAGCTAAAGTTCAGGGACTAAATCTGACAAAAGTCTAAAGTTTAGGGACGCTGGGCATTACAGTCTCCCCTCCTTTAGGAGACTTCATCCCCGAAATCTTAGAAGAAGACCGCTCGAAGAGCTGCGGGTACTTGGCCTTCATATCACTTTTCAATTCCCAAGTGAATTCGGCGCCACGCTTTCCTTCCCATCGAACCTTAACAATGGGAATTTTGCTACGCCTCGGACGCTTGACAACTGGATCCATGATTTCGACCGGTTTCTCCACAAATGTACAGCTTCATTTATTTGCAAGTCCTTAAGGGGAACCTGAAGTTCCTCGTCGGCTAGGCATTTACGTAGATTAGATACGTGGAACACTGGATGCACATTGTTTAGTTCTTGTGGTAAGTCGAGTCTGTACGCCACCTTGCCAATCCTTTCAAGTATCTTAAAAGGTCCCACATAGCGAGGAGCAAGCTTTCCCTTCTTTCCAAAACGAACTACTCCCTTCCAGGGGGACACCTTGAGAAGGACTCGGTCACCAACATCAAATTCCAGAGGCCTACGCCTAGTATCAGCATAGCTCTTTTGTCTGCTCCTAGCCTTGATCAAGTTATCACGGATCTGGAGAATCTTATCCCTTGTCTCTTGAATGATCTCAGGGCCAGTAAACTGCTTATCACCAATCTCATGCCAGCTGAGAGGAGATCGGCACTTGCGGCCATACAAAGCTTCGAAATGAGCCATCTGAATACTGGAATGATAGCTGTTGTTGTACGAGAACTCAATCAATGGTAAATGTACATCCCAGTTACCACCAAAGTCGATGACACAAGAACAGAGCATATCATCTAGGGTTTGAATGGTAAGCTCGGTCTATCCGTCCGTCTGAGTATGGAAGGCCATGCTAAGATTCAAGTGCGAACCCATAGCGGACTGAAACGTTTGCCAAAGACGCGAAGTAAAACGACCATCACGGTCAGAAATTATGTCAAGAGGTATGCAATGACGGCATATAATCTCATTAGTATAGATTCGAGCAAGTTTCTCCACCCTATAGTCCTCACGAATAGGAAGAAAGTGGGCGGATTTGGTCAAACGGTCAACAATCACCCAGATACTGTCGTGACCGAACGGTGTTCGAGGTAACTTAGTAATAAAGTCCATAGCGATGCTATCCCATTTCCAAATTGGGAATTCGGGTTGCTCTAAGAGTCCTGAGGGACGTTGATGTTCAGCCTTAACTTTCGTACAAGTGAGGCATTTAGAAACATATACAGCAATGTCCCTTTTCATGCCAGGCCACCAATAAGTTGTACGCAGATTGTGGTACATCTTATCAGCGCACGGATGAATGGAGTAATGGGATTTGTGAGCCTCCTTCATAATAAGCTCACGGAGATTATCGCGATCCGGTACCCAGATGCGATTGAGGTAATATTGTAGTCCATTGGGTTTAGTTTCAAGCTGATCAATTCTAGCGCCGTGGATTTCTTCTTCTAGACTTTCTTCATTTGCTGATGAATACTAGGCGTCATGAATACATGCATGGAGATCATTAGAGATACGAATAGCACTCACATGAGTTTTACGACTAAGAGCATCGGCCACTACATTCGCCTTGCCAGGATGATAGCGAATTTCGCAGTCGTAGTCGTTAAGCAATTACACCCAACGTCTCTGTCGCATGTTCAGCTCTTTTTGGTCAAAGATATGTTGAAGACTCCTATGGTCAGTGAATACTACACACTTAGTACCATACAAGTAGTGTCGCCATATCTTTAACGCAAACACAACTGCACCAAGCTCCAGATCGTGAGTAGTATAGTTTTTCTCATGCACCTTGAGTTGACGAGAAGCATAAGCAATAACCTTGTCCCGCTGCATGAGCACACAGCCCAATCCACGGTTCGAGGCATCGCAATATACCACAAAATCATCATTCCCATCGGGAAGAGTCAGAACAGGGGCATTACATAATAGAGCCTTAAGAGTCTGAAAAGATTCCTCTTGTTTGGGACCCCAAACAAAAGGTTTCTCTTTCTGGGTCAACGTAGTGAGAGGAACAACAATTTTAGAAAAGTCCAAAATGAATTGACGGTAATAACCAGCCAATCCTAGAAAAGAACGAATTTCGGATGCGGATTTAGGTGTACTCCAATTCTTCACGGCTTCGATTTTAGATGGGTCAACATGAATACCTTGCTTACTAACGACGTGACCAAGAAACTGTACTTCATCAATCCAAAACTCACACTTAGAAAATTTAGCATACAGACGTTCACCACGTAGGAGTTCAAGCATAAGACGTAAATGACGAGCATGATCAGCTCTAGACTTGGAATAAATGAGAATATCATCAATAAAGACTATAACTAAATGATCCAGGTAAGGTTTACACACACGATTCATAAGGTCCATGAACACGACAGGTGCGTTGGTCAGTCCAAATGGCATAACCACGAACTCGTAGTGTCCATAGCGAGTACGAAATGCGGTCTTTGGAATATCATCTTCGAGGACACGCAACTGATGATATCCAGATCGAAGATCGATCTTAGAAAAGCAGGACGCACCTTGTAGTTGGTCAAACAGGTCGTCAATACGAGGTAGAGGGTAACAATTCTTCACGGTAAGCTTATTAAGTTCGCGGTAGTCGATACACATGCGAAATGAGCCATCCTTCTTCTTGACAAACAAAACAGGAGCACCCCATGGAGAGGCACTTGGACGAATAAAACCTTTGTCTAGCAGTTCCTGTAGCTGACTGGATAACTCTTGCATTTCGGAAGGTACAAGACGGTAAAGAGCCTTGGCGACAGGAGTTGCGCCAGGTACGGGATCAATGCGAAGGTCAACGGTTCTAAGAGGAGGAAGACCAGGAAGATCTTCAGGAAAGACATCAGTGAAATCACACACTACTGGAACGTCACGTATTCTCTTCCCCTTGCCCTTTTGTTCCACCACGTGGGCTAAGAAGGCAAGGTTCTGTTTACGTAAGCATCTGCTCGCTTGTGTGCATGACATCAACCTTAGTCCCTTTGAAGGTCGGTCTCCATAGACATTCAAAATATCACCAGACGGAAGAGGAAGACGAACAAGCTTATCATGATAGACAATATCGACTTGGTTCTTACGCAACCAACCATACCGATAATGACATCAAAACTACCCAAACGCATGGGTATGGGATCAACAGAGAATACGTGATCGTTAAGAGTCAGGGAACAATCACGCACAATAGAACTAACAAGAATCGACTTACCATTGGCGACCTCAACAGAGAACGACTCAGGTAACTTAGAGCGTGTACAGTTTATCAAAGACTCAAATTCCACGGACACAAAGCTTTTATCGGCACCAGTATCAAATATGATCGAAGCGTAAAGGTTATTAACGAGAAACATACCATTCACCACATCATTGTTGTTGCGAGCCTGATTAGCATTGAGATTGAATGCTCATCCACGAGCGGCTGCTTGTTGTTCTTGATTCAGCTGGGGGCAACGATTACGAAGGTGGGTAGTATCACCACACTGAAAACATGCACGAATAGCGTTAACTGGGCCTGGATTCTGCAGAGGTGCTGGTAAAGCTGCCTGGGCTGGGGCCGGGGCCGGGGCTTGCTGAGTTTGCTGGGCTGGGTTAGCTTGGCGACAATAGGGGGCCGTGTGACCATAGCGGTTACAATTCGTACACAGACGACATGCAGAAGTAGTAGGATGATGAAAATTGCAAGTTACTCACTTGGGATAAGACCCTGTGTACTGTTTCTTAGCTTCTGGAACAGCAGGGTTAGCAGCAGCAGTAGCAGGAGCAGGAGCAGGTTTAGCAGCAGGGTTTGCAGCAGGAACAATAGCATTGCATCTTGAACCCTGAGATTTCCTTTTCTTGTTCTTGCTGCCACTTGACTGCTGGGTGACTTGATTTGTAGACTTGGAAGTAGCAGGAGTAGCAAACTGCTTATCACGCACATGGTTGTTGTTCAAACTTGTTGCCAAACGATAGACTTCTTCAATAGTGTCGAGTTGAGCTGCTTCGATTGAATCTCGCATGGCAGGAGGTAGACCATTGATGTACTTGGTTATCATCCGCTTGGGAGTAGAAACCAAGTGAGGAACGATCAAACTCCGCTGCTTGAATTGGGTAGTATAAGCCAGGTTATCATCACCAACCTGCTTCAGATGCCAAAACTCTTCTTCAAGCTTCAATTGTTCATGAGGAGGGCAGAACTCGAGCATCATGAGTTCTCGCACCTTGTTGGTGCATGTTTGTGACAACAGCTTAGATTTGGTCTTTGGATATCTTGTAATTAGATAAACGATAAACAGTTAGCGGGTTTAGCTTTGTATTAGTGAGTTGTAATGTTTGGGCTAACCAAACCCACCAGTTTGGGTGATGGGGGGCGAATTGGGCTTACACCAATTCGCAGTCCATGTTGGAAACCTTGGCCCAAGTAGCAAACCTTGTGTTATATAAACAAGGTTAGGCTTTAGGGTTTAGGAAAATCAGCCAAAACAGTTTGTGTGTGAGATTTCGTGAGAGTGATATAGCTTGGACGAAATTGTGTGGTTAGGGTTTAGATTGATTGTAATTCTTGAGTGATTGATAATCAATAGAAACCCAGTTTGAAAGTGATTGCTGATTTCTGTTTCTACTCATTCTGCTATATTCTGATTAAGAGGATTCCGCACTCTTGATTGGAAAGACAATTCTGTGAAAGATCCATACACATCAAGGGGACCTACAATTGGTATCAGAGCATTAGGCTCTTGAAGGCTCGGTTCAGAATTGTGTTCTGCAGAAATAGGAAGTTTTTCGAAAATCCTTGAAATCTGAAAATTAGGGTTTTGAAATTTTTGAAATTTTTGATATAATTTTGTTGGCTGTTTTGATCTTCTGCATTGTTTGTTTGCTGTTTTTGCAGGTTTTAGGGTTTGCAGGACTATTTTTGGTTGATTGTTCAGAAGAATTTTGGCTGAGAAACTTGAAGATTCGAAGACTGTTCTTCGTGTTCTTCATTAAGTTCATAAAAAAAATTCGTCAAAACTTTGCTGATTTGCTGTTTTAATTTTGCAGGAAGTTGTTAGGAGAATCAGGAAAATAATCAGAATTTTCGAAAAGATTAAGTTTCCAAAGTTACTGGGTGGCGAAATTGACTGTACTGGCGAAATTGACTGATCTGCAAATTTAACCAGCATACTTATCGGCGAAATTAAATCCAAAGGCGACTTTGGTAACCGTATAATTTTCCTCAGCGAAATTATTACGGTTCACGACGAATTTACTGGTCGTCGTAATAGCGAAAATAGGCAGCGAAATTAAGCAGTATAACCAGCGAATTTAAACAGACCATCGAAATTAACAGAAAAACCAGCGAAATTAAGTGAGACCAGCGAATTAACAGGGTGGAATTTTTGTTGGCAAGCGTCGATAAAATATCAGTGTTTTGCAAATAGAAATTGATCCGTAGCTCGTTAGACAGAACCGTTTGGACCGTTGAATTCCTTGGATTTTTAGGGTAAAAAAAAAAAAAAATTCCGAATACGGTTTTTGACATTATATATCATTGGATTCGTCTTTTCAAGACGATTCTAACGGTGTAAGTTAGTAACCACTGTTTTCGGAGATATTTTGTACGGTTTTACCAGTCTGTTACGTTTAAAATGTCAAACATGACGAATGCGAATGCACCGAAGATGATGAAGGTGGAGAATTATCTTACATGGAAGGACAGCTTCAAATTCTTCATTGAATCTCAGGATGCTCGCATGTGGATCTGTATTGAAGATGGGTACATAAACCCAACACACGATTATGAGGGCAGACCACGTAGAACAGACTATGTGAACATGAAAGAGGATGATAAAAGGATGCATGAGGCTGAAAAGAGAGCCTTGGCTGCGATAAAGATGTCCTTACCTGATAGCATCAAGCATACCTTCACAAAGTACACTAATTCAAAGGATACGTGGGATGCATTACAAAAGCGATATCGGGGGAATGAGAGTGCCACTCAGGCATTCATGGCAGAGATAGTGCCAGTTGATGAGGCTGAAACTACTGTGAGTGATGCTGAATCTGAAGTGAAAAATGCTGAAGCTCAATTGGAGAATGCTGAAGCAAAAGTGGATGCTGAAGTAGAGAAAGAAAGTGAAGCTGAACAGGTAGTTGCTGATGAAAATACAGAAGTTCATGAGAAAGAGGTACAATCTAATTATGTATGTTTGAGATGTCGTGAACTACAGGGTGAAGTTGACAGGTTGTCAACACAAAACCAAAGTTTGATAAGCGAGATGTCTAACATTAAAGAGTCAAACTTTTTTGCTAAAAGAAATGAATCTACATACTTGAAGAAGATAAAAGGTTATGAAGCTGAAATTGAAGCTTTAACTTGCAAACTAAATGAAAAACTTCAAGTCATAGACTTAGCTCATGACATGATGGCTGAGAAAACAAAAGAGATTTCTGAAAAATGCAAAGAGTTGTCAGATGCACAACTCAAAATTGTTGAACTTGAAAAGAAATTGAGTCAATTCAGAGATTCGTCTTTTGTAATGAAACACATGATGGGTGGGTTAAAGAAGAGTAATGACAAGACAAGTGTGGGCTTCCAGGGCTTTAATGAAGTTCCACCTCCTCTTAGTCATGACTATTCATTCCTGCCTAGTGAAGATGAGCTAGCAAACTTTATGGCATCTGCACCAAGTAGTTTCGCATCCACATCAAGTCAAGGTGATGGATCTGAGAGTGATGAGGCTAAGGAAAACAATAACAGGGAACCTTTGAAAAGGAAAAATTCACCGCCTAAGAATAAAAATCAAGCTTTTGTCAAAAAGATTAATTTTGTTCAAGGTAGTGATATGAAAAATGAAACAATTGTTATTGAAAATGAATCAAATGTAGAGTTTGCTAAAAATAAAAACAAAGAAAAATCTGAATCCAAGCAAACTAAACAAGGTTCATCCAAGGGATCATCACCATCTGATAAGGGATCTACCTCAGAGACTCCAGCTAAGAAGTCTTTGAAGAGGAGATCGTGCTTTAAGTGTCACACAAAGGGACATGTAGCTAGCTGCTGTCCTAACAAAAAGAGTGAAGCACAACTTAGTGAAAAACAGAGAGGGAAATTACCTGAGAAGAAAGGTGATAGTGAGGAGAAAGGCTCAAATTCTCAAAAGAAATCTGCTCCTAAGCAACCAGAGAATGTTGCTGTTGGTGTAGATAAGGCTGAAAAAGGAACTCCACAAGTTCCTCGTTTTCAAAGAAATCAACAAAGATTTCAGCCTAGATCTCCACCAGGCAGATACGAGAGACCTAGAAGCAGTTCACCTAGAATGAACAATTTTAATGGAAATTCAAATAATTTCAGAAGTCAATGTCAATATCAAAATCGATACCAAAATAATGGTGGTCGAACTTTTTATAACAATGGCTTTAGAAATTATAACAATCAAGCTTCTTGGTATCAAAATTCAAGGTACCAAAATCAAAATTTCCAAAGGTCAAATAGTCCAAATACATATAGGAACCCTCAGGACCATAGACCTAGTGGAAATCAAAATCAAATTCCATCAACAGGTCTGAGATCCAAGACTCCAGTTAGGAGTAATGGATATTGGATGGATGTTCCAGTAGTTGGTGAATTTGGACGACCCAAGACCATTAAGGCTTGGGTCCCCCAATCTAACTAATTTCTTAGTTGGTGTGTGCAGGAGCTGCTAAGGAGGATTATCAACTTATGTTGATAATGGCTGCTCTAGGCATATGAAGGGGAATGTGAGATTGTTGGTATATATATATTGATTGATTTAAATTAAAGTTCAAAGTGCTAAGTTGACACACTAGATAACCTGGCAGATCTTTATACTAAAGCTTTTGACATGGCTCGCTTTGAACATTTAGTCGAACTCAACGGGATGAGGAATCCTAAATAATTGGTTTTTCATAAGAATTTTTGTAAATATTTTACTGCTTTCTTAAAAATAAAAAATACAAACACATTAAAAAAATAAAAAACATAAAAAAATAGAAAATAAAAAATGAGTTATCACTGTGTGAAAAAGGAGAAATGATAGTACATCGGCAAGTTAGACTGTCACACTGAAAATAAATTAAATTGCTTAAGTGTGATAGCAGCTTCATCATATGATGTACCAGTAGGCAAAAGCATGAAATAATAAACTTACCAATGTGATATAAACCTAAATAAACTGAGTATGAGTGGGGAACACATCAGTGGTGTATGGTTTAATGACCTTAAATCTTGCGTTGATAGATTGCCAAAATCTGAAGTTTTGGGTCTTTATACTGTTATTTCATCTGGGGATATCTTGGCTGTTCTTCTGTTCAGAACTAAAATTGTACATGACCCCAGGAAAGAAAGTCACTTGGAATTAGCTCATTTCTATTTGAATGTCTGTATGTTGTCCCGATACACACAATTTTGATCTGATTCTGAAATCTTCTCTGAAAAAAGTCGTGTACCTCCTCTGCTGCATCCAGATATATGCTGACCTGGAGGTGCTAGGCAACGACAGCTTCTGCTGCATTCAGATACATGCTGACCTAGCTGTACGTTGTCGCGCTATAGATCTAATACACCCGAAAGAGGCCCTCAAGTGCCCAAAAGAAACCCAAGAAACCTATATCAAACTGAGAAAAACTCATTTGATCTGTATATTATACCATCTCTGCTAAAGATCTATTCTGTTCTCTTCTCAACCTATTCCCAGTTAAGATTTCAGAAATCTGGATTGGACTTGTGAAATATGTGGTAGGGAAGATACTTGCATGATAGAGTGTGTTGTTTATATTTCCAGGATTTGATTAGTATTTATTTGGGTGTTCATAGTTAAGCAATCAAAACATGATAAAACAGATTATATGCAGACCTAGGCACTGTCAGGATATCTTAAAGGATGACATCAGTATACTCACCTACTACGATGAATCTTTGTGCATACCTTGATCGCGGGGGTATATTCTGAAGTGGGACACGCTAATATATCAGACTTAATATTACCTTAACGTATCATACGATAATGGTACTTGAAATGTTCATGCATTTTGTTTAAGTGGACAAACATACTGGTAATCGTCTTGGATTGCTTTTCACGGAAAATTAAATAAAGAATTATGTAATTGTGTGAAACAGTTTGATTGTGCTGATATGATCTTCTTACCAGTGATTCTCACAAAAATAGAGTGATTATTGCTTTTCGTATTTATTTGCTTTCAGAAAAATATAAAAATCCAAAAATAGTGTCTTTTTCTGTTTAAAATTCTTAACGTACGGAAAACTGTTATTCTTGGAGGAATTGTTACTGATAGGGGGAGACGGTGTTAGAAAGTGAGTTCAAAATTTTAAATCATGAGGGTTATAGGGTGTGATTAAAAAGTTTTGCGTGTTGGTGATAAATTGGAAAATGCTTAATCTGTCATACAGTTTAACAAATCTCTTGAATAATAATAATTTGTTTAACTTATGTTGAAAAATTCTTATGGTTTCTCGAGATGTTTGTTTTATAGTAAACAGATTGAAGCGGTATGTTGCTGAGAAGTTGCTGAGTTGCTGTGAAGAGATGAGAGTTTAATTGGATGCATGGTAGAACCTCCTTTCTATATTGCAGACAAAGATGCAGAGTTTGAAGATTGCTTACAAATGCTGAACTGGAGTTTACTCAAACGCTAAAGTTTTTGAAGATTTGGTGATTGGATGCATCAGCTTAGGGGGAGTCTATTGCTGACAGAGCTGTTAAAGCTGAAGCTATCCAAAGACCAAAGACAGTGCAAGACTACATGAAGATTGCAAGATGACTGAAGACAAAGTTATTTTATGAAGCTATTGTCAAGGGGGAGTTTGTTGGTGCATGTTTGTGACAACAGCTTAGATTTGGTCTTTGGATATCTTGTAATTAGATAAACGATAAACAGTTAGCGGGTTTAGCTTTGTATTAGTGAGTTGTAATGTTTGGGCTAACCAAACCCACCAGTTTGTGTGATGGGGGGCGAATTGGGCTTACACCAATTCGCAGTCCATGTTGGAAACCTTGGCCCAAGTAGCAAACCTTGTGTTATATAAACAAGGTTAGGCTTTAGGGTTTAGGAAAATCAGCCAAAACAGTTTGTGTGTGAGATTTCGTGAGAGTGATATAGCTTGGACGAAATTGTGTGGTTAGGGTTTAGATTGATTGTAATTCTTGAGTGATTGATAATCAATAGAAACCCAGTTTGAAAGTGATTGCTGATTTCTGTTTCTACTCATTCTGCTATATTCTGATCAAGAGGACTCCGCACTCTCGATTGGAAAGACAATTCTGTGAAAGATCCATACACATCAAGGGGACCTACACACCTCAGCCCATAGAAGAGCATAGGCTTCTTCATTAGAACGGATATTTCTCTCATTCGACCACCACTCCAATGCTCTGCCTTGGAACATTCCAGTTACACTCCTAGTCTTTAGATGATCTGGGCACTCGCTGTTAATGAAGGTAACTTCGATGCTGTCGAACCACTCTAGCATAGAAGTCACCCCATCACTGCCCGTGAAAGGATTAGGGTTGCAAGAGATGAAATGTTTGTAGTTGAACTTAGTAGACTTTTGCTTTTCGGCCTTTAAGTCCACAGAGGATGGAGGAGTGTTTGATCCTTGGAGCTCAGAGATGATCTTTGGCACGACTCGAGCAATCTGGTCGGCCATGAAAAACATCATCTTTTTCTGAGACTTCTCCCTAGATCTCTTGAGAGTGTCGGATAACTTTCGAGAAGATATCTAAAAGATCCAACAAAAGGATCGTATAAGTCTAGATTAACATAGAATAGACTAAGACTCAAGATTCACAAGATTCATATAGATACCGCAACCACGACCTTCGCATGGCACATTGTACGAAGTTTGGCAATGTGCCAGAACCGCTTATATATAGAAAGTACCAGCGGCGTATCTACCACGTTTCGGGCACAATCGCTTCTGCCTCGTACTCGGTGTCATGTTACGTGTCACAAAACACACTTATCATTGTTATCATAGGTTCACATAGACTTCAATAGATTACGATAGTTTTCAAATAGTCTTCAATAAACTCAATAGACTTCAATAGATTTCAATAGATTAAATAGGCTTTAATACACTTCAATAGACTAGTATTAACAATCCACAACCGACGAAATCTCACATGGCACGTGCTACGAAAGTTCGGCAACATGACAGAAGCATTTATATATAGGAAGTATCAGCGGCGTATCCACCATGCTTCGATCATGCCACGTCCGTCTCGTCATCGGTGCCATGCCTTGTTAACCACGACATTTAGAATTTACCACCAGACTTCCACATAGATTGACCAGATAGACTCAACAACATAGATTAATCCAAATAGACTTCACAACTTCAACCCGAGCCTACAAAACTACGAATTTCACTTAGCGCGTGGTACGAAGGTTCGGTAGCATGCCAGAAACACTTATATATAGGAAGTACCAGCGGCGTATCCACCATGCTTCGGACATGTCACTTTCTCCTCGTCTTCGGCGCTAGGCTACGTTTCGTAATTTGTTTCTCATCCACACATACGTAGTTTACACATAGATTTCGCTAGAGTACACGATAGATTTCACATAGGTTTCACATAGAGTGCACAATAGTCCTTCCGAAGTTTTGGAATTCAACAACATCATTACTAATCCACAGATACTAAGTTTCACATGGCATTTTGTACGGAGGTTGGCAACATGTCAGAAACACTTATATATAGGAAGTACCAGCGGCGTATCCACCATGTTTTGGACACGTCACTTTTCCCTCGTATTCCATGCCGTGTTACATCTAGTGCCTTACAATCACAATATCACATAGATTGATCAGATAGATTAACATCGTAGATAAACCTTGTAAATTTAGTTTGATCCTGAGGGATTAGAATTTACGTTTTAGATTGCGGACATACGTGCGATTTGTGTAAAAGTATATCAAAATGAACGAAGAACCGAGTTTAAAACCACATACATAAAATCGGAATAACATAAAAGATAGGCTTATAAAACATAGGATTGTTCCGGGTAGAGGAACGGCGACTAACCAAAGTGATTCGAACCCCTTTCGAATTGAGCTAACGTGTCCTGACTTACTTAGACAAATACGTCATCGATGTTAGGCCTACGATATTCTTCCTTTTGGTCATTCTACGTTCCTAATTGAATAAAATTTCCAGACTTTGGCGTGATACAAAACATCAAAGAGCGGGACTAGTTGCCAAGGTTTGAGTTTCACCTCTAACTTGACAACATCGTACCCTAAATAACGTTGGTACTTATCCGCAGACAAGACCTACTAGAATAATATGGAGGTCTTCCCATCAAGGTTCGGATGTCACTCCTGTCATGAGGGCAAACCTCGTGCGAAATACAAACACTGGTGAACAGTGTTTTCAAAGTATCAAGTGTATATCATGTTAGCCTTAGGAAAGGCATGTAAGTTTAACAGGAGTATAAGTGCTGCTAGGAAGCAAATACGGTAGAATGCATAAGTCTTAAACAACAGATAAGAAGCAAGATTTCCTAGAACTATATACTAGGGCAAGTATTCCTACTTATCCTAATTCCCTATAGTTATGGCTCTGATACCAATCTGTCACACCCCAACCGATGGCGGAAACATCGGGGTGCAAGCACTAAGCGTTCAGATTGCTCATGAGATTTCCATAACACTAATGTTTCAATATAGATTAATAGATTTCATGCAAAATTGTCTAACAACGCAACCATATCAAAATAACCACAAGTTCCAACAAACATTAAGTATCAACATTGTTCATAGTCTAAGTTAACTAGGTGAGTTTTCTAAGCTTCATCCTAGCCCGATTCCATGTTTTCCAGCATCCTATCAGCCTGCAACATGTATTAAAATAGAGTCAGTACAAAAATGTACCGGCGAGTATACAAGTTTGGATATTAGCATAATAGATTAAAACAACTCATATCCACGATGTAAGTAATAATAAAAATAGTTTCAGCCGTGCTAGTGTCACAGTCCACGCAGTGATAGCCCAAGTATCTCGATGCTTTAGTGTTTACCCAAGACTCAAGGTAAACTAGAATCCTCCTAACAATACCCCCCCCCCCCCCCCGAGAATAATGGGAAAGGTGCACCTTCTATAGCGCTACTATTGTTAAGGCGGAACTACACACCCTGTATTAAATGTCACATAACACAAATAGAATACTAGAAAGCACAAGTTTTCACATACACGTAGGATAGAGTTTAGCTTGCAAAAGTATCAAGTTTCGTAGTTTATAGAATACATGTTACATCCCAAAGTTTAAAGCAAAAAGGGATCGAGTATAGTCACAGTGATTGTTTAATAGTTACACTATTATTGGATCAAAGGGAGCTCTTTTAGAATTAGCCTGATAAGAGTCAGGCAGAATAACGAGATTACGCAAAGTGTCGGAACAGTCACTGGATCGGATGGCTGTCCGATCGGATTGCCAGTCGATCGAGTGGCCAATGTGAGAGGGAACGGATGACTGCCCGATTGGATGGTTGTCCGATCGGGTGGTCACTCGATCCAAGTACCAAGTTTAGTGTGTTGGTCACCTTGATCGGATGGCAGCTCGATCGGATGGCTATCCGATCAAGTTGCCACTCGATTGAGATTTCCAAATTTCTGAAAAAAGTTTTAAGTCCTGAGCGTTAGACAACTGCTACCCGATCGAGTGGCTGTTCGATCGGATGGTCATCCGATCGGATTGTCACTCGATCGAGTGATCCTTGTCCCGTTTGTAATTTTGTAGAAATTTATAAGTTTCTAGATTAACGACGACGGCACGGGACGTATTGAGACAACGGTAAACTCATCGTCTTTCAGTCGTTCTGATCGGATGGGAATCATCCCTGTCCGGTCAGTCGTCTGTTTACAATCAGTTTATGTCGGAATCCGTTCCATGGTCGTCTTCTCCGGCATCAATCCGTTTCCAACCTACTCTAGACTATTCATCAAGTCTACAGTCCGTTTATGCCCGGATTTCACCGTTTAAAATGAAAGTTTGAAGAAAAGATGAAGGAAAACGTAAGTTTTATTATGAAAATACCTAGATCTAGCTTAGATTTGGTGCAAAACACCTGAAATTCCTTAGACCTGAGCCAGATCTTGTTAGGAGTGACATCATATGACAGTTTGTACAAACCACCATGATGTCATCATCCTCAAGAGCTTAGATCCGAGAGATTCCACTGTGAAAAGTGTGATTCTAAAGGTGAATCATGTAGAGAAGGAGGTGTAGATCAAGGAAGTACAAGGATCTAGAGTAAAACGTACCGAAATCGTCAAGAAAATGGAAGAAAAGTGGTGCGAGTGCGTCTGTTCGAGTGGGGTTGTCACATCAGGGAATTTGGTGATGTGACGGGCCTATTTATAGTGCGTGATGTAGTCAAGGCGGTGTGGCACGGATCGGATGGCAGGCCGATCGAGTGGCCGTCCGATCGGGTGGTCATCTGATCGGGTGGCTATCCGAACGGGTGGCTATCCGATTGGACGGTCATCCGATCGGGTTGCCACTTGGTCGATCCCATCCTTTCCGTGTTCCCATCTTCGATTCGTTTTACGAGTTAGATAAAGCGTTGCGTATAATTTGGTAATAGAACAACTAGATTACATCATAAACACCAAAAATCTTTCCAAGATTGATAGATCCCACCAGTGACAAGACTCCAGTCTCTCGTTCCACCAAGAATCAAGTTTCACGAGTCTCAAGAGTCAAGCACCAAATGTAGATTTAGACATTCCAAGCATTTAGATTTAGGCATTCCAAACATAGATTTAGACATTCCAGTCATAGATTTAGACATTCCAAACATAGATTTAGACATTTAAGCATGGATTTAGACATTCCAGACATAGATTTAGACATTCAAGCATATATAGATTTACCAAGATATCAAAGTATCAAACATCATATAGTTCAGGGGCTAGACTTGCCAATAGCTAAAGTTCAAGGACTAAATCTGACAAAAGTCTAAAGTTTAGGGACACTGAGCGTTACAGGTGTGTGGAAAAGCTCCTTTCACTTTCTGGTAACCGGTAAATCGCTTTGATTCTCTTTTCAGATTCTTCAGTGGGAGGGGCTACTTCTCTGAAGTTCACTGCCTAATGGCCAAATAAGAGAGTGTTAGGACAGGATATAGACTCAAGATGTATTTGTGGATATTCCTAAAAATCTAGGACCTTACCGGTGGTTAACCACTTCACCGGGAGGCTATCACCCTCATCGATGGAATCTCGTTTGACAAATAAGAACTTTCGTTGCCATCCATCCTCATTTTTGGTAGCTTTGAGGATGAGGGGTTTACTAGAAGTGGAAAAGAGTAAGAACTGGCTAGAACCATGTGATCGCAGATGGTAAGCGATCAGAATATCCTCGATGCAGAGGTCAGAAAAGTGAAGGTTTTTAATTTGGTTAAGCACGATTAGTACCCTCCAAACCATGGGCATTTTTTGGGCGAAGCAAAGACCAGTGGTTCAAAAAAATTGCATCACGAATTCAGGGAAAGGATACCGAAGGCCTAGTGAGAAAGGATATGCCAGAAAACAGACCCAATCGTCAGACGATACATCCGATCGAACTGACCGTCGAATGGTCTGATGATCGCTTTGTCGGGGAATGCACCGGAGGCTCTCAACGCTGCGATATCTGCATTATCGAAGGCACAGATCTCCTTCTCGGGATTTCTGAGAAGGTTCTGTTGAACGAAGGTCTCTGTCGATTCACCGGTATGAGAACGAGTTCTAGTAGCCATTGGGAGAAGAACGAAGAGATTATCAAGAAAGGAAGAAGGAATGAGTAATTACCTGGAGATTATGTTGAAGATGTTTGGTTTTCAAACAAAAAGAGAAAAGATATAGGGGCGTAATAGATAGCTATTGAGTGTAAACCGCGTTGGAGGTTGCACAATGTCATTTCAACCGCCACTTCAATTTAATTGCCTCGATATAGGAGATAATGTTTAAAATATATCCGTTGGAATTGATATACCAACAGATATATTTTTGGGACAATTGTTATGGGCGGTTTTCTGCTCATATATCCTGAATAATATTCTAACTATGTTTACTAGATCAGGATATTGGTAACATCCTGACATAGTATCCTAGTAATGACTAATTATCTCACGTGCAGATTAACGAGGCAGGCATATAACGTTCGGATGGACTTGTTCTCCCAAAGACTCGGGCTAATCTGTTGAAATAGGAACGTTGAAGCCGGAAGACGTGGACTACAACGTTCACAAAGGGAATATTCGCTATATCCCGGATTTATAGGCTAGTTAGTTCGTTTCTTTTTACTACAAATAGGATTGATCAGATCAGATAAGGACACACATAATTCTTCGAACACTCTTGCTCTCTACTAGCTGCAATCACTCACAAACATTTACACTTGTATTCAAATCGCATTGTAACACCTAGTTGATCCGCATCATATCCTGCACTGTATCCTGATATTTGAAGTAATAAGAAGAACAAGGCAGCTGCGATTGTCAGCTCCCGAGGTTTTGTGCCGGTGATCTAGATTGATCAAGGGCTTTCCTCGTACATCCTGTGTCACCCTCTACCCTTTTTGCTCATTGTTTGATTGTAGATATAGCTCGGTATCCTGAGCCATATCCTGAAAACTGTTTTTATTAACAACTTAATCAGCATATTTTTTTTACAATTACATCTAGCACACTACCTCACTTAACTAATTTGATCACTTAATTACTTAGGTAATTTTTGACCAAAACAGATATATGATTGAATGTTATGATAGGTTATTATTCATAATTAGATGTTAATTAGGGTTCATAAGAATTAATGGATAATTCCTTGATTTGATCGAGTAATTGCAAAGAAGGAAGCTGTTTGAATTCATTGTGCAAAACAGATTGTGTAACTTATTGCCATGATTTAAGGAAAACATATAACTGATCGCACAAGTTCCCAATTGCACAATAGCTATCGCACAAGCTCAATCGCACAAGCTAGGTTCATGTAGTACCAGTGTTTAAGCACATTGTACAACCCTTTTATGCATGACCGCACAACATGGTGTGGATCGCACAAGTCGGTGATGATCGCACAACATGTTGGGCCGCACAAATGATTAAACTGTGTTATGATATTGGGTAGCACACCAAACGCACAACCCAAACCCAATCGCACAATTGATTCCGAATCGCACAAGTTTAAATGGGCTACATTACTAGCACTAGACAAGCCCAATCAATGTGATGTTGGACTGTGATATGTGGGCCATCGCACAAGAACAGGATCGCACAAGACACCGGCCCACATCCGAGTCGCACAAGTCCAACTCAGTCGCACATTTCATGTGAATATTTAACTGAGTGGGCTTACCTGTGTTGGGCCGTAGACTCGCACACATGGGCTTAGCTTGTATGTAAACATAAATGTTACTGTAAACTGGTTATGCACTATTAATTAACTGCTATGATGTTACCTGCATGCCATGATCCTTCTGTGTACGTAAACTGTTAGCTATGTGTGAGACTTATGTGAATTACTTGGACCTAGACCTGACCTATATGATGACCATGATAGGACGTGGTTGACCCCAATTAGCTCAAGTGACTTCCTAAGTATCTGCCGAGCTAATCTAAGGTGAGTTCACACTTTCTACAAGGCATGGGATTCCCGGTGGTTTGGGAATGGATTAACATTTAATACGGAAACCTGCGTATTCTCCTTGGGTAGAATACGTACTCCCACCCTCTTAGGTGAAGGGTGACAACATTGAAACCTGCGTGTTCTCCTTAGGTAGGACACGTACTCCCACCCTCTTAAGTGAAGGGTGACAACATTGAATGACACTAGACAAAACTCTATCATTAAGTCCCTCATTTTTATATCGACTTAATCGCCGGGCCAATGGCGAACAGGTCATTAGTTAAATAGCGCTATTAGGTTTGACAAGCCTCACACCGTCCCGCAGAGGACGAGCGTGGACTAATGGACTTGGGCACTTAGTCAATGATGATAGATATTGACGCAGGGCACATAAACATAACTACAGTCAGTAGTCGATATGGTAACGGGTCTAGTGGTTAACATGGGGAAGCCCCCACTGGTTATGGTTTGGGAAACAAGGAGCCGGTTAACTCAAGGTTTTCGAAATAACTTATGGTTTTTGGAACAACATTAAAATGGACAACCAACTGTGAACTCGCTCAACATTGTTGTTGATTCGTTGTTACATGCCTTGCAGGTCGTTAGGTACTTAGATGGAGCTTGCACAGGAGGAGTCGTTGTGGAACATGGACGTTGTGTGTTCATGATAAACTTATGAACTTTTAAACTTATGATTTGGGTTCTTGAACTTGTTGCTTCCGCTGATAACTTAGACATTGTTAAGTTGTTTTGACACCATTTATGTTGCTTGGTTTGTATCTTTAATTATTTATTTACATAGTTCAATATGATTGGTGGCTGGATCCTGGCCAGTCACGCTCCCTGCGGTGATACTCCGCTTGTGGATTTTGGGGGTGTGACAGATTGATATCAGAGCCATTGGTTATAGTGAACTTAGTTTAAAAAGGGAAAAAGCTTTTTGATAAAAACCAGACTATAACCTGTTCAGTGCTCAACGATCCACAACGATGCTTCGCTCCACGTGCAAGACTCAACACTATAGTAGTATGGTTTATGTTTATATTGCCTGCCTGTTAGTTTAAATAGTGCATTGATCATGGTATGCTTAGTTAACGTAGTAGCATGTTGCCATTAGCAGTAATGTGCCTTCTTGGCATGCACTTGGTTGCTTTAAACCCTGTGTGCTTACTCTCTTCTGTCATCTCATACTTTTCAAACCTCTACGTCACCGTTATTACTTGTGCTTTTCTCGATGTGAAGATCATGAGTGGACGTCTCAATTTGACTCAAGCCCAACTGACGGCTCTAATTAACGAGCGAGTCGCTGAGGCACTCGCAGCAGCTCAAGTAGGAGGTATAGCCTGCTATTTCGACCTATCCTAAGATGTTTAGATCCTACTCTCGTGAACCTACTCTCGTGCTTAACTTTGTCCTTTCTTTCTCACGCGACAGGTCAACATGCTCAGCCTCAAGTGTGTACGTTCAAGACCTTCATGGATTGTCGACCATGTACTTCAACGGCATAGAAGGAGCCATGGGTCTTCTCCACTGGTTCGAGAAGATCGAATCTGTTTTCGAGATGTGTGAATGCCCTGTGGCTAGCAGGGTGAAGTTTGCAACTGGAACTCTTGAAGGTGGTACGCTCACTTGGTGGAACGCACAAGTGCAAATGCTAGGGTTGGCAGCTGCTAATGCCACCCCATGGAATGACTTTAAGGATCTGATCAAAGAAGAGTATTGTTATCGTGATGACATTCACAAACTAGAGGTGGCGTTTTACAATCTGAAGATGACGGGGTCCGAAATCGAACCGTATACTAAGAGATCGAACGAATTAGCTGCTTTGTGTCCCAACATGGTGGATCCTCCCTACAAACGTATCGATCTTTACATCAAAGGTTTAGTGCCAGAAATTCAGAGTATGGTGACTTCAGCTAACCTCCCTACAATCCAGCAGATCATACGACTATCCCACCGCCTCACTGATCAGGCAGTTGAGCAGAACACGCTGCCTAGGCGTATTAGTGCCACTACTTCTGATACTCCAAGCGACAACAAACGCAAAAGGGATGGAAATTCAAGCAAGGCTTCAAGTTCTGCTCAGTCTCAGCAGCGAAGGACTGACGACTACAAGAGCCCTAGTCAACAGTCTTCTGGTAATCATGGTCAGGGTGGGTACAAGGGAAACCACCCTAAGTGCAACCGATGTAATATGCACCACAGCGGGCCATGTAGCAAGAGAAACTGCCAGAGATGCAACAAACCGGGCCACACAACAAAAGATTGCAGGAGCCTTTATCCTGCGAATCAGAGGCGACAGCAGCAGCAGACTCCACAGAATCAGCGCCAGCAGCAGCAGCAACAACAACAGGGTAACAACAAAGGATGTTTCCAGTGTGGTGCCGAGGGCCACTTTAAAAGAGACTGCCCCCAGCTGAACCAGAATCAGAACAACAATAACAATCAGGGGAATGGGAACAACAACAGGGATAACAATGATGGTAATGGTGCCAGGGGACGTGCGTTTGTGATTGGTCAGGGTGATGCGAGGAACGATCCCAACGTCGTGACGGGTAAGTTCCTACTGGATGATCTCTTTGTTTCTGTTTTATTCGATTCAGGTGCCGATACTAGTTACGTGTCCTTAAGGGTTAGTCAGATGCTTAAGCGTACCCAAATCCCCTTAATTTCCAAGCACATTGTAGAATTAGCGAACGGTAAAAATCTTGAGGCCACACACATAGTTAAGGGTTGTAATCTCGCTCTAGCTGGTCAAATCTTCCCTATCGACCTTATCCCCATCGTTCTTGGTAGTTTCGGCATTGTAATTAGGATGGACTGGTTATCCCAACACCGAGCGGAAATACTCTACAAGGAGAAAATTGTCCGCATCCCTCGTTCTGGTGAAGAACCCCTCGTTATTCGTGGGGATAAGAGTGGTGCTGTCGTGGGCATCATCTCTTTCCTTAAGGCCTAGAAGTGTTTGCGAAAGGGCCACACTGCTATTCTAGCCCTCGTTGCTGACACCTCAATGAAAGAGAAGAAGATTGAAGACATTCTGATCGTCCGCGACTTTCCTGAGGTATTCCCTGAGGAATTACCTGGTCTTCCGCCTCATCGTCAAGTCGAGTTTCAAATCAAGCTAGCTCCTGGAGCAGCACCTATAGCTCGTGCACCTTATCGCTTAGCTCCATCCGAACTAGAGGAATTGTCCGCACAATTACAAGAGCTTTTGGATAAGGATTTCATTCGTCCTAGCTCTTCGCCCTGGGGAGCTCCAGTTTTGTTTGTGAAGAAGAAAGACGGTACCTTTCGAATGTGTATAGACTATCACGAACTCAACAAGGTGACCGTGAAGAATCTTTATCCTCTCTCGCATATTGATGACCTGTTCGACCAGTTGCAAGGGTCGAGCTTCTACTCTAAGATTGATCTGAGATCGGGCTATCATCAGCTGAGAGTCCGAGATGAGGACATCTCCAAGACAGCATTCAGGACTCGTTACGGACACTACGAGTTCTTGGTTATGCCTTTTGGGTTGACATATGCACCTGCGGTTTTTATGGATCTCATGAACCGAGTGTGCAACCCATACTTTGATAAGTTCGTTATCGTCTTCTTCGACGACATCCTGATCTATTCCAAGAGTCAGGAGGAACACGAGCGTCATCTATGACTCATTCTGGAACTTCTGCGAGCAGAACAACTTTATGCTAAGCTTTCGAAATGTGACTTCTGGCTTCGGGCTTCGTGAAGTCCATTTCCTAGGCCACGTGGTTAATAAGGATGGGATTCACGTTGATCCATCCAAGGTTGACTCGATCAAGAATTGACCTGCACCTCGAACACCAACTGAAATCCGTTAATTCTTGGGCTTGGCGGGTTACTACAGAAGGTTTATCAAAGATTTCTAAAAAATTGTGCAACCTCTTACCATTCTAACTCAGAAGGATGTCACCTACCGTTGGGGTGATGCTCAGGAATCCGCATTTCAGCAGCTGAAGTCGAAACTTTGTAGCGCACCTATTCTCTCGTTACCTAAAGGCACAGACGATTTTGTGGTTTACTGTGATGCGTCAATCCAAGGAGTTGGTTGTGTGTTGATGCAACGTGAGAAAGTCATCGCTTACGCATCACGCCAACTCAAAGTTCACAAAAAGAACTACACTACTCACGACCTGGAGATGGGAGCAGTGGTGTTTGCGCTTAAGCTATGGATACATTACTTGTACGGTACCAAGTGCACCATTTACACCGATCACAAGAGTCTCCAGCATATTTTCGATCAGAAGGAGTTGAACATGCGACAACGTCGATGGGTCGAACTCCTTAACAACTACGAATGCACAATCAAATATCATCTAGGTAAAGCCAATGTTGTGGCTGACGCTCTCAGTCGTAAGGAAACCAAACCTAAGCGTGTACGTTCGTTACAGCTTACTATTCACTCCAGTCTTCCCGCTCAAATTCGTGATGCTCAGGTCGAAGCATTGAAAGAAGAGAACCTCAAAGCAGAGTCCCTGTGGGGCATGGAAAAGAAACTCAAACGTAAAGAAGACGACACTTACTACTTCATGGAACATGTCTGGGTTCCATTCTTTGGAAACTTATGAGAACTTGTGATGGACGAGGCACACAAATCTCGCTACTCGGCGCATCCTGGTTCTGACAAGATGTACCAAGACCTCAGAACTCTCTACTGGTGGCCCCATATGAAGGCTAACATAGCAACCTACGTTAGTAAATGCTTGACCTGTGCTAGGGTCAAGGTTGAATACCAGAAGACATCAGGCCTACTTCAGCAACCAGAGATTCCAACATGGAAATAGGAGCAGATTTCCATGGACTTTGTTACTGACCTACCTAGATCTCATCGAGGAAACGATACCATTTGGGTGATAGTGGATCGACTGACAAAGTCTGCACACTTCCTAGCTATCAAGGAAACGGATAAGTTCTCTACTCTAGCAGACATCTACCTGAAGGAAGTAGTCTCGAGGCATGGGGTGCCAACTTCCATCATTTCTGATCGTGATCCATGTTTTACATCTGATTTATGGCAGGCGATGCACAAATCCTTTGGCTCGCGTCTAGACATGAGCACAGCTTATCATCCACAGACGGATGGGCAGACTGAACGCACCATCCAGACTCTCGAAGACATGCTTCGAGCATGTGTAATCGACTTTGGTAACGGCTGGGAAAGGCACCTACCTTTGTTGGAGTTTTTGTATAACAATAGTTACCACAGCAGCATCCAGGCTGCTCCGTTCGAGGCTTTGTATGGACGGAAATGCCGATCACCCTTATGCTGGGCAGAAGTTGGCGACAGCCAAATCACTGGCCCTGAACTCGTAGTCGACATGACAAAAAAGATTGCCCAAATACAACAATGAATGGCAGCAGCTCGTGACTGTCAGAAAAGCTACGCTGATAAGCGCAGGAAACAGCTCGAGTTCCAGGTTGGGGATCGAGTGCTACTTAAAGTTTCACCTTGGAAAGGTGTGGTTCGTTTTGGTAAACGGGGCAAGCTAAATCCACGTTATGTCGGACCTTTCGAAATCACTGAGAAAATCGGCAAAGTGGCATACAGACTGAATCTGCCCGAAGAGCTCAGTGGTGTTCAAAACGTATTCCACGTGTCAAATCTGAAGAAGTGTCTGTCAGATGAGACCCTCATAGTTCCTTTCAAGGAACTCACTATCGACGACCAGTTACGTTTCGTCGAGGAACCGGTGGAAATTACGGACCGGGAAGTTAGGACTCTCAAGCGTACCAGGATACCATTGTTCGAGTTCGTTGGAACTCCCGTCGTGGCCCAGAGTTTACCTGGGAACGAGAAGACCAAATGAAACACAACTATCCCCAGTTGTTCGATAAAAGTGAGACCACTACTGAGGCTGAAGTTACTGCAGAATTTCGGGACGAAATTCCAAACCAACGGGGGAATGATGTGACACCCCAGGAAAACCAGGAAACCACGCAACCTAACTAGCTTCCTCAGTGACCACGTGCTAAATTTTGGGATGAAATTTCTTTCAACCTGGGGATGATGTGACAACTAGTATTCCAGAACCTTTCTTAGTGTTTGATGTAATCTGTATGAACGTTATGTGATTAACTAATGTGTTTGTTTGCAATGGAATGCTATGTTTGAGTATGTTATATGTTACGAGATTGTAATGTGTATATGTATGTTTAGTCGCACAAGATGGGTCCGATCGCATAAACCCTTTTGGGCCGCACAATTTATCCCTATTCATGCACACTCTTCTCGGCCCACTTTGCTTGAACTTGAAACCAAAGGGCAGCCCAAGTATGGGTTCAGCCCACTCCCTTATACGCATAACCTCATAGGGAGTGTGTATAGTTATCATAATTTTTACAAAACAAGAACACACAAAACCCTAAGCTCTCTCTCTCTCTCTTCTTCTCCTCCTTCTTGTTCGACGGCAACCATCCCCCTTTCTTTGAAGTGAAGGACAACGAGTGTACCTCTTCCTCATTCGAAGCCTTATCATTGCACACAATCCTTGGTTCATAGCTTGATTCGGTTAGTCTCCTGTTTGTGTTGGTGTGTGATTGTTTGATAACAAATACTTGAGGTTATGCATGATGATTGATCCTTGATGTTGTGATAAATTATGAATACATGATTAAATGAAGTATGTTTGATTGATGTTTCTGAATGATTGATCCGAACCCACATGATGATCATGAGATTAGTGTTTGGTTTAGAATAGGGTTTTATATGATGGTGTTCGTATGAAACGGTTTGATGCCATGATCGATGGTTGTGTAATGATCTCATGATAAAATTGTTAGCCATGATTTGTATAAGGATTAGTGTTGCATGTTAGTGTTCAAAATCATTGATCTGATATATGACTGAATGTTATGATAGGTTATTGTTCATAACTAGATGTTAATTAGGGTTCATAAGAATTAATGGATAATTCCTTGATTTGATCGAGTAATTGCAAAGAAGGAAGCTGTTTGAATTCATTGTGCAAAACAGATTGTGTAACTGAATGCCATGATTTAAGGAAAACATATAACTGATCGCACAAGTCCCCAATCGCACAATAGCTATCGCACAAGCTCAATCGCACAAGCTAGGTTGCATGTAGTACCACTGTTTAAGCACATTGTACAACCCTTTTATGCATGACCGCACAACATGGTATGGATCGCACAAGTCGGTGCTGATCGCACAACATGTTGGGCCGCACAAATGATTAAACTGTGTTATGATATTGGGCCGCACACCAAACGCACAACCCAAACCCAATCGCACAATTGATTCTGAATCGCACAAGTTTAAATGGGCCGCATGACTAGCACTAGACAGGCCCAATCAATGTGATGTTGGGCTGTGATATGTGGGCCATCGCACAAGAACAGGATCGCACAAGACACCGGCTCACATCCGAGTCGCACAAGTCCAACTCAGTCACACATTTCATGTGAATATTTAACTGAGTGGGCTTACGTGTGTTGGGCCGTAGACTCGCACACATGGGCTTAGCTTGTATGTAAACATAAATGTTACTGTAAACGAGTTATGTACTGTTAATTGACTGCTATGCTATGATGTTACCTGTATGCCATGATCCTTCTGTGTACATAAACTGTTTGCTATGTGTGAGACTTATGTGAATTACTTGGACCTAGACCTGACCTATATAATAACCATGATAGGACGTGGTTGACCCCAATTAGCTCAAGTGGCTTCCTAAATATCTGCCGAGCTAATCTAAGGTGAGTTCACACTTTCTACAAGGCATGGGATTCCCGGTGGTTTGGGAATGGATTAACATTTAATACGGAAACTTGCGTATTAAATGAAGGGTGAATACGTACTCCCACCCTCTTAGGTGAAGGGTGACAACATTGAAACCTGCGTGTTCTCCTTGGGTAGGACACGTACTCCCACCCTCTTAAGTGAAGGGTGACAACATTGAATGACACTAGACAAAACTCTATCATTAAGTCCCTCATTTTTATATCGACTTAATCGCCGAGCCAATGGCAAACAGGTCATTAGTTAAATAGCGCTATTAGGTTTGACAAGCCACACACCGTGCCGTAGAGGACGGGTGTGGACTAATGGACTTGGGCACTTAGTCAATGATGATAGACATTGACGCAGGGCACATAAACATAACTACAGTCAGTAGTCGATATGGTAATGGGTCTAGTGGTTAACATGGGGAAGCCCCCACTAGTTATGATTTGGGAAACAAGGAAGCGGTTAACTCGTGGTTTTCGAAATAACTTATAGTTTTTGGAACAACACTAAAATGGACAACCAACTGTGAACTCGCTCAACATTGTTGTTGATTCGTTGTTACATGCCTTGCAGGTCGTTAGGTACTTAGATGGAGCTTGCACAGGAGGAGTCGTTGTGGAACCTGGACGTTGTGTGTTCGTGATAAACTTATGAACTTTTAAACTTATGATTTGGGTTCTTGAACTTGTTGCTTCCGCTGATAACTTAGACATTGTTAAGTTGTTTTGACACCAATTATATTGCTTGGTTTATATATTTAATTATTTATTTACATAGTTCAATATGATTGGTGGCTGGATCCTGGTCAGTCACGCTCCCTGCGGTGATACTTCGCTTGTGGATTTTGGGGTGTGACAAAAGAAATGGTTGAGAAAAGAGAAAAGGGAGAGTGTTTCTGGTGTAAGGAGAAGTTCACTCCTGCTCATAACTGTAGGAACAAACAGTTATTCAATTTAGAGTTGGTTGATGAGGAAGATGTGACAGACCAGGAACAAGTAACAGTGGATGAAGGACAATTGATAGAAGCTGAGCCTCATATTTCTATTCATGCAATCATAGGCATACCTTCTTATTCAACTATGAAGATTAATGGGTCAGTGGGCACTAGAAGGTTGAATATTTTGGTGGATTCTGGTTCCACTCATAATTTCATTGATACAAAGGTAATAAGTAAACTGCAATGTCCTTTACAACCTGTGAAGCCTATGAAGGTTACTGTTGCTAATGGTAATCAATTGGAGTGTGGGCAGAAGTGTAGTCACTTTAAGTGGATGATGCAGGGAGTGTGGTTTAATGCAGAAGTGTTGGTATTATCACTGGAAAATTATGATATGGTCTTAGGAGTGGAGTGGTTGGCCACATTAGGGAATATTAACTGGAACTTTGCTGATATAACCATGTAGTTTAAAGTGCAAGGGAAAACTTATACATTGAAGGGTATTGAAACAAATTGTATGAGTTTATGTTCTGCTGAGAAGATGCATATTTTGGTGAATCAAGGGGCAGGGGTAGTTCAGTCACAGATGTTTGGTCTACAGTTGTTGCAGACTGAAGTGCAGGATGTGTTTGGGTCTACAGTATTGGATCCAGTGTTCAGCAAAGAATTGCAAGCATTATTGGAAGAGTATAGTAATGTGTTTCAAGTTCCACATGCATTACCTCCTAGAAGGTAGTATGATCATAAGATAAATTTGAATAATGAGAACAAACCAATCAATTTGAGGTCCTATAGATATCAATCTGTGCAAAAGGATGTGATTGAGAAGATGACTCAAGAATTGCTAGAAACAGGAGTAATAAGTAGTAGCCGAAGTTCTTTTGGAGCTCCTGTTGTGTTGGTTAAGAAAAAAGATGGATCCTGGAGGATGTGTGTGGAATACAGGCAACTTAATGAGGCAACAGTAAAAAATAGATTCCATATTCCTCTAATTGATGAACTGTTGGAAGAATTGGGGGGAGCTACTGTGTTTTCTAAGTTGGACCTCAGATCAGGTTACCATCAAATAAGAATGCATGAGCCTGACATACACAAAACAACTTTTAGAACACATCAAATGTTGTTTGAATTTCTGGTCATGCTTTTTGGGCTTACAAATGCCCCAGCTACTTTTCAAGCATTAATGAACTGCACTTTTAAAGATTTCTTGAGGAAATTTGTATTAGTGTTCTTTGATGATATCCTAGTTTACAACAGTGGTTTGAAACAACACTTAAGTCATTTGCAACAGGTCTTAGAAACTTTGAGACAAAGTCAATTATATGCTAAGAAGTCTAAGTGCGTGTTTGGTGGGCAGAAGGTAGAATACTTGGGGCATGTAATCACAAAGGAGGGGGTATCAACTGATCCTTCAAAGATTGAGGCAGTAGTTCAGTGGCCTAAGCCGGAAAATGTGAAACAGTTGAGAGGGTTTTTGGGCCTATCTGGATATTACAGGAAATTTATCAGAGGGTATGGGGTTATAGCTAAACCTTTAACTGAATTGCTTAAAAGGATGGGTTCAAGTGGAATGAAAGTTCCTAGGACTCTTTTATCCAACTTAAACAAGCATTGAGTTCAGCACCTGTATTGGCATTGCCTGATCTATCTCAGCAGTTCATAGTGGAGACAGATGCATCTTCATTGGGTATTGGGGCAGTTCTCATGCAAAACAACCATCCTTTAGCATTTATCAGCAAGGCCTTGTCTCCAAAGAAACAAACTTGGTCAGTTTATGACAAGGAATTGTTAGCAATTCTGCTAGCAGTTAAACAGTGGCATTATTATTTGATCACTGGTCATTTTATCATAAAAACTGATCATAAGAGCTTGAAACATCTGTTGGATCAAAAGATTACTACACCTTTGCAGCACTCTTGGATGGTGAAATTGGTGAATTATGATTTTGAGATATAATATAAAAAAGGGGTTGAAAATGTAGTGGTTGATGCTCTTTCTAGGTTACAAAGCTCTTCTCTTTTCACTTTGGCAGTATCATCTTTTGATCCTTTATTACTGTCAAAGATAAAAGCTTCATGGGAAACAGATGTTAATGTGCAATCCATTATTCAGCAGTTGAAGAAGGCAGTGGTTGTCGGTCAGTTCTCTTGGGAGGCAGATTTATTAAAAAAGAAGGGGAAGTTAGTAGTTGGAAATGATGCTCAATTGAGGAAAGAACTGTTACAATGGTGTCATGGGTCAACTGTAGGAGGTCATTCAGGGGTTCAAGCCACTTGTCTGGAGTGAAAAGGGTTATTTTATTGGAGGGGCCAATCTAAAGATGTGAGAGGGTTCATAAGGCAATGTCATGTCTGTCAACAGGCCAAATATGAGACTGTGGCCTCTCATGGACTGATTCAACCATTGCCTATTCCTACTTGTGTGTTTTCATACATAAGTATGGATTTCATTACTGGCCTACCCTTGTCAAAGGGCAAAAATGCAATTTTTGTGGTAGTAGATAGGCTTACTAAGTATGCTCATTTCATGGGCCTAACCCATCCTATTTCTGCAAGTTCTGTGGCTCAATGCTTTATTGATCATGTCTATAAATTGCATGGATGGCCTACAACTATAGTATCAAACAAAGATGCAGTTTCTTGAGTACTTTTTGGCAAGAGTTTACAAGACTGCAAGGAATTGAGCTGGCTATGTCAACTGCATACCATCCACAAACAGATGGCCAGACAGAGGTGGTAAATAGGTGTTTGGAAACTTATCTTAGGTGTATGATCTTACACTATGGGAAGTCTTGGGCTCATTGGTTGTCTTTGGCTGAATGGTGGTACAACACTAATTACCACACTTTTATAAAGACCACTCCATTTCAGGCTTTATATGGGTTTGCTCCTCCTTTGCATGTACCTTATGTACATAGAGATACTAAAGTTGCACGTTTGGATGAAGATATGTGCTCTAAAGAAGAAGCTATATCAATACTTAGGTCTACACTGTTGATGGCTCAAAACAGATTAAAGCAACATGCCAATAAGCAGAGAAGTGATAGAATGTTTAAAGAAGGTGATTGGGTATATTTGAAACTCAAGCCTTATGTTCAGGCATCTTTGAGAGTGGCAACATTTAATAAGTTTTCTCCGAAGTATTATGGACCTTATTTGATCATAAAAAGGATTGGAGAAGTTGCTTACCAGTTGGATTTGTCTCAGGAATCACAATTGCATCCAGTCTTCCATGTATCACTTCTTAAACAGGCCAATGGTCCACCAACCACTGTTGTTCCTGTTCCAACAGTGGCTAGGTTCTTGTATCAGCCTGCCAAGGTATTGGATCATCGTTTGATAAAGAAAGGAAGGAAAGGGGTACATCAGGTATTAATTCAGTGGGAAAGCTTATCAGTTGTTGAGGCTACGTGGGAGAATAAACATGATCTACAATTGAGATTTCCTGATTTTCAGTTCTAGTAGTGGTTGAGGTTTTTCAGTGGTTGTACCGTATCAGTGGTTGAGGCTTTTCCGTGGTTGTGTCTTATCAGTGGTTGAGGCTTATCAGTAGTTAAGTCTTAACAGTGGGTGAGTATTATCAGTAGTTATGGTTTAACAGTGGATTGGTAGTGTCAGTGGTAACCTTGAGGACAAGGTTTGTTGAAGGGGGGAGTATTGATATGTGTAGTTAATAGTTCAGGGGGGTCTTTTGTAAACAATGATAGTTTAGGGTTGTTATTGTAAATGTTGTATTGAGTTAGTTGAGGTTGGTAGTTATAATAACTGATAGGCTAACAGTTAGTGGTTAGCTTGGTTTTGGAAAATCTTCTTCTCTCTTAGTTTCTTTCTACAATTGAGCTCTACTACCTGTCTTCAAGGTTTTAATCCAAAATTGTTTAAAAACTTTCAGAAAATTATTATCAAATATAGGTAATATAATCGGCTTGTTGGATAGAATTAAAGGGTTTGTGAGTTTATCATTACCAATAAATAAATAAATAAATAAATAAATAAATAAATAAATAAATAAATAAATAAATAATGATAATAATAAGATGATGTTACGGTTAACAAGAAGTCAAGGAGATAAGAGGAACAAACCAAAAACAAATAAAAGATAACGGTGAGAGAGAATACCTAAACTAGGAGTAAAAAAACTAAATGAACTTAACATATTTAGTAAGCATAATCAGAAAAAGTAAACTACGTGTAAAAAACCTAAATGAACTTAACATATTTAGTAAGCATAATCAGAAATTATTTTCAAGGTACATCATCGAAAACTAAAAGGTCCACAGTTTAAAATCATGCAGTGTGCATATGTTAATGTAATTATTCTAGAAAAGATTAGGAATTCCTATTAAAAATAAGTAAGCATACCTAGAAATCATCCTTAAACTTAGAGGTGTTTTGAGGTGCTATTTGTGAAGTTACTACAACAGGCTCAAATGAGGGGGGATGCGAGTGGGAAAGGTGATGAGTAGGTGTCTAGTTAGCGCCATGTGTAGCAGTATTAGAGGATGAATCTGGGTATAATCAAGATCTATTCTTCTTTAAAATGTTTGTTTTCTACAAAACAACTAAACCATCCATCATCCATGACCATATGTTCAATAAAAGCCACTACATTTTTTTCATGTGTTGAGTGTAGAGGTGGGCAAATAAACCGGTTTTTTAACCGTAACCGGTTTTTAACCGTAATTGGTTTTTAACCGGTACCAAAATAACCGGTTTAGGTTAATAAATAACCGCCGGTTCCTAACCGGTTTTCGTTCAACATATCAACAACCGGTTTCTAACCGGTTAATTAAAAACCGGTTTTTTTGAGTATTAATAACCGGTTAACCAATCTCATCTTCAAGACTTCAATAGAAAAAGCACAGCAGCACCTGCAGGTTGTGTTTGTTACCGTTGGAAGTGAAAAACGGTAATACTACCGTTTTGTGACCTGTTTGGATGTGTTTTAGACCAACATAACATCTATAAATAAGATTTCAATGCATATGTTTAATCCCACTTCAATTCTAGCTCAAAAACACACTTACAAAATACGTTTCAAATGGCGAGTTCGAGTGTCGATGCTTCGACCGGTGTTGGTTCTTCTAGCGAGTTGTTTGTGAAGAGGATCTTGACCACGAATAGGGACCCAACACTATGGGTGAATTTTGATTTATGCGAGATGTCGATTGGAAAAGAAAAGGCGAGGTGCAAAAATTGCGGGGCGTTTCTTAAGGCGTCATCGAACTCTACTTTGAGAGCACATTAGACGTCGCATTGCAAGACATTAAAAAAAATCCCGCCAATGATCAAGCGCAAATATCACGGGGTATGGGTGTTTGGAATTTCGACCCGGAGGCGGTTCGTTTAAGGATGGCTCAATTTGTTATTCAACAATCATTGTCGTTCGATCACTTTGACAATCCGCGCTTGACTAAGTTGATTCAAGAGACGCTTCAACCACGTTATGTTCACGTAAGTCGTTCAACTCTTAGACGCGATTGTTTAATGATGTGGTCAAAAGCTAAAAAAGAAATGATTTTAGGTTTTGAAAAATTAAACACCGGTGTTAATTTAACAACCGACGTATGGTCGGCTCCATTTGGTTTACCGGATTCTTACATTTGTGTTACCGCGCATTGGATCGATCCCAATTCGTGGAACATGATGAAACGTACAATCGCGTTCGATATATTTGGTTATCCACACACGGGGGAAAATATATTTCATGTCTTATACGATGTTATCAAAACTTATAAATTAGAAAATAAAATAGTTTCTATTGCTTTTGATAATGCGTCGAACAACACAACCGCGGTGCAAATGTTAAAAATAAAATACAATCCGATTTGCGATGGAGAATTTTATCATAGCCGATGTGTTGCGCACATCATTAACTTGGTTGTGCAAGACGGGCTAAATGTTGAGTCCGTTAAAGAAGTTAAAGAAACTTTTAAAGATATGTTATGTGACGTTTTTCAAGGTAGTCGAAAAAGATATGCGGATTATAGAAAATGGTGTAAAGCTTTAAATAAGAATTGCTATAGCGCACATTTTGACATGGTCGTCCGTTGGAACTCTACGTGGAAAATGTTTGATAGCGCGATAATGCAAAAAGAAACCTTAAAATCTTTCCACGATAGTCTTGCAACGTCCGGGTTGGTGGAACCATTTGATGACGATGGTTGGAAGTGTATTGAAACGTTAACACAATTACTTGAAGTTTTTAGAACCGCGACAAAGATTTTATCGGGAGTTTATTATCCCACTAGTTCTTTGGTTCTTAAACAACTATTTTTGATGTGTCAAAAAGTAAACGACTTTGAATTCAAAGGTGACATTTACGAACATATGATTGTTCCAATGAGAGAAAAGTTTAAAAAATATTTTCAAGAAATGCCACCGGTTTTTACATGTGCCGCCGCCTTGAACCCGACTATAAATATTCCGGGTGTTGAGATGATGATTTCGGATATTTGTTCGGATTTGGAGTTAAATGATGACGACCCAAATTTTACAAGAAATGCACTAAAACGTTTTGACGTTTCTTTAAACAATCTTTTTGATCATTACTTTCAAAGATATGGTAACGTGTCATCGTTACACCAAAAAATGGCGGCGAGCTCGAAGGCGGCGAGAAAAGATGCGGAGTTAAATTTGTATAATTCGTTAAGAAATGAAAATAGTAAACGTTCTCGAGGTGATGCATCAAATAGTGAACTCGGGAGGTATAAATATACCGATTTTTAGCAACCATGTCACCCGACGAGTTTCGCAACTTTGATATTTTGGCTTGGTGGAAAATACAAGAACCGCATTATCCCGTTTTAGCCGCCATGGCACGTGATCTACTAAGCTCCCAAGCTTCTACGGTAGCTTCGGAGTCGGTTTTTTCTCTTAGTGGAAGGGTACTATCTATTCGACGAACAAGACTTACACCGGAGGCGATGGAAATGTGCATTTGTTTGAAGGATTACTTGGATGGCGTGGAACGTATACAACACATTTCAAGTCTTGAGGGCGAGCTTGCGGTGGAAGAACAATTACATGATGTTGAAGTTTTTCAAGGACGGGCGCAACCACTTTCCGATGACGAACTCATGTACGATGAATCCGTACGCTCTACTAGCCCCCGAAGCGACTAAACGAAGAAACGAAGAAATGACGAAACAAAACTACAAGACGACAACTTCATTCTAGACTAGTTAAGAAAATTGTATTGGTTATTTTCATGTTTATTAATGTAATGCTACTTGATCTACTAACATAATTATACAAAAAAACGTATTTTATTTGGTTTATTTCTGTGTTTAAACATTTTTGTAATTTTTGCAGCTTTTTTTTTTTAATTCTGCAGGTTTTTTTTTAATTCTGCAACATTTTTTTTAACTTTCTGCAGTTTTTATTAATTCTGCAGCATTTGTTTTAATTCTGCAGGTTTTTTTTAACTTTCTGCAGGTTTTTATATGTTTCTGCAGGTTTTGTTTTAATTCTGCGGCATTTTTTTAACTTTCTGCAGTTTTTATTAATTCTGCAGCATTTCTGCAGGTTTGTTTAAAATAACCGGAAAAACCGGTTTTTATTAACCGGTTCACATGTTAACCGGTTTATTATAACCGGTCGGTTATTAGCGGGCTTTGATGTTCAGGGTGAATAACCGGTTATTAACCTTAACCGGTTTTTTTTTGACCCATTAACAACCTCAACCGGTTAACCGGTTTCGGTTAGGAAAATAACCGATTTGAGCATGTCTAGTTGAGTGTTATCTATTATTCTGTTCCTCCAAAGACTTGGGTCCAAAAAGTAAAGTTTTTTGTTCATGCTTGTGGATCTGGGGGCCCATGTGGGTGATGTAATACTTTCTACAAACCATGAATGGATCAGGCCCCGCTTCATGGGATCATGGATAAGATCAGGATTAACATGTTTATGTGATTTAGAATAACATGGGCTGGCCCATGTTCTGTACATTGATGTTCTTAGAACGGGAAAATTTTTATGAAAATACACAAAATAAATATGAGTTATTTGACTTTTTAATCAATGGTATATACACATTTAAATTTATATTGCTTATACCTGTGACATGATATGTGTTAGGTTATGTAAATACAAAACTATCAAACTTATCTATTTATATTGTTTATTTACACATCTGTATTGGTTTCTTGCATTTTTTTAGCACTGTGTTTAGTAGTCACATTTGATCCCTCGGTATATATACACATACTAATTTCTTTGAGTTATGTATTGGTTTCTTGCATTTTTTTATTAGTTTTGTTTTACATTTTGCCTGGATTTGGTCATTGTTCAGTTGATACTTAAAACTGTGTTTAGTAGTCACATTTGATCCCTCGGTTTTTTTACACCATCAACTTTCTAATACATGTCAGTATAAATTCGAAAAATTCGTTTAGTTGCTACTTAGCATGGTTTTACGACCCAAGCCCCGAAACGCTGGTAGCCCGGTTTTACATACCCCGCCCCGCAACACATGGGGTTTAAAACTAGTTATATATTAAAACAAACAATCAAACTAATTTGTATGTGTGTGTATATATAGTTTTTTTATTTAACAGCTTAGAGATGATATTTAGTGTTCTAAATCGATCCCTCCTACGTAGGAAAACTCACATCGTAAATAAAGTAAAATATATTTATCCAAAACAAACACCAAAAGTAAAGACTTACAAATATGTACTTCAAATTTATTAAAGAACCCCTAAATGCCTTACACTCTTAAAAATCCACTTCATGGCATCAGTTTATATTCGAAATTGGACTATTAACATTTTCTTAATCTTTAAAAACTATTTTGTTGATTCATAGTACAAATTTTCCTCGAATTCAGCTGGAATTTAACAACATTTAGCTGCTGCTGCTGGAAATCCCAAAAAGATTGATCATAGATTTTGACCTTGGCTTCTTTTCTGCAGGTTTTAATATTCGGAATGAACACAATAGAGTCTCGTCAACACTTATAAAAGCACCCGCATTGTCAAATTCACCGCAATAATTAGGAGCTGAAAACACCGTTACTAGTTGTTTGTATGCAAAGAACTCGTACCCGTCCTCTACAACCTGCAATGACAAAGTAAACACTTTGAAACTTAAATAGAATTAAAGTCCAGTTTGACTTCTAAGGTCAACACAGTATGTTTCCAAATTCGAAATAAACAAAAATATGTTATCGATCGAACACCAACATTTCTTAATTAGTAACATTGATTACAAAGAAAAGCAAAGTCAGTAATTTTTTTTAAAAAGTTGAAAAATTCATAGGAAATCCGAATATAAAGTTTAGTCCGTTTGACCTCAAAAGTCAACTGTATCAGAACATACATAAAAGACAAACCTGGTGAGCGCGACAAATAAGATCAAGATCATGTTTGAGTAAAAACTCCGTGACAACATCCGCACCGAACGTGTATGAAACGCCACGATCATTCATCGCCCACCCTTTGACTTCTTTATGCGGGTCAGACCACAAAAGATCACAAAGCAAACCATTATCGGGCACATCAGCAGGTCGTTCCAACTCTCTAATCTGATCCAAGTCATGAAGGTCAGGCGAAAGGCCACCATGCATACACAAAATCTTTTCACTAACTAAAGCTGCAACAGGCAAGCAATTGAAGCAATCTCCGAAGATCTTCCATAACTTAACATTGAATCTTTTTTTACATTCGTCATAGAACCCGTACACGCGGTTTATAGAAGAACACTCGTGGTTTCCACGCAGAAGGAAAATGTTATCCGGGTACTTAATCTTGTAGGCGAGAAGAAGGCATATAGTTTCAAGGCTTTGTTTGCCGCGATCAACGTAATCGCCAAGAAACAAGTAGTCGGCTTTTGGAGGCAATCCGTCGTGCTCGAAAAGACGAAGAAGATCAGGGTATTGACCATGGATGTCACCTGATAATCATAGATCTGTTGAAGCTTCCAAAACAACATATATCTTAATATTCAAAGTATATTTACAACATACAACCCAAAACAACTAAACAAACAAACATACCACCATCCTAGATAGGCCTCTAAACAAATCAAACGTTCATGAACTGTTTGGCGGGAAGTTTGTTTATGTTCGTTTAATTAAATGAATGAACAAACGTAAACAAAATATTTTGTTCATTTAATTAAACGAACGGACATGAAAAATATTTTGTTTGTTCATTTATGTTCTTGAACGTCCGTTTATGTTCGTTTATCACATACGTTTATGTTCGTTTCTTTATGTTTGTTCGTTTAAATTTTAAATGAATACATAAGTAGTTATATTTATATAAATTAACCATAAAGGGGTTTTCTAACTACTTGTATAAATATAACTAATTAGTAATTGGGCTTTCAAGTAATATAAAATGGTCTTTCCAATATAATGTATCACAATTGATCACCAATTTATATAAAAAAAACTACGTAACTGAATCATGTACATTTAAACAACTAATTAAGATGTGTTTTTGGATGAATTGTGATGTATTAGGCTTATCCGTTTGTGTTCATCAATGTTCATTTATATCTGTTCAATTATGTTTATTTGTGTTGGTTTATGTTTGTTCAATTGTGTTCGTTTGCGTTCGTGAACTGTTTGTTTAGGTTCTAAACGAACGAACATGAACGAACATGGACATATCCATTTTCTTAATGAACGAACATGAAGGGTAAACCAAGGGAACCCCTGATAAAAAAAATCCCCTTTTTGACCCTTTTAACATGTAAGGGTAAACAAAACCCAAAGCAGTAAAACCAACAAATGTACCACCGATCACGGAATAGAGATGCTACTTCCATCAAGACCCAGATATATTAAAAAATCACTTTTTTTTTACTTTTTTTACCATGTAAAGTGTGTAAAGATCCGGTAAAACAAACAAACAAACAAACGTACTAGTGTAATATAAGAGACAGAACAAATAAAAAAATCACCTTTTTGACTTTTTTAACATGTAAAGTGTAAAAAACCAAATAAATAAACGCCACAACCCAAAACAATACAATTTTTTTTTTTTTAAGTTTTCATCATAATTTCAGGTAAACCAAACCACAAATTACCTAAATTTTGCAACTTTTTTAAAGGGTTCTTTAAAAGATATTCTATCAACAATAAAAAGGGGGGAAGAATATTCAACCAATAAGAAACAAGCAATCAAGATTCAAGATTTCAAAAGGGGAAACATAAAAGCAATGAAATTGATAAACAAATACCACAAATCTTGATGGGAGCTTGAAGCTCCAACAGATTGGGCTGCTGCAAGAAAATCTCTCTGGAAACAACACAAAGCTGCTTGATTTCTGATTCAGTGAGCTCAAAATGCTTACTGGGTTTAGGTCCAACTTCAAGAAGCCTGTGAATGATGCTATCTACAACAGATTGGTCCATTGTGGTTCATATGTATTTGATTCTGATAATGGGTTTTTGAAGGGTAGATTGAAGAGAAGCAAAGAAAACTAATATTTGTGGAAAAATTGGGAAGTCAACGCTCAAGAATAACGGTGGGCGAATGATGGACCAGATAGCTGAATTAGAGGATGTCTTTGACGATTTTTTGATTTTTTTAACCATAGTTTATAGTGTAACATCAAACATAACTTATAGGATTTGGAGTTATTAATTTGTATGTAATAATTTGGTAGTTTGTTTCAAGTTATTATTATTGTAGGCATGGTTTTTATAACCCGACTCAACGGGCCGGTTGGACCGAGAATCGAATACCACGCAGTTTGAGAGGTTTTAACGGTTAGACTGGAGGGTATGGAGAGCCTCATCCCCAAGGGGATGAGCCGCCACGTCACCGCCACGTAAGCGGGGCCTAAAGGGGATGGACCTAGGGGTGGGGGATGAACCCCTTTATATATATATGTATGTATGTATGTATATGTGTGTGTGTGTGGGAGAGAGGGGCGTCGACACCGGCTTGTGGAGGACGGAGAAGCCGGGCCTGGCCCGGCGCCGGAGCAGAGGGGTGGGGAAGACGGGGCGGCGAGCAAGGGACGGGCATGGGGACGGCCCCCATACCCTCCAGTCTTAGACGAGTTTAAATTTTTTCTGTTTAAAAATATTTTCTTACAATAAAATAGTTAAATAGATTTATTTTGAATAACGATAACAAGCCTCTATAATTTATTTCTGAAATTCACCTATTGCCTGCTTTGATGGGGATAAACACATAATGTCATTAGGCTGATAGGCTATTAGCAACTAGAATAAGTGTGTTCTTCCGAATTATTGAGCTATTTCATCGATTCAAGTTCAACTCCAAATCACTCTGATTATTTTAAGATTCAATGTTGAATTCAGTTCCAATCGATGGTAATGGCGTTTTGAGTTTTGAGTTTTAAGTTATGTATTGTTTCTTACTAAATACATTGTCAGTATCAAATCATTTCGAGGAAATTTTACTGTTTTGTCCATGTGGTTTACCCCAAATTGCCAGTTACATCCAACATTTTTTTGCATGAGGCGCATGGTGGTTTGCATTTTGTTGTCACTTGCATCTAGCTCATTAACTCCATTCATTTTTTTTTTTGTGAAGTTGAGGGGCTCAAAACGAATTAGAGGTGAGCAAATAACTGAATAACGAATGAAGAACTGGTAGCTAACTTCATCCACACATGAATGAAGAACCGGTAGGAACATCAAAGGCTTAGTGTCGTTAGAAGTGAGGAAATAACCAAATCAAGCGCACCATAACCGAGTTAACCGAATCGAACAAGTAACTCATGCTTTGGTTGATCCATAACTGATTCACCGAAAGTTATGGTTCAGTTTCGGTTTTGGTGTCTGACATAACCGAATATGAACGGACCCATTATTATATCTAGTAACCAATTAACCAAAACCAATCGTTTTAAAACTCTTAACCGACATTTTCGGTTTCAGTAACCGAACCACCCCATGCACAAACCTAGGTAGCGTGGTACAAGCTCATTATAATTCACATTATAGTTTTTATTAATACAAAGATCATTGGTATCATTAATTTCTGAATGATGTTTAGAAAACATTAATAATTGAATTGGTTAGGCTTGAAGAAGATAAAAGGTTCTATGATTCGAATAAAGATCATAACACATAACCTTATATTAATATAAGTTTCAAATGTTGTTTGATATAAATGATTTAACGTGTAATATGTGTTTTTAGGACCATCTAAAAAGAAGAAAAGTTAATGATTGAATAAAAGATCATACACATAACCTTATATTAATGATTGATATAAATGAAAACTTATTGAGATAAATTATAGTGTCTTACTAATTTGAATCATTGACTTTCTTTATTCAATCTTGTTTTTGATGTGCAAAATATGTTTCTAGAAGTTGTAACATTATTACATGAATTGGAAAACAAATTTGAAAATGAGAGTTAGTGGAATTTTCAAAGGAGTCAAAAAAGATAATTTGATGCTTTTGGGGGACAAGCATGTACTTTGTTTTTTATAAATCTCTAACGTAGGCAAGAGCATTCTAATTATGTTTAATGTTTTATCCTATGTAAATAGTAATCCATGTAGAAACTTTGAATGCTACTATCTCTTTCAGATTGATTATTATTTAAAGTATAACTATGAGATGAATTTGTTAAGATATACATATTAACATGCAATCGATACAAAGATAGTACCAACAAATAGACTACTACCGACGAAAAATCACTATTGGCCAATGATCATCAAAGGATTACCGATAAATAAAATAAAATAAAATAAACTGAAATCCAAAACTATAACATTTTAGCCCTTTAACCATCTAGTATTTATGCAATTACCCCTTTATTTTGTTTGATGCAATAAGATGCATTTCTAAAGCAGATTACATGGTTAGTAGCCATAGTTTGATATCTATTTATTGAAAATTACACAATTAGTACTAACTTTTACAAAATGATTTCACCATTAATAAATCATAGGTACTAACTATGTAAATAATTTTATAACCACAGGTACTAAAAGTAAAACAATTTGTAAATATTGATACTAACAATGTAATTTTCAAAAAGTAGGTAAACCATGAGTACTAATCATGTAATGTAATTAATTCTCTAGAGTATTAAACAATATTTTTTTTATTTATTATTTTTTTACATTTCTTCTATTTTACTTTAGAAAAAAAAAATATATATATAGGCCGATGGTAGACCCTTGTTATCCATTATCATATTTAACAAAGTGCATTAAAATCTAAAGAATGATGTTCTAATGAGTTTTGATATAATAAGCACATAGGTTTTTTATTTGTTGTTGCAATCAAATTCATGTACGAGTATATAACGTGTCTAACCCATTACTTAACAACGAACAAATTAATAAATAAATAATTGAAAGATAAACGTTCATGATAACCAAAATGCATAGACACATACTGTTGATGCAACAAATAATAGACCAAAGATAGTAGCGATATCTCCGGGGTAAAAGGGTTCAAGGTTTCGATTAGCCTAACGCAGGTCGTGGGGTCCCCCCACGTTTGTAGCACGTGGAGGCGGATCACTTTGTTATTATTCACTTTGAATTCTAGATTGAAGGGTTCAACCCAGAATGTCTATGTTAAGTGAGATAATATTGTAGTGAGCCGAGAATAGAACAAGCATGGAGCAAGTTCTAGAGAGGAGAAGTAAGATCAGAGATCAAGGGTGATCTGAGTTGATCTGGAATGGCTGGAATGGATGGCAAGAGGCTGTTATTTATAGGGAAAGAATTTTCTATAAGAGGAAGCCTTTGACCAGTGATCCGTGGCTACAGTGAGGGACTTGCCCATTTGGGGGTTGAAGGGTTTAGACCTGCGGACAAAAGGGTGTTCTCTGTGCACATGTTCTGTCTGTGCAGAAATGGTTCAGACGTTAAGTGTTGATGTGACCGGACACTGTGCTTGTCCTTTTTACTGTTCTCCTGAGTTTGCGCATATTGAACCTCTCAACCTTTTAACCTTTTAAGCTATTATGTATATTAGTCATTTTATTGAGATTTGGGCTACCCCCGTCATCAGCCCCCCAAGTCAGAGGTGTTTGGGATGTAAGCTCAAATGCTTCTGACTTTTACACATTATTTTTTATTGCTTAAAGGCTTCAAGGCGTTTGAGTTTTGAGATTTGAATTTCAGAATGATAGTAAATGTGATAGGCTTTAAGGCTTGAAGGTTTAAAGGCTTCAACTTGTCTCACTCAAGAGGAAGTTGAGGCTTTTTGTAAAGAATGGGGGATCGATCTAAAGTTTAGTCCGGTGGCTCTGGGTTTTGGCAAATCGATCGATTAGTGTCCCGTTGGTTCGATTGCTCTTTATTGCTGAGTTTTCCAACTTGCGTCATCCGTTTTCGGTCTTTGTTCTGAATGTTTTAGAGTATTATCGTGTGTCGTTTGGTCAGTTACACCCTTAAGGTCTTGCTAGGGTTTTACACTTTGATGTTTTGTGTCCAGCGATAGGGTATGACCCATCGTTGTTGTTGTTCCGCTATTTCTTCCAGTTAGCCAAGAATGTCGATTGTTTTACCTTTGAAACATCTCAGGTTGATGTGTGTTTAATTTCGTCTATGGTTACTACCCTTGGTTCTTGGAAGGACCGAATTTTCTGGATTTCTGAGTCCATTGTTTTCTTCAAGCTTCCTTGGAGGCACCCTGATGCTATGCTAAACAAGCTTAAGCCATTTGAGTCTGAACTATATTGTTTAAAAGCCATTAGGAAGTGTCCTTCAAGGCTTCGTCCCTTTCCTGAACACTTTTTAGTGTTGATGGGTGTGAGCACCTTGTGGGACATGCCGGGTCGTGACCCTGTGCTCATGAGGTATGAACAGGGTATGATGTTTTGCCTTATGGTTTATCAAGAGTGATGATACCTCTGATGTTGTGTTTGGGGATGCTGAGGCCACCCCCGGTGAAGATGCTGTTGCCAGAGGTGCTGAACACAGGTTCGAGGGTTCAGGTTATGTGAACCTTCCAAATGTCAAAGGTTTCACCAAAGTTGTTGCTTCCAAAGTCTCTACTCGTCGTTCGAGCTGCTGTTTGATAAAGACTGCTGACCAACCATCGGCTTCTGAGCCGGTGGAACTAAGTAATGACATAGAGGCTTCAGATGATTTAGAAGTTGGGGTTGGGGAAAATAAAAAAGGGCAAGGGACGGCCTTTGGTGGTTTGGCGGGTAAAAAGGTTGTGAGCTTGAAGGGTTCCGGGAAGGGTGGTGAAGGTTCCACCAATGTTAATCCAGGGGAGGTTTATGTGCCGGATTGGAAGGTCACAGTTGGTGACAGCTTCAAGCCTTCATCCGTTTGTGAGGATGTTCTTACCCACTTTGATTCTCCTATTGTTCGAGGTTCTTGCTCATCTATGGATGATGACCTGATGATTTTGAAAAATGGTAATGGGTGCTTATAACCGTGTTTCCTTGCTTCCAGAGGGTTTATCCCGATTTCGCAAGAGGATGTGAGAATATGATGTCTTCTCGAAGAAGAGGGATGATATGAATGCTTCACTAGCTACTCTAAAGAAGGAGGCAGAGGGTTATGCTGGGAGGGAGAAAAGCTGATGTTGAGGATTGATGAGCTTTCTTCCTAGCACAAGACTGATATGGTTGAGTTGGAAAAACGCTTGGAGGCTGACAAGGTTTAAGTCAGGGTCGATAAGGCTGCCTTGGAGGTTTAGAAAAAGAGCCTTCTTAGAGGAGAAAGAAGGGTTAAAGGCTTCATTTTCCCAGGAAACTAGTGATAATAAATGGCTCATTGAGGATGGATTCCAGCAAGTGGTTACTTATCTTCTCCATTCGTCAGAGTTCAAAAAAGTCTTGGGTGATGTGTACATCGAGCTTCTTGTTCATGGGAGACACCACGATTTGTTTGCTGGTTACAAATATTTGTGAACCTAGGAAGCCTTAGAAAAATCTTCTCTCTTTCAACACAAAGCCTTCAAAGTATTATGGGAACAGTTTTTAAGATAGAGCATTTGATTTACTCTTATGTGGGTGAAGTCTCCGAGTTTTTTGGTAAACCTTTGCCTGTCTTGCAGGAGCTAAAACCCAAGGGCCTTAATGAGGCTGTTTGTAACGAAGTGTTGAAGTCCCTCTCGAAGAAACGTCCTTGCTTCGGAGATAGCGAGGAAACGTGTTCTGAAGGTGGTGAGGGCTCAAAGGGTTCAAGCCTTGAAGCCTCCGAGGCAACGGGTGCAGCAGGGAGGGAAAAGAGGAAGGCTAAAAAGACCCCAGATGATGGAGGTTCGAAGAAGGATGATGCAGCAAAGTCTACCATCCCTGACGTTGCTAAGTGAAGAAGAGGTCTTAATTCATAGCTTTCTTAGCATGTCGAACAATGTTATGGGTTGTTTGTTTGAACATCTTTTTATTTTAAAGGAACCGTCTAGATCCCTTGGTGGTTAAAGCCTTGGAGGCTTGTGGACAATGTTTTATGTTTGATGGCCAGTATGGCCCTTGCTATCTTTAACTTATCTTGCTATGTTGTTCTATTTATTCCCTTGCGTTTTCATTGATTTTGCATGTTGTCTTTGTTTTGGGTGGTGCATCTTATGTTATTTATACCTTAAAGGGTTCAGTGCTGCAGTCACTTAGCCTTAGGATATTTTTAACAAGAAGATACAACCTCTATCCTATGTATGACATTCACTTAGAGTCTTTTTGGTTCGTAAGCCAATGTTGGGGCTTAAGGAACATTTGGTGTAGGCTGTTCAAACCCGTCTATGAGACATGATTTTTAAGATTTCTCTGAGTCTCATGGAGTTGTATTGATTTAGGAACTCACCCCTTATATAGGTCCATTCAACCCTTGAACCTATTGAGCGATGTGGCCTGGGAGCTCATCCCCTTACATGGCCCTTGCCATGGAGTTTCTTGCTAGGTTCTCAACCTGATTATAGGATAGAAATACAAATTTTGATTCATCGTTCATTCATTTCAAAGTACTTTGAATAGAACAACTTTTGGGAACTATTTGTAATAGTTTTGGTTAAACATGGAACCTTTTAAGGTTTTTGTCATTCCAATGGCGGGGAAACTTTTTGCCTTGCGGACCTGCCAGCTTGTATGATCCCCCTTTGTGGGCTTTAAGGATAGTGTATGGCCCTTCCTACTTAGGGCCGCGCTTTCCTTGGCTTTCTTTCTTGCAGGCCTCATTATTTCGAAGCACAAGGTCCCCAGGCTTGAAGCGTTCATGCTTCACCCGTGTATTGTAATGCAATTCCATGTTTTGCTTGTACCTTGCTTTTTGTATGGCTGCTTGATCACGAGCCTATTCGAGTTGTTCCAAATTCAACATTGTCTCTTTCTTATTTGGCTCGAGGTCGATGTTAAATGTTCTTTGTGTTGTTACTCCGATTTCAGCTAGGATTACAGCCTCTGATCCAAACACTAGGCTGTAGGGTGTTTTCTTGTGGATTGTTTTCTTGGTTGTTCGAATTTCCAATAGCACATTGAGAAGCTATTCGAGCCAGTTATTGTCGTATCTTCCCAATCGAGATTTAATCCTTTCAACAATATTGTTGTTTGTCCTATTAACTTGGCCATTGGATTGTGGGTGAGCTACCGAGCTGAATACTTGGGTTATTCTGAACTCCTTACACCAGGAGCTAGAAGGCTTCTCGGCAAACTACTTCCCGTTATCCGTGACTAGTACCCCTGGAGCCCAAAACGACAGATTATGTTTTCGTAAACGAAATCAATGACCTGTTTCCCTGAGATTTTTGCCAATAGTTTTACTTTTGGCCACTTGGTGAAGTAGTTCACGGCTACCAATGAGAGCTTGACTCCTCATTTGGCTAGTGGGGATGGACCAACGATGTTGATTCTTTACTTGTGAAATAGCCAAGCCGAGGAGATGGGAACGGGGTCATGCTTGAGGCTTTTGGGTACCGGAGCATGTAACTGACAAGCTTCATACTTTCACAATTGTTCGGAGGTATCTCGATGCATGGAAGGCCAAAAGTGTTCGAGGTTCATCAACTTTGACACTACCGATTTTGGGCCACGATGAGCTCCACATATCCCTTCGTGAACCTCTTTGATCAGATATTGGCTTTGTTTTGGGCCATCGCATCGAAGTAGTGGTGCAAGGTATCCTTTTTGTAAAGGATATCTCCTTGTAACACATATTTCCTTGACTTGATACGAACCCTTTTAGCCTTAGTCTGGTCATTAGGTAATTCACCATTTTGAGGAACCTTTCAATGGGAGTCATCCAATTTGGCCCTTTTTTTAGTGATCACATCTTGAACCTCAAGTCTTTGGATGGATGAGGTTTTTAACACCTCAATTAGTACCTTCTTAGTGAGGTGGGCAAACGTAGGAGATACAAGTTTGCTTAGTGCATTAGTTCTATTGTTTTGAGATCTTGGAACTTTTTTGATGGAAAATGTTTGAAATGTGTTCATCAATTCCTTTGATTTCTCTCGGTACTAATACATGTTGGGTTCTTTTGCTATGTAGCTGTTATTGTCTTAGCTTGAGAGAGTCTGTAAGGACTTGAAGCTTTTGAACCCCCATTTCTTTGGCTATGTAGTTGTCACTTATTTGGTTTGAAACAAGCAACGAGTCTGTGAAGACTTGAAACCTTTTGACATCCATATTTTGCAAGCTTGAGCCCAGCAATCAATGCTTCATACTCAGCTTTGTTGTTTGTAGTCTGAAATTCAAGACGAAGGGCATACGTGAATTACAATTCGTTAGGATCAATTAGAACTAGCCCTGCTCCTGACCCTTCAATGCTGGAAGCTTCGTCGGTAAAGAGCTTCCAGGTATCAGGGTTGGAGGGTTCAGCTGCAGTTGTATTAACTTCTGTTATGGCTTCTTTAGGGACTTACAAGATGAAGTCAGCCAAGATTTGAGCTTTGACAACTTTTCTCAGGACATAGGTGATTTTGTGTTCACCTAGTTTCACAACTCATTTGGCTAATCGTCCGAAATTTTCTTGTTTTTCAAGCACATTCTTAATTGGTTAGTCAATGATCACTTGTATCGGGTGTGACTGAAAGTACCTTCGAAGCCTTCTAGCCGTTTGGGCTAGGGCTAGAGCAAGTTTTTTTTTTTTTTTTTTTTTTTTTTTTTTAAAAAAGAAGAATATTTGATTTCTGCTAATTTTGAAGTTTTGAAAAAGTAAACGGGTATCTGAACTTTGTTTCGTTCAATGATTAGAGCCGTACTTATGGTATTTTCAGCAATCGAAAGGTAGATAGAGGCCGTTTCTCATGTTTCTGGAGCCGAAATGGCTGGGAGTGAAGCTAAGTGTTGCTTTATTTGGTTGAAGGCTTCCTTTTGAGGTAAAACGCTTCAAAGCTGTAAGCTTTCCATTGAAAGTCTTTCTTGTTAGCGCATCCTTTGAGGGTTGGCTTTTATGCTTTGTTTCCCCATGATGTGCCCTAGAAACGAGCACTTGACTGGATTAAGCTTTCATGTTTATCTTTCTCGAGGTTTGGAAGGTTTCTTGTATGTCATTGAGCATTTGGTATTCCGTTTTGCTCTTGATCATCAAATCTTCAACATAAGCTTCTATGTTCTTGCCAGTTTGTTCGGTAAACGCTTTGTCAACCAGGCGTTGATAAGTGGCACCTGCGTTTCTTAAAACAAAAGGCATTTTTTGGTAGAAAAATATACCTTTATCAGTGTGTAATACGGTTTTTTATTCGTCTTCTTCTTTCATTAGGATCTGATGGTAACCCTTTTAGGTGTCAAGAAAACATGAGAAGCCCATGAGTGAGTTAACCTTGAGGTCTATCCAGGGCAGCGGGTAGCAATCCTTTGGGCGTGCTTTGTTCAAGTCTTTAAAATCGATATACATCCTCCAAGACTTGTCGGGTTTTTAAACCATTATCGGATTGGCCACCCATGATTGATACTTGACCTCTCGAAGGGTTCCGGCTAGAACAAGCTTTTCCATCTTTTGGCATTCTGCAAGGCTTCTTTTAGGGGCTTGACTCTGTTTCTTTTGTATAATGGACTTAACATCAGGTGGGATCCATAACTCATGTTTCAACAATGCTACGAGGGATGCCGGTCATATCTTCGGGGCGTCAAGCAAATACATAGTGCAAGAGCAGCTTTTCAAGGTATGAGAGGGTTTCATTGTAAAGGTTAGTGTTTACCCCTATCCCCTGTTGACGATATTTTGGGTTTATGTTCAACCCTTGTTCATCGTCTTCGTCCTTTCTTGAGCTTTCCCCTTCAACCACAAAAGCTTCTTGGGTAGGTTGAAGGGTTGCGATCCCTTTTTCAGTGGGAAACTTCACAGTGCCTTGACCAACTAAAACTGCAATTCCGAACACACCTTGCTCTGGCCTTCCTATGATGATATCATAGTTGGAAGGGATATTGATCACCGCAAAAGTGAGTTGTTCGGTTCGTCACTTTGTTCTCTCGTTGAACAAACATAATGGGTTATTTGGCCTAAAGGCTTGATAGGTATGTCTGCGATACCTTCAGACTGTTGAAGCTTTGAACACTCATCGTCGCTGAGAGGATTAAAGCGTTTCAAGCTTTTCATCAGCTGAGAGGGTTAAAGCATTTCTCAAGCATGATTTTGGAGGATTCAGACTGTTGAAGCTTTGAACGCTCATCATCGCTGAGAGGGTTAAAGCGTTTCAAGCTTTTCATCAGCTGAAAGGGTTAAAGCATTTCTTAAGCATGATTTTGGAGGATTAAGACTGTTGAAGCTTTGAACGCTCATCGTTGCTGAGAGGGTTAAAGCGTTTCAAGCTTTTCATCAGCTGAGAGGGTTAAAGCTTTGTTTTCAAGGTCGACCATGTTCACTTCCTACTTTTATTCTTCAACCATTTTGTCCTTGACCCCTTTAACCAAGTGAGCCAGTTCGGACTTGACGGCTTTTTCGATCCTCTTTTTGTGTTGGAAGCAATTATTGGTACGGTGACCTTTCTATTCGTGAAACTCACAATACTGGCTTGATTTTTCCAATCTTTTGTTTTTTGGCGAAGGTTGAGGAGGGCGGAAGCTGTGTTTTACCTCTTCGGTTGCCAAGATCTCTTATGTAGCCTTGGTTAAGGCTGTAAAGTTTATGGTTTTTTCTTGGCTTGGAGGGTTCCGGCCTTCAGGCCTTCTGGAATCCGAACCTTTGAACTGTTTGTCATAAGAGCCATACTGGAAGCTCCAGTTAAGAGTCTTTTATTTTGTTCTTTGATGTCTACAGCTTATTCTCCTCGAACGTGGGCTTCAGCCCTTTCGAGTGTTTCTTCAAGGGTTTTGGGCAGGCATTTATTGGAGTCTTCTGTGAGATATTTGGAATTTATAGCATTCATGAACCCTGCAACCCTAATCTTTTCATCGGTGTAAGTTAAACCTTCCTTCTTGTAACTTTCGATGAAGTCTCTGAGACTTTCATCATCACGTTGTTTGATCTGGAAGATTATCGTGGCGTCCTTAACATACCCATGTTTTTATAGGAACTTTTGCTAAGATCGTCAAAGGTCTGAACGCTTCGTCCAGGAAGGTCATTGAACCATATGCGCGAAGACCCTTCAAGGGTTTACCTGAACATGAGACAACATTCGGAGTTGGGTCATTTTTCAACTCTTGCAGTCCCGACGAAGATTTGGAGGTAGTCTTCAGTACCGTGATAGCATCTTTATCTGGGTTTGAAACTAGTACTCAACAATTTGTTGGGAGAAGCAAGACAAGTTGTTGGGCTTGTAAGGTTTTGAGAGGTATTTTACTACCCTTGAAACTGGGTTACCGCTTGAGGTACCCTGGTGAGTGTTTGGCACTTGGTTGATGAAATTAAGGTTAAAGCCTTGAAGGCTTTCTGTGTCATCATCCAGCTTTCACGCGCTGCAAAGGAAATTGTGCCATCATTTGTGTCATCGGCTAGGGCATAAGGTTAAATCCTTAAAGGCTTTCTGTGTCATCATCCGTGTCATAAGGTTAAAGCCTTAAAGGCTTATTGTATAAGGCATTCCCATGGATGTGCTCATGACCGCACCTTCGAGCCAAAGGCAGGGTGGCCATAGCTTGTTTTCACGAAGTAGCGATGGGAGGGGGAACACTTGAAGCTGGTGACTGCCATAATTGATCAAGAGTGGTTTTATGCCCCATAGGTGCACCGGTTGTAACGGGTTGGGAGGTAAATAAGGGAAAAACGGTTGGACTTGGCCTCCCCAAAAGCTAAAGGGCTTGAGTGGTTGGTCTGTCACACTAGGACCAGCTTCAAAGTAAGATGTGGCTGAACGTGAGCTGCTAAAAGGGAGAGATGGACGGCCAGGTGATAATGAGGGTTTAGACTCCTCATAATTTAGTCTTATTCTCACCCTTTTTTCCCTTTCTAAGCTCACATGATAGTTGAGAAGAAATCTCAATTGTAAGAAATTTCTAGCTAGTCACTCGGGTGTTAGATCTATGCGTTCCGGTGTATGCATTACATCGATTTGAGTATGTGTAACCCCTGACCGAGATGGGGTTGGTGTTTGAAAAGAAGTGAACTCCGGGAACATATCCCGGTGGAGTACTTCTGGGAGTAGAAAGAGGTGTAGATAGGACCGGTGAGATCCGACTAGAATTTGGTGTTAAATTGGTGTGATTAGGCACCCGATTTACCGGGAGATTCGCTTTCAGACATGATGTAAATAGAAAAATGGAGCTACACAACTGGTCTTTAAGATAAAGTAAGCGGCGTAGCCCCACGGTGGGCGCCAACTTGTTGATGCAACAAATAATAGACCAAAGATAGTAGCGATATCTCCGGGGTAAAAGGGTTCAAGGTTTTGATTAGCCTAACGCAGGTCGTGGGGTCCCCCCACGTTTGTAGCACGTGGAGGCGGATCACTTTGTTATTATTCACTTTGAATTCTAGATTGAAGGGTTCAACCCAGAATGTCTATGTTAAGTGAGATAATATTGTAGTGAGCCGAGAATAGAACAAGCATGGAGCAAGTTCTAGAGAGGAGAAGTAAGATCAGAGATCAAGGGTGATCTGAGTTGATCTGGAATGGCTGGAATGGATGGCAAGAGGCTGTTATTTATAGGGAAAGAATTTTCTATAAGAGGAAGCCTTTGACCAGTGATCCGTGGCTACAGTGAGGGACTTGCCCATTTGGGGGTTGAAGGGTTTAGACCTGCGGACAAAAGGGTGTTCTCTGTGCACATGTTCTGTCTGTGCAGAAATGGTTCAGACGTTAAGTGTTGATGTGACCGGACACTGTGCTTGTCCTTTTTACTGTTCTCCTGAGTTTGCGCATATTGAACCTCTCAACCTTTTAACCTTTTAAGCTATTATGTATATTAGTCATTTTATTGAGATTTGGGCTACCCCCGTCATCACATACCGAGTTAAATCAATCGTGTTCTGGTCATTGAATGTGACACCTTAGATAAATTCCATATCGGCTGTGGACATAAGAGATGTTTGGTCCATTATGAATACCGGATCTCAAATATCATAAACGTGTTTTGAGCGCATTGATTCTGGATGAGACATGGTTAAGCGTGCTTAGGTGGGACTAGTATCGGGATGTGTACGTGACATGCTAGCTAGGAAGTCTCAACTTAGACAACCAAAAACAAATCCACGAGTTCATTGTGGGTAAAACGAACAATATTGGTGGAGCTGAGTCTCCATAGGAATCGACCACCACTAGGGCTATAAGCGAACTGAACGAATCCATGCTCAAGTTTGTTCATTTAATATTAAACTCCTTCACGAACGGTTCACGAACACATATTGTAACACCTCGAAAATTCACGTCCTATAATGTGTTGACACGTGTCATAAAGTTTGAACGTGTGAAAGAATGTTATAAAAGGACTAAAGTTGACAAACATAGAAAGTATGAGATTATACGGATTCTAAGTGTCAACAGTGAATAAATATACTTCATAATAACCCTACATGATGTTCATAACATCAAACGAATAAATCATGGATCATACGAAGCTAAAAGTGAGAGATTACAAACTACAGGGGTTAAATGTGTCAACATGTTAAAGATATACCTCTGAGTGACCTTTTGACAAACCCGAAGCTTTTTAAATATAAATTATGCTCACTAGAATGCACGATTAAAATTTCATAAGGTTTCGTTATCGTATGAGAAAGTTATGATCAAATTCGTGTGCGAGGGGTTAAAGTGTTAACGGTGAAAGTTATGACTTTTCGGGTTAACCGGAAGTGTCCAGGGACTTGGCAAAGTGAGTATAAGTCATAAAGCCCTTGTATATAAATAATAAGGGGACAAAATGCAAGAATTAAGCTTAGTTGACCTTTCGGAGTACCAAGAGCCAGGGATGCAAACTGAAAAATGAAAGAATTGCCCTTATATCAAGCTTACGGACCGTAACCTTGGTGACCTTACGGTCCGTAAGGTAGTGCCCAGCTATCAGAAACCTTCTGCAGCCGGTTTTTTGCGATTCTGACCGATCTCTTAGGTATTTCTCACTATTAGAAGACCCCTAAAATGTTCCTAGACCCTAGGACACATGTTGGAAGCTTGTGGTTGATCCTAGACCTTGTTGTCAACATGTTATGGTCAATGCAACTAGTATAAAAGGCCTTCAAATGTTACAACTTTCCTCACAACTTCTCCTGCACTCTTGGATTGATTCTGGAGCTCAAGCTTGCTTCCTAGTGATCATATCTCGTGCATAGGACTTCAGTAAGTATTCTTGTCCTTCTCTAATTGAGTTTAGCTAGGATAATTAGCTAAAAGTCAAACCGTCGTAATTACGGTTTGACTTCGAGATTAGTCAATAATGGCTCAGTCATATCTCGAATTAAAAGTAGTTATAGGATGGTATTTATGTGGGTAATAAAACCCCAAAAGGGTTTTCCCTGATCACCATTCTAAGCAGGTCAAACGTCGGGTCAAACCTTTACTTAAAAAGTCAACATAATGCTTAAAATGTCATTTATGCATAATTAGCTATCTAGAACATATATAACCTGTTTGAACATTGTTATAACTTAGAAATAAGTGTAAGAACATGTCCCAACATGTTCAACCCGACTATTTCCTGTTTAGACACAGTTCGGAACCGAAAGTCACATAGTTTGACTTTCCCGTTGACTTTCAGTTCTGACCCGTTAGGGCATATTTTAGAAATGCCTCAGAGCTTTAATTGGATTAAGATACATGTTAGAACAACCCTCTGTGATTATACACCTTGCTTCACTAGTTATCCAATTAATATGCAGATTTCCGTTAATTGCTCATATGTTGACCGTTATGCCCTTATTACCTTAAAACGTGATTTATGAAAATGTAAAAGTGTAGAAACCTTAGTTACTGATATATAAACTTGTATGCAAAGTTTGACATCAGTTTGACTTATAGATTAAGAGTTATGCTCAATATCGCAAATCTAATGCTTTATGTTAATAAAATGGCGTAATTAGCGTATAGCCTAGTTAAGCCTACTTTTTGGTATCAAACTTAATAACCACTGATATAATATATTATTTTGGGATTTTTAAAGATTTTTAATTAATTTTAGGCTGAGCATAACTAGTAGTCGTAGGCTTAATCCGGTAATTGTCGGTTTTGCCCTTACGGGCCATAAAATGAGTTTTACTTATCAAAACGACTCCAAACCTTTTGCTACTGATCACATATGTTAAATAAATTATTTTAAGCCTTCTGGAAATATAAAAATATCAGATTTAAGTATAGAACCCGGAAATGGCCTTTAATCGCCATAATTAGCGTTTTTAACGCATAGTATGTCTTAAAATCATATTGGACATACCCAGGTTGATACCTACCGATATATGAGGCAAATTATGATATTTTAATAGTAAGCAAAGGTTGATAAACTCAGACTTCGTTTTTGAGCTTTCCGGATTATGTGAAATTACCAAAATACCCCTACGGGGCATAGTTTGGTTAAAGATGATAAATTTCACATATAAGCTTTAGCCTACTGATATAACTTATCAAATTGAGTAGGTTTTCTGTTTACATCAGACCTGTAACTCAGTTAAACAATTAAACTCTTTTACAAACTTTAAAATGACCAAACTACCCCTACGGGGCATAGTTTGTGTTTAAATTAGTTCGGGGCATAACGAAAGACATCCTACTGATGTCACAACACATTTGAAGCATATTAACTTAGGAAACCTGTATATGGCTCTTGCGGATACCCGTTACGCTTATTTCGCGTTCGGTGCGGTTTATGTAACAAGTTTACATAAACTAGCCGAAACGGGTCAAACCTTATCGGTTTAATCTCAAAATCCAGAATGTGGGTGAAGGACCCATATTAAACAAGTCTCTGAACTTGTCGGGTCTAAATCACATTCTATCCGGTCTTCGCTTAATCGTGCGTACGAACCGTATCTTTGAAACTAGCCGGTCTAAGCTTAAGCTTAATTAAAGACCCGTTAGGATTCTAATAGGTTATTAAAAACCTTCGTTCCAGATTAGGAGCCCAGTAAAAGCTATCTGTACTTGCTGATTTGATATACGGCTGGGATTGAATTTATATTTAGCTCAGGTAAATACTTTTAACTTATTTTCCCTATACGGGCTTGGGTTACGGTACATAGCGTACCGCTTGATCGGGCATCAAATCTCCACGCTTAGTGGTAATTGAATAATTTGATCGGCTCGTTTTAAACAGATTTGTATACTTTAAAGCCTTTGGGGGGTTAATGACCATGTCCCGGATATCCTCGGCATTATCTTACGAGATGGCCACGACCTGAGCACGGGGTGTAGGCGTACACCTGTCAGTGTATAACTCTAGAATTGTGGTGTGTCTATTGATCTTTAACCCGGATACGTTCCGGGCTACTGAACGCATAAGTAACATGTAAATCGTTCTCAAGATTATGATATTAAATAATTCTCCCAAGTTAAAAAGATTAATTTTGCCTCTGTGCATTTTAATCAATGTGTCAAGATATTTTGTGCCACGTGCATTCAAAACAATTTACAAACTCTTTTCCAAAATGAGTCAGTTGAATGTATTTACCAGTGTAAACTGACGTATTTTCCAAAGAGGCTAAATGCAGGTACTATACGAAATTGGCTGGATATGTCTCCTTAGCATCAATAGAAGTCTCGCAAGCTTAAGATGCCTAAAAGTCTGTTGAACTATTGTTTCTATTTTATGTTCGATCCTTCTGTGGATAAACTTCCGAATATTGTGACAATTGATATTACAATAATAAATTCGGTTGTATTATATTTTCAATTGCTTCCGCTGTGCTTAATAATATTGTGTTGTTTGACTATTATGTTGCCAACCATGACGTCACGATACTCCCCACCGGGCCCACCGGTGACACGTGGAAATCGGGGTGTGACAGGTTGGTATCAGAGCCAACACTGAGTGAATTAAACACTAACCTTAGTGTTTAATCTCAGTTACACAATTGCACATATCTAAACCTTCTGAGTCTAGACTTAACTTAGGAATATTCTCAATCCTAATCAAAAAATTTTATTTCCAAATTTTTGGATACGTCGCCAAGCGAAGAAGCCGTAATAATAATTCTCCACATCTGGAGCCTTGAAATGCTGAGCTTCGTACCGCGACCAGGATGAAACGTGCAACCTCGGAGAAAGCATTCAGGAATTGAATGAAGAAGAAACTCCTTTTGCTGAAGATCGTTTCCTTAATAGTCCTTCTAAGGACGTGTTTATATTTCAGTCCCTACGAGGACAACATTATTCCTTTCAAGTCCCGCTTAGGGCAACTTTATACTTTTATTTTTATATAATAGAATGATTAAGTTTAAACTCTCATTCTAAATAAGGAATATTAAATAAATGTAAAATAACATTTCTTTTATAAGATCTACCATTATTATAAAATGGCAAAGTCTAAAAAGGACAAGACCTAGCCACGTGTCATTTTAAGACCGGGCCAAGATGGTAGTTCCATAATTAGATTTAGATCCATATTAACATCTCAATTTAAAATTGTTCTACGTTAATTATAAATTAAGAATCTTAAGTATGAAACCTAGCCTCGGGTCAATTATAAGACCGGGCCAAGATGGTAAGACCTGTTAAAAAGATTCAATTCCCTGTTAACATCTTAAAACATGTTAACACTCCTGGCAGATGTGATTCAATTAAAAAAATCACACACGTCATTTTTATATAGGATCCTTCAAAAGATTCCTAACCCAGTTTAATGATCCCTGAATCCTGGGTTTATGTCATCAATTAAGATGATCATATTTTAACCATACGTGGTAATATAGTGCCTACGGGCCTTGCTCATTTCTACATGAGCCAAAATACAGTGGTAGCTATGACTCCCTGTCAGATAAAGGTAATGAACTAGGTTCAAACCTCAAATGCTTTGATTCTCTGAAATCCTAGCATATAATTTATAATTGTCTACGTGACTAGGCCTATTGTGCCAATATACTTTCATGCTTTGATTCTCTGAAATCATAGCTTATAAATTATATATGTCCTTGTGACTAAGCCAGTTGTGCTAATATAATTAAAGACCTTGATTCTCTGAAATCATGGCTTATAATTTAAAAATTTGTCCTTGTGACTAGGCCTTTTGTGCTATAAAATAAAACTGTTATTATTGCTTTGATTCTCTGAAATCATAAGCTTATAATTTATAAATGTCCATGTGACCAGGCAATTGGGTGCCACTAATAAAACTGTTAATGTTTTATAATTAGGATAAATTATAATAGAAATCCTAAATAAATATGATTAATAAATTAACCAGATATGGTCTTTGTTTACCATGGTTAATGAATTTCCCTAAGGGGGTAATCCAGTAATAAACATCTCTTATAAGAGAAGTGCCTACGGGCTATAGTTAATGTCCTCTGAGACTAAAGACAGTGGTAGCCTACAGCTCCCTGTCAAGAAAAGGTAATGAACTTTGATTCAAACCTTAATGCCACGATTCTCTGAAATCATGGCTTATAAATTTAACTTGTCTACGCGACTAGGCCATTGGTGCTATTATTAACTTATGAATTAGGATTTATGATAAAAATCCTGAATAAAATAAATATCCTTCCTTCTCTGTCAGTATGCAATTGAAGGGAATCTTAAAGGTGAAACCTAGCCTACGCGGCCAAGATGGTGAAACCTACTCAAGGGATTCACATCCTTGTTAACACCTAGGAATGTGTTAGCACTCGTGACAAATGTGATTCGAGAAAATCACAACAGTTATTCTTATATTGGATTCTTCCGATTCTCAAATCTAGCCTAGTGATCTAGGAATCATGGCTTATATCATCCTATAAGACGATCATATTATAAACATCCGTTAGTGATGAAGCACCTACGGACTAAACTTGTTGTCCGATAAGACAACGACAGTGATGGTCTTTGACCTCCTGTCTAAAATATTGGACTATGTCAAAACATAATAGTCTATATGATCAATGCAATCATGACTAATATCATCTAGTACGATGATCATATTATTTAACATCCTTTAGGGATGTCTTGCCTACGGGCTATAATATATTGTCCATTTGAGACATTGACATTGTTATCTTAATGATTCCTTGTCTAAGGTGGTGAGCTAAGCTCAAGCCAAATAGTCAATATGATTAATGTAATCATGACTTATAGCATCTAATAGGATGAACCAATTATAAACATCCATGAGTGATGTTTTCGCCTATGGGCCAAATTATACTGTCCATGTGTGACAAAGACATTGTGATCTTTACGATTCCCTGTCCGAGGTGGTGAGCTATGCTGAAGCCTAATAGTTCATATGATCAATACGATCATGACAAAAAAAAAATCATCAATACGATGATTAAAAATTTTAAACATCCGTAATGATGTTTTGCCTAATGGCTATATTATATCGTCCAACTGAGACAAGGCAATTGAAATCGTTTGTGATTCTTTGCCAAGGGGGTGAGCTATACTCAATTCCCATAGTCTATACTATCAGTGCGATCTTGACGAGTATCATCAGTATGATGATCATAATATTAACATCCCTCGTGATGAAATGCCTACGGGCTATACTTTATTCTAGTGTCGGTAAGACAAAGGTAGTAGTGATCTTTACGATCCCCTGTTCAAAATGGTGTGATTATACCCAAACCTAATAGTCAATATGATCGATGTGATCATGACTAATATCATTAGATACGATGGTTATATATATAAACATCCATTAGTGATGTTGATTGGCTTATTTTTCTGCCAAAAGAATCGTCTTTCAAGACGATGACAGTTGTAGTCTATGACTCCCTGTCCAAAGGTGAAGAACCACGTTCAAACCTTGAAGCCCTAATCTAATAAGATTGCTGCTTATAAATTAAGGTCCTTGGTGATAAACCATCAAGTTATGTTTTAAAGTCATTCATGACAAGCCTATGTGCTATAATTGGTCATTCGTGACAAGTTAACATATTAAATATTAACATTCCTGGTGACATGCCTTTGTACCAGATTTGATGAATGTCCTTATAACAAGGCCGTTTGTGCCATATCTAAATGTCCTTTGTGACAAGGCCTTCGTGCCGTATAATCATTTATGTCCTTCATGACTATGCTTTATGCCATATTTTTCTACGTCCCCCGCGACAGGCTTCTATGCCATATATGTATATAAAAATATATAACCGAAGTCATGAAAGGCTAGCCTTTGAGCTATTTATAATCGTCCTTATGACAAAGACAGTTGTGACATTATGGTCCCCTGTCAAGCAAGTATTGGACTCGCTCCAAACTTTGCATGCCATTGATGGTCCCGTTGTGACCTAGGCTAAATATAATGGAAATACGTTCAAATAACATTCACTATGAATGTTCGGAACAGAATAGCCCATACGGTTTATGAATGCCGTGGCTAATCTAAGTCAGGTCATCAGGATGATGACTGATAATGGTTAAATCTTGGTGATTGGTACCAAGTTTCGAGTATGGAAAACTCGGATGAGGTAGACGACAGTCGCAACGCTATTAAGGCGACAAAAGTTAATAAAACTACAAACGTAAACCTCTATATTGATGAAGTTAATCTCCAAGCTGTGGTTGACGCAACAGTTGGAGGGATCATGGGAAAAAGGGTCATGAGACAATCCGAAGAGCCGAATGCTTCTCGCTCTAAATCTCATTCGAAACCATGTTTAAATTAATCATGAGGAGAGCTATGTTCACACTTCAAATATGAAGGATGAACCAAAGAAGGAGGATAACTCCTAGAAATCTGAGAAAGAGAGCAAGTACAGGCTTAATAAAAACAACGAAAGTTCGGTAAGAAGCCGGTATACCTCTGAGACTGCTTCAGCATTAATAGATGGATGTTTAATATCCATTAGGAAATTTTTCCGATGTCCTAGTTCCGTTAAAATATAAGGACTCAATATAGTGATAAAAGTCGATTGGTTGCCTCGAAAAACCAAGCCCATATCGTGGGTGATAAGAAGCAATTAATTATCAAGACTCCTTATGAGACAACTCTCATAATTACACGTATCCGTACGAGTGATTAATATTAAATATAAAAAAATGGTGGAACTGGCCGTCCCCGGAATCGAACCTGGGTCTAGGCCGGCCGCACCCTTTCGCGCGCCTAGCCAACTGAGCTAGGTGCCTAGTTTGTGAAACTTCCATTATTAATTGAATATAAGCGCCTGTACAATAAACTTCCTTATCATTTATCAATAATAAATTCTGCTAAGTGTCCTGTAAATTTTTATACAGGCAATAATAAATATTCATGAACCATAAACTTAGCAAATTTTTTTTTATTATCATCCACAAGGTATAACTTACCAAGGAAACCATAGTAACCGATTCTTCTAGTATCGGCAAGGAATCCTTCCGAAAAATCTAAGAGTACTCTTTCTTCGCATAGAGTACGATAACATATGTTATTTTAATTATTTTCTCATTGTTTTTCTATCACCTGCGAATGCCAAACTATGTTTGATAAAAGTGTCATATGAGGATTGGTGTGTCCTAGTGTGTCCCATAGATTATTTCCATGTCTGATCAGCATGGAGGTTTAATACATGGAACCCCTAAGATATCCCAATGATCATATTGCACTAAAGTCGACTAGTAGTATTCAAAGAAGATATCCAAAATGGAATTTTTCCAAGTAAATGTTCCCGAATAAGGAATTCGTGGACTTATAACATAAAGGTGTCACTCATTGGACACGAACAATGATGGATGAACTGGAGCCTGAGATATGGAAAATCTCTATAGCCTCCTTGTATCTTAATTATCTTCTCATAAGTTTTCCCTGCTTACCTCCTGGAAGACAGGTAGAACTAAGATTAACATCCCGCTATGGGCTGGAGTATTATGAAAACTCCATATCGAATATGGAAAAAAAAATCGCAACCCTGATTTAGTAAGTTTTAAGATATAGGCACATATAGCCTAACTCAATCTTCTGAGGGTTTTATATTGTTAAATAAGAAAGACGGTTCATATTGCTTATGCATACATGCCGCAACTCCAATTAGGCAACGATTAAGAAATTGCCATCAGCTACCCAGGATCTAAGGGCAAATTTTGGTGGATAGGCTTGAAAATTCTGTAGCCACCTATGTAGCTAAATGCTGGACATGTGCGCAAGTCAAAGCCGAGCAGCAAAAGCCGTCAGGCTTGCGACAATAGCCTGAACTTCCTACGTGGAAGTGAGAAATAGTAACTATGGATTTTATTACCAAGTTACCCAAGACAAGGAAAGGAAATGATACGATACGAGTTATAGTTGACAGACTGACTAAGTCAGCATATTTCCTACCCATCAAGGAGACTTATAGCTCTGATATGTTAGCCAGTTATACGTGGATAAGATTGTAGCCTTACATGGCATACCTGTAGCTATTATCTCTGATAGAGATACTAGGTACACGACACATTTTTGGAAGAGTTTCCAACAATTTTTGGGCACACATTTAAACTTTAGTACGGCTTACCATCCTCAGACAGACGGTCAGAGTGAGCGTACTATTCAAACGTTGGAAGACATGCCACGTGCATGTGCGATCGATTTAGGTGGTAGTTGGGATACGAACCTACCATTAATCGAATTCTCCTACAACAATAACTACCATACCAGCATTAAGGCAGAGCCTTTTCAGGCATTATGCGGTAGAAAGTGTAGAACGTCAGTTTGTTGGGCGGAAGTTGGAGATGTCCAGTTATCAGGACCAGAGATCGTGTTCGAACGACGGACAAGATAGTCCAGATTCGTGACCGACTCAAAGCTGCCCGGGATAGGCAGAAGAGTTACGCTGATCATAAGCGTAAGGATTTTTACTTCGAAGTAGGTGACAAAGTCCTACTTAAAGTGTCACCCTGGAAGGGAGTGATGCGGTTTGGTAAGAAAGGCAAGCTAAGTCCGAGATACATAGGACCTTTCGAGGTCATCGAACGAGTCGGGTCAGTTACCTATAAGTTAAACTTACCTGGAGAGCTCAGTGGAATTCACAATGTGTTCCACATCTGCAATCTGAAGAAGTGTTTCGCTGATGAATCACTGGTTGTACCGCATACAGATGTGCATATAGATGAGAGCTTAAAATTTATGGAAAAACCTGTGTCGATTGAAGATCGACGGGTAAAGAAGCTTCGAAGAAAGCATATACCTATTGTAAAGGTAAAATGGGATGCCTGTAGAGGATCCGAATTCACGTGGGAGGTTGAATCCACGATGAAAGAAAAGTACCCTTACTTATTTCAGTAAATCTCGGGTCGAGATTTATTTTAAGGGGGTGAGGATGTAACACCTCGAAAATTCACGTCCTATAATGTGTTGACACGTGTCATAAAGTTTGAACGTGTGAAAGAATGTTATAAAAGGACTAAAGTTGACAAACATAGAAAGTATGAGATTATACGGATTCTAAGTGTCAACAGTGAATAAATATACTTCATAATAACCCTACATGATGTTCATAACATCAAACGAATAAATCATGGATCATACGAAGCTAAAAGTGAGAGATTACAAACTACAGGGGTTAAATGTGTCAACATGTTAAAGATATACCTCTGAGTGACCTTTTGACAAACCCGAAGCTTTTTAAATATAAATTATGGTCACTAGAATGCACGATTAAAATTTCATAAGGTTTCGTTATTGTATGAGAAAGTTATGATCAAATTCGTGTGCGAGGGGTTAAAGTGTTAACGGTGAAAGTTATGACTTTTCGGGTTAACCGGAAGTGTCCAGGGACTTGGCAAAGTGAGTATAAGTCATAAAGCCCTTGTATATAAATAATAAGGGGACAAAATGCAAGAATTAAGCTTAGTTGACCTTTCGGAGTACCAAGAGCCAGGGATGCAAACTGAAAAATGAAAGAATTGCCCTTATATCAAGCTTACGGACCGTAACCTTGGTGACCTTACGGTCCGTAAGGTAGTGCCCAGCTATCAGAAACCTTCTGCAGCCGGTTTTTCGCGATTCTGACCGATCTCTTAGGTATTTCTCACTATTAGAAGACCCCTAAAATGTTCCTAGACCCTAGGACACATGTTGGAAGCTTGTGGTTGATCCTAGACCTTGTTGTCAACATGTTATGGTCAATGCAACTAGTATAAAAGGCCTTCAAATGTTACAACTTTCCTCACAACTTCTCCTGCACTCTTGGATTGATTCTGGAGCTCAAGCTTGCTTCCTAGTGATCATATCTCGTGCATAGGACTTCAGTAAGTATTCTTGTCCTTCTCTAATTGAGTTTAGCTAGGATAATTAGCTAAAAGTCAAACCGTCGTAATTACGGTTTGACTTCGAGATTAGTCAATAATGGCTCAGTCATATCTCGAATTAAAAGTAGTTATAGGATGGTATTTATGTGGGTAATAAAACCCCAAAAGGGTTTTCCCTGATCACCATTCTAAGCAGGTCAAACGTCGGGTCAAACCTTTACTTAAAAAGTCAACATAATGCTTAAAATGTCATTTATGCATAATTAGCTATCTAGAACATATATAACCTGTTTGAAAATTGTTATAACTTAGAAATAAGTGTAAGAACATGTCCCAACATGTTCAACCCGACTATTTCCTGTTTAGACACAGTTCGGAACCGAAAGTCACATAGTTTGACTTTCCCGTTGACTTTCAGTTCTGACCCGTTAGGGCATATTTTAGAAATGCCTCAGAGCTTTAATTGGATTAAGATATATGTTAGAACAACCCTCTGTGATTATACACCTTGCTTCACTAGTTATCCAATTAATATGCAGATTTCCGTTAATTGCTCATATGTTGACCGTTATGCCCTTATTACCTTAAAACGTGATTTATGAAAATGTAAAAGTGTAGAAACCTTAGTTACTGATATATAAACTTGTATGCAAAGTTTGACATCAGTTTGACTTATAGATTAAGAGTTATGCTCAATATCGCAAATCTAATGCTTTTTGTTAATAAAATGGCGTAATTAGCGTATAGCCTAGTTAAGCCTACTTTTTGGTATCAAACTTAATACCCACTGATATAATATATTATTTTGGGATTTTTAAAGATTTTTAATTAATTTTAGGCTGAGCATAACTAGTAGTCGTAGGCTTAATCCGGTAATTGTCGGTTTTGCCCTTACGGGCCATAAAATGAGTTTTACTTATCAAAACGACTCCAAACCTTTTGCTACTGATCACATATGTTAAATAAATTATTTTAAGCCTTCTGGAAATATAAAAATATTAGATTTAAGTATAGAACCCGGAAATGGCCTTTAATCGCCATAATTAGCGTTTTTAACGCATAGTATGTCTTAAAATCATATTGGACATACCCGGGTTGATACCTACCGATATATGAGGCAAATTATGATATTTTAATAGTAAGCAAAGGTTGATAAACTCAGACTTCGTTTTTGAGCTTTCCGGATTATGTGAAATTACCAAAATACCCCTACGGGGCATAGTTTGGTTAAAGATGATAAATTTCACATATAAGCTTTAGCCTACTGATATAACTTATCAAATTGAGTAGGTTTGCTGTTTACATCAGACCTGTAACTCAGTTAAACAATTAAACTCTTTTACAAACTTTAAAATGACCAAACTACCCCTACGGGGCATAGTTTGTGTTTAAATTAGTTCGGGGCATAACGAAAGACATCCTACTGATGTCACAACACATTTGAAGCATATTAACTTAGGAAACCTGTATATGGCTCTTGCGGATACCCGTTACGCTTATTTCGCGTTCGGTGCGGTTTATGTAACAAGTTTACATAAACTAGCCGAAACGGGTCAAACCTTATCGGTTTAATCTCAAAATCCAGAATGTGGGTGAAGGACCCATATTAAACAAGTCTCTGAACTTGTCGGGTCTAAATCACATTCTATCCGGTCTTCGCTTAATCGTGCGTACGAACCGTATCTTTGAAACTAGCCGGTCTAAGCTTAAGCTTAATTAAAGACCCGTTAGGATTCTAATAGGTTATTAAAAACCTTCGTTCCAGATTAGGAGCCCAGTAAAAGCTATCTGTACTTGCTGATTTGATATACGGCTGGGATTGAATTTATATTTAGCTCAGGTAAATACTTTTAACTTATTTTCCCTATACGGGCTTGGGTTACGGTACATAGCGTACCGCTTGATCGGGCATCAAATCTCCACGCTTAGTGGTAATTGAATAATTTGATCGGCTCGTTTTAAACAGATTTGTATACTTTAAAGCCTTTGGGGGGTTAATGACCATGTCCCGGATATCCTCGGCATTATCTTACGAGATGGCCACGACCTGAGCACGGGGTGTAGGCGTACACCTGTCAGTGTATAACTCTAGAATTGTGGTGTGTCTATTGATCTTTAACCCGGATACGTTCCGGGCTACTGAACGCATAAGTAACATGTAAATCGTTCTCAAGATTATGATATTAAATAATTCTCCCAAGTTAAAAAGATTAATTTTGCCTCTGTGCATTTTAATCAATGTGTCAAGATATTTTGTGCCACGTGCATTCAAAACAATTTACAAACTCTTTTCCAAAATGAGTCAGTTGAATGTATTTACCAGTGTAAACTGACGTATTTTCCAAAGAGGCTAAATGCAGGTACTATACGAAATTGGCTGGATATGTCTCCTTAGCATCAATAGAAGTCTCGCAAGCTTAAGATGCCTAAAAGTCTGTTGAACTATTGTTTCTATTTTATGTTCGATCCTTCTGTGGATAAACTTCCGAATATTGTGACAATTGATATTACAATAATAAATTCGGTTGTATTATATTTTCAATTGCTTCCGCTGTGCTTAATAATATTGTGTTGTTTGACTATTATGTTGCCAACCATGACGTCACGATACTCCCCACCGGGCCCACCGGTGACACGTGGAAATCGGGGTGTGACACATGTTGATCGAAAATTCTTATTCGTGTTCGCTCATTAAAAAATTGAACTCGTTCACAAACCCAAACAAAAATGTACCATTAAAAAAGAAAAGAAAAGACAACATTCTTAGTTTCAAATATTAGACATCATAATTATCCTAGATGAAAGGCACAAATCAGACATATATAAGAGGCATAACAGTAAATATCGCAAAATATATTTGAAAGATCAAACTTTCTAATGGCTAAACATTAACTAAAAAGAACCCACCAAGAACGGACGTAAACGAACATATCATTGAATGTTCACGAACTCAATTGAAAGAACACGACCCTTCTTCATGTTTGTTCATTTAATTAATCGAACTAAAGTTACGGAAGTCTTTGTTTATGTATTTCATTTATTAAACAGATGAACGTAAATGAACTTCCTACCTAACAGTTCACTGAACGTTTACAGCCCTAGCTATCACCCCTGATCCATGAGAATTACCACCGACCTTAATTCTCTCCTTTTTCCTGTATACACACATACATGCAGATGGTATGAATGTACCGATGTCCTATTTGTAAGATTAAATATATATTATGTTATATTTAATCTAGTAGCCATTATAATCATTTACATTATATAGATCAAAATATATAACAACATATTAAATAATTAGTTGGTAATTGTTGATGGGCATAATTACCCTTATTAACTAATTAGGGTTTCCTCTTGGGTGCATATATAAGGAGACTTATGTAGAGGTTCTAAGGTTAGACAAATAACCTAATTACTCTCATAACATCAAATCGCCTCCTCTCCTATACCGGTTACCCTTTATCGGTTCTCTTATCATCATCATTAGATTGCACCATAAGGAGGAACCAGATCAAGCTGACAATCATGTCAAACACTATTGCTGCGTCTCCATCTGGATTCTCGGCTGGCCTGTACTAATGCAATCAGGTATGTTATTGTTTTCCACTATGTCTAAAACAGAACTGATCAACATGCGGTATCAGAGCATATGTTGATAAATCAGTTCTGATTTTATCCATTATTCTGGGATTAAAATCTGGAAAACAATTTTTTTATGAAAAAACCCGATATAACTTGAAACATAAAATTCGAATAAAGCTAAGAATTCACGGATTTTATGAGTTAGAAGGATGTTTAATCACATCCGAAATTGTTACTTTTCCGAAATTGACATTAATATGCTAAAATATAAGGATTTCGGATCCCAGAATTATTATTTTGTTTTTTAGGGTTCATCATGTGTTCTTAGGAAAATTCAAAATTCCTTTATGTTTTTGAATATGATTTGGATTATTGAGTGTTTTTCCATGTTTCGATCTATTTTAACTCTTAGAAATTTTCGAAAACCTGTTATTAGATTAACAGATAAATTTTTTTGAAATATTTGATAAAATTAGATCAGCACTAAAATAGGAAATTACATCTCAAAATCCCTAAGAATTCGAATTTTCAGTTATTTTCACAATAAAAGTTGTTAACAGGAGTTTCGAGATCACCCTTTTAACGACCCGAGACCAAGATCTCGACTCAAGACCACAAGGTCTTGACTCGAAATCATAAGGGTTCTCAAATCTTTACAACTCGAGACAACGGTTTCGATTCGAGACAACGGTTTCGACTAGAGACCATAAGGTTTCGACTAAGGGTTTTAAATCTTCACAACTCGAGACCATGGTTGCGACTCGAGACCTCATTATGGAGTCGAGATCTCATAAAATTCAGTACTCGAGACCATGGTTCTCACAAAAATATTGTCTGTATATATTTCTTTATTGCATTTCTGTTATATCTAAAATCCAAAAAGATTTTTAGTGCGTTTTAGCATAAATTTTGAAAAAAAAAAAATTCGACAACTGATGTTGGAAAGCTGATTTTCAAAATTCCGAGTGATAAACATGATGAGTATTTTGTGAGGGAGAGTCTGTGTTTAAATAAGAAAAGATTTTGAATGATTGCTTACAAGGGATCATCAGTAGTTTTAAAATGTTAATCATTTCATTCATACAAGTGGTTCATCAGAAATTAACATTGTAAAATCATTTGATGTTGTTTTTGTTTTTACAAGTGGTTAGCAGAGAATAAATTTGTAAAATGTTAAATTTGTGAAATTTATTTCTGGGTTAAGAATGTGCAGGTTAGCTAGGTCTGATCCTGAACCTAATGTTCATGCAAGCTGATGATGCTGATGAACTTAAGGAATTAAGAGATCTGGTCAAGATATTGTAAGAGCCAGCTACAGATCTTGGGATGATAAAGAGATTAGAGCCAGATTGCAATTCTGAAAGGAAGAAGAGTAAAGAAAGATTGAAGATGCTTTACATTGATAGATACTTCAGAAGAGAGTAGAAAAGACTGATAAAGACTGAAGATGTTGAAGACTCGACACTGAAGACTCGTCAACATTCGAGGGGGAGTCTGTTGGTGCATGCGTCTGTCGACTTCGTCTTGTATCGAGTCTTGCTTTGTATTAGATCGATCAGGGCACGTTGTTCGAGAAAAGTGTCAAAAATAGGTCAAGAGGTAATTCCGCACGGAATTACATCTTGTAATTCCGTTTGAAATTGTCATGTCCGGTTCAAGCGAAATTACTAATTCCGCTTGTAAGTGATTTCGTTTGAGGATGGTTCAAGCGGAATTAGGTTGCCTATATATAGTTGTTGCCTGATTTCGTCGAAGGAGTTCTGTAATTCCGGTTTGAGAGCCGAAGTGCTTCCGAAGTGTCTACTCGCTGTAAAACTTTGTCATATTAATCTAAAGACAGTTTAAAGTGATATTCTTGCTGAATTGACCTCGATACGTTTGTTTCCGCCTTTCGTATTGAGAAAAATTCTTCTGATCGACTCGTTCGGGTCAGAAAACGATCCTACAAGTGGTATCAGAGCTCAGGAGGAAGAGTTCTTACCAATTCAGCTGCAAATTCTGTTTTCTACACCTTCTTTTCAAAATTAAACAACTTTTCACGGTTAAAATTGGCTAAATTTTCCACATCATGTGCGCAACAGTGTTTTAACAAATCCTTGAAAGTTTCAGACTCTAATTCGGCTTAAATCTGTTAGAAAGTTTAATTCCGCTTGAAAAACAGCTTGAGAATGATGACATCAGCAGTATTTTGCTTGAAATAACACCTTGATTTCGCTTGAAACTGGTATTTCGCTTGAGTGAATCCGCGTGAAATAGCCTGATTCCGCTTCAAAAGTGTAATTCCGTTTGAGTGGTTTCATACGGAATTTGTCACACCCCGATATTTCCACGTATTACCGGTGGGCCTGGTGGGGAGTATCGTGACGTAGTTGATATCATCATAGTCAAACAACACAATTTCAATGCACAGCGGAAGCAAAAGATAAATATATTACAATCCGATTCAAAAGTAATATCAATTATTACAACAGAATGTAAGTGGATCCACAGGCGGATCAAATAAAAGAAAACTGTTCAACGGACTTTAGGCATCTAGAACTTGCGAGATTCTCTATTAACGCCCTGAGCTCCCAGCCAATTTCGTACATTACCTGTCACTTAATCTTTTTGGAAAATACGTCAGTTTACACTGGTAAATACAATTAACTGACTCATTTGAAAACATTTATAAAAATTGATTTGAATGCACAAGGCACAAAATATATTTTATAACTTGGGACAATTATATAAAAATAATCTTGTATACAGATTTACATGTTTGTTATACATTCAGGGCCCGATGTAGAAACCGAGTCAAGATTAACAGACACGCCACAAGTATAGGCCCACAAGAGAGTGATATACCGTTTCCCTTAAGCAACTATCAGGTGTACGCCTACACCTCGTGCTTAAGACGTGGTCATTTTATTATAATGATGCTAAGGATATCCGGGACATGGTCATTAACCCCTAAAGGCTTTTATTCAAACAATACAGATTAAAACGGGTTACCTCAATAATTTAATCACAAAACGATTAAACATTCAATACCCGACCAAGCGGTATTATTATCCCAAGCCCGTATATGGAAAATAAGTTAAGAGTATTTACCTGAGCAAATTTATACAATTTATCCCAGCCGTATACCACCAAGTAAGTGCAGGTAGCTTTTATTGGGCTCCTAATCTGGAACGAAGGTTTTTAATAACCTATTAGAATCCTAACGGGTCTTTAATTAAGCTTAGACTTAGACCGGTTAGTTTTTAAAAAGGAAGACACGGTTTAAACGCATGATAAAGCGAAGACCGGTTTAGAATGCGGTTTTGACCCGATAAGCTTGTATGCTTGTTTAATATGGGTAACTTAGACACATTCTGGATTTTGAGATGAAAACGATATGGTTTGACCCGTTTCGGCTAATATATGCAAACTAGTTACATAAGTCGATCCTAACGCGAAAAGTGCGTAACGGGTAACCATATGAGTCATATACAAGTTTCCTAAGTTAATATGCCTTAAATATGTTGTGACATGAGTAAGATATCTTCTATTATGGCCAAAACGGATTTAAACACAAATTACGCCCTGTAGGGTATTTTGGTCATTTTAAAGGTTATAAAAGAGTTTAAATATAAATCTGAGTTTCGGGTCTGATGTAATCAGTAAAAATACTTAATTTACTACGTTATATCAGTAGGGTATAACCTATGTGTGAAATTTATCATTTCTAACCATACTATGCACCGAAAGGGCATTTTGGTAATTTCACTTAAGCCTAAAAGGTCAAAACTGGAAACCTGAGTTTAAAACTTTTGCTCACTGTTACAATATAATAATTTACTTAAAATATCAGTAGGCATCCAACCTTATATGTTCAAAATAGTTTTTGATGCATCCTATGCGTTAAAATACTTAAAAAGGCGATTTGGAGCCATTTCCGGGTTCTATATAGAAAGCTGATATTTTTATTATTCTAGAAGGTTTGAAATAATTTATTTATCATATAAAATCAGTAGCAAAAGGTTTGGGGGCAAAAGGATTTGTAAAACTCATTTTATAGCCCAAAAAGGGTAAAACCGACAACTACTGAATTAAGCTTAGAACTCTAGGTTATGTTCAGCCTAAAAATAAATAAAAATCTCCAAAAATCCCAAAATATTATTTTATATCAGTGAGTAAAAAGTTTGGTATCAAAAATCGGGTTTAGATAGGCTATATGCTAATTACACCGTTTAATTACTAAAAAGCTTTCTAATTACGCTAATGAGCATAACTCTTAATCTAGACCTCAAACTGATGTCAGATTTTAGGTGCAAGTTTATAAATCAGTAACTAAGGTCTCTACTCTTTTACTTTTTCAAAAATCATGTTTTAAGGTCAAAAGAGCATAATAGTCAACATTTAGGCATTTAACGGAAATATGCATATGAACCGGATAACTAATGAACCAAGTTGTATAATCACAGAGGGTTATACTTATATGAAACCTGGTCCTAAATAAGCTCTAAGGCATTTCTAAACTAATCTAAATTGGGTCAGAACTGAAATTCAAAGCAAAAGTCAACTTTTGCGACTTTCGGTTCCGAACCGAGCCTAAACTTAGAATTGTCGGGTTAAACATGCTTAGACATGTTCAACTAATATTTACCAAGTTATTAAAGTGAGAAAACTGATTTTTATGAAATAGTTATGAATTTTATTTAAAACAAACCCGTTTGACTTTTATTTGACCCGACAATTAAACTAAGTAAACGTGGTACTTAGGAGGTGCCCTTTTTGAGGGTTTAACACCTACTAATTACGGTCACGTAGCCATGTTCATTACGAACAATGGCTCAACCGCTTAAAATTCAAAGCGTTCATCAAAACGCTTGACTTTTCGGCTATAACGCTAGAAATTTAAACTAAGCACGAAAGGACACTTACGAAGGGTCCAAGCAAGGAGGTTTTGATCCTAAATTCTCAGCTATGAAGAGCAATGTCTCCAACTTAGAGAAATTAGAATCAAGTGTGGGTTTGGCAAGAATGAAGTGGGGTATTTATAGGTTTTTCGGAACCGTTAAGATCGTTCATCGATAAACGAGCTTTGATCTGGATCGTACACCTCTTACCCACTGATTTGCAAAACCATGGTAGCCCATAGATTGCTTAGAAAACCATTGAAATACCAACAAACAGCTGGAAACAGCTTTCTGCTGATCTGGTGGGGCTTTACGGACCATAAGGGTCAGTGCATACGGTCCGTAAGGACCAGTACGACACATGCATACTTTCATTTGTTGTTGACAGTTTGGCCCCTGTACTTCCAAATGCCATTTCCGACACATCGAAGGCCCGTTAAACCAATTTTAAGGCTCTACTATGATGCCTAAACATAGGGAACATGAAACATGCACAAAAACATGCCGGATGTCGGTTCGTTTGGTTGTATGGTCGCGTCGGTCGGCTAATTACGACGAAACACGAACGGACGCGAAAAACTTTCCAAATTACGCGACGAATGGAATTTTATCAAGCCAATCACTAAAATAAAATATTTTAATGATTACATAAATTTTTGGATGTCCGGATATATTCAGAACGTAAGATATGCGCGAAAATGCATACTTATGCACTTTTTGTGGCTTTTAGTCCCTGTTGATCAAATAAGTTTATTTTTGCGCACCAAACATCTCTAAGCCTATTTATAAGCTATGTAAAGGATATTTAGGGCATGTTTAACTTATGATCATATTCCGGAAGGTTCGATACCATACGAATCGGTATACTTTTGCAGTTTGACGCAAATAGTCCCTTTAATGCGCGAACTTGCGCATATCATCGTTTAATAGTATCGAAGCCTTATCCAACCCATATTAGGTATTTATGAGAGTATTATAAAACATCACAATGCTTCGGGTTTGCTAAAAGGTCATTCAGAGGTATAATTAAACATATTGACACTTTTAATCCCTCTAACTTGAAAAGTTGCGCGTTACTTTACTTATAGGCATAAAAACCTTAGACGGCCAATAATTGGCATTCCCGAGAGTATAATCAAATATCATGAAGCTCCCGGTTTGTTAAAAGGTCACTCAGAGGTAAGAATTAACATGTTGACGCTTTTAACCCTTCATTGCGCAAACTTTCAATTAATTACGCAAACGGCTACACTTGATCAACAAGTGGTTCATTTGTGAATATAAATACCTACGAGGTTATTTAGAAACTTATTTTAGGTATGCTAACACTTCCAGTCCTTTCATAATCAAAGTTTTCATTTTTTCAAAAAATTAGTCCCTTAAATTAAATGTTGGACTTTATGAGGGTTTATTACACGTGTCAATACATCATTAGACGTGATTTTACGAGGTGTTACAGAATTAGATAATTTCGCTTCAAGTTTCTATTCCGTTTGAAAGGGTGTTAGTTCACGCGAAATTAGGTATTTCGTTTGAAAATGTATTCCGCTTGAGAAGGTTATTTCGTGTGAAAAGGGATTCCGTTTGAAGTGGTGATTTCGTTTGAGTGTGATTTCGTTTGAAAGTGTCAAAATTTTGTGAAACTTGTAACCGAATCATGGAAGAGGAATTTTATAATGCATTTGCTACTACACCCACTACCCCGGCTAGTGTTACTCAGAACTTGACAATGGAAAATGAAACGGGCACTATGCAAAAACCGCCAAAGCTTTTGAACATTGAAGAGTATAAAGGTTGGGAGGAACGTTTTGAAAATTGGGTGCAAGAAAATTATTTGGATGCTTGGGAATGTATTGAGACAAATATGTTAGACCAACAAATGATGACGAAGAGGAAATTGCTATAAAAGATATGAGTGTGGATGAGAAAAAGAAATACAAAAACGAAAAGATGATGATCAGTTTATTGCAACAAGCTATTAAAGAAGATATTTTGGTCTTATTGCAACACACTGGAAGTGTATATTCAATATGGAAAGCATTAAGATCCAAGTTCGTTGGAAGTCAAGAAATGATAAAAAATAAAAAATCGCTTTTGAAGAAAGAGTTTGATCTATTTCGTGGTTTGAAAAATGAGAACACAAAGCAGATCATTGAAAGATACTGCAACTTGTTAGTAAACATGAAGAGAGTAAGCATTACAAAAGACAATGAGGAATTGATTGAAAAATTAGCTGATGCTTTGCCACATGAAACTTGGGGTACATATCTCATGATGTTGAGGAACAAGAAAGGGTTTAACAATTTAACTCTGAGCAAGTTCATTGAGAAATTAGAAGCTCAGGAGATGGAACAAAGAAAAATTTCAAGAATGAAAGATTTTGATGGTGAACAAGATATCGGTCTTTATTACAAAGCTGGTATTAATGACAAGACCAACATGTCACCAAAGGTTGAAACAGCTTTCAATGCTAAGAGTTCATCGGGAGGTTCTTCTAAAGGATCAAACAGCAAAACGAGTTTTTCATCATATCCGTCATTTGATCCAAACGTGTCAGCAACCAAGAATGGCAGAAAGTTACAATGCAACATTGTTTTGAATATCGAGAATGATCAAGATTATTCTGAAGAAGTTGCAAAAAGTCACATGTCTTTGTTGGGGACTGTTTTAGAGTCATATGGTAGTTTAGTTGCAGGTCGGATCGGGAATCCAATGCTTACAAAAGAGGATTACGATCAGATTGATGCTGAAGAAATGGAATTGATGGACATTAAATGGTGTTTGGCAAGTGTGTTGAGGAGAGTTGAGAAGTTCAAACAGATCACAGGAAGAGATGATTTCCGTGATGCATGTGTTTCTAATTTGGATTTTGATAAATCTAAAGTTACTTGTTTTCGTTGCAGGGAAAAAGGACACTTCAAGAGGGAGTGCACTAATCGCGAAGCAAGTGGAGTTCAAAATCCGTTCAACAACAATGATTACTACCGAAAGGCCATCTATCATCAAGTTGCTCAACAACAACAAGAACCACAAGTGGCACATGGTAGAAAAACAATAGAGGAGTCTTCAAAGAGAGCATGTTTGGGGAATCAAAATGATAAAAAATCGTCTAACGGTTTCAGTTGGGATAAATATGTTTCAGCTGATAGTAAAGCATGTCTTATAAACCAAGATGATGAAAAGTTACTTGAAGGGTTTAGCTGGGAAGGTTTTAGTTGGGATGATTACTGTCCGGATAAAGATATTTTAAAAGCAAAAGCTTTTGTTGCTCAAATTGAAGAAGATAGTGATGATGATAATGATTTGTAACACCTGTGTCACTTCAACCATCAAACAAATTCCAAACCAATGAAATATTGTATTTCATACTTGGGATTTGAAAAATTATGTGTATCTTTTACACATATCAACTCTTGTTTGATTCTAAGCTTTAAATCGCTTTCTGGAGGGTTATACGCGCTCTGATGCGTAAATATAACCAGTTTAATCTAACGAACACTCCGGAATAGTGAAATAGGCTTAACATAACTTAAATAACCTTTACATAACTTAGAAATAAGTTTTAAAGGCTTTGGTATGGCAAAAACAAGTTAATTCGCTTACAGGGACTAAACTTGACAAACTGCGAAAGTATGCCAATTTGAACTGTAACAGACATTCCGGAACATGACCATAAGTTAAACATACCATAAATATCCTTCACATAGCTTAGAAATAGGCTTTGAGGGGTTCGGTATGCTAAAATAAACTTTTGGGTCATTCAGGGACTAAAAGTGTCAAAAAGTGCACAAGTTTGCATTTTCGCGCATAACTTACGTTCTGAATACATTCGGACATCCAAAAATTTATGTAAGCATGAATATATTATGCTTTAATGTTTGGCTTGCCAAAAATCCATTCGTTGCGTCATTTGGATCATTTTTCGCGCTTATGCGCATTCCGTCGTAATTAAGCGAACATCGCGTTCGTACGACCAAACAAACCAACACCCGGCATATTTTTGAACATGTTTCATGTCCACAATGTTTAGGCATCATTTTAGGGCCTTAAAGTTGGCTTTACGGGCCTTAGAAGTGTCGGAAATGGCCTTAAACACGTGCAGGGACTGAAACTGTCATTTCTGGAACTTTTTCTGATCTGTACAGGCCAGGCGGCCCGCCTCAGTTTCTGAGAATCCCCACGCGGCTCGCGTCAGCCTTTCTGACCAGATTAACTGCATTTAACAACAGTTTGCAGCTGTTTAATCCTCCACCACACATTCACTCATGCTTAGTCAGCTGATAAGGATCAATTTTAGTCACCACAACTTGCCAACACTTGTACGGTTACGATTAAAGCACGGTTTCCATGAAACGATCTTAATGGTGGACTGAAAACTATAAATACCCCATACCCCCCATTGCTTAAATCACTAGAATTTTGATTTGAGAAACTCTAAGTTGAAACTATTGTTTCATACCTGAGATTTTTGAATCGAAATTAGCATTCGGGGACCCTTCGTAAGTATTCTTTCGTTCTTTTATTGCTTTTCGAGTCTGAAAGTCAAACTTTGTTTGACTTTCTACATTGACCAGTTATGGTCAATGCGAAGTTCGTTTGAACTTCGCAACGTGAGTGTAATCACGTTGGTTATAGTCCCTTGGGACTATGCCTACTGATTACCACGTTGTCTAGGGTCGTAGGGTAAGCGATCTAATAAATCGCTTATACCTCGAACCCGACCCATTTGGTCGATCATTAGGATCCGACCAAACACATTAGGTGACCATAGTAGGTAGGGAATAACCTTCCGAGGTTATACCCTATGGTCACATCGTTTGAGTAGTTGTATGATAGGTAGTTTATATGCCTTAGGTAAATTACCAGAATACCCTTTTCATGTATAATTGGTAATTAAGCATATGTAACCTAAACCTTTGTCACATAACTGATTATGTAACATGTTTAGGCATATTCTACTTGTCATAGGACTAGTTAGGCGGTCCGAACGCGTTTTACGCGAACGACGCGTTAAAGTAGCATAAGCTACCTAAACGGGTCGTAATGGGTCGTAAGCAGTTATGTTAGGTTTCATTTAGTATGTAGGCTTTGTTAAACCATATCACACGAGTCTCCACACTCGTTTGGTTTACAAACCCTCATGCTACCCGATCTTCCGATTTAGGTCCGGTTTATTAACATAGCTACCTATATTAGGTGCCGTTTGATATCCGTGATCTCTAGCATTGTTTGGTTGTTACACAAGAACTCCTAAGCACTCTCAATGTGAGTACATAGTTCCCCTCTTTTACCATTTTCAAACTGTTTTGGGGTGAGGCATGTGTACCTATCTGTTATTTTCATGATTTCAAAGTATAATTGATTATACATGTTATTACTTATCATTTGACAAACTGAATGACTAATTATGGTTTAAACATTGATTTCTCAAAGAACATAAAATAAATTGTTGAATTGTACTTATTTTATATTCACCAGACCGATTGTTAGTATGATATAGCGCTATAGGATTTGACACCCCATTCCTGTTGTCATGGAATGTCTGAAACCAATTTGTTGCTCCATCCAAATAGGGATTGCCTTTGTGGTATTTCTATAGTCTCAAAGGTGTATTTTGATGCACCAGGTCTGAATGAATTCTCAAATCACACTATTAAAGTATAATTTGATATACTCTCATGTGTGGTATTGTACAAAACCAACATATATTTTGTTAATCATCTAAAGCATATTTTGATATGTTATTTACAAAACCAAAACATAGTTTAATATGTTATTTATCACATCTAAAGCATATTTTGATATGTTATTTATGAAACCAAAACATAGTTTAATATGTTACTTACAAATCCAAAGTATACTTTTAATATGCTACTATAAGGTTATTCGTTTAATCCTTACATATATTTATACATATCATATTGGTTACACATTACATGATTTACATTGGACACATAAACATTATTGACATTGGTTATACACATTACATGATTTACATTGGACACATAAACATTATTGACATTGGTTACACATTACATAATTTACATTGGACACATAAACATTATTGACATTAGTTATACATTTCATGATTTCATCTTAACATAAACATTTTGACACATTATTCAATACGTTTGGCAATTGGTTAAACATATACATCTTACATTGTTGGTTTGGTTTGAGTAAGTGATTAAGTAACGAGGCGTGTGTAATATGATACAAGCATGGTGGATACGCCGCTGGTACTTCCTATATATAAGTGTTTGTATGGTATTACATATTGTATCGTTATCTGAATCATTTCAATTTGAGACATATAACATTTTATACAAATAACATACTTTTCACAAGACATTGTTTTACAAAACAACTTCTCTTATACAAACTCATTCTATTTGGTTATTCACTTAACCATACACTATTCTTTTACTTATACGTATCATCTGATCTTATTGCTTTTCAAATGATTTACAAAACAAAGCAAACTACAAGGTTCATGACTAAACATTTTCTTAAACATAATTCATGAATCTTATTTCCACAAAACCTATGTATCTCACAGGCATTTTTATGCTGACGTACCTATTTTTACACATGTTTCAGGTACTGCTTTGAAATGATTGTTGATACGTGCTACACTTAGGATGGACTCGTGCCTTAGCGACTTTAAAACTTGGAAGATCATAGTTGTATTTATTTGATTGTATTAAAACAATGAGTTCATTTATTCAATAAAACAGAATTTATTTATGCCATGGTTATGAAACAATAATTCTGTTACAACACTCCCCGACGTTTCCGCCACGTCTAGTTGCTTTACGTGGTCGGGGTATGACAGAAAAGTTGGTATCAGAGCCAATGGTTATAGGGAATTAGGTTATTAGTAATACTTTGACCTAGTCTATAACCTTCTTAGGACCCTAATGCGAGTTTACTTGCGTTTAGTCATAAAACAATACTGTCGCCTATCCTTAGGCGACGACCACAACAAGAACATAAATTTCAAAACCGCTTTGAAAACTAATCATCTGTTCTAGGATGATTGATTACTAGGTTTTGAACCCTCTGTTATATGGTTTTGAACCCCTTTGAGTTTTCAAAATCTCGTCAAGGTTTTGGGTTTTAAATAATGTGAACACGTGCAAACTGGAAGGGTGAATGCCTGTATTCTGGGTTTTCTGTCTAGGCAAGCACTTCGTATATATCTCATCAGACGCGAGACCAATTGTGCTTACCTGGGAATTCTTGGGATGAGTGTTCACTTATAGGCGAGCATGTCTTCGCGATACATTATTTTTGATCCATTTACTTTGATTAGTCACCAGGGTCGTTCGTTGCTTTGTAGTAACAAACAAATGACCACTATCCTTGCTTTCATCAGATTTGTTTCATCTCATTCTTTTCGTCTAAATCTCTCACTCGTTTCCTTTCATGTTTCCTCTTTTAAAATGCCTCCTCGACGCGACAATCAAATGGAAAATGCCGAACTGGCGGAAATCATCGCGCAGCAAATGGCTGTTGCCTTCCCAAATCTTTATGCTCAAATGATGCAAGCCATCAACAACAACAATGCTCCATGCAATTTCAAGAGTTTCAACTCGGCTAAACCGCTCAAGTTTAGTGGTTCTGAGGGAGCAACTGGGCTTCTTCAGTGGTTCGAGAGCATTGAGAATACCTTCCGTCACGTTCAGTGTCCTGAAAATCGCAAGGTCGAGTTTTCTTCAAGTGTGTTTCAGAAGAGGGCTCTCACATGGTGGAACGGGGTGATGAGAGACCGCGGTGCTGAGGTTGCATTAGCACAGACTTGGGCTGAGCTTAGGGCTCTTATGATGAAGGAGTTTTGCCCTCGTCATGAACTGCGAGCTTTGGAGAGGGAGTTTGATGATTCGAAGCAAGACAGTGGTGAACATCGAGCCTATACTGACCGTTTTGAAGAATTGAGCCTGTTGTGTCCTGCTATGGTTACTCCTGTGGATAAGGCGATCGAGAAATATACGGATGGTCTTCCTGACCTAGTTCAGGATATCGTTACTGGCAGTAACCCTACTACTGTCAGACAAGCCATTGAACTGTCTGCCACCCTAACTGAATCCCACATCAGGAAGCGTAAGCTGTTTCGAAAGGGCGACTCAAGACCAACTGACAAGACTGCTCAAGTTGAACCAAAGGAAGAAAATGCTGGGGTGTCCAAGAAGAAGAAGCGCAAAGCCTCTCAGAACTGCGCTGTAACTGCTCAAGACAAACAGGTTGCACCAAACCAACCAGCACAACCTCGTAAAAGGCAAAACTATGTTGGTACTGCACCTTTGTGCAACAAGTGCAACCGTCATCATCTAGAGCAAGAGCAGTGTCACAAATGTACCCACTGTGGGCGGTTGGGACATTTGATCAATGTTTGTCGCTATGCAAATCAAGCTGCTGCAAACCCTGCTGCTGTTCAAGCACGGTTCCCTCCGGGGTCATTTTATAACTGCGGTGACCTTACCCACTACAGGAACAATTGCCCAAGGCTTGTTAACGCACCTACGGCGCGAGGACGAGCGTTTAACATCAATGAGGCAAACATGAACAATGATGCGGCAGTGAACAACTAGTGTTTTGTTATTTCCTTGGTTGTTATCTTATGATGTTTAAAGACAAGTCAGTTGTTATATAAATAAAAATTCGTCGTTTTTATTTTTGCAAAACTGATACGATTGTGTGAACGTTGGATACAACCTTATGATGTCAACCCAAATACAAACTACTCGTATGGTTCTGTCAATTTTATGATCACTTGTGATCTCCCCAAGAATCTTAAACACTTGTTTCTTTTAAGAAACAAAGCCAAACTCTTATTGAAAATCCTTCTATCTTTATAGATGGATCCTAGAAAATGATTAAAGTGTCAAATGAAATCCATGGATTGGATTCCTGATGTGCTTTAATTATCAATGCTCAAAGACAACAAATTAAAGAATCAAGTTAACTAATTTTTGTGCTTATGTGTTTTCTTACATGTTTGTGGTTGTATGTGATCCATCCAAATCCTCGTAAAATCTTTCATATCTCATACAAGAGATTCATAATAGGATATCCAAAGTTACTATCTTAAATCCTTAATGGACTTCTACGTTGTAGTCAAGTCCCTTGGATTTTAAAGTACTATTCTATAATTAGATCCCTTAAGTGGTCTATTTAAGGAGATCGTACGATGGTTTAGTTAATAAGATCATATATTGATCTAGTTAAAAAGATCGTTCGTTGATTTAGTTAAAAAGATCCTTTGGTGATCTAGTCAAGTCGCTTCATGTTTATTCAACTGATTTTTTTTCCTCTACGCATTCTGAAATGAAATGTGCGTACTGTGCAAGGAATTAAGTAATTATGGAGGCCTACATAATTATGGAATTCAGTGCACAGAAACCACAGGGAATTTTGTCATGTGTTAAGACCCATAGTGACAAGAATAATGATACGGGAGAAGTCTTGGACCTTGACCGACGTCATTTTATCTTACACTCCCCAATTCTGATTTCAAGCACACACAAGTTTCCTATGATAAGTTTTCATAAGAAACGTTCTTCTGTCCATAGTTCAAAAATTTCATGTTTTACTACCATAAGGAATTCACTCTGAGGGTTAACAAATTCGCTAAGATTCCTAACATGGCCCAGAGTTTTACTTAAGGGTTCAATGGATCTATTTGAAGGCGAAACTGTCACAGCTGTCTTCACAAGTTTCCTCTAGAATTAAATTTCCGGACGAAATTTCCTAAAGTAGGGGAGACTGTAACACCTGTGTCACTTCAACCATCAAACAAATGCCAAACCAATGAAATATTGTATTTCATACTTGGGATTTGAAAAATTATGTGTATCTTTTACACATATCAACTCTTGTTTGATTCTAAGCTTTAAATAGCTTTCTGGAGGGTTATACGCGCTCCGATGCGTAAATATAACCAGTTTAATCTAACGAACACTCCGGAATAGTGAAATAGACTTAACATACCTTAAATAACCTTTACATAACTTAGAAATAAGTTTTAAAGGCTTTGGTATGGCAAAAACAAGTTAATTCGCTTACAGGGACTAAACTTGACAAACTGCGAAAGTATGCCAATTTGAACTGTAACAGACATTCCGGAACATGACCATAAGTTAAACATACCATAAATATCCTTCACATAGCTTAGAAATAGGCTTTGAGGGGTTCGGTATGCTAAAATAAACTTTTGGGTCATTCAGGGACTAAAAGTGTCAAAAAGTGCACAAGTTTGCATTTTCGCGCATAACTTACGTTCTGAATACATCCGGACATCCAAAAATTTATGTAAGCATGAATATATTATGCTTTAATGTTTGGCTTGCCAAAAATCCATTCGTTGCGTCATTTGGATCGTTTTTCGCGCTTATGCGCATTCCGTCGTAATTAAGCGAACATCGCGTTCGTACGACCAAACGAACCAACACCCGGCATATTTTTGAACATGTTTCATGTCCACAATGTTTAGGCATCATTTTAGGGCCTTAAAGTTGGCTTTACGGGCCTTAGAACTGTCGGAAATGGCCTTAAACACGTGCAGGGACTGAAACTGTCATTTCTGGAACTTTTTCTGATCTGTGCAGGCCAGGCGGCCCGCCTCAGTTTCTGAGAATCCCCACGCGGCCCGCGTCAGGCTTTCTGACCAGATTAACTGCATTTAACAGCAGTTTGCAGCTGTTTAATCCTCCACCACACATTCACTCATGCTTAGTCAGCTGATAAGGATCAATTTTAGTCACCACAACTTGCCAACACTTGTACGGTTACGATTAAAGCACGGTTTCCATGAAACGATCTTAACGGTGGACCGAAAACTATAAATACCCCATACCCCCATTGCTTAAATCACTAGAATTTTGATTTGAGAAACTCTAAGTTGAAACTATTGTTTCATACCTGAGATTTTTTAATCGAAATTAGCATTCGGGGACCCTTCGTAAGTATTCTTTCGTTCTTTTATTGCTTTTCGAGTCTTTCGAGTCTGAAAGTCAAACTTTGTTTGACTTTCTACATTGACCAGTTATGGTCAATGCGAAGTTCGTTTGAACTTCGCAACGTGAGTGTAATCACGTTGGTTATAGTCCCTTGGGACTATGCCAACTGATTACCACGTTGTCTAGGGTCGTAGGGTAAGCGATCTAATAAATCGCTTATACCTCGAACCCGACCCATTTGGTCGATCATTAGGATCCGACCAAACACATTAGGTGACCATAGTAGGTAGGGAATAACCTTCCGAGGTTATACCTTATGGTCACATCGTTTGAGTAGTTGTATGATAGGTAGTTTATATGCCTTAGGTAAATTACCAAAATACCCTTTTCCTGTATAATTGGTAATTAAGCATATGTAACCTAAACCTTTGTCACATAACTGATTATGTAACATGCTTAGGCATATTCTACTTGTCATAGGACTAGTTAGGCGGTCCGAACGCGTTTTACGCGAACGACGCGTTAAAGTAGCATAAGCTACCTAAACGGGTCGTAATGGGTCGTAAGCAGTTATGTTAGGTTTCATTTAGTATGTAGGCTTTGTTAAACCATATCACACGAGTCTCCACACTCGTTTGGTTTACAAACCCTCATGCTACCCGATCTTCCGATTTAGGTCCGGTTTATTAACATAGCTACCTATATTAGGTGCCGTTTGATATCCGTGATCTCTAGCATTGTTTGGTTGTTACACAAGAACTCCTAAGCACTCTCAATGTGAGTACATAGTTCCCCTTTTTTACCGTTTTCAAACTGTTTTGGGGTGAGGCATGTGTACCTATCTGTTATTTTCATGATTTCAAAGTATAATTGATTATACATGTTATTACTTATCATTTGACAAACTGAATGACTAATTATGGTTTAAACATTGATTTCTCAAAGAACATAAAATAAATTGTTGAATTGTACTTATTTTATGTTCACCAGACCGATTGTTAGTATGATATAGCGCTATAGGATTTGACACCCCATTCCTGTTGTCATGGAATGTCTGAAACCAATTTGTTGCTCCATCCAAATAGGGATTGCCTTTGTGGTATTTCTATAGTCTCAAAGGTGTATTTTGATGCACCAGGTCTGAATGAATTCTCAAATCACACTATTAAAGTATAATTTGATATACTCTCATGTGTGGTATTGTACAAAACCAACATATATTTTGTTAATCATCTAAAGCATATTTTGATATGTTATTTACAAAACCAAAACATAGTTTAATATGTTATTTATCACATCTAAAGCATATTTTGATATGTTATTTATGAAACCAAAACATAGTTTAATATGTTACTTACAAATCCAAAGTATACTTTTAATATGCTACTATAAGGTTATTCGTTTAATCCTTACATATATTTATACATATCATATTGGTTACACATTACATGATTTACATTGGACACATAAACATTATTGACATTGGTTATACACATTACATGATTTACATTGGACACATAAACATTATTGACATTGGTTACACATTACATGATTTACATTGGACACATAAACATTATTGACATTAGTTATACATTTCATGATTTCATCTTGACATAAACATTTTGACACATTATTCAATATGTTTGGCAATTGGTTAAACATATACATCTTACATTGTTGGTTTGGTTTGAGTAAGTGATTAAGTAACGAGGCGTGTGTAATATGATACAAGCATGGTGGATACGCCGCTGGTACTTCCTATATATAAGTGTTTGTATGGTATTACATATTGTATCGTTATCTGAATCATTTCAATTTGAGACATATAACATTTTATACAAATAACATACTTTTCACAAGACATTTTTTTACAAAACAACTTCTCTTATACAAACTCATTCTATTTGGTTATTCACTTAACCATACACTATTCTTTTACTTATACGTATCATCTGATCTTGTTGCTTTTCAAATGATTTACAAAACAAAGCAAACTACAAGGTTCATGACTAAACATTTTCTTAAACATAAGTCATGAATCTTATTTCCACAAAACCTATGTATCTCACAGGCATTTTTATGCTGACGTACCTATTTTTACACATGTTTCAGGTACTGCTTTGAAATGATTGTTGATACATGCTACACTTAGGATGGACTCGTGCCTTAGCGACTTTAAAACTTGGAAGATCATAGTTGTATTTATTTGATTGTATTAAAACAATGAGTTCATTTATTCAATAAAACAGAATTTATTTATGCCATGGTTATGAAACAATAATTCTGTTACAACACTCCCCGACGTTTCCGCCACGTCTAGTTGCTTTACGTGGTCGGGGTGTGACATGATTATTATGCAAAACGAATGCAGAAACACATGAAAATGATGGAAGAAAGTGATAGTGATGACGATAAAGCTAAAAAGAAAAAGAAGAAAATTAAAACACCTGTCAGCAGTGATGATGAGGAAGTTCTAGTGATAAAGAGAAAGATAAAGGAAGTTCCAAAGTTCAAAGTTGATGCAAGAAAGATTCCTGTAAATTGTGAAACCTGTGAGATCATGAAAAAGAAAAACAACGAATTGATTAACAACATGAACAGGTTGAAGGAATCTTATGATGTTCTGAACAAGGCTGATGGGTGTCGAGTGTTATATATATTAGGTGTATATTTTAAGCCCCTTTAACACCTTTTTAGTCAAGTTTTAAATTTATAAAACACGATATTTACTAACACTAGACACACATATGGGCAAGTGCACCCATCGTGAGCGTAGTATAGTGTTGGTAAGATACCGAGGTCGTCCAAGGACACAAGAGCTTTTAGTACCGGTTTATCCTCAACGTCTAATCAAATCAAAAAGTTTAGAAAAATGTTTTAAGCTAAGAAAAATAAAAACTAACTAAAAATGCTGAAAAATAAAAATAAAAGAAAAACAGATAGACAAGATGAATCACTTGGTTCCGACTCGTGTATAGTGTAACCTTTGATTATTTCCGCACTTTTGCACTTATTTAAGAGATTATCTTAGTTATTGTAGTAGGCCCCTCTTTTGAAGGTGACGTTACCCTCACCCCAGTAGTTTGAGTCAGCAATGATACAATCCTAAAAGGGTGGATTATTGAAAGATAATTAATTAAGTTATTAATGCAAATTATGGTAGGCCCCTCTTTTGGAGGTGACGTTACCCTCGACTAAGTAGTCTGAGTCAGCAGGGATACAGTCCTAAATAGCCGGGTTATAGTATTAATAGTAGTTAACTTATGAGGGGATCAAAGAGTTTGGACCCCCGCCATCCAATACCGTTAAGTATTGAAGGAGATCCTACTAAATTTTACCCCGGTCCATTGCAGGACCTCTAAACGCTGAACAATGGCAAGACCTTTACCAAACCGTTCCCTTAACCCCCGACCAGGTAGCCAACATACCTCCATATAGACCGTGGAGATATGAATGGTGAAAATCTTTTATTTTATATAGACAGTAAAATAATGCCAAGACACCACGGACAAACGATAAGGAAAGATCACCTTAAACATAAGCAACTAGTTATTAAAGTCATTAATACAAAACCAAAAAAAAAGTGCGAAAAGATTAGAAATAAAAAGTATTACACTAGACACTTGTCTTCACCAAGTGATGTAAGAGACTTAGGCAAACATGGCCTTGATTGTCAAGAACTCTTACGATCAATCTTGGATCCCGAGACGACTCACACACTCTATGATGGACAATGGATGATGGTGTTATGGTGGTGGTGGGTGGTGGGTGAAGTGTGAGAGAGGTGGTGTGCCAAGGGATGGTTTGAGCTTGAGCCAAGCACTCCTATTTATAGGCTGAACAGAAGCTCGGGCACGGCCCCGTGTCCAGTGGGCACGGCCCCGTGTCCACATCCTTCTCTTTCTTCATTTATTGCAGCTTGTCTTATTAGTTGACCACGCCCCCGTGTCCGCTGAGCACGACCCCGTGTGCAGAAGAATCTTTGTACTATGAAGATTTGCCTGGATTGTGCGAATCTTATAGTTGACCACGGCCCCGTGTCCGCTGAGCACGGCCCCGTGGTGGGCAATAGAAGCTTCTACCACTTTGTCTTTTCTGCTGACACTTGGGCACGCCCCCGTGCTGGCTGAGCACGGGGCGTGTTTAGTCTCATGTCTTCTTGTTTTGCTTGGGAAGATGCTGTCGTGGGGTCGGGCATATCACGTCTTGTTCCTTTTCTTGTATTTATGTTAGATTTTGATGTCTTTTTGCTTCTTTTGTTAATTTGAGCTCATTTAATCCTGAAAATATAAAAGGAAGACAAAAGCACACTTTTTCCAACATTAGTACTAAAAAAGGGTTAGTTTTATGCCACAATTGATGAAATTTATATGTTGCATTTTGAACACATCAAATACCCCCACACTTGAATCTTTGCTTGTCCTCAAGCAAAACTCTTTAATATGTGGCTATTACACTCCCAAATAGAATGGGTAGAAAAGAAGGTTTTTTGGGCTTATCATAGAGTGTCGGGATTTCCAAGATTCTTTATTTAGTTTTATTTTTATTTATTTACAATCCTATTCATCATGATTTATTTAAAAATTTTCATAAGATAAATTACTTATTAGGGCATAAAATGCCTTTGTAAAATTTTATTTATATACAAGTTCACATACCTCAAGGGGATCACTCAACACTCGGCCGGAAATGTATTTTTGTGGATCACTCGAGAGCGGTATGGAACTTACTCCTACCATAAGCTTGCCAAGCAATCAATCATCCTACTTTTTAACTTATATACCTTTGTAAATATCAAGAGGACTTTGTGGGTGAAGGGTTAGGCTTGGGTTAAAGGTAGGTGATTGGGTTAGTGGTTAGTAGAAAAAGGGCGAAAAGCGTAACAAGCGTCGGTTTTCGTAAGACTTTCTATTTTTTCACTTTTATTTTTATGAAGCTATTTTTCAAACAAAGTCATTTTTGATAAACTTGTTTGGTTATTTGCTTTTTGCTTCATACTCAACTTTTTTTTTTGAATAGTCATACGAAAAACCGAACTTGTTACTAAAACAAAGGGTTAAAAATGAAAAAGGTTTTGGTGGGTAAAAGGGTGTTTGTTTTAGGTTATGAAATGAAAAGGTTTAGGCTCAAAGGGGCTAACTAGGGGGATTTTGGGTAGGTGGTAAAAAAAAAGAAAAATTATGGTGTAGAAATAAAAAGGGTTAGTCCTAATGCCTCCATCATTTACTTACTTGGGTTTAAGTTGGTAAGGACCGGGAATGTATCGTCATGGCAAGTTCTAGAGTCGTAAGAACCAAGCGGCTATTCACACAAGAAACGAAAATGAGCATTTAGTTTAATGTTATGTAATTATTTGCTCAATAAAGGCTCAAAACTCACTTTTGTGGGAATGAGTTTTTATGTGATCAAGTATATACAATCAAATTTTAACTAAGTTTGCCATGCCTTTTCATAATTTTCTTATGTTGGTTCTTTTTATCACGACGCTATCGGTTGTAAATTCGTAAAAATATAACCTTTTTAAGAACTTGAATTTCCCGAGTTGAACCTAGATAAGTAAAAAAAATGAAAATTTTTGAAAAAAAAAATTGGGGTGATTAGCGGTTCCAATAGAGTTTTGTGTAAGGCTTGTATTTAGGACTTGCGAGATTCAAGGTTTTAGCATCCCCCCCACACTTAAATTACACATTGTCCTCAATGTGTCCCAAAAATAAGTTTTTAGGTTGATTGAATGTGTAAAAAGGTGTTAAAAGCAAAAATTTATGTTACTGGTTGCCTGGGCACGACCCCGTGTTGAGTGGACACGACCCCGTGCTCAGGTGCCAGTAACGAAAACTTGCAGAAGATGAACACGGGGGCGTGTTGGGTGGACACGACCCCGTGTCTGTCAGGGTCTGCAGAATTTAAAACAAACAGCAGGTTCAGGAGAGTGGGCACGGGGGCGTGTCGGCTGGACACGGCCCCGTGTGGACAATCTGCAAGGTTGAAAAACAGGTTTCTTTCTTCGGTTTTCCTGTCCCGGCTTTCGTAGTACTAAAGTTTAGTACTCTAAGCCTCGTTTGTACCTACTTAATCAATAAACACCATACCATACCATAGCAAACATCCTACTTTTACCAAATTCAACATCCATGTCAACAAAGTTAAAAGAAAAATAAAAGAAGAAAATAAAAGAAGTTAGGGAAAGTAAATTGTTCAACACTTGGCACGCAGGCCTCAAATTGTTCAAGATTAGAAAAGGGTTAATCTGGGAAATCATCAACCAACCGCTTCTTCCTCTGCTCCTCCCGCCTAATCCATATCCTCATCATCATCATCATCATCCCCTCCATGGCCCGCAATGTGGCCCCGAATATATCCAATATCATCTTGGATATCGGATATGTTTCTCTCGATAGCTCCAACCCGGTTGTACGTGTTGCTTGCCATATTGTAGGTGTTCCTGGTGCACATTAGGTTTTCCTGCAACAAATCATGTAAACTTTGAAAGTTAGGAAAACCGCCTCCTGAGGCGGATTGGCCCGGATCACCATGGGGCTGGTATTGGTACTGATGATGTTGTGGAGCGGGGAGGACAAGTGCTTCTTGCAGGTTCCATGCATGACCTTGCATCCTTTGAAAGCTTACCGTCCCGTCTTCTGCCTCATAAATTAGGTTCATTGAGCGGCAGATGTGTATATCTACCCTACCCGACCATGGGCTCCTCTCAAATGACCTAGGTATGTGGGTGAAGTGCCTGAAGAGACGGTACACCCATCCCCCAAAGAAGATAGGGGTTGGTGCAGTAGCAAGGCGGTTATGATGCATGTTTCGGAGCATGAGGAACGGAACATCAAGAGGCCTGCGGGTGTGGATACAGTGGAGGACAACAAGATCTCTTAACCCAACGACGCCACTGCTATCATGCCTTTGGCTAAGATAGTAGCCGAGGAGCCTATGGATGTATCTGTAGAGCGGATCCCTCAACTTCGTACTCTTAGTGCTGCTCGGATTGTAGTACCCTTCACCAATCTTAGCCCAAATGGCTTGGCGTTCGTTCTCACCTATCTCTCGCATTCCTCCAGTATTTTCCTTGTTTCCCGCATCCTCTTCTGCATACAACCCGAAAATCGACCCAAATTGTGCCATAGAGATCGAATACCTCGTTCCGCCACATCGGAATGCTACCCCGTCATTGTCGAACGGGTCACACCTTGAGTTGAACGTGAAGGTGCTATAGAATTCCAAAGTGCATTCGTGGACGGAACGTAGTCGAGTTGTTAAAGCGACTCTTAGTGGTCCCGTGACAATGTTGTTGAAGCGGTCGATTTGATTCACCACAGTTAATAGTTCCGTGCATGCTTGCCTCGGGTATACCTCCGGCCTTGTTTGAAGTATCTCGTATCTAGCCCTAGCATCGAGCTCATTGGCGTTAAATCTTGTGAACTTCCAAGCCATCTGAAAGAATACACCAAAAGTTAGTACAAAACAAAAGTATTTTCGGACAAAACTGCAAACAGTGGCTGGACACGACCCCGTGTTCAGCAGACACGGCCCCGTGTCCAGGCGTCTGTTACTCCAAAATTCCATTTTTCGACCCGGTTTCGAAAACTTGAAAATTTTTGGTCCAATAGGTGCGGTTTCCCCTGAAAATAAAACCCTAAGTGCCGTTTTTCCCAAAATAACCCGCTTACCCGTTCAATTTTATCTTTTTCGGTTCAATAACAAGGGTTTGGGGTTTTTGTGAGAAATCTGGTGAATCTAAGAACAATACAAGTGTATTTACTTCCCTTAAAACTAATCTAACTAAATGCAAACAGATCTATACAAAAATTTGAGGTTCGATCCGGATGAACTTCAAGAACCCTAGATTTTTACCCAAATTTTTGGTGTTTTAACTACATACAAGTAACTACTCTAACTACTAAAAGTGATAGAATCATACCTTGATGTTGTTAGAGTGATAGGAGACGTCGAAAATCTGCGAAAAATCGCCTAGAACCAGAGCTTTTTCGGGGAAACGGGGCGTGTGGAATGTTGTAACTGTTATGAGAAAGGGGATATATCCCGTCTGCAGCGCGAACACGGCCCCGTGCCGAGCAGAATTTTTTTTTTTTTTTAGTGCTTGTGTGAGTGCCCTTGTTTCCCATAAGCTTTGGTTAGAAAACTTACCGCTTTAGTTGTCGTCCCAATCGCTCGTAACTTACCAGGTATGATGTTGGTTTCATTCTTCCACTGTTTGAAGCGAGATCGCTTCCTCTTCATCCTCAATGAATCCTTGATAGAGTTTCAGCCGTTGGCCATTGACTTTGAATGGAGGCCCATTTCGAGATTTAATTTCTACTGCACCGTGTGGGAAAATATGGGTGACGGAAAAAGGTCCTGACCACCTAGACTTTAATTTACCAGGAAACAATCGAAGTCGTGAATTAAACAAAAGAACTAGATCTCCTACCCGAAATTCATTAGGTTTAATATGTTTGTCATGCAAAATTTTCATTCTTTCCTTATAAATTTCAGAGTTTGAGTATGCATAATTCCTAAGCTCGTCTAATTCATTTAATTGGCAAAATCGATTTTTACCAGCAAATTCTAAATCTAAGTTTACATTTTTTATTGCCCAGTAGGCCTTGTGTGCAATTTCTACTGGTAAGTGACAACTTTTTCCATAGACTAGCTTATATGGGGTTGTACCTATTGTTGTTTTATAAGCAGTTCGAAAAGCCCATAAAGCATCATCTAATTTATTTGCCCATTCCTTTTTATTTAACCCTTCGGTTTTTTCAAGTATTCGTTTTAAACCTCTATTAGTCACTTCGGCTTGTCCGTTTGTTTGAGGGTGATATGCTGTTGAGACCCGATGATAGACCCCATATCGTATTAAAAAATTTTCAAGTTGATGGTTGCAAAAATGGGTACCTCTATCACTTATTAATGCTTTAGGTGTGCCAATACGAGGCAATAATTTTTTCAGAAATCTTACCACGACTCTTCCATCATTTGTTGGAAGTGCCTCGGCCTCGGCCCATTTAGACAAGTAGTCTACTGCCACAGGTATATATTTGTTTCCTTTCGATGGTGGGAAAGGTCCCATAAAGTCGAGTCCCCACACATCAAAAATTTCACAAACAAGAATGCCATTTTGTGGCATTTCGTTTTTGGAAGAAATATTACCTGTTCTTTGGCAAGCATCACATGTCTTGACAAGACTTTGGGCGTCTTTGTAAATGGTTGGCCAATAAATTCCTGAATCAAATACCTTTCGTGCGGTACTAGCGGCACCATGATGCCCTCCGTATGGACCTTCATGACAATGGCGGAGAATTCTTCGTGCTTCGCTACCATGTACGCATCGTCGGACGAGTTGGTCGGCACACATTTTGAAAAGATATGGATCTTCCCAAAAATAATGTTTCACATTGGAAAAGAATTTTTTTCTTTGATGATGTGGCCAGCCTTTTGCGACTATACCGCTAGCTAGGTAGTTAGCATAGTTGGCGTACCATGGTTCTTCCTTATATTCCACCATTTCCAGGGACTCAGTTGGAAATTTTTCGTTGATTTGCTCGTCCCTGGTTGCCTCCAAAGCTGGGTCTTCTAAGCGCGAAAGATGATCTACTGCGGTGTTTTCTGCTCCTCTTTTATCTTTGATTTCAATGTCAAATTCTTGGAGGAGTAGAATCCACCGAATCAAACGTGGTTTTGCGTCCTGCTTTTTGAAGAGATATCGAATGGCTGCATGATCTGTATAGACTATAGTTTTAGAAAGAACAAGATAAGAACGAAATTTATCAAAAGCAAATACCACAGCTAGTAATTCTTTTTCAGTTGTTGTGTAATTTTCTTGTGCATCATTAAGTGTTTTACTAGCATAATAAATTTAGTGGAAGTGCTTTTCTTTTCTTTGTCCCAAGACAGCTCCAACTGCAAAGTCACTGGCATCACACATGATTTCGAAAGGAAAATTCCAATCAGGCGCTATCATGATAGGTGCATTGACTAACATTTCCTTTAAGGTTAGAAATGCTTGATTGCAATCCTTGTCAAAGATGAAAGGAGCATCTTTTTCAAGTAATTTTGTTAGAGGCCTCGAGATTTTAGAAAAGTCTTTGATAAACCGCCTATAAAATCCGGCATGCCCTAGGAAACTTCTGATAGCTCTTACGGAGGATGGAGGTGGTAATCTAGAAATGGTATCTATTTTGGCTCGATCCACCTCCATTCCTTCGCTTGAGATCTTGTGACCGAGTACTATTCCCCCCGTTACCATGAAATGACATTTTTCCCAATTAAGGGCGAGGTTAGTTTCCTCACATCGGGATAGCATTCGTTCAAGGTTATCGAGGCATTGGTCGTATGAATCCCCGAAGATAGAAAAGTCGTCCATGAAGACTTCCATTGTCTTTTCTATCATGTCGTGGAAAATGGCCACCATGCAACGTTGGAATGTTGTGGGGGCATTACATAGACTGAACGGCATGTGTCGATAAGCAAAAGTTCCATAGGGACATGTGAAAGTTGTCTTTTCTTGGTCTTCGGGTGCTATCGGGATTTGAAAGTAACCTGAAAAACCATCCAAGAAACAATAAAATTTATGACCAGATAATCTTTCTAACATTTGATCAATGAAGGGTAAAGGAAAGTGATCTTTTCTTGTAGCTTCATTTAATCGTCTATAATCTATACATACTCTCCATCCTGTGACGGTTCTCGTGGGTATTAGTTCATTCTTTTCGTTAGTTATTACCGTCATACCTCCTTTCTTTGGGACTACTTGGACGGGACTCACCTAAGGGCTATCAGAGATAGGATAGATAAGTCCGGCGTCAAGTAATTTGATGACTTTGTTTTTAACCACTTCTTGAACATTTGGATTTACTCGACGTTGCGGTTGTATTACCGATTTGTAGTCATCATTCATTAAAATTTTGTGTGTGCACATGGACGGACTAATTCCTTTTATGTCTACCAGTTTCCAAGCTATTGCGTTTTTTCAAAAGACTAATTAATTTTTCTTTTTCTAAGCTATCTAATTTAGACGAAATAATTACAGGTAAATTACCATCTTTGTCTAGAAAAGCATATTCCAAACCTTTTGGAAGTTCTTTGAGCTCAAGTGGTGGGTCTTTAGGAGACTCCTTATTTGGTTGCTCATTTCGATCAAGAACTTTAAAAGTTTGTTCTATGGCGACCTCTTCTTCAACAAAGTGGTCAATCTCTTCACTTGTATCGGGTGGTTCATCTTCATCTTCAATTAGGGGGTCATTATTGCCGAATGGATATTTCATTGACCGCTCAAGATCGACACTCCGTTTAAATGCCCCTAATTGAAGAGGTAGATTGTTGAACTTTCGGTTTTTCAAAGCTTCGTGAGTTTTTACAAATGGTCGTCCCAACACTAGAGGAGCGTCATCGAGGATAACAAAGTCGGTCGGGATTACCATTTGATTTGTTTGAACCAAGACATCCTCAACTACACCGATTGATTTTATTACTTTCCGATTGGATAGAAAAATGGGTATTTGAAGTGGAGAAAAATCACTAATACTTAATTTTTCGAAAATATAGTTAGGCATTATGTTAACACAAAGATCTTTATCGATTGTGACATTACTAATAAATGAATTTTGAAAGAAACATGGAACCGGTGTAATGTTAATTTCAAATGGGTCTTCTTTTATTAGCGAGGTTTGATCATTAGTTAACTTAACACTTACCGTTTCGTCAATTTTAGTGTTAGTGTTTAACTCTTTTAAAAACTTAGCATGAGTGGGTACTAAACAATGATTTTCAAAAGAAGGTGACAAGAGATTAATTTCTTCAAAATTAGACTCTTCTTGAATTTTAACGTTGTCGGACTCACCATTTTCGTTGTTTAACTCATGTGTCGGTTTTTCACTTATTTGTTCTTCCATTTTTACACTTTCAGTTATCTCTTCCTTTTTTAATTCTTCTCTTGCGCGGGACTCCTCTTCCCTTGCGCGAGATTCTTTTATACAGCGATCGATAACTCTAATGTGTTCTAATATCCTATCGGTCACTTCAGTTATAGAAAAAGAATCGGGATTTTCAAAGCTTGAATCCGGTTGTTCGATCCTTTGTTCCTCATAATACCCATATGAAGTAGCTGGTTCACACCATTGTTCTTCATTGTAAGTATATGATGGATAAGGGTCATAATTTTGTTCTTCATAATACTCATATGAGGTGGGTTGTTCACGCCATGGTTCCTCATAGTAAGTATACGAAGGTGGTGGCTCATATCTTGGTTCCTCAAAGTATGAGTATGAAGGCTCATACCTTGGTTCATCAAAATATGAGTATGAGGGAGGAGGTTCATACCTTTGGTCTTCATAGGATGTGTATGAAGTTGATGGCTCGTACCTGGGCTCCTCATAGTAGGTGTATGAATTGGATGGTTGATATGAGCGATTATTTTGAACCGAGTGTGTGTTACGACAATTAGTGCAATAATTACTCCTATAATCATCCTCCTCATAGGTGTAGTTGTAGCCTCCTGAGTATTGATCCATGAGAATCACTCAGCAGACCACAACCAAGTTTCGAGATCAGAAAACAAAAATAAAAACGGAAACAGAGGCTGGACACGGCCCCGTGTTCAGTGGATACGGCCCCGTGTACAGAATCTGTATCTGGGCGTTTTAATTAAATTCCCTGATTTCGTTGAGCACGGGGCGTGTTCAGTGAGCACGGCCCGTGTTCAAGCTACTGTTACTGGGTGTTTTTATGAAAATGTGCAGCACGGCCCCGTGTTCAGTGAACACGGCCCCGTGTTCAGTGAACACGGCCCCGTGTACAGGTTACTGTAAATGCAAAAACTAAACTAAAATGCAGAAAAATTGTGCGCGCGTTTTAAAAAGGTTTTGAAAAACTGATTAGGCCGTCGATTTTAAGCTTTCTTAAAATCCTTGTGACCCCGGCAGCGGCGCCAAAAACTTGATGGGTGTCGAGTGTTATATATACTAGGTGTATATTTTAAGCCCCTTTAACATTTTTTAGTCAAGTTTTAAATTTATAAAACACGATATTTACTAACACTAGACACACATATGGGCAAGTGCACCCATCGTGAGCGTAGTATATTGTTGGTAAGATACCGAGGTCGTCCAAGGACACAAGAGCTTTTAGTACCGGTTTATCCTCAACGTCTAATCAAATCAAAAAGTTTAGAAAAATGTTTTAAGCTAAGAAAAATAAAAACTAACTAAAAATGATCAAAAATAAAAATAAAAGAAAAACAGATAGACAAGATGAATCACTTGGTTCCGACTCGTGTATAGTGTAACCTTTGATTATTTCCGCACTTTTGCACTTATTTAAGAGATTATCTTAGTTATTGTAGTAGGCCCCTCTTTTGAAGGTGACGTTACCCTCACCCCAGTAGTTTGAGTCAGCAAGGATACAATCCTAAAAGGGTAGATTATTGAAAGATAATTAATTAAGTTATTAATGCAAATTATGGTAGGCCCCTCTTTTGGAGGTGCCGTTACCCTCGACTAAGTAGTCTGAGTCAGTAGGGATACAGTCCTAAATAGCCGGGTTATAGTATTAATAGTAGTTAACTTATGAGGGGATCAAAGAGTTTGGACCCCCGCCATCCAATACCGTTAAGTATTGAAGGAGATCCTACTAAATTTTACCCAGGTCCATTGCAGGACCTCTAAACGCTGAACAATGGCAAGACCTTTACCAAACTGTTCCCTTAACCCCCGACCAGGTAGCCAACATACCTCCATATAGACCGTGGAGATATGAATGGTGAAAATATTTTATTTTATATAGACAGTAAAATAATGCCAAGACACCACGGACAAACGATAAGGAAATATCACCTTCAACATAAGCAACTAGTTATTAAAGTCATTAATACAAAACCAAATAAAAAGTGGGAAAAGATTAGAAATAAAAAGTATTACACTAGACACTTGTCTTCACCAAGTGATGTAAGAGACTTAGGCAAACATGGCCTTGATTGTCAAGAACTCTTACGATCAATCTTGGATCCCGAGACGACTCACACACTCTATGATGGACAATGGATGATGGTGGTGGATGATGGTGTTATGGTGGTGGTGGGTGGTGGGTGAAGTGTGAGAGAGGTGGTGTGCCAAGGGATGGTTTGAGCTTGAGCCAAGCACTCCTATTTATAGGCTGAACAGAAGCTCGGGCACGGCCCCGTGTCCACATACTTCTCTTTCTTCATTTATTGCAGCTTGTTTTATCAGTTGACTACGCCCCCGTGTCCGCTAAGCACGACCCCGTGTGCAGAAGAATCTTTGTACTATGAAGATTTGCCTGGATTGTGCGAATCTTATAGTTGACCACGGCCCCGTGTCCGCTGAGCACGGCCCGTGGTGGGCAATAGAAGCTTCTACCACTTTGTCCTTTCTGCTGACACTTGGGCACACCCCCGTGCTGGCTGAGCACGGGGCGTGTTCAGTCTCCTGTCTTCTTGTTTTGCTTGGGAAGATGCTGTCGTGGGGTCGGGCATATCACGTCTTGTTCCTTTTCTTGTATTTATGTTAGATTTTGATGTCTCTTTGCTTCTTTTGTTAATTTGAGCTCATTTAATCCTGAAAATATAAAAGGAAGACAAAAGCACACTTTTTCCAACATTAGTACTAAAAAAGGGTTACTTTTATGCCACAATTGATGAAATTTATATGTTGCATTTGGAACACATCAAAGGCCATGAATCAGTATAATGAGTCAAGCAACGAACAAGCAACAACCATGAAAACACTTTAAGGAGCTTTCATGACAAAGCAAAAAGTTGTTAACAATTATATTGAAAAATGTGATGTTCTGGAACAGAAACTTGAAATCCAAAGAATTGAGACTGAGAGAGTTAATAAGTTGTTAAAAAGTTACTCATGTTCTTCTTATGTTATTGACAGGATTTATCCAACTGTTGAAGGCATGAAGGCATTTGAAGAAGATGAAGTAACTAAAGAAAAGAATAATGAAAAGAAAAAGAAAAAGAAGAAGGACACTGAAGTGAAGACATCTGGTAAGAAACAAAGTGCCAGTTACAACAAGTGTCCACCCCCGCTTGAAAATGGATATTCTCCTAGAAATCCAAATCCAGAAAGAGTCGAAAAAGCAACAAACTTACAGTGGGAGTCAGAGTCTGCAGAAAATTTGCCAGAAAATTTTGATGTTACTTTTACATCGTCCGATACTGATCATGAGTCCGAGTTAATAAAGAAAGTGGTCGATCAGCTGTTGGATAACGATGAAACCGAGGAGTCAAAACAAGAGTCAAAATCAGAGTCAAAGACTGAGTCCGACACGTCAAGTTCAAAAGTCAAACAGGGCAAAAGAGTTTATAATAAAGAATTCTTGTTATCAAAATCTAATTTGAATGATGAAATGTTCAAAGTTGCATATATTTTGAATGATTCTGACAAATTATATTTTGATGAAGAATTTCCAATAAGAGGTGTTAAACCTGATATGATCAAAAAGGTTTTCAAACTAACAGAAATTAATATTTCTGAAATAAAAGATGTAAATCTTTCTGAAAAACCTAAAAATTACACCTCAAGAGTTCAACAAAGAGAAAACAAGAAAAAAGGTTACAGTTCTGGTTCAGGTTATCGAAAGAAACCAAACCATAACGGTAATTTCAAAAAGAAAGGATTAGGATTTATTCCATCAGAAAATCATAAAAATGAAAAATATGGTCGAGATTTTAAATCAAAAATGGTTTTTGTTTCAGGGACAAGTGCTGAGGAAGAACAAAAGAGCCCATTCTGGAAACAATCAAACAAAGAGTTCCTTGCAAAGAAGCAAGAAGAAATGAATAAGATGGTTGATCGAAAGAAGAAGGAGACTCGAACCTGTTTTAATTGTGGAACAATTGGACATCTTGCTGTGAAATGTTCACAAGCAAATCAAATCAAACAGGGAGTTTCTAAACTCAAACAAAAGATGGTTGAGTTTGAACCACCAATTGAAAGATCTAAAATTTTCAAAAATTCAAAATTTGAAATTGGTGAATGTTCAAACAGATTTTACAAAAGAAGTGCAAAGCTTGACAACCAAAAGTGGGTTGTTAAGAAATCTGATGATAGTTCTAGCAATGATTCTGATTCATTAAAATCAGAGGAGCTATTTTCAGGCAATGAATCTGATTCCACAAAATCAGAGGAATCACATGTTGAGAAAAAGTGTGAAACTTCAGTTCCGGCATTGGATGATGAAAAATTTCCACCACTGCGGGATGAAAATTTTAAGAAGAATGTTGGTAAAGTTGAAATTCAAATCAATTTTTCTTAGAAAAGAAAGAATTTGATATTGAAAAAGCTTTTAACCCCAAAGTGCAACATATTTTTGGTAAAATGGTTGATGGTAAAGTCAAAGGGGTGAAAGAATTTTATGAAAAGAAATTGAAGAAACCAGGTAAAACTGTGACATCTCAGGTTTGTGACTGGGATGGAACATTTTATGATGAGTGAAAAGTATGACTTGCCGGAGCTCCCAGGTTGGTAAGAGTGGAGCAGGTATCGGCATCTTTCTTGAGAAATTCACGAAAGTGATTTCGATTTACAAGTGGTAAATCAGGGACATTAATTTGTACTTGATTTTCTACAAGTGAGAATTGTTGATTGTTATAAAAATTGTTAAATATTTCAAGTGGTTAAAGAAGAAAACAATGTGATGAGATCCCCTAACCTACAAGTGGTTTTGTAAATCAACAAAACTAATTTTCCGGAAAAACCATTTGATTAAAACAAACTTAAGTGTTTTGAAATCATAATGGGAAAATGTTTTGTTGTAAGGGGGAGTTCTGATTGTTTATGCCAAGTGGATGGCGAATTGAAGTGATTTGATATCAGTTGTCATTTTACTTGTACGGATTGTTTTCAAAAGTTTCTTTAAATGTGTTTGAATTTTAGGGGGAGTAAGAATTTCAGAAAATCCAAAAACATCTGAAAATTTGAAAAAGTCAAAAACATGATAAAATCAAAAATGAGTTTTGTTGAGAAAAGAGGAAATGATAGTACATCAGTGGACGATCACAGCATGCTAAAGAAATGAAAAGATAAAATGTGATAAACGGTCTCACTAATGATATGCCAGTAGGTTTTTACACATTTAGTAGATTGTGACGAGATATAAACCTAAATTTCAAACTTTCTTATGTCGTGGGGAACATCTCTCGGATATGTGGGTAACCCCCGAAATCTTGTTTGAAAGGTCCCTCTTTCTGAGATACTAGGTCTTTATACTCAGTGATATCTGGGGTATTATTCCGGGACTTCTGATTTTGCAGAAGCAATGGCCTAGTCCCAGTATAATACTTTCTGCTTGCTTGAAATATAGCATCGCCCTCAGTACAAAAAATGATGAAACATTGAAAAATGCTAATCATGTGTTGTTGAAGAAAAGATTCTCTAAAGGGAACACACCAAAAGACGAGCCGTCATCTCTTTGCTGAACGGAAGTTCTGACCTGAGCTCTCACGGTTTCGCATTTAACCCTTTACAGATATCATCTGTGGTATACTCACCTGTAAGACTGAATATTGGGATCTGGATACGGGAGTATATTCAAGTGGTGGGACACGCGAATAAGTTTAAGTGCTTAAAACACTAATATCGTATCTCAAAGTAGTTGAACTTTGTGTGAAAATTTAAGTGGATAAGTATACTGACAATCTAAGTGAATCGTTTAGAACTTAAAATGTTTAAAGCTTAACGGTGTTAGTGATTTGTCTCAGAAACTGATATGATCCTCTTACGCAAACTCACAAAAATATTGTCTGTATATATTTCTTTATTGCATTTCTGTTATATCTAAAATCCAAAAAGATTTTTAGTGTGTTTTAGCATAAATTTTGAAAAAAAAAAATCGACAACTGATGTTGGAAAGCAGATTTTCAAAATTCCGAGTGATAAACATGATAAGTATTTTGTGAGGGAGAGTCTGTGTTTAAATAAGAAAAGATTTTGAATGATTGCTTACAAGGGATCATCAGTAGTTTTAAAATGTTAATCATTTCATTCATACAAGTGGTTCATCAGAAATTAACATTGTAAAATCATTTGATGTTGTTTTTTGTTTTTACAAGTGGTTAGCAGAGAATAAATTTGTAAAATGTTAAATTTGTGAAATTTATTTCTGGCTTAAGAATGTGCAGGTTAGCTAGGTCTGATCCTGAACCTAATGTTCATGCAAGCTGATGATGCTGATAAACTTAAGGAATCAAGAGATCTGGTCAAGATATTGTAAGAGCCAGCTACAGATCTTGGGATGATAAAGAGATTAGAGCCAGATTGCAATTCTGAAAGGAAGAAGAGTAAAGAAAGATTGAAGATGCTTTACATTGATAGATACTTCAGAAGAGAGCAGAAAAGACTGATAAAGACTGAAGATGTTGAAGACTCGACACTGAAGAATCGTCAACATTCGAGGGGGAGTCTGTTGGTGCATGCGTCTGTCGACTTCGTCTTGTATCGAGTCTTGCTTTGTATTAGATAGATCAGGGCACGTTGTTCGAGAAAAGTGTCAAAAATAGGTCAAGAGGTAATTCCGCACGGAATTACATCTTGTAATTCCGTTTGAAATTGTCATGTCCGGTTCAAGCGAAATTACTAATTCCGCTTGTAAGTGATTTCGTTTGAGGATGGTTCAAGCGGAATTAGGTTGCCTATATATAGTTGTTGCCTGATTTCGTTTGAAGGAGTTCTGTAATTCCGATTTGAGAGCCGAAGTGCTGCCGAAGTGTCTACTCGCTGTAAAACTTTGTCACATTAATCTAAAGACAGTTTAAAGTGATATTCTTGCTGAATTGACCTCGATACTTTTGTTTCCGCCTTTCGTATTGAGAAAAACTCTTCTGATCGACTCGTTCGGGTCAGAAAACGATCCTACATTAATGACCCTTCATTAATCTTATGATCATTTTTTCTGCCTTAATTTTTAGTACCCATAAATTTTACTCACTGTAATTTTCTTCTATAAATAAGTATCTCATCCACTCTAATTCCTAAACCTAAAATGTTTTGCTTTATTTAAAGTTTCTATAAAAATTAGCTCTTAAATTAAATTCTTGATTATCTCTTAAGACACGATAATCCTATTGCTCTCTTCTAATAAAGTACTACAGAAGAAAAGTAGAGCATGATGAGTAGGACAAATCGAATATGATGTCTCTTATGATAATCAAGAACTCTCTAACATAAATGCTATCACTAAAGTTATTCCAGATTAAGTCTTTCCTAAGGCTAATCTATTATCTGTGGAATAATTACAAAAATTACTAAGATGCATGCCTTCATTTAAAATTCTAAACTATAAAGCTAAGTGGTATATGTGAATACATAATGATGTAGAATACCATGACCCATAAAGTTAAGGGCTTACGCATGGAAATAACTACATTTTTCCAGTACATTACATACTAATATTTTCACTTGTACAATTTGATGCCTTATAAATCAACTATAACACTCAAATGTACCAAAGTATAATGAGTGTGTTGATAAGCAACATATGTACAAAGAGATAAATGTTTGAAGCTGGAAAATAAGTTGTTACTCACCTTACAACCACTTAAACTTTAAAAGAGGATTGTTCTAAGGTCCATAGACAAATTACAAGTGCTAATTCCACCTCTAAGGTTCTTCAAGGGAAAATCTCACTACATAATTATGCAATTAGACTAGGCATAAGCAACGAGACTATACATTATTCAGAAGAACGGTTGGATAAGCTAATTAGGTAGTCATTTCCTAATGATATCTAAGTCTGCTAATTTTTTAATATTCCAATTAACACATGATTAGTGACAAAATTAAATGTTAAGGCTATAAGAACCATAATAAGCACTCTTCTAACAACGCCTTTCGATGCCTTATATATTCTGAAGATTAATCAGAATATAGTATCATGATTAAGCAATGTTATGAAGGTTGTGAGGTTTGCATAGTCAACATAAAGTCACACTTACCTTAAACTCTCATCTTATTTGTTCTAAATATCTGGATTGAAACATTAGTAAGATAAAACTAGATGATACCTTACATTTTTACAACTTTTGTCATCATGTAAATGAGAATTTGACAAAAGAAAAATGAGACTTATAAATTTCATCCATTATAACCGAAATTCATGAGAAATCATGACATGGTTAATGAGGATGATTTTTATCTAATATCATTCTAAGTGATTTTAAATCATGACGTTAAAGCCCTAAATATTACTTGGCTTAAGGAATAAGTATGGGTCCATCATAAGTCATTCATTGACATTCGTGGAACTTAGAATATTCAGACATAATTCATTTATCATTTAAAGACTATTTACTTGTATCTAAATTTTGTCGTATATGGCCCACGGTCTTAGAAGAAATCTATTCATATATATATATATATATATATATATACTTAATAAGATTTCAATTAGATATGTCCCTGAGTTTTCTTATGACATCTGGAAATTAAGGGAATCAAATAAAGTCTAACGTATATATGATACGTTCCCACGTCTCGTACTGTAACACCTCGTAAAATCACGTCCAATGATACGTTGACACGTGTACAAAACCCTAATAAGGTCAATCGTTGACTATGAAGGACTAATTTTGTGAAAAATCAAAAACTTTGATTATGGAAGGACTGGAAGTGTTAACATACTTAACATAAGCCTCTGAAAATCGTTACTCGGTAATCATATTCACAAATGAGCCACTTGTTGATCGAGTGTAGCCGTTTGCGTAATTAATTGAAAGTTTGCGCGATGAAGGGTTAAAAGCGTTAACATATTAATTCTTACCTCTGAGTGACCTTTTAAACAAACCGAGAGCTTCATGACATTTGATTATACTCTCGGGAATGCCAATTATTGGCCGTCTAAGGTTTTTATGCCTTTAAGTGACGATACGCGCAACTTTGCAAGTTTAAGGGGGTAAAAGTGTCAATATGTTTAATTATACATCTGAATGACCTTTTTACGAACCCGAAACATCGTGATGTTTAATAATACTCTCAAGAATGCCTAATATGGATTAGATAAGGCTTCTATGCTATTAAACGATGGTATGCGCAAGTTTGTGCATTAGAGGGACTAATTGCGTCAAACTGCAAAAAGTCTGCCGATTCATATGGTATCGAACCTTCTGGAATAAGATCATAACTTTAACATGCCCTAAATATCCTTTACATATCCTAGAAATAGGCTTAGAGGTGTTTGGTGCGCAAAAATAAACTTATTTGGTCAACAGGGACTAAAAGCGTCAAAAAGTGCATAAGTTTGCATTTTCGCGCATATCTTACGTTCTGAATATATCTGGACATCCAAAAATTTATGTAATCATTAAACTATTTTGTTTTAGTGATTGGCATGATAAAATTCCATTCGTCATGTAATTTGGATCGTTTTTCGCATCCGTTCGTGTTTCATCGTAATTAACCGAACAACGCAACCGTACGGCCAAACGAACTGACATCTGAGATTTTTTTGAGCATATTTCATGTTCCGTATACTTTAACTTCATTTTAGAGCCTTGAAATGGGGTTAACGGGGTTTGTTGGTGCATGCGTCTGTCGACTTCGTCTTGTATCGAGTCTAGGATTAGAATTGTTAGATTAGATCTTGTTATACAAGAGTATAAGAGGTTTTAGAGTTTGTTTATGGTATTTAGCTTGAAAGTGGTGATTTACCTTGAAAATGTCACTTGACAGTTTCAAGCTAAATCAAGATTTACCTTGAAAGTGGCATGTCATTTCAGGCTAAATCTCCTCACTATATATACCATTCAAGCTAAATCATTTGTAACTTTTGGAGAATTCTTCCGGTGAGCCACGAAGTGCTGCCGAAGTGTTGTCAGGTTGTAAACGTCATCAAATTAATAGAAACAACAGTTTAAAGTGTAAATCTTGCTGAATTGAACTCGGTTTGTTCGTTTCCGCCGCTCAAACTGAGATAAACTCTTCTGAACGACTCATTCGGGTCCGAATTCGATCCTACAAGTGGTATCAGAGCTCAGGAGGAGGAGTTCATACCAATTCAGCCACAATTTCTGATTTTCTACACCTTCTTTTCAAAATTTTCAACTTTTCACGGTTAAAATTGGATAAAACTTTCACATAACGTGCGTAATGATGTTTTAACAAACCCTTGAAAGTTTCAGAACTTAATTTGATCATTTACACGTTCAATCAGACCAAAAACAGACCGAAATGATGATGTCATCCAGTTTCGCTTGAAAATAGTTGTTAATTTCGCTTGAAAGCTCATAATTTGCTAGATTTCGCTTGAGTTTTATGGAATGATTTCGTTTGAAAATTGACATTTTGATCCTATTTCGCTTGAATCTTATATACAAACATAGATTTCGCTTGAAACTTGTGCTGATTTCGCTTCACAATGGTTATTCGTTGATTTCGCTTCAAATTGAAATGCATGTTGATATCGCTTGAATTGACTTCTCACTTGAAACATGTATCTCGCTTGAATCAATGACGGCTTGAATGATGACTGTTTGAAATTACATCGTTTGTTATTCACGAGTAAAGTGCTTAGTGTTTTGTGAAAACAATTAATCAATATATCTAGTTTTAAAGACAACAGCATGTGATATAGGTCTTGCATGAAAAAGGTATCTGCTATTACGTGAATCTAGAAGTCTAGGCCCAATCATAGTTTATGCACTCTTAAACTTGAAAACATCAACTTCAAGAGAAGTGTCAGCCACGTGATTATCTTTGTAGAGTTCCAATAAGCATTATGGTATCCATGTGATCACTGACATGTAATATAATCGGTCCTATCATAGTTTTCAAATACATGTGACTTACTGTTTTCATATATCCCATTTAATCTTGTATCGAACAAAGTTAAAAGGGTTGTCGGTTTTTAATAGTGGTCAAATTAGATCAGATTTGTCGGACATTAAAATTGACATGTGAAGTCATCATTCTCGACCCAAGTTGTTTTCCGAAATCGTAGTTCACGGGCTAAATCATCACGGGCCAAGTCATAGTCTGTTTGATTTAAAGTATTTCAGCCCAAATTCAACAGTCCAAAACAGTTATACAAGTTGTTTGATACCGAGATTTGTTCAAGGTCGCGTGGTTTGAGTCGTGGTTTCTGTTAGTTCGTACAATTTGAAGTTCAAAAGTTTCAAAGGGTCAAGTCATTTTCACGATTTGGAGTTTAGTCTGTCCGCGAGTCTTCGACACCAGTTCACAAATCTTCGACACGAGTTTTCGATTGATTTCTTCAACTCATTTTTACGTGTTCAGTTCGTTTAAACTGATCATTTGTTTGTGTTGTCAGGTATTTTACTAGGTGATACAGCTCTTTTGAAAATTCGAAACATGGAGAACGAGTTCTACAATGCTTTTGCTAGTCCAGTTACAATCACTCAAAGTGCTTTGCATGAAAATGAAACCGGGACGTCTCAGAAACCACCCAAACTCATGGATATTGATGATTACAATGCATGGTCCGAACGGTTTGGAAATTGGGTTGAAGCTTATCATTTGGATGCTTGGGAACACACTGAAGAACCATATGTTAGACCCACAACAAATAATATTCAGCAAACAATTAGGGAAATGAGTACTGAAGATAAAAAGAAATATCGAGATGAGAAATTGATGGTGAGTCTGCTTCAGCAAGCGATAAAAGAAGATATCTTGATACTGCTTCAACATGATGGAACTGCTTATTCAATTTGGACAGAATTGGAAGCAAAATTTGTTGGAAGTGATGATATGCTCAAAAAGAAGATGTCTCTCAAGAAGAAAGAGTTTGATTTGTTTCGTGGTTTAAAATCTGAAAACACCAATCAAATAATTGATAGATATTGTAACTTGGTGAGAAATATGACAAAACTTGGTATTAAAAAGGATACTGATGAATTGATTGAAAAACTTGCAGATGCGCTACCTCATGAAACTTGGGGAACGTTTCTGATGATGCTGAGATCCAACAGAAAAGATTATAAAAACATGACACTAGAGATTTCATCAAACATTTGGAAGCTCAAGAGATGGAGCAGAGAAAGATTGCCAGGATGAAGAATTACGATGGAGAACAAGATATCAGCTTGTATTACAAAGGTGGTGTCAACGAAAAGTCAAATTTTTTCTCCAAAAGTCGAAACTGCTTACAGTGCAAAAGATTCTTCAGAAAAGAAATCATCCCAGGGATCAAGCAGCACTAGATTTTCATCATTCGATCCAAACATTTATGCAACAAAGAATGGAAGAAAACTTCAATGCAATATTGTATTAAATCTTGAAAGTGATCAAGATTATTCTGAAGAAGTTGCCAAAAATCAAATGTCTTTGTTGGGAATGGTTCTAGAGTCTTATAGTAGTTTTGTGGCCGGAAAGATCGGTAATCCAATGCTCACGAAAGAAGATTACGATCAAATCGATGCCGAGGAAATGGACTTGATGGATATTAAATGGTGCATGGCCAGTGTAATGAGAAGAGCTGAGAAGTTTAAACAAATTACAGGAAGAAATGATTTTCTTGATGCAAGCGTTTCAAATTTAGGCTTTGATAAATCTAAAGTTACATGTTTTCGTTGCAGGGAAAAGGGGCATTTCAAGAGAGAGTGCAAAAATCGTGAAGCTACTGGAGCCCAGAATCCTTTTGGAAACAACGATTATCACAAAAAGGCGATTTATCATCAAATCACACCACCAGCACTGCATCAGGCACAAACTGCACATGGAATGATGGAGATTAAAGATTCAAAGAAAACTTGTCTGGGAAAGGATGGTGGATTTAGTTGGGATAAATATGTTCCAACAAACAGCAAAGTGTGTTTGGCAGAACAAGATGATGAAAAGTTAGCTGAAGGTTTCAGTTGGGACAATTTTTGCCCAGATCAAGAATTTATGGCCAAAGAGATGTCCAAAAACACTTCAAATGTTAATGCTTTCATTGCAAATGCTTATGATTTGAAATGTGCTGAAAAGTGCAGAAAAGTCATGGAAGCTGCTGAAGCAAGAAGAAGAAAGCTTGAAGAAGAGGAAGAAGAGGAAGAGAGATTAAAAGCTGAAGCTAAAGCTGAGAAAAAGAGAAGAGCTGAATTTTTACAATCAAACCGAACAGTCAAAGAGGTTCCTGAATTTGAAGTCAAAGTTGATGCAGAACCTGTCAAAGTTCCTGAAAAGTGCATGAATTGTGATTCTTTAATCAAGCAGAACTATGAGTTGCTGCACAACATAAACAGATTGAAAGAATCTTATGATACATTGAACAGAGAAATCAACAAGTATACTGATTCAAATGGTGAACAAGTTGTGGCAATGAATACGCTGAAGAAAGCATACCTGAGACAGATGGATGATGTCAACTTTCACATAAAGAAATGTGCTGATCTGGAGTTGAAGTTGGCAACACAAAAGATAGAAACTGAAAGAGTCAACAAGTTATTAGAAAGTTACTCATGTTCTACTTTTGTTGTTGACAGGATTTATCCAGTTGTGGAAGAATTGAAGACGTTTGAAGAAGTGAAGACGTCCGAAGAAAAGAAATCTGTGACAAAAGATGAAGTGAAGACTTCTGGTAAGAAACCAAGTGTGGTCTACACTAGATGTCCGCCCCCGGTCGAAAATGGATTTTTACCTCGAAATCCAAATTCAGAAAGAGTCGAAAAGGCAATAAACTTACAATGGGAGTCTGGGACGTCGGATAACTTTCCAGAAAATATTGATGTCACATACACGTCGTCTGATACTGATCATGAGTCAAAGTTGATAAAAAGTGTGGTCGATCAGGTGTTAGATAAAGATGATTGTGAGGAGTCAAAAACGGAGTCCAAATCCGAGTCAAAGTCTGAGTCTGATATGACAAAGTCAACAGTCAAAAAGGAGAAACGGGTTTATGATAATGAGTTTTTGATATCAAAATCTAATTTGAATGATGAATCATTCAAAGTGGCATATACTTTGAAAGATTCTGACAAATTATATTTTGATGAAGTTTTTCCAATAAGAAGTGTTCGATTTGAAATGATTCAAAAGGTTTTCAAAATTACAGAAATTAATATTTCTGAAATAAAAGATTTAAATCTTATCGGAAAACCTAAACAATACACTTCAAGAGTGCAACAAAGAATTAACAAGAAAATGGGTTACAATTGTGGTTATAGTTTCCAAAAGAAACCAAACCATAATCGTAATTTCAAAAAGAAAGGATTAGGATTTAATCAACCAAAAAATTATAAAAATGAAAAATTTTCTAAACCAAAAACTATGTTTGTTTCAGGAAATTTTTTAGAAGCTGAGAAAGAACAAGCATTCAGAAAGCAGACAAATCAAGAATTCCTTGGCAAGAAGCAAGAAGAGTTGAAGAAAAATCATGTTCCAAAGAAGATAGAAACCAGAAACTGTTTTCAGTGCAAGATTGCTGGTCATGTTGCTAGGAATTGTCCGAAAACATTCAAACCAAAACAGGAAGTCTCTGGTAAACTGAAAGAGAAAGTTGTTGAGAAAACTGAACTAACAATCAAAACATTTACAGGCTTTGAAAATTCAACCTTTGAGATTGGTGAATGTTCAAAGAATGTGGTTAAAAGAAAAGAAAATTTGAAAAATCAAAAATGGGTTGTGAAAGGTTCAGGTAACAGTTCTGGTGATGAATCTGATTCCACAAAATCAGAGGAGCCAAAAGTTGTTAAAGAAAAGGTTGAAAAATCAGTTCCAAAAGTGGATGATGTGAATTTTCCACCTTTGAGTGCTGAAAATTTTAAAAAGAGAGTTGGGAAAGTTGAAATTTCAAATCAATTTTATTCTGACAAGAAGAAATTTAATGTTGATAAAGCTTTCAACGGAACTGTGAAACACATTTTTGGCAAAATGATCAATGGTAAGGCCAAAGGTGTTAAAGAATTTTACGCTGCCAAAAGAGGAGGTCACAGGTTAGTTGAAAGAAAAGATGATGAAGAGGTTGTTACACCCAAGGAAGGTCAGGCTTGGGTGGATATATTTTTCAAAGAGTAAAAACCTGACTTGCCGGAGATCCCAAGTTGGTAATCGTGGATCATGAATCGGCATCATTCTTTATCATGTTTGTATAAAATGTTTGAGAAGTTTTTGCAGGACTTGCCGGAACTCCCAGGTTTGTAAGCGAGGAGTAGGAATCGGCACCTTGAGAATTCAACCAACAGATGATGATTGGTTGAAAATGATTGATTGGATTGATCTTACAAGTGGTAAATCAGGGACATTAAATTGTATCTGATTTTCTACAAGTGGTTGAAGACAAAATGATGAACCATATCCCTAACTTACAAATGGTTAAAATCAATCAACAAAACTAATTTTCCGGAAAAACCATTTGATTAAAACAAACTTAAGTGTTTTGAAATCAATGGGAAAATAGTTTGTTGTGAGGGGGAGTTCTGATTGTTTATGCCAAGTGGATGGAGAATTGAGGCGATTCGATATCAGTTGTCATATTCTTGTATAGTTTGTTTTCAAATTTCCTAAAATGTGTTTGCATTTTAGGGGGAGTAAGAAATTTTAGAAAATCCAAAAACATTTGAAAATTTGAAAAAGCCAAAAACTTGATAAAATATGAAAAAAGAGTTTTGTTGCATAAAAGAGGAAATGATAGTACATCAGTGGACGATCACAACACGCTAAAGAAATAGAAAGTTAAATGTGATAAACGGTCTCACGGATGATGTGCCAGTAGATTTTTACACATTTAGTAGATTGTGACGAGATATAAACCTAAATTTCAAACTTGCTTATATCGTGGGGAACATCTCTCGGATATATGGGTAACCCCCGAAATCTCGTTTGAAAGGTCTCATATTCTGATATACTAGGTCTTTATACTCAATGATGTCTGGGGTATTATTCCGGGACTTCTGCTGAACGATGGTTCTGACCTACTCCTTGGATAATACTTTCCGCAAATGCTTGAAACATAGCATAAACCCTCAGCATGCAGATGAAACAATAAAATTGATAGTCGCTGCTGTTGTAGCTAAAAGATCCTCTAAAGGGGACATACCGAAAAGTCGAAGCTGATATCTCTCTGCGTATACGGAAGTATCGACCTGAGATCCCTCGGCCCTCGCATTACCTAATTTATGTACAGATATCATTGTAGTATACTCACCTGTAAGACTGAATATTGGGATCTGGATACGGGAGTATATTCTGAGGTGGGACACGCGATTGAGTTTAAGTTCTTAAAACATTAATATCATATCTCGGATCAGTTGAACTTTGTGTGAAAATTTAAGTGGACAAACATACTGACAATCTAAGTGAATCGTTTAAAACTTAAAATGTAATGAAAGCTTAACGGTGTTGGTGATTTGTCTCATAAACTGATATGATCCTCTTGCACAAACTCACAAAAAATATTGTCTGTAAATATTACTTCTCTGCATTTCATTACATTCAAAAATTTCAAAAAGATTTTAGTGTGTTTTAGCATAAATTTTGAAAAATACAAAAAGATTTTCGACAACTGGTGTTGGAGAGCTAATTTTCAAAATTCCAAGTGCTAAACTTGATGAACAGGTTTGGGAGAGAGTGTATGAAGAAGTTTTTTCAAGTGGTTTGCAGAGAATAAATCATTTTGAATATTTCATGCAAATAGTTTCTAAATGTTAAAGATTTAATCTTTGTGAAACTTATTTTTGGGTAGAGTTGTGCAGGTTAGCCAGGTTCTGAAACTTGAGTTAGATGAGTATCAGGTTACAATCTAAGAACCTATGGAAAGTGAATTCCAGACTACGATCCCAGCAGATTGAGAGGGGGAGTCTGAAGACATCATGATATTCAACATTTGAGAGAGAGGAGTTTGTTGATGATGAAGATAGAGATTGAGGATTCTTGCAATGACAAATACTTCAGAGGAAGAGCGAGCAGACTGATAAAGACTGAAGACGTTGAAGACACGACACTCAAGACTCGTCAACATTCGAGGGGGAGTCTGTTGGTGCATGCGTCTGTCAACTTCGTCTTGTATCGAGTCTAGGATTAGAATTGTTAGATCAGATCTTGTTATACAAGAGTATAAGAGGTTTTAGAGTTTGTTTATGGTATTTAGCTTGAAAGTGGTGATTTACCTTGAAAGTGGCATGTCATTTCAAGCTAAATCTCCTCACTATATATACCATTCAAGCTAAATCATTTGTAACTTTTGGAGAATTCTTCCGGTGAGCCACGAAGTGCTGCCGAAGTGTTGTCAGGTTGTAAACGTCATCAAATTAATAGAAACAACAGTTTAAAGTGTAAATCTTGCTGAATTGAACTCGGTTTGTTCGTTCCGCCGCTCAAACTGAGATAAACTCTTCTGAACGACTCATTCGGGTCCGAATTCGATCCTACAGGGTTTAAACGCATCGAAAATCCTTGTAAGTGTCCTCTTATGGCTAGTTATTTTTATTTGGCTTAAAAGCCGAAAAGTCAAGTGTTTGCGATAAACGCTTTGACTTTTAAACGGTCGAGCCATTGTTCGCAACGAACATGGCTACGTGATCGTAATTAGGTAGGTATTAAACCCTCAAAAGGCACCTCCTAATTACCACGTTCGCTTAGTTAATTGTCGGGTCAAAGTAATTAAAATAAAAGTCAAACGAGTCGGTTTTTAGATAAAATTCATAACTAATGATGTAAAGGCAATAAAATCAGTTTTGTCACTTTAATAACTTGGTAAATATTAATTGAACATGTCTAGGCATGTTCAACCCGACAATTCTAAGTTTAGGCTCGGTTCGCAACCGAAAGTCGCAAAAGTTGACTTTTGCTTTGACTTTCAGTTCTGACCCGATTTAGCTTAGTTTAGATATGCCTTAGGGTTCCATTAGGACCATATTACATGTTAGTATATCCATATGAGATTACACAATATGTTTCCTTTGAAATCCAAATCATTTGCATGTTTCCGTTAATTGCTTAAAAGTTGACCATTATGCCCTTTTGATATAAAAACGAGAATTTTGAGAATGTGAGAGGACAAAAACCTTTATTACTGATTTATAAACATGTCTTAAAAATTTGACATCAGTTTGTGGTTTAAATTAAGGTTATGCTCGATATCGTAAATTGAAAGCTTTTATTTAATTAAACGGCATTTTCGGCATAAAGCCTATTTTAACCCACATTTTGACACCAAAATTTCTACCCACTGATGTAATATAATATTTAGGGATTTTTGGAAATTTTTATTAAATTTTAAATTGATCATAACATAGAGTTCTCGCATAAACTTGGTAATTGACGATAATGCCCTTTTCGCTAATAAAATGAGTTTTACACATCCTTTACATAACAAACCTTTTTCTAATGACTTTATATATTAAATAAGTTCTTTTAAACAGTAAAGGCTGATCAAAATCTCAGATTTCCTTAATCAACCCGAATATCGTCAAATACCGACTTTTATGCGATTTAGGCGCATAGTATGGTTTAAAACCATATTTGGCACCTAAGACTTGTTACCTAATGATGTTATGAATAAATTTTTATACTTAAACAGTAATTAAAAGTTTTGAACTCAGATTTCCAAAATTGGCTCTTTTAACATATGTGAAATGACCAAAATGCCCCTACGGTGCATAGTTTGGCCATAAATGATAAATTTCAGGTATATATGATATCTTACTGATATAACTTGATAAAATAAATATTTTTACTGATTATTTAGACCAGAAACTCAGATTATTATTTAACCTCTTTTATAAACATTAAAATGACCAAAATACCCCTACGGGGCATAAATTGGTTTTAAATTCGTTTTAGGCATAATGGAAGGTATCCTACTGATATCACAACATATTTAAGGCATATTAACTTGTGAAACATGTTCATGACTCAATTGGTTACCCGTTATGCATTTTACGCGTTCGGTACGGTTTATGTAACTAGTTTACATGAATTAACCGAAACGGGTCAAACCTTATCATTTTCACTTCAAAAATTCAGAATGTGTTTAGTTTACCCATATTATACAAGTCTCCATACTTGTCGGGTCTAAATCACATTCTAATCCGGTCTTCGCTTAATCTTGTGTTTTGAACCGTAAACCTTTCCTTAAAACTAACCGGTCTAAGTTTCAACTTAAATAAGACCCGTTAGGTGTCTAATAGGTTAATAAAACCTTCGTTCCAGATTGAGAGCCCCAGTAGAGGTACTTGTGCTTGCTGATTTGAATATATGGCTGAGAAAAATATTACATTTTAGCTCATGTAAATACTTTTAACTTATTTTCCCTATACGGGCTTGGGATACTGTATTATAATAATACCGCTTGGTCGGGTATTGAATGTTTAATCGATTAGTGGTTAAATTATTGAGGTAGCCCGTTTTAATCTGTCTTGTTTGAAACAAAGCCTTTGGGGGTTAATGACCATGTCCCGGATATCCTTGGCATCATTTATTAAGAAATGGTCACGTCTTAAGCACGGGGTGTAGGCATACACCTGACGGTTGCGTAGGAAAAACGGTATCTCACTCTCTTGTGGGCCTATACTTGTGGTGTGTCTATTAATCTTGACTCGGTTTCTATATCGGGCCCTGAATGTATAACGAACATATAAATCTGTATACAAGATTATTTTTATATAATTGTCCCAAGTTATAACAGGATATTTGCGCCTTGTGCATTTAAATCAATTTTCATAAATATTTTCAAAAGAGTCAGTTAATTGTATTTACCAGTGTAAACTGACGTATTTTCCAAAAAGATTAAGTGACAGGTACTGTACGTAATTGGCTGGGAGCTCAGGGCGTTAATAAGGAATCTCGCAAGTTCTAAACATCTAAAGTCTGTTGAACAGTGTTTATTTTTCTGTTTTAAAGATCCGCATGTGGATCCATATACAACCGTTGTGTAATACCTTATTATACTTTCGAATCGGTTTGTATTATTAATACTTTAGACTTCCGCTGTGCATTGAACTGTGATTATTTGACTATGATGATATCAACTACGTCACGATACTTCCCACCGGGCCCACCGGTAATACATGGAAATATCGGGGTGGGATAGGTTGGTATCAGAGCCAACATTGAGTAAATTAAACACTAGCCTTTTGTGTTTAATCTCAATGACACAGTAGCACATTCCTTAACTTCCGAGTCTAGACATGAACTAGGAATGATCTCATCCCTGTTATATGTATACATTGTTATCGATATTTATGCATCTCAGGATCGTGTCGCCGAGCGAAGCTGCCATTGGTGGAAGCTCTCCAGACCCGAACTATAAGAACATTTTTGAATTAGCATACGACCAACATGGATAAAGGACATTTTTGAACCCATTAACCATATTTCAAATTCTGTACGCAAGACTTTTGGAACTTCAAATGAGAAGCTAACATCGGAGGAGTTCATACCAGGTGTCCCTGAAGCTCCCACTCCAAAGATAATACCTATGGACCCAAAGGACTCATATTTATGACCTCCAAGTCTTGGAATCCTAAACTTGGATTATACCTGTCCTGACCTTATTCATGATTCATATTATTCATTAACCATAAAATCATTGGATTCCACGTTTGCGAAGATTTCTAATATAGAAGATTTCGACTACCCACAAAAACCTTTAGCATCTGTACCGCACTCAGGGAACCAAGGAGAAAACTTTCAGAAATAGAATGAAGAAGGAATTTCCTTGTTATATTTCATTTCTTTATTAGTCCTTATAAGGACATATTTATATTTTAGTCCCTATGTGGACAAATTTCTTGTTTAAAAGTCCCGTTTAGGGCATCTATGTACTTTTTCCATTTAATGGAATGTTTTAATTTAAAAAGTTTCATTTGTCCTTATATGTATGAATATAACATATAAAATAAATCAAAATATCATTCCTTTTTGTAATTGATCTGCCATTGAATTGAATATTAAAAGTAAATCTTGAAGGTATAACCTAGCCTATATGTCATTTTAGACATAGCCTAGATGGTAAAACCTTTTTAAGATTTAAATCATTGTTAACATCTGAAAACATGTTAGCACTCCTGGCAAATGTGATTCGATAAAATCACACAAGTCATCCTTATATTGGATTCTTCTAATTCCTTTTCTCATTTAATTTAAACATCCCTTAGTGATGTAGTGCCTACGGGCCATACATATTGTCTTTTGAGACGAAAGACAGTTGTAGTCTATGACTCACTGTCAAGAAAAGGTGATGAACTATGTTCAAGCCTTAATGCCTCGATCATATAAGACCATGGCTCATAATTTAAAATTGTCCTTGTGACTAGGCCTTTTGTATGCCACCCTATTATCCTTAATAGTTTATAACTGGGATAAAATATAATAAAAATTTTAATAAATTAGATTAACCAATATGGCTTAAAATTTCCATGGTTAATAAATTGCCATAAATGACAATTCCATAATAGACTTCTGAATAAATCATGATATTTATGTAGCAATCAAGCTACATGGCTGGGTCAGATGAGGTTAACAGCCACCCAAGGGAGAATAATGATACTACCAGAGTTAATATAGCTGGAGCAGAACTGCAGGCATTAATAGATAATGCCGTTACTCGAGCTCTTGACAGACAGTATAATGAATCAAGTGGTACACACACCAAGACCCAGTCTGTACTTCATACAAAACCACCTTCCCAAACGCATGTATCTCATAAAGACGATTCTCATTACTCATCGAATCAGAGGAGTGTTCCGTCTGGACAGGTTGTGCTTAATCAAGAGCCACGTGTTAAAACCTGTTCATATAAATATTTTGTCTCCTGCAAGCCTAGAGACTTCACAGGAGAAAAGGGAGCCATCGATTGCATGACGTGGCTCGATGAGATGGACACCATTGTTGATATTAGTGGATGTGCAGAGCAAGACATTGTGAAGTTTGTTTCACAATCTTTTAAAGGAGAAGCTCTAGCTTGGTGGAGGTCACTAATCCAAGCTACAGGGAAGATCCCGTTGTACAAATTGACTTAGGATCAGTTTGTTTCTCTTATCAAAGAAAATTTATGTCCTCAACATGAAGTTGAGAAAATCGAGACTGATTTCTTGACATTCGTCATGAAGAACTTAGATTGTCAGGCATATCTTACAAGTTTCAATACCATGTCTCGATTGGTTCCTTACTTGATCACGCCGGAACCAAAGCGTATAGCTCGTTTTATTAGGGGTCTAGCCCCAGAAATCAAGGCAAGTGTGAAAGCATCGAGACCTACCACATTCAGGTCAGCGGCAGATCTGTCACTATCTCTCGCACTTGATATGGTCAGAAATAATGCTGCCAAAGCTTCTGATGATGGAAAGCGGAAACGGGAGGATGAGAATTCTCATCGCTCCGATAAGAAGAAAAAAGGGGAACTCTGATCATAAGAAGAGTTCCGGGTTTAAGAAGGACAACCAGCAGTCGGGAGAAAAGACCTGGTGCAAAACCTGTAGGAAATACCACCTTAGGAAATGCAGATTTGAATCTCAGCCTCTACCTTGTGGGATCTGCAAGTCTAAGGAACATAAAACCTTGGATTGCAAGAAATTGAAAGATGCAACCTGTTATGGTTGCAACGAGAAGGGGCATATCAAGACTAACTGCCCTAAGAATCAGAAGAAGCTTGAAGAGGCTAAGAAGACCAATGCTCGGGTCTTTCAAATGAATGCTCAGGAAGCCATTCAGAATGACAATGTGATAACAGGTACATTCCTTATCAATGATGTTTATGCGGGAATTTGTTTGATACTGGCGCAGATAAGTCTATTGTGGACAATAAATGTCGTAAACTGTTGTATCCACCTGTTAGGACTCTAGACATAAAACATGAGGTAGAATTGGCCGGCGATACTTTAGAGACTGCTTCAACAATTTTAGATGGATGCTTTATATCCATTAGGAATCACTCTTTTCCAATATCCTTGTGGCAAGCTTTCAAGCTATCCAAAATCACCAATATGATCAAGGCAGATGCGACATTTTGATCCCCTGTCAAAAAGGTGATGGTCTAGATCCAAACCTTAAATGCCATTGATGGTCTTTTTATGGCCTAGGCTAAATATAATTGATATATATTTAAATAACGTTCATTAGGAATGTTCGTACTATATTAACCTGTATGATTTAATGATACCATGGTTAGTATATGTTAGGTCATCAGGATGATGAATGGCTGTTGTAGTGCAACTAAGTAATTGTTTCATTGGTGTTAGGGACCAAGTCTCGAGTATGACAAACTCGGATAAGACAACCTTCGATCGCGTCATTGATGATGCGACACATGCTAATGATGCTACAATTGTGAACCTCAAAATTAACAAAGATGTTCTCTAAGCTATGATTGACACAACTGCTGGAAAGGCTGTGAGAAAGGTCGTGAAAAAGTTCAAAGAGCCCAATGCTACTTGCTCTAAATCCCATTTAAAACCACACTTCCTTACTCACGAGAAGGATCTTGTTTATGCCTCGAATGCAAAGGATGAACTAAAAAGGAAATGGAAGGAAGATAACTCCCAGAGTTCTAAGAAAAAAGGGTAAGCAAGAGTCCAATAAGAAACCTGTATGCAAGGCTTGCAAGAAGCACCATCTAGGGAGGTGCAGGTTCGAATCAAAATCCCAATCGCAGCCTAGGGCTTGTGGGATCTGCAAATCAAGTGAGCATAAAAAGTTGGATTGCAAGGACATAAAGGATGCAGTCTGTTTCAGCTGTAACGAGAAAGGCCACATCAAGACGACATGCCCTAAATCTGTCAAGGGAAGTGCGGCTAAGGATAGAAAGCCTAAGAATGAAAGCACTTAAACTCTCCTGATGGATGCCAGAGGTAGTTCATATCAATAATGACATCAGGTACATTCCTTATCATTCATCAGTAGTATAAATGCTAAGAGTTCTGTTTTGATTCGGGTACCAATAAATCCTTCGTAAATTGTAAGTGTAGCAAACTTTTAAAATCTTCCATAAGAACCCCATAGATTAAGTGTAAGGTAAAACTTACAGACAAAAATCATAGGAACCATTTCTTCTGTCCCTGTCGGAAATCTTCATTCGTAAAATGCTAGAGTACTCTCTCCAGATGGAGTACGTCAGTATATGTTAGTTTGTTATCTCATTGATTTCTATCAACTGCGAATACCAGATTGTATGATAAAAGCGCCATATGAGGATTGGTGTATCTTAATACGTTCCATAGATTGCTTCCATGCCTGATCAGTATGGAGGTTTAATGCATGGAACCACTGAGATATTCCAATGTTCATATGGTACTAAAGTCAGCTAATGGTATTCAAAGAAGATATCCAGAAGGGGAATGTCCAAATAAGTGTCACTGAATAAGGTATCCATGGATTTGTAAAGTAAATGTGTCACTTATCTGACACAGGCAATGATAGATGAACCGGAGCCTGAGATTTGGAAAATCTCAGTAATCTCCTTGTGTCTTGATTATCTTCTCCAAAGACTACCCTGTTTACCTCCTGAAGGGCAAGTAGAGTTAAGATATACATCCCGCATAGGGCTGTTGTGAAATCTCCATGACGATTAGTACCATCATTATTGGAAGAATCGAAACCCTGATTAAGTGAGTTTTAAGATAAAGGTTCATAAAGCCTAATTCAATATTCGGAGAATTTGGTATTATTAATTAAGAAAGACGGTTCATTTTGCTTATGCATTGATTACCGCAACCATATTTAGGCAACAATTAAGAATCGCCATCAGCTGCCCAGGATCGTCGATTTGTTCGACTAACTGTAAGGATTAGCTATTCCTTAAGATTAATTTTAAGCAATGGTTGGAATAACCATCTCACCTTAAGTAAGCTTTTCTATAATAGTTGATATATAGGTATCAAGGCTGCTCCTTTGGAAACCTTGTATTGATGAGATGTTAAACATCTGTTGTTGGACAGAAGATGGTAAGTTCGAATTATCAGGATCTGAAAGTTACCTGGAAAACGACGGATAAGATCATATAAATTTATGATCGTCTGGAGGCTACCAGTAATCGGCAGAAATTCAATAATTAATGAACGTCGCAAACCTATTAAGTTCTTGTTAAGGAATAATTTATCACCCTTGAAAGGTGTGCTGAATTTCTAATTTATCAGGCTAGTTAAGCTCTGGATATATAGAATCATTTGAGGAAATCGAATATATCAAGATCAAGTAGCTTATAAGCTAAAACCTATTTAAGGAGCTTGGTGGAGCTCGCAATGTGTTCCACACTTGTGATTTAAAGATATGGCTAGACAACAGGTCAAGAGCATTGTCACATAATGATAGGCGGATTAATAAAAACTTATAGTTTGTGGTGAATCAGCATTGATTGAGGATCGACAAGATTAGAAGCTCCAAAAGGATACATGTACCTATTATAAAAGATATCTTGGGTGTCTGGAGAGGCCCCAGATATGCTATGGAAGATTAAGTCCATTATAAGACAGAAAGTACTTCCATTGCTTGAGTAAATCTCGAGGTCGAGATTTATTTTAAGGGGGTGAGGATGTAACACCTCATAAAATCACGTCCAATGATACGTTGACACGTGTACAAAACCCTAATAAGGTCAATCGTTGACTATGAAGGACTAATTTTGTGAAAAATCAAAAACTTTGATTATGGAAGGACAGGAAGTGTTAACATACTTAACATAAGCCTCTGAAAATCTGTACTCGGTAATCATATTAATTATTAGTTTATGAACGAATTGAGGAAACTAAGTTTTTGTATCGAATACATTTACGATATACTTAAGGATCATATAACTGATGGGCTATTACCCATAAGTCTTATTAAAAGAGCTCATAGGCGGGTATTAATTGATGGTCGTGCGCAACTGCATATCGTACTATGAATGACTAACTATTAGTTAATTTTCCTCATCAGTTTGATTTTGTATGTCTCTAAGAATATGTCAAGTCGGCATAATGGCATATAGACAAATAAAGTTACAAATCAAACAAAGGGCTTACGCGTATTTTGATCATAATGATTAGGTTTTAAATTAAGGCTATAGTATGACTAATGGGGGTCCTGAGTCGCATAATGATTCAACGGTTGTATTTCTCTGCTATAGTTCTTGTTTAAGGTTAAAATGAGTGTTAACTCCTGATCAGGCTTATCTAATACTCATAGTAAATGATTACTCGGCTAAGTGGGAGAATGTAAGATTAAATATATATTATGTTATATTTAATCTAGTAGCCATTATAATCATTTACATTATATAGATCAAAATATATAATAACCTATTAAATAATTAGTTAGTAATTGTTGATGGGCCTAATTACCCTTATTAACTAATTAGGGTTTCCTCTTGGGTGCATATATAAGGAGACTTATGTAGAGGTTCTAAGGTTAGACAAATAACCTAATTACTCTCATAACATCAAATCGCCTCCTCTCCTATACCGGTTACCCTTTATCGGTTCTCTTATCACCATCATTAGATTGCACCCTAAGGATGAACCAGGTCAAGCTGACAATCATGTCAAACACTATTGATGCGTCTCCATCTGGATTCTCAGCTGGCCTGTACTAATGCAATCAGGTATGTTATTGTTTTCCACTATGTCTAAAACAGAACTGATCAACACTATTTACCTTCTAGGTAGGTGCTTGGCTATTGGGGAGTTTTGAGACATGAAGTAAAAAAGCATGCAATCATAAACATTTGGCATTACATTCTATACTTTTCCTCATCCAAATCTAACAATGAATATGTCAAATAAAACAAAAACATACATAAAGTTGTAAGACAATAACACGGATTTAACCTAAAAAAATTAAAACACACATTGATTAACTCTTGTTCATTCTCACCAAGAACCATCACTCTCAGACACAGGGGCAGACCTAGCATGTTACTAGGGGTAGCCCTCATTATCACTTGATGCTCCGGCGGTAGTGTAAATTTTTGAAAAATGTAACGTTTTTCCGATTTCGTTACCCCCTTTTATATGAAACGTTACCCCTATAAAGATCTTCTAGATCCGCCGCTGCTCAGACAGACCCAAAATCTCCTCCATGTAATCAGCACCCAAGTCTTAAAAAACCACCACATGATTCTTACTATCTTCTTCCTCCCTTTTATTTTCTCTAATCACATCTTTCTTTTGCATGGAGTAACTCCTTTTCAATGCCAAGACAGGAGAATCCCCTTCTTCAAGATGGAAATCCATTGCTCGAAGAGACTCATAAACCGTCTCTACCGGAAAGTTAAGAACCGCCATTGCACCCCTAGTGGCATACGCGGCTTGGTCATACGCTAAAGCAGCTTCTTGTGGTGTATCAAATGTACCCAACTGTAACAACTCGTATTAAAAGTCCTAATTATTATTTTATTTTGACAAATAGGAAACCCTAATTGATACACCCAAGTGATTCTGCACAAACCCTAAAATTTTCAGAATAATCAGAATCAGGATCAGGGCCCCTAAAACTCAGGGGGGGGGGTAAAACCCTAGTTACGATTATCCACATAAAACGTTGTCAAAATTGAATTTTATGAAACTGTCAACTCAGCAAGCCTACACACACACGGGGCTACCCTATGACCCTTCGTGTCCCTTACGGACCGTAAGGGATGAGGCTTACGGTCCGTAAGCCGGGGTCAAATTTACCTATAAATAGTAGACATTGGGACTTGATTTCTAGCACTGAAACGACGAAGAAATTCGTTACATAGACTGAGTTATAGCAGAAACACTTCTAAAACACACACTATTCATAAATCGCTGTCGCAAAACAGGGTAATAACTCGATCGCTGCTACGATTCAATGTCCGATCGATTAAACTATCCAATGGATGTTTAAGTGCTGCCCACATTAGGGTTTATGCTTTGTCATTCGTTGTTAATTCAATGGATGTTTAAGTATCGCACTTTGTCATTCGATGTGAGGGTTTGATCTCGTGAGTTATCGTAAATGCTGTATTAAGTTACTAACTGAATTGTGTGCCTGTTATTAAATTTAGGTTAAAAAGGCTAATCAGTAGGCTAGGCTCTGCTCAATTAAATCTGCAATGTGAGTCATTCTCTTTTTATCAAAGTGCTTTATAAATTCTTAAATATTTTCAAAGTTATAATTACAGTGATTAAGTTTATGTAATCACCAAATTACAGCCGGTATGTGGGGTATTGTGCACATTACTACTGTTTCTATCACTTTAGGTGGGCGAACCTAATTAGTGATATTCTTCACTATTGGGTGACAGGACTCAATAGTGATATGACCACAGTCACCGAAACGAGTCGATGACAAATACTGTGGGTAGTTGGTTGATATCTGAAACATTGTAATCTCTCTTAATACTGTAAATTATAACAAACGTGTCATTTTATTAAAAAGAATGATTCACTCAGTATTTCCCGCTGACAAAACCTTTTTCAAACATGTTTCAGGTGATCTGTTGTGATCCAGGAATATTAAAAAGAATGATTCACTCAGTATTTCCCGCTGACAAAACCTTTTTCAAACATGTTTCAGGTGATCTGTTGTGATCGAGGAAAAGTGCCACGTAGCACTACAAGCTTAAGGCAGTGGCTCAATATAAAAATAAAAGAAACATGTTTTGTAAAAATAAAGATTTCTCTGTGAAATCTTAAGATTGTAAATTACCGGGGTTTTGTCCCGAATTGTGAAATAAAATAATTGGGAAATTGCAGTTTTAAAAAGATCCTGAAGAAAACTTCCGCTGTCAAAATTAATACCACGGGATTTTCTGTCCCGCGGCTCCTGAAACGGGTTAAACCGGGTCTGGGGCCGTGATAGAAATAAGGTGGTATCAGAGCCACTGATTTAAGCCTATTAAGTATTTAGAAAATACTTAATTTTCTACTTGTCATTATGTGATTATGTGTTTTCTTAATTGAATATTTGTGTACAGTATGGGTAAGCAAAAGTTGTCAAACATCTATCTTAAATTAGATAGGTTATCCAACGAGAAGGGAAATTCATTCCAAACTAAATCCTCAAAGCACTCTGTAATTCCTGAAGAAGGAATATTTGTGCGAAAGGCACACTATGAGGAACCACTTTCTCCTAGTAAAAGAAGTCTGATTATTAGGAAAAGTAAAGAGAAAATAAAGAAATCCCGAGAAAAGAAAGTTAAACAGGAAACTCAGGAATTAATCAATAAATCACCATGGGAAGACAAGTTAGATGAAAAATGGACAGATCTTTATATGCTAGCTACTGTAGCAACAAATACAAATCTTTAAATATTTTGACCCAAGTCTTAGCACCTTTATCACCTACAGTCCAGAAACCTTATTCAGTAAATAAATAAATTTACAATAAAAACCTCGTGTGTTTTAGTTTTCAATTGTTTTGTAGTTACCCAGTCTGAAATAATATTTAAAGGTTATCTATGAAATTTTAACTTAGTATTTGTGTGTATTTTGCATGTGTGCTAAACAGCATGAGTGACTTGTCTGACGCCCTTCAGAATTTAAATCTCTATCCGGTAAAAATAGAGGTTTCCAGAGATTTCAATAGGTATATACCAGATATAGAAGAACCTATTGAATTTAATGCTCCACCTCCCGAGAAACCCAAGCCCAAGAAAAAGAGAAGATTTGTGGGATGGAGGCGTGTGCGTAGGAAGAAACCCGTCCCTAGAAAGATTCCCAAAATAGAAAACCCTTTAGATAAAGGGAAAGGGATTGAAGTCGGGGAAGAGTCTAGGCAGATGGGAATACAGTTTGAAGAATATTCTAAGCAAATAGAAATGGAGGTTGGAGAAGGTTCTAAACAAACCCAGATAGAAATTGGAGAAAGCTCTAAACAAACCCAGGAAATGACATTGCAGGAAGAGCTAGATTTTATATTGGCAAGCTGTGATACTATTCAGCCTGTCAATGAAAATGTTTTTACTCGTCCTATTGAAACTCAACTCCCTATAAACTTGGAACCAGCAATCCCAGAACCTATAATCCACACCCAACCTCTAGGAATGGACGAATGGTGGACGAATGATTGGCAATTCCAAAACCTACTCAATAGTCCTTATTCCTTTCTTCCTCAATTTGACCTAGAACCTATACCTAATCCACCTATGAGCAATGAGAATTTAGCTGAACTCTGCCAATTTGGCGAGGAGTTAATGGATGCAGGAAATAGGATCCGGGAAGTAGGAGAACAGATCTCCTGGAAGTATGATGAGAGGGAGCGCTGTTATTAAAATATTAGCTGGCGAGGGATAAGGGGTTTATGAGACTGTGGTTGTATAATAGCAATAATAATCATATAGCTTATGAAATAACCTAAAATAAAACTTGTGTAAGATAATGGTGTGTATTGAAGCATACTATTAAATATAAATGGAAATCGAGAAATCGATAGTTTTGGCTATATGTGTATGGTGAAATTAGTATGATTATTTTGTGTATAATTGTTATTTATTTGATACTAATAAAATTAAATATATTATCAGATGGAAAACGCTAATAATGAACCAGTTAACGAGGTTAATCAATCTGAGCAACACCCGGAGGATCAATTTCTAAATAGACAAGATATAGAAAATATTGTTGCTCAGGGAATAGCCAATGCTATTCCAGCAATAGTTGTTGCTGTTAGAAATCCAATCGAACCTCAACAAATCATTCCTAGCAAACGTATTTCTGAAGATAACTTTAGTAATAGCGTAAATGGAGGCAGTAATCATACTAATCATGATAATGATCCACGGCAGGCTCCGCTCCCTAAGAAAATGAAAGCTGCAACGCTTGGTTGCACTTACAAAGAATTTCTTGCTTGTAAACCCTCTGAGTTTGCAGGAAATGAAGGAGCGACTGCGGCACTGCGTTGGTTAGAAAAGACCGAGGCAGTGATTACAATAAGTAAATGTGCTCAGGATGATCAGGTCATGTACGCGTCAAAACTTTTTAAAGAAGGGGCGCTAGAATGGTGGAACACGGTGTTACAAGCAAAAGGAAGGATGATAGCTTATGCCATGAACTGGGAAGAATTTAAGAGTCTTGTAGAAAGAAAATTCTGTCCCGAATATGAAAAAGATCAAATGGCAAATAAGTTCTTAAACCATAGAATGATGGGTGTAGATTGTCGCGGTTATACTTCGACATTCTTTGAATATGCTAGAGTGGTACCAACACTGGCTTCGCCAGAACCGGTACTCATTTCTCGCTATATTTGGGGACTGATTAGCGAAATTCGCAATATTGTTAAAGCTACGAGACCTTGTACTATTGACAATGCGGTAGAATTAGCTAATACTTTAACCGATGAACTGGTACGCACAAGAGATGAAAATAAGAAAAAGGAATTGGATCAGAAAATTACCCAAGGCTTTCGTATGGGTAATAATAGCTTCAAAAGAAGAGGAACAGGGCAATCTTCAACTTCGCCATTCTGCAAGAATTGCAAAAAGAAACATTATGGAAGATGTAATGTAACCTGCAATTTTTGCAAAGTGGTAGGACATCGGGAAGAAAACTGCAGAAGGAAAACCATAGTCTGCTTTAACTGTGGTGAAGCAGGACATTTTAAAACAGAATGTCCTAAATTGGTCAAACCAGCAGACAACAAAGCCAAGACAGCTGATGGAGCTACCAAGAAGAATGTTCGAGCCTTTCAGTTAACAACTCAGGAGGCCGAGTTAATCCCAGATGTGATAGCTGGTACGTTCTTAGTCCACAACGTGTATGCAAAAGTATTATTTGACTCTGGTGCAAACCAAAGTTTTATCAATACTTCATTCTGCCAAGCTCTTAACTTACCCTTAACCAAACTTAGGCAGATTTTTATAGTCGAAACGGCAGACGAAAATTCTGTTAGCATAGATAAAGTTTTGCAAAAGGAAAGTATAGAACTCTCAGGTCATAAATTCTTTGCAAACCTATTACCTATGAAATTAGCCGAATTTGATGTTGTGTTAGGAATGGATTGGTTAGTAGCCAACCATGCTCGAATCCTTTGTGATAAGAATTCCATAGAAATTCGTGCACCTACCGGAGAAGTAATCATGATTACAGGAGATAAACCACGTAAACCCATGAAGTTCATATCAGTAATGAAAGTTGCTAGTTATGAACGAAAGCAAGGAATAGTATATATAATTTCAGTAATCATTAGTACTAAGGGTAAAGAACTTAAGGAGATTCCTGTAGTCTCGGAATACCCAGATGTATTTCCAGAAGAATTACCAGGGTTACCACCAGATAGGGAGGTAGAATTTAGGATTCATCTAATTCCCGGAACTATACCGATAGCCAAGGCACCTTATCGGTTAGCACCCACAGAAATGTTAGAACTGAAAAAGCAATTAGATGAATTACTAAGTAAAGGATTCATACAACCTAGTTCATCCCCATGGGGAGTGCCAGTGTTGTTTGTAAAGAAAAAGGATGGTTCAATGAGAATGTGTATTGATTATAGAGAATTGAATAAGGTTACAATTAAGAATCGATACCCATTACCTAGGATTGATGATCTTTTCGATCAACTTCAAGGAGCTAGATATTTTTCTAAGATTGACTTACGCTCCGGATATCATCAGTTGAAAGTAGAAGAAGAAGACATACCTAAGACTGCTTTCAGAACTAGGTGTGGTCATTACGAGTTTATAGTCATGCCCTTCGGGTTAACGAATGCACCTGCAGCATTCATGGACATGATGAATAGGATCTGTAAACCGTATTTTGATAAATTTGTAATTGTTTTCATAGATGATATACTTATTTATTCCAAAAGTCAGGACGAACATTGTCAGCACTTGCATGCACTCTTAACTTTGTTAAGAAAAGAAAAACTGTACGCCAAATTCTCAAAGTGTGAATTTTGGCTGCAAGAAGTGCAATTCTTAGGACACATGGTGAATCACGAAGGTATTCATGTAGATCCTGCTAAGATAGAAGCAATTACCAAATGGAAGGTTCCGCAATCCTCAATGGAAATTAGAAGTTTTATAGGTTTAGCTGGATACTATAGACGGTTTATTAAGGATTTTTCCAAGATAGCTGTACCATTAACTAAGCTAACCTGTAAAACAGTTAAGTTTGAATGGGGACCTAAACAAGAAGAAGCCTTTAGGATTTTGAAACAGAAATTAACCAATGCTCCAATCTTAGCCTTACCAGAAGGAACTGAAGATTTTGAAGTATATTGTGATGCTTCAAAACTAGGATTTGGATGTGTGCTGATGCAATGCAAGAAGGTAATTGCGTATGCTTCAAGACAATTGAAAAAGCACGAAGAAAACTATACGACTCATGACTTAGAAATAGGAGCCGTAATTTTTGCCCTGAAAATATGGAGACATTATCTGTATGGAAGTAAGTTTACTATATATACAGATCATAAAAGTCTAAGATATATATTTGGGCAAAAAGAGTTAAACATGAGGCAAAGGAGATGGATGGAAATCCTAACTGACTACGACTGTGATATTCAATATCATGAAGGAAAGGCAAATGTAGTTGCAGACACCTTAAGTCGTAAGTACCATGAGAAACAACGACGAGTTCGTGCTCTTAGGTTAAATCTACAGTTAGATTTAATGGAACAATTGAAAAATGTTCAAGCTACAGCAATAAAGGATAATGCTGAAGGAATGAAGGGACAAATAAAAGAATTAGAACAAGGAGCTGATGAAATTTGGAGATTCCACAAAAGTAGAATTTGGGTACCTAAGCAGGGAGAATTAAGAAATAAGATTTTAGAAGAAGCCTATAAATCTAGGTATACCATGCACCCAGGAAACAATAAAATGTACCAAGATTTAAGAAATAATTTCTGGTGGATAGGCATGAAGAAGGATATAGCAAGATATGTTTCTAAGTGTCTTACTTGTTCACAAGTTAAGGCAGAACATCAGAAACCTTCAGGTCTACTACAACAACTGGAAATGCCTGTATGGAAATGGGAACTCACAACAATGGATTTTGTTACTAAGTTACCCAAAACCAGAAAAGGTAGTGACGCGATTTGGGTAATTGTGGATCGATTAACCAAATCTGCTCACTTTCTACCAATGAAAGAAACCTTTAGCATGGAAATGTTAGCAAAGTTGTATGTAAATGAAGTCGTATCCCTACATGGAGTTCCACTCTCCATTGTATCAGATAGAGATAGTCGTTTCACTTCTCATTTTTGGACAAGTTTCCAGCAAGCAATGGGAACTCGACTAAATCTGAGCACTGCATATCATCCTCAGACAGACGGACAAAGTGAAAGGACAATCCAAACTCTAGAAGACATGCTTAGAGCATGTGTGATAGATTTTGGTGGAAATTGGGACGACCATTTACCTTTAATTGAATTCTCCTATAACAATAGTTATCATTCAAGTATTGAAACTGCCCCATTCGAGGCACTATATGGAAGAAAGTGCAGAACTCCGGTTTGTTGGGCAGAAATAAGAGAAAGTCAATTGTCAGGTCCTGAAATAGTGCAGGAGACTACCGATAAGATTACTCAAATCAAGGAAAGACTAAAGACGGCTCGAGATCGCCAGAAGAGTTATACAGACAATAGACGGAAGCCGTTGGAGTTTCAAGTTGGAGATAAAGTACTATTGAAAGTTTCTCCTTGGAAAGGAGTAGTTCGATTTGGTAAGAAAGGAAAGCTAAGTCCAAGATACGTAGGACCATTTCCAGTGATCCAACGTATAAGACCAGTTGCTTATCGTTTACAACTACCAGAAGAGTTAGCTGGAGTACATGATGTATTTCATGTATCCAACCTCAAGAAATGTCTATCAGACGAATCTTTGGTAGTACCTCTCCAAGATATAGAGGTAAACGAAAAATTAAAATTTGTTGAGAAACCTCTTCAGATAGAAGACAGAAAAGTGAAGTTTCTCAAGCACAAACGACTAGTGCTAGTTAAAGTAAAGTGGGATTCAAAGAGAGGACCTGAATACACTTGGGAGCTGGAATCCGAAATGAAACGAAAGTATCCTCAATTATTCCAGTAAATCTCGAGGACGAGATTTTTATTAAGGTGGGGAGGATGTAACAACTCGTATTAAAAGCCTAATTATTATTTTATTTTGACAAATAGGAAACCCTAATTGAGACACCCAAGTGATTCTGCATAAACCCTAAAATTTTCAGAATAATCAGAATCAGGATCAGGGCCCCTAAAACTCAGGGGGGGGGGGTAAAACCCTAGTTACGATTATCCACGTAAAACGTTTTCAAAATTGAATTTTACGAAACTGTCAACTCAGCAAGCCTACACACACACGGGGCTACCCTATGACCCTTCGTGTCCCTTACGGACCGTAAGGGATGAGGCTTACGGTCCGTAAGCCGGGGTCAAATTTACCTATAAATAATAGACATTGGGACTTGATTTCTGGCACTGAAACGACGAAGAAATTCGTTACGTAGACTGAGTTATAGCAGAAACACTTCTAAAACACACACTATTCACAAATCGCTGCCGCAAAACAGGGTAATAACTCGATCGCTGCTACGATTCAATGTCCGATCGATTAAACTATCCAATGGATGTTTAAGTGCTGCCCACATTAGGGTTTATGCTTTGTCATTCGTTGTTAATTCAATGGATGTTTAAGTATCGCACTTTGTCATTCGATGTGAGAGTTTGATCTCGTGAGTTATCGTAAATGCTGTATTAAGTTACTAACTGAATTGTGTGCCTCTTATTAAATTTAGGTTAAAAAGGCTAATCAGTAGGCTAGGCTCTGCTCAATTAAATCTGCAATGTGAGTCATTCTCTTTTTATCAAAGTGCTTTATAAATTCTTAAATATTTTCAAAGTTATAATTACAGTGATTAAGTTTATGTAGTCACCAAATTACAGCCGGTATGTGGGGTATTGTGCACATTACTACTGTTTCTATCACTTTAGGTGGGCGAACCTAATTAGTGATATTCTTCACTATTGGGTGACAGGACTCAATAGTGATATGACCACAGTCACCGAAACGAGTCGATGACAAATACTGTGGGTAGTTGGTTGATATCTGAAACATTGTAATCTCTCTTAATACTGTAAATTATAACAAACGTGTCATTTTATAAAAAAGAATGATTCACTCAGTATTTCCCGCTGACAAAACCTTTTTCAAACATTTTTCAGGTGATCTGTTGTGATTCAGGAAAAGTGCCACGTAGCACTACAAGCTTAAGGCAGTGGCTCAATATAAAAATAAAAGAAACATGTTTTGTAAAAATAAAGATTTCTCTGTGAAATCTTAAGATTGTAAATTACCGGGGTTTTGTCCCGAATTGTGAAATAAAATAATTGGGAAATTGCAGTTTTAAAAAGATCCTGAAGAAAACTTCCGCTGTCAAAATTAATACCACGGGATTTTCTGTCCCGCGGCTCCTGAAACGGGTCAAACCGGGTCGGGGGCCGTGACACCAACCAAACCCTAGCACCATTCCTTGTGGAATCTCTTATTTCGGCTGCATACTTTTCCCAACTACGTGCTCGTACTCCTCTGTAGTTAGTCTTTACGGCTGAAATATACGTGGTTTTGTGTGAGGAACGGTCATGATTAGATGACTCAGGCAGCATTCCGTAGGGAATGCTGCTTATGGAATGCTCCGTGAGGTCATCATCAGATGACCTAGGCAGCATTTCGTAGAATGGTATCTCGGGAGAATCAATTTGGTTTAAAGTAGTGTTGTAAAAGAATGAAGAGTCCATTATAAGATGCAATAAATGAGTCAATGATAAGTTGGTGTTAGGGGCTGTTTGGTAGCCTCTTAATGACCATTCAGATGCTACCTCTTAATGGTTTAAAACCTCTGAATGAATAAGAGGTAACCTCAAGTCTGAATGGTTAAAAGGTAACCTCTGAATGGAAATCATCACATGTCACATTCTTTTACCTTCTCATTGGTAAAATTCTTAATTGTTATATTAAGAGGTAGCCTCTTAATGACCATTCAGAGGCTACCAAACAGCCAATTAGTGGGATTATCGGATTATATATAGAAGGAATCGGATTATATTTATATTTACAAGGAAAGATGAAAATGGATGTTAGGGGGATTTTCAAAGAAGAAGATGCACGTGTGGATAAAAAAAATGACTTTTTTTACTCGTAAAAATGTTTGATAAAGTACAACATATAGTGGAAAAAATAAATGACAAAAAAAAAAAAAAACACGTAAAAGCAATTATTAGAAAGGGCGATGGTGACGTTAATTTATTAAAGGTTGTTACATTTTTTTTTGAAAATATTTCAAAGTAAGTTACATTTTTTTCAAGTTTGTCTACCCCTTTTTTACACAAAGCTACACAATCCAATGGAATTTGTTGTTCAATGCAGTGGCGAAGCTTGAGATTTCCGACCTGGGGGCAAAAGTCACCAGACCTAAAAATTTCTATAAAACCGAGGGGTCGAAAACGTATATACCCAAATTTTTCTATACGAAAACTACATACTCTCCACTATTGAGCGAAAAGTTCGGAGGGTCGGCCGCCCTCTCCCGCCCCTTAAAAGCTTCGCCCATGGTTCAATGAAAGCTAGGTTTAGGATCAAATACAAAAGCTCCTAATAAGAAGTGTACAAAGGCTCCTAAAAATAAACCCACTACAAAAAAAAAACCCACCCAAAAACCTAAAACTTTGCCCAAATAATAGGGATTGTATTAATATGGGGAATCCACTAGGAATATTGCCCCCGGATATTTGCTACCAGAGTTCAGAGTTGCTCAAAGTTGCTATCGAAGTACAAGATGCTCCCGAGTAGTAGCAACATGGTACCAATTTTCAATTACCAAGTTTCTACTGAGCACTAGTAGAATGCTACTCATTTGCAACAACATTGAAGATCATGCTTTATGCAACTTTTCTTTGGTCCATGCAAATCTAATACGTTTCCCACCAGCAACGCTGCCTTTGGACCCGATTTGGCCATTTCCCCTGAACCCTAGCCAACTGGCGTAACCACCTTGGAACTCCTACCAAGTGGGCACTACCCCCTTGAACACTCGGGTTAATTGGTTTCTAAAATTACAATATTTTTTGACACGCGTATACTCCACACCTCCTTACTTGCACCAATATTTATTGTATTTTTTCATTTGGTTCTTGAGTAAATCTCAATTAACCAAAAAAAGCATAATGACATTATAATCACCAAGCATGGGAGTTAGAAGCCTCATATGGACGCATATTTGTGTATGGCTCAATTTAACGTTAATAAAGTTCTAGGTGATGTTGATACTTGACATTCCTTATAACCATTTAAATGTCTTGGCTTCTAGGAAGAAAGCAATCTAAAACAATATTCTTGACAAGCTCGAAACAACAAGATTTTCAACAACCAACACAATGTACCAAGGAAATCTAGGTGATGAAACAGTGGTTAACCAAGGGAGGTTAATTCACTGGTCTCGTCAAGTAGGGTTAATCCCTTCTTTTTGAGGATCGGTGGCTGGATCGTCCGCTGATCTGTCTCATGCACAAGGAAAAACACACCGTGACTCATAACAAGGAGGATGGGGTGGGCGGTGCTCCTTGTTACCACTCTCCGGCGTGAGAATCAATAAATTGCTTGAGAGCAAAGTGTGTGATAGTAGTAAGAGTGAGAGAGTTTGATAAGCGATACCTCAAACCTGATCCGGGATGGGTATTTATAGCCGGGGAGTGAAGGAGGGTAATTGAGTGGCTAGACTGACAACGCGCAGCCCCTTGCAGGTGTGTCAAGCTCGTTAATCACGGAGATAATGCCATGTCCCACTGCTGTTGTCAGTCTGTTGCTTACGTGTGGGCTGACAGTCAACTGTCATTGGCGCCACTTGCTGTTAAAGTGTCAGTCCCACTTGCTTTGTGGACAAGATGCAGTGCCAGGCCGCATCGCTGCTCGCGGTAACTGCAGTCGTTTCCGGGTCCTTGCTTTGGCCAAGACATGTACGGGATGCGGTGCTAGGCCGCATCACCGCATGCGGTAACTGTTGTTGTTACCTAGATCCCTTGTCGTGACGAAAATGTTCATAGGATGCGGTGCTAAGCCGCATCGCTATGTGCAACACCCATTTTCATACACAAGGTAAGTCTTCCCATCACTTGACAGATTGGATTCGACCGCTGCGTTCGCGCGTGTCCGTATGGACGCAGATGAGTTCTTGCCGGTGGTAGTATTTGATAAGGGTAATGGTCAATCGCGACCATGTTGGTGCGAGATCTAGGACCATACCCCTTCAAGTCCCCCCAGTCTAGTGTTGTTTCCTCATGCAAGTTGCATGTGGGAGGAATACTGGACTATGTGGTAGAGTGGGTACTTTTGAAGTTGGAGTGGAGAAGATTCTAGGCCCGGTTGGTTGCTCCTGCTTCAAGTAAATCAAGTCGGAGATCTGGTAGAGTCGTGTGACGTCTCTTCCGTACCGATGAGCAAGTTCAGGCTGATGTTGTAACATCAGCCGATGACTTAGGTAGTGTGCTCTACCTTTTTCTGATGTCATCAGGCTTGGTTGCCACCTGTTGGTGTGCCGAACCAACCTTTGAGACGGTGACTGAAGATGTCAGTATCCGCAACTCTAGCTGTAACCTTTGCGGTTGCGGATGCAATGCGTTCAGTGCCTTGCTGGCGCTTTATGTTTATGAACTGGACATGAAACGATGATCCCTATCCTGTGGGGTATTCGTGTTCTTCCAGTTTAGCTCTCAAGTAACCGCACGTCCTTTGCGGTTACCTCGTTCCTGAACGTTGTTGGCCATGTTTGGTCGAACAATGTGAATCGTACGATTGAACTATGGGCTGATAAACATGGTCATAGGCATGGTTGTGCCCACCATTGTTTTTTCTATGCGCTCAATCGGTAGGTAAACAAAGTCATAAGCAGACTTGTTACCACTATTACTTGGCTTGTTGCTCAATGAGATCACCGCGGATAGTTAGGAATCTGGGTGAAACTCGTCCGTATTCGTTCTGTAGCCACTTTCCTTCATGGGAAGCTGTAGAGCAGTTTTCCTTGAAGTAGCTTTGGTCATCTGTGTGATGACTTAGTCGTGGCTCTTCCGTAGCTACCGTTTGTATGGTTACGTGTAGCCGCAGCGACTCATGAGTGTCTGCGGTTTGTAACAGAAGACTCGCTTTAAAAAAGTGTTGCACTTGGATGTAGTTCTTGAAGGTTCAGGAGTCAGGGTTGCTGATGTGCGATCGCTCATCATCCCTAACCTTTCCCTATGGAGAAGCTGTTTATGTCCCTTCTGTGGTTGTGAACCGGACACGAGGGATTTGAAGCTTGAAGAAGCTTTAAAGTAACGCAGTTTGCCTGTTCCTAAGAGGGGGTTTTCGTAGTCCAAAGAACACTGCTGGTTCTGAGAATCTGACACACCTGTACGGGCTCGTGTGTGTCATCTCTGCATATTCCACGTGCGGTAGTGGAGATATGAAGGTGTTGGTTATCCCCCTTTACATAGTATATATATTATATATATATATATATATATATATATATATATATATTCCTTTTTTGAGGGGGTATGTAAAAAACGACATGCGGTCTAAGTTGTATATGAGAAACCCTAAAAACCGCATGCCGCGTACATGAGTTTTGTCTTCACTTGTCGCTTTTTGTAAACGTTGTGGACCGCACGTGTGGGTTGGTAGAAGTTGGTGAGATTTACCTGGCATGTGCTGAAATGAAAGGACGTTTGCACTGCCCAATGTAATTAATGCACTGTAGCAGGAGTGCAAAAGGTCGTGTAACGGACGCAGATAAGTTCTTGCCGGTGGGAGTATTTGATAAGGGTAATGGTCACTCGCGACCATGTTGGTGTGAGATCTGGGACCATACCCCTTCACTAGGGGTATGTCGGTATCGCTTCAAGACCGATACAAAGGTGACCCCATGCTAACAAGCTTCGAATAAGAAAAATCACACATCCAGAGGCAAAGCTCCAAATCACATGGATATGACTGGAGTTCTTGATTAGACAGATTGTACACCAAGGGTCACAAGCTCCGGATCAGATGTGTCATATAAAACCAGAAGCTTCGGATGTCCATGCCTTCATAATCAACCAAAGGAAATGGCACGACCGACATTAAAACGTTGACAAATGTCAACTAGTTTTAATGCGGGTGGCACTTCCAACAACTAACACCTTAGACCGCTAATAGGCTTGACAAAACAGTTTGCAATCTAGAATTATCAACTGTAAGACATATCGTACGATACATTTTTTTTATCGTACCACATGTCACATGTGCCATAATAGTCCAAAAACACTATCCAGTACAAATACACTTCTACTAAACATAAAAAAGTGTCGTAACAATTCTTATCATTCTCTACTCTATATACTATTCCTATATCTTTATTAGCACAATACTTACTCTCACCTCGGGTTAGGCCATATGAAAAATTCCTTTTTACTACATGTGCAACCCTTAAAGTGAAGATCCTACTCTGACGCTCAACAACATTATAACCAAGTTCTTAGTAGTTGTATCGATCAAGACCTTTGTAGTAACAAACTACATCCCTAAAATAACTTCACATACGAAAGAAGTGGAATCTGTTGAGTTATGTTGGCATTAAGACCACACAGTATGGGCGTGGAAACACGACGTTGTTGTCAGTCCACGCCCACAAAACCACCCCGTGCCCCGCGTTGTGAATAGCGTTGTTCTTGGAGCTTGAGGATTTCCACCGGCATGAGGGCAAATATGTGGGTGAGGTGAAGGCTCTTGATTGATGGGTGTAGTGTAGGTTTGTTTTGATTGGTTGATGTTTATTTTCTTTTTAAATTTTTTTATTTTCTTCCACGCCACTTTTCCACCCCGTGTTTTTTTCTCCACGCTATCATGCTGACGTGATTGCAACATATTGCTCCACGTCCTTCCTTCAATCCACTCCACACCGTGTAATCTAAAAAAATTCTATTATGTTGTTAACAAAAAAGGATCCTTTCAAAAAGTTAAATTATGATCATATAAGTATAAAAATAAACATAACAACATAAAATGAAAAACCTATTTGTTAAAATAAATATCCAAGATATAATTTTCTAAAAATTTCTTAGGTAAAAATATTTGAATTGACTTAAAGTGTGAATTGAGTAAAGTTAATAGGACTTTTAAGACATTCGTATTTTTAATTACTGTTTCCAAAAATTTTTATAGTTAAAACGAGTCTAGAAGATTTTTAACATATAAAAAACGTGATAACATGATAGATCAAACACACGATCAATGTTTCTTTACAATGGATTGATAAACATACAGTTTACTTAAAAAAGCAAAACAAATTTATATTATTTGACTGAAAGATGTCATGTTTTGCTTAATCTTTTGGAGGCATTGAACACCTTTGGATCCTTTTTCCTTAATACCCCACCACTTCATTATCAGGATTATATAATTTATCACATTTTATATATTATTCAAAAACAACAATGCTATTGTATTTTTAAAATTGCTAAATTATGTTTACTTGAATAGAATGAATATTTGTCAATCATGTGAAGCCACAAGACTTGAGGGCAAATAGTGTTTGGGACCACGATTTGCTTAGTGTACCAGCACATGGTACCCTTGACACAAGCCAAAATAGTGTTGTTCGTTGCCCATGGTCGAAGACTAGAGGCTCTAGGCAAATGACAAGCCCCGACAATCAGTACTACTTTGTATAATTCCGTAGTCCTGTTTGGTAAATGATGCAATAAAAAAATCTATAATAAATAATTTCATATCATATTACATGTAATAATGAAAAATTACAAATTAATGTTACGTTTACAATTTACAAATCTATTAATACAAATTACAAATATCTAAAAACTTCTTTCTAGATGACATTGGATGTCCTACTCGAAAGATTACCATCTTTATCAACAATTAACAACTTAAGTCGATCTTTATTTTTGACTATGGTAAAATCCATGTATAGACCATGTGAAAACGTAGGTTATTTAAAAAACAAACTAACTCTGGAAAGGGATTGTCTTCGAATTTTATTTATTGTAATCGCGAACATACACCAAGAGAAAATTGTCTTCTTTGATCTCGTATTGTACACGTACACTAAGTAAATAATACAATATGAAATGAAAAAGTAAACATACGTATTGAATTTTCAAATTGATTTTTATTAAATTATACTTTACTAAATATATTAGAGTAAAATGCCTGAATAGTTTCTGTGATTTTGTAAAATAACACCTATAGTCCTTAACTTTGGAAAATTACATCGGTGCTTCCTGTGGTTTGAAAGTTTGTTACTCGGATATTCCTTAGAGTGGATGTCCGTTAGTTTTCTCCGTTAACTCCATGTAAGATGACCAACATGCCCTTAGTATTAAACTAAAACACTAAAATAGATATATTAAAATTAAAGGTGGGACCCATCAACCTTCTTATTCACCCTTTTAAGCCCTTGTATGTCTCTCTCACACACACATACACACACACACACTCACTCACCGCCACCTCCCTCCACCACTTGCTACCAGCCGCCACCACTTGCAACTCCACCAACATCAACATCTCCACCACCTGAACTCCCTCCTCCATCCCAGATCCCTTCATCCACCACATTTAGAGAGAGAAACAAATAGAGAGTGAGATCGATCAAAGAGAGAGATGCAAAAAAGATGGTGACGATGAGTTGCTAATGTTAACAATGGTAAATTCAGTCGATTAATTTCGTATCGCCTCTTATGGTTTGGAGTTTTGAGTTGAATTTGTGGATTTAGAACTTATTTAGGGTTTTATTGGTTGGGTTTTGATGATGGTTTGTTGTTGACGGTGTGTTAATGACAGAGAAAGATAAAGATGGTGGTAGTTTATGGGTGTAGAGATGGTGGTGGTTCAGATGGTGGAACCACCATGTGATGCGGCTGTTGCAGAGTTTGACAGTGTCACACCCTGAAATATCAGAGCGTTGGCGTGACTGGACCGGTATCTTCATTGCACAGCGGAAGCAAATAATCTAAGTCTTTTAGAAATTGAACGCCCACTAAGTACTCGACTCTTCATGGTTCTCCTATTCCAACCGTGCCTTGTCTTAAAAATGCAACCTGAGAAAGAAACATGCGAAAAATCAACATAAAGTTGAGCGAGTTCATAGTTTGTTTGTAAAAGATTTGAAATAAATCTTTTTGAATAACCGGTTTTTGAAGTATTGTTGAGAAAACGAATTAAAATCATTTTCTTGTCATGTTATACAGAAACCTTGTATGAAAACATAGTTTGTGTCATGCATAAATCGAGTTTTCATATATAAATCAAGTTTTCATGTGTACACCACGTACTCATGTCTAATTCAAGTATTTCTTGAGTACCCCATGTACTTCAAGTATAATTCCCGTTTTCTTGAGTACCCCACGTACTCAAGTATAATTCAAGTTTTCTTGAGTACCCCACGTACTCAAGTATAACTCCCGTTTTCTTGAGTACCCCACGTACTCAAGTATAATTCAAGTCTTCTTGAGTACCCCACGTACTTCAAGTTATAAATCAAGTTTTAGTATGGTATGAATTTTGTGTAAATAAAGTATTCCTGTAAGTATCAGGATTGTTAATGGGTTGCAAAGCCATTAACATGTGACACGACATAGGAAGTCACCAAACCTTAGGCATTTAGTTGGCATATTCTGAGACACAAAAGCACTACTCGATACTCGCCCTCACCGAGAGTGTGGCTGCCCGACACCCGTTAGATCTAACCTTTTGTTATGCGGTCTAGGTATATTGTTGATTAATGGTGCTTATGTACCCTATTCGTGACACGATTTCTCGTATCATTTCTCATAACGCATCATACTTGGTACTCGTCCTCACCAAGTGCGCTTCTCGTATTCTTATCTCTCATCACACTTGGTACTCGTCCTCACCAAGTGTGCTTCTTGTATTTTTATCATACCATTTATAAAAATTGTAACACTGTATCTTGTATTTTCCCGTAGTTTAGAAAACTGGAACTCGTGTGTATGAATATTTCAAAAAAATACGCTTGTTTGAAAAACCGGTATAAAACATAAGCTTTTCGTAAACCATTTGTGTCAGTTAAAACTTGCTTGTAAAATGGTTTAGAAATATGTAATTCTTGCTTTGCAAAAAGTGCATGTCTTTCCACCCCGAAAACATTTATAAAAATGTAAAACCATAAAAGGTGGGGTTATGAACTCACCTGAATATTCATGTGCAAAGCTAGCTAATTACGACTTTGTGATGTCGTTTCCAAGGCTTGACTCGCTAGTGTGCATTCTACAATATTCCTAACACGGAATATCTTATAAGTTTCTAAATATTGCGGTAACTAAACTACGTGTTACCGAGCTCTACTGAATCGTTAGTCGAACGGTTCAATGGAAAGTAGTTAACTTATCGGAAATGATAGGTCATATTTGATAAGTGTCGTTTATTGTCGATAAAACCACTAAGTCTTGAAAAGACTTGATTCTCGAGAGATTTAAAAATAAATAAATATTTATATATAAAATATATAAATACTTCGTTGTAATTGCGTTAGCCGTCTTGAGTAGTCGTACGAAAATAATATATAATAACTTGTATTATATATATAACGTCTTGTGTATATTTGCCAAAAATATACGTTTATGCCGTTTCGGCGTTTGTAATAAATATAAAAAGTTATATTTATTTTGCGAAAGTATCATCGAGTTGTTTGAAGTTTGAAATAAATATAAAACTATATTTATTTTTATAAGGGAATTCGTGTGGTATAAATATAAAAACTATATTTATTTTTATAAAACGAATTCGTCGAATTTCCGAAGTTCAAAACAACTATGTTTGTCGTTGTAAATATTTTCCGAATCGTTGTTTTCGTAAGTTGTAAGTTGTTGTCGAAGGAAACTTTATATTTGTATCTCGTAAAAGTCGCTTTATAACAATAGTTGTCGTTTTACAAGAAAAGCACGTTTTTATAATAAAACTCGTTTTATTTTACTGGTTTTCTCAAAAAACGGGCATAGTTTCCTCTGTTTTTGGACGCCCCCGACAACACAAGTTGTCGTTATTTTTCAAGATACAATCAAGATTCAAACAATATAAACAATATTTATGCAAGTTTTTGTCGAATAAGTTGAAATATAAACTATACTTGTAATAGATCGGTTCGAGCTCGTTTTTCACGTGATATATAAAATTATGAAAATAACGAAATAAAACGCGCCGTTGATCTTTACCATCTTCATGTCGAAATGTCGACTGAGTTGACCGAGTCAAGTTGACTCAGTTTGACCGAGTCTTCCTGAATCAAGAATCGCGAACCGCCCCTAACTTATGTTGACCGAGCCGAACCTGTTGACCCGAACCGTTGACTGCTGTTGACAGTTTGACCCAGCCCGAGCCGAGTGAACTCGGTTTAACCGGGTCGACTCGGATAAAAACCCGGACTGTTCGACCTGTGTTGAACCGTGCCGCGAGACCCGAACAAGACTCGAACCACACATCCGGATCTGAATCAAGACCTGAGATGAAACAAAAGGAATCCCGACCAAACTCGAAACTGAGCACAATCTTAGCCAAAACTGAACCGAAACTTACTTGAATAACCCGAAACCGGTGAACTTCGCCTGATAAAGACAATGTCCGGCGGTCAATGGCACCGACCGCCGGTTCTCTCACTCTTCTCAGCTTTCTCTCTATTCTGCCACCGACCACCACCGGATCAAAACATGGACCGCCGGTCCGAGACATAGACCGCCGGTTCTCTCTCTCTCTCTTCAGTCTCTCTCTCTCTTCAGTCTCTCTCTATCCGTCTGGTCTCTGTGTTTGCACCACCACCAGACGCCATCACTCACCACCACCCGATGATGGTGGTGGTGGCCTGTTTTTGTTATCGAGGAAGAGGGGGTGTCGCCGCCTGAGTGGGGAACCGAGGAGGGGTCTGCCGGTCGGATTAAACTCCGGTCACCGGAGTTTAGTTGGAGAGGGAGAGGAGGTGAGGGTGAGGGAAATAGATCTCTGTGTTTTGGTTGGGTTCGGTTGTGATCGAGAGAGGGAAAGAAGTAAAGGAGGGTTGCTTTGATTTCTTATGTGTGTGTGTAGTGGATGTATGGGTAGTCATTTATAGACCACAATTACTTTTATGTCTACTGTGTGTTCAAGTTACATTCAGGTCATAAGTTTCTAACCCAAGTCAATACCCAACATATGAAAATGATGAGTTGTCTAACCGTATAGGGAATGGCATGTACTCCAAAAGTAACATAAAATATTTAAAGATGTTTCCTAACAATACTACATGTGATTTGGTTGCAATCTAAGTATAGTTTTGATCTTGTTTAGTCTTGTGGGTTTTGGGCTTGGGCCAGGGCCCACAAGCCCATCTCATACGTATGTGGCTCGTAATTCATACGAGACTAGATATCGCGACCCAAACTTCCTAAGCATAAAATATTCGTGTAACATCCGTATTTGTCGACGTTGTCAGTATTTCGTACGGTATCAGTTCGTTGTCGCGTAGTATTCAACAGGTTTCTCTGTAACCCACCGTTCGCGCATTATAAAGCCGGTTAGCCGTTTCTAGGCACTTCAAAGGCCTGATTAGGTTACCTTGCGTCTTAAACACTATTTATTGTCGCGTTAAACACCTGTTAATCACGTAATTAAGGGCGTAAATTACCGGTTGTCATAGACAGGTCGTCGGAGGATGACGTTCGCTTATGGAAGCTAATGAGCACCGGAAATGATGGTGGAAAGCTTGAAGGGAGGAGGTGGTGCAACGGTGGTGGTTTAGGGTTTGCATATTGGGGTTTTTAGGTGGTGGGGTAATGGTGGCATGGGTCACGGTGGCATCGTGATTGTGGATGTTACAGTGGTTGATTTGTGGTGTTTGGTAGATGTGGTGTGGTATGGTGGTGGTGACCGATGGTTTTGTGGTAGCATGGTGGTGGTAGTGGTGGTTTTGAAGAGGGATTCATAGTTTAGAGAGGGAGGTGGGGTGGGGATGAGGTGTTATATATTGTATTTAATAATTAATAATTAATTTTGGGGCCCAATTGATATTTTAAATGATTAATTAGCTTTTCTTATATTTTAATAAAAGCAAAGGGTAATTTTGTCATTTTACATAGATTTAACGGAGAAAACTAACGGATATCCACCCTAGGGACTATCCGGGTAAAAAACTGTCAAACCACAGAGAGCACCGGTGTAATTTTCAAAAGTTGAGTATTATAGGTGTTATTTTACAAAACCAAAGAAACTATCTGTGCTTTTTACTGAAATATATTATTAAATTTAATAGCAGGCTTGTTATTAAAGGATGATTATGTAGGAGGATTTTAAATCATAAGATTAAAATTATAGCTAGTGACGAAATTTAGTTTAGAGACAGTTTAGGTATGAATTCAAATTATACAAATTCAATATTATGGAACCTTTATAAAACTTTTCTATAATTTTTATACAAATTCCATAAATACTGCCACTAATTTTTATAGATTATACAAATGTTATGGAACCTTTATACAAATTTTCTACAATTTTTGGGAATCTATAAATTTAAATTGGATTCATTATGATTTATATATATTCTAATCACTTAAAAATACAAGATTATCACAAATAGATTTTATAAATATTTTTATTAATTCTTGCTGGTTATATAATTGTCATAGATTTTTTATATATTATTTCTATAATTTTTTGTAACTATTATTCAATTAAAGAATTGATGAAATTGTTATACAAATTATCCCCTTTGTAAAATTGTTACTTTTAAATTAAAATATGTAATAATCATTAAATCTATTATATATGATAAGTAGATGAGTTTGATGAACTTGTTTAATTATTGGCTTTATCAAATATTTGAAAACCATTAAAATTTTAATTTTATGATTTTGCAATTTTAATAAATTCTAGAATCATATAATTATAATTTGGTTATTTTGGATGAATAAATATAATTTGATATAATTCTAAGTCCCCAAATAGGAGAACTCAGTTTCCTAAAATCATTAGGTTATCATTTCGTTTAGTATGTCGGTAATTTACAATACGATTATTATCTTAGATTCCACATATTCCAGTTCGTGCGGTAATTCTCGTGGAACGTTTCTTCGCAACCAGTGAGTAGATCTAATACTCTCCATTTTTTATCATCAAATATTTTTGGGGTGTATCATGTGTCATGTTTTAAATGTTTCAAGTTAAACCTTCAACATGCAAATCAATGCGTACTTATGTGTTGCGTTTCCTATTTCTAGTATCTATTGTTTCTTATTTCTAGTTTATAGGGCTGCAAACGAACCAAACGTTCGGCGAACAGTTCGTGAACCGTTCGGCGAGAAGTTCGTTTGTTTACTAAACAAACGAACACGAACAAGAAATGTCGTTCATTTAGTTAAATGAACAAACATGAACAGAGGTCATGTTCGTTCGTTTATGTTCGTAACGTTCGGTAATTTGTTCGATAGATAATTAGTGTTTTTAGTTTTTATATGTATTTAAATACTTCAAAATTCCTACAAATTAAATATGTAATAAGTGTCAGTGTATTATATATTTTGTTCATGAACGATTGTTTGTGTTCGTTTATTTCCATTTTCATGAACATTATTAGTTTGTGCTCATTTGTGTTCATCAACATTTGTTTTTGTTCGTTGCCTAAAATTAACAAACAAACACAAACGAACATGAACAAGTTCATTTCCTTAACAAACGAACACGGACATAAAATCTCGTTCGATAAGTGTTCGTGAACGGTTCGCAAACACATATATTTCTTAACAAACGAACACGAACAAGGCCATGTTCGTGTTCGTTCGGTTCGTTTGCAGCCCTACTAGTTTATATGGTTTCTCGTATCTATTCTTGCATATATGTGTGTCTATGTGTTTACTCGCTTTGTGTCACAGGTTTCACGTGGATCCACTTGGCTGACTAGGTTCCCCACGGCTATGGGTTGTAGCGTAGTATCGCCACCAGTATTAGACTCGCTCTTCGAAGCTTGAGTCTAATGCATGCTATAGTCTTTGAGTCTTATGGTTTCTATTGTATCTAAATTGTGATTGTGGTGTTTTGTTGATTGTTGTTGTGGTTATGGTGAAATAAGATGTTTCTACAACCAGTGGCGAATCCAGAAATTTTAGTGAGGGGGTGCAAAAATGTGTCGGTAAAAACAACACTTAACATAAAATGGGCTATAATTCTGGCGCATTATATGTCGGGCACAAAAAGCGGGTTCTATCTTTTAAGGGATACAATTCAACGTTAACTAGAACCCAATTTTTTAAACTAAGTTATACATTAGAGGACATATCTCTTGTATCATAGCGAATGAAAACCGTACCACATAACCATTGATCAACAGTGTCTTTCTTGATAACTAATTAATAAACACTATTAATCTAACAACAAATCACCTAATTTACGTTTGATACGAACCAAATTAACTATATAAACCATAGGCTATCAGCCTATCATCACTAGTACCATGTATTGTTACATCACATAAAAACACAAATTTATGTTGATATAACATTGCATGCATTCATTATTTCTTCAAATCTAATACTTTGTTGGTTTATATACAAAATAGATGTGTGGTTGTGATCAATCAAACTATTTAAGATTAATAGCTTATATAAACTTACCTACATATTATATCGCGAGGTATCTTTCTAATCAAATTCTCATCCGACATCGTCTATTAAAGGATTCCAATCTTCTTCTCACCCTTGTAAAAAGTGAAGTTTTCTTCAAAAATTAGCATGCACATGGCCGACTGAGTTTAGGCTTTTAATAAATGAGTGCCTATCAAAATATCTAAAGGGTGCCTTATAATAACTTGTTTGAATGACTTGGTTTTTTTTTTATGTTAGTCAACATGTTTTTCAGGGGTGCCTGTGCACCACCTAGAACTTTAATGGATCTGCACATGTCTATAACGCATGGAAATTGCATGTTAAATGTATTTTAAATAAAGGAATTCTAAGTAAAATAAATTAATTAATAAAGCAAAACGTTTTATTTAAAATTTAGATCTATTCACTAACGTTTTATTAATCCAAAACTTTTTTACGCATGATGCAGCAACACAAATAGGAGATAGAGTTGAAGGCAAAGACACGTAGGACATGCTTTAATAATAAATTGAACCTTTAATCATAACTGTTTATCTTTTGAATATTGTATGAATTATGTCAACTGTTTTTCTATGATTATGTGTGGGAAAATTAGTTTGGTGGACAATTATCATGTCCCGTACTATCCCGCTGCAAGTCAAGGTGTGAGATACACTTTTTGCATTTCAATATTTTTTGTGTTATCTACAAAATTTTACCTCTATAATATTTGCATTTCAGTATTTTTAAAACCTTGTACATGTTTTGTAACACCTTGCGTTTTCATACTTTCCATATTTAGAAACCATTGCTTGAAATTCTATTTTTTTTGGAAATCTTGTATTCCTTGTAATCGTATTTCGTTGTATCGTTGTAAAATCCGAGACTTTGATCGTAATGAAACGAATCTTTTATACATGTTTATACATTGATACGTGCACTCGTTTGATACATGGTTCGCAATTCGTATAAACGTAAGCTTAACTCGTAAACAATGATCGTGTATTCGTAATCCTTAAATCTTCATACATTTAAACACTTAGTTATTCGATTATAAGATTAAGTTGTATGTTTTTTTTTTCACTTGATCATACCAAACCATAAACCATACATACTTGTCACATTTCATGTGTTATACACACCTATGTTATCACACTTTTTGCTAAATTAAAACATGTCATTTATGCATTTTGGACCTTGTTACAAGTTACATACATACTAGACACCATGTAACACTTTATTAAACATCAAATATATACCTTCTAATGTCAAAAAAAATAAAATAAAAATTATAGGGCTGTTAACAGCCTTGCATCAGCCCACTTAATTTCCTTGTTTTGAGTTATTTAGCCCACTAAACACTTCCAAAGCCCAACCCAATGAAACCCTAATCCATCCCCTATATAACCCAAGCCTCCTCCAATCATTTTTCACTTTCTAAACACTCTCCATTCACTCTCAAACACTCCAAACCATAGCTGATTGCAGAAGTTCGAGCAGATTTATACCACTTCACTAAAGTGAGCATAACTCACTCAATTCTTATCCGATTCACTCGATTATTTTTCCTACTACTTTGTATTAACCTTAGCTACGTTTTCATGGGTTTTCCCTGGAAAACCAGAGCCTCGAATGTTGCCAAAAGGGCTCCAAAGTGGACTGATTTTTCTGTTCTTGTTTCAGACTTTGATAAACTTGTTTAAACTTAAGGAAACTCATCTCAAACCTATGTTCTTATGCTTATAAGCACTTCTATGGTTAGTTAGGCTTAAAACAAGGTTGAGACATTCAAAATCAGAGGTATAAACCTCACAAACTTTTTGTTTTGTTCAAGGGTTTTAACCCGCAAGTGATGCTCAAGTTCAAGACTTGATGATTGTGTGATTTAGGATTAGCTTGGGCTAACCTACTTGAAAATCCACACATTGCTTGATGTTTTCTCATAGATTAGTTGTTCATATTCTATTGTTTCTTGTAAGTTCATGACTCTCCTTGTTGTTCAAAACAACAAGTGTAGTGGTGAACAATAGAGGTACCTAAATGAAATCTTTGTTCTTCCTACCTCATGTATGAATTCCATGATACTTAGAGGTGCCTAAATGAAGACTTTAATCTTCTACCTCATGCTTGACTTATATGATGTAATATACGCTATGTAATACTTATGTAACAACCAAATAATCGAACTCTTGGTGATAAACTAATGGACATTCGTCAAGCTAGTAGATTGTATCATCTTAGGCCTTGACAACTTGTCATGATTCTAATGGAACTTTGTTCCATGAAAACATTTAAACTCTTTTAGAGTTTCATAGTGTCAAGAACAAGTGTCATAGGTGTTAGATGATTATTTTCATATGTTTATTTTTCATGTTATTTAAACTCCAAATTCCTAGAACCATATGTAAACACCTCTTAAACTCCAAATCGAACACATTCAACTTCCTAGTCTCAAAAACTTCGTCACATGGGATAATCGGAAATCATATGCAACTTTGTGAGTACACTTGACCCATTTTCCTTTTAATACACTTTGGGTGCAACATGCTTTACTTGTTAAAATGCACGATTCACAAACATGCTTTTATTCATTCAATCCTTATACATGCTTTGCTATGCTTAGGTTCATGCTATAATACATACTACTTGTTAACTCGGCTTAACAATTATAGCGCTATAGGAGTAGCACACCACCCGACGGGGTTTTGTTGAGTCTTTATTCTATAACGGTCTCGTCACTTTTGTGTCGAGGGATGCTAAATACTAGTGGACACTAGAGTTGACATATTGTTATGCATGATAGATTGACCTTATATACCAATTGCTATGTTGGATTGAAAATACATTTTTATACATATGCCACGAGTCTAAAACTAGTGTACTCGCCAATACCTTTGTATTGAACTATGCTTTTAAAACATGTTGCAAGTTTAGCGATGATGTTGATGATGCATGGAATCTAGTAGGATGCTTAGATACACACTTTAAATTTTGTATTTTATTTGTATTGTATTTCTGTTGGTGCACACATCTGTCGTCTTCGTCTTATATCATGTCTCGGGTTCGTTGCAGATCTGAACAAGAGTGATGTCATCATTATTGATGATGACATCATATTAGTTGCATCATCATTTCATCATACACACAAAACAGTATAGTATGTTCACAAGAAGACAAAATAGGAGTCTTATAATTGTTAATGTTTGGTTTCACTTGAATGGTCCAATTAGGGGTTTTGCTTGAGAGGTTCGCTTGAAGCAGTCATGTTCATTTCAAGCGAAACATGAAGACTATATATAGGCGTGTGTGGATTTCATTTGGAACAGATTTCTCAGAGTGATACCGAGGTGCTGCCGGTATTCCTTGTGATTGTATACGTTGTTAAATCAATATATAAGAGGATTATAGTGTGAATCAAGCTGTTTTAACATCCGTTTCTTTGTTTCCGCCTCTGAAACGGATTTGAGCTCTTCCAAATGACTCATTTGGGTCGCAAAACGATCCTACAAGTGGTATCAGAGCTCAGGAGGAAGAGATCTTGCCAAAACAGCCTGTTTTCATCACTTTTTCTGATTTCTACACCATTCTTTTTCAAATTTTAAAAATTTTCACGGTTAAAATCGGCTCAAATTCACACATATTATGCGCAATCATGTATTAACAAATCCTGGAAAGTTTCAGCTTAAAATTCGAACTAAAAACCAGTAAATTTGTCTTTCGAAGTGGTTCCGCTTGAACGAGTGTTTTGTGAGTTCGCTTGAAATCTGAGGTCTCGCTTGAATTTACATGTTGAGTCTGCTTGAAAAAGACGTTTCGTTTGAAAAACAGTGTTGTGTCCGCTTGAAACGAGACACCGCTTGAAACCGACACATCGCTTGAAAGTGCATTGATATTATCATTTCATTTTTAAAGTTTCCATGTCTCGTAAATTGGAAGTCAGATTGCATGTGAATATCTCGGTTTAAACAATTTGCATGTGATTTTGGTTTGATCAAGTCTTTTAGTCAACATTATTTAAAGTATCAAGTGAATCATCAGATTTTGCATGTGAACAATATTCATCGGATTAGAGGTTTTGTTGGTCCAATCATATTAAATTGTATTCGGCCCATGTGAGTACATGTGATAAAGCAATTACATCAGCTCTCTACAGACATTGCAGCCCAATCAATTTTAAAACCACATATTACATTTAAAGGAGTTGTCGGCCACTTTCATTTAAAAGGTCCAATCAAACCATTCGGTTCATGTAAATCAGTTGGGAATTAAAGTGATGTCATTACATGTGCTTTGAAATTGTCGGCCTAATCAAAGTTTTTTGAAAGATAAAGTGTCGGCTATTTGTTTTGGATTTGTCTAGTTGCATGTGATCAGAATTTGCATGTGCTTTCATTGGTTCAAGAGTTAAAATCATCGGCCCAAGTTTCATTATCATCGGCCCAATCAGTGAAGGCCCAATTGAATTCGCTTTGTTTTGATCTACTCATTCATTCAGTGATCTCACTTCAACAACATTGTAACGAGTCCACAAATTTTTGACACGAGTCCTAGATCGATTCAAACGACACACACATTCACATATTCAATTCATTTAAACTGATCATTTGCTTGTTGGTTTCAGGTGTTTCAAGAGGTGAATCATTTTGTTTGAAAGGAGATCTAGTTTGAATTTGATATTTCATTTTAAGTGACTGTTTTTGATAAACGTGTTTCCGTATCATGGATATAAATTTCTTTAATATGGATAGTAAAATACTTTTATTAGTAAAAGAGTTTGACTCGTTTTCAGGTTGTCCAGGAGAAAATACAAAGAGTATCATTGAGAGGTATAGCCATCTTGTTCGTTCATTGTCTGAGAAGGGTATTCAGAAAAGTTCAAATGAATGGGTTGATAAATTAGCCAATGCCTTACCTCAACAAGAATGGGGTACATATCTTTTGGATTTAAAAAGAACTGGAGAATACTCTGGATTGGCAATTTGTCAATTCATTAAGAAACTTGAAGAACAGATGGAGCGAAATGCTGAGAAGAAGAAAAGTCAAAATGGAAAATCAATACTAAAAAGAAGCAGGAGTAAAGGTGTCCAAGTGGGAGAGGAACAGACTGAAGAAATTTCAGTTTTGAAAGACAAGAAGAAATCTGAGGATAAACAGATTCTTGAAATGAAGGAAAATTGTAAGAAGCTGAAATCTGAAAATGTTAAACTGTTAAGTGATTTGAACAGTTTGACATTGAAAAACGAGATTTTGAAAGAAAAGGAAAAAGAAATTGAAAATGAAAAATTAAAATTTGAAAAAGATTTTCAAAGTCAAATGAAGATTTTAGAAGATGAGAAATATGCTATTTTTAAAAATAATCTTGAAAAACATATTGAAATAAACTCTCATCTTCAGAAAATCATTCGGCTTGAAAATGAAGCTGAAAAAGGTCGGATTAAAATCAAAGAGTTTGAAGAGAAATTGAAAGGTTTTGAGACTTCGTCATCAACACCAGATTATCCATGTCCAAAACCGATCAATTCAGTTCCAATAAGTGACAATGTCACAAACTTTGACAAAGTCAAGGTTAAGGATTGTGATGATAAAACTGATGATGAAAATGAGGGTTTTTATTCAGCAGAAGAGTCTGAGTCAGAATCTGATGCTGAAAATGAGAAAAAGAAAATATTTTTGAGATTAAATGAAATGTTTAAAGAAACTGTTCTACATTCTACTGAAAAAGGTGAATGCTCAACGCCAAAACCTGTAAAGAAGAATGTGGAACAAAAACAAAAAGATAAAAAGCCGAAAAATCTTCAAAAAGAAAATAAAAGCTCATCAGTTAAATCATCCAATCGTGATAAAAAACCACAAAAATTAGGAAAACAAAACTAAAAAACTGTTGGTAATAAGTGGTGCAGGTTTGACCACAGTGCTTCAAAGCCAAATCCAGCTTTCAGGAGGAGTGATAATCACCACAAAGCCAGACAATGCTATGATCTGAGTGTTTGGTGTGAAAGTGGTGAATGGTATGATAACAGAGTGTGTTACTCTTGTGGTGTTCGAGGACACATTGCTGTTAACTGCCAGAATTGGAGTTATGAGACGAGAAGATGCTATAACTGCCAAATCAGAGGACACATTGCCAGAGATTGCCCAATGAGATCAAAGGGAAGATCGAGGGTTGAATCTCAGAAAATGGCAAAGAAACCAGTCAAAGCAAGGCCCAAGCAACAGAAAGTTCAAGAACCTAAAGTTCAAGAACAGAAAGTTCTAAAACCGAAAGTGAAACTTTCACAGGGGCAAAAAGACAGACTGAGGAAGAAGAGGAAGAAGGCAAGAGAGTATCTCGAAAGAATTTTGTCCTCGGATACAACTAGTAAAACAGATAAAAGTTCTGATAAATCGTCTTGCTTTCCAAAGAATGACAAATCAAGCAAAACGGATTCATCAGATACAAATCTGAGGACGAAAGAGAGAAAGTTGAAAAAGAAAGTTGCTGGTGATGAATTTGTTTCTCCGGAAACAAAGGAGCCAGTTGTTGGCAATGAATCTGACTCGTTAAAGTCAGACAAGCCACGATCAGGAAATGAATCTGGTGTGGTAAAGCCAGAAGAGCCGTGTGTTGAGGTAAAAAATGAGAATTCTAGTCTAACAATGGATGATGAAAATTTTCCACCATTGTTGAACAAGAACTCAAAATCACCCAAGGACAGTCAGGCTTGGGTGAATCTGTTTAAATAGAAAAACCTGACTTGCCGGAGATCCCAAGTTTGTAATCGTGGATCAGGAATCGGCATCTTTCTTGATAATTGATGACTGTGAATGAATCTTATAATAGTTGAATTTTTACAGGATAATTGTGAATTGCCGGAGCTTCCAGGTTGGTAAGTGTGAAGCAGGAATCGGCATCTTTGTTGGTAAAATGAATTTGTGTAGATGTGATATTCCTACAAGTGGTAAATCAATGACATTAAGTTGTACTTGTTTTTTCCTACAAATGGTTAATCAAGGTCATTAGGTTGAACTTGATTGGACCATACTTACAAGTAGTATTTGAAAGACAATGTGATGAACCAAACCCCTAACTTACAAATGGTAAAATCAACAAAACTTATTTTCCGGAAAAATCATTTTGGTTAAAACAAACTTAACTGTTTTGAAATCATAATGAGAAAATAGTTTTGTGAAAGGGGGAGTTCTGATTGTTTATGCCAAGTGGATGGCGAATTGAAGCGATTCGATATCGGTTGCCATTTTATTGTATAGTTTGTTTTCAAATTTCCTTTAACATGTTTGCATTTTAGGGGGAGTAGAAATTTCTGAAAATCCAAAAACATTTGAAAATTTGAAAAAGACAAAAACATGATAAAATCAAAAATGAGTTTTTTGTCAAAGAAGAGGAAATGATAGTACATCAGTAGACAGTTACAGTATGCTAAAGAATTGTATTGTTTAAATAGCGTTAAACGGTCTCACTGATGATATGTCGATAGGTTTTTACACATTTAGTAAGCTTTTTCGGGATATAAACTTAAATTCAAACTTGCTTATTTTGTGGGGAACACAACTTGGATATATAGGTAACCCCTGAAATCTCGTTTGAAAGGTCCCTCTTTCTGAGATACTAGGTCTTTATGCTCAGTGATATCTGGGGTATTATGCCGAGACTTCTGCTGAATGGAAATTCTGACCTAGTCCCTGGAGAATACTTTCCGCTTGATTGAAACATAGCACCGCCCTCAGCAAATTGATGAAACAATAAAATTGATAGTCATTGCTGTTGTAATACAAAAGATCCTCTAAAGGGGACACACCAAAAGTCGAGCAGTCATCTCTCTGCTGAACGGAAGTTCTGACCTGAGCTCTCACGGTTTTGTACTATAATTTATTCCCTTACAGATATCATTTGTGGTATACTCACATGTAAGACTGAATATTGGGATATGGATACAGGAGTATATTCAAGAGGTGGGACACATGAATGAGTTTAAGTCCTTAAAACATCTAAATCATATCCTGAATCAGTTGAAATTTGTGTGAAAATTTAAGTGGATCAGTATATCGGCAATCTAAGTGAATTGTTTAATTCTTAATGTGTAACTAAGCTCAACGGTACTTGTGACTTGTCAAAAACTGATATGATCCTTTTACACAAACTCACAAAAATATTGTCTGTAAATATTTCTTTATTGCATTTCATTTCTTAATATCTCAAAATCCAAAAAGATTTTCAGTGTGTTTTAGCATAATTTTTGAAAAATCCTAAAAGATTTTCGACAACTGATGTTGGAGAGCTGATTTTCAAAATTCTAAGTGTTAGACATGATGAACAAATGGTTTGGGAGAATGTGTTTTGAAAAGAAAAATGATTAATTTTTTTAATAGTTCATCAGAATTTATCATTGATAAATCATTCTGGTTTAATTTGAGAGAGAATCTAGGTTTATAAATTTGTTAAATGTTACATTTGTGAAATTTATTTCTGGGTTAAGAATGTGCAGGTGTAGCCAGGTTTCGATCTTGAACCTGAAGATAAATTGCCAGGTTCCGATACCTGAGGTCTATGCCAGACTGCGATCCCAGCATATCGAAAGGGGGAGTCTGAAGACATCTGAGTAGAGATTGTTCGTGGGGAGTCTGCTGAAGAGGAGAAGGAGATAAAGGTTGAGGATGCTTACACTGTGAGAGATTTTGGAAGTTCAAAGACTGATAAAGACTGAAGATGCAAAGACTCGACACTTAAGACTCGTCAACATCTGAGGGGGAGTCTGTTGGTGCACACATCTGTCGTCTTCGTCTTATATCGAGTCTCGGGTTCGTTGCAGATCTGAACAAGAGTGATGTCATCATTATTGATGATGACATCATATTAGTTGCATCATCATTTCATCATACACACAAAACAGTATAGTATGTTCACAAGAAGACAAAATAGGAGTCTTATAAGTGTTAATGTTTGGTTTTGCTTGAATGGTCCAATTAGGAGGTTTCGCTTGAAGCAGTCATGTTCATTTCAAGCGAAACATGAAGACTATATATAGGCGTGTGTGGATTTCATTTGGAACAGATTTCTCAGAGTGATACCGAGGTGCTGCCGGTATTCCTTGTGATTGTATACGTTGTTAAATCAATATATAAGAGGATTATAGTGTGAATCAAGCTGTTTTCACATCCGTTTCTTTGTTTCCGCCTCTGAAACGGATTTGAGCTCTTCTAAACGACTCATTTGGGTCGCAAAACGATCCTACAATTTCATTATTCATGTTGTATTTGTTTCAAATCCTTGTAATAGACTCATTAGAAATGAAATGAAAATTTATCATTTAAATACTTGTCACAAATAGTGTAATGAAGTCTCTTGCAATCTATATCGTCTCACTTCGATGTTTCCGCCATCGGTTGGGGTGTGACAGATTGGTATCAGAGCCATAACTATAGGGAATTAGGAAAATTGCCATGCTTTTGACCTAGTCTATAGTTAAGCACCAAAATTCGACCATACTTTCTTCACATGCTACTTTTATGAAATATCTTTACATGTTATTCTTGAAATGTCTCTTACGTGTTATTTTCTTAAAATGCTTTATGTGCTTATACTTATTATTATTTTGAACATACATCTTTTACTCATTTATACTAAATTCGAAACCACTTGTAATACACAAACGAGACGACTTCACCAAAATAGGCGTGAAACCCACAATTTGGTGAAAGACTCTCAATCCACCTATTCTTTTTACACGAAATTCGCCACCAAGTTAGGAGTGAGATCCTCACCTTGATGGAGAATTTCCGCTTTCAAATTCTAGTGGACCCTCGTCAAAGTGTTGAAATTAAATTTTGACCCGACGAGTACCCACTACACTAGGGCTGTCCAAACTGCTCGACGATCGAAGATCGCTCGAAAAATGCTCGAAAAATGCTCGTTCGATTCCTGCTCAGTTTGTAAATGAGCCGATCGGATTGGTTCGATTCAAATTCAATCCGAGCATGAGCAAAGCTCCGCTCGCTCGTCGATCGCTCGGTTTCGCTCGAATTATTTTTTATTAATAATATATATATATATATATATATATATATATATATATATATATATATATATATATTTTATAGATTAAAAACCCAAAAAATATAATAGCCCAAAAAAATTAAAAGCCCAAATAACATTAGCCCAAGTCAATATTTAATATACAAATCTGACCCTAAATCTATTTCCTAAAAGGCTAAAACATAATTCAGTCGCCGCTCTCAAGTCTCAACTGCTCAACTGCTCAACCTCAAGTGTCTCGACAGTCGACTCTCACTCTCACTCTCCGACTCAATTCATCGGACAATCATCGGCTCAAGTGTCTCCGACTCAATTCATCGGACAATCATCGTGTCTCATAAAAGGTTAGTCGCTCCTATTTCAGTTTAAATATCTGTGTTCATTCTTCGATAATCGTTAAATATCTGTTTCTGTTTCTGCAACATATCTGCAACATATCGTTAAATATCTGTATCTGTTCATTCTTCAATAATCGTTAAATATCTGTTTTTGTTCGCTCCAGTCTTCATTCGTCGCCTCGTCGGACTTGTTTCAGGCTTCAATCTGTATGTTTTTTTTGTTAATTAATCGTTAAAGATTGCTTCTTTATGTTAAATTGTTAATTGTTAAATCGTTTCTGTTTCTGTTAACCATATTGTTTCTTTATGTTAAATTGTTAATCGTTTCTGTTTCTGTTAATTAACCATATCGTTTCTGTTAACCATATTGTTTCTTTATGTTAAACTGTTTCTGTTCATTCTTCAATAATCGTTAAATCGTTTCTGTTTCTGCTTCTGTTAACCATATTGTTTCTTTATGTTAAATTGTTAATTGTTAAATCGTCTCTGTTTGAGTTCAATTCACATTATGTTTCTGTTATAATTGTGTTAACCATTGTTTCTGTTATAACTGTGTTAACGATTGTTTATGTTATGTTTCGTTTCTGTTTTGGTAGGATGTCTTCTTACAAAGAATCAAACGAGAATCCGGCTGCTCATGTTGATCTGACTGATGGAGAGGATGACCCGAATCCAATAATTGATGAATCGGGTAATACCGATGTAGCTGATACAGCGACCGGAGGTGCTTGTTCAAAAAAGAGAAAAAAATCTTCCGATGTGCATCTACATTTTGTAGATGTTCAGGGTTTGTACAAAGGGAAAATGGTGCCGAAAAAACAATGCATCTATTGCAAGCATACATATGTACGTGGTAACTCGAAGAGCACAACAAGTATGAGGCGACACCTTCAAGAATGTGGATTATTCAAAAAAGCGCAAGGTAAAAAAAACGGTTTTCTCAACTTTGATAGCGGTAAAAATGATTGTGATGCTTATGAGGGTTTTGAGCCGGATGGGGGTTATAGTCAAATGAAAACTCGTAATATAATTGCAAAAATGATCATAGCACATGAGTTACCCTTTTCGTTTGTAGAGTACCACTGGTTTAAGTACCCAATGAAGACTATGAGTCCTCTATATGAAAAAGTTAGTAGGTCTACAATCACTCGAGATTGCATAAAAGTTGTAGATGTAGAAAAAGAGAGGATAAAGAAAACTTTTAAAAAGGCTGAGATGGTATCCCTCACTAGTGATTGTTGGACATCTAACCAAACGATAGGTTACATGTGTTTAACGGCTCACTTTGTTGATTGTGATTGGAAATTGCAAAAATGCATTATAGGTTTCAATGAGCTTGCACCACCCCATAGCGGTGAGGTTATATCCGATGGTATCTTAGAGTGTCTTATAAAATGGGGTATCCAAGACAAAATAGGTACCATCACTTTAGACAATGCATCGAACAATGATAGGGCAGCCAACATTTTGATGAGTAATTTTAAGGGAAAGGGGAAGTTACACTTTGATGGTTTGTTTTTTCATATAAGATGTTGTGCTCACATCTTAAACTTGATAGTGCAAGATGGTTTAGGAATTATCGAATCAAGTCTTGTAAAAATTAGAGAAGGTGTCAAATATTTGAGGAAGTCTTCAGGTCGTTTGTTGAAATTTGGTGAAACAGCAATAACACTTGGCATATCCACTAATCGGTCTTTATGTACCGATGTAAAAACTAGGTGGAACTCAACGCACTGTATGCTTGAATCGGCTATTCACTATAAACAAGCTTTTCTAGGTTATGCGTTGAGAGATTCCAACTTTGTGTGGTCCCCCACAGTTGATGAATGGAATCGTGCCGAAAGAGTTTGCAATCTACTTGTAGTTTTTTTAAAAGCTACTAATTTGTTTTCCGGTACATCGTATCCAACTTCAAACTTGTTTCTTATTGAAATTTATGAAGTGAAGAAAGAGATATGTAATGCATTTTTTTCCGATGATACTTTCTTGAAGAGCATGAGTAAACCGATGTATGTGAAATTTGAGAAATATTGGGGGGAAATTGGGATCCTTATGTCTATTGCATCAATTTTAGATCCCCGTTTTAAGATGTTCTCAGTTGAGTGGACTTTTGAGAGATTGTATTTAGAGGATGAATGTAAGATCATGGTTGAAGATGTGAAAAGTAAGTTGAAATCACTTTTTGATAAGTATTGTAATGCATATAAGATATCTGAGGCTGCCATGAATAGCTCAAAAACATCTTATAATGAATCAAGTTCACACACGAATGATTTTTATGCTTGCCTTAATTCAAGAACCATGTCGATTGAAAGAAAATCTGAACTTGATGAGTATTTGGATGAGCAAAACCTAAAATGTATGGATCCAAAGTTTGACGTGTTGAAGTGGTGGAGTCAACATTGTAGCAAGTTTCCGGTTTTGAGTAAAATGGCGAAAGACATTTTTGGCATCCCGATCACTACCGTGGCTTCCGAATCAGCCTTTAGTGCTGGGGGCGTATATTGGATGACTACCGAAGCTCTCTTTCAAAGGATATGGTGAAACTTCTTGTTTGTGGAAGTGATTGGTTAAAGGCGAGCTCAAAAACAACCTTAAAAACATTGAAAGTAAGCTTTTATTACATTTATAATCTACTTATACTTTTGTAGTTTATGCATTAACATTTGTATTTTTTTTAATGTGTAGCAAGCTGCAAGAGATGAAGAAAAATTGGAAATTGATGTGTTGACTCCAGATGGGTCTGATAATAAATGAAATGTATTTTTATAATTGACAAAACCTAAAAGTTGTTTTGTAATGTGTAGAACTTAATGGTTTTGTTTAATGCTTGTGTTTATAGGTTATATATTGATTTGAAGTTGAATTTTGTGGATGAAGATGAACAAGCTTAAAGAAGAAGTTTATGGCTTTTGAACTAAATGACAATTTGTATTCGCACTTTATTTTGTGTTGCTTTTGTATACGCACTTCATTTTGTGTTTCTTATGTATTCGCACTTTATTTTGTGTTGCTTTTGTATTCGCACTTTAAGTTAGAATTTGTTTTTGTTGAACGAAGCCTTATTATTCAATCGAGCGAAAACGATCCGCTCGCTTTTTTTATGATTTGATAAAAACCGAGCGAAACCGAGCCGATCGATTCAAATTCAATCCGAGCATGAGCATCACTTTTGCGATCGGTTTTACAAATTTGATCCGCTCGGATCGGATCGGTTGTAATTCAATCCGAGCATGAGCATACCCTCGATCGGATCGGATCGTGAACACCCCTACACCACACTTAGGATACGAAATCGTCAAGTTAGGGGTGAAACCCGCACCTTGTCGACTAGTTCCACTCCTTGAATTTTTCATAAATCCCGCCAAGTCTCGAAATTTCGATTGATTTGGGACATGTTGTAACCGGAAGGGTAAATACCGTTAACCGACTTGTCGGCGAGAGTATTCCACCTATTAGGCCAAATCATGCTCCTCAAATTCGAAAGACTTTTCGACCACTTTGGTTAGTCAAAGTTCCGTTTTGGAACCATCCCAAATTTTAATCAAACATGTGTTTCTATTATTTATTTTATACGATGCAATCTTTCAAATTCGAATTTACTTTTGATATTTTCTTCTCACACACACATCATACTAAATCTTTTTCATACATTTATACCTATGCATGATTTCAAAACGTCACTCAATTTTTTTTTACATTCTTTATAACGCCAAAATGGAGACATATCATTGAGTTAGGAGTGATTTCCTTACCTTGACGATTAACTCCACTCCTTCGTTTCTTAAAACGACCTCACCAACGAGTTAGGGGTGATTCCCTTACCTAGGTGATCGTTACCAAAACTTCCCTTCAAAATACTTTATCAAGCAAACACAATCATGTTTCATAACTAAATCATTTAACATTTATCGAAATACCCACTTATATCAATTCCAAAATACATTGTTTTATCAAACATACTTCTTATCCTACAATCTATTTCCACATAACTCATATACAAGAAATTATTAATAATACTTTAAAACGTTTTATTTCCCGAATTTCAAACCTTACGAAATGCTATCTATCAATTTAATCAGTCTAATGAATCTCTGGTCCATGAACTTCATATTCAACTTAATCACTAAAACACGCACACGTTATATCATCATACTAGAGACTTCCATTCTTAATCGAAATCAAACCAACCTTTCTCAATTACTTATAAGATCTTAGAGATGTTATATAATCGTTTTACCAAATACTCTTTTCAACATCAACAAATCATTTGTTAAAACTTTTAACAATTACTAAGTCCTTTTGCTAAATTTCTTTTCTAAGGATCCTCGTTTTCACAAGAACCTCCTAAATTCATAATTTCTTGTTTGATGAAACGAACTTACTTTTTATCAAAAACCTTTTTCCAACACCAATTTACAAAACACGTGGGCAAGAAGACTTCATGGGGACCGACCATCTTCGGATTACGTAAACTCTTTTAAAACAAAAGTAGCATTTCCATTCATTACAAAAATACATTATGCTTAACCAATGAGTACTTTATATCCTCTTACATATACAAACTATATTCTACCCTTCAAATCAAGCTCAATCTAATTTTGATTCGATAAACTCAATGTTTCGTTTAAAGAACTATACATGCATATCATCATACACATTTTAGTCGATATCTCGCGATAACATCATTCATATCGTTCGTATTTACATACTCAACCTTTTGAATGCTTTTATACGCTTAAATCTGCTATGTCCCAACGTACACTATATACGTAAATTTTATTATTCGTACCTACACTTATACGCATACGTTTTATGTTTATACTCATACTTACGTGCATATTCATACTTAAACTTATACTTATGCTCATACTTTCATTCATACTCATGATTCATACATTCGTACCCGTACACGAGCGTAATCCGAGTGATTCGCTTACGTGGGTCCCATACATACTTAAGCATGGACTTACTTATATACTATATTCTTATACGTACACATTCTTATTTTTAAATTATGTATACCCTGATTCATACACAACTAGTACAAGCTATGCGGATCATGCGACGATCAAAATAATCGCGGGTGCACACAAGATTATAGTGATAGGCGTATGAAAATCATAGAGCGTACTACTGTGTATGGTAAGACACAGAACGTAACATGAAACTGAATAACGAGACGGACATAACATGGGCAAAACATGGTGGATACGCCGCTGGTACTTCCTATATATAAGTGTTTTCACCATGTTACCAAACTTTCGTAAAATGTGCCATGAGAAATTCAGTGTTTTGCAGACCTTTTGACCTAATACAAACTTTAAACAACTCACAAACGCATTATATCTGATTATCCATGACGAGACTTCATCTTTAACATGCTACTTTCGTCTATCTAATACTTATATCATTCATATACTTGCATTCATTTAGAGTCAATCGTTCGCCCCATACTCCTATTATTCTCCATTATCCTTTCTTTCATACGAACCCCGTTCACAATCAAGCTTGTTTAAACATTCAAATCCTAACTTATCTCATTACGTTTAAAACCGTGTTCCTATTCTTTATTCTTGTGTAAATGTACTTAGTATACCTTTAACGCTTTTTTCAAAGTACCAAACCTTTTCGTTCCTCTCAATAAACAATTTTTACGAAAGTGTGATTTTTATACTATCCTTAAAACTTCCCCTGTAAACTACCCCACTTTCCAACAAAATACAAACCGTTTGTCAAAATCTTCCTCTTAATACGTCCTATTTTTAATACATCTCCAATTTAAGTTATCCAAACTTATTTAGACTCACTTTACCTATATACGCACCTACACGTTTTCAACTATGTTTGGTACCTCAAATTATTTTAGACAACGGACTCCCTTGCAAATTTACCTTGTCGTTCTCCAAAGTTTCGTACCTTTCAAACCGTTTCAAAATTTCCAAGTCTCAATTTTTGCCAAAACTTTTTCAAGTCTTCCTCTTGAATAAATTTCGGGACGAAATTTCCTAAAGGAGGGGAGACTGTAACGCCCTGCGTTTTCATACTTTCCATATTTAGAAAACATTGCTTGAAATTCTATTATTTTTTGAAATCTTGTATTCCTTGTAATCGTATTTCGTTGTATCGTTGTAAAATCCGAGACTTTGATCGTAATGAAACGAATCTTTTATACATCGTTTATACATGTTTATACATTGATACGTGCACTTATTTGATACATGGTTCGTAATTCGTATAAACGTAAGCTTAACTCGTAAACAATGATCGTGTATTCGTAATCCTTAAATCTTCATACATTTAAACACTTAGTTATTCGATTATAAGATTAAGTTGTATGTTTTTTTTTTCAATTGATCATACCAAACTATAAACCATACATACTTGTTACATTTCATGTGTTATACACACCTATGTTATCACACTTTTTGCTAAATTAAAACATGTCATTTATGCAATTTTGACCTTGTTACAAGTTATATATGATGCGTGTGTAGCGTTATATGTTTTTCGTTATATTTTTCGCCCTTTTTAACACTTTAGTCAAGTTTTAAATTTATAAAACACGATATTTTTCTAACACTAAACACACATATGGGCAAGTGCACCCATCGTGAGAGTAGTATAGTGTTGGTACGATACCGAGGTCGTCCAAGGACACAACAGCTTTTAATACCGGTTTATTCTCAACGTCTAATCAAATCAAAATTTTAGAAAAAAGGTTTTAAACAAGAAAATAAAAAACTAACTAAAAATGCTGAAAATAAAAATAAAAATAGAACAGATAGACAAGATGAATCACTTGGATCTGACTCGCCTTTAGTGTAACCTTTGATGTTTTCCGCACTTTTGCACTTTTTAAGAGATTATCTTAGTTATAGTAGTAGGCCCCTCTTTTGAAGGTGACGTTACCCTCAACCCAGTAGTTTGAGTCAGCAAGGATACAATCCTAAAGGGTTGGATTATTGGAAGCTAATTAATTAAGTTATTAATGCGTAATGTGGTAGGCCCCTCTTTTGAAGGTGACGTTACCCTCGGCTAAGTGGCTTGAGTTAGCAGGGATACAATCCCAAGTAGTCGGGTTAATATATTAATAGTAGTTTACATATGAGGGGATCAAGAAATTCGAACCCCCGCCATCCAATACCAGTGGGTATTGAATGAGGTCCTACTAAGCTTGACCAAGGTCCTTGCAGGATCTATACACTAAACAAGGAAAGAACCTTACCAAACCATTCCCTTAACCCCCGACCAGGTAGCCAACATATCTCCATATAGACCGTGGAGATATGAATGGTGTAAATCTTTTATTTTATATATACAGTAAAATAACGCCAAGACACCACAGACAAATGATAAGGAAGTTTCACCTTCAACATAAGAAACTATTATTAAAGTCATTAATACAAAACCAAATAAAAAGTGCGAAAAGATTAAAAAACAAAAGTATTACACTAAATGCTTGTCTTCACCAAGTGATGTAAGAGACTTAGGCAAACATGGCCTTTGATTGTCAAGAACTCTTATGATCAATCTTGGATCCCGAGACTACTGCACACACTCTATGATGGATGATGGTGGTGGATGTGGGTTGTGATGGTGGTGGAGGGTAGGTGAAGTGTGAGAGAGGTGGTTTGTCAAGGGATGATTTGCAAGTGAGCCAAGCACCCCTATTTATAGCCTGCACAGAAGCCCGGACACGGCCCCGTGCCCGCTGGGCACGGTCCCGTGTCCACCCATCTTCTCTTTCTTCATTAATTGCAGTTTGGCTGTATTAGTTGACCACGCCCCCGTGTCCGTTGGGCACGGCCCCGTGTGCAGAAGCGTATCTGTACTATCAAGATTTGCTCAGATTCTGCGAATCTTTGCGTTGACCACGGCCCCGTGTCCGCTGGACACGCCCCCGTGTTGGGAAATAGAAGCTTCTACAACTTTGTCTTTTCTACAGACACTTGGGCACGCCCCCGTGTCTGCTCGACACGGGGCGTGTTCAGCCTTCTGTTGTCTTGTTTTTGCTTGGGAAGATGCTGTCGAGGGGTCGTGCATGCCACGTTTATTCCTTTTCTTGTATTTATGTTAGATTTAGCTGCATTTTTGCTTCTTTTGTTCATTTGAGCTCATTTAATCCTGAAAATACAAAAGGAAGACAAAAGCACACTTTTTCCAACATTAGTACTAAAAAAGGGTTAGTTTTATGCCTCATTTGATGTAATTTATATGTTGCATTTTACACACATCAAATACCCCAACACTTGAATCTTTGCTTGTCCTCAAGCAAAACTCTTTATTTTATGGCTTACACACCCAAATGGAATGGGTAGAAGAGAAGGTTTTGGGCTTGTCATAGAGTGTCGGGATTCCAAGATTCTTTATTAGGTTTTATTTTTATGTTATTTACAATCCTATTCGTTATGATTTATTTAGAACATTACATAAGAGAAATTACTTAAGTGGGCATAACATGCCTCTTTAAAATTCTATTTATATACAAGTTCATATACCTCACGGGAGATCACTCGACTCTCGGCCGAAGATGTATTTTTGTGAAACACTCGAGACCGGCATGGAACTTACTTCTACCATATGATTTCCAAGCAATCAATCCTCCTCCTTTTTAACTATAAACCTTCGTAAATATCAAGAGGACTTTGGGGAAGGGTTAGGCTTGGGTTAAAGGTAGGTGGTTTGGGTTAGTGGTTAGTAGAAAAGGGCGAAAAGGCGTAAAAAGCGTCGGTTTTCGTAAAACATTTTGTTTTTGTGACTTTTTATTCTAATAAAGCATTTTTCAAACAAGGTTTCTTTTGATGAGCTTGTTTGTTTATTGCTAACTTCATTTTTCTTTTCTTCTCTATATTTTTTTTGATAAGGATGTCACAAGAAAACCGAGCTTTGTTTCTAAAATAAAGGGTACAAAATGAAAAATGTTTTGGTGGGTAAATGGTGTTTGTTTTGGGTATAGAAATGAAAAGGTTTAGGCTCAAAGGGGTTAACTAGGGGGATTTTGGGTAGGTGGTAAAGAAAAAAAGAAAAATGATGGTGTTGAAAGAAAAAGGGTTAGTCCTAATGCCTCCATCATTTACTTACTCGGGTTTAAGTTGGTAAGGACCGGGAATGTATCGTCATGGCAAGTTCTAGAGTCGTAAGAAACCAAGCGGCTATTCACACAAGAAACGAAAGATGAGCATTTAGTCTAAAGATGTGTATTTGTATGCTGAATAAAGGCTCAAAACTCACTTTTTGTGGGAATGGGTTTTTAATGTGATCAGGTATATATAATCAAATTTTAACTAGATTTGTCATGCCGTTTCATAATTTTCTTATGTTGGTTCTTTTTATCACGACGCTATTGGTTGTAAATTTAAAAAAATATAACCTTTTTAGAACTTGTTATTCCCAATTCAAACCAAGACAAGTAAAAAAAATAAAAAAGTTTTTGAAAAATTTTTGGGGTGTTTAGCGGTTCCAATAGAGTTTTGTGTAAGGCTTGTAATTAGGACTTGCAAAATTCAAGGTTTTAGCACCCCCCCCCCCACACTTAAATTACACATTGTCCTCAATGTGTCCAAAAAATAAGTTTTTAGGTTGATTGAATGTGTAAAAAGGTGTGTTAAACAAAAAATTTTCTGTTACTAGGCACCTGGACACGGGCCGTGGTGACCGGGCACGGCCCCGTGTTCAGATTGCCAGTAACAAAAGTTAATAAAATGTAACAGAAGGCTGGGCACGGGGGCGTGTTCATTGAACACGCCCCGTGTCCAGTTACCTGAACTGGACGTTTTTCTGCAGACCCTTGAGCACGGGGCCGTGTTGGCTGGGCACGGCCCGTGTTGAACTTGCTGTAATGAAGAAAAATTGTCGGGAGGCTCTGTTTTTATGCATGGGGCGTTGGTTTAAGCCTCCCTTAGTACCCTTCACCATCCAAGTGTGTTTTATCCATTACAACATCATCCAAACACCAAAAATTTTGAAAACCATCATTCATTAAATGGAGAGAATTACATTAAGGTCCTAATAAAAACATAAACTAAAACTTAGATAAGTAGGTCAAGAAACGCAAGAAGTCTAAAACCAAAAAGAAGTTCTAGCCTAATAATTAGCAAAATTTCTGAAAAGATAATTTTCTTGGTTGAATGCGGCTTGAAGAACTTCTCCTCCGGATATGGTCCCTCACACGTCGGCGAGCCACTCTTCTATCTCCCTAGGGAGAAGAAAGGCGGGCTCATTGGCATCATCATTTTGAGGGGGTGTAACTTCCACCGGAACTTCTTGCAAGTTGTCAAGAGGGGGCTCCGCGGGGATGTCGTCCCATCCGGTGGGGTTGTTAACTCCTAGTGCTAGGTTCCAATCTTCTTGGGGAAGGATTGGTTCCATGGGATGTGTCACAAGAATGTTCAGCCTCTGGTGCAAGAGGTTGATTTCTTGGAAACTATTTTCCAGCCCCACCGTAAGATAATTTATACGGTCAATCAGGACCTCTTCTACGGATGTCATTTCGTCGAGAGCTTCTCGTAGTGCCATCACATAGCGTACAAGAGTGGCTTCGATTGACGGCCTTCGTTCCCTACGACTGTTTCTGGAATGTGCTGAAGAGGTTACACTGTTTTGGCTTGACATTCTATGAAAATAAACTGAAAAGAGTTTATTTTAGTGAAACAGTACTTTGAACACGGCCCCGTGCTCACTGAGCACGGCCCCGTGTTCACCTTTCTGCAGATTTTTGAAACAAGGAATCTTGGAGTTTTAAATTATTTTTCTGACTTTTGAGACGTTTTAAAGCAGAAGTAACTTAAAACAGTGTTGTAAAACTTATTTTTAACAAGATTCCTTGAATAAAAATCTAACAAACATCTCAATAAAGCTTGAAACTGTTAGGATTTAAGTTTGGTTTTGATTGTGTTTTGTGTTTGAATTAAGATGAATGAGTTGTGCAGCGGAATTATAATGGAAACAAACTTTACACACAATCAAACGAGAGAATTGCTTTGATCAAACATTTTCCACAAAGAACCGAAAGATTGAATTTATTTCAACAACAATTACAATGCTATGTATGAATACAAACTCCCCCTCAGCCTGAGCTCACAGTGTTTGTTCGTGCAGGAAGAAGATATTGGAAAGAGCTAAATAGAACAGTGCATGGTACTGTTTTATTTATAGGTACGAGCAAACCACAGAAGCATCTAAGCTGACGTCACCATGAAAGTGACATCTAACCTCCTAACAAATTCTAACCTCTGATCAATACAACCTCTGCTATACTAACTACTGCTATTACATTTCATTACATTAAGACATCTAAACTACTGCTGCATCCTTCCACTGATGTGAGCCCAGCAGTACTTATCTGGATCAGCAGAGCTTGACTCAAGGCAGGAGATTGAATAGCAGAGCTTTAGTCTTCCATAAGTCTTTTACAAGATCAGCAGTTTGTAGGTCAGCAGTTTGTACGATCAGTAGATAGGAGGTCAGCAGATGTTGAAACCACTTTCAAGGGGAGAGACATGTAAACAAAACATCTGCTTATTCTTGATCCACTGCTCTGATCCAGTTTTGGCTTTAATTATCTGTTCCTTTGGTAGGGTTCAATCCCAACAATCTCCCCCTGGAACAGATAATGCCAAAACTCTTCATTATTGGAAGATCTTTATTGCCTCATCAACAGTTCCCTTATTTACCCTTTAAGTTCCAATTCAAAGGTTAAGGCATCTGTGTCATCATCATCCCTACTAAGTGGAAGATCAAGGAGATCCTGCAAATCTTCAAGACTTAGGCCAAGTGCTTGTTCCCTTGTTAATTTCTTCACTTCTCCACTAGATTTGAACACTGTCAGTACATGGGACTGTTTATCAGTTTTCCACTTTAGTACTGTTGAGTCTAGTGGGTTTCTTGGGAAATTTTTATTAGATGAGGTGTTTGGTGAAGCTGGCCTATTTATGACTGACTGAGCAGTACTTGCAGTTTGATCCAAACCAAGAGTTTCTATAATCATTTTCTTTATGCCTTCTTTTACAAGGGCATCTCCTTTTATCAGCTCTTGGATGGTTTCACCACCCAACTGTTTTTGTTGCCTTCTTTTATAGATGGCTACACCAGCTGGAGCAGTGGCTCTCCTGATTTGCAGTTTTGATGGTCTTTTTGAAACCTCTGCTTCAGGATAGTCAGGTTTTTGTGGAACAGTGGGATCTTTCTTCCTCAATTCCTCCAACCTTTTGTAGGTGGCCCTGACTGTATCTTCTTTCCATCTTGCCACTTGATTTTTAGACCCATAGTCAGCAGTAACTAACTCCTCTTTCATTCTCCTCAGCTCCTCCTTTTTAGATGTATTCTTTTTTGAATTTTGCTCAAACTGGAGGAGTGTGTTTGACCTTATTCTTTATCATTTCTTGAATCCTGGCTGCTTCTTGTTCAAGCTCAGGAATGGTCCACTCCTTGTACATATGTTTTTCTCCCTTGTACTTCTTGGTTGCCATGATGCTTTCAATGTAGTCTTTTCTCAAAGTTTCATCTACATTCTCTGAGATTTGTTGACAAACATTTTTTGCAAATTGCTCTAAGGATCTGACTTGAGTGAATAAAAATTGATAATGCCTTTGAATTTCCTTGTCAGTTTTCCCTTGAGAGCTTCTCTTAGAGATATCCTCTGCCTGTTTAGCTTTGATTTTCAAGTACTCTTCAATGTTGTTAGGCCTAGGATATCCTTGAACTGATGGCAATTTCCTTTTGGCATGATCATCCTCATAGTAGAAGGATTTAATCTCTTCTCTGACTGCAATGAGTTCAAGAGGATATTGGAAACCTGCAGGAGTGACAATAGGGATTGGTTGTTATACAGGAGCTGATGAGAGAGGAACAGGGTTTGGAATCAGTGCAAGTGTTTGTGAAGATGTTGGTGGTGGTGATGGTGAATCATCATCTGGTATGAAAATCCTTCTCCTTTTTATTGTAGGAGAGGCATATGATGTTTTGGGTGGATCAGTGGTGGTGATTTGAGTGGCAGTGGTTGTGGTGTGTGTTGAAGTGATAACAGATGTTGAAACCACTGAAGTACCAGCAGTAGTTGGTACAACAGGAGTTACAACAGCTGTTTGGGTGGAGGTTTGATGTTGGAGGCTTTTGGATGGTGGTTTTGGAGTACGCTTTGTGAGTATGGATGGTGTGGACTTGGGTTCCCTCACTTTTCTAGTGGGATTTCTTTTTAGCTCAGGATTTTGAACATCCTTTAGCCCAGAAAAACCCTGTGCATTCAGCTCCATGTAATCTCTCTTCTCCTTATTCCACCTTGACATACCCTTTGCCGCTCTGTCCCTTTTTATACTTGCTATAGCTTCATCAAGTGCATTTTGGGTAACATCAACCTTTTTGCTACCATTTGGCAAAGGTATCTGCTTGGTCATATTCTCCATTTCAGGTTCTATGTAGAGACCATCATCTACTCCCTTCTTCTTCCATTCTTTAATTTTCTCCCCCTTTTTGGCATTATCTGAGGGTAATTGTTCAATGAAAAGAACAGTTGGGGGAGCAGTGCCAGTGGTATTGAATATGTGGGCCTTGAGTGCCTTGATGTCTGCTTGTGTGTTCTTGAACCTAGACTCCATTGTGTTTCTCAGCTCTTTTACATGTATTGCATGTTGCTGATCAGCCACTTGTGTTTGTTGCTGGAGAAAAGGTTGAAATAGATTCCAGAGCTCATTTGCAGCAGGTGCTTGTGGTGGAGCAGGTGCTTGAGGTGGAATAACAGTGGATTGCATCTTTTTTACTTTCAACAACGGTTGTAGCATGTCTTTGATATCTCCAACAGTTGTATCCAGTTTGTCAACTCGTTTCGTCAATTCCAGATATTTTAAACCATCACCCAATTTAATGAGATCATCTGATTTCCCACTAGCAATGGTTTTATCAGTGGTTGAAGTAGGGAGTGTACTCCAAACATTAACCACTGATGCCCCTTTTTCGTGGTACTGGGGTCTTCTTCCTTCAACACTTGATAGCCTTTTAATGTTGCCAGTGGTAAAAAAGAATCCACTGGTGGATGTCAGAGGTGCTATGGAAGGAATTGCCTCCAAGGAAGTCTTATTGATGTAACCACTGTCCAAATGCAAACCAGTGGGTTCAACACTTGTAGTAGCTGCTTCACTTGGATTACCACCAAGAGTTACTTGTAACTCAAGGGGTGTAACCTCCTCAGGTTGTGTTGGTGGGTTAGCAAAGATTGATACAACAGACCCAGTCATTTGTTGAGGCATGTTCTCATTGATAGGTGATTGAGAAGGACTGGTTTGTGCCTGGTTCAAATCAATTGCATCCAACAAAAGTTTAGTTGGTGGGGGAATTATGGATGTGATGGTTGGTGTAGAAAGAGGATTTGCCCCGGGCATTGGGCTGTGGATGATGGAAGCAAGTGATTCCAGAGCATCATATTGTGGTGTCCCTGTATGTACAACCTGGTCTTTTTGAGAAGAGACAGGAGGAGTTTCGGAAATGGGTTGAGATATTTTTACCAACTGCTGTGAGGAAGAAGCAACAGTGGTTTCTAGTGACTTTTGTGCTGTCACTGGCAGTTGTTCTGCTATCTCATCTTCCAGAGTTGCCTTTTTGATAGGTTTTGGGGGGTTTTTGATTTTTCTTTTTGTTTGGCTTTTTGGTGATTATAGGTGTGGGTTTCAAAGCAGTTGTTTTGCTACTTTGATCACCTTGAGCAGTGGGCTCAGCAGCAGATACCTGAGGAGCAGTGGTTGCTGCTAAAATCTGCTCAGGCACCCCTGCTTGTGTTTTGCAAGGTGTTGACATTCTTGTAAAAGTTTCAGCAGTTAAGCTGTTTATTTGAATAGATTCACCTTGTTTTATTGCGGCAGCATCATTCTTACCAAGTTTCTTTTCAAAATAGTAACTTAGAAATCTTGGAAACAGAAAGAATGCCTTTGTTTCAACATTTTTAACCAGATCATTAAAGATTACCTGAGAATAATTGAAATTTTCTTTTTGAAGAATAGCATATCCCAGGTTTTGAATCTTTAACGGTATTTCATTAAAAGCAGTGGTCTTGTTTGAAACACACATTAGGAGGGTATGAAATAAAAATCTTGTTGCAGAAGGGAAGAAACATTTTTGTAAGGTGTCCTTTTTGACTTCTGCATTATACCCTCTTTCCATAAAATCATTTTTTAACTCGTTTTTTGAAAAATAAGTTTTATCTTGCTGATCATCGAGTTGAAAGACCTCTGAGATGGATTGTGGTGTTATTTTGACTGCTTTACCCTTTAACGTGGAGTTAATGGCTATGACATCATCGCCTTGTTTGTCAAGGGTGGGTTGCATTTTCAAAACTCCCTTTGGGTTTGCAGGTAAATGGGTGCATCTGCTGTAAGCAAAGTTTTGTACTTTGACGCAGATATGAGATCAATGATGGAATCAAACACCTCGGTGGTGCCGGGTTTTTTGAGAAGACCCAGAAGATTGTGAGAGGGTTTATGTGGAATTTCAATGGGTGTGGCCTTTTGAGAGGCTTCTTTTGAAGATGATTTTGAAGTGGGTTTTGCAGATGACTTCGATTTTGTCATTTTGGAGATGATGATCGAAGAAGATTGTGAAGAAGTTTGAGAAAAACTGCTTTGAGAAGAGAATTTTTAAGAATTCAATTCGACAGTAAAACCCTGTTTGGATGTTGAATGGGGGTTTTATAGGGAAAAAGTGAATTCTGACGTGGCAGCGGTTACAAAAGGTCTGACCACTATGTACTGCCCACATGCCAACCCCTGATGAAATGAAGGACAGTACTTTTATGAAAGTTACTGATGAAGGCAGTGGTTACAACGGTAACATATGGAAGCAGTGGATGATTTTCACTATCAGTAGATAGCACATCAGTGGATAAAACACTGATTTTGAACATCAGTGCTTATCAAAGAAATGAGAGAACAGGGAATGGCTTTCAGCAGTGGACAGACTTTGAAGTAGAACATACTTTTGAACAAACAGTGGTTATTGCAGACTTTTAAGGATTTTTAATGAAAACTTCATTTTTAGCTATTTTTAAGGATGAATTTTTGATTTTCTAAAAACATTTTAATGCTTTTATTAATAGAAAAACAAGATTTTGCTTGTTATTCCATGTTTAGCATGCCAATCCTAGAGACCAAGCTTTCAAAGGTGGATGTATCTAATGCTTTTGTGAGCACATCTGCCAGCTGGTCTTTAGTTGGAACATGATGCAGAGAAATCAAACATTTTTCATAGCAATCCCTCACAAGGTGATGTCTGATGTCGATGTGTTTGGTGGTTGAGTGAGAAACTGGATTTTTGATGATATTTTCTGCTGCCTGGCTATCCAACAAGAGTGGTGTCTTTAAGGCAGTGATACCAAAATCCAATAACTCACAGGAGTTGGGCTGTACAGCTTGCAGCAGTAATGTATTAAGCTTCAGCAGTGGATGTTGAAACAGCTGCTTGCTTTTTGCTTTGCCATGAAACTAAGCAATCACCTAGAAACTGGCACCCTCCTGATGTGGACTTCCTTGTGGTGTTACATCCAGCAAAGTCACTGTCTGAAAATCCTGAAAGCTTGATATTCCCATTAGCTGGATACCAGATACCAAGTGTGGGAGCACTTTTTATGTACCTGAATATCCTTTTTACAGCAATAAGGTTGGATTTTCTAGGGCCTGATTGACTTCTTGCACAGACACAAGTTGCAAACATGATGTCTGGCCTAGATGCAGTTAGGTACAAAAGAGACCCAATCATGCTTCTATATAGAGTTTGGTCAATCAGCTCATCCTTTTCATCACACATGACAAGCTTATTTGTTGACATGGGTGTGCTACATGGTTTACAATCATTCATATCAAATTTGTTTAAAAGTTCTTTAGCATATTTTCTTTGATGAATGAAAGTTCCATTTTGCATTTGCTGAACTTGGAGACCAAGAAAGCATTGCAGCTCACCCATTGCACTCATTTCAAACTCAGCTGTCATGAGTTCCCTAAACTCTTCACACATTTTATTACATGTGCTTCCAAAAATAATGTCATCCACATAAATTTGGACAATCATTAAATCCTTCCCTCTCCATTTTAGAAACAATGTTTTATCAATGGCACCTCTTTTGAAACCATTTGAGAGTAGAAAGGTGGAAAGAGTTTCATACCAGGCCCTAGGTGCTTGTTTCAGGCCATACAAGGCTTTGTTTAACCTGTAGACATGATCTGGATAAAATGGATCCTCAAAACCTGGAGGTTGACAAACATACACCTCTTCTTGAATTGTACCATAGAGGAAAGCACTTTTGCTATCCATCTGAAACACCTTCATGTTGTGGTTGACAGCAAAGGCCAGGAACAGTCTTATAGCTTCCAATCTTGCTACAGGGGCGAATGTTTCATCATAATCAATCCCCTCTTCTTGTCTGTAACCTTGAACCACTAGCCTGGCTTTATTCTTGACAACAATGCCCCTTTCATCAGTTTTGTTTTTGAAGACCCACTTTGTGCCAATGGGACTCACATCTTCTGGCAGTGGTACAAGCTCCCATACTTGTTGTCTTTTGAACTGTTGGAGCTCCTCTTGCATAGCTTCTACCCAGCTGTTGTCTTTTAGTGCCTCTTGGTACTTGACTGGCTGATGGAGTGATAGAAAACCAGCAAAAAGACAGAAGTTTTGGGTTTGGCTCCTTGTGAGCACCCCTTCATTGATGTTGCCAATGATTTGATCAGGTGGATGAGATCTCAAGAAGATTAAATCTCCTTGGTATGGAATGATGGCATTTGTTGGTGAAGGCTGCAAATGTGTATCATCTGAGCTAACCACTGCTGGTGACTTTGGTGATCCAGCAATGGCTTCAAAAGGTGGTGGAATAGGAGGTAATGGAGTGGACACATGCTGACTTTGATCCACTGTTTGTGGACTTTTATCAACAGTGCTTGATGATGTGGAAGCAGTGGTTAAGGGGCTACTTTGGTCAACAACTGTTGAGGTAGCAGTGGTTGAGCTTTGATAGCTGTTTTGAACAACTGATGCTCTTCCCATTTTGACAGACCTTTGAGGGATGATGATTTCATACCCATAGTCTGGTGTTGAATCCTCTGATGGACCTGCACTGTTAGTCTTGGCAGCAGTATTTTCAAAAGTGAATTTTTTAAAATCAAACAAATCTGCAGGATTTGCTGGGATTTTCATTGAAGAAAGTTCATTGAACTTTACATTCAAGGTCTCCTCCACTGCTTTGGTCCGTGTATTAAACACTTTGTAGGCCTTGGCAGTGGTTGAGTATCCCAGATGATAACCATCATCTACTTTGGCTGTAAATTTTGAGATGGAATTTTTTAAATTCAAAATAAAGCATGGGCAGCCAAAGACTTTGAAATATGAGATCAGTGGTTTGATTTTATACAGAATTTCATAAGCAGTCTTTTTGTGCCTGGGGTTTATTAAAACTCTGTTTTGGACATAGCAAGCAGTGTTTACTGCCTCTGCCCAAAAAGTTAATGGCAAACTTGAATCAGCAAGCATGGTTCTGGCAGCCTCAATCAAAGTTTTGTTCTTTCTTTCAAACAGTGTTGTAAAAGTCGGATTACTCGGCCGAGTACTCGGCGAGTACTCGGTCCTCGGACCCCCTCCGAGGCGACTTCCTCCTAGGCGGTCTCAATTAGTCGGCCTCGGGATTCCTCGGTGCCTAGTCGGCCTAGTCGGACGTAGTCGGTCTAGGCGGTTAACGTGGTTTGTTGACTTTTAATCGGTCAAACTCGGTCAAAATCGGCCTACTCGGACTAGTCGGACTTGTATTCAGAATATTTGAAATTTAAACATGTTTCATTTTAAATTATACTCAGTTGACATGAATTATGCTTATTTTAACACATAAATAATATATAACAATTAATTTTCTTTATATTTACCATGTCCGCGTACTCCCCGAGTACTCTCCAAGTACTCCGATTACTCCCAACTCCCCAGTCGGCCGACTAGGGACCACCTAGCGACTTTTACAACACTGCTTTCAACTACCCCATTTTGCTCTGGTGTTCTAGGGATGTTGTACTGCCTTACAATCCCTTTCTTCATACAGAAGGCATCCAACTCCTTATTTTTGAATTCTGTGCCATTGTAACTCCTGAAGACTTTTACTGGAAGGTCAAATTGCTTTTCAACCTGTGTCACAAAGTCTTGCAAAATGCCTGCAGTCTCATCTTTTGAGTGTAAAAAGAAAGTCCATGTAAACCTAGAGAAGTCATCAATAATAACTAGACAATATCTCTTTTTCTTAAGACTCATGACTTGGACTGGGTTGTTTTGGACTCTCCGATGGACTTAAAAGAGCTTTTATGTTGTTTTCCTTTTAAACAGGAAACACAATGCTCAGGACATGAAAACAATTTTTGAGGCAAGCCTCTTACCAAACCATTTTTTGAAATTTCAGTGATTGTCTTGAGATTTGTGTGTCCCAATCTTCTGTGCCAAAGTTCTGTCTCTTTGTTAGAGGCAGCTGAGAACAGACAGGCATCAGTTCTGGGACACTCTTTTGACATATCAACAACATAAACATTGCCACTTCTTTGAGCAACAAGTTTTGTTTTACCAGTTTTTATTATTGCTACAATCTTTTCAACCATTTCTGGTCCAACAATCATACAACACTCCTTTGTGAAGAATGACCCATACCCCTTGTCACTCATTTGTGAAACACTCAGGAGGTTGAATTTCAGATTTTCTATCAGATTGACATTTTCAAATTTTACATTTCCAGACTGTACTGTACCAGACCCCAGAACTTTCCCTTTACTATTATTCCCAAAGGATATATCACCCCCTCCATGGATTTTGAAGTCTTTGAGGAGGGCTTTACATCCTGTCATGTGCCTGGAGCCTCCACTATCTACATACCAAAGGCTATCTAAGCATGCAGAAGCTACCTGCACATGAAGTAAAAGGATTAGTTCATTAGGGTCTCCAAAGCCAATAAGGCTTTGGATGGGGTCTCAACAGTGTCTGGGATGAATTCAGATGCATGGGCAGTGGTTAGATCAGTTGTTTGATTCTTTTTGGCACACATTTTCTCTAACCACTGTTGGGGGTCTTGCCCAATCATTTGTTGGTACCCAAAGGGATTCCTGTTCACTCTTGGTTTTGAGGGCCTTTTGTAGGCCTCATAAACGTGTGGAACCCTAGGGTATGGTGGTTATCCCTTACCTCTTCTATATTGATTGGCAGGGGGTGCATCAGTAACCTGAACATCTCTTTTAATAGATGTTTGGTTCAGCTGTTTTGTGACAGCTGTTTGGACTGGCACAAACAGTGGTTGATTCTTGGTGAATTTGACAGATGATGTTGATGAACTCAAGGATGTTTTTGCAGTGTACTCATTCTTTTTTACATCAAAGTTCATGAGATACACACATTCTTGAGTTTTGTGGTTTGGTTTACCACAGATGGTGCAGCTTTCAGCAGGTACAATGATACTTGTTCTGTTTAAATCATATGCTTTTAAATGGAAACAGTCTTTTGTTAGATGATTCCTTTTTTCACAAAATTCACAAAACATGTTTTTGATCTTTTCTCTCTTCTTTCTCTTTTCAGACTCCTTTGCAGCAGAGTTTTTAACATCTGCTGGGATGTCCTTAAGAGGAATAACTTTTGCTTTTGGAGCTTTAACACCATCAGTGGTTGTGAAATCCATGTGTTTAAAGTTTTCAAGAATGTCACACTCATCAGACCATGTGGGTTTAAATTGGTATTTCTCAATTTCCTCAAAAGTAGAGGATCCCACTGGTCTCTCAAGTGTGATTTTGTTCCCATGTTTATCAGTGATTTTATCTTCTTGGCCACTCTTGTTTGTTGGGATGAATTCAGTGGATTCATCAGTGGTTTGAACAGATTTTTCAAAAGCAGTGTTTTCAATTTCATCATGTTTTCTAAAACCAATTCCAAATTTCACATTACTTTTTCTCTGTTTTTCTAACAAGAGTTCATAGCCTTTGCATGATTCCACCCATTTCTCACATGTGACTTGGGTGGACTCCAACTCCTTTTTGCAAACATGATATTTTTCTATCATGGTTTGAAGTTGGGTTTTGGTTATGCTCTGCACTTCTTTGAGACCACTAATTTCTTTATCCTTTTCAGCCAATTTGTTTCTAAGTTCTTTTAATGACTTTTCAAATTTGACTTCATCAGACAAGACTTTATCCCTAAGGTTTTCATTTACCTCTTTGATGTTAGCAAATGCAATAATGCATTGGTCTGAACACAGTTTTTCAAGAACTTGAGGTGTTACCTTAGCAGCAGCCATCATGGCACAATCACATTTATAATCACCTTCTTCATCAACTCTCTCTCCTTTCTCACATGCTTTCTTTTCTTCCTTGTCTTCTTCGGACCAGGGATCAGTCAGTGGTTCAATCAGGGTTTCTGAATTTTCTCTCAGCAGTAGTTCACCAGCAACTGCAGTAACCACTGCTTCAGCTACTTTATCCACTGTTTCATCACTTAGCTGTTCACCTTCAGTTTCTACCCCTTCAGGTATTGACTCTAATGCCATCAAACAAAATTCATCATTAGAAGGATCATAAAAAGCATTGAGTGCAAAATTTTCATCACCAAGCTCATCAGGCATGCTGCTCCAGTCAAAAAAACCTTGGCTGAAAAAGCTTTGTTGATCTGGTTATGCTACTGTTGGAGCAGCTTGTTGAGGTGCAACAGGTTGCACTTGTGCCTGAGGGACAGGGGTTTGAACATACTGAATTTGTGGAACAGTGGTTTGAACATAATGCATAGGCACAGGGGTTGCAGCATAGTGAGCAGTGTTAACAAGGGCAGCAGGGGTATATTGGGTATAGTGCACAGTGCTTTGCTGTTGTGGTCTAGGGTTTGAGCTAGGATGAGTGATTATTGGACCAGTGGTTTGACTCCTGCATTCCCTAGCAAAATGACCTAGCCTATTGCACTTATAACACTTCATTTTTGACTTATCCAACCCCACTTTTAAATTCCCATGTAACCCTGGGAATTTTCTCCCTGTTCTTTTATACAATTTGCGTGTTCTTACACTAAGCAAAGCCAATTGATGCAAAATGTCCATTTCTTCTAAGTCAGTGGGATCAAAGTGTTGCAAATCACTGAGTTCAAAACACAAGTTGTCTGATATCTGGTTTTCACAATTTGCAGTAAAAGCATAATTGGCAGAGTGAGAATTAGGGTTGGTGAAATTTCCACCAGCAGTTATATCAATAAAATGATCATAACCCTGATCCTTACTACTACTACCAGATTCTTCCTGACCAAACAAAGCTGTGCTGCCAAATGAATAATCATCAGCAACTTTGCCAGACTCTTGTAACTTCTTTTTCTGGTTTAACTCTCTTTCATAGGTCAGGAGTCTACCATGAAGTTGGGCCAGGGTCAGATCTTTGAACTCAGCTGAGTTTCTAGTCACAAATGCAATTGTGTCCCATTTATCAGGTAGTGATCTAAGAAACCTACTATTTTGTGTTGATTTTGGAATTTCAACTTTAACAAGCCTTAGCTCACTGATGAGACAACTAAAACGTTCAAACTGTTGGGTCAATGATTCACCCTTAATGTGACAGAAAGTTTCATACTGCTGATTCAGAATTTCCCTATTGTTTTCAATAACTTCTTCAGTTCCCCCAAACTGTTCCTTCAATGCATCCCATAGCTCTTTGGCACTGTTACAATGTAACAGTCCAGCATAGATCTCATTGGGTAATGCAGATGCTATGATGCTAAATGCTTTGGCATCGAGTTCGAACTTTTGAAAATCAGTTTCAGTATAGTTTTCAGTTGGTTTAGGAACGAACTTCTTTGCATCCTCAGCACTTGGCACCATAGGAACATGGGGACCAAAAGCAACAGACCTCCAACATCCGGTGTTCTGTTGAGCAAGGATGTGACCCATCCTTCTCTCCCAGATGTTGTATTCATTACGTTTAAGCATGGGTGGTTTGAAAAGAGAGCCAATGTTATTCTTATCATCTTGTGATTGTGATGTAATCCTGGTTGTTTTACAGGCACTGATTAATCAACTTTGATGGTGATTAAACCTTGCTCTGTTTTTCAACAAAACGAACAAACGATCAGTATCAACGATTATGAGCTAAACTATTTATGTCAAAATGATTGTTAAATCAAATTTGACTGTCCAAGCTCTGATACCAATTGTTAGGATCTGAGTTTGGTTTTGATTGTGTTTTGTGTTTGAATTAAGATGAACATGAATGAGTTGTGCAGCGGAATTATAATGGAAACAAACTTTACACACAATCAAACGAGAGAATTGCTTTGATTAAACATTTTCCACAAAGAACCGAAAGATTGAATTTATTTCAACAACGATTACAATGCTATGTATGAATACAAACTCCCCCTCAGCCTGAGCTCACAGTGTTTGTTCGTGCAGGAAGAAGATATTGCAAAGAGCTAAATAGAACAGTGCATGGTACTGTTTTATTTATAGGCACGAGCAAACCACTAAAGCATCTAAGCTGACGTCACCATGAAAGTGACATCTAACCTCCTAACAAACTCTAACCTCTGATCAATACAACCTCTGCTATACTAACTACTGCTATTACATTTCATTACATTAAGACATCTAAACTACTGCTGCATCCTTCCACTGATGTGAGCCCAGCAGTACTTGTCCGGATCAGCAGAGCTTGACTCAAGGCAGCAGATTGAACAGCAGAGCTTTAGTCTTCCATCAGTATTTTACAAGATCAGCAGTTTGTAGGTCAGTAGTTTGTACGATCTGTAGATAGGAAGTCAGCAGATGTTGAAACCACTTTCAAGGGGAGAGACATGTAAACAAAACATCTGCTTATTCTGGATCCACTGCTCTGATCCAGTTTTGGCTTTAATTATCTGTTCCATTGGTAGGGTTCAATCCCAACAGAAACCATGGTGATTTTAAGCTTTAATGGAGGTGTTGAGGTAAAAATGAAGAAGAAGGCAATAGACAAAAGTAGAAAAGACAAGATGGTTGTTGGGAACCTTCTTTAGAATATACCTAGGATGGTATGTGTGAAGATCCCACCAAATCTCTGTCTTTGGAGTGGTCCAAATGTGCAGGAATCTTGGCTGCATTTATAGAAAATGACAGCACGCTGCACACGGCCCCGTGTCGGCTGGACACGGCCCCGTGTGCACACAGGATTCTGACACAGTTTGTCCGTATTCTGACCGAAAGTCAGACGGGAATCTTTTGGTGGACACGGGGGCGTGCTGACCTGGACACGGCTCGTGTCTAGAGGCTGTTTATGAAGTTTCATCTATTTTTAAGGAATTTTTCCGGATCGGGTGGTTCCTTACTGGACGGAACAACACCGAAGTACCTGAGATACCTAAGTTGCCCTAGACTTAGACGAGAACGCAAGAGGTTATCGGTGAGGGTGATTCCTATGCTAAATGTAGGTGGACAAGTCCAACCCTTTCCCGGGATCTCGTTAAAGAAGGTGTATATCGAATCGTTCAGGTCTATGTATGCATCGACGGAAGTCGATAGGGAGTCCTTCACGGCACAATCGACACAGGGACGACTATCGCTCAAGTCTTCGCAAGAGTTAGAGGTGATTTCGGGAGCGACGATGTTGTTTTTATCCGAATGCGGTCTCAATAATTCTTCTTGGACATCGTCTTGAGATGAATTAGTTATGTCCATCTCAAGTTCTTTTATCTATCGAAGAATTAGTTCTTCTAGCTGAAAAAATTCTTCAAGAAGCATTTCATTTAGAAGGGACGATTGAGAGCATTCGAGGGAGAGATAGGGATTATTTTTACTTTCACCCCTCTTAAGGCTACAGGAAAATAATAGGTCTATATAGTGGGGCTTATAATTTAAAAAGTAACATTTTAAATCTTCATGAGGGCCTCCACATAGTTGACACCACGTACCATAAGAGGATTGAGAGTAAAAATTATCAGTATCACTCATGATTGTGTCAGAAATTACCAGCCGTCGGGATGTTACGGCTCTGTTTTCAGTATCTGAATACTTGGGCACGGGGCGTGTTGGTTGGACACGGCCCGTGTTCAGCTACTGTCTAACTTAAAACAAGATTGCCAGTACCAAAGATTGGGCATGGGGCCGTGTTCTGCGGGCACGGCCCGTGCTGAGTTCTGCAGAAGCTGAAAATCTAAGAAAAATCCTAAAAAAACAGAAAAATAACAAAAAACGATTAGGCCGTTGATTCCTAACTTTCTTAAAATCCTTGTGTCCCCGGCAACGGCGCCAAAAACTTGATGTGTGTGTAGCGTTATAAGTTTTTAGTTATATTTTTTGCCCTTTTTAACACTTTAGTCAAGTTTTAAATTTATAAAACACGATATTTTACTAACACTAAACACACATATGGGCAAGTGCACCCATCGTGAGCGTAGTATAGCGTTGGTAAGATACCGAGGTCGTCCAAGGACACAAGAGCTTTTAATACCGGTTTATCCTTAACGTCTAATCAAATCAAAATTTTAGAAAAAAGGTTTTAAACAAGAAAATAAAAAACTAACCAAAAATGCTAAAAATAAAAATAAAACAGATAGACAAGATGAATCACTTGGATCCGACTCGCCTTTAGTGTAACCTTTGATGTTTTCCGCACTTCTGCACTTTTTAAGATATTATCTTAGTTATAGTAGTAGGCCCCTCTTTTGAAGGTGACGTTACCCTCAACCCAGTAGTTTGAGTCAGCAAGGATACAATCCTAAAGGGTTGGATTATTGGAAGATAATTAATTAAGTTATTAATGCGTAATGTGGTAGGCCCCTCTTTTGAAGGTCACGTTACCCTCGGCTAAGTGGTTTGAGTCAGCACGGATACAATCCCAAGTAACCGGGTTAATGTATTAATAGTAGTTTACATATGAGGGGATCAATAAATTCGAACCCCCGCCATCCAATACCAGTGGGTATTGAAGGAGGTCCTACTAAGCTTGACCCAGGTCCTTGCAGGATCTATACACTGAACAAGGCAAGAACCTTACCAAACCATTCCCTTAACCCCCGACCAGGTAGCCAACATATCTCCATATAGACCGTGGAGATATGAATGGTGTAAATCTTTTATTTTATATAGACAGTAAAATAACGCCAAGACACCACGGACAAATGATAAGGAAGTTTAACCTTCAACATAAGAAACTAGTTATTAAAGTCATTAATACATAACCAAATAAAAAGTGCGAAAAGATTAAAAAACAAAAGTATTACACTAAATGCTTGTCTTCACCAAGTGATGTAAGAGACTTAGGCAAACATGGCCTTTGATTGTCAAGAACTCTTACAATCAATCTTGGATCCCGAGACTACTACACACACTCTATGATGGATGATGGATGATGGTGGTGGATGTGGGTTGTGATGGTGGTGGAGGGTGGGTGAAGTGTGAGAGAGGTGGTTTGTCAAGGGATGATTAGCAAGTGAGCCAAGCACCCTAATTTATAGCCTGCACAGAAGCCCCGTGTCCACCCATCTTCTCTTTCTTCATTAATTGTAGTTTGGTTGTATTAGTTGACCACGCCCTCGTGTCCGCTGGGCACGGCCCCGTGTGCAGAAGCGTATCTGTACTATCAAGATTTGCTCAGATTCTGCGAATCTTTGCGTTGACCACGGCCCCGTGTCTGCTGGACACGCCCCCGTGTAGGGAAATAGAAGCTCCTACAACTTTGTCTTTTCTGCAGACACTTGGGCACGCCCCCGTGTCCGCTCGACACGGGGCGTGTTCAGCCTTCTGTTGTCTTGTTTTTGCTTGGGAAGATGCTGTCGAGGGGTCGGGCATGCCACGTTTATTCCTTTTCTTGTATTTATGTTAGATTTAGCTGCATTTTTGCTTCTTTTGTTTATTTGAGCTCATTTAATCCTGAAAATACAAAAGACAAAAGCACACTTTTTCCAACATTAGTACTAAAAAGGGTTAGTTTTAAACCTCATTTGATGTAATTTATATGTTGCATTTTACACACATCAACATACATACTAGACACCATGTAAACCATACATACTTGTCACATTTCATGTGTTATACACACCTATGTTATCACACTTTTTGCTAAATTAAAACATGTCATTTATGCATTTTGGACCTTGTTACAAGTTACATACATACTAGACACCATGTAACACTTTATTAAACATCAAATATATACCTTCTAATGTCAAAAAAATAAAATAAAAATTATAGGGCTGTTAACAGCCTTGCATCAGCCCACTTAATTTCCTTGTTTTGAGTTATTTAGCCCACTAAACACTTCCAAAGCCCAACCCAATGAAACCCTAATCCATCCCCTATATAACCCAAGCCTCCTCCAAGTATTTTTCACTTTCTAAACACTCTCCATTCACTCTCAAACAATCCAAACCGTAGCTGATTGCAGAAGTTCGAGCAGATTTATACCACTTCACTAAAGTGAGCATAACTCACTCAATTCTTATCCGATTCACTCGATTCTTTTTCCTACTACTTTGTATTAACCTTAGCTACGTTTCCGTGGGTTTTCCCTGGAAAACCAGAGCCTGGAATGTTGCCAAAAGGGCTCCAAAGTGGACTGATTTTTCTGTTCTTGTTTAAACTTGAGGAAATTCATCTCAAACCTATGTCCTTATGCTTATAACCACTTCTATGGTTAGTTAGGCTTAAAAATAAGGTTGAGACATTCAAAATCAGAGGTATAAACCTCACAAACTTTCTGTTTTGTTTAAGGGTTTTAACCCACAAGTGATGCTCAAGTTCAAGACTTGATGATTGTGTGATTTAGGATTAGCTTGGGCTAACCTACTTGAAAATCCACACATTGTTTGATGTTTTTGCTCATAGATTAGTTGTTCATATTCTATTGTTTCTTGTAAGTTCATGACTCTCCTTGTTGTTCATAACAACAAGTGTAGTGGTGAACAATAGAGGTACCTAAATGGAATCGTTGTTCTTCCTACCTCATGTATGAATTCCATGATACTTAGATGTGCCTAAATGAAGACTTTAATCTTCTACCTCATGCTTGACTTATATGATGTAAACACCTCTTAAACTCCAAATTTTTCATGTTATTTAAACTCCAAATTCCTAGAACCATATGTAAACACCTCTTAAACTCCAAATCGAACACATTCAACTTCCTAGTCTCAATAACTTCGTCACATGGGATAATCGGAAAGCATATGCAACTTTGTGAGTACACTTGACCCATTTTCCTTTTAATACACTTTGGGTGCAACATGTTTTACTTGTTAAAATGCACGATTCACAAACATGCTTTTATTCGTTCAATCCTTATACATGCATTGCTATGCTTAGGTTCATGCTAGAATACATACTACTTGTTAACTCGGCTTAACAATTATAGCGCTATAGGAGTAGCACACCACCCGACGAGGTTTTGTTGAGTCTTTATTCTATAACGGTCTCGTCACTTTTGTGTCGAGGGATGCTAAATACTAGTGGACACTAGAGTTGACATATTGTTATGCATGATAGAGTGACCTTGTATACCAATTGCAATGTTGGATTGAAAATACCTTTTTATACATATGCCACGAGTCTAAAACTAGTGTACTCGCCAATACCTTTTATAACAACCCTAAAATAAACCGACACCCTCCTAAATGTTTTTTCGACACCCTAAAAATATTTAAAATATCCCAATATGTCCTAAAATACTCCCCATACGTAAAAACGGACCCCGAATACCTTAATTTTTATTAAAATTAATTAAAAACAAGAAAATAGGGGCCCTGAGCTGCCACGTGGCCTATCACCTATCGAAGCTACCCAATGACCGGACAAAGCTAGAGCCGTAGACCCTATGTCGCGGGCCGCGACATCCCCTGCCCTCCTTTGTCGCGGGCCGCGACGGACCTGTCGACCATCACTATAAAAGAAGGCCCCGGGCCTTCAGTCCAACTCGTCCCAAATCTTTCTTTCTCAATTTCTACGTAGTGTACGCTATACTCGGGTATAATACCCCCCCTAAATAACGAAGTTCTGCTCCGTTGTAAGTATCATAACCCCTGGATACGTATTAGATACGCTGCCCGATTGATCTAGGGTTCCGTAATGGCTGTCGTGGTTCTGCCCGACGTAGTCGTTGGAATTCTGTCTCTGGGAGGGTATTACTAATATTAAAATGGGTTATTATACTAACACGTGTGTATTTGTGTAATTTATAGATTGTCACCAGGAAACCCTTACAGAAAACCTAAAACAAAAATGTGGTAATCTCCTTTTTGTAAATTATTTTTACAAAACCTCACACGATTAATTATATATTAAGCAGTTATTGAGTATTTTTAAGGATACAATTATCGTCGGTATGTTGGGGTTTTGTATACAAAATTTGTTACTACCTTGCGAGGAGTAACATGACCACAAGTCGGGTTGACAGTACCAATTAGTATGACTTGGAAACAAATGTAATTGCGCGACCGCCCTCAATACTGTACAATGGTTTTTATTAAACTTGATTAAACTGGGTTTCAATCACCAGTATTTCCCACTGACAAAATGCTTTTAAACGCGTTTCAGGTAACAATATGTGAAAGCCAATAGAAGCCAGCTGGACAACACTGAAGGCTTGGAAAAGTGCCAATAAAGTTACCTAAAATAAATAGATGTTTTTATTAAATAAAATAGGGTTTATCCCTATAAAAATGTGTGTACTTGAAACTTGGGATTTTCCCATGTATTTAATATATTGAAAATGTGGTATTTTACTCTGATAAAATATTTCCTAACTACGGTCCTGATGTAAATTCCGCTGCCAAAATTGATAAAACACCAGATACCACCGAAACTTGCCGAGGCCACCCGTTCCCGGGACAGTTAGGGATGGGGGTTGCTTCAGAAGATGGTATCAGAGCTAAGCCACTGATTCAGCCACATAAGTGTTCTGCTGACACCAAAATTTAAAGTGTTAGGAAATAAATTACGAAACTACGTGCATAATTGTATTTTATTGTTATGTGTTATTTGACTATTTGTTAGTTTACAGTATGAGCGACCAAGGACCATCTGACGCGTATCGTCAGTTGTCTGGTTCGCCTAGAAGCGAAGGCGTCTCTTCTCAGCCTGCCCTCTCATGGTACTCTGCTGATAATGAAGAAGGAATATTCGTGTTTAAGGCTCAGTCTGAAGAGCCATTACCTCCTAAAAAGAGAGGATGGTTCAGTAGGGGAGCACATGAGCGTAGGAAACGAATGAAAAAGTTACAAGAACAGAGAGCACTAGCAGCCGCCAAAAGAGAGACAGGTGCCCATGCCCAGGATATGATTAATAGGGGTATAGCCAACATCCATATTCTAGCAACCACTGCAGCCGACCCTAACCTGGAGCAACTAATAGCACCCCAACCACTACCCCGAATTCCCAACCAGCCAATGGAGATAGAAAACAACCCTGAAAATCAAGTAGAAATGCATGATTTCAACCCAGAGGAGGAAATACCTAGGGTACGAGCACCTAACTCCTTAGACCCAAATTACGACCCGTGGTGGGACGATAATAGGGACTATGTGCAATGTTACCCCATACAGGAAGACCTGCCCATGCCGAATATAGGAGCTTACCCAGGTTTGGAACCTCTAGATCCCTATTACGATAACGATGTATTCATTAGGGAGATTTTAGAGAATCCTTACCCATACCAGGCACCCACACCCCCATACCCTGAACCCGCACCCCAGATTCCAAACCCAGTTCTAGAACCTGCACCCCAAATGAGTGCAGAAAATGTACAAGAACTCAGGACATTTGGTGAGGAAATTTTAGAAAGTAGCGAGAGGATGAGACTGGTGGGAGAGCGACTCGTCTGGAAGTGCGACGAGCGCAATATGGATTTCTAGATGAATCCATATCCGTGAATGTGATGGTAGAGATGGTGATAATAATAATAATATAATTCACCTGCTACCAGGAACAGCACCGATTGCCAAAGCACCTTATCGTTTGGCACCTGCAGAAATGCAAGAATTAAAGAAACAATTAGATGAATTGTTGGAGAAAGGATTCATACAACCAAGTTCGTCGCCATGGGGAGCGCCGATATCGTTTGTTAAAAAGAAGGACGGATCAATGCGTATGTGCATTGACTACCGTGAATTAAACAAAGTCACGATTAAGAATCGGTACCCATTACCGAGAATCGATGATTTGTTTGATCAACTGCAAGGAGCTCGATTTTTCTCTAAAATCGATTTAAGGTCAGGATATCATCAGTTAAAGGTACAGGAAGAGGACATTCCTAAGACCGATTTTAGAACAAGGTATGGTCATTATGAATTCACTGTCATGCCATTTGGTTTAACCAATGCCCCAGCTGCATTTATGGACATGATGAACCGAATATGTAAGCCATATTTGGATAAATTCATAATTGTATTCATAGATGATATTCTAATTTATTCTAAGAATAAAGAGGATCATGCAAGGCATTTGCACGCACTTTTAAGTTTGTTAAGAAAGGAAAAGCTTTATACTAAATTCTCTAAGTGCGAATTTTGGTTAGAACAGGTACAATTCATTGGACACCTAGTTAACCATGAAGGAATTCATGTAGATCCAACAAAAATCGAGGCAATTACTAAATGGAAAACCCCTGAATCACCAACTGAGGTTAGAAGTTTCTTAGGATTGGCCGGTTATTATAGAAGATTTATTCAAGATTTTTCTAGAATAGTCATTCCCTTAACTAAGTTAACCTGTAAATCTGTTAAGTTTGAATGGGGATTAAAACAAGAAGAAGCATTTAGAATTCTTAAGAAAAGATTAACCCATACACCCATATTAGCATTACCAGAAGGAGCTGAAGACTTCGTAGTCTATTGTGATGCTTCTAGATTAGGTTATGGATGTGTGTTAATGAAACGCCAAAAGGTTATAGCTTATGCATCTAGACAACTTAAGAATCATGAAGAGAATTATTCAACCCATGATTTAGAATTAGGAGCTATAATTTTTTCTTTTAAGATTTGGAGACATTACCTTTATGGTAGTAAGTTTATTATATTCACCGATCATAAGAGTCTAAGGTATGTTTTCAAACAAAAAGAGTTGAATATGAGGCAAAGACGCTGGATGGAATTTCTTAGTGATTATGATTGTAATATCCAGTATCATGAAGGAAAAGCAAATGTAGTGGCAGATGCTTTAAGCCGAAAATATCATGAAAAACCAAAAAGGGTACGTTCTCTTAAATTAAATCTGCAAGTAGATTTAAATGATCAGATAAGAGAAGCACAAGGATCAGTAATCAAGGATGATTCTGAAAAATTAAAAGGTATGTTGAAAGAATTAAAACAAGGAACAGATGAAATTTGGAGATTCCATGAAAAGAGAATATGGATACCTAAATTAGGAAACCTGCATCATCGTATATTAGAAGAAGCCCATAAATCTAAATATAAATGCATCCAGGAAGTGATAAAATGTACCAAGATTTAAGGAAAAATTTCTGGTGGATAGGAATGAAAAAGGACATAGCAGCCTATGTTTCTAAATGTTTAACTTGCTCACAAGTTAAAGAGGAACATCAGAAACCCTCAGGTTTGTTACAGCAATTAGAAATGCCAGTTTGGAAATGGGAATTAATAACAATGGAATTTGTTACTAAATTACCCAAAACTAGGAAAGGAAATGATACAATCTGGGTGATTGTAGATAGGCTAACCAAGTCAGCTCATTTTCTACCAATAAAGGAAACAATTAGTATGGAACAATTAGCTAAATTGTATGTAAATGAAATTGTTTCTTTACATGGCATTCCTTTATCAATTGTTTCTGATAGAGATAGTCGATTTACCTCTCATTTTTGGTCAAGTTTCCAAAAGGCAATGGGAACCAAGTTAAAGCTAAGTACGGCCTATCATCCACAAACAGATGGACAAAGCGAAAGGACAATTCAAACAATTGAGGATATGCTTAGAGCTTGTGTAATCGATTTTGGAGGTAATTAGGACGATCATTTACCTTTAATAGAATTCTCTTATAATAATAGTTATCACACAAGTATCAATGCTGCACCATTTGAAGCACTTTATGGACGAAACTGTCGAACCCCAGTCTGTTGGGCAGAAATTGGGGAAAAGCAACTATCTGGACCTGAGATAGTGCAAGAAACAACTGACAAGATTATTCAAGTCAAGGAACGACTAAAAGCAGCACGTGATCGACAAAAGAGTTATGCCAATAACCGACGCAAGCCATTGGAGTTTCAAGTAGGAGATAAAGTATTATTAAAGGTTTCTTCTTGGAAAGGAGTGGTAAGATTCATCAAAAGAAGAAAGCTAAGTCCCAGGTACATTGGACCTTTTGAGATTATTAGAAGAATAGGACCTGTAGTCTATCAGCTACAACTGCCAGAGGAAATGGCAGGAATACATGTTGTGTTTCATGTATCTAATCTCAAAAAGTGTTTAGCTGACAAATCATTAATAGTGCCTCTTAAGGATATAGAGGTAAATGAATAACTCAAGTTTGTAGAAAGACCTCTGCAAATTGAAGACAGGAAAGTCAAGAATCTCAAGCATAAAAGACTAGTTCTAGTAAAAGTAAAGTGGGACTCCAAAAGAGGACCAGAGTACACATGGGAGCTTGAATCTGAAATGCAAAAGAAATATCCGCATTTGTTTCAATAGATCTCGAGGACGAGCTCTAAATTAAGGTAGGGAGAATGTAACAACCCTCGGTAAAACCAACACCCTCATAATAATTCCGACACCCTATTATATGATAGAATGTCTTAATATGTCTTATATTATACCCCGTATGTGAAAACCGAGCCTGAATTATGTTTTAACACATAAAATAAATCAAAAATAAGAAAAATGGAGTTGAGGCGGGCCGCGTAGACCCACCCCAACCTTTCACGCGGACGGTATCAGGGTTTAAACCTGATATCGTTGAATCCTTTAGTTCAAGCGGGCCGCGTAAGAGTCTTTGCTAGTTAACGCGGGCTGCGATAGATCATTATACGCGGAGACATCCGGTGCTGACATGTGTCGACATCGTGGCGGACCTACAAGCTAACCCAGCTAAGCTATAGTGTTGACCAGGGTTGACGTGCGAGTCGTATATCAGCACTATATATAGAACTCATCAGTTTTCGTTTTTCGTCGCTCACATTTCAATCTCAAATCACAATTTCTGTAGGAAAGTTATAATACACGGGTATTATACCCCTAATTAGCGAGGTTCTGCTCCGTTGTAAGTATTATAACCCCAATTTCGTAATAGTTACGCTGCCCGATTGATTTAGGGTTCCGTAACAACTGTCGTGGTTCTGCCCGACGTAGTTGTTGGAATGCCGTCTCGGGGAGGGTATCATTAATATTTTCAACGGGTTATGATACTAACCAATGTACATTTGTATAAATTATAGATTATATCCAGGAAACCCTTACGAGAAGCCTAAGATAGCAAAGTGAGTTTATCCTCTTTTTGTTAATGTTTTTGGAATGTTTCACAAAACCTTAATTATTTTACAATGCGATTAAGCAGTGATTGAGTCTTTGTAGTTCTTCAATTACTGCCGGTATTATGGGGTTTGTATACAAAATTTATTACTACTTGCGAGTAGTAAGTCGGGAACGACAGTACATTACCATTGGACGACGAGTTAGCCAATGGGTAATTTGACCATAGCCATAGATCCGGTCGAGTGGCAAGTACTGAATGAGTAATTGTTTAGACATAAACAATGTGATCGCTCTCAATACTGTTTTAATTGATAAAATGTTTCTTGATTAAACTGGGATTCACTCACCAGTATTTCCGACTGACAAATGTTTTAAAACGCGTTACAAGTAACACAATGTGAACAACCAATTAGTGAAAAGCCAGCTGAAGAGCACTGAAGGCTTGGGAAAAATGTGGCTATAAAAGTTACCTAATAAACGATGTTTTAAATTAAATAAAATAGGGTTTATCCCTATAAATGTATTGTAATATGAAACTTGGGTTTTACCCATGTGATTATTAATATTAAATGAGGTGGTTTTACTCTGATAAACATTTCCTAACTACGGTCCTGATGTAAATTCCGCTGCGATATTTAAACAACTGATACCACCAAACTCTGAGATCGCGTCCGCCCGTTCCCGGGACAGATAAGGGATCGGGGGTTGCGACAGAAGGTGGTATCAGAGCCTAGCCACTGGTCTGAGCCAAAGAAGTGTTCTGCTGACACTTAAATTCTATATTTTGTGTTAGGAAATAAATTATGGAAATACATGCATAACTGTATTTTTTTGTTATGTGTTATTTGACTATCTGTTAGTTTACAGTATGAGTGATCAAGGACCCTCAGATCTGAACCGTCAGTTATCTGATTCACCTAGGAGTGAAGGTACATCATCACAGCCTGCCCTTTCGGGGTATTCTGCTGATCAGGAGGATGGAATATTTTCCTTTAGAGCTCAATCTGAAGAACCATTTCCTAATAAGAAACGAGGATGGTTCAGTATAGAAGCTTTTGCTCGTAGGAAGAGAATGTGAAAATTGCAACAGCAAAAAGCCTTAGTAGCTATTAAGCGAGAGACAGATGCCCATACTCAAGATATGCTTAATAGAAGCCTAGCTAATTTCCATATCTTAGCTACAACTGCTGCCGACCCAAGTCTGGAACAATTAGTAGCCCCACAACCACAAAACCCAGATCAACCTATGGAGATAGAAAACAAGGAAAACCAAGTGGAGATGCACGACTTTAACCCAGAAGAAATCCCTAGGGAACCTGCACCAAACCCCCTAGACCCAAATTACGACCCCTGGTGGGACGACTATAGGGACTTTGTGTGACAACCCTCACCAAACCAGGTATCCGTACGAATTAATTAGTATTTAATTACTGCTCAATTACTGTGCTTGCCTGCAATGGTAAATAAACTTCTACGTGATTTCTGAAATATGCATAACCATGCCTCATACTCTATTTGTTGTTACTTTATTATTTACATACAGAACTTCAGTAACAACCTTGATGCACAAAGGCACAGTAGCACAATGAACGAATAACCCATTTAACACGCTGATATAGCCAGCACCAGGCAGACACTGCCTCTAAGGCCTGTATGAGCCAGAGATAGTTTACTACACTAATAGAAAGTGTAGGGAAGTGAGGATTGTAGAACTGCGTCACTAGGTGATAATTACAGTGACCGGATGTGCCTAAAACGTACTCTAAGTACAAAATTCAGCACTTTAAATAATAATTCAGCATTAAGCGACCTAATAAGGTGCCAAAGCATGGGAAAAATATTACTAGACACTTTCCAAAGTGTCGGGAATAAGTTGTGTCACTAAAAAATAGTAATAACGACACTTTAAAGCTTTGTTAAGCACTTAAACGGATCACTATCCAACCAAACAACCGGACATTACCCGGTACATAAAAATATTGCCATCAACACTGTTTTTCTTTTCTGAGCCAGTTAGGGTCCCCGAATACCCTAACACACGCTACAATACATAACATACTAGTAAATGGTTTAATCTCCTAAATATATAATTAATACTTACCATTTAGTTGAAATGGAAACAAATACCCCCCCCCCCCAAACCGAACTCGGTCACCATATGGTGACACATTGTACTTTGTTGATTATTTAAATCCCATATGTTTAATATCTAGCAAGCATTAGGACCAATGGTTAATCTTGAAGGATTTTGTCTATAAGTAACCACCTTAACCCACCATTCATTTCACCACTTAAATAACCAACACATAACTCTCTCTCCCTCTCCTTAAGCTTACGGCCGAACACCACCCACCATCCATCCATCATTTTCGATTTTAATCAAGCCATTTCAAGTGCATACAAGTGTTAAGGATCACTTACGAGGAAGCTTGATGCATTCGGAACGTGAAGGACCTCACCCTGTTGCTTTTATCCACTCATTCTTCGACTAGATTCTTCCCTAGCCTCGAGCTAGTAGTAAGTTGCTTGAAACACACTCTCGATCTATTTTAAAGTGGTTAAAATAAGATATGACGGTTAAAACTCGTGAACTTGCAAGATGAAGTGTTAAAAGTCTACTAAAAAGTTAAAAATGATGGTTAAAAGCTATGATGTTGTGTAAATCTAGCAAGACTTGTTTTGTGTAACTATTTAGTGCCGATCTATGATGTGGTAGCTCGGATCATCGTCTAACCCGGATTGGTCATGATCATGGATCATGACATAGAGTTTGTTTAAGTGTACAAAGGGTTAAATGATGAAACTCTACCACACACTAAACATGAACTTGTGTAAAATCGATTTTTCTTACGAAATAGTGTTTTAAACTAGTAGATCTACGGATCTGCAAACGGTGTTTTCAAAGGACCAAGTGTCAAAGAAATCATATTTTCTAAAACCGGATCTTACACGAACAAAAAAAATGATTTTTAAACACACAAGTGTGTAGACACTTGTGTAACACTAAATTTCGACAAGGAACTAGTTTTGTCAAATTTTACTAGAAGTTGTAAAGATGGAATTTCGTTAAAAACGAGACTTTTACGAAACCGGATTGATTTATACAAAAGATCCACTAAAAGTAATGATATTTACTTCATATTTTAGATAAACCACAAGTTCATGCATTTTTGCGATTTACATCTATTTTGACTAATTTGATGGTTTGAATATTGTTCAATGTTGATTGCGAAAATTGTTGATTTGAATTTTAAAAGAAAATGATACGCTTGAAAGCGTGGCCACCTCCAGTTACAAGGGAAACTCTGGCGAAATTTTTCTAAAAACCTAACACTTGGGAATATTTTCACTAACAAAGTGTTGTAAATCTATTTTTGACTTGTTTTCAAAACGTAAGTTTCGCCACGACTTTATTTACGAAACATCGGAGGTGGGATTTTCACAAAATAAAACTTGATAAATATATATTTGATATATATATATATATATATATATTTTTCATAACAACACTTGTGAGATATTTATGATTATTTTGTGAACTATACAAATATTATTTTTCGGATAAAAATAATATTACCGAATGTTGACGATTCCAAAATAATACGAACGCCTTCACAATAAATAACGAGTTACAACGGTAAAATTATTACCACCCGATCTTTATCCGTAACTTACGCGATTCAGAAAATACCAATGAACGCGTATTTGTCAAGAATATTATTTTGGAAAATTGTATGAAATAAAATATAATATTTTTGGGAAAAATGATTATATTTTGAAGTAAGAAATAAAATATATTAAGTGAGACTTAATAATGTATTTCGAATGTTACGAACACGCATGTATTAAATCCCCCATCCTTGGGAAGGAGAATAATTACCAAGTATTTACAAAAATATATACACGAAATAGTTGTCTAACTATTTCCCAAAAACTTAAACCTTAAGCTAAGGCACGGCCGTCCGTCTAATAGATTTAGTACGTGTAGGTCGTAACACAGCTGCTTGATCAGGAGATATACTTGGTAGAGACGCACCACAGTGAGTTCATGTCCCCCTTTTCTCTAACTGTTTTCAGTTTTCTAAAATGCGGGGGTGGAATACATGTTACTATGATTACGAATAATTCTTACATGGTATGGTTAGCGTAAGGAGGGTTATTATTCAGATCATGTGAGTGGGTAGGCAGAAACTTGAGGCCATTAATCCTCAGGGTAGGACCGAGGGGCAGGAGCGGTAGATCTATCTGGGTGTAGCGAGCCCAGCCCCAGGCCCAAACAGTACGGACCTCGGGGTGACTTTGTACCCAACGCATAAATCTGCTAGGTTTGAGTCTTCCTACTTGCACTTCACACATATCAGTGGCCTTGCAAACCATTGGTGATCTCTTTTTCCTTATTTTCTACATACCAGGATTTTATACTTACAAAGGTTTTACTTACTCACTACACATGAACTTGCTCAACAATTTTTGTTGATTTTTTCAACTTACGTGTATTTCAGGTAATTAAGGATCTGGCATGGTATGCTACGTTTCTCACGCTGCATAAGAGAAATAAGGTCATCCAAGTTTAGGGGTCGTGGCTCTTGCCTGGACGGGCCACAGTTCTTAAACTGCATCTGCTTTATGTTTGTGGTTATAAATTCTGAACAATGTTTTTATGTTGTTAGGTTGTAATCTCCATCGCACGTGTCAGTACTTTAAAACAATGTTGTGGTACTTTTATTTTAAATCAATGGATGATCTGCATGGTTTTATTTTCATATAGCTTTGTTATGATTAAGCTACGGTATTAAGAAGTCACACCAAATTAACCACGCTTCCGCAAAGCCAGGGTGTGACACTTTGTGCAACGTTATCCTATCCAGGAATATCCACCCATACAGAACATAGAAGCCTATCCAGGTATGGACCCTTTAGATCCCTATTACCAAGATGATTATATTAGGGAAATATTAGAAGATCCTTACCAATTTCAGGCATCTACACCCCTATATCAGGAACTAGCACCCCAGATTCCAAACCCAGTCCGAGAACCTGCACCCCCAATGAGTGCAGAAAACGTTCAAGAACTTAGGACTTTTGGGGAAGAAATTTTAGAAAGCAGTGAGAGAATGCGTCAGGTGGGAGAGCGTCTCGTATGGAAATACGATGAGAGCAATATGGATTTTTGGATAAATCCATATCCATGAATGTGAATGGAGGAAATGGTAGTAGTAATACTAATAAAATATAATAAAAATAAAATAAAATATGTGTGTACGGATGCATATTACTATTAGTGTGATTCTATTTCTGTTGGTATTGTAATTTTATCTCAGTACTAGTGTGTAATAGACGCATAATAGTATATGAAAAGAGTATAGTCGCAATGATCGACGCTTTTGGCAAAAATGTGTGTCATGTGATTAACTATATTAAGATATTATTTGTGATATTAATATGGGATAATTGTTTAAAATTCAGATGGCCGACGAAGGAAACCAAGGAAATCTGAATAATGATAACCAAAGTAACATTAACGTGGTTAATGAGAATCCAAGCATCAATAACAATAACAATCAAGTGGATAATAGTGCTATCCAACACATAGTAGCACAAGGAATTATAGATGCAATGCCATTTATTCTTCAAACTGTTAAGAATGCTGATAATAAAAGTAAGCATAGCAGTAAGCGACCAAGTGAACCAGAGCATAGCGTGAACAATGGACCAATACTTCAATTGCCTATTCCCAAAAGAAGAAGAACCATGCCTTATGGTTGTTCTAATAAAGAATTCTGGTCTTGTAAACCAATGGAATTCTCAGGCAATGAAGGGGCCATTGCAACCCTACGCTGGATAGAGAAAACTGAGGCAGTCTTAAGGATAAGCAAGTGTGCTGAAGAAGATAGGATATTGTTTGCTTCTAACCTGTTTAAGAATGCAGCACTAGAATGGTGGAACACTATCCTCCAGACAAGAGGAAGTGATCAAACCTACAATATGGAATGGGAAGAATTTAAGAACAAGGTAGAAAGGAAATTCTGCCCACCCAATGAGAAGGAACAGATAGCAAACAAATTCCTAAATCTTAGGATGACTGGTGTGGATAGTAAGGGATACACTAAAATATTCTTTGAATATGCTAGAATAGTGCCAACTCTTGCTTCACCAGAACCAGTGTTAATTTCCCGTTATATTTGGGGATTAATCGGAGAAATTAGACATGTAGTCAAGGTAGCTAGACCTCAAACCATAGAAGAAGCTGTAGAACTAGCCAATACCTTGACTGATGAATTAGTCCGTACCCGAGAAGAGGATCAAAGAAGGAGCCTAACCCAGAAATTGACTCAAGAATTTCGTTCTGGAAATTCTAATCGTGGAAGAAATGTAGGTTCTACCTCTGCACCCTACTGTAGGTATTGCAAAAGAAAGCATTCAGGAAGATGCTCCATATATTGTAACTTTTGCAAAATATCGGGACACAAGGAAGAAAACTGCAAGAAGAAAGCTAACAGCAGGGTATGTTACAATTGCGGAGAACAAGGTCATATCAAGCTAAATTGTCCAAAATTAGCCCCAGCTGCAGAAAATAAGAATACTAAAAATGCTAGAGCATTTGTTCTGACTGCAGATGAAGCCAAGATGATTCCAGATGTCATAGCTGGTACGTTTTTAGTTAATGATGTATTTGCTAAAGTATTATTTGACTCTGGTGCGAACCAAAGTTTTATTAATACATCATTTTGCAAAATTTTAAATCAGTCATTAACTAAACTACCACAAGAATGTCTAGTAGAAACAGCTAATGGATAAACCATTAGGATTTCTGAAATCTTGCAGGGAGCAAGCATAGAAATTTTTAATCAGAAATTTATAGCAAACCTATATCCCATGAATCTGGTAGGATTTGATGTTGTTTTAGGAATGGATTGGTTAATAGCCAATAAAACCAGTATATTATGTGATCAAAAGGTAATTCAAGTAAATTCACCAAAAGGTAAAACGATCACAATTAAAGGAGATAAGCCCTCTAGATCCACAAAATTTATATCTGTAATGAAAACTGCAAGTTGTATAAGAAAAGGTTCTATAGTGTATTTGATTTCTATAATCACTAACACTAAAGGAAAGGATTTAAAAGATATTCCAATAGTATCTCAGTTTTCAGATGTCTTTCCAGAAGAATTACCAGGACTACATCCAGATAGAGAAGTTGAATTCCGAATTCACCTGCTACCAGGAACATCACCGATTGCCAAAGCACCTTATCGTTTGGCACCTGCAGAAATGCAAGAATTAAAGAAACAATTAGATGAATTGTTGGAGAAAGGATTCATACAACCAAGTTCGTCGCCATGGGGAGCGCCGATATTATTTGTTAAAAAGAAGGACGGATCAATGCGTATGTGCATTAACTACCGTGAATTAAACAAAGTCACGATTAAGAATCGGTACCCATTACGGAGAATTGATGATCTGTTTGATCAACTGCAAGGAGCTCGATTTTTCTCTAAAATCGATTTAAGGTCAGGATATCATCAGTTAAAGGTACAGGAAGAGAACATTCCTAAGACCGCTTTTAGAACATGGTATGGTCATTATGAATTCACTGTCATGCCATTTGGTTTAACCACTGCCCCAACTGCATTTATGGACATGATGAACCGAATATGTAAGCCATATTTGGATAAATTCATAATTGTATTCATAGATGATATTCTAATTTATTCTAAGAATAAAGAGGATCATGCAAGGCATTTGCACGCACTTTTAAGTTTGTTAAGAAAGAAAAAGCTTTATGCTAAATTCTCTAAGTGCGAATTTTGGTTAGAACAGGTACAATTCCTTGGACACCTAGTTAACTATGAAGGAATTCATGTAGATCCAACAAAAATCGAGGCAATTACTAAATGGAAAACCCCTGAATCACCAACTGCGGTTAGAAGTTTCTTAGGATTGGCCGGTTATTATAGAAGATTTATTCAAGATTTTTCTAGAATAGCCATTCCCTTAACTAAGTTAACCTGTAAATCTGTTAAGTTTGAATGGGGATTAAAACAAGAAGAAGCATTTAGAATTCTTAAGCAAAGATTAACCCATACACCCATATTAGCATTACCAGAAGGAGCTGAAGACTTCGTAGTCTATTGTGATGCTTCTAGATTAGGTTATGGATGTGTGTTAATGCAACGCCAAAAGGTTATAGCTTATGCATCTAGACAACTTAAGAATCATGAAGAGAATTATTCAACCCATGATTTAGAATTAGGAGCTATAATTTTTCCTCTTAAGATTTGGAGACATTACCTTTATGGTAGTAAGTTTATTATATTCACCGATCATAAGAGTCTAAGGTATGTTTTCAAACAAAAAGAGTTGAATATGAGGCAAAGACGCTGGATGGAATTTCTTAGTGATTATGATTGTAATATCCAGTATCATGAAGGAAAAGCAAATGTAGTGGCAGATGCTTTAAGCCGAAAATATCATGAAAAACCAAAAAGGGTACGTTCTCTTAAATTAAATCTGCAAGTAGATTTAAATGATCAGATAAGAGAAGCACAAGGATCAGTAATCAAGGATGATTCTGAAAAATTAAAAGGTATGTTGAAAGAATTAAAACAAGGAACAGATGAAATTTGGAGATTCCATGAAAAGAGAATATGGATACCTAAATTAGGAAACCTGCGTCATCGTATATTAGAAGAAGCCCATAAATCTAAATATACGATGCATCCAGGAAGTGATAAAATGTACCAAGATTTAAGGAAAAAATTCTGGTGGATAGGAATGAAAAAGGACATAGCAGCCTATGTTTCTAAATGTTTAACTTGCTCACAAGTTAAAGCTGAACATCAGAAACCCTCAGGTTTGTTACAGCAATTAGAAATGCCAGTTTGGAAATGAGAATTAATAACAATGGAGTTTGTTACTAAATTACCCAAAACTAGGAAAGGAAATGATACAATCTGGGTGATTGTAGATAGGCTAACCAAGTCAGCTCATTTTCTACCAATAAAGGAAACAATTAGTATGGAACAATTAGCTAAATTATATGTAAATGAAATTGTTTCTTTACATGGCATTCCTTTATTAATTGTTTCTGATAGAGATAGTCGATTTACCTCTCATTTTTTGTCAAGTTTCCAAAAGGCAATGGGAACCAAGTTAAAGCTAAGTACGGCCTATCATCCACAAACAGATGGACAAAGCGAAAGGACAATTCAAACAATGGAGGACATGCTTAGAGCTTGTGTAATCGATTTCGGAGGTAATTGGGACGATCATTTACCTTTAATAGAATTCTCTTATAATAATAGTTATCACACAAGTATCAATGCTGCACCATTTGAAGCACTTTATGGACGAAAGTGTTGAACCCCAGTCTGTTGGGCAGAAATTGGGGAAAAGCAACTATCTGGACCTGAGATAGTGCAAGAAAACAACTGACAAGATTATTCAAGTCAAGGAACGACTAAAAGCAGCACGTGATCGACAAAAGAGTTATGCCAATAACCGACGCAAGCCATTGGAGTTTCAAGTAGGAGATAAAGTATTATTAAAGGTTTCTCCTTGGAAAGGAGTGGTAAGATTCATCAAAAGAGGAAAGCTAAGTCCCAGGTACATTTGACCTTTTGAGATTATTAGAAGAATAGGACCTGTAGCCTATCAGCTACAACTGCCAGAGGAAATGGCAGGAATACATGATGTGTTTCATGTATCTAATCTCAAAAAGTGTTTAGCTGACAAATCATTAATAGTGCCCCTTAAGGATATAGAGGTAAATGAACAACTCAAGTTTGTAGAAAGACCTCTACAAATTGAAGACAGGAAAGTCAAGAATCTCAAGCATAAAAGACTAGTTCTAGTCAAAGTAAAGGGGGACTCCAAAAGAGGACCAGAGTACACATGGGAGCTTGAATCTGAAATGCAAAAGAAATATCCGCATTTACTTCAATAGATCTCGAGGACGAGCTCTAAATTAAGGTAGGGAGAATGTAACAACCCTCGGTAAAACCAACACCCTCATAATAATTCCGACACCCTATTATATGATTGAATGTCTTAATATGTCTTATATTATACCCCGTATGTGAAAACCGAGCCCGAATTATGTTTTAACATATAAAATAAATCAAAAATAAGAAAAATAGAGTTGAGGCGGGCCGCGTAGACCCACCCCAACCTTTCACGCGGACGGTATCAGGGTTTAAACCTGATATCGTTGAATCCTTTAGTTCAAGCGGGCCGCGTAAGAGTCTTTGCTAGTTAACGCGGGCCGCGATAGATCATTAGACGCGGAGACATCCGGTGCTGACACGGGTCGACATCGTGGCGGACCTACAAGCTGACCCAACTAAGCTATAGTGTTGACCAGGGTTGACGCGGGCCGCGTAACCCTGGCCTGTGTTTTACGCGGGCCGCGTGAGAGTCGTATATCAGCACTATATATAGAACTCATCAGTTTTCGTTTTCCGTCGCTCACATTTCAATCTCAAATCATAATTTCTGTAGGAAAGTTATAATACACGGGTATTATACCCCTAATTAGCGAGGTTCTGCTCCGTTGTAAGTATTATAACCCCAGTTTCGTAATAGTTACGCTGCCCGATTGATTTAGGGTTCCGTAACAACTGTCGTGGTTCTGCCCGACGTAGTTGTTGGAATGCCGTCTCGGGGAGGGTATCATTAATATTTTCAAAGGGTTATGATACTAACCAATGTACATTTGTATAAATTATAGATTATATCCAGGAAACCCTTACGAGAAGCCTAAGATAGCAAAGTGAGTTTATCCTCTTTTTTTAATGTTTTTGGAATGTTTTAGAAGACCTTAATTATTTTACAATGCGATTAAGCAGTGATTGAGTCTTTGTAGTTCTTCAATTACTGCCGGTATTATGGGGTTTTGTATACAAGATTTATTACTACTTGCGAGTAGTAAGTCGGGAACGATAGTACATTACCATTGGACGACGAGTTAGCCAATGGGTAATTTGACCATAGCCATAGATCCGGTCGAGTGGCAAGTACTGAATGAGTAATTACGTAGACATAAACAATGTGATCGCTCTCAATACTGTTTTAATTGATAAAATGTTTCTTGATTAAACTAGGATTCACTCACCAGTATTTCGGACTGACAAATGTTTTAAAACGCGTTACAGGTAACACAATGTGAACAGCCAATTAGTGAAAAGCCAGCTGAAGAGCACTGAAGGCTTGGGAAAAATGTGGCTATAAAAGTTACCTAATAAACGATGTTTTAAATTAAATAAAATAGGGTTTATCCCTATAAATGTATTGTAATATGAAACTTTGGATTTACCCATGTGATTATTAATATTAAATGAGGTGGTTTTACTCTGATAAACATTTCATAACTACGGTCCTGATGTAAATTCCGCTGCGATATTTAAACAACTGATACCACCAAACTCTGAGATCGTGTCTGCCCATTCTCGGGACAGATAAGGGATTGGGGGTTGCGACAATAGAAAAGACTGAGGCTGTTCTAAAAATAAGCAAATGTGCGGAAGAGGATAAGATAATGTTTGCTTCCAATCTATTTAAGAACTCAACCTTAGAATGGTGGAACACTATCCTCCAGTCTAGAGGAAGTGATAAGGTTTATAATATGGAATGGGAGGAATTTCAAAATATGGTAGAAAGGAATTTCTGCCCTCCCAATGAAAAGGAACAGATAGCGAATAAATTCCTACACCTTAGGATGACTGGAGTAGATAGTAAGGGTTATACTACTACATTCTTTGAATATGCTCGAATAGTAGCAACCCTTGCATCACCTGAACCAGTATTAATCTCCTGTTACATCTGGGGATTAATTGGAGAGATTAGGCATGTAGTCAAGGCAGCTAGACCTCAAACCATAGAAGAAGCTGTAGAACTAGCAAACACCTTGACTGATGAATTAGTCCGTACACGAGAAGAAGACCAGAGAAGGAATCTAGCTCAAAGGCTTACCCAGAAATTCCGCTATGGAAATTCCAACCGTAGGAACGTAGGTTCTACCTCTGCACTGTACTGCAAAGCTTGTAAGAAGAAGCATTCGGGAAAATGCTCCACTCACTGCAATTTCTGCAAGATGCCAGGACACAAGGAAGAAGATTGTAGGAGAAAACCTAATAATGGGATGTGCTTTAACTGTGGAGAAAAAGGCCACATCAAGCCCAACTATCCGAAAATAGTTCCAGCCATGGGCAACAAGAACACTAAAAATGCTAGAGCATTTGTTCTGACGACAGATGAAGCCAAGATGATTCCAGACGTGATAGCCCGTACATTTTTAGTTAATGATGTATTTGCTAAAGTATTATTTGACTCTGGTGTGAACCAAAGTTTTATTAATACTTCGTTTTGCAAACTTCTTAATCAATCATTAACTAAACTCCCACAAGAATGTCTAGTAGAAACAGCAAATGGGGAAACCGTTAGGATTTCTGAAATCTTGCAGGGAGCAAGAATAGAATTTTTAAATCAAAAATTTATGGCAAACCTTTACCCAATGAATCTGGAAGGATTTGATGTTGAATTAGGAATGGATTGGTTAATAACCAATAAAGCCAATATTTTATGTGATCAAAAGTCAATTCAAGTAAACTGACCAAAAGGTGAAAAGATCACAATTAAAGGAGATAAGCCATCCAGATCCACAAAATTCATCTCTGTGATGAAAACAGCAAGTTATATAAGAAAAGGGTCTTTAGTATATTTGATTTCTATAGTCACTAACACTAAAGGAAAGGAACTGAAAGATATTCCAGTAGTATCTCAGTTTTCAGATGTATTCCCAGAAGAATTACCTGGACTACCGCCGGACAGGGAAGTCGAATTCAGAATTCATCTGTTACCAGAAACAGCACCAATTGCCAAAGAACCTTACCGTTTGGCACCCGCAGAAATGCAAGAACTGAAGAAACAATTAGACGAACTATTGGAGAAAGGATTTGTACAGCCAAGTTCATCGCCATGGGGAGCACCGATACTGTTCGATAAAAAGAAAGACAGGTCAATGCGAATGTGCATTGACTACCGTGAATTAAACAAAGTCACGATTAAGAATCGGTACCCATTACCGAGAATCAATGATCTGTTCGACCAGTTGCAAGGAGCTCGATTTTTCTCTAAAATCGATTTAAGATCAGGATATCATCAACTGAAGGTACTGGAAGATGACATTCCTAAAACCGCATTCAGAACAAGGTATGGCCATTATGAATTTACTGTCATGCCATTTGGTTTAACCAATACCCCAGCTGCATTTATGGACATGATGAACCGAATATGTAAGCCATATTTGGATAAATTTATAATTGTCTTTATAGATGATATTCTTATCTATTCTAAAAGTAAAGAGGATCATACAAAGCATTTGCACGCACTTTTAAGTTTACTGAGAAGGGAAAAGCTTTATGCTAAGTTTTCTAAGTGCGAGTTTTGGTTAGAACATGTACAGTTTCTTGGACATTTAGTCGATCATGAAGGAATTCATGTGGACCCCACCAAGATCGAAGCAATTACTAAATGGAAAACCCCTGAGTCACCAACCGAGGTTAGAAGTTTCTTAGGATTGGTCGGTTATTATAGATTTATTCAAGATTTTTCTAGAATAGCCATTCCCTTAACTAAGCTGACCTGTAAATCCATTAAATTTGAATGGGGACCAAAACAAGAAGAAGCATTTAGAATTCTTAAGAAAAGATTAACCCATGCACCCATACAAGCATTACCAGAAGGAACTGAATACTTTGTAGTCTATTGTGACGCTTCTAAGTTAGGTTATGGATGTGTGTTAATGCAACGCCAAAAGGTTATAGCTTACGCATCTAGACAACTTAAGAATCATGAAGAGAATTATTCAACCCATGCTTTGGAATTAGGAGCTATAATTTTTGCCCTTAAGATTTGGAGACATTACCTTTATGGTAGTAAGTTTACCATTTTCACTGATCATAAGAGCTTAAAGTATGTTTTCGAACAAAAAGAGTTGAATATGAGACAAAGACGTTGGATGGAAATTCTTAGTGATTATGATTGTAATATCCAGTATCATACAGGAAAGGCAAATGTAGTGGCTGATGCTTTAAGTCGAAAGTATCATGAAAAACCAAAAAGGGTACGTTCTCTTAAATTAAATTTACAAGTAGATTTAAATGAACAAATTAGAAAAGCACAAGAATCAGTAATCAAGGATGATACTGAAAAATTAAAAGGAATGATTAAGGAATTAGAACAAGGAACCGATGGAATTTGGAGATTCCATAAGAAACGAATGTGGATACCTAAATTAGGAAACCTGCGTCATCGTATATTAGAAGAAGCCCATAAGTCTAAGTATACGATGCATCCTGGAAATGATAAAATGTATCAGGATTTAAGAAAGAATTTTTGGTGGATAGGAATGAAGAAGGATATAACAGCTTATGTTTCTAAGTGTTTAACATGTTCACAAGTCAAAGCTGAACACCAGAAACCCTCAGGTTTGTTGCAGCAGTTAGAAATGCCAGTGTGGAAATGGAAATTGATAACAATGGATTTTGTTACCAAATTACCCAAAACAAGAAAACGTAATGATACAATCTGGGTGATTGTAGACAGGCTAACTAAGTCAGCTCATTTTCTACCAATGAAGGAAACTTTCAGTATGGAACAATTAGCTAAGTTATATGTAAATGAAATAGTTTCATTACATGAAATTCCTTTATCAATTGTTTCTGATAGGGATAGCCGATCTACCTCTCATTTTTGGGCAAGTTTCCAAAAAGCAATGGGAACCAAGTTAAATCTAAGCACAGCTTATCATCCTCAAACGGACGGACAAAGCGAAAGAACGATTCAGACAATGGAAGATATGCTTAGAGCTTGTGTAATTGATTTCGGAGGTAATTGGGACGATCATTTACCCTTAATAGAATTTTCTTATAATAACAGTTATCACACAAGTATCAATGCTGCACCCTTCGAAGCACTTTATGGACGAAAGTGCCGAACCCCAGTCTGTTGGGCAGAAATTGGGAAAAAGCAACTATTTGGACCTGAAATAGTGCAAGAAACAACCGACAAGATCATTCAAGTCAAGGGACGACTGAAAGCAGCACGTGATAGACAAAAGAGTTATGCAGATAATAGACGCAAGCCATTAGAATTTCAGGTAGGAGACAAAGTGTTATTAAAAGTCTCTCCTTGGAAAGGAATTGTACGATTCATCAAAAGAGGAAAGCTAAGTCCCATGTATGTTGGACATTTTGAGATTATTAGAAGAATAGGACCTGTAGCCTATCAGCTACAACTGCCAGAGGAAATGGCAGGGATACATGATGTGTTTCATGTATCTAATCTCAAGAAATGCTCAGCTGATGAATCACTGGTAGTACCTCTTAAGGATATAGAGGTAAATGAACAACTTAAATTTGTAGAAAGGCCTCTACGGATTGAAGACAGGAAAGTCAAGAATCTCAAGCACAAGAGATTAGTTCTGGTCAAAGTGAAATGGGACTCCAAAAGAGGACCAGAATACACATGGGAGCTTGAATCAGAAATGCAAAGGAAATATCCACACTTGTTCCAATAGATCTCGAGGACGAGCTCTAAAACAAGGTGGGGAGGATATAACAACCCTACAATAAACCGACACCCTCCTAAAAAAAATTTCGACACCCTAAAAATATTTAAAATATCCCAATATTTCCTAAAATACCCCCCATACGTAAAAACGGACCCCGAATACCTTAATTTTTATTAAACTTAATTAAAAACAAGAAAATAGGTGCCCTGGCGGGCCGCGAGCGTCTGGGCAAGTGGCGCAGCCCTGAGCTGGCACGTGGCCTATCACCTGTCGAAGCTACCCAATGACCGGACAAAGCTAGAGCCGTAGACCCCTATGTCGCGGGCCGCGACAGCCTCTGCCCTCCTTCGTCGCGGGCCGCGACGGACCTGTCGACTAGCACTATAAAAGAAGGCCTCGGGCCTTTAGTCCAACTCGTCCCAAATCTTTCTTTCTTTCTCAATTTCTACGTAGTGTACTCTATACTCGGGTATAATACCCCCCTAAATAACGAAGTTCTGCTCCGTTGTAAGTATCATAACCCCTGGATACGTATTAGATACACTGCCCGATTGATCTAGGGTTCCGTAACGGCTGTCGTGGTTCTGCCCGACGTAGTCGTTGGAATGCCGTCTCGGGGAGGGTATTACTAATGTTAAAATGGGTTATTATACTAGCACGTGTGCATATGTGTAATTTATAGATTGTCACCAGGAAACCCTTACAGAAAACCTAAAACAGCAATGTGAGTAATCTCCTTTTTGTAAATTGTTTTTACAAAACCTCACACGATTAATTATATATTAAGCAGTTATTGAGTATTTGTAAGGATACAATTATTGTTGGTATGTTGGGGTTTTGTATACAAAATTTGTTACTACCTTGCGAGGAGTAACATGACCACAAGTCGGGTTGACAGTACCGTGGGTGGCAATTAGTATGACTTGGAAACAAATGTAATTGCGCGACCGCCCTCAATACTGTACACTGGTTTTTATTAACTTGATTAAACTGGGATTCACTCACCAGTATTTCCCACTGGCAAAATGCTTTTAAACGCGTTTCAAGTAATAATATGTGAAAGCCAATAAAGCAAGCTGGACAGCACTGAAGGCTTGGAAAAGTGACAATAAAGTTACCTAAAATAAATAGATGTTTTTATTAAATAAAATGAGGTTTATCCCTATGAAAATGTGTGTACTTGAAAGTTAGGATTTTCCCATGTATTTAATATATTGAAAATGTGGTATTTTACTCTGATAAAATATTTCCTAACTACGGCCCTGATGTAAATTCCGCTGTCAAAATTGATAAAACTCCAGATACCACCGAAACTGGCCGAGGTCGCCCGTTCCCGGGACAGTTAGGGGACGGGGGTTGCGACACCTTTGTATTGAACTATGCTTTTAAAACATGTTGCAGGTTTAGCGATGATGTTGATGATGCATGGAATCTATGAGGATGCTTAGATACACACTTTAAATTTTGTATTTTATTTGTATTGCATTTCATTATTCATGTTGTATTTGTTTCAAATCCTTGTAATTGACTCATTAGAAATGAAATGAAAATTTATCATTTAAATACTTGTCACAAATAGTGTAATGAAGTCTCTTGCAATCTATATCGTCTCACTCCGATGTTTCCGCCATCAGTTGGGATGTGACATGTTGACCAATTATACATATGAATTTCAATTTCATTTAAGCTTGGGATGAATAGTAAATTTATTTATTAATGATATTTGTTTTTTTAAATAATATTTAACATTTAATTCTATTTCTTTCTAATAATATTTGAATTGTTGTATCATAGTTTTTTTTTCCAATTTCAACTTCGGATGAATAGTAAATTTATTTATTAATGATATTTGAGTGTTTAAACAAAATTTAATATTTAATTCTTTTTCTTTCTAATAATATTTGAATTGTTATATCACAGTTTTTTTTTATTATTCTATTTTACTACTCTATCATGTATAATATACGTTTTCAGCCAATGTATTTTTTTACTAAACTGTCTTTTATTCGATGACTTGCTTTCGTTGTTAAAAAAAAACTAAATACGTAGTTTTGTTTGATTCTATAATTTTATTGAATTATATTATATTTTATATACACATGAATTTCAACTTTGGATGAATAGTAAACTTATTTTATAACAATATATGCTTTTTGAAATAATATTTAATTCTTTTCTTCCTAATAATATTTGAATTGTTATATCATAGTTTTTTTTCATTCTATTTTACTATTGTATTATGTATGATATACGTTTTCAACCTATTTAATTTTTTATTAATTTGTCTTTTATTCGATGACTTGTCTCCGTTGGCTTAAAAAAACTAAATACGTAGTTGTGTTTGATTTTATAAATTCTATTGAAAACGGGTTGTGTTCGAAATCGAGTCGTTTTTGGTATCAAAGGGTTGATCAACTGCCGGTGTCATAACGGTACCGTGACGAATAAAACAAACAGTGATAAAGTCGATATCGATATCGGTATTATAGGAACTGCTATCCGTATATAATTTAAAACTACACCTTTAACCCAATTAGGTTTTATTTAATTTGATTTTCCTTCAATAACTAGCGTTCATTGTCTTTTTTATAAAGTTGAATACACGAGTGTGTTTAGTATATTTTTTTCCATCATTGTTGTATAAACTTTCTTGAAGAAAAAACTTGTATTCAAAATAATACCGTGATGAACTACTGGTATTCGTTTTTAATCTAAAAAGCGTACGAACGTATAATGACTTTAAACCGAGTGTAGGTCATATACCGATACCGAATCGTTACCACCCCGAAGTCCCTGCGTAACAAATCCCACCGATACGGACGACTTCCAGCCGCATCGCGCGGGAAAGTCACGCTAGTAATAATTAAAAGTAGAAAACTGATAAATGAAAAGTGGGCTTTGAAGAAAAAGTCTAGCATTATGAATTGTTATCCGACCATCAATAGAGGTCAAATTTCGTCCTGACAAGTTGGTCTAGTGGTTAATCACTTGACTTCTCTACTTAAGGTCTCAAGTTCAACTCCTACTAGCATCACTTTGAAGGACATTGGTGATGGCAATGAAGTTTAGAACTAGGCCTCTCTAGAGGTCGCCAGTTCGAAACTGAGCCGAACCGGGTTTTACTGCAGCGGGCCTTCGGGCGTTTTCCCCGAAACTGGTGGCTTGGGTATGCATCCAACTCTGACCGTTATGGAGGAAGTGATGCATTTGCTCGATTAAGGGCAACTCATGATACTTATTCGATGATTTAGTTAGCCGTTCAAAAAAAAATTGTGATCAAATTTCAATAATCATTAAGTGTCCACTGCAAACCTTAAATGACGTACGCATGTGATGGTGACTACACATTTAAGTGTCCACTGCAAACCTTAAATGACGTACGCATGTGATGGTGACTACACATTAGTTGACAATCGAAAGCATTATGAGCCACTCAACTCCTAGGTGTCTTTGACGCAAAGGATTTTGGCTTGTAAATCAACATAAAGCATATGCATAGGGCTAGTCATCATTAAGGGAGTGTTTGGCATTGAGCTTTTAGCAACTTTTAGCATTAAGCTTTTAAGAAAAAACTCATACTCAATAAAAAGTCTTGTTTGGTTGAAGGAGCTTCAAGCTTTTGGTTAAATATTTACCAAACCATCACTAGTGCTCTAGTGGTGGCCACGAGTATTTAAGTTCCACCAATGGTGGGCCCGGGTGAGTTTTCATCTCTCCAGGTCTCAATTTCGAGTCTGGGTGATATGGTTTCTCATTGAGGGGTTTAAATTGAGGATCTACTGTGCGAGGGAGCTCTCTAGCGCGGACCCGGTTAAGACAACGTATGCTAGACCTCCCGACATTCGTGAATAATTCACAACTTTCAAAAAAAGAAAATTTAATATTTACCAAAAAAAAAATCTTGATCATTAGACAAAGTGTTTTTTAGATTTTTTATGACGAAGTACTAATATGTCTCACGGGGTAAGATCAAATAAAAAGTTTATTTTGCCTAAGTAAGATGAGAAGAAATCTTAGGTGGTGTTTGTTTTTTCTGCGGGAAAAGGTCTGCAGTCTGCGGACTACATCTGCATGTATCTGCAGGAGAAGAGGTGGACCAAAAGTCTGCAGTCTGCAAGGAGAAGAGGGTTTGTTTTTTTACTTCTACAAAAACATCTTCTACACACACAACACACATACACAACACACACCACATAACTTCTCTCTCTCCCTTCATCTCCCCACCACCACCACCACCACAACCATCCACCACAACCATCAACCGTCCACCGTCGCACCCACCATCACTGCCGTCGCAACCACCACCACATAACACTCAGCACCACCATCTCACTTCCACCTCCTCCATCATCTACCACCGTCGCAACCAGCACCACCCCCGTCGCAACCACCACCACCACCAAACACTCACCACCACCATCTCACTTCCATCTCCTCCACCGAACACCCACTGGAACTAAGCTCAGGTATGCGATGAAGATGATGGTGATGGTGATGATGATGATAACAGATGATGGTTTCGATTTGGGGGTTTTGTTAGCGATCGATGATGATGATGATAACAGATGATGACGATTTGATTTCGGGGTTTTGTTAGCGATCGATTTGGGTTTCGATTTGGGGGTTTTGGGAGTCGCACCGGCGGCGGTGGCAGGGAAGAAGGTGGACGTGGTGGCGGAGGTGGTGGCGGAGAGGTGGTGGCGGAGACGTGGTGGTTTCGATGCTTGTGACGTTCAATGCTTGGGATACTTTCCAACAATTGGACTTTTTTCACAAAAAAAAAATTGAAAATGTTAGTTTCAAGCGAATCGCCATCCGACCGAAAGACAATCCGACCGGATGACATGTGACGTTCAATGCTTGTGATACTTTCCAACAATTGGACTTTTTTCACAAAAAAATTGAAAATGTTAGTTTCAAGCGAATCGCCATCCAACCGAACGGCCATCCGTCCGGATGACCATCCGGCCGGATGACCTGAATTGTAGGAACACTTCTTGTTTTGTAAAATGCTACAACGAAAACTTCAAAGTTCTATCATACACAAGCACATCCATCCCAGACGAGTGGCCACCCGACCGAATGGCCCTCCGTCCGGATGACCATCCGTCCGGAAGGTCATCCGATCCGAAGACAATCCGTCCCATAGTTCACTTGCACCGTTTTACGCACCGATCAACGCTCATACTGTCGTACTGTGTTCAGGAAAATCTCTCAGCGCTCCCTTCAATCCAAGAGAGTGTTTATTTACTAAACACAATCTGTGAGTATACTCGGTCCCTTTTTGCTTTAAGCACTTTTGGGTGTTACATACGTTACTCATATCAAATCACGTCGATCACACAATGTAAACACTTTTATACGCTAACCGCTCTTCATGCTATACGTGGTATTCGATGAATGCTTGGACTCAGCACCTGTCGTGGACACAGTGATTGTTGCCTGGCACCTTAGCAACGATAGTACTATAGTTTGGACTCATCACCTGTCATGGACGGGGGGTTGCTAAGGGTATTTCTTCTCGTGTCACAGTGGTGATATGTGTTGCGCACTCTACAACTCGCAGTCACGTCTGTGCATATTTCATTGTCGATAACCTACTTGCTTCACATTTTACATGTTACATGCTGGTTATGCACAACTCTCTTTCGCTACTATTATACTATTAAACTTGTATGCTCACCTTTACACTATGTGTATTGACTTTTATTTTAACATATGTGACAGGTGTTTAAGATGCTAGGATTGCTGGATGTTTTGGAATCAAGCTTATGAGAGTCTAGAAACACAACAATTAATTTATGAGTTGTCGAAACTGGTTTATTGTCACCTGTACTTATCACCATCCTGCTGGGATCGCATGTCGATTTTGTATTCACTGCAACCTGTACGGCCACTTTACGGCCAACTGCCATACTGGTCCCCGCCAAGCCCAAGGTCAAGTTCAAGCTCCTGCACTGCCAGCTCCTCTTCCTGCTCCACAGGGCCAACAAGCAGCTCCTGCTCCCGCTACTCACGTAAGAGCCTGCTATGCGTGTGGTGATCCCAACCACTTTGCAAATGTCTGCCCCAACAGGGTGGTGAAACAAGAGCCACAACAGCAACCAGCGCAGCAGCAACAACAACAACAGCAGCCCCAGCAGCAGCAGCCCGCGGATGTGCATTCAACATCAATGCCCGCCAGGCACAAATAGACAACAACGTGGTTAATGGTACGTTTCTAGTCAATGGTAAATATGCTTCGTGTTTATTTGATACTGGAGCCGATAACTGTTTTGTGTCATTTGAATTCGAGAAGCTCCAAGAACGTAAATGCACTAACCTCCCTACGACGTTCGACGTAGAGATTGCCACTAGAAGAACCGTCACTGTTAGTTCTGTTCTACGTGATTGTACTCTTGAACTCAGCAATCACGTCTTCCCGATTGATCTTATCCCGATGCAGCTTGGTAGTTTCGATATCATAGTAGGCATGGATTTTCTTCATGAAAATCGTGTCGAAGTCGTTTGTTTCGATAAAATGATTCGTTTTTATCTCGCTAATGGTGATCAACTCTGTGTGTATGGTGAAACTCCATCGAAGGATCTCAAACTTATGTCGTGCCTACAAGCAAGCAAGTATCTCCGAAAGGAATACAAAGCTTTCTTGGCACACATCGTAGTTGCGGAGAAGGAAAAGAAAGAGAAGACAATGGAAAAGGTGCATGTGGTTCGTGATTTTCGTAACCTTTTTCATGATGACTTACCTGGTCTACTGCCAACACGTGATATCGACTTTCGAATTGACCTCGTTCCTGGAGCAAATCCTGCGCTAGAGCGCCTTACCGTCTTGCTCCATCTGAAATGTGCGAACTCTCGAGTCAACTCCAGGAATTGCTTGATAAAGGCTTCATTCGCCCTAGCACGCCTCCTTGGGGCGCACCTGTCCTCTTCATCAAAAAGAAGGACGGATCGTTCTGGATGTGCATCGACTACAGGGAATTGAATAAACTTACCATCAAGAATCGCGATCCCTTGCCTCGAATCGATGATTTGTTTGATCAGCTACAAGGTGCTACATGTTTCTCAAAGATCGATCTACGCTCCGGCTATCACCAGTTACGAATCCAAGAGGAAGATATACCTAAAACCGCTTTTCGAACCCAATACGGCCACTGCGAGTTTGTTGTTATGTCCTTTGGATTAATCAACGCACCCGCAGTTTTAATGGATCTGATGAATTGCGTGTGTAAACCCTTTCTCGACCGCTTCGTCGTCGTGTTTATCGATGATATCCTGATCTATTCAAAGTTGAAAACTGAACACGCGCAACATCTACGTTTGGTTCTCGAACTACTCCAGGGGAATCGACTCTATGCCAATTTCTCCAAGTGTGAATTCTGGCTGGTGGAGGTTCAATTCCTCAGTCACATTGTCAATAGTCAAGGTATTCACGTCGGTCCCGCGAAGATTGAAGCTGTTAAGAGAGTTGGATTATACCAAGGAACCCGTCTGAAGTCCGTTCTTTTCTCGGACTAACGGGCTATTACCGCCGATTTATCAAATGATTCTCTAAAATTGTTGTGCCGCTTACCTCTCTTACACACAAAGACAAACCTTTTGTTTGGGGAACCGAACAAGAGGAAACCTTTCAAACTCTTAAACTTATGCTTTGCAACGCTCCTGTGCTTGCCTTACCCGACGAAAACGACGACTTCATAGTCTACTGCGATCCCTCTAACTTCGGCCTCGGTTGTGTTCTCATGCAACGAGACAAGGTTATCGCGTACGCCTCTCGTCAGCTCAAGATCCACGAGAAGAACTATACAACCCACGATCTCGAGCTAGGTGCAGTTGTTTTTGAGTTAAAGATTTGGCGACACTACCTTTATGGTACAAAGTGTACGGTCTTCACCGACCACAAAAGCCTACAACACATCTTTAACCAGAAGGAACTAAATATGCGCCAACGCCAATGGGTTGAACTTCTTAACGATTACGACTGTGAGATTCGTTACCACCCTTGCAAAGCAAATGTCGTTGCCGATACTCTCAGCCGATGAAGCTATCTGCATAGCGCTCGTAATACTCAAGCCCAGCATAATCTTGAAGCTCTCATCCGTGATGCCCAACATGCTTGTTTTACCGAACGCACCTTGAAGAAAGAAAGGATTATCAATAACGGCGAACAACTAGTGAACAAAACGAATGGTATATTTCATTATCTAAACCGAATTTGGATTCCTAAACGCACTAATTTAGGAGAGATCCTGCTGAACGAAGCCCACAAGTCTCGATATTCTATTCATCCCGGTGCAGATAAGATGTACCAGGACCTTCCCTACAGGTACTGGTGGCCGGGCATGAAAAAGGATATCGTCGTCTATGTTTCGAAGTGTCTGACTTGTTCGAAAGTCAAGGCCGAGCATCAACACCCCTCTGGCTTACTCGTGCAACCCGAGATCCCTGTGTGGAAGTGGGAGAGTATAGCCATGGATTTCATAACTGTAACAACTCTCACTAAAAGTCCTATTTATTTTATTATTTTATCCAATAGGAAACCCTAATTAAGACACCCAAGTGATTCTACACAAACCCTAAAATTTTCAGAACAATCAGAATCAGGATCAGGGCCCTAAAACTCGGGGGGGGGGGGGGGGGGTATTCCCTACTTGACAATTATCCTCTTAACTCGTTGTCAGAATCGAAATTTCAAGAATCGTCGACTCAGCCAGGCTAGAAACACACGTGGCAAGCCTATGACCCTCAGTGTCCACTTACGGACCGTAAGGGATGAGGCTTACGGTCCGTAAGCCTGTCAATTTTCGTGTATAAATAGCAGGCATTGGGACTTGAATTCTGGCACTCGAACGACGTTCAAACTCCAAATTTACGCTGAGTTATTGTTTAAATACTACAAAAACAGACACGGATCATAAATCGTCGCCGCAATACAGGGTATTAACTCGATCGCTGCTACGATTCAATGTCCGATCGATTGAAACTATCCGACGGGATGTTTAAGCGCTATCCTTTGTCATTAGTCGTGATTCCGACAGGATGTTTGAGTACCACCCGAACTCGGGGAATACTCTGTCATTCGTTGTGAATCCGATGGATGTTTAAGTGATTGCACTTTGTCATTCGTTGTGAGGGTTTTAATCTTGTGAGTTATCGTAATTGCTGTATTAAGTTACTTACCTAGTTCGTGTGCACTAGGTTACAAAGGCTAAATCAATAGGCTAAGCTCTGCCTGTATAAATCTGCAATATATCAAGGCTTATCTGTAGACTAAACTTTGGCCGTATGAATCTGCATGCTTATAATGTGAGTTATTCTCTTTTTATCAAATTACTTTCAAAATCATGTTTATTTTCAAAGGTTATAATTACAGTGATTAAGTTTATGTAATCACCAAGTTACAGCCGGTATGTGGGGTTTTGTATACATTACTTGATAACCGTCACTATTGGACAAAGAGTTAGCCAATGAGTGATATGACCATAGTCACAGACTCCATTGGACAATGAGGTTACCGATTGATGGTCAAGTGACAAATACTGTGGGTAGTTGGTTTGATATCTGGAAACATTGTAATCTCTCTTAATACTGTAAATTATAACAAACGTGTCATTTTAGCAAAATGAATGAACTCACCAGTATTTCCTGCTGACAAAACCTTTTTAAAACGCGTTTCAGGTAATTACAGTAGATTGAAGTAATAGATGGATACGTCACTGAAAGGCTTCAAGAAGTGGCTTATTTTATTAATTAAATCAAATTAAGAAATATTGTTTTATGTAATAAAATTTATCTTTCTTAAAGCTACCATTGTAAAACATGGGTTTATCCCATCTATTTAATAAATAAAATCCGGTGTTTTCTAAACTCTGATATTTTTTCCTAACTCACGGTCCTGATGAAATTTCCGCTGCAACGTTTTCAAAATAATCACCGGTACCATGTGGCTGTTCGCAGCTCCCGATTCCGTCCAGGGTGGGTTGAGGGTCGTGACAATAACGAAACTTCCATGCACGCCATTAGGTCACGATAGCATCTGGGTTATCGTTGATCGTCTTACCAAATCTGCTCATTTTCTGCCGATACGAGAAGACTTTAAGGTAGAACGATTAACACGAATCTACACCGACGAAATTATATGTCGACACGGGACGCCTCGTGACATCATCTCTGACCGCGACGGTCGGTTTACCTTGCGTCTTTTGGAAACGTTTCAATCTGCTCTCGGTACTACTCTTAATCTAAGTACCGTTTTCCATCCCCAAACCGACGGTCAGACTGAGCGAACGATTCGTACCCTTGAAGACATGCTTCGCTCGTGTGTCATAGATTTCGGTGGTAATTGGGATGCGCACTTACCTTTATTCTGTCACACCCCCAAAATACCACACGCGGAAACCTCCGCGAGGCGTGTGACGTACCAGGATCCAAGCCACCAATCACATTGAACTCCTAGATAGGTTTAAATAAAACTTTCATTCATTAATATAAAGAGTTACAAACGTTACATATCATTCATCATATACAGCGGAAGCATATCTCATTTTTTAAGTGTATCATAAACCGTTAAGCTCGTATTGAGATTTCAAGTATAACGACCCATGACCACTCCAACCTTCCAGACAGCAAGTTCCACAAGATATAACCCTATAGACCTGCAAGCATGCAGACAAGTGTGTCAGACGACGCTGGTGAGTTCAAATTTTTGTTAATGCGTTTAGTTACCAGATGTGTGTATAAAACAGTTCAACAGTTTGATTTGATGATGTTATTAACTCGATTACCGTATGTGGCTACTAGATGTGAATGCCCAACCCCAATGCCTCTATCTAGGCATTGGTCAAGTGGTCAAGGTAATTAGTTCAACTAACAACCTCTAGTAGATGTAAGGGGTCTTATATATACACGATGTGAATGCCCAACCCCAATGCCTCTATCTAGGCATTGGTCAAGTGGTCAAGGTAATTAGTTCACGCCCGTCCTTTCGGCACGGTGTGAGGGTGCCAATCCTAATAGCGCTATCAACTAAATACCTCGTTGCCTTCCTGGCAACAATCGGTAGATGTAGGGGGTCTTACATAATAGAAACTAAGTAATAACAAACATCCCATTAACCTGCATTCCTCCCTGGAACGTTACCCGATATCCCTTCCCGGGATGCATGCTTGGAAAAGAGCAGTGAACTCACCTTTGGTTTACTCGGTAAAGTTAGTTACTTGCTTAACAGTTGATCAAACACGTCCTAACATAATTACCGATAACAATCAGTCTCAGGTGCATATAAACTACATCTTTCATGTACAATTAATTCACGTATTCTGTGTTCACTTAATGCACATTTATTACACCCGTAGCAAACACATGTAATTCAAGTTATGACAGTTAATCCGTTCACCCTGTGCCATCGAATAATCACATAACATGTAACAGCCTTCCAAGGATTCGGTCCACACATTGTAAGTGTACTAGTTTACCAATCCAATCCAATCCATAAGCCTAACTCAATTGTTACTACTTGTTTACAATTTAGACTAGCAACAGCCCAATCATATTACATACATACTTAATTTATTCGCATACACTTCAAAGTCCATTAGTGCTACTGTATCCATTACGTGATCCTCCCACCTCTCAGCCGAGGGTGCGGCCTAACAACCAATCAGGGTCCATTGGAATGTTATGCAGCCCAGTGCCATTCAATTTTCAGTGTGCACTTAGCCCAGATTCGCGGCCCAATCAATTACAAAAAAATCAATCCACAATTCTTAATTTTCGTCTAGCGGTTACTCATTGTAACTATGTGATCAATTCAAACATTCCTATTGCACATTATCACTCAAACCGATAATCTTGAGTGGCACATTATAAATCATGACCCCCACTAAACAGTTTTTCATTATGATCAACACATTCGGCTCAATCACATGACACAACTCACATATCCCAATCATGTCAGTTCAGAAATCATGTGCCACATTCAAACTAGGTTGACTTATCATTAATTTTTGTCAGCAACTTTCTTTGATATGCAAACCTAACACACTTCAACTTTTCTTCTAATTTGCATGAGCATGAATTGTCAACAACAGTTAGCATAGAATCATCGAACACACAACAATGAGCATTAATACATTCATGTTAATCACCACAAATTATATATGAACAACTCTAGCTTATCAACATTAAGATCAAGCCACAAGTTTAATTCATTGGTTCATCGTTACAACATTATAATCGATCATGCCGTATAGTTCTAACACTCGTCCGCTAACATCATGCTATGCCTATGATTCGAGATTAATTCAGCAGAACCTTGCTTCATGCTTTGATTTTCTATGTATTCATATAACACACACATAACGCACATGCTCAAGAACAACTAAGGTATGAATTTACTTAGTGATGTAAATACTGATCGAGTGTTAGGACGGGGACTGATGTCTCGAGGAGAAGAGTGCTCCGACGAGGTTGGATGGTCGTCGATCCGGGAGGGAAGGAGGAGAGGTAGCCGCCCAAGATGGAGAGGATTAGGGTTTGCATTGTTTCTAACTAAAACCACAATACGTAATGCACCCCCAACCTGCAACATATTCTACACGGTTTGGGCTTGGGTCACTTTTGGGCCTGATCCGTTGTGTGGGCCGAGGCTTATAAGACACAAGAGGCAGAAGGTGTGCGGATGGAAGGAGAGTGTGCAACTCGGTGTAATGTGCGACTATATTCTCTTATATAACTAGTCACGTAATAATCAAACAACTCTTATTCAATTAATAACAATCACGTATAAGTTTAACTTAGTGTGCCCATAGGTGAAGCGTAACGATACCAGCTGCGAGGTTGGGAAAGTAGGTGATGCTAACCTTGGAAGTCCGGGTTGTCACATCATCCCCAACTTGAAAGAAATTTCGTCCCGAAATTTGATAAGCGGTCAAGGAGAGAATGAAGTGATGAGTAAATCAGGATAACTGTGGATTTTTCCCCGGGTACCACATATTCGAATTCTCGTACAATAACAGTTATCATTCCAGCATTTAAATGGCACCGTTTGAGGCATTATACGGGAGAAAATGTCGATCGCCTATTGTATGGCAAGAGATCGGAGATGCGCAAATTACCGGTCCTGAGGTGTTGCAAGAAACGACTGACAAGATCCTCCAAATCCGAGACAATCTCTTGAAATCTCGGAGTCGTCAAAAGAGTTACGCCGATAGACGCCGCAAGCCCCTGGAATTTGACGTTGGCGATCACGTACTCCTAAAGGTTTCACCTTGGAAGGGGGTGATCAGATTTGGCAAGAAAGGAAAGCTCGCGCCTCTATATATTGGACCCTTTAAGATCCTGGAAAGGATTGGCAAAGTGGCCTACAGACTCGAACTACCGGAGGAACTTAGCAACGTCCACCCGACTTTTCACGTTCTAGCTGAGCAGAATTTACAAGTACCACTTGAGGATCTACAAGTGGACGAAACATTACACTTCGTGGAAAAGCCAGTCGAGATCATGGATCAAGAAACCAAGAAACTCCGACGCTCACGGATTCCTATTGTGAAGGTTCGCTGGGAAGGTAAACGCGGCGCCGAGTTCACATGGGAACTCGAAAATGACATGAAGGCTAAGTATCCACAACTATTTGCTATGCATGCGCCTTAATTTCAGGACGAAATTTCCTAAAGTATGGGTGGCTGTAACAACCCGACTCTTGGAAAGTCAAAGTACAAGTCAAAGTCAAAGGAATAAAAAATTGCTAATCTGATCTGTCATTCCTTGCATAGTTATTACTTGTACTTCTCGACTCATCAATAGTTTAATTTATGTTAACTTAGTTGTATTATGTGGAGTTATAATCCAATAATCTCTATCTAACCGCTATCGCATCGCAACTCGAATTACAGGTTATGGATGTTGTATGTGTGCTATTGTGTGTTACGTGTGCATGTTTATATTTGTTTTGAGATACTACTCGCAAACGCAATCGCAACTCTATCGCAACACAAAACGCAGAATGGTTATGTTTAGGTTTATGACTGTTAATGAATGTTAGTTAGGTTATTTGTATAATTAATGTGAAATACTATCGCATCGCTTACTCGCAACGCATCGCAACGCTCAACGCACGAAACGAAAAGTCAGAAACCAACTCGCAGAACTCCTCCGATCGAAGGACCATCCGATCGGATGACCATCCGATCGAAAGGCCCTCCAGTCCGTCACATTGCACCGCCTTTTCTCCTCTCTTGCCTATAAATAGAACCTATCACATCATTGTTCATGTGATGTGACAGCTCTCCTTCGACCAGCATGCTCTTCGCCTATTTTCTCTCGATTCTTGTAAGTTTCTACCTCAAATCTTCTACTTCTATAATCTACACACACTTCTTCATCAATTTCACCAACAAATCTCAACTTTTCACCATGAAATCGGTGGATTTGGGTTGTTTTAGGATGATGTCATCGTGGGTACTCAAGAACACCAAAGTGTGACTTCATTCCAGCAAGAACAACTCAGATCCAAAGGATTTCTACCATGTTAAAACACTGAATTCTCCTAAATCTAAACATGATCAAAGTGTTTCAAACTTTTCTTCAACAGTCTCAACTTTTCACAAAAAACCGATGGGATCCGAGCTCGTTCAGGCCTTCTACTCATTCTCTAGTGAAGTGTCGGTAGGAGAACGGATTCCTACAAAGAGACAACCGATTCACGGGTTGAACATGAACAACCGTCGAGAATAGTTAACTGAACGGACGGGGTGATTCCCATCCGATCGGATGACTTGGGCTTGCCGGGGTTTTGTTGTTGACACGTAGTCATACCGTCTCGGTTCGAATAAAAAATTTTTAACTTAGCAAGTTTTACAAGTTTCAGGACGAATAGGTTGCTGAACGGACTGCCGTCCGATCGGATTGCCATCCGATCGAACGACAATCCGATCGGATGACTTGTGACGTTCAATGCTTGTGATACTTTCCAACATTTGGAATTTTTCACAAAAAAATTCAAAATGTTAGTTTCAACCGAATCGCCATCCGACCGAACGGCCATCCGTCCGGATGACCATCTGGCCGGATGACCTGAATTGTAGGAAAACTTCTTGTTTTGTAAAATGCTACAACGAAAACTTCAAAGTTCCATCGTACACAAGCACATCCATCCCAGACGAGTGACCACCCGACCGAATGGCCCTCCGTCCGGAAGGTTATCCGTTCGGACGACAATCCGTCCCACAGTTCACTTGCACCGTTTTACGCACCGATCAACGCTTATACTATCGTGCCGTGTTCAAGCAAATCTCTCAGCGCTCCCTTCAATCCAAGAGAGTGTTTATTTACTAAACACAATCTGTGAGTATACTCGGTCCCTTTTTGCTTTAAGCACTTTTAGGTGTTACATACGTTACTCATATCAAATCACATCGATCACACAACGCAAACACTTTTATACGCTAACCGCTCTGCATGCTATACGTGTTATTCGATGAATGCTTGTATGTTATGTTTACATAATGATTGTTGCCTGGCACCTTAGCAACGATAGTACTATAGTTTGGACTCAGCACCTGTCGTGGACGAGGGGTTGCTAAGGGTATTTCTTCACGTGTCACAGTGGTGATATGTGTTGCGCACTGTACAACTCGCAGTCACGTCTGTGCATATTTCATTGTCGATAACCTATTTGCTTCACATTATACATGTTACATGTTGGTTATACGCAACTCGCTTTCGCTACTATTATACTTTTAAACTTGTATGCTCACCTTTACACTATGTGTATTGACTTTTATTTTAACGTATGTGACAGGTGTTTAAGATGCTAGGATTGCTGGATGTTTTGGAATCAAGCTTAGGAGAGTCTAGAAACACAACAATTAATTTATGAGTTGTCGAAACTGTTTTATTATCTTTGAGATACTCTGTCTGTATTGACTGATTTGCTAAGTATGTTATGGTATGGGACGTTACTTTAAATATTTGGTAAAAATTAGTTGTTATGGATTTCTCTTGGACAATCTGTTTCGCTCAGTGTCGCGCCCCGATGTTTCCGCCATCGGTTGGGGTGTGACAAATAGGATGTACGAAGATCGTGGTACATCTTGTCAACGCCTGGATTGTCACACCCCGATATTTCCACGTATTACCGGTGGGCCCGATGGGGAGTATCGTGACGTAGTTGATATCGTCATAGTCAAATGTATACAATTTAATGCACAACGGAAGTCTAAAATAATAATACAAACCGAATTTGAAAAGTATAATAAAATATTATACAAACGGTCGATAATGGATCCACAGGCGGATCATAAAACAGAAATATAAATATTATACAAACAGTCGATAATGGATCCACATTCGGATCATAAAACAAAAATATAAATATTGTTCAACAGACTTTAGACGTTTAGAACTTTCAAGATTCCTTATTAACGCCCCGAGCTCCCAGCCGATTACGTACGGTACCTGTCACTTAGTCTTTTGGAAAAATACATCAGTTTACACTGGTAAATACAATTAAAGGACTATTTTGAAAACATTTATAAAAATTGGTTTAAATGCACAAGGCATAAACATTTTATAACTTGGGACAATTATATTAATAATAATCTTGTATCAGATTTACATGTTTGTCCAACATTTAGGGCCGGTATAAAAGCCGAACAAGATTAATCGACGCACCACAAATATAAAATCACAAGAAGTTTCCTCACGAGTGAGTATATCTTTTACATACGCAACAGACAGGTGTATGCCTACACCCCGTGCTTAAGTCGTGGCCATTCACGCTTTTTGAATGAGCCAAGGATATCCAGGACATGGTCGTTAACCCCCAATGTTATTTGTTATCAAGCAACACTGATTAAAACGAGATTATACAATTTAAACATATTCGATTAAAAGGTTTCTACACCCGACCAAGCGGTAATAATTTACCGTACCCAAGCCCGTATAAGGGAAAATAAGTTAAAAGTATTTACCTGAGCTAAATGTAATTTATTCTCAGTCGTATATTCTAATTAGCAAGTGCAAGTACTTCTACCCGGGCTCTCAATCTGGAATGAAGGTTTTATTAACCTATTTGTCACACCCCGACCACGTAAAACAACAAAACGTGGCGGAATCGTCGGGGAGTGTTGTAACAGAATCATTGTTTCATAACACATGGGGAATTGAAATTTTGTTTTATTATTAAAATAGTCACAATGTCTTAACAAACAAAGAAGTATAACAAAATTAACTAGTCTTCCATCTTTTATTGTCACTAAGGCCCAAGTCCGCCTAAGTGTATCTTGATCAATCCTATGCATCATTTCCTGAAACACATGTGAAAATAGGTACGTCAGTATAAAAATGCCGGCGAGTACATAGGTTTTGTGAAAATAGGATTCATGACTTATAAGTTTAGAAAAAAAAATTGTTTAACAAAAGTCAGTCATGAACCTTGTTAATTGTTTTGTTTTATAAATATTTTGAAAAGCGATGATAAAGTAGATGATATGTAAAAGAGTAATGTGAGGTTAAATGAATAACCAAGTAAAATGAGTTTTGTATAAGATAAGTTGTTTGTAAAACAATGTCTTGTGAAAAATATGTTATTTGTATAAAAATGTTATATGTCTAAACTGAAATGATTTAAATAACGCTACGATATGTAATATCATACAAGCACTTATATATAGGAAGTACCAGCGGCGTATCCACCATGCTTGTATCATATTACACACGCCTCGTTACTCAAACCACTTACCCAAACAAACCACCAATGTAAATTGCCCATGTCTAAACCATTTGTCAAATGTTTTTGTGTAAACCATGTCAAAATGTTTATGTCAAATATAGTCCATGAAATGTGTATATCAATATCAAAATGTCTATGTCAAATGTCTTTGTGTAAACCATGTCAAAATGTTTATGACAAATATAGTCCATGAAATGTGTATATCAATATCAAAATGTCTATGTCAAATGTCTTTGTGTAAACCATGTCAAAATGTTTATGACAAATATAGTCCATGAAATGTGTATATCAATATCAAAATGTCTATGTCAAATGTCTATCATATAATGTGTAAACAAAATGTCATGTATGGCAAGTGAAATATATATATATATATATATATATCCATTGAGCCATAGGTAAAAATGCACAAAACAATGTATTGAAGTAAAACATGGTTTAAATCAACGTTATGTCTTGTGGAAATGGATGCTATACTGAATATAAACATTTATGCGGTAATGTGAAAATGCATACATTCAAGCCTTGTGACTGTGGTGATAAGCCCTTAAACAAATTAAAGGTCTATCTGTATTATGTTTTATCGAATTCAGTCATTCCTTCCATCCAGACATACCTAGGATGTCAGGAACGGGAGTTGTCAATTCCTATGGTACCATTACCTACTAACGAGCGGCGTAGCTAATGCTAATGAATGTATATGGTCCCATTTAAACAAACCAAATGTCATATCAAAATGTAAGCATGTGATGAAAATAATGTACCTAATATGCTAAGTAAACATACAAGGTAGAGATGTAAAACAATGTGTCCATATGTTACGAGAACATATGCAACAGAGATGCAATGTAAAACAAATGTACTAAGTATGATGAACATACATAGCATGAAAAGGTAAAACAATGTACTAAGTATGCACTAAATGGACATACATAGCATGAAATGAAATGTAAAACAATGTACTAAGTATGCACTAAATGGTCATACATAGCATGAAATGAAATGTAAAACAATGTACTAAGTATGCTACAAAGGACATACATAGCAAAAACACAATGAAATCATGTACTAATAATGTACTAATGAACATAGCAAGTATATGATATGAAAGCATGGAAAGCATGAAAATAACAAGTAGGTACATGTGTTTCACCCCAAAATGTTTGAAAAACAGTAAAAGAGGGGTCTATGTACTCACTTGAGGGTGCTTAGAAGTGTTGAACAACAACCAAGCAAAGCTAGAGGGATCACAGAATCAAACGGCACCCTATATAGATAACTACATAAATAACCGGACCTAAATGGGAGATTGGATAGTATGAGGTTTCGTAAACCAAATGAGTATTGGAACTCATATGATATGGTTTAACAAAGCCCACATACTAAAATGAAACCTAACCTAAGTGCTTACGACCCATTACGACCCGTTTAGGTAGCTTATGCTACTTTAACGCGCCGTTCGCGTAAAACGCGTTCGGACCGCTTAACTAGCCCTATGACAAGTAAGATATGCCTTAACATGTTTAATATTGTTGCTAAATCAGTTTAGATGTCAAAAGTTATGTTACATATGCTTAAAATGAATTTTGGCGTAAAAAGGGCATTTTGGTAATTTACCTAAGGCATATATACTACTATGGTCACCTAAAGTGTTTGGTCAGATCCTAATGATCGACCAAATGGGTCGGGTTCGAAGGCATAAACGATTGTTTAGATTGCTTACCCTTACGACCCTAGACAAGCACAAATCTAAAAGTGACGAGCTAAACATGCTAGAACATGTTTAGTTAAGTTAGAAAACAGGTTTTGATATCAAAACAAACGGTTTGGATATCCTAGAGTAGTTTGGTTACAAAATACGCGAGAACACGCATTTTGCCCGAAACTACGACTCGTCACTGAGCCTAGATAACGTGGTAATCAGTAGGTATAGTCACTAGGGACTATAACCATCGTGATTACGCTCACGTTATGAAGTTCAAACGAACTTCGCATTGACCCTAAACTGGTCAATGCAGAAAGTCAAACGCAGTTTGACTTTTGTGCTAAAAACGCGTAAAAGAACGAAGGAATACTTACAAGAGGTCCAAGAATGGAGGTTTTGATCTAATAATTCCCAGGTATGAAGGTTTGCCCTTCAACTTAGGGAAAAATCTGATCAAGGTGTGGGTTTGAAGTGAAAACATGAGGGGTATTAATAGTGTTTGTGCAACCGTTAAGATTGTTCGTCGAAATCCGTGCTTCGATCTCAACCATACACATGTACCCATGGTTTTGTAATACCATGGGCACCTAAAAATGACCCCTAGATTGCTGAAATACCATGTGCAAGTCCCTAAATCAGCTAGAACACCTGGAAACAGCTGGGAAACACATTTTTGCAGGTCTGAAACTCTCATGCGGGCTGCGTAAGGTTTTATGGGGGCTTACGCGGGCCGCCTGAGCCTTCTGATCAGCAAACAAGTTTCAAAAATTGTAGTTTCAGTCCCTGCATGCTTTTAAGGCCATTTTTGATGCGTTTAAAGCCCGTTAAGCCATTTTCAAGGCTCTACAATAATGTCTAAGCATAGGGGACATGAAACATGCTCAAAAATATACCGGATGTTGGTTCGTTTGGTCGTATGATCGCGATGTTCGCTTAATTACGACGGAATGCGCATAAGCGCGAAAAACGATCTAAATTGCGCGACGAATGGATTTTTCTTATGCCAAACACTAAAATAAAATATTTTAGTGCTTACATAAATTTTTGGATGTCCGGATGTATTCAGAACGTAAGTTATGCGCGAAAATGCAAACTTATGCACTTTTTGACGCTTTTAGTCCCTGAATGAGCATAAAGTTTATTTTAGCACACCGAACCCCTCAAAGCCTTTTTCTAAGCTATGTAAAGGATATTTAGGGTGTGTTTCACTTATGATCAAGTTCCGGAATGTCCGTTACAGTACAAATTGGCATACTTTCGCAGTTTGTCGAATTTAGTCCCTGTAAGCGAATAAACTTGATTTCAGCACACCAAACCTTCCAAAACTTATTTCTAAGTTATGTAAAGGTTATTTAAGGTATGTTAAGCCTATTTCACTATTCCGGAGTGTTTGTTGCATTAAACTGGTCATACTTACGCATCAGTGCGCGTATAACCTTCCAGAAAGCGATTTAGAGCCCGAAATCGAACAAGAGTTGATATGTGCAAATGATACACATATTTAGACAAATCCCAAGTATGAAATACAATATTTCATTGGTTTGGTATTTGTTTGATGGTTGAAGTGACACAGGTGTCACAGTCTCCCCTACTTCAGGAAATTTCGTCCCGAAATTTATTTAGAGGAAACTTGCGAGAGTTTGAAACATGAAGTTGAAAAGATTAAACATCACTGGTTAAAATCCTGAACTTCTAGTAACTTTACAATAACATCATGCTTGCAATGTGAGAGGGACACTTAGATACAAGTATATAAAGTGTTATTGGTGCGTCCACCGTACCTCTATTACATTGTTCACATTTCGTTATGGTTGTCACTATCGGTTTTTACACATAATAAGTCTTACCGTGGTTTCCGTGCACTGAACTTCATAATTATGTATGCATCCATAATTACGTCATTCCTTGCATAGTCACGTAGTGCATCTTATAAAGTGTAGGGGAAGAAAACAATGAACGAGCCTGTGATGATTGTGACTGGACCACCATAGGGTCCTTTTTAATTAAATCAGTAAATGATTTAAATAGACTACCAAGGAGTCTGTTCAGCTATATCACCACATGTCATTCTTAACCAGATTTTTGAATCAATCTTTTTGACTAGACCACTAAAAGGGTCTCTTATGAAACATGGAGTGGTACTATATAATCCAAGGGTCTTGACTATCACGTAGAAGCCCAATAAGGATTTAAGGTAGTACCTTTTTGAATATCCATCTACGAATCCCTCATATGAAGATATGAAAGATTCTACGAGGATTTGGATAACGAATATCCAGAGTATACAAAAACACAAAATGCATAAAAGAAAACACAAGATGCATAAACACATAGTCACATAACCACAAAATTGTTTACTTAGATCTTTAATTGTTAATTTGTTTTGTTAATAGCGCACATGCATTTAAAGCACACTAGGAATCCATTCCGTGGATTTCATTTGGTACTTTAAACATTATCAAGAATCTAACTATGAAGATAGAAAGATCTTAAAGAGAAGATTCGATTTCGATTATAAGGAACCGAAATGTTCGAATTAAAGTACACAAGGAATCCAATTAAGGACTCTGATTTGAAAGATAATCATCCACAAGGGTCTAATTGTGAAGATAAAAAGATCCCATATGGATTTTAGAAGTTGAAGATGTTTTGAAACCTTGCACTGGATGTGCTTAAGTCAAAACATGAAGTAAAAATGCTTATGAAGTTGGGATGCTAGATATGTCAAGGCGACATATGACGCAGAATTTGAAGGTTAAGTCAGTGTATGAGGAAAATATTTTGAAAACTATGCATGGGGTTTCTTTTAAAAATGTGTTTAATGTTTTTGAAACCTTATATATAATACTTTTGAAAGCATAAAGTAGGTGTATTAGGTAAAAATGTTTTAAAATCATGCGAGATGAATTTTGAAATTATGTATAAGGTTTTTGAAAACATGATTGATGCTTTTGAAATCATGAAGGTTGTTTTTGAAAACATAGACAATGTTTTTGAAATCATGGAGGTTGTTTTTGAAAACATGGACAATGCTTTTGAAATCATGAAGGTTGTTTTTGGAAACATAGATAATGCTTTTGAAATCATGCATTTGATATGTTAAGTAAATACACTATATTAAGAACGTTTTCGAACTATATATAAAATGTATTTGAAATCATGAAGGTTGTTTTTGAAATATAGACGATGCATTTGAAAAAATTGTTTTCAGACTATATGAAATGTTTTGAAACTATGAAGGTTGTTTTTGAAACACTCATACTATGTATGTTGAAAAATCAAAACGTGATGGGTATGAGATTTGAAAATACCCTTAGTTATCTAACCAAGGATTCAAAGGCACAGATGTGCTGAAGTATGATTACTCATAATGTCACTTTATTTTCTGTACTTCGTATCTTAGAATGAAACGAGTACTTAGAATTTTCTAAGGGAATCATGAGTAAACACAAAAATGGGTAATATTCACAAGAGTAGTTTGTAAGGAACATAGTTCCTTAATGTAGGTATTATAGGGAAATGCCATACACACATGTAACTACACTTGTATATCAGAATTTGTGATCAACGATTTATTTGTAAACAAAACTGATTGTTTCACATTACAAGAAAAACAAAGAAACAAAAGCATAAGATTAAAACAGCAACATCTTATACTCAGCCAAATGCTCATCCGTGGGTCAGATTTGCATTGGCAATCAATCTTTGTTCACTTGTTCCTGAAATAGCTCGTCTCGCCGTAGTTGTACCAAGTACCAGATGGTAAACGAGCTGGAGCAGGGTTGACTTGGGGTTGGTTTGGACCACCTTGGATTGGGTTGAATTGACAAGCATTTGCCAGGTGACCGAGTCGTCCACATGATGCACACAGACGACACTGCAGGTAAGCTCGGTGAGGTGCATTACACTTGTTGCACATCAGTGCAGTACCGGCATAAGGTTTCCTGGCAGGAGGTTGAGCAGCAGCAAGGTTTATAACAGCTTTGTTTTGGATAGCAAAGCGGCATATGTTAACCAAATGTCCCCGCCGTCCACAGTAGGTACATTTGAAGCAGGGTATGAGGTTTGAATGATGACGGTTGCATCGTTTGCACCATGGGGCAGTTCCAAAGTACGGCTTCCTAGCTAGCAGCCTTGCCACTTGGCTAGGTCCCGCTTGATTAGGTGTAACTGCTGCGGGTCTCCTTGAAGCCTTATGCTTCCTTGATTTTGGTGCAGGCTTATCTTCTGTTTCCTTTGGTGACTCTTGAGTGGCTTCATTGTTGAGACGAGACATGGCAATGCCTAAATCCACCGTCTTCAGAATCACTTCGCCTATTTGCTGAGCAAATTTGGCTGTTTGCTCGGACATTTGACCGTTGCTGAGAGGAAGAGACATTCTAGAAGGAAATGAAAGACATAGGAAGAAACAAGTGAAATGTTATCGGAAAATCGAAACAAAATGGAAACGCATAAAATTGCGATCATTTGTTTGTTACCTAAGGCAAACAAATAAGACGGTGACTAATCAAAGTAAACATGCCATATTAATGTATTACTGAAGACATGCTCGCCTATAAGTGAACACTCACCCCAAGAGTTCCCAGGTAAGAGTGACTGGTCCGATTCTGCGGATTTGTATGAACACTCTAGCCTTAGACAGAAAACTCAGAGTACAGGCATTCACCCTTCCAGTTTGCACGTGTTCACATTAAAAGACCCAAACTTTGACGAGATTTTGAAAACTTTGAAGGTTCAAAACCTTACAATAAATCATCCTAGAACAGATGATTGATTTTTCAAAGCGGTTTTAAAATTTATGTTCTTGTTATGGTTGTCACCTAAGGATAGGTGACAGTATTGTTTTATGACTAAGCGCAAGTAAACTAGCGTTAGGGTCCTAGGAAGGTTATAGACTAGGTCAAAGCATTACTAATAACCTAATTCCCTATAACCATGAGCTCTGATACCAACTTTTCTATCACACCCCGACCACGTAAAACAACAAAACGTGGCGGAATCGTCGGGGAGTGTTGTAACAGAATCATTGTTTCATAACACATGGGAAATTGAAATTTTGTTTTATTGATTAAAATAGTCACAATGTCTTAACAAACAAAAAAGTATAACAAAATTAACTAGTCTTCCATCTTTTATTGTCACTAAGGCCCAAGTCCGCCTAAGTGTATCTTGATCAATCCTATGCATCATTTCCTGAAACACATGTGAAAATAGGTACGTCAGCATAAAAATGCTGGCGAGTACATAGGTTTTGTGAAAATAGGATTCATGACTTATAAGTTTAGAAAAAAAAATTGTTTAACAAAAGTCAGTCATGAACCTTGTTAATTGTTTTGTTTTATAAATCTTTTGAAAAGCGATGATAAAGTAGATGATATGTAAAAGAGTAATGTGAGGTTAAATGAATAACCAAGTAAAATGAGTTTTGTATAAGATAAGTTGTTTGTAAAACAATGTCTTGTGAAAAATATGTTATTTGTATAAAAATGTTATATGTCTAAACTGAAATGATTTAAATAACGCTACGATATGTAATATCACACAAGCACTTATATATAGGAAGTACCAGCGGCGTATCCACCATGCTTGTATCATATTACACACGCCTCGTTACTCAAACCACTTACCCAAACAAACCACCAATGTAAATTGCCCATGTCTAAACCATTTGTCAAATGTTTTTGTGTAAACCATGTCAAAATGTTTATGTCAAATATAGTCCATGAAATGTGTATATCAATATCAAAATGTCTATGTTAAATGTCTTTGTGTAAACCATGTCAAAATGTTTATGACAAATATAGTCCATGAAATGTGTATATCAATATCAAAATGTCTATGTCAAATGTCTTTGTGTAAACCATGTCAAAATGTTTATGACAAAAATAGTCCATGAAATGTGTATATCAATATCAAAATGTCTATCATATAATGTGTAAACAAAATGTCATGTATAGCAAGTGAAATATATATATATATATATATATATTTATATATATATATATCCATTGAGCCATAGGTAAAAATGCACAAAACAATGTATTGAAGTAAAACATGGTTTAAATCAACGTTATGTCTTGTGGAAATGCATGTTGTACTGAATATAAACATTTATGCGGTAATGTGAAAATGCATACATTCAAGCCTTGTGACTGTGGTGATAAGCCCTTAAACAAATTAAAGGTCTATCTATATTATGTTTTATCGAATTCGGTCATTCCTTCCATCCAAACATACCTAGGATGTCAGGAACGGGAGTTGTCAATTCCTATGGTACCATTACCTACTAACGAGCGGCGTAGCTAATGTTAATGAATGTATATGGTCCCATTTAAACAAACCAAATGTCATATCAAAATGTAAGCATGTGATGAAAATAATGTACCTAATATGCTAAGTAAACATACAAGGTAGAGATGTAAAATAATGTGTCCATATATTACGAGAACATATGCAACAGAGATGCAATGTAAAACAAATGTACTAAGTATGATGAACATACATAGCATGAAAAGGTAAAACAATGTACTAAGTATGCACTAAATGGACATACATAGCATGAAATGAAATGTAAAACAATGTACTAAGTATGCTACAAAGGACATACATAGCAAAAACACAATGAAATCATGTACTAATAATGTACTAATGAACATAGCAAGTATATGATATGAAAGCATGGAAAGCATGAAAATAACAAGTAGGCACATGTGTTTCACCCCAAAATGTTTGAAAAACAGTAAAAGAGGGGTCTATGTACTCACTTGAGGGTGCTTAGAAGTCTTGAACAACAACCAAGCAAAGCTAGAGGGATCACAAAATCAAACGACACCCTATATAGATAACTACATAAATAACCGGACCTAAATCGGGAGATTGGATAGTATGAGGTTTCGTAAACCAAATGAGTATTGGAACTCATATGATATGGTTTAACAAAGCCCACATACTAAAATGAAACCTAACCTAAGTGCTTACGACCCATTACGACCCGTTTAGTTAGCTTATGCTACTTTAACGCGCCGTTCGTGTAAAACGCGTTCGGACCGCTTAACTAGCCCTATGACAAGTAAGATATGCCTTAACATGTTTAATATTGTTGCTAAATCAGTTTAGATGTCAAAAGTTATGTTACATATGCTTAAAATGAATTTTGGCGTAAAAAGGGCATTTTGGTAATTTACCTAAGGCATATATACTACCTATCATACAACTACTCAAACGATGTGACCATAAGGTATAACCTCGGAAGGTTATTCCCTATACTACTATGGTCACCTAAAGTGTTTGGTCAGATCATAATGATCGACCAAATGGGTCGGGTTCGAAGGCATAACGATTGTTTAGATTGCTTACCCTTACGACCCTAGACAAGCACAAATCTAAAAGTGACGAGCTAAACATGCTAGAACATGTTTAGTTAAGTTAGAAAACAGGTTTTGATATCAAAACAAATGGTTTTGATATCCTAGAGTAGTTTGGTTACAAAATACGCGAGAACACGCATTTTGCCCGAAACTACGACTCGTCACTGAGCCTAGATAACGTGGTAATCAGTGGGTATATTCACTAGGGACTATAACCATCGTGATTACGCTCACGTTATGAAGTTCAAACGAACTTCGCATTGACCCTAAACTGGTCAATGCAGAAAGTCAAACGCAGTTTGACTTTTGCGCTAAAAACGCGTAAAAGAACGAAGGAATACTTACAAGAGGTCCAAGAATGGAGGTTTTGATCTAATAATTCCCAGGTATGAAGGTTTACCCTTCAACTTAGGGAAAAATCTGATCAAGGTGTGGGTTTGAAGTGAAAACATGAGGGGTATTTATATTGTTCGTGCAACCGTTAAGATCGTTCGTCGAAATCCGTGCTTCGATCTCAACCATACACATGTACCCATGGTTTTGTAATACCATGGGCACCTAAAAATGACCCCTAGATTGCTGAAATACCATGTGCAAGTCCCTAAATCAGCTAGAACAGCTGGAAACAGCTGGGAAACACATTTTTGAAGGTCTAACACTCTCACGCGGGCCGCGTAAGGTTTTATGGGGGCTTACGCGGGCCGCCTGAGCCTTCTGATCAGCAAACAAGTTTCAAAAATTGCAGTTTCAGTCCCTGCATGCTTTTAAGGCCATTTTTGATGCGTTTAAAGCCCGTTAAGCCATTTTCAAGGCTCTACAATGATGTCTAAGCATAGGGGACATGAAACATGCTCAAAAATATACCGGATGTCGGTTCGTTTGGTCGTATGATCGCGATGTTCGCTTAATTACGACGGAATGCGCATAAGCGCGAAAAACGATCTAAATTGCGCGACGAATGGATTTTTCTTATGCCAAACACTAAAATAAAATATTTTAGTGCTTACATAAATTTTTGGATGTCCGGATGTATTCAGAACGTAAGTTATGCGCGAAAATGCAAACTTATGCACTTTTTGACGCTTTTAGTCCCTGAATGAGCATAAAGTTTATTTTAGCACACCGAACCCCTCAAAGCCTATTTCTATGCCATGTAATGGATATTTAGGGTGTTTTTAACTTATGATCAAGTTCCGGAATGTCCGTTACAGTACAATTTGGCATACTTTCGCAGTTTGTCGAATTTAGTCCCTGTAAGCGAATAAACTTGATTTCAGCACACCAAACCTTCCAAAACTTATTTCTAAGTTATGTAAAGGTTATTTAAGGTATTTTAAGCCTATGTCACTATTCCGGAGTGTTTGTTTCATTAAACTGGTCATATTTACGCATCAGTGCGCGTATAAACTTCCAGAAAGCGATTTAGAGCCCGAAATCGAACAAGAGTTGATATGTGCAAATGATACACATATTTAGACAAATCCCAAGTATGAAATACAATATTTCATTGGTTTGGTATTTTTTTGATGGTTGAAGTGACACAGGTGTCACACTATTAGATTCCTAATGGGTCTTATTTAAGTTGTAACTTAGACCGGTTAGTTTTAAAGAAAGGTTTACCGTATAAAATGCTAGATTAAGCGGTGACCGGATTGGAATGTGATTTACACCTGACAAGTGTGAAGACTTGTATATAATGGGTAAACTAAATACATTCTGGATTTTGAAATAAGAATGATACGGTTTGACCCGTTTCGGCTAATTTATGCAATTTAGTTACATAAACCGTACCGAACGCGTATAAGCAACAACGGGTAACTGGATGAGTCAAGAACAAGTTCCAATAGTTATTATGCTTAAAATATGTTGTGATATTAGTAGGTTATCGACAATTATGCCCCAAATGAATCTAAGCCCAATTTAAATCCCGAAAGGGTATTTTGGTTATTTTAAAGTTTATAAAAGAGGTTTAAACATAAACTGAGGTTCTGGTCTAAAACATTCTGTAAAAATGATTATTTTATGTTGTTATATTAGAAAGATATCATACATATGTGTGTTTTATCATTTATGGCCAAACTATGCACCGTAGGGGCATTTTGGTCATTTCACATATGCTTTTGAGGTCAAATTTGGAAGTCTGAGTTCAAGACTTATACTTACTGTTAAAGTATAAAAATTTATTTTAAAATCAGTAAGTAACAAGTCTTAGGTGCTAAATATGGTTTTAAACCATACTATGCGCCTAATTCGCATAAAAGTCGATATTTGACGATATACTTGATATGTTTAAGGAAATCTGAGATTTTGATCAGTCTTAACTATTTAAAATATTTTATTTAATATATAAAATCAGTAGAAAAAGGTTTGACATGTAAATGTGTAACACCCCAAATTCTAATAAAGATTAATCGAATGTTTATATGTTTTAAATGATTAGTTAGTTATAAATAAATAATGAAAGTTAAAGGTTAGGAAATATATAAGAATGATAACTTAAATAACCTTGAGGGGTTAAACTTGTAAATATGATTAGTAACATAATAAAAATTTAAAAACCCAGTTAGTGGGTGGGTGTGGGTCACGACCAAGAAGCAGGAAGGAGAAGAAACCATTCTCCTTCATAATACTTCAAGAAATTCAGGGATTTAAGGTGTTGTTGATCCAGAAACCAAATGCATGTGACCAAATTCTCAACCATCTAAGGGTTTCCTACATAGGGTAATTCAGATTATGCGATTTGATACATTTCATGAACTAGGGTTTAACCAATTCGTGAAAATTGGAGAAATTGAACCTGTGTATGTATTAGAAACATCATTAGAGGATGTTTTATGCTTGGAATTCGTTTGTATTGATGGTTTGGGGGAAAACCCAGTTGTTCTAGTAGGATGATGATTATGTAATTTGAATAAGTAGAGTAATTTCTATGAATAAATGTATGTATACTAGAACATTGATAGATTATTATGTGTAGGATGAATGATTTGTGCAAGAATGGTTGATTGTGTGAATTGTGATGATATCTAGTGAAATTATGCATAGGATACATGTACATAATGCTTAATATGTTGTACGCACACCATGTGTTTGATGAAATGCCTCGATGAAAAACTATGTGATTTTGAATGGATTGAAAAGTGTTGAATTGTGTAAGGAAAATATAGTATTTGATACATTGCAAAATATGATATGGAAGATGATTGATGCGTGAATATGATTATTATGTAATGAATGAAGTAACCTAAATAAGAATGAAATATGTGTAGGAGTGAAAGAAGAAGGAGCTAATTCCGGTTCGCAACAAAAGGCTCAAGAACGAGGTAAGTTTGCTACTTACAAGTTTATTCAACAACATTAGTAGTTTGTTACTTTAAATATTAGTTTCTTAATGGTAGTCATTGTATTAAAATGAGAACGCGAAAGTATAGCTCCGTAACGGTCCGTGATGAACGGGTCGGTTCGGGTTAGAATGAGAATGAATAAGTGAAGTTTTCTTAATGTTCCGTGTAAACGGGTTATGATAGAATGAGTTGGAGAGAAAGATGTAACGAAGTTGGTTACATAAACAAGAAAGTCGAGTATAAGAATGACTTAGTCATGTATGGTTCAAAATTTAAATGGTGATTATTGGTTCACCAAGTTCATTAATGTGTTAGTTGAAATATTAGTATTACGCTAATGTTGTTTGTTGTAATGGTTGTAGGTAAATCTCAAGTTTAAATGCTATCGCATCGCTCGGAACCGAACACACCTTGAACGCCTTTAAGCGCTTACGCAATCGTTGATGTAATATCAATGTGTCAATATTTTGGTTTAATTAGGCTATGTTGGTAGTTATAAACTCTAAACTTGAAGTTGTAAATCTTTTGTCAAACACTAGTTGTAATGGTCGTTTCGAAAGTTTCTAAAGTGTTATGAAATTTACTATGTCTTTTTAAAATGCGTTGTAGGTCAATTGTTGAATGTTATTAAACAGGAATTGCTTATTTTACGAATGGGTCATGCCCGAATTTTATTAGACAATGGTATGAATTATTGTATTTTCGGATTTAGAATTTTGGGCGTTTCAAAATGATGTGTAAAACTCATTTTATTAGTGAAAGAGCATTATCGTCAATTACCGAGTCCATGCAAGAACTTTATGTTTTGGTCAATATAAAATTTGACCAAAAATTCTAAAATTCCCTAAAAATTGTATTAAAACAGTAGGTAACAAGTTTGACGCCAATGATTGGGTTTAAATAATATTTATGCTGAAAATGCAATTTAATTAACAAAAAAGTTCTGTTTTACGATATCTTGCATAACTTTTATTTGAGACCATAAACTGATGTCAAATTTTTATGACATACTTATTATATATTAGTAATAAAACTTTTTGTCCTCTCACATTTTCAAAAATCTCGTTTTTATATCATAAGGGCATAATGGTCAAGTTTTAAGCATTTTAACGGAACATGCAAATGATTCAGATTTCTAAGGGACCATGTAGTATAACTTCAGAGAGTTATACTAAAATATAATATGGTCACAAAGGAACCCTAAGGCATATCTAAACTAAGCTAATTCGGGTCAGAACTGAAAGTCAAAGCAAAAGTCTACTTTTGCGACTTTCGGTTGCAAACTGAGCCTAAACTCAGAATTATCTGGTTGAACATGCCTAAACATGTTCTTGTATTATTTTCCAAGTTATTTAAGTGATAAAATGTATTTTATAGCTTCTACATTATCAGTTATAATTTATTTTGTAAAAACTGACCCGTTTGACTTTTTTGTTAAGTAGTTTGACCTGACAATTAACCAAGTAAATGTGATAATAAGGAGGTGCCATTTTAAGGGTTTAACATCTACATAATTACCAACACATAGCCACTTTCAATTCGAATAATGGCTGGACCGTTAGTGATTAATCACAAAGTCAAAGCATCATTACGATAACTTTGACTTTCGGTCATTAAGCTAATGAAATCTTAACTATAGAAGCTAAGAACACTTACAATGGTCCTTAGCATGAAGATTAGACTAGAGAAAGCTTCCTAGATGACCAGGATGCTTCATAGATCAATTGAGAGTAAAAACTTGAAGTGTGCAAGTTCAAGAATTCAAAGCAAGGGCCTTTATATAGGATTTTGGATGCTCTAGGATCATTGCAGCTGTTATGGGAGGTCATCAGATGTTAACAAGTGTCCCCATGGCAGTAAAAACCACTTGCATAGTCCCTAGTATCGTAAAACTAGCATGCAATGGTGGTGGAAGGGCTGCAACATGCAGCTGTCCAGTGAACTGTCGCCGGCGGTTCTCTCGCGGCCCGCGAAGCTTTTGAAGATGGCCTTCGCGGCCCGCGACGATGGCTTATTCCGGTTAAAAACTTTCAATAATTGCAGTTTCAGTCCCTGGTCCATAATAAGTTTAAATAACTATCGTTTATTTCACTATTAACCCCCATAGTTAACTTTTATGTGTCATGGGTCATAATTTAACGTCGTTAGGCTCCTGGTTAGTTATGAGACCACCTGAAACGTACTTATTTGCATTGAGACTCCACGAAAACATTATCCAATAAACATGAGAGTATAATGAAGTATTACAAAGTCTCGGGTTCGTTAAAAGGTCACTCAGAGGTAAGAATTAACATGTTGACACGTTTAACCCCTGTACTTTATAACTTTTGATTTTTAAGCACAAGCGGCTTCTTGCGTCCGTCAATTTATTCAATCGTGAATATGAACATCTTATGAGGTCATTCAGAGGCACAAGTTTGGCATGTTGACGCCTTTGGTCCTTCTATTCACATCTTTACACTGTTTGACAACTTTAGTCCCTCCAGTTATCTTTTTAACATGATCAGGGTTTATGACAAGTGTCACCAATGTATTGGACAGGATTTTTGTGAGGTGTTACATCCTCACCCCCTTAAAAGAAATCTCGACCTCAAGATTTACTGAAATAAATGAGGGTATTTTTGTTTCAATGTGGATTCAACTTCCCACGTATATTCTGGGCCTCTACGGGCATCCCATTTCACTTTTACGATCGGCACATTCTTTCTTCGAAGCTTCTTAATCTGTCGATCCTCAATCGACAAAGGTTTTTCAACAAACTTTAAGCTTTCGTCAATCTGCACGTCCTTATGAGACATTGCTAGCAACTCATGGGCTAGACATTTTTTTAAGTTGCAGATGTGGAACACATTGTGAATGCCACTGAGTTCTTCAGGTAGATTTAGTTTGTAGGCTACAGTTCCGACACATTCGATGATCTCGAATGGTCCTATGTATCTTGGGCTCAGCTTACCCTTTTTGCCAAAACGCATCACACCTTTCCAGGGTGACACCTTGAGTAGCACTTTATCACCTACCTCGAATTTCAGGGGTTTATGCCTTTTATCCGCGTAGCTTTTATGCCTATCCCTGGCAGCTTTGAGACGGTCACGGATCTGAACAATCTTATCCATCATCTCGAGGACTATATCAGGTCCTGACAGTTGGGTTTCTCCAACTTCTGCCCAACAAACTGGCGTTCTACACTTCCTTCCATATAAGTACTCGAAAGGCGCGGCTTGGATGCTCAAATGATAATTGTTGTTGTATGAAAATTCAATCAAAGGAAGATGGTCATCCCAACTTCCACCCAAGTCAATAACACAAGCCCTGAGCATGTCCTCAAGCGTTTGAATTGTACGCTCGCTTTGCCCATCTGTCTGAGGATGATAGGCGGTGCTGAAATTTAAACGAGTGCCTAGAGATTGCTGAAAGTTTTTTTCCAAAAATGAGATGTGTATCTAGTATCCCTATCAGAGATAATAGATACTGGCACACCGTGGAGAGATACTATCTCATCCACATACAGCTGAGCTAGCTTATCGGAGCTGTGCGTTTCCTTATTAGGCAAAAAGTGAGCTGACTTGGTCAGTCTGTCGACTATAACCCAAATTGTATCATTCCCGTGCTTCGTCCTTGGTAACTTGGTAATAAAATCCATAGTTACCATTTCCCACTTCCAAGTGGGAAGTTCAGGCTGTTGCAGTAAACCTGACAGCTTTTGATGCTCGGCTTTAACCTATGCGCACGTCAGACATTTAGCCATATAAGTGGCTATAGATTTCTTCAAACCTATCCACCAATAATTTGCCTTCAGATCCTGGTACATTTTATCACTGCCCGGATGTACCGAATATTTAGAACTATGAGCTTCTTGGAGGATCACATCTCTAAGTCCTCCATGGATTGGAACCCAGATTCGGCCATTCAATTTAAGGATTCCATCTTTGCCAAAAGACAATTGATCAGCAGTTACGCCTAACTTTTCATTCGGAAAGTTAGTTTCCAACACAGCTTCCTTCTGTGCAGCTAACAGTCTTTCATTCAAGTTGTTTCTTAATTCGATGCTTTTAGCGTTAATCCTTATTGGTTTAACCCTTTCCTTTCTGCTTAAGGCATAAGCGACAACAATCGCTTTGCCTGGATGATAACGGATTTCACAATCATAGTCGTTTAATGTTTCCATCCAACAACGTTGCCTCATATTGAGATCTTTCTGGTTAAACAGATGTTGAAGGCTTTTATGATCTGAATAGATTATACATTTGGTTCCATATAGGTAATGCCTTCAAAGTTTTAGTGCAAATACAACGGCACCCAATTCCAAATCATGGGTGGTGTAGTTCTTTTCGTGCACTTTTAATTGATGTGAAGCATAAGCAATAACTTTGCCTTTCTGCATAAGCACACAACCCATACTGGTGTGCGATGCATCGCAGTACACAACAAACTCTTCAATCCCTTCAGGCAATGTCAACACAGGGGCATTGCTTAATTTCTGCTTAAGAATCTCGAAAGATTCTTGTTGCTTGGGTCCCCAGTCAAACTTTATATTCTTGCGAGTTAATGAGGTTAAAGGTGCTGCAATCCTAGAAAAGTTTTCAATGAAACGTCTGTAGTATCCTGCTAGACCCAAAAAGCTACGAATCTCTGTAGGTGTTTTTGGCGCTTGCCAATTAATAATCACTTCAATCTTAGCGGGATCCACCTGGATACCACGCTCACTCACTACATGTCCAAGAAATTGGACTTCTCGAAGCCAGAATTCACATTTAGAGAACTTTGCGTAGAGTTTCTCTTGCTGTAGAAGTTTGAGAATACACCGGAGGTGTTTTTCATGATCGGCTTGATTCTTTGAATAAATAAGAATGTCATCAATGAAGACAATGACAAACTTGTCTAGATACGGCTTGCAAACGCGATTCATGAGATCCATGAATGCTGCAGGTGCATTAGTGAGCCCGAAAGGCATCACTAAGAACTCATAGTGGCCATATCGTGTTCTGAATGCAGTCTTGTACACATCTTCGGTCCTGACCTTCAGCTGATGATAACCTTACCTTAGATCGATCTTTGAAAAGTAACTTACTCCTTGAAGTTGATCGAACAAATCGTCGATCCTGGGCAATGGATATCTATTCTTGATTGCAACTTTGTTCAGCTCCCAATAATCGATGCATAGACGCATTGAGCCATCTTTCTTCTTCACAAATAGAATGGGTGCTCCCCAAGGAGACGAGCTAGGTTGAATAAAACCTTTCTCCAATAAATCATCCAACTGTGTTCTTAATTCTTTCATATCGGTTGGTGATAACCGATATGGAGCTCGTGCTACAGGGGCTGCTCCTAGAATGATATCGATCCTAAATTCCACTTGTCTGTCTGGGGGTAAACCAGGTAACTCTTCAGGAAAGACATCTGAATATTCAGAATAACAGGAATATCTTCAATCTTGGATTTTGGTTCATCTATGGTCACCTGTTCCATGTAAATGACACAACCTTTCTTCAAACACTTAGATGCCTTAAGCATAGATACTTGTTTAGGCAATCCATACTGTGTATCTCCTTGAATTGTAAGTGATTCACCATAAGGAGTTTTGATAACCACCTGCTTCTTATCACATGCAATTTGAGCTTGGTTAAAAGATAACCAATCCATGCCGATAACTAAATCAAATCCTGCTATCTTCATTGGCAACAAAGACAATGGAAAAAAGTGGTTCCTAATGGATATGAATGTAACACCTCGAAAATTTACGTCCTATAAGGTGTTGACACGTGTCATAGGTTTTAACGTGTGAAAGAATGTTCTTGAAGGACTAAAGTTGACAAACAGTGAAACTGTGTAAATATAAGGGTTCAAAGTGTCAACAATGAATAAATATACTTTGCAATAACCCTACATGATGTTTATAACCCTAAACGAATAGATCATGGATCATACGAAGCGAGTTGTGAAAGAAAGTGAGAGATTACAAACTACAGGGGTTAAATGTGCCAACATGTTTAAGTTATACCTCTGAGTGACCTTTTGACAAACCCGAAGCTTTGTAACGATTAATTATGCTCACTAGAATGTACCACAAAAATTTCATGAAGTTTCGTTATCGTATGAACAAGTTGTGATAAAATTCGTGTGTGAGGGTTAAAGTCGTCAACATTGAAATTTAGGGCTTTTCGGGTGATCACAAAGTTACCCGAGGACTTGACAAAGTGGGTATAAGTATTAAAGCCCCATATATAAATTACAAAGTCTTAGCATACAAGAAACAGCTTGAAAATGACCTTTCGGGGGACCCAGGGACCAAATTGCAATTAAAGAAACATAAAACCTGATCCGGATGGCCCAGGCGGCCCGCATCAGGATTACAGAAACTCAAAGCGGGCCGCGTCCGACCTGCAGGTGCAGAAAAAAACAGACAGCTGCCTGTTGAAGCTTGTAACCGACTCAAATGCCTTTGTTTCGATATTGTGGGCTGCCTAAAATGGTTTTTAGCTAGTAGGGGACTTGTGGATGATAATGCAACACTCCTAGACTTATGTGTTGATCATCTAAGGATGTTTGAAGTTATATATAATGACCCACATTATGCAACAATGATCATTCATCACTTCTGAGCATTTCCAGAGCATACAAGCAGGCCACAAGCATTCCAAATCATCCATTAGACGTGTGTAAGTGCCTTTGATCCTTCGTGTTTGAGTTATACTTAGTTTATAGCCTAGAAATCAAACCGTCGTAACTACGGTTTGACTTTGTGATAATTCACAATCGGTCCAGAGATTTGTCGAATCAAAAGTCATTATAAGTTGGTAATTATATGGTTATTAAACCCCTAAAAGGTCACTCACTGATTTGAATCGTAACCATGTCGTTTGTCGAGTCAAAGGCTTTCCGAAAAAGTCAACAGAAACCTTAATCCCATATTTAATGATACGGAAGGCGTGTAACCTGTTTTAACAGTCATATAACTTGAAAATAAGTATAATAACTTGTCTACGCTTGTATGATTCGACAACTTTCTATTTAGAATCGATTCGGAGCCGAAAGACGCAAAAGTTTGACTTTTGCGTTGACCTCAGTTCTGACCCGATTTATATAGGTTTAGACATGCCTTAAGGTTCCATTAGGACCTAGTTACTTGTGTGTATAAGCCTCTGCGTTTATACCACTCGAATCCCTAATCGTCCGATGTTTCCGTTAAATGCCTAAATATTGACCGTAATGCCCTTATGACCATAAAATGAGATTTTTGGAAATATGAAAGTGCCATAATCTTAGTTACTGATTATTATGCATGTCCCGAAAATTTCACGTTAATCGGAGGTCTAGAATAGGAGTTATGCTTAATGACGTAATTAAGAACGCTTTTATTAATTAAACGGCGTCATTAGCATAAAACCTATCTAAACCCCATTTTTGACACCAAACCTTTTACCCACTGATGTAATATAATATTTTGGGATTTTTGAAGATTTTTAATTATTTTTAAACTGATCATAAGCTTGGATTAGCGCCTTAATTCGGTTAATACCGAATATACCCTTTTCGGCCATAAAATGAGTTTTACAAATCCTTTTGACGCCAATCCAATTGCTACTGATTTTAAATATTAAATAGAGTGTTTTGGACCTGTTTAATTGATCAGGAAACTCAGAATCGTATTTTAAACCGTACGTCGCTTAAAACGGCTTTATACGCGTATTATACGCATAGTTTGGGTTTAAAACTATTTTGACATATAAGACTTATAACCAAATGTTATAACCTGTTTAAATAAGCCATTTTACTGATGTAACCAGACCCGGTTCACAGAAACCAAATTAAATCCTTTTATAATCTTTAAAATGACCAAAATACCCCTACGGGGCTTTTAAAGAGATTAAACTCGTTTTGGGCATCATGGGTGATATCCTACTGATATCACAACTTATTTAAGGCGTGTTAACTTAGGAAACCTGTTTAGGACTCTTACGGATACCCGTTACGCTTCATACGCGTTCGGTTCGGTTTATGTAACTAGTTTACATAAATTAGCCGAAACGGGTCAAACCTTATCGGTTTTATCTCAAAATCCAGAATGTGTATCATATACCCATAATAAGCAAGTCTTCAAACTTGTCGGGTCTAAATCACATTCTATCCGGTCTTCGCTTAATCGTGCGTACGAACCGTATCTTTAAAACTAACCGGTCTAAGCGTAAGCTTAACTAAAGACCCGTTAGGATTCTAATAGGTTATTATAAACCTTCGTTCCAGAATAGGAGAACCAGTAAAAGATACTTGCACTTGCTGATTTTGAACTATACTTGCTCAGGTAAATACTTTTAACTTATTTCCCTATACGGGCTTGGGTACGGTATATAAAATACCGCTTGGTCGGGCGTTGAATATTTAATCTTATTATGGTTAAATGATTGAGATGTCTCCGTTTAATTTGTTTTGTTGCTTAAAGCCTTTCGGGGGTTAATGACCGTGTCCCGGATATCCCTGGCATCATTTTACGAAATGGCCACGACCTTAGCACTCAGGTGTAGGCGTACACCTGTCAGTGTCTCATAATTAAAGTGGTGTGTTAATTGATCTTTAACCCGGCTCGATCCGGGCTACTGAACGCATAAGAAACATGTAAATCCTGTACAAGTTTATATATTTAAATAAGTATCCCAAGTTATAAAATATTATTTGTGCCTTGTGCCTTAAATGCATTTTCTTAAACTCTTTTCAAAATGAGTCGGTTGATTGTATTTACCAGTGTAAACTGACGTATTTTTCTTAAAAAGGTTAAGTGCAGGTACTACGCGAAATAGGCTGGCCTGTCTTCTAGCATCCACATTAAGTCTCGCCAGCTTGGATGTTATAAACTGTTGAACATTTGTTTTCCTTTTATTTGGATCTACCTGTGGATTTATATTCGACTATTTGTGATACTTAATATTACAATATCGGTTGGTTGAATTAAATCTATACTTTGCTTCCGCTGTGCATTTAAATATTGTGTTGTTTGACTATTATGTTGCCAACCACGTCACGATACTCCCCTACCGGGCCCACCGGTGACACGTGGAAATTCGGGGTGTGACAGGTTGGTATCAGAGCCAACATTGAGTGAATTAAACACTAGCCTTTTGTGTTTAATCTCAATGACACAATTGCACATTCCTAAATCTTCGAGTCTAGACAAAGAACTTAGGAATAATCCGAAAATGTTTTATTTTAAAATTTTAAATTTTGTCCTTTATTATTTTCCTTGGTGTTACCTTATTTATATTAACAGGTTAAACAATGCCGCCAAGATTCAGAGGACTAAGAGGACGAGTTAACGCGCCTAACGACCATGAGGCAGGACCTTCGCACCGACGAACTTCTTCGTCTACAAGAGGTCACAATCATGACGAACCTTGGAGGGTTTATGAGGAGCTTGCCAGGCGATCCACATCACATGTTTCAACGCCTTCATACCAGCACTCCTTTGGGCCTCATTCAGAGAATGAGCCCCACGACCAGCAACAGCAATCTCCGGCGCACAATTCTTTTGGCGATCCTACTCCGGTATTTCAGGGCCAGTTTAACCCAGCGGAGTACCTACCAGAGCACGTGGGCTTTAACCCACTAGGGCCGGAGGATCACTTTTCTGGTGATCAAGATATGGACGAGGACACAGATCCCGTCGAGGCTTCAACTGGATCCCGGAACCATCCTTTTTCGATCTCTGATGGTTCATCTTACCACGGACCACCCTACGAGGGTCTGGATAGTCACATGGCGAGGTTCGAACGATGTGAGTGGTACTATACACCCTCTGAACACTCATCACCTCACCAGCAGGCACCACAGCAGCAAGATCCCTCTGAGGATCCCCATTTCGAGGCAGTCACGCCACCGCCTCCACCGCCGCCAGTTTATGTAGAGCCTCCAGAACCGCCGAGACGTAGGAGGACTGGCCCGCGGATGTCAGTACGACCAGTGGGAGTTCATATCACCACTCCTCAACATTCTAGCAGCAGCCATTACCCGCCTACTTATGAAGTCCCACAGATGGGAGGACCTTCGGTTCCAGTTTCGGAGGTGAATTCGGTACCTATTGCACCGCCACCAACGGGTTTTGGCGAGCCCATCCCTGCATATACTGCTCCGACAGCTTACAATCCATATGGACCGCCAGCATACTCTACCTACAATTATGCAGAGGATCCTTACCACGTGGCAGCAAACTACTATGCCCAAAACCCTGAGGGACCATATGGAACCCCTTGGGGAATGGGACATCCAGCACATGGGTATCAAGTACCTACCCAGCCGCCATTTCAGCATCAGCCACCACGGGTTCCTCCTCCTGAGCAGGTGGAGCTCCGTCATAGGTTGGATCGGGTTGAGCGAGACCTCCAGAGAGAGCGTAAGAAGAACCAAGGATTCATGAGTGGTTTAGCAGATTTGCTGAAGGGGAAGAAGAAAAGGGATCATTAAATCCCCATATATATATATTGTTGTAGTTCCTTGTTTAAATCAAGTCCCTACGTGGACATTTATTTATGTGTGTATGTAGTCCCTGCGTGGACATCTACCTTTGTACCTAGTCCCTACGAGGACTTGTCTTATTAGTCCCTGCGTGGACACTTGTGTTTGTAAATAGTCCCTGTGAGGACATGTGTTATCAGTATAGCTCCTGCGTGGGCAAGTATTTGTAAAAGTCCCGTTTAGGGCAAAAATGTAAAATTTGTAAATTATAATGGAATGTTAAGTTTGAAATTTTATTTCTGTCATTTATGCCTTTATATATTATACAGGAAATAAACAAAAATAACATTATCCTTTTTGTAAGTGATCTGCCTATTAAATCAATTAAGGATCTTAAAGGTAAAACCTAGTCTACCTGTCATTATAAGACTTGGACATAATGGTAAGACCTGTATAAAAGATTCCAATCCCAGTTAACATCTGAAAACATGTTAACACTCCTGGCAGATGTGGTTCGTTAAAATCACACACGTCATTCTAAATAAGGATTTTTATTCCTGACCCATTATATTGATCTCTGAATCATGGGTTAAATCATTAATAAATATGATCAATTCTTTTTACCATCCATTGGTAATGGAATGCCTACGGGCCCTTCTCATTTTCATATGAGACAAAAGACAGTATTAGTCTGTGACCCTGTCTGATAAAGGTAATGAACCTTGTTCAAACCTTTATGCTTTGATTCTCTGAAATCATAGCTTATAATCTAAATTGTCCCAGTGACTAAGCCTTATGTGCTAATAAAACTGTTATTGTTTTATAATTAGGATAAATTATATTAGAAATCCTAAATTTATGTGAGTAATAAATTAACCATATTTGGTCTACGTTTACCACGGTTAACAAATTGCCATAAAAGACAATTTTATAATAAACTCACCAATAAATTGTTGTCGATATGTGACAGTTCTAGATACATGGCAGACTCAAATGAGGTCAACAGTCACCCAGGGATAGTGAATGAAAATGCCCAAGTTAACGTAGCAGGTCCAGAGTTGCAAGCTATGATAAATAATGCGGTTAATATAGCTATGGGTAGACAGCACCATGGATCAAGTGGTACCCATACGAGGACCCATTCTGCATCACACACTAGAACACCCTCCAAGACCCACACTGCCCACAACAGTAATTCTCACCACTCCTCGAATCAAAGGAGTAATCCATCCCAAAGAGTTCTACAGAACCAAGAACCTCGTAATAGGGGTTGCACCTATAAATACTTCGTGTCGTGCAAACCCAGAGACTTCAATGGGGGAAAAAGGAGCTGTTGATTGCATGACGTGGATGGATGAAATGGATACTGTGGTGGATATTAGTGGTTGCCATAATCGGGATATTGTGAAGTTTGTCTCACAGTCTTTCAAAGGAGAAGCCTTAGCCTGGTGGAGATCTTTGATCCAAGCCACAGGGAAAGTCCCGTTATACAACATGACATGGGAAGAGTTCATGGCAATAATCAAGGAAAATTTCTGCCCTCAACACGAGGTTGAGAGAATTGAATCTGATATCCTGGCACTGGTCATGAAAAACTTGGACTGTCAGGCCTACCTTACTACTTTCAATACCTTGTCAAGGTTGGTCCCTTATTTGGTGACTCCGGAGCCTAAACGTATAGCTCGTTTTATCGGGGGTTTGGAACCGGAGATCAAGGCAAGTGTCAAAGCCTCCAGACCAACCACTTTTCGGTCAGTAACAGACATATCGTTGTCTCTGACCTCAGATGCTGTCAGACTGAGGTCTCAAAGGAAAAATGATACTGAAAAGAGGAAGCGTGAGGATGAAAACTCACGACGTTCTGACAAGAAACAGAAGGGAAATAATGACCAAAAGAAGGGGTCGGGTTTTAAGAAGGATGGTCAACAGTCGGATGAAAAACCCAAATGCAAAATCTGTAAGAGACAGCACTTTGGGAAGTGCAGGTTTGAATCCAACTCACGATCGCAATCGAAACCTTTTGCTTGTGGGTTATGCAAATCCAGGGAACACAAAACCTTGGATTGCAGGAAGATAAAGGATGCTACCTGCTATGGTTGCAATGAAAAAGGGCACATCAAGAGCAATTGCCCAAAATATGCCAAGAAGCCGGAGGAGGCTAAGAAGACCAATGCTAGGGTCTTCAGAATGGATGCTAAGGAAGCCGTCAAGGACGATAACGTGATAACAGGTACCTTCCTCGTAAATGATGTTTATGCGAGAGTGTTATTTGATTCGGGCGCTGATAAGTCGTTTGTAGATAATAAGTTTTGTGAATTATTAAAACTACCTGTTAAGAACTTAAGTGTGAAGTATGAGGTGGAACTAGCATATGGCACTTTAGAAACCGCTTCAACTTTATTAGATGGATGTTTTATATCCATTAGGAATCACTCTTTTCCTTTGTCCTTACTTCCCTTTAAGTTAGCCGGCTTTGACATAGTATTGGGAATGGACTGGTTATCGCATAACCAGGCCCAGATTGTATGCAATAAGAAGCAAGTGATGATCAAGACTCCGTCTGGTGAATCACTTACTATCCAGGGAGATACCCAGTATGGGCTACCCGAGAAAATGTCTATACTCAAGGACTCTAAGTGTTTAAAGAAAGGTTGTGTCATCTACATGGCGCAAGTGATTCTAGATGAGCCGAAGCCCAAGATTGGGGATATACCCGTCGTTTCTGAATACCCTGATGTTTTTCCTGAAGAACTCCCTGGTTTGCCACCAGAGAGACAAGTGGAATTCAGAATTGACATTATTCCTGGATCAGCACCAGTGGCAAGGGCGCCTTATAGGTTGGCACCAACAGAGATGAAGGAATTGAGAACGCAGCTAGATGATTTGCTAGACAAAGGTTTCATCAAACCTAGTTCGTCTCCTTGGGGAGCACCGGTTTTATTTGTTAAGAAGAAGGATGGGTCAATGCGTCTGTGCATCGACTACCGCGAGCTTAATAAGGTTACTATCAAGAATAGGTATCCTTTGCCCAGAATCGACGATCTGTTCGATCAACTTCAAGGGGCGAGTTTCTTCTCAAAGATTGACTTAAGGTCAGGCTACCATCAATTGAAGGTTAGAGATGAAGACGTGCACAAAACAGCATTTAGGACTCGTTATGGCCATTACGAGTTCCTAGTGATGCCTTTTGGGCTCACTAATGCACCGGCCGCATTCATGGATCTCATGAATCGCGTTTGCAAGCCGCACTTAGACAAATTCGTCATCGTCTTCATCGACGACATTCTCATCTACTCAAAGAACCAAGCTGACCACGAGAAGCATCTTCACTGCATATTGGAACTACTTCATAAAGAAAAGCTTTATGCCAAGTTCTCGAAATGTGAATTCTGGCTTCGAGCAGTCCAATTTCTTGGGCATGTTGTTAGTGAGCATGGTATCCAAGTAGATCCTGCTAAAGTTGAAGCAGTCATGAATTGGCACGAACCAAAGACGCCTACAGAAATACGTAGCTTCCTAGGTTTGGCAGGATACTATAGGCGATTCATAGAAAACTTTTCAAGGATTGCTGCACCCCTGACTTCGCTGACACGTAAGAAGATTAAGTTTGACTGGGGTCCTAAGCAGCAGGAATCCTTCGATATTCTGAAACAAAAGTTGAGCAATGCTCCGGTACTAACATTGCCTGATGGAATAGAAGAGTTTGTAGTTTATTGTGATGCATCACACACCGGGATGGGATGTGTGCTTATGCAAAAAGGCAAAGTCATTGCCTATGCTTCACGTCAGTTAAAGGTGCACGAAAAGAATTACACCACCCACGACTTGGAGTTGGGTGCCGTTGTATTTGCACTAAAACTGTGGAGGCACTACTTATATGGAATCAAATGTGTGATCTATTCTGATCACAAGAGCCTTCAACATCTGTTCAATCAGAAGGACTTGAACATGAGGCAACGCCGTTGGATGGAAACTCTGAATGATTACGATTGTGAAATAAGATACCATCCCGGCAAGGCGAATGTAGTCGCCGATGCCTTGAGTCGGAAAGAAAGAGTGAAACCCATCCGAATCAATGCCAAGAGCATGGAATTAAAGAACAGCTTGATAGAAAGGTTGTTAGCTGCACAGAAGGAAGCTGTGTTGGAAGCTAACTATCCTAACGAAAAGCTAGGAGTAACTGAGGAGCAGTTATCTCTTTGTAAGGATGGAATTCTTAGATTGAATGGACGGATATGGGTTCCAATTTATGGAGGACTCCGAGATGTTATCCTCCAGGAAGCCCACAACTCTAAATATTCTGTTCATCCTGGAGCTGATAAAATGTACCATGATCTTAGGGCAAATTATTGGTGGATAGGCTTGAAGAAGTCTGTAGCTACCTATGTAGCTAAATGCTTGACGTGTGCGCAAGTCAAGGCAGAACATCAAAAACCGTCAGGTTTGCTACAACAACCTGAACTTCCTGCTTGGAAGTGGGAAATGGTAACTATGGATTTTATCACCAAGTTACCCAAGACAAGAAAAGGAAATGACACCATCTGGGTAATAGTTGACCGACTGACTAAGTCAGCACATTTCCTACCCATTAAGGAGACCTACAGCTCCGATATGTTAGCCCAACTGTACGTTGATAAGATTGTGGCCCTACATGGCATACCTGTAGCTATTATCTCTGACCGGGATACTAGATACACGTCACATTTTTGGAAAAGTTTCCAACAATCTTTGGGCACACGTTTGAACTTTAGTACGGCTTACCATCCACAGACAGACGGTCAGAGTGAGCGTACTATTCAAACGTTGGAAGACATGCTTCGTGCATGTGCGATCGACTTGGGAGGTAGCTGGGATAAGAACCTGCCATTGATCGAATTCTCCTACAACAATAGCTACCACACCAGCATCAAGGCTGCGCCTTTTGAGGCATTATACGGTAGAAAGTGTAGATCACCAGTTTGTTGGGCGGAAGTTGGAGAAGTCCAGTTATCCGGACCAGAGATCGTGTTCGAAACGACGGACAAGATTGTCCAGATTCGAAACAATCTCCAAGCTGCTCGGAATAGGCAGAAGATTTACGCTGATCCAAATCGTAAAGATTTTCACTTCGAAGTAGGTGACAAAGTCCTACTTAAAGTGTCACCCTGGAAGGGAGTGATGCGATTTGGTAAGAAAGGTAAACTAAGCCCGAGATACATAGGACCTTTCGAGGTCATCGAACGTGTCGGGTCAGTTGCCTACAAGTTAAACTTACCTGAAGAGCTCAGTAGTATACACAATGTGTTCCACATCTGCAATCTGAAGAAGTGTTTCGCTGACTCCGCTGACGAATCAGTGATTATACCCTATACAGATGTGCAGATCGATGAGAGCTTGAAATTCATGGAAAAACCTTTGTCGATCGAAGATCGACAGGTGAGGAAGCTTCGAAGGAAGCATATACCTTTTGTAAAGGTCAAATGGGATGCCCGAAGAGGTCCCGAATTCACTTGGGAAGTTGAATCCACAATGAAGGAAAAGTACCCTTACTTGTTTCAGTAAATCTCGGGTTGAGATTTCTTTTAAGGGGGTGAGGATGTAACACCTCGAAAATTTACGTCCTATAAGGTGTTGACACGTGTCATAGGTTTTAACATGTGAAAGAATGTTCTTGAAGGACTAAAGTTGACAAACAGTGAAACTGTGTAAATATAAGGGTTCAAAGTGTCAACAATGAATAAATATACTTTGCAATAACCCTACATGATGTTTATAACCCTAAACGAATAGATCATGGATCATACGAAGCGAGTTGTGAAAGAAAGTGAGAGATTACAAACTACAGGGGTTAAATGTGCCAACATGTTTAAGTTATACCTCTGAGTGACCTTTTGACAAACCCGAAGCTTTGTAACGATTAATTATGCTCACTAGAATGTACCACAAAAATTTCATGAAGTTTCGTTATCGTATGAACAAGTTGTGATAAAATTCGTGTGTGAGGGTTAAAGTCGTCAACATTGAAATTTAGGGCTTTTCGGGTGATCACAAAGTTACCCGAGGACTTGACAAAGTGGGTATAAGTATTAAAGCCCCATATATAAATTACAAAGTCTTAGCATACAAGAAACAGCTTGAAAATGACCTTTCGGGGGACCCAGGGACCAAATTGCAATTAAAGAAACATAAAACCTGATCCGGATGGCCCAGGCGGCCCGCATCAGGATTACAGAAACTCAAAGCGGGCCGCGTCCGACCTGCAGGTGCAGAAAAAAACAGACAGCTGCCTGTTGAAGCTTGTAACCGACTCAAATGCCTTTGTTTCGATATTGTGGGCTGCCTAAAATGGTTTTTAGCTAGTAGGGGACTTGTGGATGATAATGCAACACTCCTAGACTTATGTGTTGATCATCTAAGGATGTTTGAAGTTATATATAATGACCCACATTATGCAACAATGATCATTCATCACTTCTGAGCATTTCCAGAGCATACAAGCAGGCCACAAGCATTCCAAATCATCCATTAGACGTGTGTAAGTGCCTTTGATCCTTCGTGTTTGAGTTATACTTAGTTTATAGCCTAGAAATCAAACCGTCGTAACTACGGTTTGACTTTGTGATAATTCACAATCGGTCCAGAGATTTGTCGAATCAAAAGTCATTATAAGTTGGTAATTATATGGTTATTAAACCCCTAAAAGGTCACTCACTGATTTGAATCGTAACCATGTCGTTTGTCGAGTCAAAGGCTTTCCGAAAAAGTCAACAGAAACCTTAATCCCATATTTAATGATACGGAAGGCGTGTAACCTGTTTTAACAGTCATATAACTTGAAAATAAGTATAATAACTTGTCTACGCTTGTATGATTCGACAACTTTCTATTTAGAATCGATTCGGAGCCGAAAGACGCAAAAGTTTGACTTTTGCGTTGACCTCAGTTCTGACCCGATTTATATAGGTTTAGACATGCCTTAAGGTTCCATTAGGACCTAGTTACTTGTGTGTATAAGCCTCTGCGTTTATACCACTCGAATCCCTAATCGTCCGATGTTTCCGTTAAATGCCTAAATATTGACCGTAATGCCCTTATGACCATAAAATGAGATTTTTGGAAATATGAAAGTGCCATAATCTTAGTTACTGATTATTATGCATGTCCCGAAAATTTCACGTTAATCGGAGGTCTAGAATAGGAGTTATGCTTAATGACGTAATTAAGAACGCTTTTATTAATTAAACGGCGTCATTAGCATAAAACCTATCTAAACCCCATTTTTGACACCAAACCTTTTACCCACTGATGTAATATAATATTTTGGGATTTTTGAAGATTTTTAATTATTTTTAAACTGATCATAAGCTTGGATTAGCGCCTTAATTCGGTTAATACCGAATATACCCTTTTCGGCCATAAAATGAGTTTTACAAATCCTTTTGATGCCAATCCAATTGCTACTGATTTTAAATATTAAATAGAGTGTTTTGGACCTGTTTAATTGATCAGGAAACTCAGAATCTTATTTTAAACCGTACGTCGCTTAAAACGGCTTTATACGCGTATTATACGCATAGTTTGGGTTTAAAACTATTTTGACATATAAGACTTATAACCAAATGTTATAACCTGTTTAAATAAGCCATTTTACTGATGTAACCAGACCCGGTTCACAGAAACCAAATTAAATCCTTTTATAATCTTTAAAATGACCAAAATACCCCTACGGGGCTTTTAAAGAGATTAAACTCGTTTTGGGCATCATGGGTGATATCCTACTGATATCACAACTTATTTAAGGCGTGTTAACTTAGGAAACCTGTTTAGGACTCTTACGGATACCCGTTACGCTTCATACGCGTTCGGTTCGGTTTATGTAACTAGTTTACATAAATTAGCCGAAACGGGTCAAACCTTATCGGTTTTATCTCAAAATCCAGAATGTGTATCATATACCCATAATAAGCAAGTCTTCAAACTTGTCGGGTCTAAATCACATTCTATCCGGTCTTCGCTTAATCGTGCGTACGAACCGTATCTTTAAAACTAACCGGTCTAAGCGTAAGCTTAACTAAAGACCCGTTAGGATTCTAATAGGTTATTATAAACCTTCGTTCCAGAATAGGAGAACCAGTAAAAGATACTTGCACTTGCTGATTTTGAACTATACTTGCTCAGGTAAATACTTTTAACTTATTTCCCTATACGGGCTTGGGTACGGTATATAAAATACCGCTTGGTCGGGCGTTGAATATTTAATCTTATTATGGTTAAATGATTGAGATGTCTCCGTTTAATTTGTTTTGTTGCTTAAAGCCTTTCGGGGGTTAATGACCGTGTCCCGGATATCCCTGGCATCATTTTACGAAATGGCCACGACCTTAGCACTCAGGTGTAGGCGTACACCTGTCAGTGTCTCATAATTAAAGTGGTGTGTTAATTGATCTTTAACCCGGATCGATCCGGGCTACTGAACGCATAAGAAACATGTAAATCCTGTACAAGTTTATATATTTAAATAAGTATCCCAAGTTATAAAATATTATTTGTGCCTTGTGCCTTAAATGCATTTTCTTAAACTCTTTTCAAAATGAGTCGGTTGATTGTATTTACCAGTGTAAACTGACGTATTTTTCTTAAAAAGGTTAAGTGCAGGTACTACGCGAAATAGGCTGGCCTGTCTTCTAGCATCCACATTAAGTCTCGCCAGCTTGGATGTTATAAACTGTTGAAAATTTGTTTTCCTTTTATTTGGATCTACCTGTGGATTTATATTCGACTATTTGTGATACTTAATATTACAATATCGGTTGGTTGAATTAAATCTATACTTTGCTTCCGCTGTGCATTTAAATATTGTGTTGTTTGACTATTATGTTGCCAACCACGTCACGATACTCCCCTACCGGGCCCACCGGTGACACGTGAAAATTCGGGGTGTGACAATGAAACATCCATCTAAAATTGTTGAAGCAGTCTCTAAGGTACCATCGGCTAATTCTACCTCGTATTTTATGTCTAGAGTTTTAACAGGCAGATTTAACAGTTTACAAAATTTATTCTCTACAAAAGACTTATCTGCGCCAGAATCAAATAGAACTCTAGCATAAACATCATTGATGAGGAAAGTACCTGTTATGACGTTATCATTCTGTACTGCCTCCTGGGCGTTCATCTGGAAGACTCGAGCGTTTGTTTTCTTGGCCTCTTCAGGCTTCTTTGCAAGTTTTGGGCAGTTGGTTTTGATATGCCATTTCTCGTTACAGTTGTAACAAGTTACGTTCTTTAACTCCTTGCATTCTAAAGTCTTGTGACCCTTGGTCTTGCAAATTCCACAAAGTTTAGCATGTGGGTCGATCGTACACTTTCCAGAATGATGCTTTCTGCAGTTCCTGCACTTGGGTCTGTTATCAGACTGACTCGAGTTTTTCTTGAACTCGGAACCTTTCTTATGCTCGGAATTTCCCTTTTTCTTCTTGTCAAAATGATGAGAGCTCTCCTCTTCTCTTTTCCTCTTTCCCTCATCAGAAGTCTTAACAGACTTATTCCTGATTGCATCTAAACTGAGAGATAAGGACAGATCCACCACGGACCTAAAGGTGGTAGGCCTGGAAGCTTTAACGTTTTCTTTTATTTCTGGGGCCAGGCCTCCAATGAAGCGCGCTATGCGCTTAGGTTCAGGTGTAACCAAATAGGGAACAAGTCTGGACATAGTGTTAAAGCTCGTAAGATAAGCTTGGCAATCCATATTCTTCATGACCAGAGTCAAGAAGTCTGTTTCAATTTTCTCTACCTCATGCTGAGGGCAGAAGTTTCCCTTGATTAATGCAACAAATTAATCCCAAGACAAGTTATAAAGCGGGATTTTCCCTGTGGCTTGCACCAATGACCTCCACCAAGCCAATGCTTCTCCTTTAAACGATTGTGAAACAAACTTCACAATATCATGTTCTGCACAACCACTGATGTCTACTACAGTATCCATCTCATCAAGCCATGCCATACAATCGATGGCTCCTTTTTCTCCTGTAAAGTCCCTTGGTTTGCAAGAGACAAAGTTATAAGAGCAGGTCTTAACACGTGGCTCCTGATTGAGCACAATTTATTTGGATGGGATACTTTTCTGATTTGATGAATGATGAGAATCGTCCTTATGAGATGTATGTGTCTTGGAAGGTGGTTTTGTATGAGGTATAGACTGGGTCCTAGTGCGAGTACCACTTGGTTCTTTGAAATGTCTGTCAATGGCTCGAGTGACAGCATTATCTATCATTGCTTGCAAATCTGCACCCGTTACATTCATTCTTGTATTGTCATTCCTCATATTGGGATGACTGTTAACCTCGTCTGATTCAGACATGCTGAAGCTTGTTTTCTATAAAACAATTGACAAAAATTTTGTTTTAGAAGTCTATTATGGAATCATCATTTTCGATGATTCATTAACCATGGTATAAATAGACCATATTTTGGTTAATTTTGATATTCAGGTTTATTTTAAACTTTTCATTATAATTAATCCAGTTATAAACTATTAAGGATATTAAAATGGCACAAAAAGGTCTTGTCACAAGGACAGTTTTGAATTTAGGAGCCATGATCTTATAGGATCGGGGCATTAAGGGTAGAACATAGTTCATTACCTTTCTTGACAGGGAGTCATAGACTACCACTGTCATTTGTCTTTTAGGACAATAGGTATAGCTCGAAGGTACTTCATCACTAATGGATGTTTATAATATGATCATCTTATTTGATGATTTGAGCCATGATTTCTATATCATTAGGCTAAACAAGGAATTGGAAGAATCCAATATAAGGATGACTAGTGTGATTTTCTCGAACCACACGTGTCAAGAGTGCTAACACGTTTTCGGGTTTTAACAAGGATTTATTATCTTAAAAGGGACTTACCATCATGGTCATGTCTTTTTGACACATAGGCTAGGTTATACCTTTAAGATTTTCTTTTAAAATTTGAATGGCAGATCAATTAAAATTGATTTGGTATTTAGATTTGTAATTTTAATACATATACATATATGTGTTTAATGCCAAATGTAATTTAAAATGGAAACTTCATAATAAGTCCTAAAAATTACAACAATGCCCTAAACGGGTCTTTAAAGAAATAACATTGTCCACGTAGGGACTAAAATAAGAAGACATGTCCACGCAGGGACTAAATTGAAATACAAATAACAATACAATAATTAGGGATTTCTAATAATCCCTTTTCTTCTTTCCCTTAATGAGGTTTGCCAACCCATTTAGAAGACCGCGACGACTTCTACGCACTTTGTCTACCCTTTGTTCCACCTCGTGCAACCTCTGGAGGATTTCTTGCTGCTGTGGTGGTTGAATTTGAGGTGGTTGCGGCGGTTGCTGCTGCTGAGGTTGAGGAGGCGGTGGGTATTGATACCCATATGCAGGGTACCCAATTGGGTATGTAGCTGGAAAGGGTCCAGGGTAGAGAGCGTTGTAGTTTGCTGCCTCGACGTATGGGTCGATGGCAGGGGCATTGTGGTAGTTATAACCCGAGTAACCTTGCTGCTCAAACGGGTTGTACCCGGCTGCACCTGGGTATGATGGGATTGGGTTTTCATAACCCATGTGTGGTGCAGGTGCGACTGGTGCAGAGTCGACTTCAGAAACTGCATTTGAAGGCCCACCCATTTGCGGGTTTTCATAGAGCGGCGGGTAGTTGTTGTTGCTAGAGTGTTGGGGGGGTGCTGAAGTGGAAACCCCCACGCACGGACATCCGTGCAGTTCTTCGTCGCCTCGATGGTTCGGGAGGCGGTGGCTGCTCTGGTGGTGGTGGCGTGACCGCCTGAAAATGTGGGTCCTCAGAAGGGACCTGCTGGTGTGGTGGTGAGTAGCGGTGAGGAGGAGTATACTCCCACTTGTATGAAGCCCACCTTTCGGCCCAAATATTAGGGCCCCTGTAAGGCAAACCATGGAAGGATGATCCGCTAGATATATCAATGGGATGCATGGGCGTCCCAGATGGCGGCATCTCAGGATCTGGATCTTCGTCCACATCCATGTTTTGGATTTCGGGGAAATGGTCTGCCGGTCCCAAAGGGTCTTGACCCTCTGGTTCTTCTATCTGGTTAATCGGGTTGAACCGACATTGAAAATAAGGTGTCGGGTTCTGGAAGGAATTGTGAGAACCCGATCGCTGCAATGGAATGTAAGAGTGGTGAGAGTCGTCAGGCTCGTCCTCCTGCTGCGGCCCAAAGGAATGATGATAGGATGGTGAGGAACTGAGCGAGACAGAGCGTCTCGCAGGCTCGAGGTATGTCCTCCAGTCTTCGTGAGGACTTGATCCGAATGAAGCGGATGGTGTACGCCGGTGTGATGGTCCGGCTTCGTGGTCGTTCCTGGAAACAATTGGAGCTTTTCCTCGTCCTCCTCGGCCTCTCACTCTCGGCGGCATGTTGATTGAAGTCCTGTCAAAACAAAAACAAATGAAGCAAAACGATTAAGATTAGGATTAGTCCTAAGTTGTTTGCCTAGACTTGGAAGTCAAGGAATGTGCAACTGTGTCATTGAGATTAAACACAAAAGGCTAGTGTTTAATTCACTCAACATTGGCTCTGATACCAACCTGTGTCTGTAACAGCCCAACGTAACCGCACCATGATATTGTCCGCTTTGGCGGCCAGCACGCCCTCAGCGTCCGCCCCTCACGGTTTTCAAAACGCGTCATGATGGTGAAGGTATCCAGCCCCTTATAAGGAAGCTTTTGTTCCCCTTCACAACCGATGTGGGATATCACAATTCACCCCCTTAAGGGGTCCAGCGTCCTCACGGGACCTGGCACCACCGGTCCGGCCCTGGCTCTGATACCATCTGTAATAGCCAGTGTAACCGCACCATGATATTGTCCGCTTTGGCGGCCAGCACGCCCTCAGCATCCGGCCCTCACGGTTTTCAAAACGCGTCATGATGGTGAAGATATCCATCCCCTTATAAGGAAGCTTTTGTTCCCCTTCACAACCGATGTGGGATATCACATGGATGAATAGAGTATTGGGATTTGTGTGCCTCCTTCATTATGAGCTCACGAAGTTCATCACGGTTTGGTATCCAAACACGATCGAGGTAAAAGAGAATTCCATCGGATTTAGTCACGAGTTGGTTTTCAGCACCACACTTTATCTCGTTGTACATGTTCTCCTCATTGACGGGCGAATATTGGGCTTCACGAATGAGATTACGAAGATCGTTTAAGATTTGGGAACAACGAATGTTGTTAACATGAGTCTTTTAACTGAGTGTTTCGGCTACGACATTCTCCTTGCCAGGGTGGTAACGAATCCGCAGTCATAGTCGTTTAGTAATTGTACCCATCGACGTTGACACATGTTTAGCTCTTTTTGGTTAAAGATGTGTTGTAGGTTCTTATGGTCGGTGAAGACCACACATTTGGTACCATATAGATAGTGTCGCCAAATCTTTAACGCAAAAACAACTGCACCAAGTTCGAGATCGTGAGTAGTGTAGTTCTTCTCATATATTTTCAGCTGTCTCGAAGCATACGCGATAACCCTGTCTCGTTGCATGAGAACACAACCAAGACCTCGGTTAGATGCATCGCAATATACAACGAAATCATCGTTACCATCAGGAAGAGCGAGAATACGAGCATTGCAAAGCAAGACCTTCAGTGTTTGAAAAGACTCCTCTTATTCGGGACCCCAAACAAAAGGTTTATATTTTTTAGTTAACAAGGTGAGGGGAACGGCGATTTTAGAGAAGTTCGAGATGAATTGACGGTAGTAGCCCGCCAATCCGATAAATGGACGAATTTCAGGAGGAGATTTCGGTGTGATCCAATCCTTGACAGCTTCGACCTTGGAGGGGTCAACATGAATACCTTTTTCACTCACGACGTGTCCAAGGAATTGAACTTCTTTTATCCAAAATTCACACTTGGATAATTTGGCATATAGTTGTTCGGCACGTAGAAGTTCGAGGATTAGATGCAAATGACGCTCGTGTTCGGCTTGGGTTTTGGAATAGATAAGGATGTCGTCGATGAATACGATCACAAAACGGTCCAAGTAGGGTTTACACACGTGGTTCATTAAATCCATGAAGACCACGAACTCGTAGTGACCATATCTAGTACGGAACGTGGTTTTAGGAATGTCCTCTTCAAGGATTCGAAGTTGATGATAGCCCGAATGAAGATCGATTTTGGAAAAGCACGTTGCGCCTTGGAGTTGATCAAAAAGGTCATCAATACGGGGAAGAGGGTAACGGTTTTTTACGGTGAGTTTGTTAAGCTCACGATAATCGACACACATTTGAAATGAACCATCTTTCTTGTCCGACCACACAACAAACGGTCAAACCACGACAGTCATGATGGCTTGAGTTTGTCATATAAACGAGTGAATTAATAAGAATCATTCATTGTGGAGTTGAAACATACGAAAAATGCCTTCACCGGAAAACTACCAAGCGAAACATCACCAAGGCACTGTCATTCTCTCCCTCCATCTCATTTCCAACACTGTAACACCCTTGTTATTATTTTAAGCTTTTCGTATAGTTTACGGAAATAAACATGTAAATATGATTACATGTACTTTGAAAAATACAGTTAATTTAAAACTTTTACAATTGAAGGTTTATATACATCGTAATAAATTTGAGTTCGTCGTTTAAAAGATAGGACGAAACGCCATGCGGAAGCTTTTAACTTTATCGTGTTCGGTTCTTCTTCGAGCTTGATCTTCCTCCGGGCACTCTTGGCAATCACCTATGATCAAAACCAACTTAAAAGTTAGTTTTGATAGTTAAATAACAAGTTTAAACAAGTTATATGGGTCAAACAAACAAGATTAAACATTTTTTGGGATTCAGGGGGGGCTAGACGGCCCACCTAGCCCCTGTTTTGACAGCAAGCTCCTTATTATGTTGCTGCATATTCTCAGCATAACCCGATTTCACGGAAACGAGCATAACTCTCTCGTTTTTAATTCGTTTTACCCGATTCTTTTTCCTACGCGTCCGTAATTCAATTCTCCATCTTATGAAGTTGAAATCCAACATCCGAATTAACAAAAAATTCAGACTTTCAAGTCTTCGACTTAATACCCTTTCTACGAAATTTTGACTCGTTCGTGATTTTATCAAACAACATGATTGTTTGATCCCGATTTCACATGAACCTTATAATTTCAATGTTGTCTATCATATTAGGTTCAATTCACAAGTTTATGTATAATCTTAAACCCGTTTATACTTAAATGATTATTTTGACCCGTTAAGGGTATTTAAGCACTTTTCCGCATACATCATACTCGTCTATTACTAGCATCTTATTTACGCAATATTTATCAAATGATCTTCCACCACAACTATATGTGTGGTGGATTTAATATAATGTTCTATGTAATCCGAGTTTTATTTCCTCGGATTGTTATTCTACGGTAAGACCCATATAGAGTCGTTTAACCAAAGTCCTACATCTTTCCCCTTCTTGTACCTATTGTAAGCATTTAATTAAGCATAAAACTCATTTCCAAACTACCTTTAAAGGCCGTTTGTTCAATTTAGCTTACAAGGGCGTATTAGTCCATTTTACCTTTCATTTATGATGAAGGACCTTCACTACTTATTTGCCCAAATTTGTACGTTAGCTATAATCATATTTATACGTACCTAGCTCGGGACAACAAATAGACCCGGTTTTATACCTTGCTTTAATTGTCACTCAATCTATGGTGACGCATTTATCCGATTCGCCAATTGATCCTGTTAACATAAGACTTGACCACCGCATTAGTCGGTATTGTCAAATGGTGTTATCACCACCATTTGACCCATTTGGACTATATACACAACGTTATCTATTTAAATCAAAAACATGGTTTTTGATGTCCAATTCATACATCCATCCCATCCCGGATTATATTACCAAATCCTTTATCTCTTAAACTCTTTTCTTACAAATTCAACCCATTTCGGCTTACGCCATGGGCACGCTTTTAACCTTAATTACATTAGTCGACTCTTGACCAATTTCCATTTTCACCATTTTCCTCATCATTAGATTACACCACAAGGTAATCTTAACAAAATCCATATTTCAATATTATCGTTATTGTGATTATTTCGTATAGAATAAACGAGTAATCTACATAAGTGCGAAAATTACACTTACCTCTCCTCCGGTTTACGCCTTTCTTCACGTGCTTGATTCGTTTAACCGCTTCTTTCTCAAGCCTCCACCTAGCTCGTTAAGCGTCAGACTATTGCCAACATTTACAAGGTGGTTAGACTAGTCATTTAAAATCATGACAATTCCACCTTACTTATTCTCTATGTCGAAGCTACTATTCGACTTCAAGATTAGTTAACTTAGTTTATTAAAGTTAACTACTTTCAATCACATGATTTACAACATTAAGTTCAAATCAACATGATGATTAGATCTCTTCTTGTTTCATATTTCATTTAACTAGCCATATTATTCAAATACGCGTTTCGTTCTAAATTTCAATATTTGGCTTTCTCCTAGGCATTTTATCAAACACCCAGGGAGCATACTTTTATAAATTAACAATCAAACTCCATGATTACATATCTTGCCAATTTCAACATCTTTTTACTAAATAATCGTCTTACTCTTGGTTAAATGTCAAGATTAACTTCATAGAGTTCAAATAACACTAGTTTGATAATCATGATTCTAGTGTTCATCATGTTTCTACAAAACCCATTAAACACCTAGTTAGTGATCATGAGTTTTACTAACATGCACTCAAATCCCTTAGTTTATTAACTAGGGTTTATTTCAAATCATGCATACATCCTATTTTCACCCAAATAACCATCATTCAAGATCAATTTTCGAACTTCTAGGGTTCATCAAGAATCTGTGATGGAACAAAATACTGAAATTCGACATACCTTATGATCCCATAAGCTTGGTGATTGTTTTTATGTGTTCATGCATACGATTTGGCTCTGATTCACCCTTCAATTTGGTGAATTTCTTGAAGTTTAGGGTTGAGTTTTGAGAGCTCCTTATGGCTCTGATGAAATCGCAGACACCACACACGTATGTGTGGTTTGTGTTTTAAAATTATTTTTTTTATTTAATTAAACTTCATTACATTTGCCCATGTTTAGTCCCTCAATTTTACACAAGTTATTTAAAGGGTATTTTAACCATATTTGTTCTATTATGTCAAGACACTAGCTAACTAGGTTAATATTCCTAGTTACTTGGTGGGTCCCGGGAGTTATAACCCGTTTTATTTTAAGTTCCGTTAACTCGGGCTCTTATAAACTCAATTCCTTAAAACTTTGATTCGCTTGTATTTAATATTAGGATTTCTTATTTAAATCCAAATATTTACCGGGTTATTTTTACTACTAACGGTACTTCACCCGTCTTTTAGTATTAACGGAGTTTGATTACCAAACCCGTTTTCGGGGTGTTACAAGTCTACCTCCCTTAGAGAGGTTTCGTCCTCGAAACCTTTTCTTACATAATTCATTGAGTTTAAACTCAATGTATTTGATCCGAGAAATCTTGTAAACATTACTTATACTTTTAACCAATTGTTAGTATTACCCGATAAGTATGGTGACATCTTTTTGGTCACTAATTGTCTACGTATCTCATACGATATAGTGCAACTTGAAATAACGTAATCTCGTTATTTCCACTAGTTTAGTTAACTTAGCGATATCCATCGCTTTCATATACTATCGAATTCTTTATGAATCCGTTACTTTGACCCGTTTTCATGTATACTGATGCGTACGTCTTTCATGTGTAAGGCCTCGCGGGCCGTTACTTACAGCTTATAACCCTTTATCTTTATTGACTGAGTTGTCACTTGACCACTTAGTCTCGTTAGTCTTTTAACAGGTCTATCCCGTGCTTGTGTTATATTAACAAGTGCTTTGTATTTGTCATGACAATATCTTGACTTCAAATAGTTTTACCGGCTAGACTAATTAGTCGCCGTCACTTTATATCCCGTCACCCAGGTATACTATTTTGCCATCTCCTGCCTTATGTGTGTACAAGATTTTCTAAATCACTTCACACTACTTATGTTTTGTTAAAACGTTGTTTTTGACCAAAAACTGAATTTTTAGTTTACGTTTCCTCTTTGTCTCACATCTTTCTCTCATTTCTAGGAATGTTACTCCCGAGGATCTATTTCTTTCCGTTATTATTTAGTGCAGGGAATTATAACTAATTCCCTCGCTTAACCCATATGATCCGTAGGTTCTTTCACTTAGCCTCATATGCTATTTCTTTAGATTTCCACCTTTTTAAGGTGAGACCCAACAGTTTGTTTCTTTCTATTTATGACTCAATGGTCTTCTTGGTCCTGTAGACCTTAACACTATGTTTAATCCCGTAGGTTATGATAATCCCATAGATCATCTTTTATTCAAGTCTTTATTCAGCTGTATATATATATGGTGTCAAGGCACCCCTTTTATGTCTAGAACGATTTACTTTTGCTTTTTTTTTTTTTTTTGGATTTCATTTGACATTGACCGTAGTCTAAGGCTACATTTGTTCTCTTTCGAATTATCTTTCTGACTTTATGACTTCTAACGTCATTTACACGTCGGTTTGTCCTACACTTACCGTTACCCGGTTCTTACCTATACTTCTTTACGACCCATTACCCGGGTTCTTTATCTTAGTGTTTTTAACATTTTGTATTGCTAGTTTGCATTTTTCCTATATATTCCTTTATGACCCATCACGTAGGTTCATTAATGTTTCGCGCTTCCATTATTCAGTTTGCGCTTACTTGCACTACCAAGTTTTTATACCTTATTTATCTCGTTTGACTTGTTCGTGTGAAATTTCATCACTTGTGAACATCAAATTCCATTCTTTATTTGACTCGTTCAACTTTAAAATAGTTGAGCGTAGTTATTAACATTTCTGTTTGCAAATTCTCATTGTCTTTTAGTCATGACTCATATTACGAGTCTTTTGGCTTTCTATTTCACGTTCCCGTCTCTTGGTTTACGCATTCTTTCCAAATCCTACCCATTCATCGGGTATCTTTACCGTAATCATTTTCAAGTAACCATTCTTATATGGTTTTAGACGTTATTTTAATTTATTTGGTCGTCTTAGCGAGATCCATCGCTTTTATTCAATCAAGTCCTTTATTCTTTATTCAATTCGTTTGACTTGTCCATGTGAATTTCATCACTTGTGACAGTCAAACTTTTATCCCTGTGCCTTAGCATTCCTATTGGTCGGTTTGTATTTTCTTTTTTACTTGATCTTTGTCCCTTTTCTCTGGCTCGTTATTCTTACGTAATACGCTTTCGTCATCCGACTTACGTTTACGTTTACTATCAAACATCTTACTTATTTGATTCATTTGGGTACCATTTAAGTTAGTCCCATTCACCCCACCCTTACTACATCGAACATAAATGTGTCCATCATAAGAAGTTCATGGTACCACGTGTTCACTACTTACTTGGCCAGAGTAAGCGATCAACACCTGGTATACATGACCTTTTTATAATTTTCACATTACACCCCATGTAAGTAATGCCTCTATTTTTTTTCTTGGAAACAATATCCCGGATAGGTTTTCTATTCAGGTTTTTCCAAGTTTTCAATCTACATATGCAACTTTCAATCTCTACATATTTGTTGCATATTACTATTTATATAATAATTTAAAACGTGCACCTGATACTGTTTGCTCTAACAGGCTCCCCTTGCCATTAACTTATTCGCAATCGTTGCGCGATTTAGGTCCTTGGTGAGCGTGCTCTATTTGTCATACTTTGGACCGTTCCTCTGTCAAATCCATGATTTGTTAAACTCTCGCTATCTTCATATGCGAGTGTCCTTCAATCAAAATATATACAACAGTTAGTAATTTCGACATTAAAAGATGCCCGTATTATAATACAAGGCTTTTCTACTTTACGCATCAACGCGTGTAATTTCGTTGACTATATCTATTCTATATCGTTTTTATTGGTGTAACGTGTATTACACGATAACCATATGTGTTGTTCTCAACACTTTAATCATACTAAACCATTGATATAAATGTACTTACCAGATTTGCGATCAAGCCTCGAACCGAACACTAATCTTTATCAAGAGCATAAGGTTTAAGTCCAAGCACAGTTTTCCCACCATACTAGAATCTCTTAAACCAAGGCTCTGATACCAACTTGTAACACCCTTGTTATTATTTTAAGCTTTTCGTATAGTTTACGGAAATAAACATGTAATTATGATTACATGTACTTTGAAAAATACGGTTAATTTAAAACTTTTACAATTGAAGGTTTATATACATCGTAATAAATTTGAGTTCGTCGTTTAAAAGATAGGACGAAACGCCGTGAGGAAGCTTTTAACTTTATCGTGTTCGGTTCTTCTTCGAGTTTGATCTTCATCCGGGCACTCTTGGCAATCACCTATGATCAAAACCAACTTAAAAGTTAGTTTTGATAGTTAAATAACAATTTTAAACAAGTTATATGGGTCAAACAAACAAGATTAAACATTTTTTGGGATTCAGGGGGGGGGGGGGGGCTAGACGCCCCACCTAGCCCCTGTTTTGACAGCAAGCTCCTTCTATGTTGCTGCATATTCCCAGCATAACCCGATTTCACGGAAACGAGCATAACTCTCTCGTTTTTAATCCGTTTTACCCCATTCTTTTTCCTACGCGTCCGTAATTCAATTCTCCATCTTATGAAGTTGAAATCCAACATCTGAATTAACAAAAATTTTAGACTTTCAAGTCTTCGACTTAATACCCTTTCTACCAAATTTTGACTCGTTCGTTATTTTATCAAACAACATGATTGTTTGATCCTGATTTCACATGAACCTTATAATTTCAATGTTGTCTATCATATTAGGTTCAATTCACAAGTTTATGTATAATCTTAAACCCGTTTATACTTAAATGATTATTTTGACCCGTTAAGGGTATTTAAGCACTTTTCCGCATACATCATACTCGTCTATTACTAGCATCTTATTTACGCAATATTTATCAAATGATCTTCCACCACAACTATATGTGTGGTGGATTTAATATAATGTTCTATGTAATCCGAGTTTTATTTCCTCGGATTGTTATTCTACGGTAAGACCCATATAGAGTCGTTTAATCAAAGTCCTACATCTTTCTCCTTCTTGTACCTATTGTAAGCATTTAATTAAGCATAAAACTCATTTCCAAACTACCGTTAAAGGCCGTTTGTTCAATTTAGCTTACAAGGGCGTATTAGTCCATTTACCTTTCATTTATGATGAAGGACCTTCACTACTTATTTGCCCAAATTTGTACGTTAGCTATAATCATATTTATACGTACCTGGCTCGGGCAACAAATAGACCCGGTTTTATACCTTGCTTTAATTGTCACTAAATCTATGTCGACGCATTTATCCGATTCGCCAATTGATCCTGTTAACATAAGACTTGACCACCGCATTAGTCGGTATTGTCAAATGGTGTTATCACCACCATTTGACCCATTTGGACTATATACACAACGTTATCTATTTAAATCAAAAACATGGTTTTTGATGTCCAATTCATACATCCATCCCATCCCGGCTTATATTACCAAATCCTTTATCTCTTAAACTCTTTTCTTACAAATTCAACCCATTTCGACTTACGCCATGGGCACGCTTTTAACCTTAATTACATTAGTCGACTCTTGACCAATTTCCATTTTCACCATTTTCCTCATCATTAGATTACACCACAAGGTAATCTTAACAAAATCCATATTTCAATATTATCGTTATAACGATTATTTCGTATAGAATAAATGAGTAATCTACATAAGTGCGAAAATTACACTTACCTCTCATCTGGTTTACGCCTTTCTTCACGTGCCTGATTCGTTTAACCGCTTCTTTCTCAAGCCTCCACCTAGCTCGTTAAGCGTCAGACTATTGCAAACATTTACAAGGTGGTTAGACTAGTCATTTAAAATCACGACAATTCCACCTTACTTATTCTCTATGTCGAAGCTACTATTCGACTTCAAGATTAGTTAACTTAGTTTATTAAAGTTAACTACTTTCAATCACATGATTTACAACATTAAGTTCAAATCAACATGATGATTAGATCTCTTCTTGTTTCATATTTCATTTAACTAGCCATATTATTCAAATACGCGTTTCGTTCTAAATTTCAATATTTGGCTTTCTCCTAGGCATTTTATCAAACACCCAGTGAGCATACTTTTATAAAATTAACAATCAAACTCCATGATTACATATCTTGCCAATTTCAACATCTTTTTACTAAATAATCGTCTAACTCATGGTTAAATGTCAAGATTAACTTCATAGAGTTCAAATAACACTAGTTTGATAATCATGATTCTAGTGTTCATCATGTTTCTACAAAACCCATTAAACACCTAGTTAGTGATCATGAGTTTTACTAACATGCACTCAAATCCCTTAGTTTATTAACTCGGGTTTATTTCAAATCATGCATACACATCCTATTTTCACCTAAATAACCATCATTCAAGATCAATTTTCGCACTTCTAGGGTTCATCAAGAATCTGAGATGGAACAAAATACTGAAATTCGACATACCTTATGATCCCATAAGCTTGGTGATTGTTTTTATGTGTTCATGCATACGATTTGGCTCTGATTCACCCTTCAATTTGGTGAATTTCTTGAAGTTTAGGGTTGAGTTTTGAGAGCTCCTTATGGCTCTGATGAAATCGCAGACACCACACACGTATGTGTGGTTTGTGTTTTAAATTTATTTTTTTTTATTTAATTAAACTTCATTACATTTGCCAATGTTTAGTCCCTCAATTTTACACAAGTTATTTAAAGGGTATTTTAACCATATTTGTTCTATTATGTCAAGACACTAGCTAACTAGGTTAATATTCCTAGTTACTTGGTGGGTCCCGGGAGTTATAACCCGTTTTATTTTAAGTTCCGTTAACTCGGGCTCTTATAAACTCAATTCCTTAAAACTTTGATTCGCTTGTATTTAATATTAGGATTTCTTATTTAAATCCAAATATTTACCGGGTTATTTTTACTACTAACGGTACTTCACCCGTCTTTTAGTATTAACGGAGTTTGATTACCAAACCCGTTTTCGGGGTGTTACAAACACCTCACACGTTAGCCCCCCCCCCCCCCCCAAACATCTTTAACTTCTTAATCTCCTATACCATAAGGTGATTTTGGTATCAATGAAGGTTGCCAATAAGGATTGAGGTTTGGATGAGTATTTGACGGCGATTTTGTGACTCAAAAAAGACCTGCCGATATTATATTGTCAATTCCTTTGATTTTGAGAGTGGATCTGATTTTGCCCTGTGATCTATTCAGTGAGAGGAGTGAGTGTGTGATTTTGTTTTTTAATATATATATAGGGGAGAGATCAAGAAAAAGCTCCTCTTTGTGAGAAAACTCAAGAAAAATTGATATAACCATTAATAAATCCAAAAAACTAATCTTAAAAGCTAAAAACTTAATTCTAAAGCTAAACCCTACAAACTAATCCCTAAACTCTAAAAATTAAACACTAAAAACAAAAGCCAAAAAAAATCAACACAAATATCAATCCCTATCACTCTGTTCCCGAGTCTCATTTAACAAGGGGAGGGAGGGAGGGAAAATAGATGAAAATATGAAAAAAACCATGTTCACGAGTTTTTTTTAAGGATAGGAGGGGAGGGAAAATGAGGGAAAAGAGAAGAAAATATAACCATATATTCATTCTCACAAATTGGAGAGATTAGCATAGAAACTTTTCCTTCCCATTGTCACACCCCTTTCTGCGGCGGAAGCACGAGGTGTGATCATGAAAGGTTCTCATTGCATACGAAGAGTAAACATACTACATGCTCAAAAATATCTTCAAATATTAAATTACTGAAAACATATGTCAAGTGTTTACAACACGAGATAACATATTGTCTTAAAAGTCACAACTTTATTTAAAGATAAACAAAGCGACATCCACGAGCATGAGTAAGACCACGCGCACATCCATCCTAGTTACCTGAAATACATGTGAGTTTTGGAAAAACGTCAACATAAAGTTGGTGTGAATTCATGCAGTTTTTGTATTTCACGTTTGTATACTTTGTATGAAAACATAATTTGTCTTTTGTATAAATCAAGTCTTTTGTGTACACCACGTACTCATGTATAAGTCAAATATTTCTGTATGTATCAAGTGTTAATGGGTTGCAAAGCCATTAACATGTGACACGACATAGGAAGTCACCAAACCATAGGCATTTTTCTGTAGTCGATTTACGACTGAGACACAAAAACACTGCTTGGTAAAAGAGTGGCCAAGAGTGGGGCTGCCCGGAGCCCATTAGATCTAACATTTTGTTCTGCGGTCTAAGTATGTACACGATTAATGGTGCTTATGGTACCCTATTCGTGACACGATTTCTCGTATCATTCTTGTATCCATCATACCATTTGTAAACATTGTAATATTTGTAACATGTATTTCACCCCCGAAAGTATAAAACTGAAAACAGTTAAAAGAAAAGGGGGAGCATGAACTCACAACTTTGCGTTCCTGTGCGTCGTAAACTTCACCGGATTTGCTTACTTAACGTCGTAACCTATACGCGTTTTCTTAATGTTAGTCACTAGACTTGCGTCGCACAAGTACAGTCACTCTCTTTTGTATTTGTATTGTTGTGTTAAAAATATTCTATATTTTTAACTACGTATCTTACTTATATTATTTCTCAAAAATAAATATAAGTCTTTTGTGTTTTGCACTTCGCACCCGAATTATGTATCTTGTATGTTGTATGTGTATTTTTATGTTTATACTCCTCATGAGTATTTAGTGTATTTTTAAGTCTTAATACACTAGTACGTATAACACATACTATACACACTTAGCACAAAAGTTGGTGATAAAATAATATATATTTTTCTCTCAAAAATATACATACTTATATCCATTTTTATTCTTGAAGAAATCCTCATTTCTTATCACCAAAAATTAGGGAAACCTTGGTAATACTTTTAAACACATTTTTAGGGAATAAGTTTCTCAAAAACTCATATTTTTCTAAGTGTCAAATTTTATAAAAATTTTGACAGAGTTTCCCCTAAAAATGGAGGTTCCCCATGTTTTCAAAACATGTGTTTATTTTCTTTTAAATCGTCAACAATTTCCTCATTCAACAATAAACAATATGCAACTAGTTAAAATAGATATAATCGCAGAAATACATGAACTTGTGGTTTTTCCAAAATAGGTAGTATCTTTCCTTTATTTTTAGTGGATCTTTGTATAGATCAACTTCGTTTCTTGAAAGTCCCGTTTTTAAAGAAGTTACATCTTTACAACTTCCGGTCAACACTTACAAAATAGTTATTTTGTCGAAACTTTGTATTACACAAGTGTTTACATACTCGTGTGTTTGCTAAAATCATTCTTTTTCATGTAAGACTCGTCTTTAGAAAATATGATTTCTTGGACACTTGGTCCTTTGAAAGTACCGCTTGTAGATCCGTAGATATACTAGTTTTAAACACTATTTCACAAGTTAAATCGCTTTTACACAAGTTCATGATTCGTGTGTGGTAGAGTTTCATCATTTAACCCTTGTTACTACCAAAACAACCTTATGTCATGATCCATGATCATGACCACCCGGGTTAAATGACGATCCGAGCTACCACAACATAGATCGGGTCCAAATAATCACACAAATCAATTACTACAACTTTTACACAACATATGTGCTTTTAACCACCATTTTAGTGTTTTAAGTAGACTTTTGTGCTTCAACTTGCATGTTTACGAGTTTTAATCGTTACAAATCATATTACCCACTTTAAAATAGTTCAAGAAGGTGATTTAAGCAACATACCACTAGCTCGAGGCTAGGGAAGAATCTAGACGCAAATAGGGTGGATAAAAGCAAGAGAATGAGGTCCTTCGCCTTCCGATTGCACCAAGGTTCCTTATACGCGATCCTTATCACTTGTATGCACTTGGGATGTGATGATCAAGACTCGAAAATATGATGAATGGTGGTGGGGTGTTCGGCCGAAGCCTTTGAGAGAGGGAGAGAGTTGAGAGTTTTTGTTAAGTGTGGTGGAAGTTATGTTGTGCCAAGCTTTGAACTTATAGATAATTCTCATGCTAATTGTCCAAGGGTTAATATGTCTAATAGATATTAGACATGGATGATTTAAATAATCATCAAAGGACAAGGTGTGTCTCCTATATGGTGACCGATCGGTTAAGGGGGGCGGGGCATTCGGTTGGATTTCAACTAGATACTTAAGGTCTAGTTATGTTAAGTTAGGAGTTTATTTAGTGTATGATGTGTGTTGCATGTTATAACGGGTGTTAGGGTATTCGGGGACCCTAACTGGCGCAGAAAAAGAAAAACAATGTAAATGACAATATTTTTGTGTTCCGGGTAAAATCCGGTTGTTCGGTTACATACCGATTCGTTAAAGTGCAAAATTGCACCTTTTAGTGTTTAATAAGTGTCTTTTTATAACACCAACGATTCCCAACACTTAGGGGCTGTTTGGTAGCATCTTAATGACCATTCAGATGCTACCTCTTAATGGTTTAAAACCTCTGAATGAATAAGAGGTAACCTCAAGTCTGAATGGTTAAGAGGTAACCTCTGAATGGTAAATCATCACATGTCACATTCTTCTTCCTTCTCATTGGTAAAATTCTTATTGGTTCCATTAAGAGGTTGCCTCTTAATGACCATTCAGAGGCTATCAAACAGCCCCTTAGGGAAATATTCTGGATAATAAAACGACATTTCTGCAAAATATTCATATGTCTAAATGCTGAATTATTGCTGAATTATATGAATTCTGCACTTAAAGTGCGTTTCGGGTGCTTTTTAGTGCTTAATTTTGCTTTCGCCTTGCATATATATTAAACCCTTGTATGTACTATTGGGTTTTAATGCATTCTTGTTGTCGGACCTACACCTAGGCTCCAATTTTATTGTCTGGCTGCTTTCTGCAGTTCCGTTGACACAGTGTGTCTTACCGGTGAGTTTACTAGTATTTCTGACGCAACGCTCTCGTGTATGCATAAAGCAATATTTTGTAGTATACAACGTGCATGAATTCACTTGTTTAGTATGAAATCTGATATTGCTGACAATTAAGCACATAATTGCAGTCATTAAGCAATAATTAATGTGTACGGAAGTTACCGGTTTGGGCCAGTTGTCACAGTCTCCCCCCGTTAAAAGAATTCCGTCCCGAAATTCAGGTTGAACTAACTCTCGCAGGAGTCTTCTTGAATAGGTGGGGATACTTTTTCTTGAACTGGTCTTCACGTTCCCATGTGTACTCGGGTCCGTGCTTAGAGCTCCAACGTACTTTGACAAGTTTTACGCTGCTCCTCCTGGTCTTGTTGACTTTCCAGTCGGTAACCTCAACGGGTTTTTCTGTAAATCGGAGGGCTTCATCAATATGCACTTCATCCATCGGGATGATCACGCTTTCTTGTGTTGGACTCTTCTTCAGGTTGGATACATGAAACGTATCATGTACTCCATTAAGTTCTTCCGGTAACTCCAACTTGTATGCCACGGTACCAATTCTCTTCAATATTCTGAATGGTCCGATATATCGTGGATTTAGCTTTCCGCGCTTTCCAAATCTGACTACGCCCTTCCAAGGTGAGACTTTTAACAACACTTTGTCTCCCACCTTGAATTCTACCGATTTTCTATTCGGATCAGCGTAGCTCTTTTGTCGCTCTCGAGCCGCCTTAATGCGCTCTCGGATCTGCGCAATCTTATCGGTTGTCTCTTGTACAAGTTCAGGACCAACCATACGTTTATCTCCGGCATCTGCCCAACATAAGGGCGATCGGCATTTGCGGCCATACAGAGCTTCGAACGGTGCGGCTTTTATGCTCGTATGATAGCTGTTATTGTAGGAAAACTCAACTAAAGGTAGATGAGTATCCCTGCTGCCGCCTAGGTCCATGACGCATGCGCGAAGCATATCTTCTAACGTTTGTATAGTCCGTTCGCCCTGGCCGTCTGTTTGCGGATGGAATGCCGTGCTCAGATCTAACTGAGATCCGAAGGCTTCCTGAAATGATTGCCAGATTCTTGAGACAAAGCGTCCATCTCTGTCTGAAATAATGGAGATTGGCACTCCATGTCGTGCCACAATTTCTCTTAAGTATATCTCTGCAAGCTTTCCAGTGCTATCCTTCTCTCGAATTGGTAGGAAATGCGCAGACTTCGTCAATCGATCAACTATTACCCATATCATATCGTGCCCTCTCGGGGTCCTGGGTAATTTCGTTATGAAGTCCATCGAGATTTGTTCCCACTTCCACACGGGAATCTCTGGTTGTTGTAGTAGGCCGGACGGTTTCTGATATTCTGCCTTAACCTTAGCACAGGTTAGGCATTTTCCAACGTAGACAGCAACGTCGCTTTTGAGTCTCGGCCACCAATAGTACTCTTTCAAATCTTGATACATTTTATCTGATCCTGGATGGATCGAGTATCTCGATTTATGCACTTCATTAAGGATGACTTCTCGTATGCCACCATAGAGTGGAACCCAAATACGCTTCTTGAAGTATAAGGCTCCCTCTTCGTTTGGCACCATGTATTTCAGCATACCCCGTAGGTATTCAGCTTTACGGTTCTCTTCCTTAAGAGCTTCTTGTTGTGCATCTCGAATGCGTGCGGTGAGGTTCGTTCGAATGGTCATTTCTAACGCTCGAACCCTTAGGGTCTTAACCCTTTCTTTTCGGCTCAACGCGTCCGCTACAATGTTTGCCTTTCCAGGATGGTACTTAATCTCACAGTCATAATCATTTAGTAGCTCAACCCAACGTCGCTGGCGCATATTCAATTCCTTCTGATCAAATATGTGTTGTAAGCTTTTGTGATCTGTGAAGATTGTACATCGAGTACCATATAAATAATGTCGCCAGATCTTCAAGGCGAATACCACTGCACCCAGCTCCAGGTCGTGAGTGGTATAATTTCTCTCGTGAACCTTCAGTTGTCTTGAAGCATAAGCGATGACTTTTTGGCGTTGCATGAGCACGCAACCCAAGCCTTGTCGTGAGGCGTCGCAGTATACCACGAAGTCTTCAGTGCCTTCGGGTAATGACAGTATTGGTGCATCGCAGAGCTTGTTTTTAAGCAACTGGAAGGCTTCTTCTTGTTTGTGACCCCAGTCGTACTTCTTGTCTTTCTGCGTAAGGGTCGTTAGCGGTTGAGCTATTTTTGAGAAATTCTCGATGAATCGTCGGTAATAGCCCGCTAAGCCCAAAAATTGTCGAACTTCAGTTGGGGTCTTGGGAGCTTCCCAATTCTTTATCGCTTCAATCTGGATTGGGTCTACATGAATGCCCTTCTCATTCACAACGTGACCAAGAAATTGTACTTCGCGAATCCAGAATTCGCATTTCGAGAACTTTGCATAAAGTTTCTCTTTCTTCAGTAGTTCCAAGATGGTTCTGAGATGTTGCTCATGTTCTTCTTTCATTCGCGAGTAAATCAGGATATCATCGATAAATACAATCACGAATTTATCGAGATATGGTTTACATACGCGGTTCATCAGATCCATAAAGACCGCTGGTGCATTCGTCAGCCCAAACGGCATCACAAGAAATTCGTAATGCCCATAGCGTGTTCTGAATGCAGTCTTTGGTATGCTCTCTTCTTGGATCCTTAATTGATGATATCCAGATCGAAGGTCGATCTTGGAATAGTAGCTTGATCCTTGCAGTTGATCAAACAAGTCATCAATCCTCGGTAGCGGATACCGATTCTTGATCGTGAGCTTGTTCAGTTCCCTGTAATCGATACACATCCGCAGTGATCCATCCTTCTTCTTCACGAACAATACTGGAGCTCCCCAGGGTGAGAAGCTTGGCCTTATGAATCCTTTATCCAACAACTCCTGAAGCTGTGTAGATAATTCTTGCATTTCGGATGGCGCAAGTCGATATGGAGCCTTGGCTACAGGAGCGGCTCCTGGAACCAAGTCTATATGGAATTCGACTTGTCGTTGCGGAGGTAGTCCTGGCAGATCTTCGGGGAACACATCAGGAAATTCCTTCACCACAGGAATGTCTTCGAGTTTTGGCTCCACAGCCTTCTTATCTACAACGTGTGCTAGGAAGGCAACACATCCTTTCCTTAAGCACTTTTGTGCCTTCATACAACTGATGATTCGTAGAGGCGCGTTTCGTCTTTCTCCATGTACGATGAGAGTTTCATCATTCGCCAGAGGGATGCGAATGATTTTCTCATGACAAATGACTTCAGCTTTGTTCTTGGACAACCAGTCCATTCCGACCACTACATCGAAGCTACCTAATTGAATAGGTAAGAGGTCGATGCTAAATCTTCATTCACCAAGTTCTAGCGTGCAGCCTCTAACAACTTCGCCCGATTCGACAAGTTTACCATTGGCTAGTTCTATGGAATAAGGAATTTCTAATCTACTAGATTCTATTCCAAGTATGCGTTTAAATTCCACAGACATGAAGCTATAATCGGCGCCAGTGTCGAATAATATGGATGCAAAGTGATTGTTAATGAGGAACGTACCGTTGACCACATTAGGGTCCTCGCGTGCGTCCCTTGCTCCAATCACAAATGCTCGGGCCTGAGCATTGTTTCTCTCTGGGCAGTCCTTCATGAAGTGATCTTTGCTTCCACATCTGAAGCATCCTTGGTTTTGCCCATTCTCGTTACCAGAACCATTTCCATTTCCACCATTGTTCCTATCATCAGCCCCATTACGATTTCCATTCCCGTTCCTCTTACTCCAGCAGTCTTCAGTGCGGTGACCCAACTTTCCACACTTGTCACACTTTGGGATGCGACAAGCTCCCTCGTGATGGTGTTTACACCGATGGCATTTGGGCAAGTTGCCCCGGTATCCCCTTGCTGGTGCGTCGTTCATAGCTGCAAGAGATTTCGCCCCTTGAGGCGGGTTAGGGTCACGCTTCTTGTTGGAACCTTTGTTGTTACGAGTTGCTTGATTCAAGTTTGCATATTTCCTTTTCTTATCGCTAGACGACTCAGCATGCGTCTCGGCACTTTCTGTGGGGTTTAGTGATAGCTTCTTCATTCGAACACAATCTTCAGTAAGGCTGACAACCAGAGTTACAGCCTCGGTGATTGTTTGTGGTTTGGCCGACGTCACCATGCCACGAAACTCTGAGGCCAGTCCCCAAATGTAGCGTTCAACACGCTTGAATTCGGGAGTCACCATGTAGGGAAGCACTCTGGACAGATCATGGAACCTTCGAGTATATCCATTGATGTCAGCACCTTCCATAGTCAAGTGCCAGAACTCTGTCTCCAGCCTTTGGAGTTCAGCACGAGAGCAGTACTTCTCTCTCATTCTTTCCTTCAGTTCCTCCCAAGTTAAGCCATAAGCAGCATCATCACCCAAGGTTTGGACTTGCAGGTTCCACCAAGTCAGAGCTTCATCGACAAACAACCCAGTAGCAAAGGTGACTTGTTGATCCGCGGTACACTTGCTCATGCGGAAAGTAGCTTCAGTCTTCTCCGTCCAGCGCACAAATGCTACTGCACCTCCTGTGCCATCATAGTTCATCGGCTTGCAGTCGAGGAACTGCTTGAAAGTGCAGCCTTGAGCTGCATTGCCTCCAGACGAATCTCCATTCCCATTACGCCTAGCGTTGCTTGGTCCTCCACTGTCTTGAGTTCGGTTCGCCTCGTACTGGGCGATAGCAGCAGAGATCCTTTCCTCCAGTAGAGCGTTCAGCTCATCAGCAGTTCTTGGCAGTGGGGGAGGAGGAGGTTGATCGTCATTGCGAGCATTCACAGCTTTCCTGGGTGCCATGTTCTGACAGAACATAACACAACAGGGTTACATATTTGTTTGATATCGTCCTACTAGGCAGTAGTAGTATATATATTCACAGGTATATATCACATAAGTGACATCAAACATTTATTACTCTAGCAGAGTACTTAGTAGGCTTGTACTGAGGGAATCTATACGTGACAAGACTTGCTGTGGTTTCTGTGCACTGAATTCCATAATTATGTATGCATCCATAATTACGTAACTCCTTGCACAGTCTGCACAGTTCGTTTCATCCTCGCATTTCTTCCTTCAGATGGGCCATTGCTTTTAGGTAGAGTCACGTATACTTGTGACGTTCTACTTCTAGTACATGCTAATTATCACACATAATTGCAAGTAATTTCTAGTCAACGACAAGTGCTACTCAAGTGCACTCTAAGTCTCGTAGTGTCCTTTCTAGACTCATGTAGACAGTTTCAGGTAGTGGATGTCGCGGGACGTTTTATGCAATGAAAACTCTTTGAAAATTGTTTTCGTGAAAGGATCCTAGAGATTGTAGACTAGACTCGAGAAGGAATCCTGGTTCACTACAATCGCAGCTCTGATACCAATCTGTCACACCCCTTTCTGCGGCGGAAGCACGAGGTGTGATCATGAAAGGTTCTCATTGCATACGAAGAGTAAACATACTACATGCTCAAAAAATCTTCAAATATTACATTACTGAAAACATATGTCAAGTGTTTACAACACGAGATAACATATTGTCTTAAAAGTCACAACTTTATTTAAAGATAAACAAAGCGACATCCACGAGCATGAGTAAGACCACGCGCACATCCATCCTAGTTACCTGAAATACATGTGAGTTTTGGAAAAACGTCAACATAAAGTTGGTGTGAATTCATGCAGTTTTTGTATTTCACGTTTGTATACTTTGTATGAAAACATAATTTGTCTTTTGTATAAATCAAGTCTTTTGTGTACACCACGTACTCATGTATAAGTCAAAAATTTCTGTATGTATCAAGTGTTAATGGGTTGCAAAGCCATTAACATGTGACACGACATAGGAAGTCACCAAACCATAGGCATTTTTCTGTAGTCGATTTACGACTGAGACACAAAAACACTGCTTGGTAAAAGAGTGGCCAAGAGTGGGGCTGCCCGGAACCCATTAGATCTAACCTTTTGTTCTGCGGTCTAAGTATGTACACGATTAATGGTGCTTATGGTACCCTATTCGTGACACGATTTCTCGTATCATTCTTGTATCCATCATACCATTTGTAAACATTGTAATATTTGTAACATGTATTTCACCCCCGAAAGTATAAAACTGAAAACAGTTAAAAGAAAAGGGGGAGCATGAACTCACAACTTTGCGTTCCTGTGCGTCGTAAACTTCACCGGATTTGCTTACTTAACGTCGTAACCTATACGCGTTTTCTTAATGTTAGTCACTAGACTTGCGTCGCACAAGTACAGTCACTCTCTTTTGTATTTGTATTGTTGTGTTAAAAATATTCTATATTTTTAACTACGTATCTTACTTATATTATTTCTCAAAAATAAATATAAGTCTTTTGTGTTTTGCACTTCGCACCCGAATTATGTATCTTGTATGTTGTATGTGTATTTTTATGTTTATACTCCTCATGAGTATTTAGTGTATTTTTAAGTCTTAATACACTAGTACGTATAACACATACTATACACACTTAGCACAAAAGTTGGTGATAAAATAATATATATTTTTCTCTCAAAAATATACATACTTATATCCATTTTTATTCTTGAAGAAATCCTCATTTCTTATCACCAAAAATTAGGGAAACCTTGGTAATACTTTTAAACACATTTTTAGGGAATAAGTTTCTCAAAAACTCATATTTTTCTAAGTGTCAAATTTTATAAAAATTTTGACAGAGTTTCCCCTAAAAATGGAGGTTCCCCATGTTTTCAAAACATGTGTTTATTTTCTTTTAAATCGTCAACAATTTCCTCATTCAACAATAAACAATATGCAACTAGTTAAAATAGATATAATCGCAGAAATACATGAACTTGTGGTTTTTCCAAAATAGGTAGTATCTTTCCTTTATTTTTAGTGGATCTTTGTATAGATCAACTTCGTTTCTTGAAAGTCCCGTTTTTAAAGAAGTTACATCTTTACAACTTCCGGTCAACACTTACAAAATAGTTATTTTGTCGAAACTTTGTATTACACAAGTGTTTACATACTCGTGTGTTTGCTAAAATCATTCTTTTTCATGTAAGACTCGTCTTTAGAAAATATGATTTCTTGGACACTTGGTCCTTTGAAAGTACCGCTTGTAGATCCGTAGATATACTAGTTTTAAACACTATTTCACAAGTTAAATCGCTTTTACACAAGTTCATGATTCGTGTGTGGTAGAGTTTCATCATTTAACCCTTGTTACTACCAAAACAACCTTATGTCATGATCCATGATCATGACCACCCGGGTTAAATGACGATCCGAGCTACCACAACATAGATCGGGTCCAAATAATCACACAAATCAATTACTACAACTTTTACACAACATATGTGCTTTTAACCACCATTTTAGTGTTTTAAGTAGACTTTTGTGCTTCAACTTGCATGTTTACGAGTTTTAATCGTTACAAATCATATTACCCACTTTAAAATAGTTCAAGAAGGTGATTTAAGCAACATACCACTAGCTCGAGGCTAGGGAAGAATCTAGACGCAAATAGGGTGGATAAAAGCAAGAGAATGAGGTCCTTCGCCTTCCGATTGCACCAAGGTTCCTTATACGCGATCCTTATCACTTGTATGCACTTGGGATGTGATGATCAAGACTCGAAAATATGATGAATGGTGGTGGGGTGTTCGGCCGAAGCCTTTGAGAGAGGGAGAGAGTTGAGAGTTTTTGTTAAGTGTGGTGGAAGTTATGTTGTGCCAAGCTTTGAACTTATAGATAATTCTCATGCTAATTGTCCAAGGGTTAATATGTCTAATAGATATTAGACATGGATGATTTAAATAATCATCAAAGGACAAGGTGTGTCTCCTATATGGTGACCGATCGGTTAAGGGGGGCGGGGCATTCGGTTGGATTTCAACTAGATACTTAAGGTCTAGTTATGTTAAGTTAGGAGTTTATTTAGTGTATGATGTGTGTTGCATGTTATAACGGGTGTTAGGGTATTCGGGGACCCTAACTGGCGCAGAAAAAGAAAAACAATGTAAATGACAATATTTTTGTGTTCCGGGTAAAATCCGGTTGTTCGGTTACATACCGATTCGTTAAAGTGCTAAATTGCACCTTTTAGTGTTTAATAAGTGTCTTTTTATAACACCAACGATTCCCAACACTTAGGGAAATATTCTGGATAATAAAACGACATTTCTGCAAAATATTCATATGTCTAAATGCTGAATTATTGCTGAATTATATGAATTCTGCACTTAAAGTGCGTTTCGGGTGCTTTTTAGTGCTTAATTTTGCTTTCGCCTTGCATATATATTAAACCCTTGTATGTACTCTTGGGTTTTAATGCATTCTTGTTGTCGGACCTACACCTAGGCTCCAATTTTATTGTCTGGCTGCTTTCTGCAGTTCCGTTGACACAGTGTGTCTTACCGGTGAGTTTACTAGTATTTCTGACGCAACGCTCTCGTTTATGCATAAAGCAATATTTTGTAGTATACAACGTGCATGAATTCACTTGTTTAGTATGAAATCTGATATTGCTGACAATTAAGCACATAATTGCAGTCATTAAGCAATAATTAATGTGTACGGAAGTTACCGGTTTGGGCCAGTTGTCACACCCATCCTCCTGTTAAATGAGACTCCTGAACATAGTGTATATGTAGGTACGTAAGGTTAGGTTCAAATGAGAACTTCCTTGAGTTATAAGAACCGTGAGACAAAAATTAGTTTTTAATTAAGGTTTGACTTAATACCCAACATTATTAAAAAAACAATACATAAAACCCTAACCTTTTACTTGAAACCCTTAGTAACTCAACCTCTTACTTTTGTAAAATCATATCACTAACCATGTAATTATTCTATATAACAATTCAAGTAGGATGATAGCTACAGTAATTAGTTTACCCTTCATTTGTTACTTAATTACAAAACTGCCAACTCTTTACTTCTTGTTTGATTTGACACTTGATTATAGATATGTAATTTCTTTCCTTACTTTTTTTCCGGATACAGAAGGATTGTGGGGTTCTATGGGTATTTATCGCTTTTAAATATCAAATAATTTTTATATTTATAAAAAATAATATTAGCTAATTAAATAATTAATATTTATCACTTTTAAAACTATATCTATGATCCAGTATAATCAATCGTGTCGGTATAGATTTAGTTTGTTTACATTTTGCGCCAGGTCGCAGTATAAGTTTACTTGATAGTATAAATTACGTTGCTGCTTTACATTTTTTGTTGATTTTAGTCGTCGTTTGCTTGCAACTTTACACGGTTATACAACACATGCCCTGCAACACGGAGAGTTAAACACTAGTGTAGGATGTTAGCTACAGTAGTTAGTTTACCCTTCATTTGTTACTTAATTACAAAACTGCCAATTCTTTACTTCTTGTTTGATTTGAAACTTAATTACAGATATGTAATTTCTTTCATTACTTTTTCCGGATACAGAAGGATAGTGGGGCTCTATGGGTATTTATCGCTTTTAAATATCAAATAATTTTTATATTTATAAAAAATAATATTAGTTAATTAAATAATTAATATTTATCGCTTTTAAAACTATATCTATGATTCAGTATAATCAATCGTGTCGGTATAGATTTAGTTTGTTTACATTTTGCGCCAGGTCGCAGTATAAGTTTACTTGATAGTATAAATTACGTTGTTGCTTTACATTTTTTGTTGATTTTAGTCGTCGTTTGCTTGCAACTTTACACGGTTATACAACACATGCCCCGCAACGCTGAGGGTTAAACACTAGCTAAGATATAAGTTAGGGGGGTGACAGTACAAGGTAGCTTTGACCTTAAAATTGTTGATGACAAAGTGTATTTTTTCAAACTTTATCTTAATAAGCTTGAAATAGTTTTGATTTCTAGAACCATATTCTCTTTTTGATAGATAGATCAACAATTTATCTTGGACAAAAAAAAACATAGAACTTTAATTTTGAATTAAAACATTAATCTTCAAGAAGTTCTCTGTTTTCAAACGTACGTACATAATGAATTCAACGATTGGATCGATTTTTCTAGATATAACCAATGTTTTAAAACCCGGTTCAAACCGGCGGGTAGTAACGGTTGAACCGTCCGGTAGAATCGGTTAAATCGCCCGATACACCCGGTTGAACCGTTTCTGAGCCAAATCCGGTATGGTATAAAAACCGGATTTTAAAACATTGGATATAACCAGTGGTCGAAAACGTATATACCCAATAATTTCTATAGAACCAGGGGTCGAAAACGTATATACCCAAAAATTTCTATACAAAAACTCTATATATAACACTACTGAGTGAAAAGTTTGGAAGGTTAGGCGCCCCCGGCCCCTTCTAACCTGCAATGTTCACAGAACATATATAAAAATATAATCTATATATGATAAAAAAGAAACTCAATTAACAGTGATTGATTTATTTTTTAAATTAAAATTAGAATGGAATTAATAGTAACATCATTAAGAGATGATCAAATGGTATCGGGTATAGGTATCGGTCTCAAATTTATCAAGCCGGTGTATTTTCGGTACCGGTTCTGCACAGGTATTCACCGGTTTTTACCCTCAAATACCGGTGCCGTACCAGTACCGACCGGTACCGAACCGTACCATGCTAGGTATATTCGGTACCAGTACCCACTTTTGGGGATTTCGGTAACGGTATTTTCGGTACCGGTTGGTACCGAGCTCATCAAATCCTGTAGCAACGCAGCAATGCAAGTAATTGCACCATTTAGATTACTTTTCATACACACAGTAAGTAAACTGTATTTCGTTTGAATGGGGTTTTATATACACAACAACTTATTTTGCTTTCTTTTTTGTCTTTTTCTGTAATGAATGAATTGTAGCATGTAAAATTAACTTGGATATTTAGAATATTGATGAGCAAATCGTATCAAATCCTGTAAACAAACCGGTATCGTATCGGTACCAAATTTACTATACCAAATCATTTTCGGTACCAATTTGGTACCCACCTTTTGGCGTTTTCAGAATCGTTACTTTCGGTTCAACACCGGTCTAGCACCATACCTGTATTTATTGATTTTTACCTTCAAATACCATACCGTATTGTACCGCATTTTCGGTGCCGGTACCTAATTTCGCTGATTTTCCGGATCGGTACTTTCGCTGCCATTACCGGTACCGAGCTCATCCATATTTTAACGTGTTAGCATCGTAATAACTGAACTGAAAACAACCAAATTTCCAACGTGTAGGACGTGTGGGTCCTATTATTATATATTAGGTTATTTAAAATCGCTTTTTTTTATGACGGAGTGACTATCCTTACCACATCATTTTATTTATGATTTGATATTCGGTATTTGTTTGCCGTTGCTGACACGCCTTTTGTAGTCATCGGGTCCCGCCGCAACGCGCGGGCGGAAAATAACTAATTAGAAAACAAATCACGAAAAAGATTCATCAAAGCCCCTTTACCCAAATTATTTAATGCGTAACTAACAATAAAGAAAACAAATAGCCAAGAACCCTAAATAAAATTATCCACTTTTTGTAGCTTAACAAATACATAAGAACCCCGCCCTAACCATAAAGGATGTTGGTACACAAATCGCCAAATTGGCATATATCGGAAAACTATAATTGCAAGGCGCATTGTGGGTATCAACATGAACAAGTTTATGTGGGGTAGTGTAATTTTGATAATTACCCTACAGGACCAAAATTACTCTACATGAACATTTTACAAAATTATTACTAGTTTCTGATAATTACAAAAATAACACCGTCTCCTTTTGTCCTTTTCATGCAATGCGTATGTTTAGTACGTTACGTTTATTTGTACAGTAACTTTCCCCATTCCCCTATGGTGATTTTGTTGATAATAAGGATGGAAATTTTTCCAATCGCTAATAAGTCATAATCACCTACGGATATCCGACGGGTAAGAGAAGTATTCAAAAAATAAAAAATAAATTTTACTAAGGTCATGGAAGGAAATTCGTTAGTAATTACCGACAAATTTAAAGGATAAGAGTTTTGGATAAGAACTTGTAACATGCTTTTCTGTTGTTATCTATGAGTTTGTATTTAGGCGAACGCTCTGTCTCTAATCCATCGGTGGAAAAAGTGTCGCTAACTTGTATATAGCAAACACAAGAGAACTAAACCCAAAAGGCTAGCCAGCCATGACCAACATGGCGTAACCAACTTGGCCGTGACCGACGAGGACGTTGGCCCTTAAGGAGGGTCGATTGTTATGGACTGAAACCATTGCAAGGTATGAGACTCAACCAATGTGGGGTTTATATACCAAATGGGCTCTCTCACTTACCGGACTAGTCTTTTAGGTTGGGTTCATTTGTTTGATATATGTTTATCTGGCCATGACTTTTGTCGTTGCTACTATTGTCGGTGATCATCTAGTAATGTCAGTTAGTAATCCATTTTATCTGTCACCAAGGGTCCCTGATTGTGGTGAAAACAAGGTTACCGCGCCAATCAGTCTTAAGAGACATTATATGTAGTTTGGAGATTTTATCTATGTCAATTTCTATAGACTAACGGAAAAGTATCGGGAAAAAAAGCGGGATCTGCATATGGTGTTCATTGACCTTGAAAAGGCATATGATATTGTGCCACGTGAACTAATTTGAGATAGTTTGGAGAGTTGGGGGTTCCTAGGAAGTATATAGACATAATCAGGGATATGTATTTTATGACTAAAACTAATGTACGTACGCCAGTAGGGGATACCAGTTTTTTCCCTGTAGAGGTAGGACTCCATCAAGGATCTGTGTTGAGTCCGTTTCTTTTTACAGTAGTGTTGGATGAGTTGTCTAGATCGATTCAGGAGACAGTACCATGGTGCATGCTTTTCGCAGATGATATTGTATTAGTGGCGGGGACGAAATAGTGTCTGAATGAGAGATTAGAGGAGTGGCGAGCAGCGTTGGAAGGCAAGGGTTTAAGGATTAGTCGCTCTAACACTGAGTATCTTTAGTGTGATTTTAGTGAAGCACCTGATGTAGACGATACTCAAATTACCATTGATGGTCAAATGGTTCCGCATACAACTAAGTTCAAATATCTAGGATCGTTTGTACAAAGTGATAGGGAGATAGATAGTGATGTAGTTCATCACATCCAAGCTGGATGGCAGGGGCGAACTTACCCCTAGCCCAAGGTGGGTGGGCGCACCCCCGGGAAAAGAAAATTTTAGTGCTATTTTCCGTTGAAAATCCCGTCCGCACCCCTTGGATTTTTTCGTCCACACCCCTTGAATTTTTTCATCCGCACCCCTTGGAATTTTTCGTCCACACACCTTAGGTAAAAAATGTTATCGATTTATATTTTAATTTTTTTAGTAAACTCTAATTAAAAAACTACCTAAATTATATAAACTTATACTACCCAACTTAAACCAAATACCCAATACCTTAACCCACTATTTCATTAAACATAATTAGCCCATTAACCAAACTCAACCTAAGTTCAAACTATAATAATTAAAATAAGCTCAATAGTCCCTTAGAATTCCTCCTGCCCTCCCTCTCTTAGGTCGTCTCCTGCCAGCAATCATCGAACACAACAGCAACCACAACAGCACGTCATCAGCAGCCACGAACCACCGCCGCCCGACACCAAAGGGTAACAAAATTCTTAAATATGTTTTAAATTTCATGTGTTTTGACGTTGTTTATGGTTGTTTAGATGATTTTTAGGGTGATTATGTTGTATAGATGATTTTTAGGGTGATTAAACACGATTTCTAGGGTTGAAAATTAAAATTGAAACATTATGTTATGTAGCGATGAACTTATGGATCAATTTGTTTGTGATAGGAACCACAAGTAGGGACGTTATGGCGCGATTTCTTTTGTTTTACATGACCCGACCCGAACCGACTCGATACGAACCGATTTTTTTTACTTATATACCTAGGGGCCTAAAATTTTTAAAAATGTTCTGCACCCCCATGGAAAAATTCCTTGGTCCGCCACTACTGGATGGTGTAAGTGGAGAGTAGCCACTGGGGTATTGTGCGACAAGAGGTTTCCAACTAAATTAAAGGGGGAATTCTATAGTGTTGCAGTTAGACCTGCTATGTTGTATGGAACAGACTGTTGGGCCATCAAGAAGACACAGGCGCGTAAGATGGAAATAGCAGAGATAGGGATGTTAAGTTGGATGAGTGGGCATACAAGGTTGGATCGGATAAGAAATGAAGTTCTTAGGGGAGTGGCTAGTATATGGGATAAGATACAGGAGGAGATATTGAGATGGTTTGGACATGTCAAGAGGAGACAGTTGACAACGCCAGTTAGAGCAGTGGAATCCTTGACTGTGGAGTGGAGGAGGAGTAGAGGTAGGCCCAAAATTACTTGGGATGAGCGGTGCAACAACCCGACTTTTCGGATCGTTACCCGTTGCTTTTGCTTCGACTTGTAACCGTCTGGTATTCCGAGGTTCGATATAAATAAAGGATTATGTTATACTAAATACATTTTCATCACACCACACCGTTGTACGTTTAAACGCTTTATATTCGCAACACAAATTACAGAGAATTATGCTAATTAAATTGCCATGTTTGTTTGGTTATCATACGCCTCAGCATACGCTTATCACGACTAATACGCTAAATCGCAAACGCTATTATTAGTAGTAGTAATGTTATGATGCGTGTTCTTATGTGCTTTACTTGTGTGTGCTTATTATGTGTATTGTTACTCGCAAACGCTATCGCAACGCAAACTCAACGTTAAGCTAAAACACTTAAAGTACCGATACTAACTAACACAACAAAACGTATTAAACGAGAACCTTGCACGCAAAACGAGGAAAAGGTTGCACAAAACAGCACCTTTGTTCGAAGCCAGGCAGCTTCGTACGAAGGCAGCTGGTTCGAACCAAGGACTCCTGTGCGAACCCCCATCCTCTATAAATACCCAGCCCTCCTCATTCATTCTCACTTGCTGATTTTCATACCGAACCTCTGCCGAATTGCTGTCCGACCAATTTCAAGTAAGATTTAACAGTTTTAATCAATTATACAACGTTTTCCACTTCGATTTTTCACAAGAATCACTTGATTTTCATCTAAAAATCTTATGATTTCATTTGAAACTTCAAATTTTACACTTAAACTCTTCTTTTCTTCATAAATTCCTGTTTAACACAAAACTCTTATTCTTCTTCACCTAAGTTCAGTCCTATTCAAGCAAACCTTCATCTTTTTCATCAAAATCTTATTGTTTCACCCCTAACTTACACTTAGCCAGGTGTATTGGGACTAGCTACGGCTCCCCAAGTTAGAAATCAGTTGATTTCACACTCACCAAGTGTTGAATCGGGGTGAAAACTTTTAAAAACTTTTTAAAATGTGATTTGTACACCAAACCGGACCAAAAACGACATGTATTTCGTTCACTAAATAATGGAACGAGATAATGACGAAACCGCCTTGAATTAGACTCGGAAACACATCCGATTCAGGCGAAAACACAACACCAAATGCCAAGAACAGCCACGTTTGTGAACTAGACTGTTCTGCGCGAAGCCAGCTTCGTACGAAGGCACTGCCTTCGTTTGAAGGCACACACATGGCTTCGTACGAAGGAAATGCCTTCGTACGAAGGCCCTGACCTCACACTTAACAACCCGTTTCTCATACGTGACTCAATCAAAGACCTCTCTGACTCTAAGTTTAATCCGTAGCTTAAGGTTGGAGGGATGAACACTCGATTTTTCGAAGACGACGCGAAGACACTCGATTTTGGACAACGGAAGCCCCACGTGTGCGAAGATCACCTTTGTACGAAGGCACACCTTCGTACGAAGGCCTAGCTTCGTACGAAGCTTCTGTTTCCCACCGACACTTCGATTTTCGACCGTTTCAACACTTTAGAGGACTTATGCTTCTGTTCCTGTACACAGGCTAACCCGGCGCTCCCTTCAATCCATTGAGGATCGTGTTTCTTGATTAGTACACGCTCTGTGAGTATACTCGAACCCATTTTCATTTAACACACTTTTGGGTGTCACATACGTTCTATATCAAAACACAACACACAACGCAACCACTTTATAAACGCTAACCGCTCTCGCATGCTATACGTGATTTGTTGAATGCTTGTTACTATGCATATACAGTGTTACACTAGACCGCCTCTAGCAATGATAGTACTATAGTTTGGACTCAGCACCTGTGTGATAGGGGTTGCTAGGGACCACTTTACTTTACTTCATGTGTTTGCAGTGGTGAACATGTGTCGCGCATAATCTACTCGCAATCGCGTGGTTAGGTTGTCTCATTTGTTGGTAGTTACTTGCTTCGCCCGTTACGTGTTACATGCTGGTTATGCGTAAACGCTTTTTATACTATATCTATGCAAACTTGTGTGCTCACATAGTCACATTTACTTTAGGTATTGACTTTTATTTTAAGGTATGTGACAGGTTGATGGTATGTTTGCTGCAATGGATTAGGAAGTCTAGAAACTCATCAAATAAAAATCTAGGTTATCGGACTTGTTTTTGTTTAAGAGATGTGAACTCTGTGATGACTGTTTGTGAAATATTTGTTTATTGGTATGGGACAATGAACCCTTTAAATATTGTCATTTAATAGTTGTTATGGATTCTCTTGAGCAATCTGGTTCGCCTAGTGTCGCGCCCCGATGATTCCGCCATCGGTTGGGGTGTGACAAGCAGATTAAGCAGGATTTGGTAGAGTTACACCTCTCTGCGGACATGGTACATGATAGGGGTCTATGGAGACGTAGGATTAAGGTTAAGGTCTTTTGAGAGAGAGAGAGAGAGAGAGAGAGAGAGAGGATGGGGAATGGGTTCCTAATTTGATTGATTTGTAGGGACTTAGAGTTCATATTTTCATGTCATTATCTTTCTACAGCTATGGCTATTTGTGGTCTTATTACTTCTTTGTATGTTTATACCTTATTATTTTGCCCATCCACAACCTTAGGTATGTTATTTGGTTGTGTCTATGTCTTGTTACTAGTGTCAGGGTCTATCTGGAAGCGGCCTCTCTGTCCCTAAAGATGGATGTAAGATTTGCCTGCATCCCATCCTCCCTGGACCCTATCATTAGCATGCTATTTGAGGGATTTGCTGGGTATGGTTATTGTTGTTGTTATCTAAATTTCTATCCTAAGAAATTACTGATGATGCTAGGATGTCAAAAGCATAATTTATTAAAAGATACATTATGATATCATATAATATAATATAATATTGTATGTTGTAATATTTGTACTAAAATTAGTAAGATTTTTTCGCGCATCGCGGTGGGGTTTCGGTCAATATCAGCTTGGTTCATTAAAGTATCGCTATGATACCTGCACTTAGTATAGCAACCAAAAGAGATACGTCCAAAAGATACCACCAACTGTTTTATATCGATCTAAAGTATAGTAACAAATACCCGTACCAGTGTTGTTAGAATGACCTCAGTTTGGTAATTGGCACTTGCTATAACTTACGAAAAAAAACTTTATTTTCAATCAATATTATACCGTCATGTTGAAAAAACCATAAAAACAAACATGGTACCGGTACCGATGTTGTCGCAACCCCCGCCCCCTTATCTGTCCCGGGAACGAGTGGCCGCGAACATCCTTTGTGGTGGTATCATTTGTTTATCATTTTGGCAGCGGAAATTTCATCAGGACCGTAGTTAGGAAATGTTTATCAGAGTAAAACCACCATGTTTTATATTAATAATCCCATGGGCAAAACCCAAGTTTCTTATTACAACAAAGGGATAAACCCTATTTTATTGAATTTAAAACATCGTCTTTTGGTTAACTTTTATAGCCACATTTTTCCAAGCCGTCAGTGCTCTCTAGGTGGCTTTCTTCTATTTTGGCTTTCACATTTTGTTACCTGAAACGCGTTTTAAAAACATTTGTCAGTGGGAAATACTGGTGAGTGAATCCCAGTTTAATCAAGAAGAGTTTTATCAATTAACACAGTATTGAGAGCTATCACATTGTTTATTTCTACACAATTACTCATTCAGTACTGTCAATCCTGACTGGTGGGTCATATTACCCATTGGCTAACTCGTTGTCCAATTGTAACGTGTTCCACATTTTGTATACAAAACCCCAACATACCGGCAGTAATTGAAGAACTACAAAGACTCAATCACTGCTTAATCATATTGTAAAGCATTTAATGTTTTGTAAAACAGTTCACAAAAAGGTTTACAAAAAGAGGATAAACTCACATTGTTGTCTTAGACTTCTTTTAGGGTTTCCTAGTGATTTATCTATAATTTACATAAATGTACATATGTTAGTATAGTAACCCTTTATTTATATTAACGATACCCTCCCCGAGTCGGCATTCCAACAACTACGTCTGGTAGAACCACGACATTTGTTACGGAACCCTGGATCAATCGGGCAGCGTATCTAATATGTAACCGGGGTTATAATACTTACAATGGGGCAGAACTTCGTTAATTAGGGGGTATTATACTCGGAGATTATGCCTATTACTTCAGAAATTCGTAAGAAAGAAAAGATTTTGAACGAGCAGACTGAAGGCCCGATGCCCGCTATTTATAGGGCTGATTTTCAAGTCTCTCGCGGCCCGCGTAAGGTTAGAGTAAGGCCTATGCGGCCCGTGTAGTAGGGGTGTCTAGGCGTAGGTGATCCGGGTCATACGTATATGTTCAACACGCGTTTGACATGTGTCAACACCGTGTGCGATCTGATCCTATAGCTGTCGCGGCCCGCGTAAGCTCAAGAGGTGTCTTACGCTCCCCACGTAAGCCTCATTTTTCTTGTTTTTTAATTATTTTTAATGAATTTCATATTTTGGGCTCGGTTTTTATATACGGGGTGTATTTTAAGACATATGGGAATATTTTAAAATATATTAGGGCGTCATAAAAATTTCAGGAGGGTTGTTATATCCTCCCCAGCTTGTTTTAGAGCTCGTCCTCGAGATCTACTAGAACAAGTGTGGATATTTCCTTTGCATTTCTGATTCAAGCTCCCATGTGTATTCTGGTCCTCTTTTGGAGTCCCACTTCACTTTGACCAGAACTAATCTCTTGTGTTTGAGATTCTTGACTTTCCTGTCTTCAATTTGTAGAGGTCTTTCTACAAATTTTAACTGTTCATTTACCTCTATATCCTTAAGAGGTACTATTAGTGATTCATCAGCTAAACACTTCTTGAGATTAGATACATGAAATACGTCATGTATTCCTGCCATTTCCTCTGGCAGTCTAGCTGATAAGCTACATGTCCTATTTTTCTAATAATCTCAAAAGGTCCAACATACCTGGGGCTTAGCTTTCCCCTCTTGATGAATCTTACCACTCCTTTCCAATGAGAGACTTTTAATAATACTTTATCTCCTACTTGAAATTCCAACGGCTTTCGTCTGTTATCAGCATAACTCTTTTGTCGATCACGTGTTGCTTTCAGTCGTTCCTTGACTTGAATGAATTTGTCTGTTGTTTCTTGTACTATCTCAGGTCCAGATAGTTGTTTTTCTCCAATTTATGCCCAACAGACTGGAGTTCGGTACTTTCGTCCATAAAGTGCTTCGAATGGTGCAGCATTGATACTTGTGTGATAACTATTATTATAAGAAAATTCTATCAATGGTAAGTGATCGTCCTAGTTACCTCCGAAATCAATTACACAAGCTCTAAGCATGTCTTCCTTGGTCAGAATTGTCCTTTCGCTTTGTCCGTCCGTTTGAGGATGATAAGTTGTGCTTAGATTTAACTTGGTTCCAATTGCTTTTTGGAAACTTATCCAAAAATGAGAGGTAATACGACTATCTCTGTCAAAAACAAATGATAGAGGAATTCCATGTAAAGAAACTACTTCATTTACATATAATTTAGCTAATTGTTCCATACTGAAAGTTTCCTTTATTGGTAGGAAATGAGTTGACTTGGTTAGCCTGTCTACAATCACCCAGATTGTATCATTACATTTTCTTGTTTTGGGTAATTTAGTAACAAAATCCATTGTTATTAATTCCCATTTCCAAACAGGCATTTCTAACTGTTGCAATAAACCTGAAGGTTTCTGATGTTCAGCTTTGACTTGTAAATAGGTTTAAACACTTGGCAACATATGCCGCTATATCCTTTTTCATTCCTATCCACCAGAAATTCTTTCTTAATTCCCGATACATCTTATCATTTCCAGGATGCATCGTATACTTAGACTTCTGGGCTTCTTCTAATATACGGTGACGTAGGTTTCCTAATTTAGGTAGCCACATCCTTTTCTTATGGAATCTCCAAATTCCATCTGTTCCCCGTTCTAAATCCTTAATCATTCCTTTTAACTTCTCAGTATCATCCTTGATTACTGATTCTTGTGCCATTCTAACCTGTTCATTTAAATCTACTTGCATATTTAATTTAAGTGAAAGTACTCTTTTTGGCTTTTCATGATACTTTCGGCTTAAAGCATCAGCAACTACATTTGTCTTTCCTGCATAATACTGGATATCACAATCATAATCACTAAGTAATTCTATCCAGTGTCTTTGTCTCATATTCAACTCCTTTTGCCCGAAGACATGCCTTAAACTTTTATGGTCTGTGAAAATGGTAAACTTACTACCATATAGGTAATGTCTCCAAATCTTAAGGGCGAAAACTATAGCTCCTAACTCTAGATCATGGGTTGAATAATTATCTTCATGATTCTTAAGTTGTCTAGAAGCGTAAGCTATAACCTTTTGACGTTGCATCAATATACATCCATAACCTAATTTAGAAGCGTCACAATAGATTACAAAATCTTCAGTTCCTTCTGGTAACGCTAGTATGGGTGCATGGGTTAATCTTTGCTTAAGGATTCTAAAGGCTTCTTCTTGTTTTGGTTCCCATTCAAACTTAATGGATTTACATGTTAACTTAGTTAAGGGAATGGCTATTCTAGAATAATCTCGAATAAATCTTCTATAATAACCGGCGAATCCTAAGAAACTTCTAACCTCGGTTGGTGACTCAGGGGTTTTCCAATTGGTTATCGCCTCGATCTTGGTGGGATCCACATGAATTCCTTCATGATCAACTAGATGTCCAAGAAATTGTACATGTTCTAACCAAAACTCACACTTCGAAAACTTAGCATAAAGCTTCTCTTTTCTCAATAAACTTAGAAGTGCGTGCAAATGCTTTGCATGTTCCTCTTTACTCTTAGAGTAAATGAGAATATCATCTATAAAGACAATTATGAATTTATCTAAATATGGTTTACATATTCGGTTCATCATGTCCATGAATACAGCTGGGGCATTGGTTAAACCAAATGGCATGACAGTAAATTCATAATGGCCATACCTTGTTCTGAAGGCAGTCTTAGGAATGTCCTCTTCCTGTACCTTTAATTGATGATATACTGACCTTAATTAGGGGGTATTATACTCAGAGATTATGCCTATTACTTCAGAAATTCGTAAGAAAGAAAAGATTTTGAAAGAGCAGACTGAAGGCCCGATGCTCGCTATTTATAGGGTTGATTTTCAAGTCTCTCGCGGCCAGCGTAAGGTTAGAGTAAGGTCTACGCGGCCCGCGTAGTAGGGGGTCTAGGCGTAGGTGATCCGGGTCATACGTATAGGTTCAACACGCGTTTGACACGTGTCAACACCGGGTGCGATCTGATCCTATAGCTGTCGCGGCCCGCGTAAGCTCAAGAGGTGTCTTACGCGCCCCGCGTAAGCCTCATTTTTCTTGTTTTTTTAATTATTTTTAATGACATTTCATATTTTGGGCTCGGTTTTTATATACTGGGTGTATTTTAAGACATATGGGAATATTTTAAAATATATTAGGTCGTCAGAAAAATTTCAGGAGGGTTGTTATAGATGTAGTTCGAACAGTATTGGTTCGGTTTGTTACGGTAAAAAACAAAAAAAATCAACTATATTTAACCCGTTCAAGAATTTTTTTTATTAAATTGTAGGTAAAATAAACAAAAAGGGTAAATGACAGTAACTTTATATTAAAAAACTCAACGAATTTTGTATCGCCATGTCGAGAAAACTATAAAACCGAGTACAACACCGTCATTGATCAGACGGCATTGGTCGTCGTATTAAATAAGAAAAAAATCAACTAAACCTGGAGCCGTTCGAATAAATTATTTATCGAATTGTAGATAAATATAAACACATCTCAATGGTATATTTGAAATTTTGTAAAACGTCATATTATATTACGGACATAACGAAAAAGGTAAACGACTTATAATAATACTTCACATTATATTACTCAAATAACGAAACTGATAAACAACTTCACTTATTCATGTATTACAAAAGTAAGTGTGTTTTTCATCAATTACTTATACATTACCTATTACAAAACTAAACCCTGATGTGTATGTACGTTTTTGCATCGATCACATATTCTTGTGTACATTGTGTAGACAAAATTAAGAAATCTTATAAAACATTGCATGCTTTAAATGCTACCAGCTAGAGCCACTACTCTCAGATAACCCTAATAGCTCTTCCAAGTAATCCCCACCTAAATCCTCCAAAACGACAACGTTTTCCACCTTCACCTTCACCTTCTTCTCTAGCTTCATCTTTTTCATCAATTTCCTCTTCATGGCATATCTCCTCTTTAACGCCAAAATCGGCGAACTCCCTTCCTCATACTTATAACCCATCTTCATTAACGACTCATACGCTATCTCCGCCGAGAAGTTAAGTGTCGCTGCCGAACCGCGGACAGCAAAGGCAGCCTGGTCGTATGCCAGAGCAGCCTCATCTGCGGTGTCAAACGTTCCCAGCCATACCCTTACCCCGTTACGTGTTGAGTCACGTATCTCGGCTGCGTACTTCCCCCACGGACGCCTCCTGACGCCTCTGTAGCTGCACTCTTTGTTCTCCGGCTCCAAACGCTGTTCCTGTTTAATGTGGAACAGTGGTTTGGCGTCGGAGATGACTCCGAAAAGAAGCATCTCTTCGGAGTCGTTTTCGTTAAAGGGAAGGAAGTGATTGTCAGTGGAGGAGTTCATTATAGAATTTCCGATCAAAATGTGAGGTTTTTTTTTTGTGTGTGTGTGTGTGACAATTGTATTTACTATTAGGGTTTTGAATGTAGGTGTTATACTATTATATAATATGGTGTATGGTATATATAGAAGGGGCGGTGGATGAGCTAGTCGTGGAGGAGTTAATGCACGGGGACACGGTGGTCAAATGATTTTGTTTTGGTATGGCGGCTGGTCACACGACTAAAGGTGACATCACCTTAATTGGACCAGATTTGTCTTGAAACATCAAAAATAATGTATAGCTAGGTAGATCTCGTGACCTCATCTTATTCAAACATGAAGAATTATACTTCTTGAACATCAATGATGACCAGTGGTTGGGGGCCGATTTGTCCTCTAGAGGTCACCGGTTCGACTCCCGCTTGTGGCGAAAGGGAGTAGGACACCCGTGCGCAATGATGGTGAAAAACCTACCGACGAGGGTTTGATCCTGAGCGTCACTCCGGTTTTCATCCGGCTGTTACTCTAGCGAGGCAACTCGTGTAGAGGCAGTACGGTTTCCGGGGGAAAGCCTTCGACCCAAGACTGGTTAACCCAGCGCTGGCCTTGCTATCTGGGCCCACGTTCTTGGCGAGGGTCCGCGATTTGCGGATGTGACAATGGTCACCATTAAGAAGTTCACCTTTCAAAAAAAAAGTTACGTTAAGAGGCTAGCTAGCAATATAATCATCAAAAGTTTATATTAAGTTGTATTTTAGGATTTGAAATCCATGTTAACCATCTATATATCTTAGATCAACATTGCTACTAAGAAAACGATGATCGTTTGCAATCTTAATTAGGAACGGTCATAAAACGGTCACAAATACCAGTAAGTGAAAAGATTAGTAAGTGGTTTTTTGTTTAGCTCTTAATTAGGCTCTTAATGGTTCACACCTCTTACTGGTTCAGTACTTAATGATTCATGGTGTTTGTTTTGCGAACAGATGTCTGAATGGTTCAGACATTTGACTCTGAATGGTTAAACATTATACATGAGCCTGAATGGTTAAGACCAATAATCTGAATTGGTCAAACATCTGTCTCTAATGGTTAAACATTATACTGGCTCTTAATGGTTCGGACCTCTTACTGGTTCAGCACTAAATGGTTCAGACCTCTTAGTGATTCAGCACTTAACCATTCAGAAGTTGCCAAACAACCCCTTAGACTATGTGTTGCCGTTAATTTGAGATGTGAAAATATGTGTGCCATGGGGGTTTCACTTAAGGTAAGTTGTGGGAGTGTGAAATGTGATGGGGTGAGTAAAAAAATGAAAAAGGAAACAAAGAGGTGAAGATAAATGATTGATTTGAATGTTAATTAGTAATAATATAATAATAAAACATGAAATTGCATCATCTTCCCCCTAGAGCCCGTGGAGCCAACCATGCCCCACCCCTGGGCCTTTGTTCTACGCCCGCCTGTGCACCCGCTGACTGAGTTGGCGTCTGGCCGTGCCTCACAACAGGCGGTCTTACATTATCATAAGGAATTTATATGTTCGTGTTCGGTTAAAGTTAATGTAAGACCCTTATCATATTATAACAATTTCATATAAGTTTCGTATATAATTGTGTATATACAATATACACATACATTTAAAAATATGAGTTTCATAAAACATCTTGGAATTTAAAACATTTCAACATAATATCATCGTTTAATCGTGTAACGACGAAACGTAATGCGGAAGCTTAAATTTGATCGTGTTCGGTTCTTCATTAAGCTTGATCGTCAACTGGTGCTTCAAAGTATACCTACATTTCATAAATCATGAAATGCGTTAGTTATATAGAGTTTATAACATGTCTAATTGAGACCGTAAGACAAAACAATCATAATAAACATGTTTTGCCAGTTTCGTAGCCTATCGTGGGCCGCGACAGGTTTTATCTAATTTTTCGCGGGGCGCGACCGGATGGGACGTCACCCGTCGCGGGGCGCGAGAGCCCATTTTTCACAGAAACTTTGTGGCTGGGAGCTGCATCCTCCCAACTCTATCATTTTTCACAAAAATAATCATAACTACTTCAATTTTTATCCGTTTTACTTCAAACTTGTTTCTAATTATTCGTAAAACATAAGCCTTCACATTTAACCCAAAATCTTTAACTCGGGTTCATGACTTTTATGAATTACGCAGCCATTATCCAAGTTATGCGCATAATTCATTTTGACCCGTTAAGAGAATTTAAGTATTTAAGCTTAAATCTCGCTCCATCTTTCTCACCTCCTATTTCCACACTAAGACTTCTTTTATCTTCCACCATAACTATATTTATGGTGGATTTGTTATAGTAGAATCACATATTCCAAATTTTACCTCTTCGGTTTAACAAGTTACGAAAAGGGCTCGTTAAGAGGTATTAGATCAAAAAGGCTAATACCTTTCACTTTTACACTTATCAAAAGAATTTACTCAATCATAAAACTTATTTTCAAACTACCCTTAAGGGTCGTCTGTCCGATTTATCATTCAAGGGCTTTTTGATCAACTTTAGCCCCTTCTTTTACGACGAAGGTCTTCCAATAGCATGTTTGACCAATGTCGCACAATTTAGCCATAATCTTATCTAAAATCATTATGTATCAAAAAATTCAATGACTACAATTTAGATTATTAGATTTATCTACCTTAGGTATACCAATATTCATTCTTGACTTTGTTTGACTCCCGTAGAACCTTAAGTTCTTAATGAGACTTTGACCTATTACACATACCTGGCTCGGGTCAAAGTATGGACCCGTTTTAATACCTTTGCTTTAATAAATTGCTAATTAATAGCAACGCAAATTCCATAGCTATTAACCCCTGTGAGCATAAGACACGACAAAAAATTATTAGTCGTTATTGTCAAATGGTGTTAACATCACCATTTGACCCATTTGGCCTAAATGACCAACATTTTGCATTAATAACAGAATGGTATTTGTTTACCATTTCGCTCATTTGACCCTTTATGGATTTTCACCGTATGTTCATAATTCTTAAATCCTTTTCTTACGCATTTAACCCATCATGGCTTACGCCTTAGGGTGTCATTTAAACTTCAACTTTTATTCATCTACACGTGACTTAAGTTACCGTTATACTGTAACATTCTCATTTTTACCATATAAAATTTTCGGGTTGTTTAAATTTATTATCCACTAGTAACTAGTTTTATTATTAATATAATTATTCGACCCAAATAGTTTTAAAACTATTTTATATATAGTTGGTTGGAATGTTATACCAATTAATTAGCCTGTATATGAGTGACCTTTCTAATAAAATAAAAGTATATAAAAACTTATATTATTAGACGGGTAGATTACGAGTAAGTTGAAGATTAGAAATATGAAGTATTTAGACGGACCCATGAACCGTCTAATAATTAAATACATTGTATTTGAACCTACTCTATTTTTAATGAAACTTGGTTCAAAATATAGACAAAAATATTCTTGTTTTAAATGACATATTTATTGTATTGTAAAACGTCATACTTTAAAAGTTATACGCGCCAAATAAGTGAAGCAGTTAAATTAATTATAATAATAAAATACTAATAAAATATATATATATATATTTGAAACTAGATTCGTGTCCCATATTAACTTTCGTTTCCCATTTTTGAATGTAATAATAAAATAGTGGATGAATACATAACTTATATAATAATAAAATATTTCAATTTTTAATCTACAAATTTAGATTATAAGACGAGTGGCACTATATGTGTCCCTTAGGTGTACATTCCAAATTACTTTGGGCATCATATAAATAGGAGATCATTGTTCAGTAGTTTCGTCACCCATTTCCCTCTCAAAAATCTATACTTCTAAATTTTATTTTTATGTTCACCCTATAATAATAATAATAATAATAATAATAATAATAATAATAATAATAATAATAATAATAATAATAAAGCCATGTCCTGTTTTAAGTGTTTTAACTCCCGATCACCGCTACCCTTTCCGATTGATCTGAGCCCCATAACGCATGTCAAGGCTCTGCCTGACTAAGTTCGTTTGGGTTCTGTCTCGTGACATAGGGACAAGGTTAAATTAGGGGTACTATACTTAACACGAGTGCAATTATATATATATATATATTTTAAAATATCTCAGGAGTTATACCCAAGATTTATACCAGGAGGCTTTCTAGTTGAACCCTAAAGTTACAAAGTGGGTCCATTCTCTTTTCTCACCGTTTTATTCCCTTTGGTGATATAATTATATTAAAAAATGTCCCAAACTGACCCGTAAGTGGAAACCCGGACCCCTGAAACCCAATCCATATCAAAAATCAAGAAATCAAGACTTGTGGTCTTCTAGCGGGCCGCGTAAAGAATAGGCAGAAGGTCACGCGGGCCGCGACAGCTTGTAGGTCTCCGGATATGCATGAAGGCCACGTGTCGTCACACGTGTCCGACCACCGGTGACTCAGTAACCTCTGATCTGATCCACACTCCCACGCGGGCCGCGTAAGGATCGGCCGAAGGTTCACGCGGGCCGCGACAGACCCCAATTTCACCTATAAATAGCTTGTCGCATGGCCTGTTCTCTAGTGTCGAAAATCAAACACAAAAACGAAGTTATACTGTTAGAAATCACAATTTCTATTAGCGAGGCGCTGCTACGATACCGGGTATTAACTCGATCGCTGCTACGATTCAATGTCCGATCGATTTAAACTATCCGGTGAATGTTTAAGTGCTGCTCAAACTTGGGTTATACTTTGTCATTCGTCGTAAATTCGATGGATGTTTAAGTATTGCACTTTGTCATTCGTTGTGAGGGTTTTAATCTCGTGAGTTATCGTAAATGTTGTATTAGTTACTAACCTAGTTCGTATGCATTATTATTTGAATTAGGTTACAAGGCTAATCAGTAGGCTAAACTCTGCCCATTTAAATCTGCAATGTGAGTCATTCTCTTTTTATCAACAGTATTTTACAATACTCCAATCATTTTCAAAAGTTATAATTACAGGGATTAAGTCATGGTTATCTTGAATCACTGGCTAATTGGGGTATTGTGCACATTACTAATTTCTCACGGGTTAGGCTAATAAATCATAACAGTGATAAACGTCACTACTTGGGGAAAGACCCAATAGTGGTATGACCATCGTCACCAGGTGACACGGCGCCATATAAAAATAAGATAGAAGCCATTGTAATCGCTCTTATGCTGTAATCTATAACAAGGTTATAATTACAGGGATTAATTCGTGGTTATCTTAAATAAGATTGAAGCCATTGTAATCGCTCTTATGCTGTAATTCATAACTAAAGGTCATTTTATAAAAATGAATGAACTCACCAGTATTTCCTGCTGACCAAATCTTTTTAAAACGCGTTTCAGGTAATTTCAGTAGATCAGGAATTAGAGTTGGATGCGGCACCAACAAGGCTTACAGAAGTGGCTTATTTTATCAATTAAATTAAATTAAGAAAAGTTGTTTTATGTATTCGAATTTATTCCATCTATTTAATAAATAAAAATCCGGTGTTTTCTAAACTCTGATATTTTTCCTAACTCACGGTTCTGACGAAATTTCCGCTGCACTACTTTTCAAAATAACCACCTGTACCACTTGGCTGCTCGCAGCTCTCGATTCCATCCAGGGTGGGGTCGGGGGACGTGACAGAAGGTAGTATCAGAGCCACTGATTTAAGCCAATAGGTGTTGTGATAATAATACCTAAGCTTAAATAAAAGAGTTAGGAATTTGCTATTAAATGGTAGCACACCTAATAGCATTTAGACTTGAACTTAAGAAAAGATGCCTTAGTATAAGCTAAGCTAAATACTTGTGTAAATAAAGTGTGATTGGTTTTGGTATGCCATGAAAATAATAACTAGAACGTTGCAATTATAATAAATAAGCAATAACACTTGACCACTGTTATTTCTTATTTATTGGTACTACTTTGTTCTAGAATATGATCCGTCATGTGAAGACTAATTTGCTTAGTCTTTGTTGAAAGTCATAATGCACTTTCCAAATCATGATTTAAGAAAAATACTATTTAAGGGAAATATAAATTTCTTCTCTAGCAAGACTGGGTATGGTGTAGCAGACGCTCCAGCTTGTCCGGATATAACGGGGTTACCTCTCCGGCCAGAACCGGGTAAGAAGGTATATAATATGTCAAACAAGTGACAAGATTTCCCTAAATAGTATCATGACTTGATATCTGACTTGTTTTTGGAAATATGAATCTGTTAAATACATTGACTTTATAAAGGGTATGTATATTACAGCATGTGAAATATATGATTATATAGATATGTATATCTATAAGGAAATCCAAAAAACCATAAGGATTGACAATTTGGAATAAAGCACAAGCATATGTGTCTAGATTTCTTTATCAAGAATCTCTTGCATATATCTTCAATTCCGATATCAAACATTATTTCGTTTGATCATTTGTCTCGTAACTCATGCGATAAAATAAACAATGGAAACCCTTTTAAGTTGGGACACCATAAAAAAAGTATAAGAATTTCCAATGCGTTACCATAGACTATTAACGCAAGTAAGAAGCATGTAAAGTTGTGCTAGTGCACAAGAAAACACATGAAACTTAAATTATACGTCCACAGACGTCGAAGTATATCACACATGAATTTCAAGGCAAGACCTTTGGAAAATATAATTGGGCATGACGACACCAATGCGAATCCCGTCAGTGGAAGAACTACTAATCAAAAAGCAGCACTTGGCCACGTGATCCTACACACAACATGAATCTTGCTGAGGTACGATAGAACAAGATTTCACAACAATCGGTGCATAGTCTAATCCAATTCTTGACGCTGCAAAAGAATTCACATACCTTTACAATCCCCCTATTTTATTTTATTCGACATTCCCTGGTAATGTCACTTAACAATGGTTATCACACAAAATTTCCAGATAAAATTCTTAAATTTCTTTTGTTAAAATTCTGACCTCTGTGAATAGACTTTCGCATTGCTACTCCTCCTAATGGTCATCATACCATGAGAATTTCTTTCATAGTAGCGAATATTGATCTATTTTATTTCTTGGTAAATCCACACGTTACACATGCACTGTTTGTTGCGCATGTGGCTCATTTGACTTATGAAGACCAACTGGAGGGCTTCATTCCAATTTGTTGTTTTATCAAAACTCAAATATCATTTCGCTATACTTGATTTTTTGGCACTATGAACCGCATTATTGCAAAACGATGACTCTTTGATATCGAGTCAATAAATTTCTTGAAAAACTCAAATTCCTTTGGCATACATGGTTTTTGTTGTGACCATGTCCGAACTTTCTTATTAAAACTCGTTTTGTTTAAACCAAGTTCAACTGTTTGAACTTGCTCGCATTACATATTCATTTCAAGGTCCCATATGATGGATTGAAGCTATCATATTCAAAATAGTCCCAACAAGCACTTCATTTGCTTTGAACTATAATAGGCTTGTTTGGTCTTCGACTTCATTAAATTGTTTCTTGAATCACAATCACCTTATGGTGACGTTTTCACAAAATTGAAGCTTGCACTAATCTCGTTTGCACACATCATATACGAATTTAATTAATTATTTATTTATATTAAATCTGCTTTGTTGGTTTATCCTATAAAAAGCAATCTTAACACAATCATGTGCTAAGATAATGATACACAAATTCATGTCATATTTCGGTGTATCTCTTAATGATTCTTACAGTATCAATTGAGCCTTTCGTGATAATTATTGCTTTATCATTTTCAATCGAAAAATATTATTCAATTGTTTCAATTTCAATCAAAAATCTTACTAGAATTGTTTGAAACAAACATTCAAACTTACTTCGTTGAACTTTCATTTGATTTAAAACACGGTGAACTCTTCCGGTCACCGTTATTATTATTTCGATCGCTACGACACCTTGTGGCATCAGTATAGACTTGTAGCTTGAGCTAATCTATATATACCTTTCGTTTGACTCATCCTTGAAAGTGGTCTTAATACAACTATGTGTTAAGACAATGATACACTAAACTCTGTTGTATATCGGTGTATTCTTGCTATTCAATAAAATGTCAACATATTGATTTTTCTCATATCATAATTCGATAATTGACCAATCAATTTTCGTATTTCTATTTCATTTTGAACTTGTCAATTCTGAGTCTTCCTCAGTTGACAATCAAAGTAAGTTTTATTTCGACAGTAAACTCTATTGTTCCTAAAAGTCATTTACAACCTAAAAAAAAGGTCAATTTAGACATCTATTTGATCATATATCTCTTTTGACTTGAACCTAGTCATTATATCCTTTCATCTCATTCATTTGACATCGATTTCTGAAACTAATTCAGTTGAACCATTGAGTCCAATTTATTGTAAAACTCGTATTCATAAAATTTGATATTTTGATTCATTTACCTTAATATTGTATTTATTGACTAAGACGTGACATAACTCTAAAAGAGATATCGTAACTCAAATCTCGAGGACGAGATTTAAAACAAAGTGGGGAGGATGTAACATTCCCATTTTTACCGTATAAGAATTTTAGGGTTGTTTAAATTTATTAGCCACTAGTAACTAGTTTTATTTTTAATATAATTATTCGACCCAAATAGTTTTAAAACTATTTTATATATAGTTGGTTGGAATGTTATACCAATTAATTAGCCTGTATATAGGTGACCTTTCTAATAAAATAAAAGTATATAAAAACTTATATTATTAGACGGGTAGATTACGAGTAAGTTAAAGATTAGAAATATGAAGTATTTAGACGGACCCATAAGCCGTCTAATAATTAAATACATTGTATTTGAACCTACTCTATTTTTAATGAAACTTGGTTCAAAATATAGACAGAAATATTCTTGTTCTAAATGACATATTTATTGTATTGTAGAACGTCATACTTTAAAAGTTATACACGCCAAATAAGTGAAGCAGTTAAATTAATTATAATAATAAAATAATAATAAAATATATATATATATATATATTTGAAACTAGATTCGTGTCCCATATTAACTTTCGTGTCCCATTTTTGAATATAATAATAAAATAGTGGATGAATACATAACTTATATAATAATAAAATATTTCAATTTTTAATCTACAAATTTAGATTATGGGACGAGTGGCACTATATGTGTCCCTTAGGTGTACATTCCAAATTACTTTGGGCATCATATAAATAGGAGATCATTGTTCAGTAGTTTCGTCGCCCATTTCCCTCTCAAAAATCTATACTTCTAAATTTTATTTTTGTGTTCACCCAATAATAATAATAAAGCCCTGTCCCGTTTTAAGTGTTTTAACTCCTGATTACCGCTACCCTTTCCGATTGATCTGAGCCCCATAACGCATGTCAAGGCTCTGCCTGACTAAGTTCGTTGGGGTTCTGTCTCGTGACATAGGGACAAGGTTAAATTAGGGGTACTATACTTAACACGAGTGCAATTATATATATATATATATTTTAAAATATCTCAGGAGTTATACCTAAGATTTATACCAGGAGACTTTCTAGTTGAACCCTAAACTTACAAAGTGGGTCCATTCTCTTTTCTCACCGTTTTATTCCCTTTGGTGATATAATTATATTCAAAAATGTCCCAAACTGACCCGTAAGTGGAAACCCGGACCCCTGAAAATCCAATCCATATCAAAAATCAAGAAATTAAGACTTGTGGTCTTCTAGCGGGCCGCGTAAAGAATAGGCAGAAGGTCACGCGGGCCGCGACAGCTTGTAGGTCTCCGGATATGCATGAAGGCCACGTGTCGTCACACTTGGCTGCTCGCAGCTCTCAATTCCATCCAGGGTGGGGTCGGGGGACGTGACATATACCCTTATTATTCATTTTGGCTTACCCTATAAGGTAACCATTCAAAACTCATTATATGTTCGTCATTTCATGACCGGATTACCGTTTTGCCCCTTTTTTCCATTAAGTATGGTTTTTCATCATTTTCAGTTGTTCCGACCTGTATCATTTCGCGTCGGAACATCATATTTCAAATATTACTTTATCGTATTCATAACCCATAAAATAAATAGGTATTCTACAAAAAGGGTGTAAGCTTTACTTACCTTGCATCCGATTATGCTCTTTTTCCCGTGTACTTGATCCGTTCGACCCGCTTCTCTCCCAAGCTTCCATCTAGCTTGTCTAGCGTCAAACTATCATTTGTTATTCGCAAGATGGTTACATTAGTCGTCGTTTAACACGATTATTCCACCTTACGCATTTATATCAATATTACCATTGATCTCATTATAGGTCGGTTTGACTTTTAAAAGTAAAACTGCCTATTAACATATGCAATTTCACAACTAAGTTTAACAAACTCATTTTGGCATTCCACCATTTACCCGATAGACGTTATTTCTAGGCCACCGTCTTAACTAAAATTTCTCTACTAAGCCCATACAATCGTTAACATCAATTTTAACATTCATTCCATCATATCATACAAAACCCATTCTTCGGTAAGTATGAACATATACCCGAATTCATAGATTATTCAAGCATCTTCTTATCACTATCATGTATGATGATTCTAAACATAATTATATCAACAATTTCATCATATTATTAAAACTCACTTATCTAAGTGTGGTAAATCATGTAAACACTCAAATCATAGCAATATATGTATAATTTTCACTTACGGTTTTGTTCCTAAGCAAGTATACATCTCTAATCCAGCCATAACCTCTACGATTCATGCATAAATCGCAACTTGTGATGTTCATCAAATTTCACAACTTCAACAAACTTCAAAATTTTACATACCTTATGATCCCCTAGCTTGGGTGATCGTTAATTCATGTTCCTTTATGAGTTTGAGTCTCAATTCATCCTTCAATTTGATGATTCTTGATGAACTAGGGTTACACCCTTTTCACCACCTCCTGATGATCGACCTAGTACACACACTATGTGTGTGTAGTGTTTTAATTCATGTATTTTTAAAACCTAAGTTTTCTTTTTGGCAAGCTTGGTCCCTCAAATCTAGTTTTGATTAAATAAGGCTACAACTCTTTGTTTATCACTTATTTACATATTACTAACTAGGTTAATTTATTCCTACTTATTTTGTTTACGGGTTAACTTTTATCATTATCGGTACTTTACCCGTTCCTTTATATTAACCGGGTTTAAATTACCGAACCCGTTTTTTTGGGTGTTACAAGTCTACCCCCTTAAAGAGGTTTCGTCCCCGAAACCTTTCCTATGTAGTTCATCGGTTTAGATATACTTAACTTTAGTTTCGGTGATCACTTGAGCATTGCTCACTTTTAATAATTCAATAATCTTACCGGGAAAGTATGGTAATGTCTTTCGGGCTCCAAAGTGGTGTCCGACTCCTTTCTGATGTTCCCCTATTGCATCTTTCTCTTAGTTAACACCCTTGTTCCTCAGGTCAAGGATTGTTATAGGCCATGTCGTATGCGTCTTTCATGTGTAAGGCCTCGTGGGCCATTAGTTTCATCTAGTATTCCTCGTCTTTATTACTTATTATAACGAGTCACCCTTTGGCCACTCGGTTATCTGATGTAGTCAACATATTATCCCACGCTATTCCTATCAAGACAAGCGCTTTTATTAAGTTATAAATACTATTTTGACCTTAAATGGTCTTGCCGGTTAGACTTACTAGTCATCGGTTACCTTATACCCCGTCATTCGGGTATACCATATTGCCATCCCCGGCCTTATATGTGTTTATGATCTCCAATCTCGTAGCTTGGGTTTCAAAGAAGTCATGTCCCATGACATTTTCTTAATCATGATCTCCTCACGTCATGCTTAGATTTATATGAGCATTTCATTTTCAGGTTTTGTGTCTTGCACTTGTTAGTGCCAAAACTTGTTCCTTTTAATCAAAAGTCATTTTCCAATTATTCGTTAATTCCTTACGATCTTCAATTCATTTTTATTAACAAAATCTTGTTTTAGTTTATTGTTTTCTTTTATCTTGTGTCAATTACTCATGTCAAGCAATTGGTATCTAAGCATTTCCTCTTTTATTGTTCTGATTTTACGCGGGGTATCATATCCGGTTCCCTCGCTTTGCCCTAGTAGCCCGTAAGTCCATTCACTTAGCCTCATAAACTATTTCTTTAGGCTTTCACCTCTTTAAGGTGAGGCCCCTATAGTTCATTTCTTTCTATTCTTGACTCGAGGGTCATTTTGGTCCCGTAGACCTTACACTGTTTATAACCCGAAGGTTATAATGACCCCGTAGATCATCCCTTTACTCAAGCCATTCTTTAAAATATTCTTGGTGTCAAGGCACCCCTTTTATGTTTGAAAAATCATTTATTTTCACGTTTGAAATCCATTAACTTTGACTGTAGTCCATGACTACGATCGTTTTCCTTCCGAGCAATATTCCTGCTCCTATAACCCATTACTCGGGCTTATTATTTTATAATTCACATTCCCATTATGGTATGCGTTAAGACTTCATTTAGAATCGTTTACTTATTTATATAAAAATCCTCAACCCGTTCAACCTTACAAAGTTGAAGGTATTACTTTACCGAAGTCATTATTAATGCAACCATTCCGGTATGCATTAAGACTTCGTTTTGACCTGTTTGGTGATTATCATCGTCGTTCTTTCTTTTCTACGACCATAGTCAACGACCTTGATCATCTTTCTGTGTGGGCAATACCTCCGTTTCTATGACCCCGCGGGTCACTTATATTTTGGTTTTACGTGACCTTTTTGTCAACCATGGCTCTTTCGTCCATAATGACTTATTTCACGAATTTCCTTAGGTTATTTATTTCTATGTGCGCCATATATCGTTTTTTTGGTTCCCATGAAAAAACCATTTTTACGAGTATGCCTATAAGATTTCTTGACCCCAAGGATCTTTTAACTTTTCATTCACCTCTGCCTTATCACATCGGACGTAAATGTGCTCATTATAAGAAGTTCATGGTATCATGTGTTCACTACCTACTTGGCCAGAGTAAGCGATCAACACATGGTACGCGTGACCTTATTATTACTATCACATTACTCCCCATGTAAGTAAATCCTTGGTTCATGTCTAATTTCGGATTTTATTTGGTAAAACCTTGTTTAATTGTTATTTAAAAATTATTAGCTTTACCCTTTTTCATTTCGAAACATATAGAATGTTTTCCTTATTATATAACTTTTATGCAATCACATTCGTTAATGTGACCGTTACCTTTTCTCAATAAGATTCATTTCGAGAATATCTACTTGGATGGTTACTCACATCCAAGTTTCTAGACGTGAATTCTTTTATTGTCTTGTTATTCACGATTACGAATAACACGTATTTCTACTAAATTTCCCTCTTGAAAACGTCATCCTGGATATGTATCCTATCCAGTTTTTCCAAGTTTTATATTTCGTATGCAACAGTCATTCACTATATATTTGTTGCATATTACTATTTGTACTATAAATTTGAGACGTGTACCTGGTAGATACTTGTCCTGATAAACTTTCCTTATCGTTCAATCTTTATTCGAGATCTTAACTTAATTTATGTCTTTGGTGAGTATGGTTCACTTATCATACTTCAAACCATTTCTTCATCGTATCGGTATATCCTTAGACTCCCGCCATCTTCAGATGCGAGGGCCCTTCAACTAAATCATTTACAAAAGATTAGTAGTGTTGACATTAACAAGCGCCCGTACTATAATACAAGGCTTTCTTCGATGCGTGTTAACACACGTAATTTGTTAACTATACCGGTCTTTTGTCAATTTCATTGGGGTAACGTGTATTTACACGATAACCCTATATGTTGTTTACAACACTTTAACATGCTACACCGTTAATATACATAATAACTTACCAGAAGTCTTGATCAGGTCTTGAACCGAACACATTTGATCATTAACCTTGAGCTCTGATTACCAACTTGTAAGACCCTTATTATATTTATAACAATTTCATATAAGTTTCGTATATAATTGTGTATATACAATATACACATACATTTAAAAATATGAGTTTCATAAAACATCTTGGAATTTAAAACATTTCAACATAATATCGTCGTTTAATCGTGTAACGACGAAACGTAATGCGGAAGCTTAAATTTGATCGTGTTCGGTTCTTCATTAAGCTTGATCGCCAACTGGTGCTTCAAAGTATACCTACATTTCATAAATCATGAAATGCGTTAGTTATATAGAGTTTATAACATGTCTAATTGAGACCGTAAGACAAAACAATCATAATAAACATGTTTTGCCAGTTCTGTAGCCTGTCGCGTGCCGCGACAGGTTTTATCTAATTTTTTGTGGGGCGCGAAAGCCCGTGGTGGGGCGCGACCGGATGGGACGTCATCCATCGTGGGGCGCGAGAGCCCATTTTTCACAGAAACTTTGTGACTGGGAGCTGCATACTCCCAGCTCTACCATTTTCACAAAAACAATCATAACTTCTTCAATTTTTATCCGTTTTACTTCAAACTTGTTTCTAATTATTCGTAAAACATAATTCTTCATATTTAACCCAAAATCTTTAACTCGGGTTCATAAATTTTATGAATTACACAGCCATTATCCAAGTTATATGCATAATTCATTTTGACCCGTTGAGAGAATTTAAGTATTTAAGCTTAAATCTCGCTCCATCTTTCTCTCCTCCTATTTCCACACTAAGACTTCTTTTATATTCAACCACAACTATATTTGTGGTGGATTTGTTATAGTAGAATCACATATTCCAAATTTTACCTCTTCGGTTTAACAATTTACGAAAAGGGCTCGTTAAGAGGTATTAGATCAAAAAGGCTAATATCTTTTACTTTTACACTTATCAAAAGAATTTACTCAATCATAAAACTTATTTTCAAACTACCCTTAAGGGTCGTTTGTTTGATTTATCATTCAAGGGCATTTTGGTCAACTTTAGTGTCGCAGCCCCTGACCCCTACCCCGGGAGCGGGTGCCGTCATAACACAGAGTTGGTGGTATCGGTGTTTATTAATTTGGCAGCGGAATTTAAACATCAGGACCGTAGATAGGAAATAGTTTCAGAGTTTCAAAACACCAAACTTTTATAATAAATAAATGGGATAAAACTCAAGTTTCATTAATAATCTATTTATAGGGATAAACTCTAATTATTAAAAACATAACCTCCTTTTTATTTGGATAACTTTTATAGCCACTTCTCTAAGCCTTCAGTGCTCCACAGCTGGCTTTTATTAGCTTCACATTAAGTTACCTGAAACGCGTTTTAATAAGATTTTATCAGCAAGAAATACTGGCGAGTGCATCCCAATTTAATCAAAACAAGCTTTTATAACTTTACAGTGTTGAGAGCAATTACAATGTTTATATCTACCAATATACTTATTCAATATTGGTCATGTTCACAGTGACTGTGGTCATGTTACTCATTGGGGTAACGTGTGTTTACACGATAACCCTATATGTTGTTTACAACACTTTAACATGCTACACCATTAATATACACAATAACTTACTGGATGTCTTGATCAAGTGTTGAACCGAACACATTTGATCGTTAACCTTGAGCTCTGATTACCAAGTTGTAAGACCCTTATTATATTTATAACAATTTCATATAAGTTTCGTATATAATTGTGTATATATAATATACACATACATTTAAAAATATGAGTTTCATAAAACAACTTGGAATTTAAAACATTTCAACATAATATCGTCGTTTAATCGTGTAAGGAAGAAACGTAATGCGGAAGCTTAAATTTGATCGTGTTCGGTTCTTCATTAAGCTTGATCGTCAACGGGTGCTTCAAAGTATACCTACATTTCATAAATCATGAAATGCGTTAGTTATATATAGTATATAACATGTCTAATTAAGACCGTAAGACAAAAAAATCATAATAAACATGTTTTGCCAGTTCCATAGCCTGTCGCGGGCCACGACAGGTTTTATCTAATTTTTCACGGGCCGCAAAACCCCGTGGTGGGGGCGACCGGATGGGACGTCACCCGTCGCGGGGCGCGAGAGCCCATTTTTCACAGTAACTTTGTGGCTGGGAGCTGCATACTCCCAGCTCTACCATTTTTCACAAAAACAATCATAACTTCTTCAATTTTTATCCGTTTTACTTCAAACTTGTTTCTAATTATTCGTAAAACATAAGCCTTCATATTTAACCCAAATATCTTTAACTCAGGTTCATAACTTTTATGAATTACGCAGCCATTATTCAAGTTATACGCATAATTTATTTTGACCCGTTAAGAGAATTTAAGTATTTAAGCTTAAATCTCGCTCCATCTTTCTCACCTCCTGTTTCCACACTAAGACTTCTTTTATCTTCCACAACAACTAAATTTTTGGTGGATTTGTTATAGTAGAATCACATATTCCAAATTTTACCTCTTCGGTTTAACAATTTACGAAAAGGACTCGTTAAGTGGTATTAGATCAAAAAGGATAATACCTTTCACTTTTACACTTATCAAAAGAATTTACTCAATCATAAAACTTATTTTCAAACTACCCTTAAGGGTCGTTTGTTTGATTTATCATTCAAGGGCATTTTGGTCAACTTTAGTGTCGCAGCCCCTGACCCCTACCCCGGGAGCGGGTGCCGTCATAACACAGAGTTGGTGGTATCGGTGTTTATTAATTTGGCAGCGGAATTTAAACATCAGGACCGTAGTTAGGAAATAGTTTCAGAGTTTCAAAACACCAAACTTTTATAATAAATAAATGGGATAAAACTCAAGTTTCATTAATAATCTATTTATAGGGATAAACCCTAATTATTAAAAACATAACCGCCTTTTTATTTGGATAACTTTTATAGCCCCTTCTCTAAGCCTTCAGTGCTCCACAGCTGGCTTTTATTAGCTTCACATTAAGTTACCTGAAACGCATTTTAATAAGATTTTATCAGCAAGAAATACTGGCGAGTGCATCCCAGTTTAATCAAAACAAGCTTTTATAACTTTACAGTGTTGAGAGCAATTACAATGTTTATATCTACCAATATACTCATTCAATATTGGTCATGTTCACAGTTCCATGACTGTGGTCATGTTACTCATTGGGGTAACGTGTGTTTACACAATAACCCTATATGTTGTTTACAACACATTAACATGCTACACCATTAATATACACAATAACTTACTGGATGTCTTGATCAAGTCTTGAACCGAACACATTTGATCGTTAACCTTGAGCTCTGATTACCAAGTTGTAAGACCCTTATTATATTTATAACAATTTCATATAAGTTTCGTATATAATTGTGTATATATAATATACACATACATTTAAAAATATGAGTTTCATAAAACAACTTGGAATTTAAAACATTTCAACATAATATCGTCGTTTAATCGTGTAAGGAAGAAACGTAATGCGGAAGCTTAAATTTGATCGTGTTCGGTTCTTCATTAAGCTTGATCGTCAACGGGTGCTTCAAAGTATACCTACATTTCATAAATCATGAAATGCGTTAGTTATATATAGTATATAACATGTCTAATTAAGACCGTAAGACAAAAAAATCATAATAAACATGTTTTGCCAGTTCCATAGCCTGTCGCGGGCCACGACAGGTTTTATCTAATTTTTCGCGGGCCGCAAAACCCCGTGGTGGGGCGCGACCGGATGGGACGTCACCCGTCGCGGGGCGCGAGAGCCCATTTTTCACAGTAACTTTGTGGCTGGGAGCTGCATACTCCCAGCTCTACCATTTTTCACAAAAACAATCATAACTTCTTCAATTTTTATCCGTTTTACTTCAAACTTGTTTCTAATTATTCGTAAAACATAAGCCTTCATATTTAACCCAAATATCTTTAACTCAGGTTCATAACTTTTATGAATTACGCAGCCATTATTCAAGTTATACGTATAATTTATTTTGACCCGTTAAGAGAATTTAAGTATTTAAGCTTAAATCTCGCTCCATCTTTCTCACCTCCTATTTTCACACTAAGACTTCTTTTATCTTCCACAACAACTAAATTTTTGGTGGATTTGTTATAGTAGAATCACATATTCCAAATTTTACCTCTTCGGTTTAACAATTTACGAAAAGGACTCGTTAAGTGGTATTAGATCAAAAAGGCTAATACCTTTCACTTTTACACTTATCAAAAGAATTTACTCAATCATAAAACTTATTTTCAAACTACCCTTAAGGGTCGTTTGTCCGATTTATCATTCAAGGGCGTTTTGGTCAACTTTAGTGTCTCAGCCCCCGACCCCTACCCCGGGAGCGGGCGTCGCGAGAATATAGAGCTGGTGGTATCGGTGTTTATTAATTTGGCAGCGGAATTTAAACATCAGGACCGTAGTTAGGAAATAGTTTCATAGTTTCAAAACACCTATCTTTTATAATAAATAAATGGGATAAACCCCAAGTTTCATTAATAATATATTTATAGGGATAAACCCTAATTATTGAAAACATAATCTCCTTTTTATTTAGGTAGCTTTTATAGCCACTTCTTTAAGCCTTCAGTGCTCCACGGCTGTCTTTTATTAGCTTCACATTAAGTTACCTGAAACACGTTTTAAAAAGATTTTATCAGCAAGAAATATTGGTGAGTGCATCCCAATTTAATCAAAACAAGCTTTTATAACTTTACAGTATTGAGAGCGATTACAATGTTTATATCTACCAATATACTCATTCAGTATATGTCATGTTCACAGTTCCATGACTGTGGTCATGTTACTCATTGGCTACCTCGTCGTCCAATAGTAACGGATTACTAGTAGTGTATACAAAACCCCACATACCGGCAGCAATTATAGAAACATAGACTCAATTACAGTAAGTATAATTGAAAACATTTGAGGTTTTGGTAAAATAGTTTGGTAGAAAAAGAGAATGACTCACTTTGTTGACTTAGGTATTTCTACAGCTTCCTGTTGGTGTTCCTGGTTATAGTCTATTAAAAAAAACAATACATACGTGTTAGTAAGATAACCCAAATCACATTAGCCATACACCACAAGACAGAACTCCAACGAACTTAGTCAGGCAGAGCCTCGACATGCGTTACGGAGCCCTAGATCAATCGGGTAAGGTAACGAATTAGTGATCGGGGGTTAATACACTTACAACGAGGCAGAGCTTTGTGTTTTAGGGGTATTATTCATGATATTTTCGCACTATATGTTTGAGAGAGAAAGAAGATTTTGAACGACGAATACTGAGGCTGATCGCCTCCTTTTATAGGCTGGAACTGAGGTCTCTCTCGCCCCGCGAGAGCCTCCTTCTTTTCCTTGGCGGCCCGCAAGCCAGGTCTAGCTACGGCTAGGCCTGATTACTCACCAGCCTAGCTCCGCTGTGTGTCGTGTCGCGTGGCTTGTTGAGGGTTCGCCAGGTGACACACGGTCGCGCCCCACGACTCGCAAGACAATGAGGGTCGCGACCCGTGAGCACCCTATTTTCTTTATTTTATTTGAGTTTTATTAAAACTAAAGTTATTCGAGTCCGTTTACGTGTATACGGGGTATAATTAAAGTGTTTATGGGTGTTTTCGAGGGTTGTTATATCCTCCCCACCTTGTTTTAAATCTCGTCCTCGAGATCTACTGGAACAGGTGTGGATATTTCCGTTGCATTTCTGACTCGAGTTCCCATGTGTATTCTGGTCCTCTCTTTGAATCCCATTTGACTTTGACTAGAACTAATCTCTTGTGCTTGAGATTCTTGATCTTTCTATCTTCAATCTGAAGTGGTTTCTCTACAAACTTAAGCTTTTCATTTACCTCTATGTCCTGAAGAGGTACCACTAATGATTCGTCTGCTAAGCACTTTTTGAGATTACATACATGAAATACATCATGTATTCCTGCCATTTCCTCTGGAAGTTGTAGCTGATAAGCTACTGGTCCTATTCTTTTGATAATCTCAAAAGGTCTAACATACCTTGGGCTTAGCTTTCCTCTTTTAACGAATCTGACTACTCCTTTCCATGGAGAAACTTTTAACAATACCTTATCTCCAACTTGAAATTCCATTGGTTTTCGTCTGTTATCTGCATAATTCTTTTGACGATCTCGTGCTGCTTTTAGTCTTTCCTTGACTTGGATAATCTTGTCCGTTGTTTCTTGCACTATCTCTGGTCCAGATACTTACTTTTCTCCAATCTCTGCTGATCGATGTCGTAAGGTTGGTAAAAAAAAATAAGTGAAAGTATCCTATTCACCTCTTACTAGTAAAGGGCACGTAGGGTGTCGAATCCACGGGGAATCAGTGGAAAGTATGAAAGTTCGTTGTTTTAATTATCGTCTACTTCTAACTAAATGCTTTTTGCAGTTTTGAGAATGATGGTGAAAACAAATATAAATTAGAGTTGTAAACAATTGTGAGAAAAGTGACCAATCTCCGGGTTTTCAGGTTATGCAGAAAATCAGGTTACTTAATTAATACTGATTGGAAATCACATAGACATGATTTGTAAAACTTGTTTTGATAAATAATTAACGGATAGTATATTTGATTGCAATGATCCACGATCGAAACCGAAAGATTGATGCAAATGAATAGTAATCCAATTAATTACCAATTTCAGATTTCATAAACATTAACCGATTCAATGATTAAAGGTTTAAAACAATGACGACCTAGAATTTAATCCCGGCCGTTGATGAACAAACCAAATAATTGATGAACAAGAATGATTACGATAATCGAATATTGTTTAATCGAAACAAAAACAATAAAAACGACTAACCGAATGACTAATCAGTTTCTAATCCAAAAAGTCGTAAACACAAGCAAACACAATGTTTCAAGCATAAACCCAATTCCCGGAGACGGTCACGGGACGACTAGCCGCTCATGACGCGCGTGCGATCTTCGATAGCTTGATACGATATTGAGTTCATGATCGAGTCGGTATCTTCGGCAGATGTGTGATGAATGATTATGTTGAGTGATGAGTTAAGAGCCCCAAGAATGATGTGCGGCTGCCTCCCAAAAAAATCGATGATATCGAAGTTCCTCCCTTTTTTGCTGCCACCCCCTCGTGATATATGAAAAAGTGGTTATCAAAGCCTAAAAGTCAAGTAGGTGGCTGGCCAAACTTTTGTGAATCATGAAGCCCATAATCTACTATTCCAACCGTAAGTCACAACTCGGACCGTAAGCCACAATACAATGTCTCTGTTTCTTTCATGTACACCATGCACAATCCATAAGTTACGAAATAAATTTCGTAACCCACAACCGTCACATGTGCATGTTGGTTCAGGCCCCACTCCAAACACACAACACTCACTCAAATTTCACGAACAGGAAAAGTTTACTACTTAAACTTTCTTATTATTTAGACTTGAGAGTACAAGTATAAATAAACAAGCTAATGCCCTATTTATAATAACAAAATAAAAACACATGCTAAATAAACTTGGTCCACTTCTTCCTGATTTAAAGCAACAACTGGAACGTTCACATGATCTCATCCATGTGTTTCCCTCTTTAATCGGTCAACAATTACTAGGTCAAACCGAGACCCGTAACCCATCTTTATCGGTGACCCAGTTCAGTTCCGATCCATACCCGTACCCGTCAAGATTATCCAACATTCACCCCCATAATCTTGACCCGTTTTTTCTTGCTTGATCGGTTAGCACAGATCCGACCCAACTTGCTCTTGCTAGATAACTTGCTTCATGCTAAACGAACCACGCAGGCCCGTCTTCCCCTTTCACTTTCTAGCGTGAACCCTTTTCGGTCTTCGGCTCACGGCTCGGAGTAATGTGAACACTTTCGGTCTTTGTTCACAATCGGTCTTTCTCTCGATCATTCGGTCTAAGCTTTCTTTCGATAAAAGCTTCTTCGGTCTACGATCTATCTCGGTCTATCTTGGTGTGAACCTCCGGTCATGCACACACCTACGGTCTCGGTCACGCCAATCGGTCTTTTGCGGCTTGTCGGTCTATAGCGGTCTTCTTTGTTTCCCACCGGAACTCTCTTTCTGGCAGGGGTCTTCGGTCTTTGTCTCCCATCAGAACAACTTTCCGACGGCGGTCTTCTGATCACCAGTTCTTCTTATCCGGTGACGACGGTCTATATTGGTCTTCACGGTCTTGTCACCCGCGAGTTCTTCGGTCTTTCTTTCAAGCCGTTCTGTCTACTACGGCTTCGGTCTCTTCTCGCCGGTCTTTCTTTCTTACGCCGGTACGGTCATTTTCCGGCGACGGTCTCTTTCTTCGGTCTTTGCTGCAGTAGCAGCCAGTCTTCACACTCCTTTACACAAAGTTAACAGTCACGGAACACAATGTTTATCACCGGTCACCCCCGTCGTCTCAAACGGTACGTCTACCACAACAACGGTCGACCGAAACATGCTAACGCCTCTGTCTTCTGCTCTTAAACAGACACGAAACAACACCTGCTGTTCCGAACACTTCTTTCACCTTCGGTTTGCTCCGTTTCTTGCTGCTGTGTTTGCTTTCTCGAACCGACTCTCAAACCCGCTTATTTAACCCGAGCGCTCTGATACCAAATGTTGGTTCAGGCCCCACTCCACATACACAACACACACTCAAATTTCACGAACAGGAAAAGTTTACTACTTAAACTTTCTTATTATTTAGACTTGAGAGTACAAGTATAAATAAACAAGCTAATGCCCTATTTATAATAACAAAATAAAAACACATGCTAAGTAAACTTGGTCCACTTCTTCCTGATTTAAAGCAACAACTGGAACGTTCACATGATCTCATCCATGTGTTTCCCTCTTTAATCGGTCAACAATTACTAGGTCAAACCGAGACCCGTAACCCATCTTTATCGGTGACCCGGTTCAGTTCCGATCCATACCCGTACTCGTCAAGATTATCCAACAGTGCAGCCCACTTTGTCTTAATGATGATGTTGTTGTTGGTGACTTGAAGGCTCCAAAGTTAGTGTAATGTGGCTGCCAATTTTTCATAAGATGATAATGAAGATGTTGTGTGATTATTGAGAGCCCCAAAGTTAATTAATGTTGGCTCCTCTTTCGTGATATGTGCTGCCAAAAGTCCTCCAAAAATCGATGGAATGGAAGTTGTGTATTGTTCCTCCAATAATCGATGATAACGATGATGTATTGATGATGATGTTTCGTGGAATCCAGCCGCCAAAAGTTGTGTGGTTGCTGCCCCAAAGATCGATCCTCATATATTCATTTATGGTTTTTAAAACCCTTTAATCCCACAACAAACAAATCACGTGCATGCCACTCGAAACCGTAAGCTGCATGTTTGAAGCGTAAACCTTGATTGGAACTTGTTGTTTCTTTTTATTCCTTTGCATGTGCTCATCAAAAGTCTAATTAATGACCTCCCAAGTCACATGTATATGATGATGATAATTTAATGCCCTTGATTCCTTTTTCTTTTGTTTCTTGTCTCCTCATATATTATTGTAATTAATATAGACTTCAAAACCTTGTATGCCATCTCAATAAGCTAGCCGCCAAAAACAAGTTCGCCCAAGTGTGTTGTGCTTCTTAATCCGAACAAGTCCCGGTTAATGTCATTCACTTGATTATTATCCCCAGTTGTTCAACTTCGTCTCTAAACATCTTAACTTCATCGAATAAAATAATTAACCTGTAAAACCATAAACTCTCGTAGTTATCACATTCACGTCATATAATCACTTGAAACACACTCAAATACGTAATATAACACGCTTTAACAATCGGGCTTCACACTCTCGATCATCTGCCCAACAGACTCGAGTTCTGCACTTTCGTCCATAAAGTGCTTCAAACGGTGCAGCATTGATGCTGGTATGATAGCTGTTGTTATATGAAAATTCTATTAATGGTAAATGATCATCCCAATTTCCTCCAAAGTCAATTACACAGGCTCTAAGCATATCCTCCATTGTCTAAATTATCCTTTTGCTTTGTCCGTCCGTTTGAGGATGATAAGTTGTGCTTAGATTCAACCTGGTTCCCATTGCTTTTTGGAAACTTGTCCAAAAATGAGATGTAAAACGGCTATCTCCATCAGATACAATAGATAAAGGAATTCCATGTAATAAAACTATTTCATTTACATATAACTTGGCTAACTCTTCCATACTGAAAGTTTCATTCATAAGTAAGAAATGAGCAGATTTGGTTAATCTGTCTACAATCACCCAGACTGTATCATAACCCTTTCGTGTCTTGGGTAATTTGGTAACAAAGTCCATTGTTATTAATTCCCATTTCCAGATTGGCATTTCTAATTGCTGCAATAACCCTGAGGGTTTCTGATGCTCAGCTTCAACCTGTGAACAGGTTAGACATTTAGCAACATAGTTTGCTATATCCTTTTTCATTCCTACCCATCAGAAATTCTTCCTTAGATCTTGATACATCTTATCACTACCGGGATGTATCGTATACTTAGACTTATGGGCTTTTTCTAAAATTATGTGGCATAGGTTTCCTTGTTTAGGTATCCAGGTTCTTTTCTTATGGAATCTCCAAATTCCATTTGTCCCTTGGTCTAATTTCTTAATCATTCCTTTAAACCTTCAGCGTCGTCCTTGATTGCTGTTTCCTGTATATCTTTAATTTACTCATTTAAATATATCTGCAGCAATTGTAGAATACATAGACTCAATTACTGTAAGTATAATTGAAAACATTTGAGGTTTTGGTAAAACAGTTTGACCACTATCGCACATTTTAGCCATAATCTTATCTAAAATCATTATGTTTCTAAAAATGCAATGACTTTAGATTATTAGATTTACCTACCTTAGGTAAACCAATATTCTTTCTTGACTTCGTTTAACTCCCGTAGAACCTTAAGTTCTTAATGAGACTTTGACCTATTACACATACCTGGCTCGGGTCAAAGTATTGTCCCGTTTTAATACCTTGCTTTAATAAATTGCTAATTAATAGCAACGCAAATTCCATACGCTATTCACCCCTGTGAGCATAAGATTCGACAAACAATTATTAGTCGTTATTGTCAAATGGTGTTAACATCACCAATTGACCTGTTTAGCCTAAATGACCAAACATTTTGCATTGATAACAGAATGGTATTTATATACCATTTCTCTCATTTGACCCATTACGGATTTTCACCGTATGTTCATAATTCTTAAATCCTTTTCTTACGCATTTAACCCATCATGGCTTACGCCTTAGGGTGTCATTTAAACTTCAACTTTTATTCATCTACACGTGACTTAAGTTACCGTTATACCCTTATTATTCATTTTGGCTTACCCTATAAGGTAACCATTCAAAACTCATTATATGTTCGTCATTTCATGGCCGGATTACCGTTTTGCCCCTTTTTTCCATTAAGTATGGTTTTTCATCATTTTCACTTGTTCTGACCCGTATCATTTCGCGTCGGAACATCATATTTCAAATATTACTTTATCGTATTCATAACCCATAAAATAAATAGGTATTCTACAAAAAGGGTGTAAGCTTTACTTACCTTGCATCCGATTATGCTCTTTTTCCCGTGTACTTGATCCGTTTGACCCGCTTTTCTCCCAAGCTTCCATCTAGCTTGTCTAGCGTCAAACTATCATTTGTTATTCGCAAGATGGTTAGGTTAGTCATCGTTTAACACGATTATTCCACTTTACTCATTTTATATCAGTATTACCATTGATCTCATTATAGGTCGGTTTGACTTTTAAAAGTCAAACTGCCTATTAACATATGCAATTGCACAACTAAGTTTAACAAACTCATTTTGGCATTCCACCATTTACCCGATAGACGTTATTTCTAGGCCACCGTCTTAACTAAAATTTCCCTTCTAAGCCCATACAATCGTTAACATCAATTTTAGCATGATTTTAACATTCATTTCATCATATCATACAAAACCCATTCTTCGGCAAGTATGAACATATGCCCGAATTCATAGATTATTCAAGCATCTTCTTATCACTATCATGTATGATGATTCTAAACATAATTATATCATCAATTTCATCATATTATTAAAACCCACTTATCTAAGTGTGGTATATCATGTAAACACTCAAATCATAGCAATATATTTATAATTTTCACTTAGGGTTTTGTTCCTAAGCAAGTATACATCTCTAATCTAGCCATAACCTCTACGATTCATGCATAAATCGCAACTTGTGATGTTCATCAAATTTCACAATTTCAACAAACTTCTAAATTCTACATACCTTATGATCACTTAGCTTGAGTGATCGTTAATTCATGTTCCTTTATGAGTTTGAGTCCCAATTCATCCTTCAATTTGATGATTCTTGATGAACTAGGGTTACACCCTTTTCACCACCTCCTGATGATCGACCTACTACACACACTATGTGTGTGTAGTGTTTTAATTCATATATTTTTAAAACCTAAGTTTTCTTTTCGGCAAGCTTGGTCCTTCAAATCTAGTTTTGATTAAATAAGGCTACAACTCTTTGTTTATCACTTATTTACATATTATTAACTAGGTTAATTTATTCCTTGTTATTTTGTTTACGTGTTAACTTTTATCATTATCGGAACTTTACCCGTTCCTTTATATTAACCGGATTTAAATTACCAAACCCGTTTTTTTTGGTGTTACAGTTAAATGAACGAACACGAACATGTCTATGTTCGTGTTCGTTCAGTTCATTTACAGGCCCACGTACAACAACCCACAATTTGATTAGTGAAACTCAAAATTTCGTCACAACCGAACTTTTTTTCTTTTCTTTTTCTTCCTCTTCAGCTACCATGGTTTTGCCCCCGTAACGCTATTGCACCCCGTTAGGGGTGCTCCCTCTTCTTGAAAACGACTCTCAAACCGCCAAGATTTAATATCAATTGTTGGAAAATCAAGCCCTTAATGGAACAGATGAAATACGAGATTGAACAACTTGTTCGACTCTTTTTATTATCAACCAAAGCACACACCAATTACAATAACCTTAACCATCTATTTATACTAAACTAAACCTAAACCTATTATGGCTCAAACAACAATTAAATAATTATGAACTTAAACTAGATAGATATACTCCTTTAAATAAAATACTCATACTTATCTAGACCCAATAACTAGATAATAATAATAAATAAACAACTTTATCTTCAATCATTTTGAATTATCTAGAACCCATTTTAACTCCGATTAGGATTAACCTTTTAGATTCTTCGTTCTCGGTTTCTTGATTCTTCATTGTTGGTACAAATTATCCCTATCTTTATGATGTGTATGTATAGCTTATAGTTTGATGTCATCTTCGCATTCATGGTCGATTAATGGGGGAGGGAGGTAGAGAAATGCATATGTGGTTACACGGTTTCCACGTAATGCATGGTACTAATGCTACAATCGTTAGAATTAGTGGTCCCGGAAATAAAATTGGCACTTTATTCCACGTCAGGTGTCGGCAATATGTCAGTAAAACATAAATCTGTATGACATCGTCACTTGTTAGTAATAGATAGGTAAAAATCCTAATTTCTTTGGCATCGCGACAATTTTTCAGTAATCTGCCGCTAACACAATCCGTTGGTAAAATTTGTCAGTAACCCATCAGTAAATTATATACCAACGCGGTATTTTCTAACGAATAAATAATAGCTCTAACTTTCAGTGAGTAACATCTTTAATTGAACTTACTTTTCGTGAGTAACACATTTGATTTAACTTTCATAATAGAGATAATATATCTTGAGTAAATCGGCATGAGTCTTGATCTTCATGTCCTTACCTCCAGGGGCGAAGTATAGAAGGAGGGGGGACCCCCTGAACTTTTCGCTCAGTAGTGTTATATATGTAGTTTTCGTATAGAAATTTTTTGGTATATATGTTTTCGACCCTCGTCATTCGGGTCAAGCTTCGCCACTGCTTACCTCTTAATGGTAGAAGACCTTGTAAGTGATCAGTTCGGTTTTAATAAACCTATATGCCGTTTAATTGCCTAACCTAAATGTAGCTTGTTGTTGTTCATTGAAACCAAAATCTGCCCGTAATAGATACATGAGAAACCAATCTAGATTAGAAAAAAAAGTCCATATTGAAATATATATAGGTTAGAAATCGGCTGTGAGGTTCAGAGTGAGAACTGGTTAGGAAAAGGTTTTTTGACCCCAAAATAACGGGTTAACAGGGTTATTACTGTTGCAAAAAAAAAATTAGCCATTTCGTTTTTTTTTTGGACCAATTTGCCCCCATATCTTAATATAAATAAGTATTGGATGTATCGGTTTGATCACAATAGTTCTTTGGCTCTCACAAAACATGCATAGATACACGCACACATACGCACGTACACACGCAGACAGACAGGCACACGCACACACATTAAAAAAATAAAATATATTCGTGATTTTATATGTTTTTGAAAAAAAAATATGTTTTGTTAGTTCTAAAATCTCCAAATTAAATAAAGAAAAGAACTCTGTTAAATTATTTTATAAATCTATCTATACTTTCTATAAAAGAAGAAACTTCAATGACATAAGAAAAGCTGATGTGTCAGCTGGAGAGGCTGTCCAACAAGGCTTTTCTTATGTCATCAACGATGAGGTGGCAGCCATAGAGAGAGCATAGTGACATCATAAATTCAAACCATTACCCTACCTTAAAATTCAAAGGTGGCCCACATTCACCTTTTCAAAGGTCTGCCCACATACAAATGGGCAAACCTTTGCCCTCATTCATAATTTAAAGCACTGATGTTCATTCAAAACAAAACCTCTGCTCACATAAAATATCATTAGTAAAATTTTGTCTAAACATCTACTCTCAACATTTTATAATCAAACATCTGTTCCCAATAAACATAAATTCTGGCTCCACATTTAAAATTCAAAATTCAAACCATATATTCTAATCCTATAAATAAGATATAATTATCTGGATTCACATACAAATCTCTCCCGCTCATATCTGCAAGCGTATTTCTCTCTCTCAAATGCATCTTTCTCGTGATTCAGCCGCTAATCTCCGATTACACTTCTTTGTTCGAATGTTTGTTGATTCTGTTTACATGTTATCGTTCCAGTATCATTGTTCCAACATCGTCGTTTCAATGAAGCTTCCCTTTACACATCAACATCTCAATATCGATGTTGCAGTATCATTGTTGCAACATCGTGAAAAGTTGCAGCTGCTATCTTTTTTGATGGGAGAGTTGCATTGTTGGATTTTCGGTAAATCGAAAGTCAGCTTTTCTTGCGTCAGTAAGATTTTCTCTTTTTATAGAAAGTATAGATTCGTGCAATATCGTGAAAAGTCAGATGTGTTACAACAGTTGAGAGGAGACCTTTGCATTTTAGGTTTGTTTCTTATTTTGATTAACTGTTGATGATGTTGAGAGTTTTTATTGACACTGACATTTTAGAATATGTTAAGATGCATGTTGATATTATTAAAATGAACTATTACATAGAAAAAATACAAATTTAATGAAATATTTATAAAGTATTACACGCTAGAGTTAACACTTGCTAGGATTTTGTAGACTATGGCTTTTCTCCATGTGATTTCATGTTCTCTTTTGAATTTCAGGTCAGTTAGCATGTTGCAGATTTTCTGATCCTGTTTTAGAAGTTGTGTCAAAAACTCTTCTGCATTCTTCTGGAACTCTGATGGAGGATAGTGGAGGACTTCATCAAGCAATGCTATGCTGTTCCAGGTTTTGTTGTAATTAGTGTCATTGATTATGTCGACTTTCCTGTTTAGTTCTTCGTCTGTTCTTTGTTCTTTGAGTGACCATATCGAGAATTGTGTTTTAACATTGCTGGTGTCTAACTAGTGGTAGAAGCTGAAGTTTGCCATGTAGATTTTTAGTTGGTTTTTCTGATTTGGAACAATTTTTGACAGAAAGTGATTTATAGGACAATTTGTTGATGTTTTGAATCAAAAGTAATCATCGGTCTTTTATAGAGTTTAAAAACGCGTCTACATGGTAAATGAAGAAGTTAATTGTAATTGTGATAATCTGCTTTTGTTCTTTGAACTTCGAAAATTTGTCCCTTGGGTTTCTTGGTATTTAATTTTACAGGTTTCCTATAAAAGTTGGGGTTTGAAAAGGTTTTTGTATTAAATCTACACGTTTTTACTGTTAGATATTTCAGTATATAAACTCATACCCACTTCACCTGTTTTTCGTCACGTTTTCCTACGAAAATATTATACAAATCAGGAAAGTCGAGTAATATAGTTTATTGAAATGGCGTCATTCACTTTTGTAAAAACAGTTAATTTAAAGCTGCGTTTTGTCAGGCAAATCGAGGAACAGGTGTATGAAGATAGGGCTACTCTTCAAGAGGTGAAGAGATGTTTTGATGGATTGCAAGTTGGCCTGTTCACGAGAGAGCAGGTTTTCAGAAATCTTATGCAGATGCCTTCAACTTCCGTTCGTGAGCTTTGTGTTGTTAGTAATATAGAGTGCGGTGATAGAGACGTGGAGTTCATGGTGATGCTGAAAGACATACATCAAGAGGTTCAGCAATCGATGGAGTTGAAGCTAAAGTTTCTTAATTCTTGCTGTTATTGTTAGATTTGAACTTTAATGTTGTTCAGTATGTTATGTAATTATTAGACTCTTAATGTCATGAATAAATGAATAAATTTTAATCTTATGAATCTATGTTGCGTTTTAGTTTTACTTATTTAGTGTTTGAGTTTGATTTTGATTATGTTGATGTTGAATTGTGTCTGAACATCTGTTTGGTAAGTCAACAGAAGTTTAATAGTATCAAAGGATGGTTTGATGGTGAACAGATAATGTTGATGTTGAATTGTGTCTGAACATCTGTTTGGTAAGTCAACAGAGGTTTAATAGTATCAAGGGTTGGTTTGATGTGAACAGATGAGTGCAAAGATAAAACAAATGTTCAGAATGGGATCATTGATAGTAGTTTTTTGAAGAATCTTTGCTACTGCAAATTACAGAGAGTCAATATTTGGAGTTGTAAAAGGTCTGTTGTAGTTAAAGTTTGGTAAAAGAGAACATCTGCTATAATGATGACACAAGTGTGTATGCTAACGACTGTTGATTTAGCACTGTTGACTAAATGAATAAATTTTAATAGTATTAATCTTTGTTGTCGCATCTTCATTTTAATTATTTCAGTCATTCCTGAGTATTATTTTATAATTTTGTTTATCAATAACAGTTTTCTGGAAGAATTTACCATATATTTTGTTGTTATAAAAGGTGTGTTGTCGATAAAGTCTGACAAAAGAGAGCATCTGCTGATGAATAAATGTCTGAAGATGCAAAGGTCTGCTATGGGTCAATAGATAACGAACAACATATTATATTCAATCTTAAAATGCTTAACAGAGGATTTGATACTAACAGTGGTTGGGCTAATGATGAATAAGTATTATTATATAAGGTATGTTATAAGTATTATTATATAATTTTGTTTATCAATAACAGTTTTTTGGAAGAATTTACGGTATATTTTTGGTGTTATAAAAGGTGTGTTGTAGCTAAAGGCTGACAAAAGAGAGCATCTGCTGATGAATAAATGTCTGAAGATGCAAAGGTCTGCTATGGATCAACAGATGTTAACGAACAACAGATGATATTCAATCTTAAAATGTTTAACAGAGGATTTGATACTAACAGTGGTGAGGCTAATAGCAGATGTTAGACTTACGACTGTTGAGTTACACCGATTGAAAACAACTGTTTTTGAAACTTCTGCTTGCCTAAAAATACATCCACTGCTAAAGGGTACTGTCTGTTGTCATAATTTCTGTTTATCCTAATGACTGTTGATTTACTATACTTATGACTGTCATTCATTATGACAACAAAGGTTCTGACAGATGTTAGCTAAAAATAAAACAAATGCTGAAAGTTATCATCTGTTCTCATAACTTCTGTTTATCTAAGGAGTGTTTGACTCACACTGTTCCCAACGACCAACAGAGGTCTCCAAAGAACTGTCATCAGTTGTCTGCTGAGAGGTTCTGACGTGGACAGATCTTAGCCATCAAATATTTGTAACTACTGCCACGTCAGCATTCACTTCTTCTCTCTATATAAAAGCTATTTCATCCCTAAATCGAGGTTCTACTACTGCCGTCTGGAATTCAAAATTGTCAAAAATAGTTTCCAACATATTAAAAATCCTCCAATTTAAACCCTGTTTCATCCCCAAATCACCTTTTTCTCCGATCATGTCTCTGAACATCAAAAACTCTCATAACTACCTCCCCATCTTCGAGAAAACTAGCAAAAATACCAGCTATCTCTCAATAATTGATCTTTTAACGTCATCAAAATACAAATTAATTCTTACAGCTGATGCTCCGGTTCATATAGAAACACTCCGACAATTTTGGTTTAATGCTGAAATAGAGTCTGAAGATAATAATCCAGTTGCCATCACATCTAAGGTCGGGGAAAGTGTGGTATGAATTTCTCCTTTTACAATTTCCACTACATTTACATTGGACGACTTGGGAGGTAAGACCAACTTTGAAAAACTTGAACTTAATACAGAATTCATTGAAAGAGGGTATGATGCACAATTAAAGGAAGTTACTATCTACAAACCAAACTTCCCTCTGCCAATGAAATTTTTGTTTCATACTCTTTTAACTTGTCTCTCAGCCAAGACCACCGCATTTAATGAGATACCTTTGAACATTCAGTATTTGGGTTATGCTATTTTAACAAAATCTGATTACAATTTATCACAAGCACTGTTTTCTTATTTGTTGAATAATGTGAAAAATGTGAAAAAATTGAAAAAATTGAAAAAAGGTGTTCGTAGTAATGCTTTTCTGTTGTATCCAAGACTTCTAAGCTACTACTTACGAAAACAAGTGTCACAAACAGATTTTGAACAAGGTGTAGCTTTTCAAATAAATAGTCTTACAAGTAAAACTTTTTACTAAACTTATGGATAAAGAGTCAAAAGTTTCAATAACGGAAACAAAGGGGGATGAGCCTGTTTTAGATGTGTCCGCATCAGTTGCTCAAACTTCTGCTGTTGAGCGAACTGCTCCTGGTGATCATGACACCACAACCGGTGTTGTGAAACACACACCAGGAAAACGCAAAAAGAAAGCCGTTACATCCAAAAAGCCCACCAAAACTAAACAAAATAAAAAGGTTCCTCTGGAAGATGAGATCCCAGAGGTTAATGCAGTGACAACACAAATGTCACTTGAAACCACTGCTGCTACTTCCTCACAGTTGTTGGAAAGATCTCAACCCATCCAAACTCCTCATGTATTCTCACAAAAGGATCATGCTGTAAGCACAGGGACACCACAACATGAAGTAGACCTTTCATATGAAAGTATGTTTAAAAGTCTGTCTCCCAGGGCAATCACGCTTTCTACACCGCAACCCTCGACTCAAGTTCCATCAACAATATTACTTCTGTTTGAAGCAATTGAATTTCAGAAAGAAAATAGTTCCTCTAATGCACACATTACTGAGAGTAGATCGCAACAAATGACTGTGTCTGAACCAATTCAATCTCCTATTCTACAAACAGTTGAGGAGGTTATCCCCGTTGAGTATTACGAAACTCTTGGTGGTAGTTCAAGTGGAGCAGCCACTAGAACTGTCGAACCCATTGGTGATCGGTTGGACAGTGATTACATCATTAACACTCCCTTGAAGGTAACCACTGATGAGGTTACAACTGTAATCTCTGCTTCAGTGGGAAGTCCCCAGAACGAAGAAAAAGGGGCATTTGTTTCTAATGATATGGAGACTTCTCCTATTATCAAAACAAATATAACCACTACAGGTGGGAATTCAGACGATCCTATTAAAGTAGGTGATGAATTAACTTATAAGGATTTGACGGTTAGAGTTTCTACCATTTAAACAGATGTTGCTGAAATGAAAGAATTGATTAAGCAGATGATAGAGCTTTTTAAAAGTCAACATACCAGACAGGAAATTGCCAATGAGCTTTGGAATTCTATGCAACCCATCCTTCAAGCTCAGAAGAATTTGGCTAAAAGTAACTGCAATTTCAGTTTGGAATTTATCATAAATTTGGTTGATGCCAGGTATAAAGACACACAAGCAGACATTATGAACATTAAGGAATATATGTTGAAACTTACTGGCTCCACCTCTACATCAATCTTTGAGAAAGATGATGATGATGATGATAATGATGCTAAAAAGGGGGAGAAAGATTCACTGAGAAAGTTGCCAACAAATTCAAAAGCTAATCCTATAGAAATTGTATTCCCTGCTCAATCTAAATCCCAACCTTCTCTAAAAAAATCACCACAAAAGAAGGAGAAAAATACATTCCACACGATCATCACCCATTTTGTCAATAGATGCTGGGAACACAAAAGTATCAGCAGATGTTTACCAAACAGCTGCTGAGACACCAGTTGTTTCAGCAGAAGTTTCTCAAACATCTGCCATGATCATTTTCACTACACCAACCGCAATCCAACCATCTCCAACATCACAAAGATTTCCCATACATTCATCTTCACTACCAAAACATTCTCCTTCACCAGAAATCATCTCCACACGTAAGAGAAAAACTCATATCGATATAATCACAAAAATGAACAATGATCCTCTGGTAAAGTCAACTCCACCTAATTGGAAGAAAGTCAAAATAGTGGATTCAGATGAGGTATTGAAGTTTAAAAGAATGAGAGCAGAGCTTGTGGCTGCTGGTTATGGTCCAGTTAGATCCATTGCCAGATGGTCTAAACTGAAGATAGTTGATACCTACAAAAAGCTGGAAGAAGTTAGAGCTGAATATTCAAATGTTCTTCAAAACCCAGTCTATCCTACAACTGCTCCTCTGTCTCTAAAAATCGGTACTTCGAAAAACCTTGTCTCATCATCTGATTTGTCTGAATCAATTGCAAATTTAGTTAGCAGACCACAATTACCAAACTCATCTTTAATAATTCTTTGCCCAAGAAAACCAACTGATCCAAAAATAGTAAAGTGGAAGTCATGCTCAAAAACCCAAGTATTGACTTTCATCAGATCAGATGGTAGTGTTGAAGAGATTAAAATGGATAGTGCATATAATCTGAATGCATACGATCTCCAAGATTTGTTGGACCTTCAACTTGAGAGGGATGATGAAGAAGACATGTTCTCCCTGGAATTTGAACTACAATTCAAAGGACAAATCAGGGAGATGTTGATGAGAAATAAAAATCAGTAATAAAGAAGGGTTTTTGTATCATCTGTTGTATAGGGAGATTGTTGGATCAGCAGCTGTAACATTGTTTACAGTAGTATATTTAACCAGATCACAACATGTAGCAAAGGACATGTTGCTGCGTAACAAATTCTTGAGTGAGGTTTGATGTGTGTTGTTTATGCAGGTGATCGTATGTTCTTAGTTAATGTTTGTTAAATTTAAGTTGTATTCGAATTTTATTAAGTTTGTTAGACATCTTTTATATGTACTTATGTTTATAACAATTTACATTGTCAATGGGTGGATACTCTCTTTTTTTAATAAGAGAATGAAAATAATCATATGTAACTAATGAATTTTATTAAGTTTGTTAGACATCTTTTAGACATCTTTTATTAAGTTTGTTAAATATCTTTTATATTTACTTATAGTTGTCTTTTAGCTATAATAGATAACACATTTTCGTACAATATCTATACATGTATCTATATGTTCTATCAATATGTGTTATGCATGGTTTTCTCAGAAACGACCCGTGTTTGCACACGGGTCTTACCGCTAGTACTATATAATAAAAGAAAACACTTTGGGGACACTTGTCATCATATTAGGGCATCTCTTATAGATAATTATTATTTTAATTTAATCTTTTCTAATTAATTATAGATAATCCTCCTATTAAATATTATTTAGTTTAATATCTTATGGATAATTATTATTTAGTTTAATCTTCTTCTCATTTATAAAATTATTTAGAGAAAATTACGATTTTGGCCCCTGTGGTTATATCACTTTTACCTTTTTAGCCCAAAAAAGAATTTTTTAACATCTGAGCCCCCAACGTCTTCTTTTCTAACCCTTTTGGCCCCTAACACTAACCCTATCCATTAAATGTTAGGGGCTAAAAGGGTTAAAAAAAAAAGACGTTAGGGGCCAAAAAGGTTTAAAAAAAAGACGTTGGGGGCTTAAATGTTAAAAAACCTTTTTTAGGCTAAAATGGTAAAAGTGATATAACCACGGGGGCCAAAATCATAATTTTATTATTTGATGTATAAAATTAGATTTATTCAATTCGTACAATACACGAGGTTTTTTAAGGGTATATATATTTTTTTATTATTTAGTACAGAAAATTACATTTATTCAAACCGTGTGATACGCATATTTTTTAAGATGTAATTTTTTTATTATTTAGTATATAAAATTACATTTATTCAACCCGTGTAATAAACGAGGTTTTTTAAAGATGTATTATTTTATTATTTGGTAAACAATATTACATTTATTCAACTCATGTAATACACGTGGTTTTAAAAATATAACTTTTTTATTTGATATATAAAATTACATTTATTCAATCTGTATAATATTGTTCTTATAGATATAACTTTTTATTATTTAATATATAAAATTATATTTATTCAACTCGTGCAATAAAGAAGGTTTTTAAAGATATATTGTTTTATTATTTAGTATATAAAATTTATTTATTCAAACCGTGTAATACACGGGGTTATAACCTAGTTTAGTATATAATTGAAATTTTCAGTTCGGTTATAATAATCAGCTCTTGACCAAACCGAATATTGGCCTAACCAGTTTTGATCACTTACGAGCCCAGCCCACCTTATGGGTGGATTAAAAATAAAACGTACTTTTTTTCTTTATCCTCTTATATTTTTATAGCACCAGCCCGGCTCACCATTTGCAAATTTGGGCTATCAATGTTGTTCAGTCGCCATTTAGAGGTTTTTTCGGGTTTTCCTGTAAAGAGTGGCCAACATGATCCAATTCATTATCATTGATGTGGGCTTCAGGAAATGATCCTTTAACCCAAGTACCCAACATCATCAAATTGAATGTTTTCCCACATATAGGAACATAAATCATGGGCCAATGAGGTAGTGGTGGAGTGGTTGGGGAAAGACTTGGTGTTCCTTGTGACCCAGGTTAGACTTCCACTCTCTCCATTATTTTCTGCGGCATCCAGGTGAATGGCGAATACGGGTAGGACCGGTTCGTCTTGGATGGGAGGCGAAGTTTTACCGATTATTCAACTGTCGTGCCTTCGGGTTTCCGCGCATCTGGGAGAGCCAAGGGACTGGTGGCGGTCGAGTAGTCGACCTTGACCACAGCGCCCGGTGTCACGGTGATTGACACGTTGTTCCTTGCCATAAAAAAAAGGAACATAAATCATGGAATTTTGAATAAGAATCAATTTTTGCAATCAATTTACACATGTATCATTTCATCATGACATAAAATTGTACGTTTACTAAATTTTGCAATCAAAATTATATTTAAAAACCCATTATATATGTAGGGTTAAGTTATTATATAAATAGGCAACATATAAAACACCCTTAATGTGGGAAGTAATCTTAACATAATAAATCTAATTCAATGTTCGCAACTTATAATTAGTTAGAATATGTGATGTTTGGCTTAAAGTGTTTCTTATAGTAAACTATTGTTTGAAGATTGATGAATTGAATAACATAAATTTGTTAACATCCATTTAGATTGCTTTACATGGGCCTTTAAGGAGAGTGGGGTGGGCATGTGATGGGCTTCCATCACTCGTGGTAAACAACAAAACACCGCCGCCACTGCTTTCTATCACTCGTGAACTTTATTACTCGTGGAGTTTTCCACGCGTTGATTTAAAAAAAAAGGAACTTTATATGACCGTTTGAGAGGTGAGGGGCTTTTATAAAATCCAAATATTCCCCCAAAAATTCAAATATTCTTCCAAAAATCAATAAAATTCATTACTTCCTTCAAATCCAAATTCAACACAAAGATGGAATGTTCAAGCAAAAGAGGTTCGGGTTCGAAGAAAAGAGGTTCGGGTACGAAGAAAAATCCCGTAGGACCCAAGGTTCGAGCGAATCTTGGCGAGCCGACGCGCTTTAGGTTGCAAGACGAACCCGACCAAGAAAATAGGTTCGGGTATGAAGAAAAATCCCGTTTAAGTCGGTCATAATTCAATAAAAACGCGAGATTTGTGAAAGGTGGGGGTGGGAGATGCCATCCGTTTAATTTAAGTTTTTTTTTCCCAATTTTTAGTTTTTTTTTTTATTTTGCTGTGTAATTTATGTTTTATTTAAATGAAAGAGTAAACTGCCATTTTGGTCCCTGTGGTTTGGCCAGTTTTGCCATTTTAGTCCAAATCTCAAACTTATTACATCTGGGTCCCTGTGGTTTGCATTTTATTGCCATTTTAGTCCAAAATCCAAAAACCCTATTTTTTTGACTGTTGCAACCTCCTATTTTGTCTTTTAGTTCAGGGGCATTTTGGTCATTTTGCTTTTCATTTAACATTTTCTTAATTCAAAAATTAATATATATATATATATATGAGGATCATTACAGAACACTAATTATTGCGAGAACAAAAAAGAACAACCCTAAAACACTAAATTTTGGGATTTAAAGTTCATATTTTTTAAATTTTATGTTTCTTACATTCATATATGTATTATATATACATAAAAAGACCAGATTTTTTTACCTACACATAGTCAACATACATATTGTTAATTTAACATACACATAACCTACATATGTGTGGATTATAAGAAAAGTGAAAATTTTCCATATTTTGTTTTGAATTCAAGTGTAAGAAACAATAAATCTTACATTTGTAACATTTTCATTTACTTTTTAGCTTTTTAGGATTGAAAAAATAGGTGATTCATTGTGTTCTGTGTGTTCTCGCAATATTTAGTGTTCTGCATAGAACCTTACCCTATATATATATATATATATTAATATACACACATAAGCAGTTCATCATCCCCAACATAAATCAGTCTACTCTCTCTCTCTCTTCTCTCTCTCTATATAGCACCACCACCACCACCGCCACCACAACCACTGAGACTCCTACACTCCCTCTCCCTCTCTCGATTACACTCAAACTAGCAAACACAGGGACTTCATCCTCTTCACATGATAAAAAACCCCAGACCAAGCATCCTCTTCACATGTATAACCCTCGATCTCTCTCTCACTAAAACAACACAGATACACAAACACTCTCTCTCAGTTCTCTCTCTCTCTCTCTCTCTCTCTCTCTCTACACAGCGGTGGTGGACGGACGGCGAAGACCTGTATCTCTCCTCCATCCTTCTTTCTTTTCAGATCTGTAAATATGGGGTGGTGCACGATGACTGATTATGATGATGATGAGTGATGATGACTGATGATGATGATGGACGGTGATTATGATGATGATGTAAGGGGGTGGTTGACGACGGCAGTGGAGGTGGTTAGGTGTGGCTCGAGTTTGGGTTTGCTTTGAGTTTGGTGAAGGTGGTGACGGCGGCAACTCCGGTGATAGGGATACATCGTCTGGTAAGTGATAATGTGAGTATTTGGGGATTTTGGGTGTTTTATGAAGTGTCTAGTGAATATTTGGGGATTTTGAGTTTTTGTAATGAGATGGTTAAAGCTGGATTTTCAGCTTCAGAACAGGCTGTGTTAAGATTAATTGATGGGTTTGTTATAAATCATAAGTTAGATGAAGCTTTGAGGGTGTTTTCTGTACTTAGTTTGAATGGTTATAAGCCCTCGGTTTCGTTAGTTAATCGCGTGTTAGGTGTGCTTGTGGAGGAAAAGAAGGGGATTAAGGATGTTTTGTTTGTGTATAAGGAGATGGTGAAAGCGGGTATTTGTCCAAATACGGAGACGTTGAATTGGGTAATGCAGGCTTTGTTTGATGTTGATTGGGTTGATTCGGCATTGGATCAGTATCAACGGATGGAGAAAAAGGGGTGCTGTGCGAATAGCCGGACATATGAGATTGTGGTGAGTGGGCTTATTGGTAAGAATCGGTTGGATCAAGCTCTTGTTGTTTTGAGTGATGCTTTTGAAAGTGGGTGTGTTCTGGTGGAGGTCCGAACAATCTCAGATCCGTCATCGGAGTTCCTTTCTCAGATCCACACATCTTTCTTCCCCAAATCTCAGATCCGTCATCAGAGTTCCTTTCTCTCTCCTCTCTCCTCTCTCTGATCTCCTGAACAGACATGTGGTGAGAAGGGGGAGGAGGTGGCGGTGGTGGTGCTATAGAGAGAGAGAAGAGAGAGAGAGAGAGGAGGTGACGGTGGTGGTGAGAGAGAGAAGAGAGAGAGAGAGCTTGATCGAGGAATTAAACAGACAATTAATATACACACATACATATACAACAAATGAAATTTAGAAAATGACCAAAATACCCCTGAACTAAAAGACAAAATAGGAGGTTGCAACAGTAAAAAAAATAGGGTTTTTGGAGTTTGGACTAAAATGGCAACAAAATGCAAACCACAGGGACCCAAATGTAATAAGTTTGAGATTTGGACTAAAATGGCAAAACTGGCCAAACCACAGGGACCAAAATGGCAGTTTACTCTAAATGAAATTTATAATTTATAATTTTAGTGTTTTATTGTTAATTTATAATTTAAAAAAAAAATTGTGAGTGATGGAATTCCATCACTAGTGATGACCACCGCCACTAAAAAAACTTGTGAGTGATGGAATAATGGTTGATGACATGGCGGAACTTGATTGGATGTTGTGAGTGATGAGTGAATGATGAGTGATGACCACCCCCATCCCACTAATCAGCTTATATAATAAAGGAAAGGTATCCAATCCTATGTGTCACCATATCAAGCCCTCCAATCCTATGTGTCATCATATCAAGCCCCCATCTTAGTATCATCCTAGGTGTAATTTTCTTAGATTTTTTGATTTTTTTTAATTCTGAAAAATACAAAGTCAAACTCGTATGTTCTACATATTCCCTTTCTCCCCAAACCAGCCTATCTAGTTCAAACCACAAACATCTGTGCCTTTTCAGTTTTCCAAAAACAACTTATCTCATTCAAATTTCAAATTCATTATTTCCCCTGCACCTTATTTCCTTTCAGCCGAGAAACCCTAAATTTGTTTTCTATTATTTTCAGTCACCAGATCTGCGTTTTTGCGCCTATTTGACGAGTGTTGTGTTGATTCTACATTGCAGTTTTTTTTTTGTTTATCAGCGATGGCATTTTATCGGAGCGTTTCGCTTCTTTCGAAGCTAAGAAATCGTGTTGTAAGTTGTTTTATAATTTGTTTATTGTTCTTTGCATTTGTATATGTTATTGATTGATAGTTAATTTGTGTTATTTGACTGTAGTTTGTAACAAATGATAGTATTATTTTGATCAACGTGTTTTAATTGTTTACAAAGTAATTGTTATGATGCACAACGTAGTTTTAATTTTTTAAACAATTTAGGATTTACTACAATTTGAATAGCTGAATGACCTAATCTGATTTTTTAAGTTAATCGATTGAAGCGAGTTACTTTTGGAAAGCCGATATGTCATAAGTTTTAACTGTAAACAAAGAACTAAGAATTGATTATTTGTTAGATGTACAGTATTTTTATAACAAAGAACATACGACTTTGACTTTGTAACCTCTTAATGTTTTTTTGTTTATTTCTGCTTTGATTGATGGTGTTAGAGATGATGATATAGCGGAAGACGGTGGACCAGTGGGCTTCTTCAAGGTTAGTTCTATCAGTTTTGTTTTGTTTTTTTTTTAATTTCCAGTGGTGGTGAAGCATAACAGAGTAAAGAAATTGTTGGTGGGGAAGAGAGTATGTTGATTAGTAAAATGGGGAACTAGGTACATAGTGAAATGATAATGGGGAACCAGGTACATAATGAAATGATAATGGGGAACTAGGTACACAAATAGGCTAAGAATCGAAGTCTTTTGTGATATTAGGTTAAAGAAAGAGTGATTTGTATTTTGATTAGTTGTTTTGATGGAAATTGTGAGGTAATTATAGTGGAATTTAATGACCATAAGCATGATTTTAGAACTGTAATGCTGTTAAAATTTGTTAGTAGCCTGCCCGATCCGAAACCCATATGGGCTGGTTCGTAAAACAACCATCTGCTTTGACTTTCGACCCATAACTCAATGCTACCTTGGCCTAGCAATTCTGACCCGTGCATCTAAAACTGGGCGTATATGGGCTTTTAAAATACTGTAACGGGTCAGATTGGGCCGATGTTTTATTAGCAATAGGTTATATTGGGTATAATATATGATTTGCATATGTTCAAACTGGGATTATTTTGTCACACCCCGACCGCGTTAAAACAACAAAACCGCGGCGGAAACGACTGGGAGTGATGCGACAGAATTATTGTTTCAACAACCATGGTAATTAAAGTTTTGTATTATTGATTAAAGTTTACATTGTCTTGGAATTCAAATAAAACATAACATAAATAACTGTCTTTTAAGTCACTAAAGCCCAAGTCCGTGTAAGTGTAGCACAAACATTATCATGCATTAGCACCTGAAACACATGCGAAAATAGGTACGTCAGCATAAAAATGCCCGTGAGATACATAGGTTTTGTTTATGCAGGATTCATGACTTGTAGTTAAAAGAAGTGTTTAACAAAAATATAGTCATGATCCTTGTAAAAATGTTTTCCTTTATAAAATCAATGAAAATCGATATGAAAATCATATGATAATAAAAGAAGATACGTGGTTAAATGAATAACCAAGTATAAATGAGTTTGTATAAATTGTGTGATTTGTATAACAATGTCGTGAACTTGTATAAAATGTTTCATGTCTTGTCAAAGTGGTTTAGATAACGCAACAATGTATAATACAATAAAAGCACTTATATATTGGAAGTACCAGCGGCGTATCCACCATGCTTTTATCATATAACACATAGCCCCGTTACATAAGTCACTTATCAATAACCAACCAAAATGACTTGTTCAATGTCAAAATGTTTATGTGTAAAACCATGTTCAATGTCATGTGTGAAATGTATCATGTATAACCAAATGTAATGCATAGCAAGTAGTAAGTATCTACTCAAACTATGTGATAATGTCAATGTGAAACAAATGTCATGTATGGTGAATAAAAGAATTTACTCAACCCCGTAGGAAAATGTACAAAACAATGTTTTTGAGTAAACCTAAGTTTAAATCAAATGCCATGTTTTGCAGAAAAACAATGCTTTATGACTACAAACATTTATGCAGTAATGTTAATCGCATACATTCAGGCCTTGCGACTGTGGCGACAAACCTTAAAACAAATTAAAGGTTTATCTAAGTTATGTATATCGGATTATGTCATTCCCAACTTCCAAACAAACCTAGGAAGTCGGAAATGGGATTTGTCAAGTCCTATGGTACCATTACATACTACCGAGCGGCGTAGCTAATGTTAATGAATGTATTATTATCCCTATTAAACATACCAAATGTCATAACCAATGTAGCATGTGAAAACCATGTACTAGGTATGCTAAGTAAACATACATAGTAGAAATGTCATGTAAAACAATTGTGCTAGCATGCTCAGTAAACATACATAGCAGAAATGTCATGTAAATCAATGTGTCCATATGCCGAGTAAACATATGCAACAAAGTGTCTAATGAAATCAATGTGCTAGCATGCTAAGTAAACATACATAGCAAAACATAGTTGAAATCATGTACTATAGGTGTATTAGGTGAAACTAGCATGTTTATGTCATAAAAGCAATGAAAAACATGAAAGTAACAAGTATGCACTTGTGTATCACCCCAAAGTATTTGAAAGCGGTAAAATAAGGGAACTATGTACTCACTTGGGATTGCTTATTAGTCTTGAGAATAAGACCAATTTAAGCTCCAAGTATCACGGAATCAACAAGGCACCTAGTATAAGTAACTAAGTTAATAATCGGATCCTAAATCGGGAGATAAGATAGAATGATGTTCTATAAATCAAATGAGTATTTGAACTCATATGGTATGATTTAATAGAGCTAACATTCTGATTTGAAAGTGTACCTAAGTGCTTTTGACCCGTTTCGACCCATTATGGTAGTATAAGCCACTATAATGCGTCGTTTGCGCAAAACTAAGGTCGGATGGTTAACTATGTGCTATGTCAAGTCTTACATACCCAATTATCCCTAAATATGTTACTAAATCAGATTATATGTCAAAAACATGTTCACATATGCAAAATACGGATTTATGCTTCAAAAGGGCGTTTTGGTCATTTCCTATGGGCATACAAGCTACTTAGCAATAACTAACCAATCCTATATGATCATAAGGTATAACCTCAGAGGTTATTCCCTATGCAACTATGATCACTAATCATGTTTGGTCGGATCCTAATGATCGACCAAACGGGTCGGGTTCGAAAGTCTAAGCAGTTGTTTAGACCGCTTAACTTACGACCCTAAACAAGCACTAAACTAATAGTGACGAGTTAAACATGTCAAAACATGTTTAACTAACTTAGAAAACTGATTTGGTATCAAAACAAAATGTTTTGGTACCTAAAAGTAGTTCCGTTGCAAAATGCGTGCTAAAACGCATTTTGACCGAAACTTTGACTCGTCACTACACCTAGTTAACGTGGTAATCAGTAGGTATAATCGCTAAGGATTATAACCATCTTGATTACAATCACGTTGCAAAGTTCAATTGAACTTTGACTTGACCAATTGATGGTCAAAACTGAAAGTCAAACTGTTTGACTTTCTGCTCTAAAATAAAGAACAAGCATGAAGGAATACTCACAAGAGTCCAAAGCTTGAAGAAAGAAAATAAGAAAACCAAAGAGGAAGTATCCAAGCTTCAAATCAGAGCTAGAGAAGAGAATGAGAGGAATAAGCAATGAAACAAGTTGATGGTGTTGGCTATTTATACTTGTCATGATTTCACAAGATCACTTCAAGTGTTTGTGTAACTTCCAAGCATAAAATCCTAGCCATACATGTGTTTGATGCAGGTTAGAAGCCTTGGAGAGGTGTTAACTTGGTTAACACACCAAGAACTTGCAAGAACAGCCCCTAAAGTATCAAACAGTTGCTGAAAAATCAAAATCTGGAACTGGGCGTTTTTAGGCGGCCCGCGTAAGGGTAGGGGAGGGGCTTACGCAGCCCGTGTAAAGTCAGCAGATCAGCAACAGTTTTGATATTTACAAGTTCAGTCCCTGCAATGTAATTAAGCTCATTTCAGTAACTTTTGACCCCCGTTAAGCCATTTTCAAGGCTCTACAAGGTCATTAAAGTTTAGAGGACTCAAAATGTGCTCGGAAAAATCTCGGATGTCGGTTCGTTTGGTCGTACGGTCGCGTTATTCGTCAAATTACGACGAAACTCAAACGGACGCGAAAACGATCAAAATTAAGCGACGAATAGTATTTTTGCATGCCACTAAAATAAAAATATTTTAGTGTGTACAAAAATTTTGGATGTCCAGATGTGGTCAGAACGTAAGATATGCACGTAAATGCAAACTTACACCGTTTTTGACACTTTTAGTCCCTGTATGACCAAATAAGCATATTTTCGCACACCGAACCACTCAAAGCTTATTTCTAAGCTATGTTTAGGTTATGTATGGTATGTTTAGCTTATGATCAAGTTCCAGACTGTACGTTTCCTTACGAAATGGCAAACTTTTGCAGTTTGACGCAAATTGTAGGATCGAGATTCGACCTAAACGAGTCGATCAGAAGAGCTCTCGATCAATACGAAAGGCGGAATCAGACGTATTGATGTTGAATCAGCTTGATTTGCACTTAGAATCACTTTAACTATCGATTGTATTGATTTGAAACTGTTTACAGACTGTTCGACACTTCAGCAGAGCTTCGCAACTGGAATCTCAAAGTTACAAATGAAAGACCCAAGACCTCCTATTTATAGGAGTGCCACTCCTCACGAACTTTCGTGCTTTCTGGCATTTTCGTGCTTTCTGGACTATCTATTCTATTACATGACTCGATACAAGACGAAGTCAACAGACATATGTACCAACAAACTCCCCCTTGGATGATGACGAGTCTTTAGTACATCGAGTCCTCAGTCTTGATCAGTCTTCTCGCTCTTTCTAAAGTATCTTTCTCTGTAAGCATCCTTATCAAACTCTCTCTTCTTCTTGTTCACAGGTTCAGAAATGTCTCCTGGCTCTCCGTAGCAAACAGGATCAGAAACCTGGCTATTTACCTGCACATACTCTACCCAAAAGTAAGATTTCTTTATTTATAACAATTTGACAAATTTAAAAAACCACTTGTAGATATTCTCAAAACAACATGATTTCCCATTTATGATCTCTGTTTAACCACTTGTATTTGTAACACTCAAACTTCGTATCAAATTAATGAACCATTTAAACATTTCAAAATCATTTTTCATTTCAAACAAACTCTCCCAACCCTGTTGTCCATCATGTTTAGCACTTGAAATTTTGAAAATCAGCTTTTCAACATCAGTTGTCGAAAATAAGATGAAATAAAATCTTTTTGAATTTTCAAAATTTTATGCTAAAACACAATCTTTTTGGTTTTTTGGGAAATAAACTATATACAGACATATTTTTGTGAGTTTGTGTAAGAGGATCATATCAGTTTATGAGACAAATCACTAGCACCGTTGAGCTTTAAACACTTTAAGTTCTAAACAATTCACTTAGATTGTCAGTATACTGATCCACTTAAATTTTTACACAAAGTTCAATTGTTTCGAGATACGAGATTAGTGTTTTAAGGACTTAAACTTATTCGCGTGTCCCGCCTCAGAATATACTCCCGTATCTAGACTCCTATATTCAGTCTTACAAGTGAATGTACACTAATGATATTTGTAATGGGTAAATGCGAAACCATGAGAGCTCAGGCTAGAAGTTCCGTTCAATCAGAGAGATGATGGCTCGTCTTTAGGTGTGTCCCCCTTGGGGATCTTCTTTTCAAAACAGCACAAGATTAGCAATTTTCAATGTTTCATCATTTTTTATGCTGAGGGTGAGCTTTATGATTAAAGCAGTGCAAAGTATTATACGAGGACTAGGCTATTGCTCCCGCAAAATCAGTAGTCCCGGTATAATACCCCAGATATCATCACGCACAAAGACCTAGTATGTCAGAAATAGAAAGCCCTTCAAACAAGATTTCGGGGGTTACCCATATATCCGAGAGATGTTCCCCACGAGATAAGTAAATATGATATTTAGGTTTATATCTCGAAAACAATCTACTAAACGTGTAAAAACCTACTGGCATATCATCAGTGAGACCGTTTATCACATATTTTGACTTTCCAATTCTTTAGCATACTGTGATAGTCTACTGATGTACTATCATTTCCTCTTTTTCACAAGAAAACTCATTTTTGATTTTTCGATGTTTTTGGATTTTTCAAATTTTCAAAATTTCTAAATTTTTACTCCCCCTAAAATCAAAAATATGTTTCACTTTTTTATTTTCCGGGAAAATTTAAAAATGAAAACAATAAACTGTACAAAGTAAAATGATATGTTTCAATTTTTTTTACATCAGTTTGTCATTTTATTTGAATGATGTGAAAAGCTTCAATTCGCCATCCACTTGGCTTAAACAATCAGAACTCCCACTGACAACAAACTATTTTCCCATTATGATTTCAAAACACTTAAGTTTGTTTTAATCAAAAATGGGTTTTCCGAAAAATTAGTTTTGTTTGTCATTTCACAAACATGGGGTTTCATCACATTGTTCTTTTAACCACTTGTAAAAACATTTTTCCTTTTCTTTATCCACTTGTATGAAAGTTAAATCAAGTTCAACTTAATGACCTTGATTAACCACTTGTAGGTTCTAATCAACAATACTACTTGTAAGTCGAAATATAATAGTTGTAAATTTCTCAAGAAAGATGCCGATTCCTACTCCCCAATTACCAACCTAGGAGTTCCGGCAAGTCAGGATTTTCAAGCAAAGAATGGTGACATCCAAGCCTGACCGGATTTGGATGCATCCGAGTTATTTTCACTCGGTGTGTAAGTTCTCCTATTTGATTCATAAAATTCTTTTACCCCTTTGGCCCTACCATCGACCATTTTTCCAAAAATATGTTTTACTTTCCCATTGAAAGCTTTTTCGACATCGAATTCTTTCTTTTCAGAATAGAATTGATTCGAAATTTCCACTTTTCCAAATTTTTGTTTAAAATTTTCAGACCGCAATGGTGGAAAGTTTGCGTCATCCATTGGCGGAACTGAATTTTCTCTTTTTAGATCAACTGGTGGCTCCTCTGACTTTGACGAATCAGATTCATCGCTAGAAAGTGGCTCCTTTGCTTCCGAATAAACAAATTCATCGCCAGATTTAACCTCTGATTTCTTAGCAACCCACGTTTGGTTGTTAAGATTCACTCTTCTTTTGTAAAACTTTTTAGAACACTCACCAACTTCATATGTTGAGTTTTTAAACATTTTAAATTTTCAGTTGGTGGTTCAATTTTATCAACAACTTTTTCTTTGAATTTAGAAGACACTCCCTGTTGTATGTTGGTTGCCTTTGGACAGTTCCAGGCGATGTGACCAACTTCTTCACATCGGTAACAGGTTCTTGTCTCCTTTTTCTAAACAGCATCACTTTTCATTCCCTCTTGCTTCTTAGCAAGGAATTCTTTGTTCGATTGCTTCCAGAATGAGCTCTGTTTTTCTTCTTCAAAGCTTGCCCCTGAAACAAATACTGTTTTTGATTAAGAATCTTTATAATTTTGATTATTTTCAACATCGAAACCTAAACCTTTCTTTTTGAAATTACCGTTATGGTTTAGTTTCTTTCGAAAATCCGAATCAGAACTGTAACCCTTTTTCTTGTTTAACCTTTGTTGAACTCTTGAAGTGTACCTTTTAGGTTTTTCAGTAAAATTTACATCTTTTATTTCAGAAATATTAATTTCTGTTAATTTGAAAATCTTTTTAATATTTTCAGTTTTCACATTTTTTATGGGAAATTCTTTATCAAAATATAATTTGTCGGAATCATTCAAAGTATATGCAACTTTGAGTGTTTCATCATTCAAATTAATTTTTGATAACAGAAATTCTTTATTGTAAACCCTTTTGACCGATGATTTCGAACTGTCAACTGATGAACTTGAGCTCTCAGGTTCAGACTTTGACTCTGACTCCTCATCCTTATCCAACACCTGATCAACCACTTTCTTTATTAACTCAGACTTATGATCAGTGTCAGACGATGTGAATGTGACATCAATGTTGTCTGGTAACTCATCAGTTGTTTCAGACTTTAACTTTATATTGACTGCCTTTTTTACTTGTTCCGAGTTTGGATGTCTCGGTGAATACCCTTCCCAAACTGGAGGCGGACACCTTTTATAATTTGCACTTTGTTTCTTACCAGTATCCGTATCTTCCGACTTCTTATCTTGAAAGGCTTCAAAACCTGCTACTGTCGGATAGATTCTATCAATCAAGTAATCAGAACTTGAGTACCTTTGTAGCAATCGTCTGATTCTTTCATTCTCAATCTTTTCAGTCTCCAATTCCTGCTTCAACTTTGCACACTCATCAATACAGTGATTGATGGCCTTCTGCTTAGACATCATCACTGCATTCATCATTGTCAAAGCATCTTCTTTTTCTGAGTTTGTCTTTTCCAACTGGTTTACTGTTTTGTTCAACACATCATAAGATTCTTTCACGTACTTATCATCGAACAACAATTTTTCTTTCATCTTGTCTAGCTCACTAAACTTCTTGTCTTTCTCTTCACAATGTTTGCATGGTTCCAAACATTTCAGACAAGGTTTTGTGACCTCTACAATCTTTTCAATTTCAACAATCTTCTCAACAACTTTAACTTCTTTACTCTGTTCATGCTTCTCTTCCTGAGCAACATTCTCACATTTTGCCTTTTTCTTCTCTTTTGTTGCTCGTTTCTCCTTTAGTTTCTCCAATCTATCTGCAAAATAGAATTTGAAACTTTCAGTAGATAAATGAGTTTTACCAATGTTAATTTGATTAATTTCTTCTTCATTATCACTGCTATCAATTGATGGTTGGTCAAAGACTAGTGTCTTTTCTGAGCTATCTTCTGAAGAAACAGACTCTCCATCTTGACTTTTCTCATCATTTGCAAACACATCCATCCATTCTTTCATCAACTCTGGCTCTTGAATGATTTGTGCAACAAATGATCTAAACTTTGAATTACTATCAGCCGGAATATATTTGTCCCAGCTAAATCCCTCTGGCAATCTTTCATCTTCTTGATCTGGAGGCATAGTAATACAAGCTCTCTTCTTTCCATCTTCAATACGGGATGATGACGGTTGTTGAGCTACCTGATGATATATTGCTTTCCGATAATATTCATTGTTCCCAAAGGGATTCTGAGCTCCACCTGCTTCTCGATTGGTGCATTCCCTCTTGAAATGTCCTTTTTCCCTGCATCGAAAACAAGTAACTTTAAACTTATCAAAACCTAAAGTAGAAACATTAGCATCACGTAAGTCATCTCTTCCGTTAATCTGCTTAAATTTTTCAGCTCTCCTCAACACACTTGCTAAACGCCACTTAATATCCATTAGTTCCATTTCCTCAGCATCAATCTGATCGTAATCCTCTTTTGTTAACATAGGATTTCCGATCCTTCTCGCAACCAAACTCTCATATGATTCTAACACGGTAACAAGTAATGCCATATGACCTTTAGCGACTTCTTCAGAGAAATTCTGACCGTTATGAAGATGCAATGCGATGTTGCATTGTAGCACATGACCAGTACTATTGTTCGAGCTTTGAGACTGATAATTTGAAATTGAAACATTTGGATTAACACTTGGATATGACGAAAATCCACTGGTGTTGATTGAGCTTTGATTGAGTGATCCGGATGAGTTTTCTGCACTGAAAGCAGTCTGGATCTTTGGACTTGTTTCAACATTCTAAACATTTCCTTTGAAGTACATCTTGATGTCTTGTTGACCACTTGAATTGTTCATTCTAGCGATCTTTTTTTTGTTCAAGATCTTGTCCTTCAAGTTTCTCAATGAATTGTGCAATTGACAATCTATCATACTCTCCGGTATTCTTCAAGATCATAAGATATGTACCCCATTCATTTTGAGGTAAAGCATCGGCAAATTTTTCAACCCATTCCTCTCTATCTTTGTTGATATCCAACCGGGTCATTGAGCGCACTAAATGGCAATATCTCTCAATAAGCGTCTTTGTAGTTTCACCTGGCAAGCTCGAGAACAAATCAAATTCTTTCTTTAATAATGATTTTTTATTCTTGATCATCTCCGTACTTCCTTCAAACATTATGCGAAGTGCTTCCCAAATCCAACGTGAAGTACCATCATGTTGAAGTAGTATGAAAATGTCTTCTTTCACAGCTTGTTGAAGTAGACTGATCATCATTTTTTCTGCTTTGTACATGTCTCTTTCTTTATCCGAAAGTTCAGAAATGATCTTTATAACCCCCATATCAGAACGAGGTCTAACATACTTGGTTTCAATACACTCCCAAGACCTTAAATGGTTTGCTTGAACCCAATTTTCGAACCGTTCTTTCCAACTATAATACTCTTTAATGCTCATCAACTTTGGAGGTTTCTGCAAAGTTCCTGTTTCATTTTCCATGTTCACGCTCTGAGCAACTGTAACTGGAGTAGTCGGAGCCGTAGCAAAAACATTGTAAAATTCGGAATCCATGCTTCGGTATGACCTGGATTTGGTACTTTTAAATGACCTGGAACTCTTTCAAGTAACCTGTGTGAACTGAACTGTTGTCTATCCGTGCGACCTGAACTAATCTCAAACGACTTGACCACTTTATGCAACCTCGTATGAACTGATCAATACAAGCAACCTAGTGCGACCTGGATCAACTATGTGCGAAGTGGACTTATTCAAGTCATGCGAAATGATCAAGATTTAGTCTGAATTAGGGTCTAATATGTTCACGAATTGATTAAAACAGTACTTTGCTTGTTATATGTAAAAATCCGTCCATTTTAACCGTGAAATCTCGGTTAATTTTGAAAAAATGTGAAGAAAGTGAGTAGAAATGAGATTTTCGGATGAAAATAAGCTGAATCGGTAAGAACTCTTCCTCCTGAGCTCTGATACCACTTGTAGGATCGAGATTCGACCTAAACAAGTCGATCAGAAGAGCTCTCAATCAATACGAAAGGCGGAATCAGACGTATTGATGTTGAATCAGCTTGATTTGCACTTAGAATCACTTTAACTGTCGATTGTATTGATTTAAAACTGTTTACAGACTGTTCGACACTTCAGCAGAGCTTCGCTACTGGAATCTCAAAGTTACAAATGAAAGACCCAATACCTCCTATTTATAGGAGTGCCACTCCTCACGAACTTTCGTGCTTTCTGGCATTTTCGTGCTTTCTGGACTATCTATTCTATTACATGACTCGATACAAGACGAAGTCAACAGACATATGCACCAACACAAATAGTCCCAGTGAGTGAATAAACTTGTTTTTGCCATACCAAACCCTTTAAAACTTATTTCTAAGTTATGTAAAGGTTATTTAAGGTATGTTAAGCTTACGTTGCTGTTTTGGAGTGTTTGTTGCGTTAAACTGATTACGTTTACGCATCAGTTTACGTATAACTTTCCAGAAAGCGATATAGAGTTTAAAATTGATCAAAAATCAAAACGTGCAAAATGTCAAACATAAATAACAAACATTGGGATCAAAACACATTGTTTTATTGATATTGAATTGTTCAGAGTTTATACAATGATTGCACAAGCACAGATGTCACAGTCTCCCCTACTTTAGGAAATTTCGTCCCGAATTTTATTTAGAGGAAACTTGTGAGAATAGATGCGGATATTTCGCTTTCATCTGATCTTCATGCTCCCAAGTAAACTCTAGGCCACGTTTAGATTCCCAGCGAACTTTGACAATAGGAATGCGCTTGCGTTTGAGCTTTTTGACTTCACGGTCCATGATTTCCACAGGTTTCTCAACGAAGTGCATCGTGTTATCAACACGAATTTCATCAAGTGGTATGTGGAGGTTCTCATCAGCTAAACACTTTTTGAGATCGGACACGTGGAATGTTGGATGAACATTTCCAAGTTCAGGAGGTAGCTCAAGTCTGTAGGCTACTTTTTCCGATTCTTTCAACGATCTTAAATGGTCCAACATAACGTGGTGCAAGTTTTCCTTTCTTTCCAAATCTAATCACACCTTTCCAAGGGGATACCTTGACTACGACGTGATCACCGACTTGAAATTCTAAGGGCTTGCGTCGTCGATCCGCGTAACTCTTTTGACGACTTCTAGCTGTCTGTAGGTTATCACGAATCTTCTTGACCTTATCTGTAGTCTCTAGAATGAGTTCAGGTCCAGTAAGTTGAGCTTCACCTATCTCATTCCAGCAGACCGGTGAACGACATTTTCGACAGTATAAAGCTTCGAAAGGAGCCATATTGATGGTCGTGTGATAACTATTGTTGTTGGAGAATTCGATCAACGGTAGATGCGAATCCCAACTACCACCAAAATAAATCACACATGCTCTAAGCATATCCTCCAGTGTCTGGATTGTTCTCTCAGATTGACCATCCGTTTGAGGATGATACGTTGTGCTCAAATTAAGTTGGGTTCCCATGGCAGATTGCATGGTTCTCCAAAAGTGAGACGAGAATCGAGCATCTCTGTCAGATATAATGTTCAACGAAACACCATGTCGAGATACAATCTCATCAACATAGATTTTAGCAAGTTTGTCAGCAGATAGATCCTCACGGATCGGTAAGAAATGTGCTGACTTTGTAAGACGATCAACAATTACCCAAATGGCATCATGACCTCTTTTAGTGTGTGGCAGCTTGGTAAGGAGATCCATAGCAATGTTTTCCCATTTCCAAACCGGAATCTCTGGTTGCTCCAATAATCCAGAGGGATGTTGATGTTCAGCCTTAACCTTAAGACAAGTAAGGCATTTGGAAACATATAAGGCAGTGTCTTTCTTCATACCCGGCCACCAATACTGGGTTCGAAGATCCTTATACATTTTGTCTGCACCAGGATGAATAGAATAACGAGACTTGTGAGCTTCATCCATTAGCAAGGTGCGAAGATTGTCTTGACTTGGGACCCACAAACGGCCCATGAAATAGAATATCCCAAAGTCTTTCAGTTCATGCTCAGGTTTAAGATGATATGGTAATTCCTTACCCATCAAGCCTTGTGTAACGCAAGTATGTTGATCCTGAGAAATGCGGGTTTGAATATCAGATCGAACCTGAACACAGTGAAGCTTGGCACGTTCCTTACGACTCAATGCGTCAGCCACGACATTCGCCTTACCAGGATGGTAGCGAATTTCGCAATCATAGTCGTTTAGAAGTTCAACCCAACGTCGTTGCCTCATGTTTAGTTCTTTCCGATTGAAGATGTGCTGGAGACTTTTGTGGTCAGTAAACACTACACACTTTGTACCATAAAGGTAGTGTCTCCAGATTTTGAGAGCAAATACTACAGCACCCAACTCAAGATCATGAGTCGTGTAGTTTTTCTCGTGCACCTTTAGCTATCTTGATGCATAAGCTATGACTTTGTTTCTTTGCATAAGAACGCAGCCAAGACCTAAATTGGATGCATCACAATACACGACAAAATCGTCGTTGCCCTCAGGTAAAGTTAAGATCGGTGCATCGCAGAGTTTTTGTTTCAAGGTCTGGAAAGCTCCTTCCTGTTTGGATCCCCACTCAAAAGGCTTGTTCTTTTGAGTTAAAGCAGTGAGATGAACCGCAATCTTGGAGAAGTTTTCAATAAAACGGCGGTAATAACCCGCTAGACCAAGAAATGAACGAACCTCGGTAGGAGTAGTAGGTGTATCCCAATCCTTAATCGCACTGATTTTGGCGGGATCTACATGTATACCTTGTTCGTTGATGATGTGTCCTAAGAATTGAACTTCCTTAAGCCAGAATTCGCACTTGGAGAATTTGGCGAAGAGCTGTTCTTTCTTTAGGAGCTCCATTGTAAGACGGAGATGTTGCTCATGATCAGCTCGTGTCTTAGAATAGATCAAAATATCATCAATGAAAATAATGATGAACTGGTCCAGATAAGGCTTACAAACCCTATTCATCAAGTCTATGAAAACAGCAGGAGCATTAGTTAAACCGAAAGGCATAACAGTAAACACATAATGCCCGTATCGAGTACGTAAACTGTCTTGGGAATATCTTCTTCAAGCACTCGAAGTTGATGATACCCAGAACGTAGATCAATCTTTGAAAAGCAAGTAGCACCCTGTAGCTGATCAAAGAGATCATCAATGCGAGGTAGGGGATATCGATTCTTGATGGTAAGCTTGTTAAGCTCACGGTAATCGATACACATTCTGAAAGATCCATCTTTTCTTTTTCACAAATAGGATAGGAGCACCCCAAGGTGAAAAGCTCGGACGAATGAATCCTTTGTCAGAGAGCTCCTGAAGCTGCTTAGATAACTCTTGCATCTCAGGCGGTGCAAGACGGTAAGGTGATTTAGCAATAGGATTAGCTCCAGGTACGAGATCAATACGGAACTCAACTTGGCGTACAGGGGGTAAACCAGGTAATTCTTCAGGAAATACCTCAGGATAATCCTGAACAACAGGGATATCATGAATAGTCTTACCCTTGCCTTTCTCCTCTGCGACATGTGCCAAGAAGGCGACATAGTTCTTTCGTAGGTATTTTTGGGCTTGGGTACAAGACATGAGTTTAAGGCTACTAACAGGTTTCTCCCCACGAACTTCTAAGATCTCACCAGTCGTAAGCGGAATACGAACAATCTTCTCAAAACAAACCACCTCAGCATGGTACTTGGCTAACCAATACATTCCCACTATAACATCAAAGCTCCCGAGTTGCATCGGTGTGAGGTCAATAGGGAAAAGATGGTTGTTAAGATTCAACTGGCAATTTCGAAGAACGGAATCGAGTACAACAGGTTCACCACTAGCTACTTCTACTGTCAAGGGCTTTCCTAGTTTTGTTCTAGTCATCGAAAGCATAGGCTCAAAAGCTGAGGACACAAAACTCTTATCGGCACCCGAAACAAATAGAACAGAAGCAGGTTGGTTGTTAACAAGGAACGTACCGTTCACCACTTCGTTATCCGCACGCGCCTCATTTGCATTCAGATTGAAAGCCCTACCACGAGCCGGTGCCTGATTTGCATTTGCTAACCTCGGGCAGTTGTTCCTGTAGTGGGTCAGATCCCCACAGTTAAAACATGAACCAGGAGGATAATGAGGTCGTGCAAGCTATTGAGGAGGGTTTTGTGCATGGTTTTGCACAGCTTGGTTTTGGTTAGGAGCAAAACGGCAGGTATTTGCAAGATGACCAGACTTGCCACAATTTGTGCAGATGCGGCATTGCACCTGTGGCTGGTGGTGGCTGTTACATCTATTGCACAAAGGTGCGTTACCAGTATACTGCCTTTTGGCAGTAGGTTGTGCAGGCTGATTAGGAGCAGCCTGATTTGCCTGAGTAATAACAGCGTAGTTCTTGGAAGCCTTACGCTTCCTAGATTTTTTTGAGGACTCAGCAACCTTTTTACCCTTCTGCTCCTTGGTGTTATCAGACTGTTTCTGCTTCTTGTCTCCCTTCCGGTGGAGTTTACCCTTTTTGACTTGCGACTCAGTAAGGGTAGCAGCGAGCTCTATGGCCTGTCGGACGGTAGTAGGGTTGCTGCCAGTGACAATATCCTGAACAGGATCTGGCAAACTGTCTATGTATTTCTCAAGAGCCTTATCCAAAGGCGTGACCATCGTCGGACAGATCAAGCTTAACTCCTCGTATCTGTCAGTGTAAGCTCGGTGTTCACCACTATCTTGCTTGAGGTCATGGAACTCATTTTCAAGTGCCCTCTGCTGGTGACGAGGGCAGAACTCTCTCATCATGAGAGCTCTAAGTTCCTCCCAAGTTTGACCCAAAGCAACATCAGCACCTCTATCTCTCATTACCCCATTCCACCAGGTGAGAGCCCTCTTCTGGAATACACTCGAAGCGAACTCGACCTTACGGTTGTTAGGACACGGAACGTGGCGAAAGGTGCTCTCAAGACTCTCAAACCACTGGAGGAGCCCAGTTGCTCCTTCAGAACCACTAAACTTGAGCGGTTTAGCCAAGTTAAAACTTTTGAAGTTGCATGGAGTAGGTGCATTATTGTTATTGTTGGCTTGGTTTATTTTAGTTATGAGATTTGGTAGCATAGCAGCCATCTGCTGTGTGATAATAGCCGCCAGTTCGGCATCAGGTTGTTGAACGTTACGTCGAGGAGGCATTCTAAAAGAGGAAACATGAGAGAAAACGAGTGAGATGGTGTGATGAAAGAAATGAGATGTCATAAATATCGACAAAATGTAAGGATGGTGGTCATTTATTCGTTACCACAAAGCAAACAAACGACACACAGTGACAAATCAAAGTAAATAGGTCGTAATAATGTATCACCGAAGACATGCTCGCCTATAAGTGAACACTCACCCCAAGAGTTCCCAGGTAAGAGTGACTGGTACGATACTGCGGATTTGTACGAACACTCTAGCCTTAGACAGAAAACTCAGGGTACAGGCATTCACTCTTCCAGTTTGCATGTGTTCACATTATTTAGACCCAAACTTTGACGAGATTTTGAAAATTTGGATGGTACAAGACCAAAAGAAATCTTCCAAGGATGGATGATTGATTTCAAAATCATTTTGGGAATTTGTGTTCAAGTTTTGGTAATCACCTAAGGATAGGTGATGTGTATTGTTTTAAGATCTAAACACAAGATAACTTGTGTTAGGGTCCTAGAAAGTTATAGTCTAGGTCAAAGCATTACTAATAACCTAACTCCCTATAACCATTGGCTCTGATACCAACTCTTCTGTCACACTCTGACCGCGTTAAAACAACAAAACCGCGGCGGAAACGTCGGGGAGTGATGCGACAGAATTATTGTTTCAACAACCATGGTAATTCAAGTTTTGTATTATTGATTAAAGTTTACATTGTCTTGGAATTCAAATAAAACATAACATAAATAACTGTCTTTTAAGTCACTAAAGCCCAAGTCCGCCTAAGTGTAGCACAAACATCATCATGCATTAGCACCTGAAACACATGCGAAAATAGGTACGTCAGCATAAAAATGCCTGTGAGATACATAGGTTTTGTTTATGCAGGATTCATGACTTGTAGTTAAAAGAAGTGTTTAACAAAAATATAGTCATGATCCTTGTAAAAATGTTTTCCTTTATAAAATCAATGAAAATCGATATGAAAATCATATGATAATAAAAGAATATACGTGGTTAAATGAATAACCAAGTATAAATGAGTTTGTATAAATTGTGTGATTTGTATAACAATGTCGTGAACTTGTATAAAATGTTTCATGTCTTGTCAAAGTGGTTTAGATAATGCAACAATGTATAATACAATAAAAGCACTTATATATAGGAAGTACCAGCGGCGTATCCACCATGCTTTTATCATATAACGCATAGCCCCGTTACATAAGTCACTTATCAATAACCAACCAAAATGACTTGTTCAATGTCAAAATTTTTATGTGTAAACCATGTTCAATGTCATGTGTGAAATATATCATGTATAACCAAATGTAATGCATAGCAAGTAGTAAGTATCTACTCAAACTATGTGATAATGTCAATGTGAAACAAATGTCATGTACGGTGAATAAAAGAATTTACTCAACCCCGTAGGAAAATGTACAAAACAATGTTTTTGAGTAAACCTAAGTTTAAATCAAATGTCATGTTTTGCAGAAAAACAATGCTTTATGATTACAAACATTTATGCAGTAATGTTAATCGCATACATTCAAGCCTTGCGACTGTGGCGACAAACCTTTAAACAAATTAAAGGTTTATCTAAGTTATATATATCGGATTCTGTCATTCCCAACTTCCAAACAAACCTAGGAAGTCGGAAATGGGATTTGTCAAGTCCTATGGTACCATTACATACTACCGAGCGGCGTAGCTAATGTTAATGAATGTATTATTGTCCCGATTAAACATACGAAATGTCATAACCAATGTAGCATGTGAAAACCATGTACTAGGTATGCTAAGTAAACATACATAGTAGAAATGTCATGTAAAACAATTGTGCTAGCATGCTCAGTAAACATACATAGCAGAAATGTCATGTAAATCAATGTGTCCATATGTCGAGTAAACATATGCAACAAAGTGTCTAATGAAATCAATGTGCTAGCATGCTAAGTAAACATACATAGCAAAACATAGTTGAAATCATGTACTATAGGTGTATTAGGCGAAACTAGCATGTTTATGTCATAAAAGCAATGAAAAACATGAAAGTAACAAGTATGCACTTGTGTATCACCCCAAAGTATTTGAAAGCGGTAAAAGAAGGGAACTATGTACTCACTTGGGATTGCTTATTAGTCTTGAGAATAAGACCAATTTAAGCTCCAAGTATCACGGAATCAACAAGGCACCTAGTATAAGTAACTAAGTTAATAATTGGATCCTAAATCGGGAGATAGGATAGAATGATGTTCTATAAATCAAATGAGTATTTGAACTCATATGGTATGATTTAATAGAGCTAACATTCTGATTTGAAAGTCTACCTAAGTGCTTTTGACCCGTTTCGACCCATTATGGTAGTATAAGCCACTATAATGCGTCGTTTGCGCAAAACTAAGGTCGGATGGTTAACTATGTGCTATGTCAAGTCTTACATGCCCAATTATCCCTAAATATGTTACTAAATCAGATTATATGTAAAAAACATGTTCACATATGCAAAATACGGATTTATGCTTCAAAAGGGCGTTTTGGTCATTTCCTATGGGCATACAAGCTACTTAACAATAACTAACCAATCCTATATGATCATAAGGTATAACCTCAGAGGTTATTCCCTATGCAACTATGATCACTAATCATGTTTGGTCGGATCCTAATGATCGACCAAACGGGTCGGGTTCGAAAGTCTAAGCAGTTGTTTAGACCGCTTAACTTACGACCCTAAACAAGCACTAAACTAATAGTGACGAGTTAAACATGTCAAAACATGTTTAACTAACTTAGAAAACTGATTTGGTATCAAAACAAAATGTTTTGGTACCTAAAAGTAGTTCCGTTGCAAAATGCGTGCTAAAACGCATTTTGACCGAAACTTTGACTCGTCACTACACCTGGTTAACATGGTAATCAGTAGGTATAATCGCTAAGGATTATAACCATCGTGATTACAATCACGTTTCAAAGTTCAATTGAACTTTGACTTGACCAATTGATGGTCAAAACCGAAAGTCAAACTATTGGCCAAACTGTTTGACTTTCTACTCTAAAATAAAGAACAAGCATGAAGGATTACTCACAAGTGTCCAAAGCTTGAAGAAAGAAAATAAGAAAACCAAATAGGAAGTATCCAAGCTTCAAATCAGAGCTAGAGAAGAGAATGAGAGGAATGAGCAATGAAACAAGTTGATGGTGTTGGCTATTTATACTTGTCATAAGTTCACAAGATCACTTCAAGTGTTTGTGTAACTTCCAAGCATAAAATCCTAGCCATACATGTGTTTGATGCAGGTTAGAAGCCTTGGAGAGGTGTTAACTTGGTTAACACACCAAGAACTTGCAAGAACAGCCCCTAAAGTATCAAACAGTTGCTGAAAAATCAAAATCTGGAACTGGACGTTTTTAGGCGGCCCGCATGTAACATCCCGAAAATACAAATTCTTAAATTGCAATTAGGTTGCAAATAAATTGGTAGAATGAACTAACTAGGAATGACACTAACCTAGTTAGTTGACCACTTATGAGCAGTTAAGAGTTAAAACAAATAAAGAATGAAAGATGAGGGGCCAAAAGTGTCTAAAAGAAAACTATTTTTAATAAAATAACAAAACTAAACTCAAAACACATTTTGTCTGTGTTGTTGAAATCGACCAGAACCAGGGGCGACCCCAAGCTCCCCCAAAGCCCTAGTTCATCACAAAAACTCACAAATTGAAGGTTCAAATCTGATCCAAAATGAAATCCGAGCTAAGATTAATGATCACCATCGAAAGGAGATCATAAGGTATGCAAAATTTTATAAAAATTCTCTACTTGAAATTCTCATGAATTTAGAGAACTCGAAATTTGTTGATGCATGTGTGTTATGTAGATGAAATAAAGACATTTAAGTGTCTAGGAGTAAACCCTAGGCAATTACATGTTGAAATCATGCCAAATATTAGTGAAATCCATGGCCACCAATATGGGTGATTAGTGGGTCATATAGAACTAGATGAACACTAGGGTTTTGAAGGTTATTCTAGTGTAAATTGATTCATAGAAACTTATTACTGAAAAATTTGATGTTTGATTCTATATGTGATAACTCGATTGATGTTAAATTTAGCTAAACAACAAGCTATGAACTTGAATATGAATGATATAAAATTATGCCTATTAGGTGTTTGTTAAAATGCCTAAATGAAAGCTAAAATATTGAAATTTCGAGTGAAACGCGTATTTGAATAATATGGCTAGTTAAATGAAATATGAAACAAGAAGAGTTCTAATCATCATGTTGATTTGAACTTAATGTTGTAAATCATGCGATTGAAAGTAGTTAACTTTAATAAACTAAGTTAACTAATCTTGAAGTCGAATAGTAGCTTCGACATAGAGAATAAGTAAGGTGGAATGGTCGTGATTTTAAATGACTAGTCTAACCACCTTGTAAATGTTGGCAATAGTCTGACGCTTAACGAGCTAGGTGGAGGCTTGAGAAAGAAGCGGCTAAACGAATCAAGCACGTGAAGAAAGGCGTAAACCGGATGAGAGGTAAGTGTAATTTTCGCACTTATGTAGATTACTCGTTTATTCTATACAAAATAATCGGGATAACGATAATATTGAAAATGGTGAAAATGGAAATTAGTCAAGAGTCGACTAATGTAATTAAGGTTAAAAGCGTGCCCATGGCGTAAGCCGAAATGGGTTGAATTTGTAAGAAAAGAGTTTAAGAGATAAAGGATTTGGTAATATAATCCGGGATGGGATGGAGGTATGAATTGGACATCAAAAACCATGTTTTTGATTTAAATAGATAACGTTGTGTATATAGTCCAAATGGGTCAAATGGTGGTTATAACACCATTTGACATTATCGACTAATGTGGTTGTCAAGTCTTGTGTTAACAGGAGCGATTAGCGATTCGGACAATTGCGTCGCCATAGAATAGGTGATAATAAAAGCGAGGTATAATCGGGTCTATTTGTTGACCCGAGCCAGGTACATATCAATAAGATTATAGTTTAAATGCGCGATGTTGATCATTTTTGTAGTGAAAGTCCTTCGTCGTAAATGAGGGACTAATGTTGATAAATATGCCCTTGCTGGGTAAATCAGGCAAACGACCTTTATGGGTGGTTTGGGAATCACGTATTATAATCAGGTAATCCTTAGATAAGCATCAAGGTTATAGGCATTAACCTTTGTGGGTCAAATGCCTAAGAATGGGTCTTTTCGTAAAATGACAAACCGAGATGTAAAATGTGACATAAATAGTTTACTACATCAAATCCACCACAAATATAATTGTGGTGGAAGACCATTTGAAAAACTAATGTGAAAATTATGGTGCTAAAAGTAAATGAGCGAGATTTATGCCTAAAAGGACATAAATACCCTTAACGGGTCAAAATAAGATTTTAAGTAAAAGCGAGTCAATAATGCGTAGAAATCCATAATTGTAACCTAATATGATAGGTAATATTGGAGTTAAAGGGTTCATGAGAAATGGGGGTCAAACAAATATGTTTGTTTGATAAAATGCATAAACGGGTTAAAATTCGGTAAAAGGGGAACGAGTCGAAGGCTTAGAAGTCTCAAAATTTATTATGTTGGATGTTGGATTTTCACTCCATATGATGGAGAATTAAATTACGGACGCGTAGGAAAAAGAATCGGGTAAAACGGATTAAAAACGAGAGAGTTATGCTCGTTTCCGTGAAATCGGGTCATGATGGGAATGTACAGCAACAGCTGAAGGCAACAGTCTGTGAAAACAAGGGCTAGGCGTGACACCTAGGCCCTTGGCGTCACGCGACGCCCCCTAACTCCGGAAAATTGTTAAATTTTGTCCTTTTAACCCCTGTACTTGTTTGAACTTAATATTTGACTATCAAAACTAACTTTTAAGTTGGTTTTGATCATAGGTGATCGCCAAGAGTGCCCGGATGAAGATCAACCTCGATCAGGAACCGAACACGATAAAATACAAGCTTCCGTGCGGCGTTTCTTCGTATCTTTAAAACGACGAATCCAATTACATTAAGTTGTATTTTTGAAATGTTGTTAACATGTGGAAATGTTAGTATGAAAAGTTTTTGTAAAGTCACATTTTAGCATTTAAATGTGTATTTTATTAATAAAATATTGATTTATTAAGCCGGGTGTTACACCGCGTAAGGGTAGGGGAGGGGCTTACGCGGCCCGTGTAAAGTCAGCAGATCAGCAACAGTTTTGATATTTACAAGTTCAGTCCCTGCAATGTAATTAAGCTCATTTCAGTAACTTTTGACCCCCGTTAAGCCATTTTCAAGGCTCTACAAGGTCACTAAAGTTTAGAGGACTCAAAATGTGCTCGGAAAACTCTCGGATGTCGGTTCGTTTGGTCGTACGGTCGCGTTATTTGTCAAATTACGACGAAACTCAAACGGACGCGAAAACGATCCAAATTAAGCGACGAATGGTATTTTTGCATGCCGTTCACTAAAATAAAAATATTTTAGTGTGTACAAAAATTTTGGACGTCCAGATGTGGTCAGAACGTAAGATATGCGCGTAAATGCAAACTTACGCCGTTTTTGACACTTTTAGTCCCTGTATGACCAAATAAGCATATTTTCGCACACTGAACCACTCAAAGCTTATTTCTAAGCTATGTTTAAGTTATGTATGGTATGTTTAGCTTATGATCAAGTTCCGAACTGTACTTTGCCTTACGAAACGGCAAACTTTTGCAGTTTGACGCAAATAGTCCCTATGAGCGAATAAACTTGTTTTTGCCATACCAAACCCTTTATAACTTATTTCTAAGTTATGTAAATGTTATTTAAGGTATGTTAAGCTTATGTTGCTGTTCCGGAGTGTTTGTTGCGTTAAACTGATTACGTTTACGCATCAGTTTGCGTATAACTTTCCAGAAAGCGATATAGAGTTTAAAATCGATCAAAATTCAAAACGTGCAAAATTTCAAACATAAATAACAAACATTGGGATCAAAACACATTGTTTTATTGATATTGAATTGTTCAGAGTTTATACAATGATTGCACAAGCACAGATGTCACAGATTTGATTTGAAAACTTAATGTTTGTTTAGATATGATCGTGGTGTGCTCATGAAATATGAATTGAATTGAAAAAGCATATCGATTATAAGGTTTTGGAGCTTCTTTGTTTGAATCGGATTGTATTTTGAATCTTAATTGGTCATGGCAGTTGTCACTTGATACAATATCTTTTGGTTTAGAAGAGTGTGATTACTTAGGTATTCTACCTGTAAATTTTTATTTTTTCCTTCACCTACAGTACTTGAAATCTTGGTATTGCATACACAAGAATGTGTACGCATATATGAATATATATACATGCAATGACACATAATATGTGTGCGAATTTGTCCATCTATGCTTACATAAGTTTTGTATCTACTTTTACGTATTCGTCTCCAATTTTGTATCACCCATTAGTTTAATCTTTGTTAATGCACATCAAAGTTAGTAACTTTATGTAAAATCATCCACAAATTCAGCAATGAAAGGCGGGTTTTATGCCCCTGGTGATTACATCTACATCAAGTCGTAGGTTCCTCTGCACAAGATCCCTGTAAGTTTTCTGATTATGAACGCTTTTGATGTTATAGTTGATTATACATATACCGATATGATGAATTTGCTAAATCTCTGATTTACTTGGATATTGATTGGTAAACTAGTGGAGTTTTTATTGAGCATCGGCTGTTCGATGTTTGGTCTCTGTGAAACTTGGTTTAGTTTTGGGTATTCTGCAGCTTTGAAATTCAGTTAAAATTGGAGATAGTTATTAACTTTTAACTGGATATACCAATCATATACAATAAACTTTATACAATGAATATAGAATGTTGGTGTTATGTTTATATCAATATGGTGCCTCATTATCAATCTTATGCTTGGGGAATACTAGGTTTCTTCTCCCACCTTGCATCCTATTCTTCAAGTATCTCTCTAAAAAATCCCAACCAATTCTTATTAACTTTTAATCCAAATAAAATTCTAAACTGACATATAACATATATCATCGCGTTGGTATTTATTTTCCATCGTTTCTCTTAACTTTGATGTAATAATATAAAGAGTAAACTTCTGTTTTGCTCCCTGTGGTTTGGTCACTTTAACGGTTTTGCCCCAAACCTTTCAAAATAGCCATTTTACTCTCTGATCTATGAAGCTTATCTCTATTTCACTCCCCGCCCCTAATGCCATCCAATTCAACCGTTAAATCCTGGTCGCATGCCCCTCACATGAGGGGCATTTTAGTCTTTTCCCACTCAAACTTATTAATTTCCTTCTTTAATTTTCACACACTTTCTCTCTCTCTCTCAATACACCATTCCCTTTCTCTATACTCTAACAACCCCACCCACACCATCAAACACCACCTCCTAATCCTCTTCCCCTTTCTCTCAAACCCACCACCACCATCACCTCCATCTTCAACCATCACCACCTGCATCTTGACAAAGCATTACCACACCACTACAAACCACCACCGTCAACCCTACCACCACCTTCTCTGAAAACACAAGAACCGCCCGGAGATGTGCCGGTGGTGGTTGAGATGAGACCGGTCGGAGAACGCCGAAAAAACAAGAACCCTTCCACAACCTCTACTGCTTCACCCCTGCGGTGGCACACTTTCACCACTCTAACCCTTTACAACACTAAGCTCAATGGAACCATACCCACTTCATTAACTCTGTTAGAAAGCTTAAAGTTTCTGAATTTATCTTCAAATCAGTTAACCGGAGAAATACCCACTTCATTTGGTGACTTGATCTCTCTCCAAAACCTATCTTTATCTTCAAATTCTCGATCAGGGTTAATACCCGGATCCATTTCCACCATTCCAAAATTAACCCATTTGGACCTGAGTTCAAATCAGTTCAATAGGACCATCCCCAGATCCATATCTGAAATGAAGAGTTTGAAGTACCTAAATCTTGCACATAACAATTTTCATGGAGTTATGCCTTTTAATGCATCATTTATTAGTAAGTTGGATGTGTTCAAGATTAGTGGGAATGATAATTTGTGTTATAATCATTCTGTTGTTTAAAAAAATTAAAGCTTGGGATTGCTGCTAGTGATAAACATGGGCTTTCTATTGTGGTGTTTTTTATTATTTTCTTGGTTATATTGTCTAAATGTGGTTGAAGATGTTGTTGCTGTTGTTAGATTAGTTATTAGATTGAAGATGCAGGGAATGTTATAGAGAGAGTGTGTGTGAGAATTAAATAGGGAAATTAATAAGTTTGAGTGGGAAAAGACTAAAATGCCCTTCATGTGAGGGGCATGTGACCAGGATTTAACGGTTGAATTGGATGGCGTTAGGGGGGGAGTGAAATAGAGATAAGCTTCATAGATCAGGGAGTAAAATGGCTATTTTGAAAGGTTTGGGGCAAAACCGTTAAAGTAACCAAACCAAAGGGAGCAAAACGGAAGTTTACTCTAATATAAATAGAGAGTACGGACATTAACAGTATACTTCCCTTAGTGAAATTAAAACCATATTCTTTAACTATTCAAGTATCATAGAAGGAATGTACTAAAGGCAAGTGATGCTATTTGATGGCTTCACTTCTGTTCAAGATAATTGAAATGGGACTTGGTGTTTTTTTTTTTTTTAATCTTTTATATTTGTTTTTTTTAGATTGGCACTTACAATGGAGATAGTATGATTTTGGTCCTGGCACTGCTGGTACTGCTAATGTGTATTACAATTTACAAACAAATCATGGCACTGTCAATGAAGGTGAGGCCCAAGTGATTACACTTCAATTGTGGATTTATTCAACATATAATAAATTTTAAGGATATGTAATAAAATTTAGGCATACATGATGATTCAAAACAAATCTGCATTACCACTTTTCCCATGGACATGTGTTCCTTATGTTTCTTTAACAATTGGATTAGAATATGTTAGTTGAGAACGTAACTTTGTTAGACCCTTTGCCTTTTAGTACACTATAATTACTGTTAAGAGTTGAAAAAAAATTTGAATTGGTAAGGTGACAAGTATTACCCATTTACTTTAGGGGTTATGGTCATATGTTTTGTTTTCCAATCTATACAATATCATCATATTACTACTTTAATAAATAATTGTTGTACTCATATATGACAAATGTTTGTTTAAAAAAAAATCTGAACACTTGATGTTTTAGACCAACCCGACCCATTTCGGAGTTGAATATGTTACCAGAACCACTTAGGTGCGCCCAATGTGGTACCTTTATATAAAACAAATAATTGCATTCTATACATTTGTGTTGCTTATAATGTAGCTTATAATACATGTTAAAACATTTTCAATCCCGTTTTGAAGATGACCAACTTTATGCTGCATTGTCAAGAGTAAAAAACGAAGTTAGTGTGAAGTTACTTGTATTAGATAAAGATAGAAATGTGTCAAATAAGACAACCAATGTGGTGTACAAGAAAATTTTTTTAGTGAAATTTGAATTAATCTTATTTTTTTTACTTATCCTATGTATTTTTAAGTTTATATTATTAATATTGAATTTATTTTCATTTAGTTTTCATTAAATCTGAACAAATTCAAAGTATTTACATATGTTAAACCGCGTGTACACACGGGCTATAACCTAATAGAGTATATAAAAACAGTTAGTTAGAGCCTGTGAGTTAATTTAGAGTTAGAAACAATATAATATGAAGTTGATAAATGGCAAAATCTAGGTGAATATTATAAGAATAAGACCGTGGGGTATGGTGGGGCGTGGGTTGGGGGCATAGTGCGACACTTGGAGTATGGGGCACTGATGTGTGTAAAATGCAACATATAAATTACATCAAATGAGGCATAAAACTAACCTTTTTTAAGTACTAATGTTGGAAAAAGAGTGTTTTTGTCTTCCTTTTGTATTTTCAGGATTAAATGAGCTCAAATTCACAAAAGAAGCAAAAAGACAGCTAAATCTAACATAAATACAAGAAAAGGAACATAAGTGGACTGCCCGACCCCTCAACGGCATCTTCCCAAGCAAAATAGAGAAGACAGAAGACTGAACACGTCCCGTGCTCAGCCAGCACGGGGCCGTGCCCAAGAAGCAGCAGAAAAGACAAACCTATAGAAGCTTCTATTGCCCACCACGGGCCGTGTCCAGTGAACACGGGGGCGTGGCGAAAGTACAGCAGGCGCATTAATTGTAATTGCGAATTACAATTAATGAAGAGAGAGAGTGTCAGACAGGCACGGGGGCGTGTCCCGCGGACACGGGGCCGTGCCCAGCCTTCTGTTCAGCCTATAAATAGGAGTGCTTGGTTTCATTTCAACTCATCCCTTGGCACACCACCTCTCTCACACTTCACCCACCACCCACCACCACCATAACACCATCATCCACCACCATCATCCATTGTCCATCGTAGAGTGTGTGAGTCGTCTCGGGATCCAAGATGGATCGTAAGAGTTCTTGACAATCAAGGCCATGTTTGCCTAAGTCTCTTACATCACTTGGTGAAGACAAAGTGTCTAGTATAATACTTTTTATTTCTAATCTTTTGCACTTTTTATTTGGTTTTGTATTAATGACTTTAATAACTAGTTACTTATGTTGAAGGTGATCTTTCCTTATCGTTTGTCCGTGGTGTCTTGGCATTATTTTACTGTCTATATAAAATAAAAGATTTTCACCATTCATATCTCCACGGTCTATATGGAGGTATGTTGGCTACCTGGTCGGGGGTTAAGGGAACGGTTTGGTAAAGGTCTTGCCATTGTTCAGCGTTTAGAGGTCCTGCAATGGACCTGGGTCAAATTTAGTAGGACCTCCTTCAATGCTTCACGGTATTGGATGGCGGGGGTCCAAACTCTTTGATCCCCTCATAAGTTAACTACTATTAATACTATAACCCGGCTATTTAGGACTGTATCCCTGCTGACTCAGACTACTTAGTCGAGGGTAACGTCACCGCCAAAAGCGGGGCCTACCATAATTTGCATTAATAACTTAATTAATTATCTTCCAATAATCCACCCTTTTAGGATTGTATCCTTGCTGACTCAAACTACTGGGGTGAGGGTAACGTCGCCTTCAAAAGAGGGGCCTACTACAATAACTAAGATAATCTCTTAATTATGTGCAAAAGTGCGGAAATAATCAAAGGTTATACTAGATACGAGTCGGAATGTAAACATTAAGGATGTTTTCTGAGGTTATTAAAGATAAAGGACGAACTTTGTAATTTACTCTTTAATAAATAAAAGAAAAGAAAATTTAAAAGGTTAATTTATAAATATTGAAAGAAAAACGCTTCATTTCATTTGCATCTCCCACACCACAACCAACCCAGGAACCTCCCTTCACGGCATCATCCACCCAGCACCTCCCACCACCACAACCACCCGGCATCGCCCACTACCACAACAACCAGAAACCTCCGGCGACCGCCACATCTACCATCACAACAATCTGTAACCACCCACCGATCATCATCACATAACCCCCACCATCGAAACCCAACCTCCGCCACTATCGAAACCCCACAATCACCACCTTAGAAACACTCAGATCGGTGCTCATAAGTACGGCGGCTCATAAGGTACGCCGACGACGGTAAAAGAGGTGGTGATTGGTGGTTGATGACAGCTAGCAATCACCCCCTGAAACTCACTCTGCTCCACCTCTCACACCTTCCTCCGGCCACCGCACCATCCAATCGAAGATTAAAGCTGCTATTGTGAGTTGTAGCAGTTCATTTTGTTGTGATTGTATAGGTATTTGTTTTGTTGTTTTAACTGGTTTGATGTTTTTTTGGGCTAGTAATTGAATTTTGAGGAATCTATACAGTTGTGAAAAAAGGGCAAATGACACATTGTAGGCGCAATTTGGTGTAAACATTGTAGGCAACCCAACGCCCTTTATGTTTACTGGTTTGGTGTGTTTTGTTGGGCTAGTAATTGGATGTTCAGATTTGGGGATTTTTTGTTTGGAGATGATTTCGGTTGAGAGAAAGAGAGGGGGGGGGGGGAATTGATGAATGTTTTTGGTTTTTGGTGATGGTGGATCGAAGGGGTGGATGTTGATGATGATGATGATGGAGACGGTGGAGTGTGATGGTGGGTCAGGCGATGGTGGAGACAGTGTGTGGTCGGCGGCAGGTGAGGGTGGGAGGTGGTGGCGGCAGGTGGTGGCAAGTGGTGGGTCTGAACTTTTGAAGATGGTGGGGTATTAATTTTATGTTAATTACACAAATTTCTCTAAAAAACAAAATTACAAAAATGCCCTCATGTGCCTTGCACATGACCAATTTTAACCAAAAAATCTAACTGGGTTTGGTCTAAAGGACATAACGTGCAAGATTTGCAAACATTAAGGACAAAACTCATCAATTTTAAAGACAAAGGACAACGCCTGCAATTTGGGACATACATAAAGGACAAAACTTGTAATTTACTCTATTTATTATTTATCAGTGTTAGTATTAATATTAGTATAGAGATTAATGATAGTGATATGTCAATTTATCCTTGTGTGGCTTCCACCACACTAACAACTATAACATCGGTGTGATTTTTCTTAAGCCTTTAAACCTACTTCTTTTACACAATTAATTAAGAAAATACAAACTTTGGTTTGTCATAGTATACAAAGAAAATAAATTAAACAGCCAAACGTGACAAAGAAAACAGTGGATACATGTAATTTCGTGAAACTTTCGAACCAACTTCACTTCAAGCACTCCTTTACACCATAGTCGTGTCCCTTAAATGAATCGATATACACATGCAAATGTTACATCATACAAGCATAAAAATAGAGAGAACAAATCGAAAACATATTTGACTATTTTGGTGTTCCCATATGCAATGCTTATCTTTCTTTATGTGGTGGCCAACTGGCCATGGTTGTTTTGCAATACGTTATGAATATATTATTATTAGTAGTGTTTATAATAAGTTCAAATAAGTTTTATCATAGACCATACCCTTCATTTAATCATAATAATAATACACAACAAACCTATAATGTGTTACGTTGTTACATATTCCTATTCAAAAAGTTTTCTTCATATCTAATTATTTTCCATTCTACTTAAAATAGTCATTTTTTTTCTCTAAAAATCAATACATGTAAACTTAAAATGTTCCGATATTACATAATTCTTAAAACTTTAGGCTACATAATTTTTTAAGTTTTAGAGTTGTAATACCCGAAAATTTGAAAACCCAAAACTAATAAATATCGATTTAATTAATCGGTTCTAAACGAGTGTAATTAATTTCAAATTCAACAAAAGGATTATTATTATTTTTTTTTAAAACAATAAATGTCATTTAGGGGCTGTTTGGTAGCCTCTTAATGACCATTCAGATGTTACCTTTTAATGGTTTGAAACCTCTGAATGAATAAGACGTAACCTCAAGTCTGAATGGTTAAAAGGTAACCTCTGAATGGTAAATCATCACATGTCACATTCTTCTATCTTCTCATTGGTAAAATTCTTAATGGTTCCATTAAGAATTAGCCTCTTAATGACCATTCAGAGGCTACCAAACAGCCCCTTAATAGTGTTGTGGTTCATTTTTCTATTTCTTTGAGTCATAATAGCCTAATATCTTAGGGTAAAACTTGTAAAAAGAAAATTGAATCAAGTCCATATGACTTTTCTTTAACAGCTACGTAACCTCCAAACTTCCATTTAGCAACCATTTTAATTTCCATAACTTGCGGTGACGAATAGAAAATTTGTTAATTAAAGATAATAATTCACTTGTAATATTCGTTTGTTTGTTATAATTATTATATATTTATATAGATACATGAAAATTTATTTATTAAATAAATTTTGTGAAAGCCTATTATCTAAATTACATGTGATATAAATAAGTTTGATCATCCATTTTTATTCAAGATTGCCATTAAAAGGCCATCAATCGTTCAATCCCTTAATTGATTCAAACGAATCTGCGAAAGAGAGGGATGCGATATCTTTTAAGTTTTACCACCAATCCCATATAAATAAGTTTGGTTTGTAACTTAACGAGGGATAAGAAAAGAAAGCAAAAGTGAGAAAGGAAAGGACGAGAAAGGAAAAAAAAGATGTCTTTCCCACCGTTTCCTCCCAAATCGGAAGGAAATAAAAATTAAAGAATTTAACCTAGTTTTCCTGTCATTTCCTTTCTTTTCCTTCCTTAAATGAAACTCGGGAATACGACATGTTTTATTTTCCTTTCTTTTCCTTCCTTAAATGAAACTCTGGAACACAAAATATTTTTACTTTCTTTTTGTTTCCTTTCCTTTCCTTCCGTTAGTAAACTCTGGAACACAGTGTAATCGCAATCTGAATGTGATCACTCCATTTAACCGGAGATTGACCGGCACACCACCGCAACTCCACCTCCGATGTCATGAGCGCTGCAGCACCACCGTCTATCGCCACGGCCCAGTTCATTGTCGCCACTGCCATTGAAGGTGTTTGGTTCTTTCTTTCACCTCTGTCTTGATCAGCCATGAGTTCGACCTCGATTCAGGTAACTAAAATTTACCTTCCGTTTTTTTTTTCGATCACGAAACCTGTTTAGTTGGTCATTACTTGTATCTGAGTATGAGGTTGTCAAAAGGAAGGAGTTGTCTGTTATAAAGCATGATATAATGTTTTCTATTAATTAATTCTTCATAAACAGAAACTGGGAATGAATATAAATCTTGTGGCTCATTCTATGAAAAGTGTTTACTTTCATGCAGAGTAAACGTGCGTGGGTGTCATGGTGCACATACACCAATATTATATAAAATATTAGTCTTAAGATTTCTAAGAATGTTTAATGGGTATTTTTTTTATAGTAATATTATCAAATAATTGGAGTTTGATTTGTATGAATTATTATATAAATGATTATTTATTGAAATTCAAACAAGTCATGATTTACTTGTAACATCTTTATATCACGTACATGTATATATATAGTGTGATACATTTAATGAAATAATGTTATTGAATCCAACGACTAATTTTAAGCAGAAGCTGGTGACGAACTCATAATCAGAAACTCATTAAATGTCCGGTGCTAAAAGTCTAAGAAATTTTATATTTAGGTTGACATGTATAACTTCCAAGTAAGACGTTAACGTTTTGCCCAGTGGCGGATCTAGGATTCCGACCAAGGGGTAACGTTTTATAAATAAGCCGTAACGAAATCGAAAAAAGGTCAAATTTTTCCAAAATTTACACTATTTTTTCCAATTTTTTTCCGACCAAGGGGTAGCGGGGGTTACCCCTACCAAAGAGGTAGCTCCGCCCCTAGTTTTGCCAAGTTGGACATACGCATAAGGTACGGATTCCGTTTCCTTTTCATCATAGTATAAGTTTGTATCCGTACTTTGTAGTACGGATTTTGTTACAGTTTGTCAGTCTTCGTTGTGTATTTTGATACAGTTTAGGTCTTTGGAAATGGTCAGTTAGGTCTCTTTATGTTGGTATTCTCTGTTTTGATTGTTAGTATGTTATAGCATGCCATACCTTAGACTTGTACTCATGGTTGCATGCTCCTGTTGGTAATTAATTTTAGTTGTCGGTAAATTATTTACATGACCTAAGCCTTTGTACTCTGTCACCCAAGCGTTTCTGACTTGTCGTTTGGGCGTCAACGACATGAACACTTTCCGTGACAGTGCGTAATCAAAATCACGGCGTCTCTGACTGGTGCTTGTGTAGCACCTTGGCCACTTAGAGGCGTATGGATTGATCCTAGCTCTGTTTCTGACTTCTGGGGGATGGAATAATGGGTGCACGCCACACTCACCATCTCATTGGTGCATAGAGTAGCTACCTGTGTACCCCTCTGTTTCTGGCTCTGGATGCTTCTGTATTACACAACTTATTTTGTTGATATACATCTGTCGTGTTCGTTAGTATATGTTTCCGTATGTGAATATGTTATGTTTCTGATTACGTTATGATAAGTTATGTGTGCATACGATTATGGTTCCGATCGTGTATCGGATTATGTTTCAGATATGTTTGGTTTCAGATTATGTATCTGTTTCTGATTATGGATTTTGGTCTAATTATGTTCGTATCTGATTCTGTTTAGTATTTGTATTATCTGTTTTGACTCTTCATTTGTATCGGTTTTGTCTCGGTATCCGTCTTAGTGTTAGTTTCAGTATTGACTTAGATTCAAACGTCGTGTTATACGTTTAGTTTGTATCCGTCGGAATAGTATTTCATCCAAGGTCTGTTCTATATTTATCATCGAGTCATGTCTTTGTTTCATGTCGATTCCCGGTTCAAGAAACTCCGTGAGGATTAAATTATTACACTTTTAAACTCAGGTTTTCTAATTTATTTTGTTTATTAAATATAAATCTCCAAAGCTATAAAAACAATTATCTTGATTAAATAATAACTTTTGAAATATGACAAATTAATAGATAGTAATTTAAATCCAAACAATTATTTAAAAATAATATTTTTGATAGTTCATTCTTTTAAACATTATAAGATTTTAAACCGTATTTAGAATGTTTCGGGCAATGTATCTGTTTTCGTTTCCGTATCAGTTTCCCATGTCGGTTTACAAATTATCATAAGTATTACGTTTTGAAAACCAAGTTATTTGATTTATTCTATTTCTTAAATATAACTCTTAATTATTTTGTCTAACTATGACATACTACGAAGTACGATAAATTCTTTTTGTGTTTTTCCTATTTGTTTTACAGGTAATATGGGATGATCTAGGATTTCAGTGATGAGCGTTAGGAAGTTGCTGGCCAAGATTCTTTATTTCAGTAATGTAATAAATGAAATTAAGATCTTTTATTTAATGCTATGGATTGGTTTTAGTTTTGATATCTGTAAGAGTGACACGCCCTAGCGGGGTTGGGGTGTTACAATTATGGTATCAGAGCAAAGACTCTTTCCTGTAGAAAACTTTAACCTTAAAAACTGAACCTGTGATGCAATGGGTAGACGTTGGGTTAGGATTTTCTCTTTTGATTAGTCTTCTTACTCTTTATTTTGTCGTCTTGGGTCTATCTACTTGAGGCGTTTCTTTTATCAATCCATACCAGACTTGCTTATGATCTTGTTGAGTATCTGATTCTATTTCTATATCCGTTGTATCTATTTGATACAATATCCACATTAGTTTTGTGTTGTTATTTGTCTTAGTGTCAGATTTAGTTTTCGATTTAGATTCAAAGTTTGTTATTAGGTACATATCTGTTAGAACATGTTTTAAGTGTCTATCTCATCATTTGTTTTTGCGTTGGCTTTTGTCTTCAATTCTGGTTCCATAATAGTTTACAAAATTTCCCTGACTTCTCAAGTACTCTGTTTCTTAAATTTAAAGTTTCCAATTGTAGGAAAAAAAATGTTATTATTTTTATCAGATAGTAATTCGTTATTAAATTCGATAGATTATTAGTTTTGATTAAGTCCAAATGTTTATTTAAAGTGAATAGTTTTGTGTTTATCTTTTTCTGAAGAAAAAAAAGTCGTAGTGTTATTAAATGTATCTTGGATGTATAGTATAATTATTTCATCACCATTGCGGTTTAATTATCGAATTCATGAAATGACTTGAAATGCGGTGCATGACACGACTGAAGTGAGTACCGCATTGAACGAACTCGATTACGCCCCACGTGGACCTTTCTACCATACGTGTTTAAAGAGGTGTTTCACATTAGTAATATTTACCCTAGCGGAACCGACACATCTACTTTAGTTATGAACTCGGTATATCGTAAATTTATAACATTTGACTATGATTCCTTTATCGTCTCTTTGCATGACTTACAAATTGGATAAGTCGTTGAGATGCATGACGGGATGACAGTTAGGGCACTGATTTAAGGTGATTGACAATTACGGTCATGAACGTAATTGGGCACTGATCTCCGGTTAAATGGAGTGATCACATTCAGATTGCGATTAGGGAAGGTTGAAGTTACAAAGGTTTATATGAGATTGGTGGTAAAACTTAAAAGATATCGCATCCCTCTCTTGTTGGAAATTTGGTGAATGGATATTAAATATATTTATAATTGAATGAAATTATAAATATTAATTAGAATATTCATGTGGTAATTAAAAGAGTAACTCTTGAGTATTTAATTAGTTTTATTAGAGTTTTAAGTCTCTAATTAAATGTCTAATTCAGTGAATCCTTTCATTAGTCTTGTTCAAATAGTAGGCTATGTGCCTTTCTTTTTGTTACAACAAGAATAGGGTATTGCTTGATACATGAAGAATACTAGAAGTAGTATGAACACTTGAACACCAACTAGAGAGATGAGTACTCTCTACTTGTTTCCACCACATGAGTTCAAACACTACAATTACCGGATCTAACCTTGGGCCGGTGAGCCATCTCCGGCAGTACAGACTGCTTCGGCTGTTGTACCCTGGGAGACAGACGCGTCATCTTTAGTAGAGGCGCGAAATCTGTTTTAAGGGAAGCGTGTTGAACACGTGCCTCAACCAAAATCGTCAACGTTTTAGTGTGCTCTTTGTTGCAGTCAAGGGGTAATTTTCAAGACTCAAGATTATGAGTAATCGAGTCTAGGATGCTATCAAGTGCGCGTGAAGGACCCACCAGAGATGCGGCTTGAATCAAGATTGGTATATATAATTATATTTATATTCTTTTTATTTAGTTATTGCAACCGGTATTGTACTATGATATTTCCTACGAATAACGAGAGTCTCGTTATGATATATTTTGTAATTATATTTTTCAAAGGTGAACCTATTTCCTACAAACTTAAAACAGATTTAGTGAGATTGTTGGTACAATCTTAAAAACCTTATTTATAAGGATTTTGGGTTTACGAAAGGATTTATAATAGAATAAAAAATATTTTTAGAGGTTATGATCTTATAAATATTTTTTGGGAAATATGTATGTAGTACAACTTGTTGTGTTTGGATTTTTTGAGATTGAGATAAAATCTTAAATCCTATACCGTGGTACAAAACGAATTGTTTCGGTTCCAACGTTTGGTTTTTGAAACGATTTTGGGAATCGTTAATTTTTCTAACTTTTGTGTTAGATCGGGTTTATTAGTGTAAACCATACGTTTTTTTTTTGTAAACGTTAAATTCTCTAACATGTGTGTTAGACCAGAATTATTGGTGTAAACCATACGTTTTTTTGTAAACGTTAAATTCTCTTCAGTAGAGTTTTTATGTCTTTAAATAAGAGTTTTATGTTACTTGATTAGAGTTTTATGTCTCTAATTAAGTCTCTATTTAAAGTAGACTTTTCATCCACCAATGGATTGATATGAACAAATAAGTCTTATAATGATTTTTGTAATCATTTGTCTTCTAACATGTGTGTTAGAAACGTTCATGAAACGCGTTAGTTTGGAAGCAATTTTTAATTGTTTAGTTTCTAACGTGGGTATTTGAAATGACTTATTTATTTGAACCATATATGTGCTTTTAGCAAGTCGAATTAACATTTTGTGAAAATGTTAATATTTCTAACGTGCGCGTTAGAATTTCTTAAATTTTAACATGATTGTTAAAAATGGTTAAAATACAAATGCTTTGAAATGTTTTATGTAGACATTTTATATAAGCAATTTGTTGTAGCATTGTTTTAATGCTTTGTATGATTTAGAAATAAAATGTCATACATTGAAGTTGATGTTTGATTGGCTTCAAGGAATTAAATCACCATAAAGTGATGGTGTGGTATTTATATGAATTTAATGAAATTAAAATCATTTAGTAGACTCTTCATATGGAAGATAAACTCTTAAGGAGAGTTTCAAGTCAATTTATTAGTTTTTATTAGAGTTTTTTTTTCTCTAATAAAGTGAGACTTTTAGTAGAGTATTTATGTCAATTTATTAGTTTTTATTAGAGTTTATGTCTCTAATAAAATCTCTAATATGGTGAAACTCTTGAGTAGAGTTTTAATGATGACATTTGATGAGTTTTATTAGAGTTTAAATTTATAATTATTGAGACTCTTAACTCTTCATATGGTGAAACTCTTGAGTAGAGTTTTAATGATGACATTTGATGAGTTTTATTAGAGTTTAAGTCTATAATTATTGAGACTCTTAATTCTTCATATGGTGAAACTCTTTATTAGAGTTTTAATGATGACATTTGATGAGTTTTATTAGAGTTTAAGTACATAATTATTGAGACTTTTAACTCTTCATTTGGTGAAACTCTTGAGTAGAGTTTTAATGATGACATTTGATGAGTTTTATTAGAGTTTAAGTCTATAATTATTGAGACTCTTAACTCTTCATATGGTGAAACTCTTTAGTAGAGTTTTAATGATGACATTTGATGAGTTTTATTAGAGTTTAAGTACATAATTATTGAGACTTTTAACTCTTCATTTGGTGAAACTCTTGAGTAGAGTTTTAATGATGACATTTGATGAGTTTTAATGATGATATTTAATGCTCTAATTTGGTCATGTTTGGTACATATAAAATGACTTAAATTTTCTAACACGTGTGTTAGAAAATGTGTATCAATAATACGAGGTTAGAGATTGTTCATAATGAACAAAAATGTTTTATGTAAACATTTAATTGCCTATGTGAGCATTAAAGATGATGAGAAATGGTTTATTTTATAAACTATATATTTGGAAAACATTTTATGTAAACGTTCGATTCTATAATGTGCTTGTTATAACGTTTTTTTTAACATGCGTGTTAGAAAATGTTATTTGGTGAAAAACAACTTGGTGTTGTTGTGAACAAATTTAATTGTTCAAGTTTACTACTTAAATGTAGTATTTGTAAGAACTTGGTGTTGTTTTGAGCATAATTGTCCAAGTTTAAAGTTTAAACATGAAATAGGAAACTTGTACTTACAAGTGCATGGAGTCTTATTGAGGGAGTACCTCAAGACATGCCATGAGACGATATTGTTGAGAAGATTTCGATCAGATTTTAAAGTGTTGAAAATAAAAGCACTTTACTATTTGATGTCTACAAATTGTCTATGTTCCGTTTAAATTTCAAAAGTGATTGGCACTTATGATTTAGTTTCCAATGTATTTTATTGTTTTGTGTTCAATGTCTTCGGATAACACATGCAATTTTTACAAAGAAATAAATCACTAATGGTTGTGACGTATAAATTATTTTGTGGAAAATAATTATAACGTCGGTTATACATTGTTTAAAAGAATATGGTTTTAAACGGATAGTACATGAAAATACTTGGACATAAATAACTTGAGAGTTGTTACATTGACTAAAAGTCCAAAACAAAACATCAAATGTATAACCACATCATGAGTGAGTAATGAAAGAACGTAGTGAGTGTATTGAGATGAAATACACTAAGGACATTCATGTCAACATACTTCATTAGAAGTCGTTGGAAAATTCACAAGTGTGAATTCTAACATATGAAAGTAAAGTACTATATGTTATTGTATACCTTTAATAAATCTTGCGAGATTTATAAGTAGATGCGTCTACCACTTGATCATTGTTAGATCCATATGGAGATTTTACCTTCATTTAGGAGAGCATCCTAAATATATATATCTCCTAATGAATAACAATAGATGTGTGCAAATCACTTATGGCAAATTATGAATGTCATGTTGTTGAGTGTCGATCTAGTTGACTCTATCTCATACATAATAGTGATTGTAGACGAGAAACATTCATCTTGTTGGTGATGAATGTGTTTACCAAGTGACTTGGATTAAGACTTATGTTTAAGTACTTATGAGTCAGTGGTAGAATGTTGGAGATCAAAGGTAAACAAGTTATGTTCCTTAAATGAATGATGAAATTTAGCTATGTGCTATATACAATAATTTGTGAGACTTTCCTAAATATTGATGTTTTAGGATTATGAATAAGTCTCATTATTTTGTCTTAACAAGGGATGAATGTTGCAAAGTGATATTATGATATCCTTAGGGCTGTGAAGAATCAGAATGATGCATCTTCTGTTCACATGCTAAAGTATTATAGTCTAAAGCATGCTAGACGAGTACTTGGTTAATTATGGGTCTTGACGGAGACTAATTAACTCTAAACATTCAAATGTGTATGAACACAAAAAGAATTTGTGTATAGACAAAGTTGAGAGAGGATTTTTCATTCATTATAAGGAAAAGACATGTAACTTTTAAGAGTTTGTTCGAAAAGCTAATGAGGAGAACTCATTGTCTAAGCTTATTCTAGATGTTAAATTAGAATTATTCTAAGTTGGTGACAAACTTATGACAATGGCAAGAGTTTCTTTGGTTAGCTCAGAAGCTTATGTAAGCTAATGCAGTATGAGTTGAATTCACTGATACAATGAGGTTGATCTTGTTCAATCATATGTGTATAAATGTCGTCATAAGTGAAATTACGGAAATGTTAATCAAATGGCAAGAAATGTGGGGGATGATCCATTTAGAAACAACCCTATAAGGGTATGTAGAAATGGTTTTCATTACCCCATCTGGATGATATCCTATAACACTTAAATGTGGGGGTGTCTTGCATTTGTATCATAAAAGTTTGGCAATAAGGATTTTGTAATCCAATCTAACATTGCAAACAGACGACTATGTGGAGGACACAAAGGTCGCAGTGCATAATGGAGATGTGTTTGCCTTAAATGATAAGCGTATCTTACAAAGACATATATTATAACCAGATTCAGATGGCCACTGAGGTTGTAGTCTTAGAAGTTGACAATAGGCAAAATTAACTTATGAGTTAATAACACATCATGACAACTGATCTCAAATACGCAAAGGTATTTGCTAATGTTATGGATCCAACAACCTGCGGGTTTATTAGAGATCAAGTTGTGGAATGGGACTGAAGCCCTTGAAAAATGAAGTTCATATGATGGAAACCTAACTCAGTAGACTGGAGATCCCAAGAATTGAGTTCAATAGGAAAACCTAATTGTATGAATAAGTGAGGTCACTGTGGGGGAATAACCCTACGCATTTAATAAGGTAGTTTATTATAAAGATTAATAAACTTCCTAGTCCATTCCTAAAAGTGACAAGTGTGAGGCTAAGTATAATATGTGGTAAATGATTTGGATAGATCATGATAACCACAATCTTTTAATGATCTAAGGAGAATCACCTATGTTAGAGAGAAGTGGGGTCGCTTCGAATGGAATTGAGGGCACAATTCCTAGAGCTCTCGCAGAACCAGGAAAGTGTTCCACGACCATTATTGGACACGACTATGAGGAGATGACCCGGCTAGGGAGAGTCTTGTGTGAAGTGTATTGTCGTCTACACAAATGGCAGACGAGTTCAAAGACATCGAGATCTACTCAGAGCTAGTGGGCTAAGTGCATTTCATGAGCGAAGGTTCAAAGGGTAACACCTACCTATCATATGCAAAACTCAACTGTCGAGGTTACATTGGAAATTTTAAGTGTTTTGAATGATCTCCATTCATGTGGGGGATTGTTGGAAATTTGGTGAATGGATATTAAATATATTTATAATTGAATGAAATTATAAATATTAATTAGAATATTCATGTGGTAATTAAAAGAGTAACTCTTGAGTATTTAATTAGTTTTATTAGAGTTTTAAGTCTCTAATTAAATGTCTAATTAAGTGAATCCTTTCACTAGTCTTGTTCAAATAGTAGGCTATGTGCCTTTCTTTTTGTTACAACAAGAATAGGGTATTGCTTGATACATGAAGAATACTAGAAGTAGTATGAACACTTGAACACCAACTAGAGAGATGAGTACTCTCTACTTGTTTCCACCACATGAGTTCAAACACTACAATTACCGGATGTAACCTTGGGCCGGTGAGCCATCTCCGGCAGTACAGACTGCTTCGGCTGTTGTACCTTGGGAGACAGACGCGTCATCTTTAGTAGAGGCGCGAAATCTGTTTTAAGGGAAGCGTGTTGAACACGTGCCTCAACGAAAATCGTCAACGTTTTAGTGTGCTCTTTGTTGCAGTCAAGGGGTAATTTTCAAGACTCAAGATGATGAATAATCGAGTCTAGGATGCTATCAAGTGCGCGTGAAGGACCCACCAGAGATGCGGCTTGAATCAAGATTGGTATATATAATTATATTTATATTCTTTTTATTTAGTTATTGCAACCGGTATTGTACTATGATATTTCCTACGAATAACGAGAGTCTCGTTATGATATATTTTGTAATTATATTTTTCAAAGGTGAACCTATTTCCTAAATCTCTTTCGCAGATTCGTTTGAATCAATTAAGGGATTGAACGATTGATGGCCTTTTAATGGCAATCTTGAATAAAAATGGATGATCAAACTTATTTATATCACATGTAATTTAGATAATAGGCTTTCACAAAATTTATTTAATAAATAGATTTTCATGTATCTATATAATAATTATAACAAACAAACGAATATTACAAGTGAATTATTATCTTTAATTAACAAATTTTCTATTCGTCACCGCAAGTTATGGAAATTAAAATGGTTGCTAAATGGAAGTTTGGAGGTTAGACCGTGGGGTATGGTGGGTTTGGGTTGAGGCATGGGTTGGGGCATTAGTTGACACGTGCATGTTGAATATTCCCCCAACTTACGCCAAGTTTAAGGGGTATGGTGGGGCTTGGGTTGGGCGTGGGTTGGCTGGCCTGGCCAAGCCACATCAACATTTTTTTTTAAATGTATATATATATTTATATTTATAACTACATAAATAATAAAAATACATATTTTTTTAAACTACATAAACATACATAATAATTATCAAAATAAAAAAAACAATCATTATTCGTCGTCTTCGTTGTCTTCGTCGTCTTTATCGTCTGTTTCGAACCCAAGAATCGTTGAAACATGATCCACCAAATTAGATCGAAGGTTGTGATGTATATCCCTTGACTTGATCAAAAATTCATTTGCCGTTTTATCTTCGTCTGTTACGTTACCTGGTTGGGGGTCATCGTCATCATAGTAGGTAACGACCGCTCTACCTTCATCCTCCAAAATCATGTTGTGAAGAATGATACATGTGTACATCACGTTTCCAATCTGATCCTTGTCCCATAGTCGACAAGGCATTGCCAATATTCGCCACATTTTCTTCAAAATACCGAATGCTCGCTCGACGTCTTTACGTGCAGCCATCTGGACCCTGTTAAACTTTAATCTCTTTGGATCTGTGGTACCGTGTTTTGTGAACGATTTTACGAAAACCCCCCATTCTGGGTAAATCCCATCAACTAGGTAGTACCCATACACGTACTCAACCCCGTTTACAAAGAAAGTTCCTTTGGGTCCTATACCATTTACCCGATCATTGAAAAGGGGCGAGTGGTTTATGATGGTAATATCATTATGTGAACCTGGCATACCGAAGAACGCATGCCATATCCAAAGATCTTGGGACGCAACCACTTCAAGCATGATGGCTGGACTTCCGTGAAATCCACTCGTGTGAGCGCCTTGCCATTGGGTAGGACAAAGTTCCCAAGCCCATTTCATACAATCTAAACTACCTAGCATCCCGGGTAACCCATGATAATCTGCGTGATGTTCCAATAATTGTTGCATGTCACTGAACGAGGGCTTTCTCAAATATCGTTTCCTATAAAGTTCTAGAATACACGAACAAAAGTTGTGAAGACTTTCTCTAGCTACACGTGCAGACATTTTTAAATAGTCATCCATAATGTCCGAACTATTGCCGTACGCTAATTGCCTAAGTGCGGCCGTGACCTTTTGCCACGTACTAAATCCTAATTGCCCGGTTACATCCGGTTTTTGTTGGAAGTAAACATACTTCTCCTCAAGATCTCTAGATATCCTTAAAAATAAGTTTCTACTCATACGAAAACGACGCCTAAACATTTTTTCATCATACTTTGGTTCCGCTGAAAAGTAATCGCTTACCAACAAATCGTTAGCGGTGAGCCGTTCACGAGCGATGTACCTTCTCCTGCGTTTAGGCTGTTGAGTCTCTTCCTCCTCCTCTTCGTTTTCCACGATAGCTTTCACCACCGTCGCGATCGTTTGTAGAAATATTTCCGCACCATCGTCAGATGATGATGACGATTCAGTATAACTTGAAGAACTCATGGCAAGATTGTGTTTTATGTGTTTGATATTGTGTGAGAAAAGTGATAAATATGGTAAGGTATTTATAAAGGAAAATTTAATTTTTTTTTTCAAAATAGCACCCAACGGCTAGTTTGGTTTGGCCATTCACAGCCCGCCATGTCACCTTGCTAGACCCGCCTCACGCCCGGCTTGAAACCCAAGCCCCAAGAGCCACGCCCCAACCCAAGCCCACCCGGGATGGTGGCTTGGGCGTTTTCCCCCAACCCACGCCCAAACCCCCGCCCCATACCCCACGTCTGTTAAAGAAAAGTCATATGGACTTAATTCAATTTTCTTTTTACAAGTTTTACCCTAAGATATTAGGCTATTATGACTCAAAGAAATAGAAAAATGAACGACAACACTATTAAATGACATTTATTGTTTAAAAAAAAAATAATAATCCTTTTGTTGAATTTGAAATTAATTACACTCATTTAGAACCGATTAATTAAATCGATATTTATTAGTTTTGGGTTTTCAAATTTTCGGGTATTACAAGACTAAATCAACCTCTACCAGAAATTATACACGTTCCAATCACTTTAAGTTTTTTTTTGAACGGCAAACATCTATATATTAATACAGAAAAACAGGGTTAGCAAGTAAATGAAACATACATTTAAACGATTACATCCCTTACAATGAAAACAATCCAACGACCCCAATTAAGACTACCAATTTTTAACCACTTTTTAACAACAAAAATGAGTTCCCTTTCACCTATTCCATCGTTAGTGTTATAGAAGCATTTTCCCCTTTGAATTCTTTGTCGTCCCCTTTGAATTCTATATATTAATACAGAAAAACAGGGTTAGCAAGTAAATGAAACATACATTTAAACGATTACATCCCTTACATTGAAAACAATCCAACGACCCCAATTAAGACTACCAATTTTTTAACCACTTTTTAACCACAAAAATGAGTTCCCTTTCACCTATTCCATCGTTAGTGTTATAGAAGCATTTTCCCCTTGAATTCTTTGTCGTTCCGTGTTTTCCAGAGCTGCTAGAGCGTTATTAGCAAAACTTTCCCCACCGCTTTCTTCCATTCATTCGAGCCATTCATGTTTTGTTTAGTTTGATTTGGTTCGGTTTTGTTTTTCAATATTTGATTTTAATATACAAAGAGAAAACCCCTAGTTAACATTATCTGTTTGACTCAAGTACAACTCGACATCAAAACCGACAATCTAACACCCTAAAAAATATTATATGTTGGTCACCCTAACAAACATTATCGGTGTAGACACTTGACTTTTACTCGTATGTGACCGACATTTAGTGTAAATTTAAGTCTAGTTCTTAACGTGAATTACACACCAAATACAATCATCCAAAACTATTTATCAACACTTTTTGGCTCATCCCAAAGGGTCAACAACGTGGCTTTGGGATAAATGTCGATGACGACTTCCCACCCCATCCTAAACGGCAAATGAGAAAGACACATACACATACACATCATACTAATACATATAAATAATTTATTCATCAACTTCATATGATACATATACATATAAATAAATAAATGTACAAAATTATGTACATATAAATAAGAGATGCACTTCCCATTTGCTACCTCACTGATATTCTGTCTGAGAGAGCAAACATGCATCTAAACCTTGTACTTTGCTTCTCATCCTTGCTTCTAAGCATCGGATGTACAACCACCAAAGCAGCACGTACAAGTTTTAGCAGCACACATGACCGGAGGAGCCTTTTGGACAACGGGCTTGGCCGTACACCGCAAATGGGGTAAGTATGTTTGCATTTGTGGTTGTTTGTTAACTTGTTAACCATGCATTTACTAGCTTTATCACTTGGTCCGTCAGTGATCCAAATTTGCCGTTCAAAAAAAAAAAAAAAAAAAAATTGTACTCTTGGCTTTATTAAATGTACAATGAACTCAGAGCTAGACCATGAATATGGTTGCCGACGGAAAAAAAAAGTACGATCACTTTTGCGTTAGTTAGATATTGACGCAAAAGTACTATCAAACATCTTGGTGCAAAAGTATTATCATTTTTGCGTTACTTGACGCAAATGTTGCCACATGTCTTTCTATTTTACGGTTGTGATTGGTTTTCTTTATTACCAAAGTATTTTTTTTGAAAGGTGACTTTCATGTACTGGACCTTAATGGTCACCGGGTTCATGTCAAAGACAATCCCCCGTCAGCCCCGCACTCCCGTCGCGATGTTCGATTGGGCCCCGGCCGTCGCGCAAGCTGACTTTCGCCCGGAAACCATACTGCCCCCACACGAGAGACTCGCTGGGGTAACAGCTGGGTAAAACCGGGTTGCCCTCAAGACCGCACCATGCCTCGGTAGGATACGGTCTATCATTGGGACGTCCCCCCCCCCTAAGACCACAAGTGGGAGTCGAACCGGTGACCTCCCAAAGGAGGGCCGGCCGGCTTAACCCAAGTGGGAATACCCACTGGGCCACGAGGAGGTTACCAAAGTATAATATTCAAATTTGTGATGTATAATGGTCAAATTTTTTATTTGATAAAGTAGTAAACACATTTGACTAAACGTTTGTTCTCGTACTTTTCTTTAATTAGTTTATGTCTTTTTTTTTTTAATTTCAATAAATTAAACAAATTACTTATATGCACATGTGTGCTCAGGTGGAATAGTTGGAACCACTTTTATTGTAATATCGAAGAAAAATTAATCAGGGAAACTGGTAAATATATTTTAACCTTTTTACCCGTCTTTTTTAGATATTTTAATGATTATAAATTTTTTAAAATATTTTCTTCATTTTATAATAGCGGATGCAATGGTATCAACTGGACTTGCTGCTGCTGGGTACCAGTATGTTAATATAGGTAAAGCATTGTATTCAATAATGTTTATTATAGTGTCTGTTTTGAATAGACAAATCCCTGTATTCATGTGGTGGGCCGTACAATATCTTATCAGATCTTACAAAATCATATAGGATAATACATAGTAAAACAAAACATTTTTTCCCACTTTTATTAGAAAATCAAGCGTAGATATAAGAGGGCGACCCATAACTTTTCGCTAAGTAGTGTAATATATGTGGTTTTCGTATAGAAATTTTTGGGTATATACGTTTTCGACCCCCTGGTTTTATAGAAATTTTTGGGTATATACGTTTTCGACCCCCGTCAGAAATCTCAAGTTTCGACACTGTTAACAAATATATTAGTTTCATTATTATACAGGTAATTGTTTATTCTGTCAATAAAAGAATTCTATTAATATCAGTATTATGGATAAATCTCAATAATGCCTTTATTTACTTTTTTGTGGTTTAGATGATTGTTGGGCAGAACTAAATAGAGATTCACAGGTAATTCTTAATTTCTATCACTACATGTTTATATTTTCCTCCATTGGAAGAATTCCATATTTTCTTTTTTCTTTAAACAAGAACTATTAGGAGTCCCAGCGCAATGCAGCTGGTACTTGGTCAGTATCAAAACCTTCGTGAGTTGTCGAAAAAGACACTGACACGTGTTTTAGGAGTCCCCGTTTGGCTCAAGGATCCAACCCAGGTTTTCCTGGGTCTCCTATCATTGCCCACCAGTGCCTCACTCTGCACCAAGTGGGAGTCGAACTTGCATCTCTCAAGAGAAATGCAAGTCCTCCACCACTTGATCTAGAGATCATTGGCTTTACGTTATATAGTATAAAAGCTAAAACCGAAACTTAAAAAAAATATATAACTACATTATATATATTAAATAAATGAACTTCACATCATATAATTTATGAACAGGTTGCTAAAAGTAAAAGCATGTACAAATGTATATGGTAAGCTTTATATTAAAGCTTCTTTACACTTTACATAACTAAAGGGATTTAAAAACTCAAAAAACAAAATATAAAAACTAAAAAAAACAAATATAAATAAATAATACATGTAGTTTGGACTTTTGAGCATTCATGACATGCTGTAAACGGTGGAGCACAAAAAAGAATAAGTGGCAAAATCGTAATTTGTATTCAACTATTGTTCAATTAGTTTACTATTCCTAAGGCCATTCATCAAGTGTTATATTATAGAATAGAATTACTTAATAATTGATGTTTAACTCATTAGAGAAAAATAACACAAAGGTACCTAAAATATATGTATGTTTAAAAAAAAATGTGAAAACACACAAGCACATGTAGTGATCTATTATAGAACAACAACAAACTAGTTGAAAATCCATTGCTTTATGCACACAAACATGTCACATGTGAACTCCTATGCATTTCATCAATCATCACAAACATTTTTTTCAAGTAAAAAATCACCATCACGAAAGAAATCATTTTGATTTTGTAGGGGAATTTTGTCCCGAAAGCAGATACATTTCCTTCTGGAATCAAAGCATTAGCCGATTATGTTCATAACAAAGGATTGAAGCTTGGAATTTACTCAGATGCAGGGTATTTAAAAATAAAATACAATAAAATTATAAATCATAATTATAATAAACTCGTCTCATTTTCTCATAATTTTTGTTTCTAACAGAACTCAAACATGTAGTCGGAAAATGCCTGGATCATTAGGCCACGAAGAGCAGGACGCCAAAACCTTCGCGTCATGGGTACATTTTCAGCTTGGTTTTGTTTTTTTGTTCTTTCCTTCAGGTATACAATCAAACTAAATCGGTTACCTTATCGTGCAGGGAATCGATTACTTGAAATATGATAACTGCAACGATCAGGGTATAAGCCCTAAGGAAAGGTACCATAAATTTTTAGGATATTAAGATTATCATATAACCAAGGTTATATGAAAGTGTACGTATTCAGTTGTATATTGTTAGGGTGATGTTAAATAAACATCACTCTAAAAGTGTACATCAGGTCTGCTGTCACATCATATTGGTCATATGAAAAGATATGGGCCATATGATAGGGCGAAAATGGTCATGCATGTCATATGACTTTGTCAGTGGTCACATCAATCATTAATATGTCACTCAAACACATCATACAGACCCGTATGATTTGGTGAACACATTCTCATGCGACTCCCCACGTGACCACTTTTCACTAGTCATACAGCCCATAAAACACAATAGTGACGTCTATCTAGATAGTATGTCAGTGGTGTTTCTTTAGTAACCCAAATTGTAATACAGCTTATAAAGGATTTTGCTTTTGTGACAAAGGTATCCAATAATGACAAAAGCATTGCAGAAGGCAGGAAGGCCCATTTTCTTTTCTTTATGTGAATGGTCAGTCTTGATCTTCTTTTTATTAAACACAAAAGTTAAAAATAATGGGCCAAAATGAGCGTATTAATTCATGTTCAGGGGCCGAGATGATCCTGCAACTTGGGCAAATGAAGTTGGCAATAGCTGGAGAACCACAGGAGATATTTCTGATAATTGGGATAGGTATACTTTAAAATTAAATCATCTAAGAAATTTTATTTAAAAATTATATATGTTTCATCATTAAAATAATTTATATTTCGCTCCTGCTAGCATGACTTCACGGGCTGATGAAAATGATAAATGGGCGGCCTATGCGAAACCTGGTGGATGGAATGGTAATTCTGGTTTTATTTATATGACACGATAAGAAAACAAAAACACAACATAAATCTAACACGAGATTCGTAGGTTTGAATTCAGTCCAAACATATGTGGGCCGGTCACACTCGTGAACATGTTTAGCTAAACAAGTTGTGTTCAGGTTGACTTGGCAGGTTCACGAGTTGACCCATTTACCCTTTTTATTTTTATTAAAAAAATGTTTTTTTTGTCTTAACCTTAACTGATGATTTATGCTAAAATTTAAATGAGATAAAAGTTGAGAAAATAAGTGTTTTATATATATGTATTTGTGTTGCAATTTGTAGTATCAGAGTATTAATATACAAAAAATAAAATAATAATTTATGGTTAAATGACTTGTGTCAACCCAAAAAAACTCGTGTAGTGCTTGGGTTTGTTTGTCCGGCATGATTTTTGTGTCCGTGTCGCAAACCTAGAAACACAACCCATATTGCAGTTCAACTGTTCTTAAGCTCATGTTATCTCGTAATTTGCTCTTAGATCCCGATATGTTAGAAGTTGGTAATGGAGGCATGACCACAGAAGAATACCGTTCGCATTTTAGCATTTGGGCGTTAGCAAAGGTATATCACTTGTTTCAAGATAGTTACTTTTATCATAATTTCATAAAAAAAACCAAGAGACTGACAAGACATTTTAGGCGCCTTTATTGGTTGGTTGCGATGTGCGATCAATGAGCAAAGAAACACACGACATACTCAGTAATAGAGAAGTTATAGCAGTGAATCAAGGTCGGTTAAGTAAATTTATAATTATTTTCTTGTTATCATTTTTTGGATATTTACTCACCAGCCTCGTGTTGATACAGATAGCCTAGGAGTCCAAGGAAAGAAGGTTAAGAAAAATGGTGATTTGGAGGTCTGGGCTGGCCCACTTGCACATAACAAAGTTGCTGTGATTCTATGGAACAGAGGAAGCTCAAGAGCCCAAATTACAGCATATTGGTCCGACATAGGACTAAACTCGACCACAGTCGTTAATGCTCGTGACTTGTGGGCGGTAAGACTATCAAAAAATATTTTATTATTTTGAATTAAAATTTTTTTTTGTCATTCTAGCATGCACTTGCAGTTAGAGGTGTACAAATAGGTTTTTTTACCAACTGAACCGGTTTTTCAAGTGGTAAACAAACCAGGTGTTTTTTTTTTTTCAAACCAGTTCGGGTTTAAAACCTGTTTCCGAGGATCAAACCCCAAACCTATTAAACCGGTTCGGTCCGGGTTACAAACCGGTCTGGGACAAAAAAACCGGTTTAAATCGTTTTTTAACTAGTTCGGATTATAATACGAACTGGTATCTAAACCCTCGGGCCAATTCGGGTTGAAACCAGTTTTTTTTTTTTTTTTCAAACGGGATCGTTTTTTTCCAAACCGGTTTTTTGTACATGTCTTCTTGCAGCAACTTTAATGTCTCACTTGGATTTTTTTTTTTTTTTTTTTTTTGCAGTACAAGACTCAAAGATCAGTGAAGGGACAGATCTCGGCAACTGTAGAATCTCACGCTTGTAAAATGTACGTTCTTACTCCACGATAAGGAGTTTAGAGTACATGACCAGTTAGCTGCAGATTGTGTTATGTATTATGATACGTTTGTCGTAAGAATAAGATTTGCGAAGGCAAAGCCAAAATAAAGCTAATAAACAGAGATGTGTTCTCTTTTTGAGTTTTTTAATGATGTTTTTGATGCGTTTCTATCATCTAGAATTTAGTACAAAACGAACTTACATGGGCTTTTGGAACTTCCCATGAACCCAAACCCGGTGCATAGTCTTCTGTTTACGACGGTTTACTGATTTCACACAACAATATTCAAGCTCAACCTGCAAAACATATTTTAACACATGTGACTACTGCTTAATGGACTCAATTAAGTTAAAATAATGAAAACATAAATTTCCTCAAAGGAGATAAACTAACTGAAACCAGCATACAAGTTAGTTGTTTGTCATAAGATGGAAATAAATAATAATTTTTTTGGGGAAAAAAGATTATTACCTCAATGAAGCCAGCGCCTATAAAGAGATCGCGTGCAATATCTAAAGAAAAAAAGTATGATCGGGTGCCATCAGAACGCTTGTATTCCCGAAATCCCACTTTTTGATCAGCTTCAAATCGAAGCATAGTCATGTCATAAAGACCTGGATCAATCGGCAAACATATTTAAGCACACGCCACAAAAACAAGTCGTTAAAAGTTACATCTTGTGCAACATACACATTCTTATGAAAAGATGAACCAATATTATACATGATTAAGTGGATTTTTTATGTCTATTAAGTAGTACCGTAATCCCTGAAGAAAAGTAATCCACCAGGTTTAAGAACAGAGAAGCACTCAGCAACAGCTGCAGACATCCTATGAAGTGGTACGGCTGAGAGTGTAAAAATCTGCCAATTTTTAAATAGTCAAATTAAATTTACGAAAGCAAAATATCAGCAGTCAACGGTTTGGTTTAAAAACGCGTGAGACACTCTGAGGCGTTATTGCGTAAAGGCTCCAAAAGCCGAGGAGCTCGCGACACGTACACGAGGCGTTGCTCTATGCACAACCAAATAAGCTTTATTTACAACCAGAAGTTGCAACTCTCATCTTTTTATATATCAACCTTTTCATTAAGTTAAATTTTCATAATTTCAGAAAGGGGTAATATTGGAGATGATGGGACATACCAATGTAACAAAGTCCATCCCGCCAATGCAGCATTCACTTTTCTTTAATGAAGTAATACCAGTAGAATCTCTCTCACAATTGTCAATGTCTGACAAAGATGCATTCTGCTTATGTAGAGATGTTTCGTAGCAAGAATCACACATTAGCCACTTAGGAAACCGACATGTAGAAAAATCCCAACAGAATGGACGAAAACGGCTTCTGGCTGACACCACAGTGGAAGCATGTATGACTTCTGTTGCTCTATCAAGCGCCTCTGTGCTACAATCGCAAGCAAATACAAGGATGTTTTCTTTGCAACTACACAGCAGAGGATAAACAAACTTAGTTTTTAATGTTTTGTTATTAATTTCATAACTAATACACATTACATTGAATACTGTTCACAAATTCAGCCTAATTTCAATGCTTGTTCACAATAAAGCACGTGTTTAGAGTTACCGTAAGATTGGTAAAGCAGTACTTCCGTTACCGCATCCCACCTCTAAAAGCTTGGAATTTTTTTCGCAAGAAGCTAGCTCAGGAAACTCCTTGAACAAATACCGTCTCTCCTTCACAAACAAGTAATCTTTGAACAACTTGGCATGTATACATAGATCTGTCGTTGGGTCTCCTTAGCCTAAGCCATGGTTTTAAAAAATGGTTGCGGAGTGCGCCTTGAGGCAAAACGCCCAAAAACAATTCAGAGGCGTGCCTCAGGGGATTTAACTGTATGTGCGCCTCAGAGGGGCTGAGGCGCTAAAAAGGCTGCGCCTCATGTGCACCCCATGGGTTTTTTGATATTTGTTTTTGACGTTTTTGACTTTTTGTGTCAACTTCAAGCAATTTATGTCTTTTTTATATGTGTTTTTGATGATGAAATTAGTTAGTATTATTATTTTTATATGATATATAATTTTTATATTTATTTTTTAATTCCGTCTCGGGCTTACGCCTCGGTTTGCCTCGAGGCGTACGCCTCGTGAGGCGAAGGGAAAACGCGTCGAGGCTCGATTCCGTTCTTTTGAACCTTTGCCTGAGCGTTGTCTTGGGCCACATAGTTATCAATAATGAGTGTAGCGATCGCTATAGCGCGCTACGTAGCATATAGGTCTAGGCTCGCTATTAAGGTTGTAGCGATAATAGCGACGGTTTATTTATTTTTTTGTTTTTATAATATAAATAGCAATTAAATATAGCTATAAAATAGCTGGATTTTAGGTTTTTGTTAAATATACATGTAAAATAACATATATACCAAGGTAGTTTGATATAATAAACGTATAAAATATTTTTAATTTTTTTTTCTAGTGTATCGCTATTTAAAAATAGCCGCCTGCTATTTATTGCTATTTGCTATGGTGCATATAGGTACTCATCGCTATTTGTCGCTATTCTAGTGAGGTTCTGGCCATGTTCTGTAATTGCCGTAAAAATCTACAAATCTAAAATGGTCTGGAACCTAAAGTAGCCTAAAACAAGTCTAAAATCCCTAAAAACAGTTCATTTATGATGCTATTCGCCTCAGACCCTCGTTTTTAAGCACCTTGCGCCTAGGCCCAAGGCTCACCCTTGAGGGCGCCTAGCACCTTCGATCACTATGATTTTACTAGGTCTGTGTGTGTGCTATTTTTTTGTTTGAAAAGTCCAATTGCTATTATTGTATTCAAGCAGCAGCAGCATACTTGTATCAATTTCCTAACACCTTTGTTTGTACCAAATGATGAACTAACGAATTCAACCATCTTAAATTCCTTACAATACTATCACAATTCATCATCATCATTGTCTTCTGCGTTCCATTACATGGGTAAGCAAGCATTAATAGATCAAGATAGAATCATAGGACGGATGTACCTTGAAGAACTTTCCGGTAGAGTGACTGGTTCCAAGATTGGGAGTTGTCTAATGAAGATGAAGAGGAAGATTGAGGGGTGAAAGGGAGAAAATGGTAGCTAAGTGTGGGATCGTTCTCAATGCGTTCCCTGAGTTCATCCCAGTCGAAATCATTAGAGTGGTACTCCGTTTCTTGGCTACTCATCGAAATATATATGGCCAGCCTGTAACGACTGATTGCAGCAGTTATTGCACAAACAAAGGCCTGATACACTGATACTGATCCCGCACAAAACCGGCCGTCGTTTTGTTTAGGTTTTCTTGGAAGATAAATTTAGGACCAATTTAACCTAACGTCTTCAAACTTGGTTTCAGATCGTTCGAATTAGGGGCGTAAGCGACCTACAATGGCTTGTTTTCACTTAAGAGGCTTCGTTCGTTTGGATATCTAAGGGGCTGTTTGGCAACATCTAAACCAATAAGTGCTGAATGAATAAGAGGTCTGAATCAGTAAAAGGCTCTGAACTAATAAGTGTTGAACCAGTAAAGTGTTGTTTGGTTGCACCTCTGAATGACTGTGTAAAATGACATTTTTACCCCTCTGAACTACTTTGTGCTGAATGAAATATAGCTATTTGTTTAGTTCTCTGTACTGAACGATGAATAACTTAAAAAAATACAAAACATACTAGAAAATTCAAGTTACACATAAATTCTTCAAAGTTCATAGAAACATAATACAATCCAAATAGAAATTAATATTATGCGTACAATTTTAATTTGAACCATTTGACCATAGTTGACTAGCAATCTGGTTACGTAAGGTATTCATATACTCAATGCCTTGTGAACCCCATTTTATGTCTTGAACGAACTGCCCATCACTTTCTCCACCTTGTATCTCGGAAAACAAAGTGTTCTCGCCATAGGCCATAAATAATTGATCATGAATATTGCATTTCCTTATAAAATTATGGACGGCGAAACAAGCAATCACTATGTCTCTTTGTATTGGAAAAGAAAATGGAGTCATTTGCTTTAGGATTGGGAATCTTGCCTTCAAAACACCATATGAGCGCTCAATAACATTTCTCAGTTGTGCGTGTGCATGATTGAATTTTTCTTCCTTAGTTAACGCACGTTGTCGTCGAAAATCGGCTAACCAATACCTCGTATTACGGTAGGGAGTCATAAATCCACGAGCGTTGGTGTATGCAGCGTCACAAACGTAATAATTATCTGTAAACGTTAGTATCAGAACTATTACATAAAAAACACATATTGTATTAAATAATCAGTGTTAAAGAATGGTTAAAAACTTGGTGGGGGGAAAGGAAAGCCGGATGTCTGATTAAATGCTACTTCTTTTAAAACTCGTGAATCATGTGCAATGCCCTCCCATCCGGCCCATACGAACGTGAATATCATATCGAAATCACAAATTGCTAGTACATTTTGAAAGCATTCACCTTTTCCTCTTCCCCTATAACGAGTCTGTTGATCAGCAGGCACGATTGCATGTACAAGAGTGCCATCTAACGCGCCTATTGCTCCAGAAAATATTTCTTTTAGCTTTCTATGTCGTTCTGATGTATTGGAGTTTGCATTAGAAGATGTTGGAACTATAACTTCTCTTGCGAAATTCATCATTGCCTTTAAGACCTCGTGAAAACATCTATGAATCATTTCAGTCGAGTGTTGAAACCTCCGTTTAACCTATTAGAACAACCCGTACTTCGTTCCCGCATTTTTAACCCATAGCTCACAACTCTGTGGCTTGAGTCGTAACCAAACTTTCCTAATATCAGCACTTTCACCAAAAAGCAAAAGTGTCGTTTGATGTTTTGCATCTTCTTCTTCCCATCCCATTGTTTCCAACTTCTCCATACATGCATCCATATCAGCACTTTCATGTTTGTCGATCAAAATCTTTGCCACTTTCGTAATACAGTCTCTAACTTCTAGTAGCGCCGAATCTTCTGCTGCCTTATCTTTTCGTTTCTCTCCTCTTTTTTTAGACGGAACAGTTGACTCCTCACTAACGCCTTGAGTCGGGGGCTCCACCTGAGTGCACTCGACATCCTCAATACCATTTAAATTCCACTCGTACACTTCCTCATTAGGGTGAGGAAGTGTAGAAGATGGCCCCCAACTGTTAAAACCATTCGATGTAGACCCCTCAAACAATTGAATACAAAGCTCGGGGTAAGATAGTGGTGCTCTTCGCAAAGCTTCTACGAATTTGTTGGACTGTGTGAAAAATATTATAGAATACTATAAGATTATTGAAGTATAATAATAACTATTATTTTGAAAAAAAAAAATACCTTGATCTCAGTTTGCCATTCTTCTTCTGATAAGTTAAATGTGTTTGTTATAGGATCATAAACATTGTCGGTTTTGCTTTTAAGTTTTAACCAGGCTGCAAACTTTGATTTTGTATAGTCATATCGGTTCTACATTTGTTTTTGATCCGCTATGAAATTGTGTTCTACTTTTAACTTTTCAGCTATATTCTTCCATGAGTATTGTTTAAGACTGCTTCCTTCACGTCTACGAAGTGTGATTTCTTGAAGACATGTTTCAAGAAACGTTTTCTCAACACCCTCTAGGTTCCAGTTAATCCTACCCCTTTTTGTTCCATTTCTATGAACGATTTAAAACACACACATAAAAAAAGGTACTTAATACGAGTCAGCTTCTAACATAAAATCCAATATCATACCAATATAACCAACATAACCAAACTACTATGTATAAACAGTTTCTAAAATCATTCAAAAATAACATACTAGTATAACCAAACTACCATCTATAAACTACAATCAGGTCAACAACAATCATGGCAACACAATTGGGCAACACAGATCCACACAACAATCAGGTCAACACAACAAGAACAGCTCAAATTTTGACAAAAAGAATCAAATTTTCTGCAAAAAAGGGACCAAATTCAAATCAACAAATCAAACCCACAACTTAAAGATCAAGAAAAATCAAACCCACAGCTTTAATCGAACCCATTTTTATGAAACAAAAATATTCAAAACCCAAAAAGCATACTACTTTGTTGAACCCTAGATGGGCTGCAAGTGGATTTATTAGTTGCAGAAAGATAGCTGAAACCCTAATCACTCGAGTGGACCATACATATATACATAAAACTTTGGACGATTACAGGAGTTCAGGAGGAGACAAAAAAAAAAGAGCGAGAGGGTACCTGAGAGACGCAGCGGCAGAGGAGAGCCAGTGAGGTGGAGGAGGCCGGTGGAGGAAGATGGAGATGGAGGCGGGGCGACTGTGAAGAGCGAGAGGGAGAACAGGTAGGGCAAAGGGTATTTTGTGAAAAAAGTTCATTCAGCGACTTCTAATATCTGAATGGATCAGATCTGAATGGAACCATTCAGATGTAGGCCTTTTACCGAACCAAACAAGTGTGCCTCTGACCGGTTCAGAGGTTTCCTCTGAATGGAACCATTAAGTGGCTAACAAACAGCCCCTAATTCGAAAGTTGGAGCTTGGCTCGTTTATTATTTATTGAGTAAATTACAAAAATCATCCTGAATCGCGTTGTGAGTTCAAGAGCTTAGGTGTGGTGCATTTGTCCTATAAGACCTTATTATTTGATGTTCAAAATAAGTCGTATAATTAGCTTGAGATCCAAATGGTTATATTGTTTATTTATAGTCTAATGGTTTAAGAGTTTGGTCTGGCTTGAAACTTGAAACCAATCATTTATCTTTATTATTTGTATATTTATATTTGTTTTTTTTTTCACTATAATTCTAAGATTTTTTTAGGATAAATACATGAGATCTATATTATAAAGGATTTGAACTCACGAACTTTTGGTTGTGGACCACACCTAAAAATAATGTAGTTACGTATGTTTTATAATAATGAACCACTTTATCACTTTTTTTTTACATAAATGGTCAATTTTGAAAAAAAAAAACAATTTTAAAAGAATATGTATAAGTAGTCTAAACCTCTAAATCATCTTGAACCACTCTTTTAATTGGATTTAAGATGCCTGCTACTAAATAGTTAACTTAAAACTCAAGAAGATGATGTGTGGTGGGCAATAAATTTGGCTTTAAACTATTGGGACTGTTAAATAATGATGAAGTTTGACTCCATGGTTGACCGTTTAATTCGTAAAAAAAGGGTTTTTGGTTCGACTCATGATCCAATCGATTTTCTCAAGCTTAATTTCTTATTAATCCCATTAGTTTTGTTAAGAAAATCATGTAAGCAATACCCGTTGGTTATGTCTCTGGTTTATAACTTGCAGATCATGTAAGCTTCCAGATCGATCATGTCGCAGCCCCCGACCCCCTGCCCCGGGAGGCGGGCGGCCGTGAGCGCTCAGAGCCGGTGGTATCGATGTTTATTAATATGGCAGCGGAAAACTTTCACCAGGACCGTAGTTAGGAAATGTTTTATTGGAGTTAAAACACCAAACTTTTTATAATAAAAAAAGGGATAAATCCCAAGTTTCCATTACAATATGTTTATAGGGATAAACCCTAGTTTATCGAAAGACAAAACTCCTTTTTATTTAGGTAGCTTTTATAGCCACTTTTCCAAACCTTTGGTGCTCTCCAGCTGGCTTCTAATAGCTTCACATTAAGTTAGCTAAAACGCGTTTTAAAAAGTTTTATCAGCAAGAAATACTGTCGAGTGCATCCCAGTTTAATCAAAACAGTTTTATCACATTACAACTTTACAGTATTGACGGCATCCGCAATTACATTTGCTTATATCTATCCAATTACCCCTTTCTGGTATTGTCAATCCTGACTTGTGGTCATGCTACTATTCCAATAGTAACGAGTTTCAAGTAATGTATACAAAACCCCAACATACCGGTAGTAATTGTAGAATCACAAATACTCAATTACTGTTAAGTGTAAATTAAAACATTTGATGTTTTGGTAAAACATTTTAACTCACAAAAGTAATTTACAAAAGATGGCAAAAAGCAGATGACTCACATTGTTTACTTAGGTAAAACTAAAGCTTTCTGGTGTATCTCCTGGTTATTATCTATTAAAATTAATAATGCACACGTGTTAGTAAAATAACCCAAATTACATTAACCGTACAACTCGAGACAGAACTCCAATGACTGAGTCAGGCAGAGCCTTAACATGCATTACAGAGTCCTAGATCAATCGGGTGTAACACGAGAAAGAACTCCAACGACTGATTCAGGCAGAGCCTTGACATGCGTTACGGAGCCCTAGATTGATCATGTAGGGTAACAAATAGGGTTATAATACTTACAACGAGGCAGAGCTTCGCTTTATAGTGGTATTATTTCCCGAGAGTTTAGATTATCATAAATAGAGAAAGAATATCAGAAAATGAACGTTGAGAAATGAGGCCTCAAGCCTCTATTTATAGGCTGATCCGACAGCGAGTCGCGGCCCACGACTCCTTTGTCTTCGGCCTTCGCGGCCCGCGAGACAAGTAGACTAGGCCCTAGCTATGGTGAGTCAAGGGTGTAGGTCTGCTGTGTAACCGAACACGTGGCGCAATGCCTTGTCCGACAAACAAAGCCAGTCGTGCCCCGCGAGACCTACAACCATTTGGGTCGCGGCCCGCGAGCGGCTCCCAGATTTTGTTTTATTTTTATTTTTTTATAAATATTAAGGTAAATTTAGGGTCTGTTTCTCGTATACGGGTATATAAGAAACGTTTTAGGGGTGTCTACATGTGTTTTAGGAGGGTTGTTATATCCTCCCCACCTTGTTTTAGATCTTGTCCTCGAGGTCTACTGGAACAGGTGTGGGTATTTCTTCTGCATTTCTGATTCGAGCTCCCAAGTATATCCTGGTCCTCTCTTGGAATCTCATTTCACTTTGACCAGAACTACGGAAAAGATTTCTAGGGTTGTTATAGATCATCCAAGGCGGCTGCTCTCGTATAGGTAACTGTTAATGTTAGGTTTTAGGAGAATTTTGTGATATTTGTTGGATTGTGTAACTGTGTAAGAAATTAGGTGAGTTTTGAGGTGTGATGTGCTTTATAGAGTTTATATTTGTGGTGGTGACGGTGTAGTGGTGGTGGTGACGGTGGAGGTGCAGTGGCGACGGTGGTGTTGATGGTGGAGGTGTGGTGGTGGGATGGAGGTGCTTTAGGTTTAGAGAGAGAGAGAATGAAAGATGAGAGAGAGAAATGCAGGTGTTTAGAGACAAAGATAAATGACAGAGATAGAGTATAAGAAAGAGAGAAAGAGAAAACTAAAAATAAATTAGTGTTTTTATTTATTTTTTAATTATAGGGGAATTTGGTTATTTAACAAATTTTAACAAAATAATTCTAACAGAGTTAGAAAATTGGACTCAAATGGTTAAGAAAAGTGGCTATAGGGACTCAGGGCGTTAAACAATTTAATTTTGGACTCAATTGATTAAAACATCTAAAATATAGGGACTTAAAAAGTAATTTACCCTATATTTTTATAGTAAGATCATCCTAATTCACAAACATAGTCCGTTAGATTTTCTCTTTCGATCAATTCTATTACTAATAAAAAATCAGGATGTCAAATGCCATGGTTGATTGCGGTTTATGTTTTAGGAAGGAGTTGTGTTTGTAAATGTGTTTTACCTGCTACAATCCTTCATAAACAATTTTCTTGACGATGTGTTTTACCAGCTGCAATCCTTCATGAACAATTTCTTGACGATGTGTTTTACCAGTTACAAGTTAATTCGCAATCCTTCATGAACAATTTCTTGACGATGTGTTTTACCAGTTACAAGTTAATTCACAGTGTGTTATAGCAATTTATGTTTTAAGAAGGAGACGTATTTGTAATTATTGACGTTGTATTTTTAGGAAGGAGATGTATTTGTAATTTCTTTACGATGTGTTTTACTCGTTACAGGTTAATTCATCATGTGTTATACCAGTTATGATTCACGAATGACATGTCTTTTGAGGTTTCTTGACGTTGTGTTTTATAATCTTTGGGTTTTTTCACGATGTGTTATATTGTATAACACACCATACAAGTTAAATGACGTGTTATATTGTATGATTCACGATGTGTTTTCTTAGGTTTCTTCACGATATGTTATATTGTATGATTCACGATGTGTTTTCTTGACGTTGTGTTTCTTCACGAAGGAGAGGAGGAAGAGAGTGAGAGAGAGAGAGAGAGAGAGAGGGAAACTCGCGAGAAATGTGGGGTGGTTTATGATATAACACTAAACAAGCTAAATGACAAATTTGCCCTAATTAATTAAATCATCCAATTTTTAAGACACATATATTACAAAGAGTTAATTGCCAAAATCGTCCCTAAGGTTTGGGCAAGTTTGCCATTTTCGTCAAAAATGACACTTTTGTACCTAATTGCCCCCAACATTTGTAACTTTTTTTCATTTTCATCCAAACCACTAACTTAGTTTATTTTTTCTGTTAAGTTGAGGATATTTGGATGAAACTGACAAATATAAAACCACAGGGACGATTTTGGCAATTTACTCAAACACTTTTAAATTTCTTTTATTTAATTAATTTTGTTACATATATAATAAAAAAGAATATACATGCAATTTTTATATGAAAAAAAATAATAGCTCTGTCACTGTTAGGCCCTATAGGTTTATGGATTAGTAGATTAATTACTTAATGGATCAAGTTCTAGAAGTGGGGGTATTAGAGTGGGCTTTGGGGTAATTATGGGCCTAGGGTTTAGGGGGAAACCCTCCCTATAAATAGTTAATGGAAATTAGGGGTTAAGGTTGGTTGATTTGTTTTAGAAACTTGTATTAGACAATTCTAATTGTATGCAAGTTTAAGCATTCAATTCAACAGTTCTTCTAATCTTCATCTTGTTCTTGATTATTTCTTGAAGATCATCAAGTTTGGATTCCGCCCATCCTTGTTGATCGTTTGATATCGTGTTTGATCCGATTTTCGGGACTTACAATTGGTATCAGAGCCAATTAGATATCAAACATTCAAGAAAATTCTGTTTTTATTGAAGATCTTCATCGCGTTCTTCGAGTCCATCATCGTGTTCTTCGGGTTATTCCAAAAATCATTATATTTTGCTATTTTGATTTTTTTTAAAAAGGCTGTTAATAGTTCAAAATTAAAAATCTTGTTTTGATTACTGACACCTTTTCATCATCATCGTACAAAAAAAAATCATCATCATCATTATCTTCTGTCTTCTGTCAACAATACACCACGGATTGTCTGCTTGGATTTCGAACCATCTCGGACATTCATCATTCATCCGTAATCATCATTTCATCATCATCAGCAGCCGACAATCCGGAATCATCATCACGGATCAACAATCTACATCCGAAATCATCCGACATTGTTCTTCTTTTCATCCGGAATCATTTCATCTAATCCGAAATCATCAGGGATCGTCATTTCGAACATTCATCATCATCCGCAATCAAACATCTTCATCCGAGATCATCTACCTTCATCATTGTCAAATGTCAACCTCTGTCATCTCTTCACCACTTCCTTCATCCTTGGTCATTCTCCGACGTTAGCCGGCAACCACGAGCAACCACCTTCTTCAACTCAATCATCTTCATCATTCCGACACACTCCGTCATCACCGCACACATCACGGCCATCTTCTCCGTCACCGTCAACCTTCATAAACCTCCATCACCACACCACTCTCTCTCTCTCTCTCTGTTTCATCGTTCATCGTTCATCACCGGTCACCTTCTTCGATCATCATTCCGCCAAACCGAACATCGAACAACATCCTGAAACTACGTCTCTGTATCCGACCACCCCCTACCTGCAACTCCGTCTCCGGTTATCTTCGTCCCGATAAACATCTCCGGCGACCACCTTCATCACCTCCGACATCCTTATCATCTCTAAACCTTTCATCATACTTCGTTCATCATCTCTCCTGCTACCCTCAACCACCGCCACCGTCATCTCTATTGAAGAACCAAAGAATCGAGTTTAGGCCGGAGCCTGTAAACGAGGGTTTGGATCTTGTAAGTGAGCTTGGAGAACACTCCTGCAAAACAGAAAACCGTTAGGCTCGCCGCAGAGATGGGAGGGCCCCTCTGCGACCACCCTCCGGCGTGAGGATAAGTATTGATAGAGAGAGAAAGTAGAGAGAGAAAATAGGGACGAAGGTTCAGAAAATCGTACTTGGCTTTGTACTTGAGGGAGTATTTATAGTAGTCAACTGAGATGACGTCATCCGTCCAGACGCACTTAGTGGGGGGCTCGTCTTCGGAGGTGTTTGGTGTGGAACAGACATATCTCAGCTGCCCGTTCATGGTGGAGTCCGGCTCGTCTCAGGAGTCATGTCCGGCCTCGGATATGTATCGTCAAGTCCCCCAGTTTGTTAAGTCTCGGTAGAGACTTAGCAAAATGTTGCTTCTGATTTTGTTTTATATGGATGACGTGTCACTGTTGGAGTGGTCTGAATCGATGACGTGGCATATTTTGAATGTTGTGGGTGACCTTCATTGTTTTGACCGTCAGTCACCTACTGGTGACGGTAGCGAAACCCGTGTTGGAAATCGTGGGAAGTGACGGTTGACATGATGGCCACCAACCGACTTACTTTTTTCTATAAATTTACTTTTTACTTTTTCATTTTCACCTTTTTCTTCTCCCGTCATCTTCTCTATTGTTATCCTCTTTTACTTCTTCTTCTTCTTCTTCTTCTTCTTCTTCAGAGAAAGGTGCGTCCCTTTCTTTTTATCTTTTAAGTATGGCTCCTGGTAAGGAGAATCTTGCAGAGAGTGTAAGTGTGCTTACCCAACGTCAGTTGGATAAGTTTGTTAGAGATTACAGGATTCCTCTAAATCTTCACCCGGTCCTTCCTTCCGAAAGGGAAGCCATTTATCCATTCCGTCAGGGGAAGTTTCCCTTTTATACTCGCGTCTGTAATTTCGCGAATTATAGGGTTCCTTTTTCTCGCTTCTTGATTAGGGTTCTTCAATTTTTTAGGGTTCACATTTGCCAAATTAACCCTTTCGGTCTTAGCCGTATCAACCATTTTGAAATTTCTTGTCGAGCCCTAGACCAGAGACCGGACCTGAATGTTTTTCGATATTTTTATGAATTTATCACGGCCGGCGACTGGTATACATTCGCGCACCGGAAGGGTGTTCCTTCTCCGTCCTCCAGCGAGCGGTCAAGCTTGAAAAATTGGAAGGACAATTTTTTCTGGCTGGACGACCGCTGTCTACCGGAGGATATGAGGTGGCGTTTCAAAGATCAAACGATGTCTTTTGATCTTGAAGAAGACATCGTTTTTAGTGAAAATTTAGTCCGTGCCCTGATTGAGCATAAATCCCCCATTCGTCCCCTTCCCGAGCATTTCCTTTGGTTAGGTCGAGTTAGTTTTTCCTGGGCCCAAGGGGATAGGAATTGGCCGATTATTCGCCGAAAGCGTGATCATAAGTTCCGACCCTTTACATCCCCTTCGGCACCATTTTTTAGTTGTTTTGCTAACTTCTTTTATTTTGAAAATGCAGGTGCCATAATGTCTCTTCTGGATGCTTTGAAGGTTCCGAATATGGACGTTTTCGACTTTGATTTCAGGGAACAGGGCGAGGAGGATGTTCCTCTCATGAAGCAAGTGGTACCTTCGGCTCAACCGATTCGTCCGGAGGTTGTTCAAAATGTGACTGAGCCCTCTGCTGCCGAAGCAACTTCTTCTATTCCTCAAAATATGCCTGAACAAGTCGCTGCTGAGGCTACTTCCTCTGCTCCGAATCCTACGAAGGAAGCTGCTGGTTCGTCCGGGTCCCAGGCTGGTAAGAAATCAATTCTTGATGACGTGAATAGTGATCCGGAGGTCCGTGATTTAGATGAAGCCCTCCAATATCGACCTTCTTCCTTGAAAAGCAAGGGTGTTGTACCGGACGTGGATCTGAAGGTTCGCTCTCGTAAGAGGAAGAATGAGCCGATTCTGATTCGTTCTACCGATCCTCTTCCATTGCCAAGGTCAAAGAAATCAAGGAAGGATTCTCACTCCGAGGGTAATATAATGGAAGAGCTGGACGAGCATCTTACCGGAGGTAAATTTTCTAGGGAGGAGGCCGCATTGGCTCGTAATAAACCGACCCCTACCTTTTCCGGCGGTTTTATTCCAAGTACTGAGGCAGAAAATATGGAGACGGAGGTTCCGGAGATTTCGAGCAAGGAGAAGGGAAAAGCTCATGGTGAACCCAAGGTGGTGACTTTTTCAGGTACGATGCTGGACTCATCTTTAGGTCCGGACCGCTTTATCGAAGATGAGGAAGACCAAGTGTCTTCTCTCCCTTCATCTTGGTTCGGACCTGAGTTGTTGTCCTTTTTTCGATATGCAGATTTGTTCTCGAATGATATGGATATCGATCCGGCGACTGCTGAGGACAAATTCATTCCTGAATGGGATGTTCGGAACAAAGACTCAGTGATGGATGCGCTGGTTGCAAAAGCTCTCCTTTTGAACATAAATACTCCGATAGACTATGCCAGAAGCCGGAAGATGAAGAACCCAGACCTAGGTGCTGCGGTTTTGACTAACCAAGCCCAGTCGAACATCTTCGTGACAGAGCTTTATCGACGATGGGTAGAGGCGGAGTCGGTACGGGAGAACTTAGAGAAGGAGACTCGCTCCTTAAAGTGCAAGATTCAGAGGAGTCCGGAGGCGGAGAAGAAGGTTGTCCAGCTTTCCCAAGAACTGCAGTCCCAGCAAGAGAAGATTAAGTCTTTGACTAGCCAGAATCTATCTTCTCAAGCGGCTGCTGCCTCTGCTGCGGAGGACCGCGATAAGATTGCGGCTGAGTTAAAGAGCTTCTCCGAATCCATGAAGCAGAAAGATGATCAGCACAAGGAGGTTTTGGCGAAGATGGAGGTATCTTTTGAGAATGCCCGCGTGGCTTATGCGAACATGGTGGCTGGTACGCTCCTTCTTTCCTTTTTCGACTTGTGCTTTTACTTTTGCTATTTTTTCTAACTCTTTTGGCAGAGCGGGACGTGCTCAAATCAGAGGGAGCTGATTTAAAGATGCAGGTTGAGGAAATGAAAGGTCGTGAAAAGGAGGTGGAAGCGGAGAATGCTTCCCTGAAAGCCAGGGTGGAGGAGCTTCAAGCAACAAAGATTTGGATGCTTTCAGAGGGGGCCAAGCTTCTGGCAAAGAACATCCATAAGGGTCCGGAAATGACTGCAGGCGTGGCCGTGGTTAACAATGCAATGAGCTCTATTGGTATCAATTCTGGCCTTCACCAGGGATATGTCCATGCTTTGCAGAAGAAGACCCCTTATAAAGATGTTCCATCGTTGAATCGCAATGCTACGGAAGAGCTAAATGCGGCAGTTGCTTGCTTTGATACTCTTAAATTTCCGGTGATTGAAGACCTTCTGAAGCTTGTCAACGCGCCCCTTTCTGAAATTAAGGAAGCTCTGCTTTTTGCAAACGATGATTCCTCGAAGAAGTAAGGTGGACATGCCCGGCAATTTGGGGTATGCACCTTGGAAGTTTATGATTTTTAGCTCTTTGACAGGTGGACATGTCCGGCAATTTGGGGCATGCACCTTATTTTGGATGAATGTAGTGATGCTTTTACTTATGTTAGACAATTATCCTTTGTAAATGATTTTGTAATTTCCGGTTAATACAAGTCCGGTAATTTTTGATGTAATCACTTGTTTATACATGCGTCCATGTTTTGTGTTTTACATTTTCTTTTTTCTTGAACGTTCATTTTAAAGGCGTGGATCCGATTTATTTCATTTTGTTAGGATAATTTTTAAGTGAAGGAAAAGCACGAACGAGGCCAGTTCATCCTTACCTTTTAGGGTTAGCATCCCTAGTTCAGCCGAAAATTATACTTGTGTTGCAACGTTGTTAAAGATAGAAAATTTTATTATTCTATTTTCTTATCCGGAGATATGCTTCTCCGATTGACATAGTAAAAACATTTTATGTAATCCGTGGGTAAAACCCTCCACGGTCTTTGGAATTTATAATTCGTTCGGTGCGGGCACAACTATCCGCCTTACAGGGAAATAAAAAGAGTGACGAAGGCCGTAGCTCCGTATTACAATCTTATTTTAAAATAAGAAACTTTTTAAAGAAAACACTTCTTTAGGTGAGCTCCATTCCAGGTGCGCGGGACGAGGGTCCCGTCCATTTTCTTGAGCGTATATGCACCGTCTTTTCCTGCCGTGTTGATTAGGTAGGGACCCTCCCATTTCGGAGCCATCTTTCCAGTACCTTCGGCCAAGCTGGCTTCATTGCTCCGCATGACGTAGTCTCCGATCTTGAACTGGACCTCCTTTACTTTTGAGTTGTAGTGCTTTTCCAACTCTTTTTTGTACTTCGCTTCTCGGATGGCCGCAAGTTCTCTACGATCTTCGACCAGGTCAAGATTCAGACGGAGCTCTTGTTCATTCTCTTCCTGATTCAGTTGCATTCGAGGGGTGGGTATCCCTACTTCAGCAGGAATGACCGCTTCGGTACCGTATGTCAAGCTGAAGGGAGTTTCCCTATTGCTTGTTTTTGGCATCGTCCGGTGAGCCCAAAGGACGTGCGGAAGTTCATCTGCCCATGAAACGCCTTCTTTTCCCAAGCGCTTTTTAATGCCCTCCACAATGTTGCGGTTGGCTCTTTCAACTTGCCCGTTGGCTTGGGGATGGGCTACCGAAGCAAAATTTTGCTCGATTTGCATTCTTTCGCACCATGTCTTGAATGGTTTTTCTGCAAACTGCTTCCCATTATCACTGACTATACAGAGCGGCATTCCATATCTGCATACTATGTTTTCCCAGACAAACCTCAGCACTTGATCTCCTGTGATGGTCCGGAGGGGTTTGGCTTCGATCCATTTTGTGAAATAGTCGATGGCAACCAACAGGAACCTTACCCCTCCGGTGGAAACAGGAAAAGGACCCACAATGTCTATCCCCCATTTCTGAAACGGCCATGCCGAAGTTACAGGAACGAGGTTGTTCTTGGTTCGGTGACTAATGGGAGCGTGCCGCTGGCAGTCTTCACATTATTGAAGCTCGTTAACCGCACTTTGATGCATACCCGGCCAGAAGTATCCGGCGTTCATAACTTTGGCTATGACCATCCTTGGTCCGGAGTGGATGCCGCATATTCCCCAGTGGATTTCTCTTATGACATAGCTGGCTTCCTCCGGTGTTAAGCATTTCAGGAGCGGACCTAAGAAGGTCTTTCGGTAAAGTTACCCATCGTGGATCTGATACTGCAACACTTTTACCTTTAGCTTCCGGGCCTGAGCTTTGTCTTCTGGGAGCGTCCCTTCTTTCAAGTAATTCACAATCGGAGTCATCCAGGATTTTTCTATCACAGAGACTGACATGACCGACCCCGTCTGTTGGATGGCCGGGGCTTGCAAGGTTTCGACTAAAGCTTCTTTAGATAAGTGACAGAATGCTACGGATGCGAGCTTGCTTAAGGCATCAGCCTTTTTGTTCTTACTCCGCGGTATGTGTACTATCTTGCAAGAGTCAAAAGAGGAGATTAAGCTGTTAACTTGCTGGAGATACCGAACCATGTTATCCTCTCGTGCTTCGTACTCTCCGCTGACTTGATTGGCTACCAACAATGAATCAACATGTGCTAGTACGGAAGTTGCACCGGCCTTAGCCGCGGTTTGGAGTCCCGCAAGAAGAGCCTCATACTCTGCTTCATTGTTTGAGGTTTTAAACTCGAACCGCAGTGCGTATGTGTATTCTATCCCTTCTGGATCTATTAGTATTAACCCGACTCCCGATCCTTCTTTGCTGGAGGCTCCATCCGTATATAAGTTCCATACCCTTGGCAAAGCGGATTTTTCTTTGGGGCTTTCTCCGGTTGGTACCTCTGTGAGGAAATCTGCCACCGCCTGGCCTTTCACCGGACCTCTGGTTCGATAGGTGATATCGAAAGCGCTGAGTTCAATTGCCCACTTACTGAGGCGTCCGGAGACCTCTGGCTTTCTGAGAATTTGTTGGATCTGGAGGTCAGTCTGCACTTCTATATTGAAAGCTTGAAAGTACCTTCGGAGACGCTTAGAGGCGTGTACTAAGGCGAGTGCCAACTTCTCAATCATCGGGTACCGAGTTTCATAATCTTTCAGGATGCGGCTTACGTAATAGACAAGGATTTGTGCCTGATTCCGATGCACTACAAGTACCGCACTGATAGCGAAATGAGAGGCGGAGAGATAAACTGTGACGGTTTCTCCAGTGATTGGTGCGGTCAAAGTGGGTAAGGACCCAAGTCAAACTTTCAATTCTTGGAACGCAGAATCAGCTTCTGGTGTCCACTCTATTTGGCCTTTTCCCGTTCGTTTTTCCAACACATTCATGAAAGGAATAGAGCGATCAGCCGCTTTTGAGACAAAACGATGGAGAGCAACGAGCTTTCCGTTTAGTGACTGAATTTCTTTGACAGTTTTGGGAGGCTGCATGGAGACTACCGCTTTGATTTTATCCGGATGTGCTTGGATTCCGGACTGGGTTATCCATACACCGAGAAACTTTCCTTCTTCTAAACCAAAAGAACATTTTTTGGGATTAAGTTTAAGATTAATACTCCGAAGCCTGGTGAAGGTTTCAAGTATGTCGTCAATCATGTTATCTTCGGCCTGACTTTTTATGACCAGGTCATCCACATAAATTTCCAAGTTCCTTCCGATCTGGTCCTTGAATGCCTTATCCATCAGCCTCTGATACGTAGCTCCGACATTTTTCAATCCAAACGGCATTTTGGTATAACAAAAAAGCCCTTCATTGGTTACGAACGCTGTCTTATCTTCGTCCTCTAAAGCCATCTGTATCTGATGATAGCCTTTATATGCGTCCAAGAAGCATTTAAGACGAAAGCTGGAAAGGGAGTCAATCTTTAGATCGATCTCCGGTAAGGGATAACAATCCTTCGGACACGCGTTGTTTAGATCGGAGAAGTCTACGCACATTCTCCAGGTTTTATCTTTCTTGGTGACCATCACTGGGTTAGAAACCCAAGTCTGGTAACGTACTTCCCTGATGATTCCGGCACTTAACAACTTTCGTACATCCTCGGAGATTGCTTTGTTTCGGGCTGGAGCCATGTTTCTTTTTCTTTGAGCTACTGGTTTTGCTGAATGCGACACTTTCAATTTATGTTCGGCCAAACATCGGGGAATTCCAACCATATCAGAGGTTTGCCATGCAAATACATCAAGTGAAGTGGATAAAAGCTTCCACAGTTTCTTTTTGGTTCGTTCTGGGAGTTGGGCCCCGACCGCAATTTTTTGCTCAGGAAAATGCGGGTGGATAGCCCATTCTTCTGTGAGGAGGTTCGGAGGATTGACATTACCATTACTTTGTCGTATTTCAGCTACGCATATTGTAGACTCGGAGTGCAAAGTTGCCACTCCTGCTTCGGTGGGGAATTTTAGTGACCCGTGAATAGTAGAGCTGATGATACCGAAGGCGCATATGCCGGGCCTCCCTAGTATAACATTATGTACGGACCTTGCTTCCACCACTAGATACGTCAAGTTTACGGTTCGGACCGGACTTCCTTCTCCCAATGTTGTTGGTAAGGTGATTTGCCCTATAGGCTGCACCACTTCTCCGGAAAAACTTACCAACGGCATTGAGACTCGTATCAACTTTGCTTTGGTCTACGAAGCTAATTGCTGAAAACACTGTTGATACATGATCTCGGTGGCACTTCCGCTATCAACATAAATCCTCCGGACCTTGTGTCCTGCTATGATCGCAGACACTATGATTGGTCCGTCCTTGATTTCTCCGGGATTAATGGGAGGCCAATTGAAGAACCAAAGAATCGAGTTTAGGCAGGAGCCTGTAAACGAGGGTTTGGATCTTGTAAGTGAGCTTGGAGAACAGTCCTGCAAAACAGAAAACCGTTAGGCTCGCCGCAGAGATGGGAGGGCCCCTCTGCGACCACCCTCCGGCGTGAGGATAAGTATTGGTAGAGAGAGAAAGTAGAGAGAGAAAATAGGGACGAAGGTTCAGAAAATCGTACTTGGCTTTGTACTTGAGGGAGTATTTATAGTAGTCAACTGAGATGACGTCATCCGTCCAGACGCACTTAGTGGGGGGCTCGTCTTCGGAGGTGTTTGGTGTGGAACGGACATATCTCAGCTGCCTGTTCATGGTGGAGTCCGGCTCGTCTCAGGAGTCATGTCCGGCCTCGGATATGTATCTTCATCTATCATCTCTAATCTCCGTGGCGGCTGAAAGTTATTTTAGGGTTTCGGGTTTTTTGTTTGAACGTCGAAGAAGACAAAAACAACATCTATTTTGTCGTTTAGATTCTTAGGTAAATAATAATATAATATTAATAACAATATTAATTATTAGGTAATCATTGCTTAATGATTAATTGTTTTTAAAATAGTTTTTATTAAAAATATATTATTATAATATTAGTTTATTTTAAAATTAAATTATATTCAAAAGGTTTTATATAAAATATTAAAAAAAAATACAAAAAAAGGTTTAAGAAAATTAAAAAATTATTTAGAAAACTTTAAAAATTAAAATAAAAAAGGGTTATAAAATTAAAAAAAAGGGGGTGTTTGTTCGTTTTGATAAAGTTTGACAAGTTTTGGGGAGCGATAAAGGAAACTGGTTCATACGTTAGCGACGTGCCTGCGAGTTCACAAGTTATTACTTGGTTCAACGATGACTTCTCCAAGTACTGATTCTCAACGTCAGTTGCTCTCAGAACAACTTGATAGTTTCGGTTTCATTGAGGGTGAAAGCGTAGAAGACGTAATCAGAAGGTTTACACTGCTGCTTTCTGAAATCGAGAAGAGCGGATTGTATGTGACACTTGGTAGGGTTAACAGAGCCTTTTTGTACGGATTGCCTCGAAGCAAGACATGGGACTATCGTGTTGCTATTATTATGGGAAAATGCAATCATTGCACAACAGAAACGAGAGATGTGATTTCCTTTGTCAGTGAATATGTTCAGGAGGACAAGCAGAGGAATCAGAATCTCGAAAACACATCGTCTTCTATGTCCAACTGTGGGAAGGCCGTTGCTAATTCGCCACTTGTTACTGATCTCAGCACTGCTCAGATTCCCTCATCTTCGATTGTGACTACTGCATCATCTGATGAGAAGACCCCACATTCAATAGGCTCTCATCCCGATAAAGTGGCCCAGACTGAAGAACCGAGATCACTCTCTGAAACGCTAAACTCTCTTTTATGTTCCGAGCACTGTAGAAAGAAAGTTGCTTTTCTGAGATCACAAAACTCAGCATTAATCACCGATTACAACACCGTGATGGGAAAGTACATCAGTCTTCGAGAGAATAATAAAATTCTCTATGAAAAGATTGATGCATTTAAGAAGGACATAGCTCAACTTCACAGAGACGTGAATCAACAACAATGTTGGGTTCACGACTACAAACATAGACTCACAGTTAAAACTCTTGAATGTGACTCTGTGAAGGGTGAGCAAGAGCTCCTCACTGGAAAGTATAAACAAAACGAGTTAAACATTAAAAAGTTTGATACTTCCAGTGACACTGTTCGTAATCTGTGCGATGTGCAACTTGCTTATAAAGAAAATAAGGGTAAGGGTTTGGGCTACAAACAGGTTCCACCGCCATATAATCATAATTACTCAAGATTGCCCACTACTGAGCAAGAAATGGAAAATTATGATAAAATGATTTATGGTAAACCAAGTGATTATGTTCCATGGGAGCCCTTCAGACCGAAGAATGCCAGACCCACTGATTTTCAAAAACCAATGAATTTTGTTAAAAATGAAAATTTCTCAAACAAATCAGCTGGCGAATCTGGAAAGGAAAATGAACAAGAAAATGAATCTGAACCAGTGAAAACATCCGCAAATGAGCCCCAAGAAACTTCGTCAAATTCTGATTCTGATTCCGTAGAAAATAATAACTGTTCTAGTTCATGTGCAGAATCGGTGACAGTTGAAGAGCAGTCTGCAGTGGATGATAAATCGCATTCAAACGTTGCTGATGTTGCTGATGATTCGGATGCTACCAAACCCGATCATTACGCTTGGAACTGTGTTATGTCTTGGTATGCTGAGAGTCGGGGTATTCCGATTAAAACTGATGATTCAGGTGCTGTGGTTTTAGATTATGATCGTGACGAAAATGCTTTAACAGGGAAATCTGATGTTTTATTTGATAAACTTGAAACACCTGTTTCAAGTGACTCAGAAATCAGTTCAGCTGATTCGGGTAACTATTCTAGTGTGCCTGAAACATCAACTGATACATCAGAAACTTATAAACAGGATAAAGATGAGAAAGTTGATATGTTTAACTGTGTTAGTAAAGAAATTGATGAACCTGACATTCAAGTTGCAGATTCTGGTATGTCAGATAATGAGCGTAGCGCTTCTTGGAATTTTAAGTGTGATAAACACTCAGAACCAAGTAGTGCAACGCCCGAAGAGAGTCAAACAGTTTCAAGCATAGATTGCTCTTCGTCTGTGAAACCAAAATCAGCTGATGTCAGAAACTCAGAGGTTGATGAAGCTGAAGAAGAGATATTCGTAGAAACCAATTCTGAGGAAACTTATGAGATCTCGGAGCCTGAAGAAATGGGATCCACGGAAATCAATTCAACAATTGATTCAACTGATGAAACTGAAGAAGAGATATCTGTGGAAACCAATTCTGCAGAACCTCCTGAAAACATAGTTTCTAAGGAAAAGGAATCTGTGGAAGTCAATTCAACAAATCATTCAACTCTCGATCCCAAAGGATCAGATTCGGAAGAAAGCATTTCAAATAAAGCAAATTCTACTGAATCTGCTCCTTTAAAGAAAAGACGGCCACGTAAAAACAGAAGACCACGGAAAAAGAAAGTTCGAAAGGAAAACCCGACTCTCAAGCAAACTGAACCTAAGCTGAAGGGTAAAGTTATTGATACTTGCTCTTGTGCTGATAACTGTAAGCAGGGTTCTTCAAAGACAAAACATACACACAAGCAGTTAGCATCAAAAGAAAAGAAAGGACTTGATCAGTTTCCTGGAATAACACAAGCAGAGCTAAATGTCTTTTTCTCAAAGAGACAAACCTGTTTTAATTGTGGAATTCCGGGGCACATTGCTAGAAATTGTGTTAATCGGCCTTTCGTGCCTCAATACTCTGGTAACACACATCATCAGAAGGCTATGCATTATCGATCGGACGGAAATTGATTTTCTCGAGCCAAGCCTTCTGATGGAGACTGGAATCTAGCGAAAAAGAACAACCAAAAGTTCTCAAACACAAATGGGTTCCAAAGCCAACAAATGGAGTCAAAAGTCACATTTGTAAAGAAAAATATTTCAAACAACAACACCGACTCTAAGATTTGGAAGCCCACGGTTCTTGCTGGATCCCAGTCTCACTATCCGCAACCATCAACATCCACTTCACCGCCAAAAACCACCGGCGATGTTAAAAGCCAGATGATCTTTCACGAAGTCTCATACACTGATAGAAATGGTCAACTCAGGTCAACAATGGCCTGGGTTCCAGTTTCTAATTAATCCCGCTAAGTGTGCAGGAACAGCTATGGAGGGCGATCGTTAGACCTTGGTTTATCGATTGTAGTTGTTCCAGACATGTGACATAAGACTTATCCCAGTTGAATAACAATAAAAAAGTATTCGATGGTGGATTTGTCAACTTCGCGGGAGGGAAACTGGAAGAATAACCACGAAGGGCACTGTCAGAAACGGGGTTCTCACCTTTCTCAGACGTCAATTATCTCAGATGTGCGACAAAGGAATAGAGGTTCTCTTCACCAAGAGTGGCTCGCAACTTTACTTCTTCGACTGTTCAGAAGCCGATTTCTGAACCTGCTATAGCTATCCCTGATGGTGCAGTCCGTAACACTGAAGTCTCCTCAGGACTCTCAAACATTCAAGGAACTTCTCTGTTTCTGGGAGCAATTCCCTCAGATTGCACTGTAGATCCACCGGTGATCAACAACGCTACTGCACCAAATGAGGGGGAGCAATCTGGAATAGCATCAAGAAGTTTCTAAATCACAAATATAATTGGCCCAGTAACTGTTGGTGTACAAACTCGTAGCAAATCGAGCAACATCAACACATGCCTATTCAGAAACAAACAAGATGTCACCAGGATGATAGTGAGGAACAAGGCACGACTGGCAATTCAAGGTTTCGAGCAAGTTGAAGGTGTGGATTATGATGAGGTGCACGCACCGGTGGCACGTCTGGAGGCCATTCGTATATTCGTATGATGAGAAAGAAGTTCGAAATGCGCTCGTTGGGAGAAGTGAAAATATTTCTGGGCTTACAAGTTCGTCAAAACAAGGATATGAAGGGTACATCAACTGGATGCCAATTCTTGGGAGACTGTCTCATCTCATGGCAGTGCAAGAAGCAACAACTCACTTTTGCAGCGGAAGCAAAGTGCGTTACAGCATCTGCTTCCTACTACTCTCAGATTCTTTGGATGCAACACCAGCTCAAGGATTTCAGTTTGACTTATCTAAACTCTACTACATATTGTGATAATGATGTCGTTATCCAGATTATCAAAAACCCTATCTTTTACTCTAAAACCAAGCACATTGATATCAAGGTGCGCTTTATTCGAGATTGCTTTGACAGAGGATTGTTTAAACTTGAACAGATCTACACTGATGCTATTACAGCGGATCTTTTTACAAAACCTGTTAGCATCTCGAGATTCAATGTGCTTGTGGATCTTTTGAAAATGATGCGTATCACCGACTGAGCAACGACAAAAAAAAAAAAAAACAGGGTTTCTATGCTTAGGAAAATAAATAAGTAAATTTGCGCATAAGGAGTGATGCACAAATTTAGGGGGGAGAGGGACACATATGTACATATGCTTTGTTTGAGGGGGAGACAAAAAAAAACTATGTACATTCTCATTGTTTGAGGGGGAGAAATAGTTGATTGGGAAATGAAATGAATTTTCGTGTTAAAGAACTTGATTAACACACGTAAGGTTTCAATGTTAAACAGGCTAGGCTCCACTGCGATGTGTTGATAGGTCTACCGCTCGAAAAGCAAAAAGAAGCAAAGTGATACAAACATAATGGACTGGACATCTCGTGGGTAACAGACCAACGGTGTATGATTTCATGGTCTTAAATCATGCGTTGATAGATAGCCAACATCTGAGGTTTCGGGTCTTTATACTGATGATTCATCCGGGATATCAGGGCTGTCCCTCTGTTGTATTCAGATTATATGCAGACCTGGACACAGTCAGGATATCTTGCTAAAAGAGCCACAAAAAGGGCCAAAACCTGTCTCGCCCTCGTCAGATCTTCCTTGGTCTCTCTGCTGTACGGAAGTACTGACCTGTTCACCAGGAAGTCTGGCATTGAAAAAAAAAAGAATAAAAGGGCCCTCGTCAGATCTTCCTTGGTCTCTCTGCTGTACGGAAGTACTGACCTGTTCACCAGGAAGTCTGGCGTTGAAAAAAATAAAAAAATAGAATAAAAGGATGATCTCAGTATACTCACCTGCTACGATGAACCGTTGTGCTTACCTTGATCGCGGGGGTATGCCTTGGAATGGGACACACAGATGTCACAGTATAAAACTACCTAAAAGCGTATCACAAAACAAAAAGTTGAAGTTTGAGCGGTGGATTTAAGAGGACAAACATATCAACAATTGCATGGACCAGCCTAAGTAAACGAAGAGCTGAAAAATGTTCCTTAATCAGTTCGAGAACGATTTTGATCCCATGGCAGGTTCTCCCTATATTACTCCTCCATTAGTTTTCTATTATTAATTTGTTTTGTTTTGATTATCTCTTTGCTAAAAAGGTTGCTCGGTTGGTTGGGTCGTTGATTTTGAGAAAGATGTTTCTGTCCTGAAAATGCAAAACATTAAAGTGATAGTCTGGCCCACTATTTCGGATTGGGGCCCACTATTTCGGATAAAATGAATCAGATCCGGCCCATTGCTCTCGAATGTAATTCGGACCATTGCTCCGACTTGGGGCTCGGCCGTTTGATCTCAGGCCCAATCCGAAACACTATAAATTGTCAACCATTTCTCTTTCGAGTCACATTTCGGCCCTTTTCTCTTTCTAAGCATTTCAGATCCTCTCATTGTCTTCCCAGACCACTTATTCGAATTACAAGGTTTGCAGGACCGTATACTTTTCAAACCAAAGCCTTTGAATGCCACAGTTGCCGAAGAACATGGCAAGAAAATCATGAATACTGTTACTAAAGCTGAGATTGAAACTGAAGTGTTAGAGATGGAGATGGTTGAAGAGGAAACAAACGATGTCAGTGATGTGGAAGTGATTGTCTCTGAGAAAGCTAAAGAGCCCGTTTGAGAATCAACATTAATGACTGAAGAAATCCTACAAGCCCTGATTGAATTCTTGAAGGATAGTGTTGGAAACCCTCCTTCCGTATCTATTCCCGAGATTGAAGATAATACGAAAGATGATGCTGAAGAAGCATCCAACAAGAAACGTAGAACCGAAACAGCTCCTGATTTTCATTCTACTAGCCCAAGCTCAGAACCGTAGCCTACTATGCCCACTGATCCACAAGTCACTGCTGCTACTCAAGAAACAAGCACGCAAGATCTCGATTTTGATTTAAATTTCGATTTCGATCTCGATCTGCCTGAAACAACTCACTCGCAACTAGAAAGCTCAAGTGGCATCAGGTTCAATGTAGGAAGTTCCAGTGGTGCCGGTTTCTCTGAGCATGATGAAGCAGCCATGCGTTTCGCCGCCAACAAGATGAAATTTGTTGAAGAAAGAGATAGTGATGATGATACGGCTGTTGATGTAGCGAAGCTGCAAAGAAGAGTGATTGTGTTGAAACAAGATGCTGCCCTGAAAGAAGCTCAGATCTCATCTTTGCAAGCTCAAAAATCAAGCAAAGATCAGACGATCGAGCAACTACAAAGCGGTGCGGGTATGCTGTTGTCTGTTGAAAGTTAAGCTGGAAAAGAAGTTCAAGATCGTAATCAAGAATTGGTTGTTTGCTGATCTAGCTCCGTTTCCTGGTGGTCCTCCTAATGGATTCAGCAACTAATCCAGTAAACCTAGGGGGAGATTGTTAGGCCCTATAGGTTTATGGATTAGCAGATTAATTGCTTAATGGATCAAGTTCTAGAAGTGGGGGTATTAGAGTGGGCTTTGGGGTAATTATGGGCCTAGGGTTTAGGGGGAAACCCTCCCTATAAATAGTTAATGGAAATTAGGGGTTAAGGTTGGTTGATTTGTTTTAGAAACTTGTATTAGACAATTCTAATTGTATGCAGGTTTAAGCATTCAATTCAACAATTCTTCTAATCTTCATCTTGTTCTTGATTATTTTTTGAAGATCATCAAGTTTGGATTCCGCCCATCCTTGTTGATCGTTTGATATCGTGTTTGATCCGATTTTCGGGACTTACAGTCACATAATTTTTATAAATTTTCATCCAACCACTAACTAAGTTAATTTTTCTATTAAGGTGAAAGATGTTTATAAACTAAGACATAAATTAATTTCTAATTTTTTATATAGATCAGTTTTATAAAAATAAAATCTACTTAAACCTCTAAATTTTATAAAACTAAAATGTTGGTGACCTTATTGAAAAATGTCAAATAAAAAAATCTTATCATATGTACCAAGTTTGTAATTCATCTTCTACTCTTTTAAATTCTACCAACATATTTTCTAGGTGCCCAATACATTTAAAAAATATGTAACGTTTTACAATTTTTTTCTATCTCTACAACTGATAAATACTAAAAGTTGTAATCGATTGTTATGTGTTGCACACCAATGACTTTTTCTCTTTATAAAACTGATTTATATAAAGAAGCTGTAAATTAATTTCTGTCTTAATTTATAAAATTTAAAACATCCTTCACCTTAACAGAAAAAATAAACTAAGTTAGCGATTTGGATGAAAATTTACAAAAATTATGTGACAAAACTATTAATTTTTTTTTTCTAAAAACTCCATGTATGTTCTTTTTTATTATATATTTAACAAATATAATTAAATAAAAGAAATTAAAAAGGGGTTGAGTAAATTGCCAAAATCGTCCATGTGGTTTTATATTTGCCAGTTTCATCCAAATATCCTCAACTTAACAGAAAAAATAAACTAAGTTAGTGGTTTGGATGAAAATGAAAAAAATGTTACAAATGTTGGGGGCAATTTGGTACAAAAGTGTCATTTTGGACGAAAATGACAAACGTGTCCAAACCTCAGGGACGATTTTGGCAATTAACTCTATTACAAAAATGTCACTAAAATGATCTCAACCATCAAACACATCCATCCAATAGTCAATATCACTTTCTATACTTTGTAGGAAAAAACACACTTTGTAGAGAAACCTCACCCTACAGGTGTAATACACATACATAAATATATATTAAAAAACAGTAAAGGTTATACGCCTAGTTTGGTTTGATCAGTTTTGATTTATGAACATGCGTTATAACATCACCTTGATGTTTTACTAGTTATCTCGGTGTTTTGGATTCCTAGTCACATTTTTTATTATATTTTAATAAGATAATAAAGCCAATGAGGTAGTGGTGGAGTGGTTGGGGAAAGATTTGGTGCTGCTTGTGACCCAGGTTCGACTTCCACTCTTCTCATTATTTTCTGCGGCATCCAGGTGAAGGACGAATATGGGTGGTGCCGGTTCGTCTTGGATGGGAGGCGAGGTTTTACCGATTATTCCATTGTCGTGCCTTCGGGCGGGTGGAGGTCGGGTTTCCGCGCATCTGGGAGAGCCAAGGGCTGGCGGCGGACGAGTAGTCGACCTTGGCCAAAGCGCCCGGTGTCACGGTGGTTGGCACGTCATTCCTTGTCGTTCAAAAAAATAAGATTATAAATACATTTTAGAAATGAATAAAATTTGTTAAACAAAGTGAGTTATGTGTGAAATAAACTATGTTTGTTTTACCTATTAAGATGGAATTTATTTACATTATTTTATTTATTAAAAGAACACTAAAATATGATTCTACAACCGAAACTAAATAGGGACCCATAAGTGGAGATAACCCAGGAACATCCGGATTGTATGTAGAATGAATTTCATAAGTTTCTATTTAAAGCAATTTATGTAACATTTTATGTATAACCTACATAATAAACAGGGAAACAAATGAAATTTGCATACTTTAATTAAGCAAGATTCTAGATGCATTAGTTAATCCAAAAACAAGTTCAAGAAAAGCAGTTGCTAACTGTTAAAAGTACACATTAACACGTTTGAAGAAAAGTATGTTTTTGGGTTAACTGTACATTGATGATGCAATGTGTTACAACTTCAATTCCCACCAAATCCTGCACAAAAGAAGCTATTATATCCAACCGGTTTAACCTGAATCATACTTCACTAACCATGGTCCAAAGGTTCGTTCAATCTTGAAAACGGTCATAATCCGCGTTCTTTGGTGACTGCTGGGCACCATGGTTCACTCTTCCTGCAAAACCAACAAGTAGTAATCCATCAGTATTCGGTCAGTTTCTTCAGGCGCGCGCGAGTCAAAACATCCTGAAAGCATACCTGAAAAGTCAAAACCAGCAGTGTTCCTAGACTCATTGCTATTCCTCCAATCGCTAACAGGCAAATTCCGATTCTGGATCATGAATTGGTACCCATCGATATTTTGTTGCTGATCGTTGCCACTGACTACGTTTCTTGCGGAAGAATCTGGTCCCGATAGGAAACTCAAGTTTGGAACTGATGGTCCCACATTCGGCGTTGGCAACTTGTTGGTAGAAGCATCCTCTTTTATAACTGCAGCACTTTCTTTCTTACCCTCAATAGCAAATGTGCCAACAATTACCTGAAGAACCTTTCAAATATTGAGCATAAAAGGCACATCACACGAACCCGCACCAAAAAATGAAATTACTATTTTAACCCGAACCCATTTTGACCCGTTATCCAGCTTGCTCAACCCTCCCAGTTGGCCACCTCTACTCCGACACAAACTAAAGGAATACTACCTGGACAGGGCCCGCAGCTATCAGAGGCCCGTGAATGCCGCCTCCTATGATTTGGCCATCGTTACTAGACAAACAGACGCTTAATCCACCCGTGTTACCACCAACATCATTACGTACATACGATCCACAAAGTGATAGGATGTTAAAGCGGCCCTGATACCACATAAACCATGAATCATTAGTTTTATACGCTTAATTATCGATTGTTTTAAAGAAAGATTTGCCTACCTCATAAGTGATATTGCCCCCAGATGAAACTGGCTGGCTTAGACATGCATTAGAGATAGAACCAGATGCTGAGAGGACACACATCTCTTGCTTCCTTAGTTGCATAAATGACACTATTTTCTGGCCAATATCCTATCATAATCTCCACATATCACAAAACCAAAAGGTGGTTGTTATTCAAATTATGCATCCCCAACCAAAAAAAAAAAAAAAATAGGGATATTGGTCTCTAATAATCCCTACTAGACGTCATTGGCCATTGGCAGTCCCACCTTTTTTTATTCCCCCTGCCAGTCCCACATTTCAACTATTTTTCCTCCACCGGTCCTCAGTTAAAAAAACTTAACGGAGTTAAGTTTTTTCCGAATTACAAATTGATGTTTTAGGGCTTTTGATCAGAACGAGGATACGAGTCTATTAATGTAAAACTTACCTCGAAACGGTGCTCCAAACGACTTGATTTTTGTTAATTGGAAGTTTAAACACCCGAACTGAAGCACCGTTTTCGTCGTTTGGAGCACAATTTCCAGGTAAGTTTTACATCATTCTACTCGTATCCTCGTTCTGATCAAAAGCCCTAAAATGCAAGTTTGTAATTCGGAAAAAAACTTAACTCCGTTAAGTTTTTTTAACTGAGGATTGGTGGAGGAAAAATAGTTGAAAGGTGGGACTCGCAGGGGGAACAAAAAAAGCTGGGACAGCCAATAGCCAATGACGTCTAGTAGGGATTATTTGATGCCAATATCCCAAAAATATAAAAAAAATACTAAAACCATTCACATCAAGTTCTCCATCCCCGTCCCTGTAATTTCGCTAAAAACAACTACATATGTTTGTATAAAAATAGGGCGAACCTCCATCTACTAAACTGGAGCGCTCGGTCTATTTTTAATGTTTGTTTTTTATGGTAATTTCTAGTCCTAGTTTCTTGCTAGCCTTGTTTTTAATAGTATCTTCACCGTTCCGAAAAAATATATATATAGAAATTAACTTTGTTTTAATAGTATCTTCGCCGTTCCAAAAAAATATAGGAATGAACAGTGAATCCCTATATTTAGTAAATCACTGTAGCTCCCCTAAAACTGTATACTAATTTAGCTATTTTCTCTAAAGCATTCTCAAACAAAAACCATAAATCAAAACATATGTTCATATTTCATTTTCATACCTCTCCAGCAGCCACAGAAATAATATGAGGTGTGAACCCTTGCCCACTGTTCCCTAAACAAAACAAATAAACAAACAAAACACAAAGTTTTCATTAAACAAATTCTGTTACAAACAAATATTTCAAAACTAACAAAAAAACACACCAACAGAAGACTTTTTAAATGAAGCAGCAGAAGTCCCACTAACTCCCAAACACAACTCCTTTTTACTAGCTGGAGATAAAGGCGGGACAGACGTCGACGGAGAAGATGATGACAGTCTTTTTGCAGCAGCCGCTTGTTCTGGTGTACCATACTTTCTTGGTCTGCCTCTTTTCCTCCGGACCGTGGTCTCTAACGGCGAAGAGACAGCCGAGGGAGCTGAATTATGCGGGTAGAGCAGTTGAGATGATCTGGGGTCATTAGTGGTGGTTGGTAGCATGCCATTGGTGATGGTTGAGGGTGGTTGTGGTGGCTGTTGGTGGTGGTGTGGGTGGTGATAGTAAGAGGTTAGATTAAGGTCATCCTGTTCCATTGAGGAATAAAGGTTTTAAGTTTTTATTTTATGTTTTATCATTTTTTGTGGATATTGTTTTGTTATTTTTGAGGTACTGTTGGATTGGGAGTTTGGTTCTGTTGTTTGGTGTTTTTTAACAGTTTTTTTGGATCAGGCTTTGATCCTCTGCCGCATGATTCGTGGAGTGTATGTACAGTAGGTTTAGTTTGACTTTCTTAATTTTGACTCTTGATGTGTGGGATGGTCAAGTATACAACAAGTCAAACCATTCGAGATTTTCAACTTTATTAGTTTTTATTTTACAATCTCTTGTATTACCCGCATTTAAATATAAAAATATATAAATTATAAGTTTGTATATAATAATTATTAGTGAAATAATTATTGCATATAATGTGAAAAAAAAAATATCAAGACAATTCCTCTCTACATAGTAGTCGGCATTTAAATATTTAACTAAATATTTTATAATATTATACTAGGTTAGTTCCCCGTGTGTTACACGGGTTGAACAATTTAAACTATATAGCATAGATATTTCCTGTAAATGCAAAACAAAGACAAAGACATTTACATACCATATTGACATAAATGAGTTAATATAAATGTAACCCATCAACTCGTACATATTAATTAATGTCTTAGAGTTCGATAAGACGGTTCTAATATATTTTATATATATATCAATAATATATTTAGTCTAACATATTAATATTAGAGTAAACTGCCATTTTGGTCCCTGTGGTTTGGCCAGTTTTGCCACTTTAGTCCAAATCTCAAACTTATTACATCCAGGGCCCTGTGGTTTGCATTTTGTTGCCATTTTAGTCCAAAATCCAAAAAACCCCCTTTTTGACTGTTGAGAGCTGCCTATTTTGTCCTTTAGTGCAGGGGTATTTTGGTCATTTATGTTTTATTTAAAGCAATTCAACAACAACAACAACAAAACCCAGAAAATCAAGAACATCTTCTTCAACAACAACAAAACCCAGAAAATCAAGAACATCTTCAAAGTTCATCATTAAAACCCAGAAAATCAAGAACATCTTCAAGAAAAAACGAGGCTCAGATCTGTAAAACCGCCATGGCTGCAAACAGAGGTTGCAAGCGCACTTGCCCTCCTCCGATTCTGCCACGCCAAGCTCGGATTAGGTGAAATCATCACAGCCTCATGGTGAACAAGCCTAATTTGAAATGAAAACATCAGAAACAATCAAACAATCAAACAACATCAGAATACCGAATCAACCAGATCTGCTTCTCTCTCCTATCAAAATACCGATTCAGATCTGAAACTCAAACAATCAAACAGTCAAACACATCTAATTTCGATTCAGATCTGAAACAACATCAGAATACCGAATCAATCAGAAACCGAATCAATCAGAATACCGAATCAACCAGATCTGAAAATCAAACAATCAAACAACATCAGAATACCGAATCAATCAGAAACAATCAAACAATCAAACACATCTAATTTCGATTCAGATCTGAAACTCTAACTCAAAACTCAAAGCTGAAACTCAAAGCTCAAACCCCTGATTTCGATTCAGATATGAAACTGCCATGGTGATGAAGATGAGATGATGGTGATGAAGATGGAGGCGACGGTGGTGTTGGCGACGGTGGTGTTGGCGGCGACGGTGGTGAGATGATGGTGATGATGATGGTGATGAAGATGGCGGGGACGGTGATGTTGATGATGAAGATGAGATGATGGTGTTGAAGATGATGAACAGTGGAGAGAGAGAGATGTCTGTTGAAGATGATGATATGTTGAAGATGATGATAATCAGGCATTATATTTATTAAATTTGAGATATAATATTACAAAATACCCAAAATACCCCTGAGGATAAGGACAAAACAGGGGGGTCAAAAGTGGGAAATCTGGTCAAATTTGAGTTTTGGACTAAAATGGCAACAAAATGCAAACCACAGGGCCCTGGATGTAATAAGTTTGAGATTTGGACTAAAGTGGCAAAACTGGCCAAACCACAGGGACCAAAATGGCAGTTTACTCTTAATATTATTATGAATTTCGAAACTTGTTTAGCTAGGATTTAAGATTCTATTGAAGTTTTAGTTTAACAATAGGTTATTGAATTAATAATAAGAATTTGTATTAGATTAGATTAAATATTATTATTATTTGTATTAGATTAGATTAGATTAAATATTAGGTCGCCGGAAAAGGGTTTTTGGCCGGAAAACTAAATTTTTTTGTCCCAAATCTCTTTGTAACCTTATTACTTATTTTAGGAATCTTTCTCTATTAAAAGCCCCAATTATTGATGTTGCCGTAAATTCTTTCATCAAAGGAAAACTCAAGTATTCTTTGTGTGTGATTGTGGAAACAGGAGTTATGGAGTTATGAATGGTGGGTGACATTATGGGATGTGTTTGAAATCTTATATAACTTATGGATTTTGTTAACCCAATTTATTGTTATAAAGATTTTTTATGTTTATCAAGAAGTGTAGAGATAAGTTTTTTTATTCTTAGCATGTACCTTTGATAGTTGTTAGTATTTGGGTAAGTTGCTATTAAATATTAAAATCTATTTGAAGGGTGAAGATACAATAGGAAGTTAATTTGGCTAGGAAGGCTAGGAAGTGATCTTGACCATCCATTTAGTTAATCAAGGGCTAAGATTAAATCAGGGAAATTGAAAAGAAGAAAGGGTAAATTACACTTTTCGTCCTTTATGTTTGTACCAGATTGCAACGGATAGCCTTTAACTTTAATAATTACAGTCACAGTCTTTTTTTATAAAAACCATTACACCATACGTCCTTTGTCTCTAACCTAGTTATAACTTTTAGTTAAGTATGCAATGTGCAAGATATCTGAGGGTACTTTTGTAATTTTACTAGTATATTTAAAATATATTTAAACAAATAAACATAACAACCTCAATCCCTCTGTCTCTCAATCTGAATCTCATATCTCTCTCTATTTCTCCAACCAACCCCTCACCACCATTAACAGCCATCATGACCAGATTTCAAACTCTCACCACCATTAACAGCCATCACGACCAGATTTCAAACTCTAGAAAAAAAAAACTAACTGATGCTTGTAAAATAGATGATTAATTTGTAATTTCTCTTTTTCTCAAACCAAAAAATGCCCCTTTTTACATAGATGGACTGATGAACTCTAAAAAGATCAATTCTTTGGAGAAGATCCAGCTGGCACCTAAAAGATGAAAGCAAAAGGATCAGGCCAAATAAAAACTCAAAAAATGCCTATCCTTATAAATCCCCTTGAACTCTTCAATCATTCCAAATAACACCCGCACGTAATGAAACTTCAATCATTCCAAATAAATCCCCTTGAACTCTTCAATCATTCCAAATATTGACCAACATCTGCACATAATGAAACTTCGAATTTGTCCTGCCATCAATCTACACTGGTATGCTTCCTTCAAATCCTTAAATCTAGAGGAGACAACGATTGTACCGGTGATTTCTTAGATCTGAGGAGACAACGATAATAAAAGCTTCAATTTTGCGGATCTGCGATTTCTTAGGGTTCTCGTCACCCCCTCTAGCATCTTGAGAACGACGGTGGTGTTGGTTGTGGGAGTCGGAGACAGCGACGATGGTTAGGGTTAAGGATGACGGCGGTGATGATTGAGGTTAATAGTCACGAAGATGATGCTGGTCGTGGCTGAATTTGATGCCGGTGAAATTGGTTATGGATGTCGTAGTAGGTGACCGTGGTGCGTTTGGGGGTTTCTCAGCGACCGGACGATAGAAGGCTTGATTCCATTTAAGGGTTTGAAGACGGTGGTGCGTTTGAGGGTTTCAGGGTGGTGAGTAGTGGTGGTTGGTAGCGAAGGATGGTTGTTGATGGTGGTGATGCTAGGGCAGTGGTTCACGAATAGAGGATAAAGAAGATGAAGTTTGTTTGGTTTATATTCATGTTTTTTTATTTTTTGTTTTTAGGTTTTTGTTTTATTTATAAATAAATATAAATATACTTCTAAATAAAATGGTAAGGTAAAATGACAGGAATACCCTCATGTGCTTTGCACATGACTAGACTTAACTGATAATTTTAACAAGGTTAGTGCTAAAGGACCTATGGTGTAATGCTTTTAACAAAAAAAGGACTGTGACTGTAATTATTAAAGTTAAAGGTCATCCGTTGCAATCTGGTACAAACATAAAGGACGAAAAGTGTAATTTATGAGGCGCGTGAGTTTGTTCAAGGGCATTCTAGTCAATCCAAGCCAATAGTTTCTCTCCTCCAATTCCCCCCATTTTTTAAACGTTAATAACTCTTTCATACGACGTTATTTTTTTATAAAAATTGCACCAAAAAAACGAGCGTTTTTTAATCTTTAAAACGAGTATACTATTGCTATATTTAAAAAAAAAATTAAACCCAGTTGTGTAAAACGCAATAGAAAAACCACCAGTTACGTAAAACGCAATGAAAAAAAACCTAAAAAATGACATTTTTCTAAAACGCAATGCACAAAAAACACAAATAAATGACTTATTTGTAAAATGCAATGGCCAGAAAACACAAAGAAATGTCTTATTTCTAAAACGCAATAGACTGAAAACACATAAAAAAGTGTTTTACCTAAAACGCAATGCACAAAAAACACAAAGAAATGTCTTATTTGTAAAACGCAATGGCCAGAAAACACAAAGAAATGTTTTATTTGTAAAACGCAATGGCCAGAAAACACTTAAAAATGTCTCATTTCTAAAACGCAATGACCTAAAAAAACAAAAGAAAGTGTTCTCTGTAAAACGCAATGGACTGAAAACACCTAAAAATGTGTTTTACCTAAAACGCAATGACTAAAGATACTTAAAAATGTGTTTTACCTAAAACGCAATAGCCAGAAAACACATAAAACTCTCTTATTTCTAAAATGCAATGGACACATAAAACTGTTTCTGAACTGTTTGGAATTGTCTGTGAACTGTCTGAATTGTCTACGAATTACTGTCTTCGAAATGAGCCAATTACTGGAAAATTAATTTTTCTGATGCGTTTTTAGTACAGCAATTTAATCGGAAAAAAAATAGTTATGATGTATTGGGTGAGATTATGGAAAATTTCTCTGCCCCTTGGACCCCGCCAGGGGCTGCCGCCCCCGGACCCCCGCCAAGATCGTAAAACGCAATGACTAAATAAAAACCCAGATTGTGAAAATGAAATTAAAGAATTTCTTACATTGATCGAAGCCGGTTTCTTTATCAATTGACGAAATTTGAAATGATAGAAACACTTATCAGCGATTGAATCGAACAAATCGAGTGATTATCTTCAAAATCACCGGAAAAAACGAGATTTTGTATGAAATTAAACTGGGTTTTCTTAAAAAAAACTGAAGAACACGTTGATCGGGGGTTTGAATCATTGATTGGTGATGAAAATCACACTATAATGTAGTGATTATTGAGATAGAAAGTGAAGAAATGGTTGAAGATGGTGGGTTTTGAAAATGGTGGGTTTTGAAATTACTGGGTTTTGAAAAAGGAAGAAGAAAGAGTTGGATTGACTAAAATACCCTTTTTCTTTATTTTAAATGTTGTCACATGTCATCCTCTTATTGCTTCCCATCCTTCCTAGCGAAATTAATCTTCCTATTTGATCTTTTCCCTCTATTTGAAATCATGAATGTTATATTAAAAAAGGAAGTAATTTCAAATTACCGTAGTATGTGGTAAGTATTTTTTGTATATTAAATATTAAAATCTGTTTGAAATCATGAATTGTTGTATTAAAAAGGAATCAATTTAGGTTTTTTAATATTTGAGATTACCACATCTGATAGAAAGTTGAGGTAGCTTCCAGATTTGAGATTTATAATATTTGATTTGTGATGTGATTTGTTTTCCATTTGATTTTTTTTTGATAAATAGTTATGATGTATTGGGTGAGATTATGGGATGTGTTTGAAATCGTATATTTCTTATGGATTTTGTTAATACAATTTATTGTTATAAAGTTTTTTTTATGTTTATCAAGAAGTGTAGAGATAAGTTTTTTTATACTTTGGATGTACCTTTGATAGTTGTAATTATTTAGGTAAGTTGTAGTTGAAAAATCATCGTACTATGTAGATTAAAATTTGAAATTACTTATGATATTAAGTTATGAATTAATTTAATAGTTTTAATATGTGGTAAGTATTTTTTGTATATTAAATATTAAAATCTATTTGGGATTAACTATAAAACTAAAGGGATTATATTTTAGGAGGGAAAATAGAATTTTAGATAGTCTCATTGATTGTCATGTGTCTTAAATTGGTTTACTTTATTATATGTATAGATAACGTCTTGACTTTCTTAATTTTGACTCTTGATGCTTGGGATGGTCAAGTATACAACAAGTCAAACAATTCGAGATTTTCAACTTTATTAGACGTGATTTACTTTAGATTTTATTTTATTACACGTATTTAAATATAAAAAAATATATAAATTATAAGTTTGTATATAACTAGTTTTTGCCCCGCCCGCGTTGCGGGGCAATAAGCCGAATATTTCTCTCTCATAACATGTATGTCTGTACAAAGGGCAAAATCGTAAATTATATTTTGAACTGGAGGCGAAATCATAATTTTAAACTGAGAGCAAAATCATAATTTTGAGCTAGGGGGAAAAACATAAGTTTATTTTGAACTGTGGGCAAAAACGTAATTTTGAGCTGAGGGCAGAAGCGTAATTTTGAGCTAGAGGTAAAAACAACATTTTATTTTGAACTGGGTGCAAAAACGTAATTTTAAACGGAGGGGGAAACCGTAATTTTAAACTGTGAACAAAATTAAAAGTGAGTTTTTGAACCGAGGGCAAAAACGTAATTTTGAGCTTGGGGCAAAATTATAATTTTATTTTGAGCTAGGGGTAAAAACGTAATTTTAAACAAAGGACGAAAGCGTAATTTTAAACTGGGCGAAACCGTAATTTTAAACTGGGAACAAAATTAAAAGTGAGTTTTTGAACCGAGGGGGAAAGCGTAATTTTGAGCTAGGTGTAAGATTATAATTTTATTTTGAGTTGGGGGCAAAAACGTAATTTTAAACAAAGGACGAAAGCGTAATTTTAAACTGAGAATAAAATTAAATTAAAAATAAGTTGGTCTAGGCAGCTGCCTGGCACTATTCCCCCCAACTTACAAATGTATATGTAGTATAATATAATGATTATTAGTGAAATAATTATTACATAAAACGTGAAACAAAAAAAATATCAAGACAATTCCTCTCTATACAGTAGTCGGCATTTAAATATTTAAATAAACTCGGTCTAACATTGTCGCCGCGTTGCGGCGAACTTCTTTTGTTATTTAGTCTGTGTTGAAATGTGTTTTGAAATCACTACAAGCGCGTTGCGCACATAAGTGTTGACAAGAATAAAAAGAAAATGTAGAAAAAAAACACTAAAAGATAACCGAAAGAAAATCACCAAAAAAAAGTTGTATGGTAATGGTGTTGTTCATATGAAACCCATGATCAGAGATGAGTAAATGGTACTGGGTACCGGTACAGAACTGAAAGATATTAAGTACCAATTCGGTACCGACTTTTAGCGTTCCTAGTACCGGTTCGCTACCGGTTTTTACCTTCATATACAGGTGCTGTAACCGGTATTTTCGGTACCAGTACCGATTCGGTATCGGTTGGCACCGAGCTCATCCCTACCCCTGAAACTAAAAAAAATCATTAAAAGTTGAAGAAAATAAACACAATAAAAAGTTGTATGATACCATTGTTCTTACGATATCCATGATGAGGGATGAGCAAATGATATCGGTAGCATTTTTTCGAACCCGTTATTAAAAAAAATCACTAAAGTTATATATTATAATAATAATAATACTAATAATAATAATAATAATAATTGTAATTATTATTTTATTTTATTATATTATATTATTATATTATTATACATATTAAAACAAACCTCTCATGAATAGTACTTAAATATTTTTATAATATTAATAATACTTTAAATTATTTTGTTATTTTATTACTTAATTGATTTCTTGATTTTTATTACATATACTTAAATTATTATTTTTAAACTCTACAAAAATAATTAGATTTTGGAACCATATATATCTAATATAACTCAAAGCGTTAAGTTTATAGGGGTAAAGTGGTTGTGAGGCGACGACAGTGATTTAAGTAAACAGTGGTGGTGACGAAGAAACTGCATGTGCTGTGGAGATACAAACGGTGTAATGATATAACATTGGTACATGCACCGATATTCATTTTTAATAGTTTTTTATGGATATAAAACACGTGTTGATATATATCTCTTTTGGTTGCTATACCGTTTGTCGGTACCGACCGAAAACCCAATGAATTGGATCGATACTAAAGGAACCCAACCAATATCGACCGAGTTCCCACCGCCTAGCAAACCGATACAGATCGAATACCTGCCGCATCACGCAGGAAGAATCACACTACAAACCTTTCATGAATAGTAATCTGTATTTTTTTAATACTATTAACATGAGTTCTTCATTTGGACTCCTCAAATATGAGGATGTATTAAAATGTAAAAAGGTAATTGTAAATTGGGTTACTCTAATCTATATTTTTTAATAGCACGGCCCTGAGGGTGGACCGGGAGGACCACCGGCTAGGGCCCAATATTTCAAATGACACGTTATTTAAAAAAAATCGATATTTTATATTAATATGGTATAACCATACAAACACTAACATAGGCCCACTTTTAAAGCTATTTTTATAGTTTAGATTAGTTATTAGTCCATTGGCATTATCTTTAGACCTTTATTGAGCCAAATACCCAAATTCGTTAAGGCCTAAGGGCACATTTTTTCAAGCTCGAACAGGTACACGAATTCTCATAACCGGCCCTGTTTATTAGTATTAACTTAGGTTTTTTAAGTTTTTCATTTTAACTTTTGAAAAATGTAGTTTTAACCCCTACGCTATTACTCCATTTTACAACCCGCTAAACTTATGAAATTTGCAATTTTTACCACCATCGTTATTATTGGAACCACTATTCGTTTTTATGGTTTTCAAGCATTGTAAAACACGTGTTAGCATCATTTTGGTCATATCATTACTTTTATTTTTTGGTTGTATATTTTAGTTACTCTATCGAGTGCTGAAACCATACCGATCTTGTCATAAATCGAACCCCTACAAACCATAGACTCGCCGCAACGCGTGGGGAATATTACTAGTTTTATATTAAAAATGAAACGCAATGAACAGTAAATCATTATTATTATTATTATTATCCTATATATTAATAATTCATTGAAATGAACAGTAACGAATTTTTTTAATAAAAATACTATTCATTAGGTTTCTTTATTATTCATTAGTTTTTTTATTAATTAATTAATTAATAATTATTAATTTAATATTAAAAATGAAACGTTATTATTGTTATTATTATTATTATTATTATTATTATATATTAATAATTCATTGAAATGAACAGTAACAATTTTTTTTTAATAAAAGTACTATTCATTAGGTTTCTTTATTATTCATTTGGTTTCTTTATTAATATATATATATATATATATAAAGAAACGGGTTCAGGAGAAAACGCTCAAAAGTGTGAGAACGGTGAGAACGCATCCTGGCCCAACACGTGTCACGCGGCATAGAGAAGAGCGGAGGGGCTTTTTTGTCCTTTTATCTTTTGCTTTTCTAGTTCCGCTTTTCCCAATATTGTTTTATTTTTTGGGGTTTAAGATTTTTGGCGTTAACCAAATTTAATAATTAATGGCGTTTAATGGTTTCATTGTATTAACATTTTGGCGTTTATGGCGTTTATTGCGTTTTTCAAATCGTATGCCATTGGAACCCCAGGGGGTCAGGAAATCTATCTGAATGGCGTTTTTTCATTGTGTTTTAAACAAGATGGCCCATTGTTCTATTATTTTTTATATACATTTTGGCGTTTTGTGTTATCTTGGCGTTTTACAATTATAAGATTATATTACAACCACAGGGAAAAAAATAGAAGCGAAGAAAATAAATTTAAAATCATAATCGGATCTCTCTTCACAATTTTCACTGTCATCAGCCTCTCTCTTCTTTAATAGTACAAGAACTGTCACCAAATATATGGCGTTTTATGTAAAACTTAACAAACCCATCGGTTTGATTTTTTTGCCTGCTCGTCTGTTGAAGTGGCTTTTTGTGGATGTTTGGGTACATAGATCTATGACGTGTGAGTGGGTTTTTAGTTTTTTCTTCATCTTTATAATCATCTCACTCTTCAGTGTCATTGATCTCTTCTCCTCATCCAAGCCTTCTTCAAGAACAAAGAGTACAAAATGACATATGACTGTCATCAGTATCTTTTTCTTGAAGATTTGTCCATCTCATGCAGCAAAATCTTTCTGAGTTATTCCTCTCAGCTAACAATCCATTTAGTGAAACTTCACGAAGAACAATATTGAATATCCAAGATAGCATATTAGCCATCTTTGATTTTTTTTTAATTTTTTGGCGTTTTACAGTGAGTGGTATTTAGTAGTATTTTGGCGTTTTTTTTGTTTGATTAAATGGTAGTTGCTGATAGTTATTATTTTATAGGATTTCTTTTGGCGGCGTAGGTTAGGCGGTGCGTTATTATAATAAAGTATTCGTCGTTTCAGTTACTGTTTGTAATTATTGTTTTTGATAAGCTTTTTTCTCTGAAGTCTGTAACACGTCCCGTCTTTCAAGTTTGGCGTTTTAGATTCTAATATAATAAATTTTCCGTCTCTTCATTTTTACTGTTTTGTAGTTATTGTTTCTAGTTGCATTTTGAAGTTTGATTTTTTTTTTTGGTTTTTTATAATACTTTTCCAAATTAATTTTATTATAGTTTAGGAGTTTTGGGGGGCGTTTTACGGCAAGATAGCGTTTTAACAAGCATTTTGGTTGTCTGGCGTTTTTATTATATATGACGTTTTATTATATAACAATCATCTGAAAAAGAAAATAAAAAAAAGAAAATATAAACAATTGATCTTCCAAATCTTCACTGTCACCAGCCTCTTTTCTTCCTTTTTGAATCATCTTAACTGGCTGGTTCGACTTTCGTATGATTCATTTTGTTTTTTTGTTTTTCAAGTAGTTTTTTGTGGCTGTTTGGAAGCACAAAGTCTAACATCAGCATCTTTTTCTTGGAGATTTGTCCATCTCATGCAGCAAAATGTTATTGAGTTTAAACCCTTCAGCAATAATCTTGATTTTTCCAATGAATGATGTTTGATTTTTTTAATTTTGGCGTTTTACCGATAAAAAAGAACGCCACCAAATAAAAGCACCTTCAACCTTAAAATTTGATCATGTTAAAATCAATAACGTTTTGCTGCATGAGATGGACAACATTGTTAATCCTCGTTTAAGAAAGATAACTGACAATGTTGTCCACCCCATACAGCTAAACTTTATTGACAACAAACTCAATAATGTTTTTGTATGTTTTGCCGTTGAGGATATATAGGATTTTTTTGGCGTTTCTAAGACGAATGGTATATTTGACGTTTGGGGTTTTTTGTGTGTTTTTAATTGAAGGTCTGAGATGTTGTATATATAGGATTTTTTTGGCGGTTTTTTTAGGCGGAATTATATTATAATTAAGTTTGGCATTTTATATTTAATGGCGTTTTTAGTTAGAATGGTGTGTGATTTTTGTTTAGCGTTTTATTTTCATGAGATGGGGTTTTGTGTGGAGAAGTCAAAAGACCCTTTTACCCTTAATGAAGCACGTCCACGTAATAAAATTGATGTTATTTACGAAAACGCCACCGCGCCAATCTAGTCCATAGATTGTTTTGATCTGACGATCCATAAGCGTTCTCACCGTTCTCACACTTTCTACCGTTTCTCTAAATCCCGACCCTATATATATATATATATATATATAGTGTGAGGTTCATTGAGGAATACTAAAAAAGTGGGGAACAGTGGGGAACCGACTCAAACGAACTCTGATTGGACTCATTCCAGCGGCGTTGGAACCCGCGCGTCTAACCCTAAACCCTAAATCATAACCCTAAACCCTAAATAAATTAGGGTTTGGCTTTTAGGGTTTAGCTTTAGGGTTTAGGGTTTAGCTTTAGGGTTTAGCTTTAGGTTTAGCCTTTAGGGTTTAGCTTTTAGGGTTTATAGTTTAGATTTTACGGTTTAGCTTAGGTTTTAGCCTTATTTTTTAGCTTACAGCTAAACTTTATTGACAACAAACTCAATAATGTTTTTGTATGTTTTGCCGTTGAGGATATATAGGATTTTTTTGGCGTTTCTAAGACGAATGGTATATTTGACGTTTGGGGTTTTTTGTGTGTTTTTAATTGAAGGTCTGAGATGTTGTATATATAGGATTTTTTTGGCGGTTTTTTTAGGCGGAATTATATTATAATTAAGTTTGGCGTTTTATATTTAATGGCGTTTTTAGTTAGAATGATGTGTGATTTTTGTTTAGCGTTTTATTTTCATGAGATGGGGTTTTGTGTGGAGAAGTCAAAAGACCCTTTTACCCTTAATGAAGCACGTCCACGTAATAAAATTGATGTTATTTACGAAAACGCCACTGCGCCAATCTAGTCCATAGATTGTTTTGATCTGACGATCCATAAGCGTTCTCACCGTTCTCACACTTTCTACCGTTTCTCTAAATCCCGACCCTATATATATATATATATATAGTGTGAGGTTCATTGAGGAATACTAAAAAGTGGGGAACAGTGGGGAACCGACTCAAACGAACTCCGATTGGACTCATTCCAGCGGCGTTGGAACCCGCTCGTCTAACCCTAAACCCTAAATCATAACCCCTAAACCCTAAATAAATTAGGGTTTGGCTTTTAGGGTTTAGGGTTTAGCTTTAGGTTTAGCCTTTAGGGTTTAGCTTTTAGGGTTTATAGTTTAGATTTTACGGTTTAGCTTAGGTTTTAGCCTTATTTTTTAGCTTTAGGGTTTAGAGTTTAGGAGTTAGGATTTAGGGTTAATAGATCTTAGCTAGGGTTCGACGAGCCGGTTCCAACCCCGCTGGAATGAGTCCAATCGGAGTTCGTTTGAGTCGGTTCCCCACTTTTTTAGTGTTCCACAATGAACCTTCCCCTATATATATATATATATATATATATATAGGGGAGGGCTACATAGAAAACCCTTATGTTTTTAGAAAATTCTGGAAACTCAAAGGAGAAGTCATTTTTTTCAAAGCTCCCGACATTTTTTTTTTGAAAAAAATAACACATGTAATATACATGTTTTTTAGAGTTTTGGGCAAAAAAAAAAAAAAGCGCCGAATGGATGTTTTTAAAAAAAATAAACAAATTTCAGCAAACTTCGGGTGACTAACATGTGTTAGGCACAAAAGGCTGAAACTTGCTGAAATTTGTTTTTTTTAAACATTCCTTCGGCGCTTTTTTGGTTTTTTTGGCCCAAAACTCTTAAAAACATGTATATTACATGTGTTATTTTTTTCAAAAAAAAAAAATGTCGGGAGGTTGGGTTTTCTAGGGTTTTCTCAAAATGGAGGGTTTTCTATCTAGCTTTAGCTTATATATATATATATATATATATATATATATATATATATAGGACAAGGCTCCATAGGAAACCCTTATGTTTTTTAAAAAAATCCTAGAAAACCCAACCTCCCGACAAATTTTTTTTTTGAAAAAAATAACACATGTAATATACATGTTTTTAAGAGTTTTGGGCAAAAAAAATAAAATAAAAAAGAGCCGAAGGAATTTAAAAAAAAAATAAACAAGTTTCAGCATTTTTTGTCTAACACATGTTAGTCACAAAAGTTGCTGAAATTTGTTTATTTTTTTTAAATAATCCTTCGGCGCTTTTTTGTTTTTTTTTTTTTTGCCCAAAACTGTTAAAAACATGTATATTACATGTGTTATTTAAAAAAAATGTCGGGAGGTTGGGTTTTCTAGGGTTTTTTAAAAACATAAGGGTTTTCTACCTAGCCCTACCATATATATATATATATAATGAGAAAACCCACCTCAGTTAAGAAAACTCAGAAAACCCATTAGATGGACACCAGAGTGCAACGTCTCAGCTCTTGAAAAGGATGTTGAGGGCATATAAGTAAATTTCCTTGCCTGGCATACTTTTTGTTAGGATCCATATTAACCATCATACTCCTCATTAAATGCATGCTCTAGAGGTAGAGGTAGGTTGTTTTCTATTTTTTGTTTTAATTTTCAAACTTTCATCAAACCCTAAGCAAAGGCATCATTGTAAGAGAGAGATTCCAATGCATCTTTTTAAATACCAATAACATACTCATCCCATGCTCCACTAAAAAAACTTATCTTATCCAAAATAACATGTATTGTTATTTCATACATCTATTTATACGGATGTATTTTGTATTTTGGCACATGTACGACAATAGTGTTGTGTGTTCTTTTTATTATGTGTTTTTTAGGCTAGCCATACTATGTTTTAATTATTTTGTTCTCCATATTTAAGTGTTTTTTTATATTAAGCTAATATATCTAGCCATATCTACTAATCTTTTTTGCACAGTTCTTTTTTTCCTTTTTGAAGTTTTTTTACAGGTTTTTTAATGGGGAAAGGTGTTTATGAAAACGTTCTATTTTTTCATTAGATAATCAATCTTAGTCGCAACATGTAACATATATTATGAAACCCTTCTTTTTACAAATATGTAACATATAACATGCAACTCTTTTATTCTCTTAAAAATCTATATATATATAAATGAGATGGATTTGGGCTAGGTGGCATTTGTATTTGGCCATCTTAGCTGATGTGGCAATTTAGTTTAGGAGGGAAATCACATCTCAATTCTCAATACACAAACAAAAAATCTCAAAATACAAACCAAAGTCAATATGGACGCGGGATCCGGCTGAATATTCGGGTCACCCAATATTAAGAAACGGATCCCTTATATTTTTTGAACGCTTTCTTCCTTTCTTCCTTGACACAATTCCATGTTTGTACACTTCTTTTCCAAAACCCTAGAGCCTTCGTCTCCATTTCCATCTGTATTTTCTCTTATCTCCATCCTCCATTCTGGTTCAAGCCATTCCAACGATTCAACATCAGGCATGATCAATCTTCCTAATTCTGAATCTTCTTTCAATTCGAAGGGGATTCATCATAGGTATATTACACCACCTTATAATTCAGACTGCAATTAATCTGGCTCCATCATTTTTCGTCTTCTCAACCGTCTAACAGGAAGGTCAGTTTCCGTCGATTTTAGGGTTTTTAGATTTGAGGTTTTCTTTCCGTAGATTTTAGGGTTTTTAGATTGGAGGTTTTGTTTGCATTTTGATTTATTAGGGTTTTTTATACATCAGTTACATCATTGATACTATTTAACTGATGAAATCATATGACGCCTTTTGTTTTGGGTTTAGTTATATTGAGTGAATATCGATTATTCCTTGATGTTGAGTGCAAAGTTCTGATTTGAGTGTGACGGTTCACGTCTTTGCCTTTTCAGATTGCGTGTTTGAATCTGACATTTGGGCGCTTATGATGTATGTTTTTGCGTGATTCTTTTGGGTATTTGAGTAGGTTTTGAACCTTTTGTTGTGAAATTATCATTGTTTATGATATATCGATTGGTCGCATCTAGATTCTTCGAGTTTGTAGATTGTGTTTAAGAATGATTTTTCAACCGATTACTGACGATGCCTATAAAGTATTTCAAATTGAGTTTTGGAGTTATATTTGATACATTGTGATTTTAGCATATTAGATGTAAATGATTATTGTTTATATGGTTGATCTTTTGAACGACTTTGGATGATTTATATGTAATTTGAATTTTGGTAGCTGATGTCTAAATTTTATAATGCGTGTTTAACAACAATTGTGTTTCATTCATTTGTGTCGCTTTTTGCTATTTAAGTTTGGTGATTCACCCCATAGTTTAAATGAATTAATGAGCAATATTGGATATAGTTGCAAAATTACAAATGTAATTTTGGTTTTACGTATAACTTCAGTAATGAGTTAGTCGAAGGAGTTTTTTTTAAAGAATAAAGGTTGTCTAATATCGAAAATAATAATTTTTGAAATAAAAGTTTAGGTAAAAAATAATGAATTTCAATTACAAACATTAAATCTTATAGATGGCGTTTGGTGAATTGGATTGTTTTGTTTAGGTGAAGGTGGACATGAGAGTTGATATCACTGATATGCGGGATGTAATCTACACGATGTGGCGGAGAAGATGGGTGTTGATATGGTGGTGTTGGGTAGTCATGGCTACGGTTTGATCAAGAGGCAAGTTTTATACTTTTGTGTCAGATTAGGTTATATTAGTTTATGATATGATGTTAAATCAGGAATTTTAAGGAATGCATGAGTTGGTTTTTGGCTCAAAAATAAATTACGCCTAAAAGGGGTTACATCAAGCTTAAATGTATTGGCTGGCATAGAAGTTCGGGTTCGTTACGATTTGCCATTGATATTAATCTTATTCTTCTGTTTATCTTAGGTTACCGGATTATCCTTTACGTAGGAAAAATTATTATTCGGACAATAGATTAAGCTATAATGATCTTAGTCAACCGGCTTGCACAGTGGGATGACAGGTCAGCTGCTATATTATTTTTAAATAAAGATGGTATTCTTTTTCTGTTTGAATTAGTTTCAAGAATATTTATAGCATACAAAGCACATAGATTATTTGCGACGTCCATATTCTCTAAATGCTATAAAAGGATTACAAAATTGTGTTGGGCTGCATTTGGAGACTGGCCAATGTTCCTCTAATGAGATAGATGAGTTGGATGTTGTACAAATCTCATGCGAAGCAGTACACCTGGTCATTTGTTGTTAGTGTGATTTTTCTTATCTTTGCATTTACAATGATAAGGTTTTACTTTACTCTTTGTTCTTTTAAGTCATAAATTTCTTTATTTCACAAGTGGTTGTTTTGATTTAAGGTTCTTATACAAAAGTGGCTTAAGTAAGGGTTTGTATACTATCAAGTAATGTTTATATGTGCTTAACATATTGTTGCTCTGCTTAAATTTAAGGTTAGTAAAATGAGGATTTATTAAGCTCATGTACACTTTCGTGGTTTGGGGTAAAATGGGTATTTTATCTAACTTATGATATTTAGGGTGATGAAGACATTCTCATATGGTTCTGATGTGGCTTTGTTAATCTTTGATGATGTTGATTCTTATGGTGGATGCCGGCGGCGAGCCGGCGGTCAAGCGGCTATGGTTCCGATCCACTTCCGACACGTTTTTGGTAAGTTTTTTTCTATTGCATGTTCTCTATTTGGTTAAGTTTGTTGTCCATGAACCTTATTCCGACGACTCATGTTGATCTCATATAGTTTGGAGAGAATGGGATAGCCAACCACTGCACCCGGCGGCGACGCGATTGAGCTGCAACGGATCTATGGCAGCGGTGACACACCCTGATCCAAACTTGACCTTATCAACTTATTGATTTTTGTTTAATTATTCGTTAGATTGAGGAAGGAAGGCAAAGTTCTATCCTTTTCTTGGAACTGAAGTGTAGCACACTCTACTAATCAAGAAAGAGATGAACTTCAGGAATGTATAATGATTCTGGAAGGCGTTCAATTTAGGAGCGGGGGAGACAGTTGGAGCTGGCTCGGGAGCTTAGATGGCGCCTTTTCGGTTAAATCCATTCGAGCTCTCCTTGCTTGGCAGGGGCTACAAGTGGATGTGAATCCCTTTATGTGGAACTAATTGTTACCCAAAAAGGTAATATTTTTTGGGTGGCGTCTTAATCAGAATCGCTTATAGACTCGAATGACACTAATTGCAGGGGAATTAATGTTAATTCTTCTATATGCCCTCGAACATTGATGTGAACAACAGATTTGAATTGATTGCTATAGATTTTTATTGTTATTTCAACATTGTTTTTACCCATTTAGTGAGAGATCTATGCTCTTTTTCTCTAAGATTTCCCTCTCACTGGCTTTCATGATCGATGTACTTCATCTAACGCTGATTTGTGTTTGTATTATTTTAGGGTTTTTAGATTTTGGGGTTTTTAACTGTGGTGCTCACGCGGTTGTCTAGAGTGATGATGGTGATTCTGTTGTCGCATTTTCAGATAGAGAAACAAATAGAGAGAGAGATGTAGCGATGGAGTGCGTTGCTTGGTTTGGCGGTTTGGCACATTTCTTGCGCTCTGGTACCCTCATTTGCTTCTTACTTTTGCCTGAATGCTATTAACTATATTTATTATTTGTGCTAGGTTTACCAAGATGCATGTGGCTCCAATTGCTGGACAAATTGAGTCCTTGGTCCAAAGTGTATCTACTGAACATAATCAATGGCGTAATTGGCAGCTTATTTCATTCAACATTGCATGTAAGTGAAACCATTTATACCAATAATTTGAGATAAGAATGTTCTTCAACATCTTTTACTTATATAATAAAAGTTAAAAAAAAGATATATATGGCATATTTGATCTTCCAATAGTTGAGCGATGGAGTGCGTTGCTTGGTTTGGCGCTTTGGCACGTTTCTTCCGCTCTGGTACCCTCATTTACTTCTTACTTTTGCCTGAATGATATTAACTATATTTATTATTTGTGCCAGGTTTACCAAGATGCATGTGGCTCCAATTGCTGGACAAATTGAGTCCTTGGTCCAAAGTGTATCTACTGAACATAATCAATGGCGTAATTGGCAGCTTATTTCATTCAACATTGCATGTAAGTGAACCATTTATACCAATAATTTGAGATAAGAATGTTCTTCAACATCTTTTACTTATATAATAAAAGTTAAAAACATATATATATGGCATATTTGATCTTCCAATAGTTGAGCGATGGAGTGTGTTGCTTGGTTTGGCGGTTTGTCACGTTTCTTGCGCTCTGGTATCGTCATTTGCTTCTTACTTTTGCCTGAATGATATTAACTATATTTATTATCTGTGCCAGGTTTACCAAGATGCCTGTGGCTCCAATTGCTGGACAAATTGAGTCCTTGGTCCAAAGTGTATCTACAGAACATAATCAATAGCGTAATTGGCAGCTTATTTCATTCAACATTGCATGTAAGTGAACCATTTATACCAATAATTTGAGATAAGAATGTTCTTCAACATCTTTTACTTATATAATAAAAGTTAAAGACAGATATATATGGCATATTTGATCTTCCAATAGTTGAGCGATGGAGTGTGATGCTTGGTTTGGCGGTTTGGCACGTTTATTCCGCTCTGGTACCCTCATTTGCTTCTTACTTTTGCCTGAATGATATTAACTATATTTATTATTTGTGCCAGGTTTACCAAGATGCATGTGGCTCGAATTGCTGGACAAATTGAGTCCTTGGTCCAAAGTGTATCTACTGAACATAATCAATGGCGTAATTGGCAGCTTATTTCAATTTTCATTCAACATTGCATGTAAGTGAACCATTTATACCAATAATTTGATATAAGAATGTTCTTCAACATCTTTTACTTATATAATAAAAGTTAAAGAAAGATATATATGGCATATTTGATCTTCCAATAGTTGAGCGATGGAGTGCGTTGCTTGGTTTGGCGGTTTGGCACGTTTCTTGCGCTCTGGTACCCTCATTTGCTTCTTACTTTTGCCTGAATGCTATTAACTATATTTATTATTTGTGCCAGGTTTACCAAGATGCCTGTGGCTCCAATTGCTGGACAAATTGAGTCCTTGGTCCAAAGTGTATCTACTGAACATAATCAATGGCGTAATTGGCAGCTTATTTCATTCAACATTGCATGTAAGTGAACCATTTATACCAATAATTTGAGATAAGAATGTTCTTCAACATCTTTTACTTATATAATAAAAGTTAAAAAAAGATATATATGGCATATTTGATCTTCCAATAGTTGAGCGATGGAGTGCGTTGCTTGGTTTGGCGGTTTGGCACGTTTCTTCCGCTCTGGTACCCTCATTTGCTTCTTACTTTTGCCTGAATGATATTAACTATATTTATTATTTGTGCCAGGTTTACCAAGATGCATGTGGCTCCAATTGCTGGACAAATTGAGTCCTTGGTCCAAAGTGTATCTACTGAACATAATCAATGGCGTAATTGGCAGCTTATTTCATTCAACATTGCATGTAAGTGAACCATTTATACCAATAATTTGAGATAAGAATGTTCTTCAACATCTTTTACTTATATAATAAAAGTTAAAAAAAAGATATATATATATGGCATATTTGATCTTCCAATAGTTGAGTTGAGAGGTGAGGGTGACAACACAGGTGTAAATATCTTTATATTTTTTTAGTTTGAAAGGCATACATATTTTTATATCAGTCATTTTATACTATTTTAAGTTGATTAATGTACTGCCCAAGTAATGCACATACGACATGCTAATTTTCATGTCTTGGTTTTTTCGTCATTACTCAGTTTAGTATCAACATCCGATCTTTGCTAAACTGGAAAATAATTCTTGACCATGATATAGAGTAATTAACTATCTGAGTGATGAACATACGACATACTAATTAATAGGGTGATTCTTTTGGATTTTGATGACACTTTGATACCTCAATCTTCCATCAATAAAAGCCCGAACTCTATGACACGTTCTAACCTGAACCCATCCTGACCCGTCCACCTGACCGACTGTTTGGCCAGGTACAACTAGAACGATGCCCATGTGACCCTAATTAGTCTCTTGACTCTGCAGGCAGTAGGTCAGCCGTCAGTCCAGCACTTGATCGAGCGGTCATCACTCAAGCCTTAACAATCACAGCCAACAGTGGCACTAACCCTTCCGTTAGTCAAGCACTCGAGCAGGTCAGCACATCAAATTCTTAGTGTTTATAAACTCATTTATATTTTTAACGTAACTATTTTAACCATTTTTGACGGGTCCTTTATACCAGACCAGACCCGACCCATCTGATTCACTGTTTCATTAGATAGTGAAGTTTAAGAATTTCTAGGTACATTTAACCATAATATGTGATTATCGAACGCGCTTAACAGTTGTTAACTTGTTAATCTTTGACAGGCGTGTTGGATGATCAATATGTACAATTACAGTTGAGCCATTCTTCGGCGAAGAGCCACACATGTTGGTCAAACATGAACACCATATCAAATCCTGTTCATTACAATCGCACTTGCTCAAATTCATTATCAATATGGGGGAGAAAGAAGGAGATGGGACAAGATGGTTTGATTATAGCTAAAGAACTTAAAAGACTAGAATCCAATCCTATTCGACTTGACCATTTGATATTTACTGATCACGGACAACAGAAAAAATGAAAAATATTGTTAAACATCAAACAATCACCAATCGGAGAACCACAAGCGTATTCAAGACGAGATAACTCATCAGGTCATGGAGATATATTAGCATGTGTTATGTACAATAGATATAGTCTTTGGTAATTTGTTTTCCTTTTGTTAGATAATGCTCACTATAACTTAAATTTTGTAGGTTTCCAAGAGCTAAAAAATACGGGTTAAAAATATATGCAGATAATAGTAATGGTATTTGTGCATTCAGATTTGTTGACATCTCACATCTGGTATATGTGCAAATAGTAGGAATTATGATATTGGTACTATAACTTTCTTCTATATTAATTTTGGATTTTAGTGGAAAGTGAGGTGGTACTACTTAATTGTTTTTTTTTTGTTCACCTTTCCTTTGGTTGCTTTTCTTGATTGTTACCATTATAGCTGCAAATTATTATGACATACATTCAAATCATTTGTTATTTTAGTAAGAGTGTTGCATAAATGATTATTTGTGAGTAATACAATAAGAATAAAAACTTGACTCAAATACCTTTTGAGCAGTGTTACTTATTATACACTCTTGATTGACCAATAATAGCATAAAATGGCAGCCTCTATCCAGAAAACGCAATACATGTTGAAAGAAGGTCGGTACTGTTTACGGTGGTTGATCCGATGGTGGTGAAGAAGGGATGTTGTAGTTTGCAGGTTTTGGGTTTTAGGGAAGGGTTTTGAATGGTGGTGACCTTTGGTTTACGATGGAGTGGTGGTGGGTTATGGTGGTCGAACGGAGTTAAGTTGTGGTGTAAACAGTGGAGGGTTACTGTAAACAGAAGAGATGTAGTACGGTGTTGTGGTGATGGTTATGGAGGGTTATGGCAGTGGAGGTGGTGACTGAAACAAATCTGGCTCCCAATGGTTGTGCTCCTGTGTGTATGTCTGTGTGTGTGTGAAAGAGAGAGAGGGAGAGAGAGCAAGAGAGCAGGAGGGCATGTGTTGGAGGAGAAAGATACAGGGTGATATACGTGTATATATGTACACACATATATATGTTTATTATTTTAAAATATACAATTAAAATTATCAAAATATCCTTATATTTAACAGTTAGTTTAGATGAAATTATTGCCAGGGAGCTGAATGAGAAAATTACATAACCACTGAGAGAAAAAAAAACAAACTGAAACTAATAGGGCAAAATTGTTATTGTGTCCAAACCACGAGAAGCAAAAGAAAACTTTACTCTATTTAATAACAAAAAATTACACATGACAAATTTAAAATCAAAAGAAAATGATATAAAAAGTTATAATATTTCAAACTCTGAAATTAAAAAAGAGTAATGGGTAAATTAGTTTGATTTTGTGTTTATTATATAACCTACATGTGTCCCTTTCTGTTCCGATAGTAGATTGTTGGTGGTACATGAGCTGGACAAAGTCGAAGATATTTCGTTCAGTGATGATTGTTTTATCAATTGGTCTACAAGGAATGACATGTTATTGGTTAAGAAGCTCCAAAAAGCAGAATTATTAGATTAATACGTCATCCATTGTTATTTCGTTCAAGAGAAACTTAATTTCAACGTTTATTTATGTTTTCATTATGATTATATCCATAGTACGTGGATTGTCTTATTTACTTTATGAACCTTTTGCATAAAAATCATGTTCTTTCATGAACTTTTTTACTATTAATTTTTTTGCATTCATGTGATTTCCCATTCTTCTTCACCCATCATATTATAACCATAATAGTCTTCCCTTTCAGCCCAACAAACGTTAGAGGGAAGTTGATTCTATTTATATGCAAAGCAAGCTTCAAATTTCACTGAATGGTAACTTTTTTATATGATGATTTAATCGCAAACGGTTTTTTAACTATGTATGAATAGTTGTTACATTGTGTGGTGTGCCTAATTACATTTATACTTACCCCTATTTTTTTGGATTGTTGCAAAATTCTTGCTCTATCCCATTGGTTCTATCTCTTCACGGGTTGAGTTGTTTCTAGGCAGGTCATGCTTTTCGTCAAAACTTAAATGTTGTGGCCTATATATTGTTGTATCACAGGATTGTTTAAGTAAAGGAGGGAAGGTTTTTTTAGTAAATTAATGTTGGCTTATATTGAAGTCATACGCGTGTAGTAGAAGTCAAGTCTAAGTTAAATCTGATTTATTTACAAAGGTTGAGCCCCTGCTTTACATAATAGAGTTGATTTGGTAACCAAGCTTAATTAAATTTTTTAACCTTTTTGTTGTATTTGTGTTATATTTTGTTTGCTTATTTAAATATGCAGGTGCATCTGATTGTTTATATATATATATATATATATATATATATATATGGTAGAATATAAGCATGTCTTTGCTGTTGTATTTGACGTTTTTGTTTTTCTTTCAGTTTTTATGCTTTAGACATAATGCTTGACAAAAGGATTTCTGTGTCAGCCGTCTTACATGTATGTTTTAGAAAATTATAGGGTGTTTTGGTTTTATGGAGTGGTTTTATGCTAAAGATCCTTTATTTTTTTTTTGTCTTTCAAGGCAGTTTATGCTTAGAGACACGATTAGTCAAATACTTAATTGACGGACTACTTCACAGAATAACAAAAACTTCTCTTCTCTTTGTTGGTGTTCGTTCGTTGTCCTTGGAATGCGCTTGCCGTATTGAAGATTTGTAGTTGTTTTGTGTTTCATGTTTATTAATAATTATCTGATTTATTTAGGGTCTTCGGGTCATAAGTCATATATATAGATGTTGTATCAAAACTAAATTAATAGAAGCATCAAATTATATAGTTAGCGGAAGTATGTACTATAAAGATAAAGATTCGTTGTTTAGATTTGGGTCAGTTTACGGGTCATGTTTTTATTATTTAGCAAGTTTATTTAGTCATTTAAGGTTAAAATAAAGAAAGGAAATCATGTGATTGACCGAGTTTAGTGGGAAAGGTACGTTTCACGAACTCCACGTTTGAGTAGGTTTGGTTGATTTGTTCTGTTGTTTGACTTCATAGTTTATGGTTGCAGTTTGTTAGTATCCTTTGGTTTTCTTTGATTTGTAGGATATTTATAGCCATTAGTTTATTCAATAAAAGTGTGGCCTTTAATTCCCTTCTCATTCTTTTCTTTGTCTTTTATTTACTCTTCACAGTTACATACAAAGTTAGATTAAATGCTTTTGTTCTTAATTCAAGCTTGATATCTAACAAAAACGTCAATTTTTTTTTACCAAAATCTGTGTTCATATCAACTTTGACCTATTTACTTATGTGTAAACATTAGAAGTTACCCTTTGGTGAGATTTGTAGGATGTTTGGGTAGCTATAGCCTATAGGTAGTCTTTATGTTTTAAATTTGTTGTATACATAAAATAAATGGCACAACCCCCTGAAATTGATTGTTTGTGAAGGGGCGGAAGCAAAGGTTCAGATGTGGACACTCTATGGTTTATGGTTGGGCCCTTATTCCAAATGTCTTTTCCCTTTATTTGGTTCAGAGTTCATAAATAAAAAAGAATATTGGTTATCTTATTGTAGCTTTTTTGTTGGGTGCGGCTCTTGGTTTTGTTAGTCGGGAAAGGCGTAGTTGATTGCCTTCACGGGGTAAATAACTGGTCAACTGGAGTACACATCAGAAGTGTAAGAAGGTGTTGACAGCAGTGATGTTTTCGGCTATGTGGAGAGCTTGGATGGCCAAGCAAAAAAAATGTTAACGGCAGGGCGACTTCATTACACCAACTGGTAAACAAGGTCAAAGAGTTGCTTTTCTTATGGGGATGGTGTAATTTTGTTAGTTGAGTCGTGCTTTTTCCCTATGACATTAGTGTACGGTTTGTTGTTTCCCCCTTTGTTGTAATGAGTTTATCTAATCATCTCCAGAATTTCTTTGGGGATTTAATATATTTACCTTGCCTTTAAAAAAAACTTTATGGCCCATGCCATGTTATTCTACCATTTACGAACATGTTTCTTCCACTTGAAGTGTGGCATACCATTCTCTAAAATAGAAGAAATAACAGGACTCTCCACAGAAATATTTGATTTCTGCCCTTTACAAACTCTGCAATACGGAGGAAACTGTCATTTAGAGTTGGCAAAACCACAAAAATACTTTTTTGTTCGTTCCTTATTGAACCTTAAAAATAAATTTAAGAAGTCATTTGGGAAGTTTCATACAATTTAAATACATTTCGGACAACATTTTCCCCATTCAACCTATTTCTTTTTTAAGCTAATATTTTGTTTTACCAATTTGACATGTTATCTATCGACTCATTTATTTATAAAGGGTCAAACTTTTCACATGTGATGGGAGATGGAAAATTAAAAAAATGGTAGCATGGAGCTCACTTGAGATGTTATATAAACATTTGTGATTAATAAAATTTAAATATCCAACCCGTGAGTATTCACGGGAGATAACCTAGTATGTAACATATAACATGCAACTATTTCATTTCATTCTAAAAAATGTGTAACATATAACATGCAACTCTTTTATTCTCTTAAAAATATGTAACATATAACATGCAACTATCTAATTCTAAAAAATGTGTAACATATAACATGCAACTATTTTATTTGAGTAAACTGCCATTTTGGTCCCTGTGGTTTGGTCAATTTTGCCACTTTAGTCCAAATCTCTAACTTTTTGCAATTGGGTCCCTGTTGTTTCAGTTTTGTTGCCATTTTGGTCCAAAAATGAAAACAGACCAGATTCCCCTAATTAAACCATCAACTTTTGTCCTTTTCCTCAGGGGTATTTTAGTCATTTACATTTTATTATAACTGATTATCAATTAAAATTAATAAAACTAAATTATAAAAACTGAAACTCAGTCTCTCTCTCCTTTCTCTCTCTCTCTAAACTCATCTCTCTCTCTAAACTCTATCACCACACACACAGAACTTAATCAAACACCCACCATGTCTAATCCCATCACCATCACAAACCGCTCACAATCACCATGATTTCATCACCATCTCCATGGATCCCCACACTAACCCTTCTCCTCTTATCCCTCCCAATAATCTTCTTCTTCACTTCCTACATCCTCCCCCCACCCCCACCCCCAATACTCTCCCTCCCGGACGAACTCGACGATCTCACCCTCTTCCGCCGTGTTGCCGCCGCCGATTCCCACCCGACCCACAAACCCATTTCATGTCTCGGATCCACCAACCGAAAACCCAAAATCGCCTTCCTCTTTTTAACAAACACCCCACTCCACTTTGCCCCTTTTTGGGAAAGATTCTTTAACCCCAACAATTCTGTTCAAATCAAGAATCTTTACAATGTTTATGTTCATTCTGACCCTACTGTTAAACCCTATGTTAAACCCCCAGGTGGGGTTATTTCACAATATCAGTTTATTCCCTCGAAACAAACGTATCGTGGGTTAGGGGCGGGTGGTTGTGGGAGGTGGGTGGTGGTGGAGCATGGTAGGTGTGGCGGAGAATGGGGTGGAGAAGATGATGGTTGCAGAGAATTGGGGTTTGGATTAGGGTTTGCTTGTGACTCATTTGGGGAAGATGAAGATTTTTTATTTAGTTTTATTATTAATTAATAATCAGTTATAATAAAATGATAATGACCAATTTACCCCTGAAGATAAGGACAAAAAACAAGGATTTAATTTGAGGAATATGAGCTTAATTCACTTTTGGACCAAAATGGCACAAAACTGAAACCACAGGGACCAAAATGAAAGTTTTGGACTAAAGTGGCAAAACTGCTCAAACCTCAGGTACCAAAATGGCAGTTTACTCATTTTATTTATATAATACTCACATCAGTTTTTATGAGTTTATCTTTTCAATCTCATTTTTAATAGAAAATTTGTATTTGTAACAAAATGTACTTTCATTTTTTTTGTAACAAGTCTTGTGCTAAAAAAATGACAGGTGTTACATTGTTTTTTCTCAAGCAAATACATGTTACAGTACATAGCAAAAAATGTAACATCACATTTTTTGTTTTTGAAGAAATGAAAAAATATACAAAAAGTAGTTAGTTGATAAGAGAGGGTTATTTACGTTATTTTACATGTGCCAGAAAAGTGTAAGTCTGATCTCTCTCTCTCTCTCTTTATATCATTACATACATGGCTTTCTCTCTCTTTACATAGATCACAATCCTCCTCCTCCTCTCGCTCTCCTTATATCTCTATCTTTCTAGTACATTTCCAAATCTTGAAGATCATCATCCAGATCCAAAGTGCTCTAAATCCTAAAGATGATCCAGTTGAAAAGATCATATGCTCCGAACAAAAAAGATGCTCCGAATCAAAAGATGATCTAGATCCAAAAGTTTATGTTTTAGATGACGGTTGAAGATGCTCCAGATGCTCCGATTGAATATGCTCTAGAAAGATGCTACCAGATCTAAAAGATGCTCCAGATCTAAAAGATGCTCCAGATCTAAAAGATGCTCCAGATCTAAAAGATGCTCCAGATCCGATTGAATATGTTCAATGTTGAAGATGATGTTTCAGATGACGGTTCGATGTTGAAAATTGTGACAACCCGAGTTTCTGAGATTCCATCTTCGTATTGTTGCACGTAAATTGTGTAGATCGTTTATTGACACGATTTGTTTGTTCACAACTGTACACGTGTGTATTATGATAAATCGTATTGTGATTTATATGATGTATATGATTTATATGGTGTGTGGATTAAGTGTGTTTGTAGTATATGTTAATAAGGGGTCTTGTGTTAATTGGTGTGTTATAACTAAATATGGATCATTGGCTAAAAATCCCACCAACGAAATCACCCACAACCTGATACATTACTCGAAAACACTTGTGGTGAAAACACCCTAGTGTTTTCATCCACAAGAGGGCCAACGAAAACCAAATGGGCTTCGGCCCAATAGCTACTTGTTATATAATTGGTTCACAACCTTTACGTGAAAGTTTAATCGGCAAACCCTAGACTCTCTTTTACACTCGACGACAACTATCATTCCTTTTGAAGATCTTGTTTGTTCCATCCCACATACGGTTAGTATTTAGATAATTGATTGAATGATGATGTTGTGTAATTAAGCCATGCTTTCCTTTGAATGATCTAATGATTTATACGATCTTGACTTCATAATGAATTGGTAATATGCTCTCGTGTATTAACTGTTAGTGGGTGTGATGATGAGCATATGATTGGAATTGAATTGTGTATTAAGGTCCCGTATATTAAACATGATCTGTCGATGACATAAAACTGAATGGATGGATTTGATGTTTTTGTCATGAATCTTGTAAGATAGATCTGATGTTGTAAAGTGTAGGGTTTGTGGGTTCTAGAAAAATTAATCGATGGATGGATGCACATGTAAATAGATCGGCTGCAATATGTATGTTTTATCGTTGAACTGAATGTTGATAATGATTCTGTTTACGTGATGTTTGGAGGATGATTCTGAATGAACTAATGACTGAGTAGTTTAGGTAATGGTGTTAATGTTTCCGATTGAACAATTGTTTGAAACTGCCGAAGCTGTTAGTGATGTTTAGGGTAACTATTGCACGTATCTGTTGTGTTGATGATGATGAAGTACACGACGAAATCAAGGGCATCCGAAAACAGTGTTTTCATCAAAATCCTGGACGAAATCACTATGGGATTTCGTCACCCTAATTATTTCGCCAAAAGAGTTTTCGGCCCAAGAGTGTTTTCGGCCCAAATGTGTTTTCGCCACATTTGCCTTGTGTACTATAACACTGTTAGTTATTAACTCTTTTAGTTGTTAACACTGTTAGTTGCTAATTCAGTTAAACATGTTAACTCTGCTAAACTATTTAACTCAGTTAAGTTAAGCACGTAACACAGTTAGTTCACTAATGCTGTTAGATATTAATTTTGTTAACTGTGTAACCTTGTTGGAATCTGGTAATCCAGTTAAACTTGCTAACTCTGTTAAAGTGTGTTATCGGTTAACAACATTAGATTGTATGAAATTTGCATGAATTGGATTAACTGTTTACATGATACAAGATGCTAACTGCTAGACACACTCTTTGATATTACTGTGATGCTAGTTACATGTGAAACATTACGAACGTGAACTGATTGAGTATACGTGCACTATAGGACTTGACTGACTTCTTGTGAGCACATAGTATAGCATACCGAGCAAATCAAGGTGAGTTCACACTAGCCAAGGCATGGGATTCCCAGGGGTTGGGAATGGGATTGAATAACTACTCGTACAACTATTACTATTAAACAAATTATTACTGTCCTCGGTTGAAGGGCACGTACTTAAAATCTACGTACATTTATACTTACTACTGTCCTTGGATTGAAGGGCACGTACGTAAAGCCTACGTACACGATCTTAAGACCATCACCTCTATCAAAGGAAGTCCCTCAATTATCGACTTAATCGCCGAGGCCTAGGGCGAGCGGGTCATTAGTTAATAGCGCTATTAGGTTTAACAAACCTCACACCGTGCCAGTCGGACGGGCGTGTACTAATGGACTATGGGCAAAGGGTCAATGCTGATAGACATTGACTTAGGGCACCTCTTACATTTTCGCAGCAGTCGATACGCGTGGTCTTGTAATACATGGGAAGCCCCCACTAATCATCGCACATATGCCTGGATTGGCCGCGATAAGGATTAATACGATACATGGTTTACAAAAAGAACATACGATTTATGAAATGAATACGATAACCAAACAACCAACTGTGAACTCGCTCAACTTTGTTGTTGATTCGTTGCTACATGCCTTGCAGGTCATTAGGTACTCATGGAGCTTGCACAGGGAGGAACAGTCGTTGTGGGACATGGCAGTGTGCGCCATGCCATGCTTTAAACAACACTTTATTTCATAATTAATACTTGCTATGGGTTTTACAATTATGCTTCCGCTAAACACTTAACTATGCTTTGGTTTTTGAACACCTTTCATATTGTTTGGTTGAATTATGTTTACTTACATGCTTGTTCAATATGATTGGTGGCTTGATCCTGGTCAGTCATGCCTCCAAGCGGTGATACTCCGCGTGTGGAATTTGGGGTGTGACAGATTGGTATCAGAGCCATTGGTTATAGAGAACTTGGTTTTAATAAGGGAAAACGTTTTTGTTAAAACCAGACTATAACCTGTACAGTGCTCTACGATCCACAACGACGATTCACTCCACGTGCAAGGCTCGACATTCTAGGTGATATGGTTTATATTTCATTACCTACATGCTAGATTGCGTAGAACTTTGCTCATGATATGCTTAGTTAGTATAGCTACTGCTGTTTGAACACATGTGTGCTTACTCTCTTCTGTCATCGCACTTTCGCGAACCTCTCTCACCCATGTTTCCCTTGATATGAAGATCATGTCTGGACGCATTAACATTACTCAAGCCCAGTTGACGGCTCTGATTAACGAACAGGTTGCTGCGGCACTTGCAGCCGCACAGGCAGGAGGTATACCCTGCAGTTTAAAACTCATTATAGGATCTTTAGGTCCTACTCTCGTGAACCTATCATTGTGTTAAACTCTGTCCTTTCTTATACCCACAACAGGTCAGCATGCTCAGCCACCTGTGTGCACCTTCAAAACTTTTATGGACTGCCGACCCACTACTTTTAGCGGCACTGAAGGAGCAGTAGGTCTCCTCCACTGGTTTGAAAACTAGAATCTGTGTTCGAAATGTGTGAATGCCCTGAGGCACTCAGGGTGAAGTATGCTACCGGCACTCTCGAGGGTTTAGCCCTCACATGGTGGAACGCTCAGGTCCAAATGCTGGGGTTGGTTGCTGCTAACGCTACCCCATGGAACAATTTTAAAGAGATGATCAAGGAGGAATACTGCAGTCGTGATGACATTCATAAGTTGGAAGTCGAGTTCTTCAACCTCAAGATGACTTGAGGCGTATACGAAGAGATCGAATGAGCATGCATTACTGTGTCCTACCATGGTGGACCCTCCAATTAAGCGTATTGAACTCTTTCTCAAGGGATTAGTGCCAGAAATCCAAAGTCACGTGACTTCAGCAAACCTCGCCACCATCCAGCAGGTTGTTCAATTGGCTCACCGTCTCACTGATCAGGCAGTGGAGCAGAACAGGTTACCAAAACGTATTGGTGCTACAGCTACCTCTGAAACTCCCAGTGACAACAAACGTAAATGGGATGGAGCTTCAAGCAGAGGTTCAACTTCTGTTCAGTCCCAGTCGCAGCAGAGAAGAACTGAAGACTTTAAGAGCCCTGGGCAGCAAACTTCTGGTAGCCAAGGGCAAAGTGGTTATCGTGGGAACCTTCCAAAGTGCAACAGATGCAACAAACACCACAGCGGCCAGTGCAACAAGAATCGTTTCCAGAGGTGTCTCGAAATGGGTCATGAAGCTAAGGATTGTAGAAGCTTACGACCTGCAAATCAAACCAGCGACAACAGCCACCAGCTCTACAAGACCAACAACAGCAGCAACGAGACAACAAAGGGTGCTTCCAGTGTGGAGCTGAAGGCCACTTCAAGAGAGATTGTCCCCAGCTGAACAGGAATCCCAACAACAACAACAACAATCACAATAATCAGGGGAATGGGAACAATGGGGGTAACAATGGCAACGGTGCAAGGGGTCGTGTATTCGTTATTGGTCAGGGAGAGGCGAGGAATGATCCCAATGTTGTGACGGGTAAGTTCCTTCTCGACGACTTTTACGTTACTGTCTTATTTGATTCGGGTGCTGATACTAGTTATGTGTCCCAAAAAGTTAGTCAACTGCTTAAGCGTACCCCAACACCTTTGAATCCCAAGCACGCTGTAGAGCTAGCTAATGGTAAAAGTATAGAGGTCACACACGTAGTCAAAGGTTGTAATCTTGTTCTTGCTGATCACACTTTCTCGATCGACCTCCTTCCTATCACTCTGGGTAGTTTCGACGTTGTCATTGGGATGGACTGGTTATCCCAACACCAAGCAGAGATTCTTTGCAACAAAAAGATTGTCCGTATTCCTCGCCCAGGTGATGAACCTCTCATGATTCGTGGCGACAAGAGTGGTGCTGTTGTGAGCATCATCTCTTTCCTTAAGGCTCAGAAGTGCTTGAGGAAGGGTCACACTGCTATTCTGGCTCTAGTTACTGACACCTCGAAGAAAGAGAAGAAGATAGAAGATTTTCCAATTGTACGCGACTATCCTGAGGTATTCCCTGAGGAATTTCCTGGCCTTCCGCCTCACAGGCAAGTCGAGTTTCAAATCGAGCTAGCTCCTGGAGCAGCGCCCATAGCTCGTGCACCGTATCGCTTAGCTCCATCAGAGTTGAAAGAGCTATCTACGCAACTACAAGAACTCTTGGATAAGGGTTTTATTCGTCCTAGCTCTTCGCCCTGGGGAGCTCCAGTGCTATTCGTGAAGAAGAAAGACGGTACGTTCAGAATGCGCATCGACTACCGTGAACTGAACAAGGTGACTGTGAAGAATCGCTATCCTCTTCCACGCATTGACGACTTGTTCGACCAGCTGCAAGGGTCGAGCTACTATTCAAAGATTGATTTGAGATCAGGATATCATCAGCTGAGAGTCCGAGAAGAGGATGTCTCCAAAACAGCCTTTAGAACTCGATATGGACATTATGAGTTTTTGGTCATGCCTTTTGGACTGACAAACGCACCTGCGGTTTTCATGGACCTCATGAATCGAGTGTGCAAGCCTTACCTGGACAAGTTCGTCATAGTTTTTATCGACGACATCCTGATTTATTCGAAGAGTCAGGAGGAACACGAGCAGCATCTACGACTCATTTTGGAACTCCTTCGAACAGAACAGCTGTACGCCAAGTTTTCAAAATGTGACTTCTGGCTTCGTGAAATCCATTTCTTAGGCCATGTGGTAAACAAGGATGGGATTCACGTTGATCCATCCAAGGTAGATTCGATCAAGAGCTGGCCTGCACCTCGTACACCAACGGAAATTCGCCAATTTTTGGGCTTGACAGGTTACTACAGAAGATTCATCAAGGACTTCTCCAAAATTGCACAGCCCCTCACCTCACTGACACAGAAAGGCGTTGTTTATCGATGGGGGAACGAGCAGGAATTAGCATTTCAACACTTAAAAGATAGACTTTGCAGTGCACCTATCCTTTCATTGCCAGAGGGCACAGACGACTTCGTGGTTTACTGTGACGCATCCATACAGGGTCTTGGTTGTGTATTGATGCAGCGGGATAAAGTTATAGCCTACGCCTCACGCCAACTCAAAGTTCATGAAAAGAACTACACTACACACGATCTAGAGCTGGGAGCGGTTGTTTTTGCACTTAAGATATGGAGACACTACCTGTATGGTACCAAATGTGCTATCTACACTGATCACAGAAGCCTCGAGCATATCTTTAAACAGAAGGAACTCAACATGCGACAACGAGGATGGGTCGAGCTACTAAATGACTACGAATGTTCGATCAGGTACCACCCAGGAAAAGCCAATGTTGTGGTTGAAACCCTTAGTCGAAAGGACATTGCGCCCAAGCACGTACGAGCTTTACAACTCACTATACAGTCTAGTCTTCCGTCTCAGATACGAAATGCTCAGGTAGAAGCATTGAAACCAGAAAAGGTCAGGGCTGAAGCCCTACGTGGCTCAAGGCAATGATTGGAACAAAAGGAAGACGGTGCTTACTACGTAACAGGACGCATCTGGGTCCCGCTCTATGGTAACCTACGAGAACTTGTGATGGATGAGGCACACAAGTCTCGCTACTCGGTACATCCTGGTTCGGATAAGATGTACCACGATATCAAAACTACATATTGGTGGCCTAGCATGAAAGCTCACATAGCAACATACGTTAGCAAGTGCTTGACTTGTGCGAGAGTCAAGTCAGAATATCAGAAACCTTCAGGCCTACCCCAACAACCAAAAATACCACAATGGAAATGGGAGCAAATTTCCATGGATTTTGTTACTGGCCTGCCTAGATCTCAACGTGGTAACGATACTATTTGGGTGATCGTGGACCGACTCACAAAGTCTGCTCATTTCTTGGCTATCAAGGAAACAGATAAGTTCTCCACACTAGCAGGCGTATATCTTAAGGAAGTTGTCTCGAGGCACGGAGTGCCCACTTCTATTATCTCTGATCGTGATGCACGCTTTACTTCAGAACTATGGCAAGCAATGCACAAGTCTTTTGGCTCACGTTTGGATATGAGCACAGCTTATCACCCACAAACGGATGGGCAGTCTGAACGCACCATCCAGACCCTCGAAGACATGCTTAGGGCATGTGTAATTGACTTTGGCAACGGCTGGGAAAAGCATCTGCCACTTGTGGAATTTTCATACAATAACAGCTACCACACCAGCATTAAAGCTGCTCCGTTCGAGGCATTGTACGGGCGTAAATGCCAGTCACCTCTTTGTTGGGCAGAGGTGGGGGATAGTCAGATCACTGGCCCAGAACTTGTGGTAAACACCACAGAACGAATCGCTCAAATACGACAACGAATGGCGGCGGCTCGTGACCTTCAGAAAATCTACGCCGATCAGGGCAGGAAACCCCTCGAGCTCCAGGTTGGGGAGCGGGTACTACTCAAAGTTTCACCCTGGAAGGGTGTGGCTCGTTTTGGTAAACGAGGCAAACTTAACCCACGATACGTTCGACCTTTCGAAGTCATCGAAAAAATAGGCAAAGTGGCCTACAAACTAAACTTACCAGCAGAACTCAGTGCAGTTCACAACGTTTTCCATGTGTCAAATCTGAAGAAGTACCTGTCAGATGAGACCCACATAGTTCCTTTGAAGGAGCTCACTATCGACGAGAAGTTACGATTCATCGAGGAACCAGTTGAAATCACGGACCGGAATGTTAAGGTCCTCAAGCACACTAGAATACCTCTCGTTCGAGTTCATTGGAACTCACGTCGCGGCCTAGAGTTCACTTGGGAACGCGAAGATCAAATGAAACTCAAATATCCTCAGCTATTCGGAAACAGTGCAACCACTACTGAGGCTGAAGCTACCACGGAATTTCGGGAAATTCCAGATCAACGGGGGGAGGATGTGACACCCCAGGAAAACCAGGAAAACTACGCAACACTACTAGCTTCCTCAGTAACCACGTGCTAAATTTCGGGATGAAATTTCTTTCAAGTTGGGGATAATGTGACAACCCGAGTTTCTGAGATTCCATCTTCGTATTGTTGCACGTAAATTGTGTAGATCGTTTATTGACATGATTTGTTTGTTCACAACTGTACACGTGTGTATTATGATAAATCGTATTGTGATTTATATGATGTATATGATTTATATGGTGTGTGGATTAAGTGTGTTTGTAGTATATGTTAATAAGGGGTCTTGTGTTAATTGGTGTGTTATAACTAAATATGGATCATTGGCTGAAAATCCCACCCACGAAATCACCTACAACCTGATACATTACTTGAAAACAATTGTGGTGAAAACACCCTAGTGTTTTCGTCCACAAGAGGGCCAACGAAAACCAAATGGGCTTCGGCCCAATAGCTACTTGTTATATAATTTGTTCACAACCTTTACGTGAAAGTTTAATCGGCAAACCCTAGACTCTCTTTTACACTCGACGACAACTATCATTCCTTTTGAAGATCTTGTTTGTTCCATCCCACATACGGTTAGTATTTAGATAATTGATTGAATGATGATGTTGTGTAATTAAGCCATGTTTTCCTTTGAATGATCTAATGATTTATACGATCTTGACTTCATAATGAATTGGTAATATGCTCTCGTGTATTAACTGTTAGTGGGTGTGATGATGAGCATATGATTGGAATTGAATTGTATATTAAGGTCCCGTATATTAAACATGATCTGTCGATGACATAAAACTGAATGGATGGATTGGATGTTTTTGTCATGAATCTTGTAAGATAGATCTGATGTTGTAAAGTGTAGGGTTTGTGGGTTCTAGAAAAATTAATCGATGGATGGATGCACATGTAAATAGATTGGCTGCAATATGTATGTTTTATCGTTGAACTGAATGTTGATAATGATTCTGTTTACGTGATGTTTGGAGGATGATTCTGAATGAACTAATGACTGAGTAGTTTAGGTAATGGTGTTAATGTTTCCGATTGAACAATTGTTTGAAACTGCCGAAGCTGTTAGTGATGTTTAGGGTAACTATTGCACGTATTTGTTGTGTTGATGATGATGAAGTACACGACGAAATCAAGGGCAACCGAAAACAGTGTTTTCATCAAAATCCTGGACGAAATCACTATGGGATTTCGTCACCCTAATGATTTCGCCAAAAGAGTTTTCGGCCCAGAAGAGTTTTCGGCCCAAGAGTGTTTTCGGCCCAAATGTGTTTTCGCCACATTTGCCTTGTGTACTATAACACTGTTAGTTATTAACTCTTTTAGTTGTTAACACTGTTAGTTGCTAATTCAGCTAAACATGTTAACTCTGCTAAACTATTTAACTCAGTTAAGTTAAGCACGTAACACAGTTAGTTCACTAATGCTGTTAGATATTAATTTTGTTAACTGTGTAACCTTGTTGGAATATGGTAATCCAGTTAAACTTGCTAACTCTGTTAAAGTGTGTTATCAGTTAACAACATTAGATTGTATGAAATTTGCATGAATTGGATTAACTGTTTACATGATGCAAGATGCTAACTGCTAGACACACTCTGTGATATTACTGTGATGCTAGTTACATGTGAAACATTACGAACGTGAACTGATTGAGTATACGTGCACTATAGGACTTGACTGACTTCTTGTGAGCACATAGTATAGCATACCGAGCAAACCAAGGTGAGTTCACACTAGCCAAGGCATGGGATTCCCAGGGGTTGGGAATGGGATTGAATAACTACTCGTACAACTATTACTATTAAACAAATTATTACTGTCCTCGGTTGAAGGGCACGTACGTAAAATCTACGTACAGTTATACTTACTACTGTCCTCGGATTGAAGGGCACGTACGTAAAGCCTACGTACACGATCTTAAGACCATCACCTCTATCAAAGGAAGTCCCTCAATTATCGACTTAATCGCCGAGGCCTAGGGCGAGCGGGTCATTAGTTAATAGCGCTATTAGGTTTAACAAACCTCACACCGTGCCAGTCGGACAGGCGTGTACTAATGGACTACGGGCAAAGGGTCAATGCTGATAGACATTGACTTAGGGCACCTCTTACATTTTCGTAGCAGTCGATACGCGTGGTCTTGTAATACATGGGAAGCCCCCACTAATCATCGCACATATTCCTGGATTGGCCGCGATAAGGATTAATACGATACATGGTTTACAAAACGAACATACGATTTATGAAATGAATACGATAACCAAACAACCAACTGTGAACTCGCTCAACTTTGTTGTTGATTCGTTGCTACATGCCTTTCAGGTCATTAGGTACTCATGGAGCTTGCACAGGGAGGAACAGTCGTTGTGGGACATGGCAGTGTGCGCCATGCCATGCTTAAAACAACACTTTATTTCATACTTAATACTTGTTATGGGTTTTACAATTATGCTTCCGCTAAACACTTAACTATGCTTTGGTTTTTGAACACCTTTCATATTGTTTGGTTGAATTATGTTTACTTACATGCTTGTTCAATATGATTGGTGGCTTGATCCTGGTCTGTCACGCCTCCAAGCGGTGATACTCCGCGTGTGGATTTTGGGGTGTGACAAAAATGATCCAAAAGATGTTCGATTTTGAACATGATGTTCCAGATCTAAAAGATCCTCCAGATCCATAAGTATGTTTGTTTTTAGTTTTTTTTCCAAATTTGCACTTTTCAGATTTCCAATTTTTTGTATTTGGTAGATCTTCATTTTTTTGTGTTTTGTAGATCTGCAACATTTTTTTATTTTTTTTTGTTCAAGAAGATGAATGTTTTTAAGTTCTTCTTTTATGGATACGTTATTTTTTATTACTGATTTTATGATTGAATCTAAAAAATCTGTTGTTGTTATATTCTTGTTAATGAAGTTATATTTTTATATACATTTTGTAAAATTGCTATTTACATTACTTATGTTGGATCATTGTTAATGAAGTTTATTTGTGATGTAACAATTCTCATAACAATTCTTTGCGTCTTAGTTACGAACCTCCAAGATCTAGGCATTTTTTATGTAACACTGTGTAACCAGGTGTTAGAAATGTAACAATCGAAGAAAAAATACATGTTACATTTTTTCGTGTTATATAAATAATGCCCGTTACTGAAAATAAAGTGTATTGTTACAATTTTTTTATATTATTGTTAAAATAAGGGAAATTGGATTTAAATAATCCGAACTTTCACCTGTTGGCCAATAACACTCCGAACTTTCAGTTTGGCCAGCAGCACTCTCAACTTTCATCCTATTTTCCCAAAACACTCCCAAACGATTTTAGGGTACAGAACAAGACATGTCTGAAAGCATGACTGGGAGTGTTTTGGGAAAATATGATGAAAGTTGAGAGTGCTGCTGGCCAAACTGAAAGTTCGGAGTGTTATTGGCCAACAGGTGAAAGTTCGGATTATTTAAATCCAATTTCCCTTAAAATAAAGTGTGTTGTTACATTTTTTCCAGATAATTGTAAAAATAAAGTGACTGTTACAGAAACAAAGTGTATTGTTACATTTTTTGTGTTACAGAAATAATGACCGTTACTGAAAATAAAGTTCATTCTTACACTTTTTTATATTATTGTAAAAATAAAGTGCCTGTTACAGAAACAAAGATGTGTTGTTACATTTTTTTGTGTTACAAAAAAGTGGTTGTTACATATGTGACGTAAAATTTATCAAGTACAAATTATATGTTACGTTTATATGTAACATTTTATGTTACAGAAATAAAGTGCATTTACATCAAAAGTAAAAGCATGGAAAAAGGATAATTACATCTGATGTAGATGTCTGAGGCTTTATGGATATAAAAAAAAAAAACCATTTATGTGAATCTTACTGGATGTTTACATTTCTCAAAATTATATAGAAAATGTAACGTTTTTTGTTTTACTTTTTTTTCTTTTAAAATGGTACACATAATGTAACATTTTCTTTTGGTGCTCATCGTAAAATATAACGTTTAATAAGATGGGTACAGATAATGTAACATTTTTTTGCCTATTGTAAAATGGTACATAGAAGGTAAAACAAGATGATTGGTCAACTTTTTCTAACAAAAAAAAAAAACTAGCCTATGTTGCAACTAAATGTGAAAGTTTATATTTTTTTAGTGTGTCACACTTTTTTGCAAAAAAAAAAATAAATTAAATAAAAGCACATTGCTTTAACAAGTTTTACCCACTCACTAATAACCTTTTTATGGACTACATTATTTTATTTCTTAAAAGAGGTCACCATCAAAACACAAGTTGACATTTTGTACTTTCCTCTCTGACATAACTTATCTTACAACACGCAGAGTTTTTATTTGTTTATATCAAATAAGTGTAAAATTCTTCTCATTTTACCATTTAGGTACACCATATCTATTTTAATAATGAGAGAAAGGGATAAAAAGAACCAGACATGCAAACACTCATCCTAGCCATCCATCCACTCCAGTGGCGGAACTAGAACATTAACTCAGGGGTATCCCAATTTTTTTTATCGTGCAATCATACAATATTAAAATAAAACAACAATAAATAAATAAATAAATAAAGTAAAAATTCTTTTCGACCGCACAAACCGTAGCATTGTTCAAAAATTTCGGGCCGATTCGATTGCGTAAATCCGTGTTGACAAGCTTCAATTTCGAAATTTTTTTTTAGTTATTTGGGCTAATCTAATGTGCTATTATTTAGTTATTTGTGCTTATTATTTGGGTTTGTATCATCATCACCAACTGGGCTTATTATTGGTTTGTAAACAAAAATTTGAGGGGTGTCCTCGTAGTTGTTTAGAGTTGTCCTTAGTATAAAAATCGAAAAAAATAAAAAAAAATTACACTACCGGAAAAAAGTTGAGCCGTAACCCGTGCTACGCTTGGACCTTCTTTAGGTCCGCCCCTGATCCACTCTAATCAATGGCTATTATTAGGTTTTCAGGGTTTCTTTAACTCAAAAGGGTTTTCAATATATATATATATATATATATATATATATATATATATATAGGGTCAGGATTTAGAGAGAACGGTGAAAAGTGTGAGAACGATAAGAACGATTTTGGAGTTGACATGTGGCATTGATGCTAAATTACACTAAGGAGTAATATTGTCAAAAAAACCCACACACATGAACTGGGTGTTCAAATAAAACGCCATAAAAACACCAAATTCAGAAGAAAAAAAAAACGCCATGAAAATATCCAGTTCAAACGCCATAAAACACCAAATTCAGAAAAACGCCATGAAAATATCCCGTTAAAACGCCATAAAATACTCAGTTCAGAAAAAAACGCATGAAAAACTCAGTTTAAAACGCCATAAAAAACTCAGTGCAGAAAAACGCCATAAAAACACATATTTCAGAAAAAACGCCATAAAAATAACTAGTCTAAAACGCCATAAAACACCCAGTTCAGAAAAACGTCATAAAACCCATTTCATTTTTTTTTCGAAAAGTATATCAATAGTATACTCGTTGGAAAGATAAAAAAACGCTGAGTTTTATGGTGTAATTTTTTAGAAAAATAATCACGTATGAAAACGTTATTGGCGTTTACATATGATGGGTGAAAATGGCATGTGATTAGCATGTGCACCCTTGTTTGGATCTTCCAATTTTACCCCTCCTGGTACTTATAAGGTTCCCATTATTTACAAAAATGTCACCGTATCATCTTATCCACAAAATCACAAAGATCTATGGCCGAAAATTCTTCTCACTGTTCTCACACTTCAAATTGTTTTCACATTATCCCGTTCCTATGTATATATATATATATATATATATATATATATATATATATTGAGAGAGAGAGAGAGAGAGAAACGGGATCAGGAGAAAACACTCAAAAGTGTGAGAACGCATCCTGGCCCAACACGTGTCACGCGATATAGAGAAGGGCGGAGGGGCTTTTTGTCCTTACATATTTCTTTTTTTAAACGCGTGTCTCATCACCTTTCCATTTTTTGGCGTTTAATAAATACGCCGCGTTTTTATTATTTTAAGATCAAGATCATAGTAAACATTTTGGCGTTTTAAGTATGTTTTGGCGTTTTTATTGTTTTTAGATCAGGATGCAGGCATATAATGTAAAAAAAAACATCAGTAATTTTTCTTGATGTTTATTATATCAAGTAGGATTCAGGCCTATAATGTGACAGGCAATTATGGCGTTTTGAAAAGATAAATATATTCATTTTTCCATGTAGTGGCTTTTAATATAATAAATGTTTGTCAATAATGTTACCGTCTCTTCAGTTTAGTGTTTAGCAATTACTGTTTCGTTCAATTTCATCTGTCAATTAGTGTTGATTTTTCCAGTAATACTTTGTTTGGCGTTTTTGGCGTTTTATATTGCAACATCGTGCTCTGCTAGCATCCGTTCTCTCAGTTTTCACACTATTCAGGCGTTTTGGTGTTTGTAGATTTTGGCGTTTTATACTCAATTTTTTTATTAGTATAGAATTAGATAATAAACAAAAGAGAATTAGATAAAAAACAATAGAAAATGAAAACAAAATTTAAAAATTATAATCTAATATCTCATCCAAATCTTCGCTGTCATCAGCCTCTTCTACTTTAACCTTTTTGGCGTTTTTAAACTGTTTTTGAACACCTTATGTAGATCCTTATTTTCCTACGTACCGCCCGTCTTTAGAAGATGCTTATTTTTTGTGGCATCCTTTATTGTGGTTTGATATATACTTGTTTGATGACATGTTGAAGACCAACGCCTTCTCTAATGTTTTGATCCCATCATGCCATCAATATATCCATCAAGAACAAAGTGACATAATGACATGTCAGTGTCATCAGTCTCTTTTTCTTGAATATTTGTCCATCTCATTTAGCAAAAACTTATAGAGATACCCACCTCAGAGAAGAATCCATTCAGTGAAACTTCATTCAGAACAATACTCAATATAGAAGAAACGAGGTTCCACATCTATGGCTTTTTTAACTATTATTTTTTTGGCGTTTTTAAAATGAATGGTTTCCAGGAAATATGACGTTGTTTTTGGGTTGTGATCAGTTGATTGTGCAGGGACGTCTCTCTTATAGGATGTTTTTGGCGCGTAGTTTAGGCGAGATTTTATTTTGTAATAAATGATATTAATAAAGTAGCCGTCTTTTCAGTTACTGTGTATTTTTACTGTTTTTGTTCAGCTTTTTATGAGTTTTTAGGGTCATAGACTTTCCATCTCCAAAGCTTGGCGTTTTTTAATGGCTTTAAGTAGTTTTAGGCCTTTTTTTTTTTTTTTTCCATTTTTAGCTTTTAATAATACTTCTGCAAACTACTTTCATTATAGTTTGGGAGTTTTGGCGTTTTTACTGCATTATGGCGTTTCACATGCATTATGACTGCTTGGCGTTTTATTAATATAATGTATTTTTTTATTCTAAGTTGAAAAATACATAACAAACAACTGAAAAAGAAAATAAAAAAATAAAAATAGAAACAATTCATCTTCCAAATCTTCACTGTCATCAGTCTCTTTCTTCTTTGAAACATGTTCACTGGCGGTTTGGCTTTGTCATGCTTGTGTTTTTGTGGCCGTTTGGAAAGACAAAATGACATAAGTTTTTCTTTGAATGTGTATCTTCAAACAACTCATTAGTGTCATTCGTCTTTTCATGCCATTATAATATTCATCAATAACAAAACACAAAAAAATGACATAAGTCTGACCCCATCATTTTTTTGTTTAAGCTTTGTCCATCTCATGCAGCAAAATGTTATTTGAGTCACACCACCTTAGGGAAGAATGCATTCTCCGTAACTTGGCGTTGAACAATATTGAATATACAAGAATCGATATTTGTCATTTTTGGCGTTTTACTGAGGAAATAGTGTATCTGAAAAAACGTCGATTTTTGGGAATCTTTGATGTTTGAGTGTTTTGGCGTTTTTCTAAGATGATTGCTATATATTAAAATTATGGCGTTTTTTGAATAGGTGTATTTGATGTTTTGGGGATTTTGGCGTTTGTAAGATGAATGGTATATAGTAGAAAATATGGCGTTTCAGGTTCTGGGGGGTGTGTTTTTATATCTGGTATGTTTTTGTTTATATAGGGATGTGTTTTGGTCCGTAATGGCGTTTTATTCATTAGTTGGCGTTTTGGTATAGAATTGTAAAGCCCTTTTTACCCTTATTGAAGCACGTCCACTTAATAGAATTCGTGTTATTTACGAAAACGCCACCGCGCTAATCTAGTCCATAGATTGTTTTGATCGGACGATCCATAAGCGTTCTCACCGTTCTCACACTTTCCACCGTTTTCTCTAAATCCTGACCCTATATATATATATATATAATATTATATAACATCTTTGTTTAGCATGATAATAAATTATTTAAAATGATTAAAATAAAGTTAATTAATATTAAAAAAATAATGTTATTACGAAGTTTGACCAACTTTTTAGGGCGAAAGTTTATTAATATATATAAAATAATAAAATTGGGAGAAGATATTTGATGTTGGAACATTATTTGAAATCATTTATTAAAATAAGGACAAGCGATATCTATGTATTAATCTTAATATATATATATATATATAGGGTAGGGATATGGTAAAAACTGTCTAAAATGTGAGAAGGGTAAGAAGTGTTTTAAACCATTGGATATTTGATCTAATGGTTGAGATCAATAGGGTATAAAATGTAAATTGTGTTTTAATTAGAAGGACCTTATGTAAACTTGAAGGGCAATAGTGTCTTTTCCAATGTTTCAAATATGGTAACCGCCATCAATCTCCTAAAAACTAACTATTCAAATTTAATTGCTAAATTATCTCGATTCTAAATTCTAAAAATAGAAAAATATGTAACTGGTGCAAAGAAACGTATAACACTATACTTCCATCATATAACATTATACGTCTATCATATAACACTATATAACAATATATAACACTATACATCCATCATAGGCATGCTACCAGAAAAATATAACACTATATAACACTATGCATCCATCATATAACACTATATAACCAAAGAACACTATATAATACCACATAAAAAATATATAACACTATACAGCTTTAAATGGTGGTTGCACTACAGAATTAATAATTGATGGTGTTATATAGTGTTTTTTGATGGTTGCGCTACAAAATTATATAACACTACAGAATTATATAACACCAAAAACCATATTATAACACCATATAACACCAAGTAACACTATATATCACTATATAAAAAATATATAACACTATGCAGTTCTGAATGGTTGTTGCACTACAGAATTATATAACACTACACACATTCGTAGATTAATTCCTAAAATCGAATTCCTATAATAAAGGGTGGAAGTTATTTTGGGCAGTTATCTTTAAATCAATTAATTGAAAGAAAATAGAAAATTACTAATTCACCCTTTTGAATTAATTTAGATATAGGACACTTGTCATCACCACATTATTTCTTACCCTTCTCACACTTTGGGCACTTTTTACAAGATCCTTTACCTATATATATATATATATATATATATATATAAATTTTGAGGCTGAAGAATAGATTGACACATGATATTAATTAGAGTCCTTTATTACAAGCTAGATATATATACACATTTTACTTTCACGTGTAAGGTGAAAACTCACGTTATAATTAGAATTTTAAAACAATATGTATAACTAGTCTAAAACTCTAAATCATCTTGAACTACTCTTTTAATTGGATTTACCGGCTAATAAAATATGAGGGTTTGAATAAACAAGATAGGGAGGCAATGGTAATCAAAATAATATAAAAGGAGATTTTTTAGAATAAATACATTAATTAAGTTCCAAGAAAATAATAATTTTAAAAAATAATTTTTTTTGAAAAATTTCCAATTGTCTCCGAGTTCCCTAGTTCATGTGAAATTATGACCAATACGGACTTAAGTGACGTGGACAGTTAAAAGATCGAGAAGAAGGTTCAGTTGATCTTAAAGCGACGTTATAGGGAGATATAAAGTGAAGGGACTAATAGTGTCAAGTCAAGTTTAACGTGTTAATCAAGTTTATGTTATAATTTGAATTGTGTTTATTTACTTATCAATTCAAATTAGAATAGGTTTATGTTCCTTAGTCCGCAAGTTAGAGTAGTATAAATACTTGATCAACCCTTGATTATTGTAAGTTCTTTAGTTCAATTAATAAAAACGAGTCGAATGTTTTTAGTTCTTGGATTGTGTTCATCTTTGATTACCATACCAAGTTGATAATTGGTATCAATGCGTCACATAGATCCTTGGGACCTAACATCGATCAGGCTGAGATTAAAGGAAGCAGGTTTTAGACTATGGGTTGTGAATTGAAGAAGAACAGGAGCATGAACGATAAAAAGGATATCATGGCTAGTTTTCAAGTCATCAGAGGAATCAAGAAACTAAACCACACAAACTACAAGGATTGGACTACTTGCATCAAGTCGTATTTGCAAGACCAAGACTTGTGGAATGTTGTGAATGGAAACGACACAAGATAACCCACCATCGATGTTCACATAGCTATTAGAAAGTCGTAGGAAAATGTGGATCATGCCATGATCATCATTAAGACCACAGTTAAAGATGACATTGTTGATCATCGAAGAACTCAAGTGTTGGTTTGGTGAAAGTATGACAATGGATTGCCTAAAAGTTATTTTGCAAATATGTTATCCAACTATATTCAATAGAATATCTAAGGAAGCCTACTAAAATCGACATCCAATGGTTATTGGAGGCTTATGAAACCCAACACGGTTTTCCTGAAATGCTTGGTAGTATCAATTATATGTGTTGGACATGGAAAAACTGCGATGTTGCATAGTAAGGGTTGTATACTCGAGGTGATCACGGATGTTGAACTATAAAGCTAGAGTTAGTTGCAACATGTGACCTTTGGATTTGGCATGTTTTCTTTGGAGTTGTCAGGTCGAACAATGACATCAACGCCATAAAACAGTCATCGATATTTATATAACGTCTTATACAGGTGTGCGCTGCCATGCAAGTTTATAGTGAACAAAATGGAATACAACCAAGGATACTATATTTCAAATGGAAACTACCCGGAATGGACCACTATCGTAAAAAGCTTCTCGTATCCATAAGGCGATAAGATGAAAGAATTCAGAAAAAGGCATGAGTCAGCAAAAAAGGATGTGGATAGGCGTTTGGTGTCCCCCAGTTGCGATGGCACGTTATATAAGTCCCAACAAGGATTTGGAGCCCAAGAGTTTTAACCTATATAATGTATGCGTGCATAATACTGCACAACATGATCGTAGAAGAGAAATGGTACATCCTATCCAAGTGGTCGAATGATAAGGATGAGAAATTACCACAACTGAACTTTGGACCAACATACAATTTTACCTAATGGTTGCAACATGTTAGGGATATACGTAACAAGGAAGCTCATCATATGCTTCGACACAATTTGGTGGAGCACGTTTGTTCATGTATGCAACAAGAGTAAAATTGGTATTTGTAATTGGTGTCACGACCCCTGACCCTACTCTAGACAGGAGCCGTGAACAACACAAGTGGTATCGGTGATTATGAAAATTATTGCAGCAGAAATTTTATCAGGACCGGGTGTCAGGAAAAATATCAGAGTTTTCAAACACCATAGTTTTCATTTCATAAACTGTGGGATAAAACCCATATTTACATAAAAGGTTTTCATAGAGATAAACCCTAGATTACAAACCACGTTTTATTCAGGTGACATAGTCACTTATTTAAGTTTGAGTGTCTCGTAGCACTTTTTCCTTCCCTTCACAGTAAATCACCTGAAACATGTTTAAAAACATTTCATCAGCGGTAGGGCTGTAAACGAACCAAACGTTCGGTGAACAGTTCGTGAACCGTTTGGCGGGAAGTTCATTTGTGTTCGTTCGTTTATTAAACAAACGAACACAAATAAGAAATTTCATTCGTTTAGTTAAATGAACGAACATGAACAGAGGCTGTGTTCGTTCATTTATGTTCGTGAACGTTTGGTAATGTGTTTGTTTGTGTTCGATAATTCATTATTGTTTTTAGTTTTTATATTTTATTTAAATACCTCAACATTCCGACAAATAAAATATTTAATAAGTGTCAAGGTATTATACATTCTGTTCATGAACGTTTGTTTGTGTTCGTTTGTTTCCATTTGTGTTCATGAACATTACTTTATGCTCATTTGTATTCATCAACGTTTGTTTTCGTTTGTTGCCTAAAATTAACAAACAAACAAACAAACACAAACGAACACGAACAAGTTCATTTCCTTAACAAACGAACACGAACATAAAATCTCGTTCTGTGAGCGTTCATGAACAGTTCGTGAACACATATATTATTTAACAAACAAACACGAACAATGTATTGTTCGTGTTCGTTCGGTTCGTTTACAGCCCTAATCAGCGGAATATACTGGTGAGTTCACTTGTTTATGTAAAAAGACACTTTCTTATAATTACAACATTAAAAGTTTTTACATTTGTTTATATCTTACTACTACTACCCAAAGGTATTGGTCACTTAGCAATTCTTGTGATTATGGTCGTATAACTGTTGATCATTCTCTCAACTAACCATAGTTTATACAAAATCCCACAAACTAACCATAGTTTTCCATGTAAGAATACAAAGACTTAATCATTGTAATATAAGTAATAATTGGAAAACATTTAGCATTTTTAAAGCATTTGATAAAACAAAATGACTCACATTGCAGAATTTAGGGTTTTCAAGCCACCTGGGTTTTTGTCCTGGTTCTTAGATAAACACACAATGTAACATGTATTAGTGTAAGAAACCAAATCAAACATCAACGATAATCATGAGATCAAAACCACAATGCATAAAGTCTCATCTTATTTAGGTGGAACTTCAGCTTTTCATTGCTAGGGTTTTGGATCAATTGGATAGGGTATCGTTTCAACGATTAGGGTTTCATACACGGGAATCATTACAGAGATTCGGGATTCGAGATACGAGATTTGAGAGAGTGAGTTTTCGAAATCGAATGGTACACTGGAACTGTCTCTAAACTGCTCTATTTATAGCTGGAAAATGGCTCCGTCGCGCCACGCGACGAGGCAAAGTTTCCCTGTCGCGGCACGCGAGTGGCCTTGTTCATCCTGAAGGAATCTGACCTTGTCGTGCCAAGCGGCGGACAAAAGTGGTCTTGTCGCGTCACGCGACTGAGTGGCCTAGGGCTAAGTCAGCCTAGTCATCCACGTAGGCTTGCCACATGGCATCCGGAGAATTCAGCATCCTCGCGCCACACGACAGTCCAAGACTGTCTTGTCGCACCATGCGATAATGACTTTTTTAAACTCTTTTCATTTTTAATTTCTTTGGCATGTGTTCGGGGTTTTGATTACGGATTGTTGTGGGATCTTTTTGAGAGTTGTTACATCCTCCCCATCTTGTTTTAAATCTCGTGTAACACCCCCAAAACGGGTTTGGTAATCAAACCACGTTAATATTAATGACTTGCTAAAATACCGTTAGTGGTAAAATTTAACCCGGTGAATATTAGGACTTAAATAAATAATCCTAATATTAACTAAAAGGTGAATAAAAGCTTTTAAGAAAATAAAAAGGATAAAAGGCCCGAGTTAACGAGACCTAAAATAAACGTAGTCATAAATATTCCTGAACCCGCTAAGTTAACTAGGAATATTAAACCTAGTTAATAAGTGGGAATATTATTGAAAATAATTAGGTTGTGACCTAATTAATAACTAACCAAACACGAGGGACCAAAGCCGGGTAACTTGAAAATGGAATTATAAACTTAAAAACAAAACACAACACACACACAAGAGTGTGTGCGTGCGTGAGATGGAGCAGGAGACAAGCTCCATGGGAGCTAACCCTAAACTCAACAAATTCTTCAAATTGGAGGATCAATTGAAGGCCAAACTCGGATCTGAATGCGTAGAAACGATCACCAAGTCAAGGGGATCGTAAGGTATGTCGAATTTCTAACATTCGTGAAGTTATAAAAATTTGATAATCATCCTAATCGCGAATTAGGCATGAACTAGAGAGGCTATGGCTAGATTTGTGATGTATACTTGCTTAGGAAAGAAACCCTAAGTGAAAATCATACATAACATGCTATAGATTGATGAATTTGGTGAATTAACACACTTAGATAAGTGGGTTTTGATGTTATGATGAAATAGATGATATAGTTATGCTTAGAATCATCATGCATGGTAAGTAATCAGGAAATACTTAAACAATTTGCAAGTTTGAGTATTTGATCATAAGTGATAGTGGTGAATTTTGATGTTAATCTTGGTAAAAATAACTAGTTATGAACTAGTTGTAAATGTGTAAAAATGTATGCACATTAGGTGTTTGTTAAAATGACTAAATGAAAACTAAAGTGTTGAAATTAGAGTGAAAATGTGCATTTGAATGATATGGCAATCACGTGTGATATGAAGTGATAAGGGTCCTAAATACTATGTTGATTTAGATTAATGTTGTAAACCATGTGATTGAAAGTAGTTAACTTTGATAAACTAAGTTAACCAAGCATGAAGTCGAACAGTAGCTTCGACATAGAAAATAAGTGAGGTGGAATAGTCGTGATTGTTAATGACTAATTTAACCGCCTTGTAAATGATTGACAATAGTTTGACGCGTAACAAGCTAGACGAAAGCTTGGAGGACGGAGCAAGTACGGAAAGAAAAGCGTGGCGTGGATGCGAGGTAAGTGTAATTTACACACTTATGTAGAATACCCGTTTATTCGATACGTTGTAAACATGATAACGATAATATTGGAAATATGAAAATTTGTCAAGTGTCGACTAATGTAATCAAGGTTAAAAGGATATCCATGGCGTAAGCCGAAATGGGTTGAATTTGTAAGAAAAGAGTGTAAAAGAAAAAGGGTATGGTAATAAAATCCGGTATGGGATGGATGTATGAATTGGAGATCAAAAACGATGTTTTTGATTAAATAGATAATGTTGGGCATATAGTCCAAACGGGTCGAATGGTGGTGATAACACCATTTGACAATATCGACTAATGTGGTTGTTGAGCCTTATGTTAACAGGACCGATTAGCAAATCGGATAATTGCGTCACCATTGATGGTGTGATAATGAAAACGAGGTATAAATCGAGTCTACTTGTTGATCCGGTCCAGGTACGCATAATTTTGTTGTAGTTAAAAGTGCTATTTTGGTCGAATAATTTGAGAGAGAGTCTTTCGTCGTAAAAGGACCAAAATCGACCAAAACGCCCTTGTAGGCTAAATTGAACAAACAACCCTTAAAGGTTGTTTGGAAACGAGTTTTATTATTAGGTAAATACTTAGAATAAGTATAGAAGCTGAAAGAGGTATTATATTAGTCAAATGTCATTATTGAGTTTTTGCTATAAAATAATGATTCGAGAGGTAAAATTTGGTTTATATAGATCACCACATTAAACCCACCATAAATACAGTTGTGGTGGGAGATTATAGGATAAGAAATGTGGTGATGGAATGCTAGAAGCAATCGAAAGCGATTTTAGGCTCGAAAGTGCTTAAATACCCTTAACGGGTCAAAATAAGCATACGAGTGAAAACGGGTTTAAATTGTGTACTAAACCTATGATTAGAACCTAAAATGGTAGATAACATTAATTTGAAGAAGTGTTTGTGATGTAGGAATCAAACAAATACGTTTGTTTGATAAAATGCGTAAACGTGTCAAATTTTTGTAAAAAGGTAATAAGCCGAAGCCATAAAAGTTTCAAAATTTATTAAGCCGGATGTCGGATTTTAACTCCATATGATGGAGAATCAAATTACAATCACGTAGGAAGAAATGGTAGGTCAAACGGACAAGTGGATTGAAAGATACGAAAGTTTTCGTGTAAAAAACGGCAAAAAGGAAAGGGCTGATACAGGGGCCACCGTAACTTACGGTGCCCACCGTAAGTTACGGTGGGGGCTTAAATCATTACGCCAGTTCTCTACTGCTTTACGGTGGACACATATAAATTCAGGGGCCACCGTAACTTACGGTGACCACCGTAAGTTACGGTGGAGACTGGATTTGAAACCTTGTTTCTAGGATCAAGGGATTAATATTGGGATTTCTTGATTTTTCTTTAATTCGATGTTTTAACCCGTATTTACGTGATTATCAAAACTAACTTTTAAGTTGGTTTTGAACACAGGTGAATGTCGAGAGCCCCGGATGAAGATCAAGCGTCGAGCAAGAACCGAACATGCGATAAATGAAGCTTCCCCAAGTTGTTTCGTCGTTATTCTAAAACGGCGAATTAAACCACATTATGTGGTATCACTTAAATTTGTAAAAGTTTTTAGTAATCTCGTATTTCCGATGTATATGTAATCATTAATTACATGATTGTTTTCACAAAATATACGTTAAACTTTAATTTATAAAGACGGGTGTTACAAGTTGGTAATCAGAGCTCAAGGTTGTTGACAAATGTGTTCGGTTCGAGGCTTGATCACAAATCCGGTTAGTACATGTATGTTAATAAGTTTAAGCATGCTAAAGTGTTGTAAACAACACATAAGGCTATCGTGTGATACACGTTACCTAAATTAAATGATGAATATAGTTGAAGAAATTGCGCGCGTTGACGCGTATAGTAGAAAAGCCTTGTATTATGATACGGGCATTTAGTAAAGTTGACATTACTAACTTTTATGAATGTTTTAATCGGAGGAAACTCGCATTTGAAGATGACGAGGATTGAACAAATTACGGATATGATAGAGGAACGGTCCGAAGTATGACAAGAGGAGCATGCTCACCAAGGACCTAAATCGCGCAACGATTACGAATAAGTTAATGGCAAGGGGAGCCTGTTAGAGCAAGCATTATCAGGTGCACGTTTTAAATTATTGCATAAATAGTAATATGCAACAAATATGTAGAGATTGAATGTTGCATATGTAGATTGAAAACTTGGAAAAACCTGAATAGAGAACCTATCCGGGATATTGTTTCCAAGAAAAACAAATAGAGGCATTACTTACATGGAGTGTAATGTGAAAATTATAAAAAGGTCATGTATACCAGGTGTTGATCGCTTACACTGGCCAAGTAAGTATTGAACACATGGTACCATGAACTTCTTATGATGGATACATTTATGCCCGATGTAGTAAGGGTGGGGTGAATGGGACTAACTTAAAAAGTACCCAAGTGAATCAAATGAGCAAAATATGTGATAATAATGTAAACACACAGCCGGGTGACGGAAGCGTATTACATTAGGATGATGAGCCTGAGTGAAGGGACAAAGATTAATGTAAAACGATTAAGGTATGCAATTGGGAGGGGTGTGCTTACACTCGAATCCGAAGAATGCAAATATGACCCTTAACGGGCCGATTTTGTAAAACACCAAATTTGAGAACAAAGTAGGAATATAAAAGCGAAACGAAGTCATAACGCATACCGTAAGGGTTGCAATAATAACGACTTCGGTAAAACACCCGGTTGGTGGGTAAGGATTTAAACGCATGCGTAGACTGAGAAACAGGAACGCGAAATAGAAAGTCAGAAGACTCGGAATATGAGTCATGACTAAAAGATGACAAGAATTTTCGCAAACATAAATTTTGGTAATTACGTTCAACCATTTCAAAGTTGGACGGGTCAAATAAAGAATAAAGTTTGACATTCATAAGTGATGAAAATTCACCCAAAATGAGTCAAACGAGTCAATTAAGGAATAACGCTTAATATAATAGGAAAACGCAAACCGGTGAAACCGGAAAGCTAAAAACAATAAGATAGAAGGACCCGAGTAATGGGTTGTAAAGGAGTATAAGAATGAACCGAGTAATGGTAAGCGTAAGACAAACCGACGTGTAAATGACGCTAGAAGTCGTAAAGTCGGAAAGATAGTCCGAAAGTAAACAAATGAAACCTTAGACTACGGTCAAGGTCAACTAAAGTTCAAAAGTAAATTTTAAATGATTCCAAACATAATAAAGGATGCTTTAAAGCTATATATGTATAAATAGACAATTGAATAAAGACTAGAATAAAAGATGATATACGGGATCATCATAACCTACGGGATATTAATTAGTGTAAAGGTCTACGGGGCCAAAATGACCCACGAGTCATAAATTGAAGCAAATGGATAATAAGGGCCTCGCCTTAAAGAGGTGAAAGCTTAAGGAAATAGCCTATGAGGTTAAGTGAAGGAACCTACGGGTCAGTAGTGTAAGATGAGGGAACTTGTTACGATTCCCCGCGTAAAACGAGAACGGAAAACAATAAATTATGGGTTGTCAATATCCTGGTATGGGTAATTGACAAAAGTTAAAGAGAAGATCCTAAAACTAAAACTTCAGTTTTAGTAAGAAATAACGTTTTTACAAACATAAATTCTGATAGGAATTTAAATAATAAGCATGAAAGATACAAGTCCTGACACTGATAGGCGCAAGACAATATATTCGAAAAGTGATATTTTCAAAAATGAAAGGTAGATATAAATTAAACATGATGTGACATGATCATGGTCAAGAGATGCAATGTGAAGTAGAATCACATTATAACCAAGCGAGCGGTAAAAAGTAACTGGACTAATAAGTCTAGTTAGTGAGACCGGTTAAGGTCAACAATTCAAGTCAAGAAATTTGGTTTGCTCGAAAACGGTGGATTCGGTATAACTGAACCGAATAAATAAATTTGAAAACAAAAGAATTTGTTGCTAAAAGTGAAAGATTTCACTAAAGACCTTTAAACGGGTCAAAGTAACGGATCCATAAAGAATTCGATAGTATATGAAAGTGATGAATATCGCTAAGTAACTAAACTAGTGGAAATAACGAGATTACGTTATTTCGAGTTGCACTATGTCGTAGGAGATATGTAGACGAATAATAACCAGAAAGATGTTACCATACTTTTCTGGTAATACTAACAATTGGATAAAAGTATAAGTAATGTTTAAAAGATTTCTCGGCTCAAATACATTGAGTTTAAACTCGATGAATTATGTAAGAAAATGTTTCGAGGACGAAATCTCTTTAAGGGGGGTAGACTTGTAACACCGCAAAAACGGGTTGGTAATCAAACCACGTTAATATTAATGACTTGGTAAAATACCGTTAGTGGTAAAATTTAACCCGGTGAATATTAGGACTTAAATAAATAATCCTAATATTAATTAACTAAAAGGTGAATAAAAGCTTTTAAGGAAATAAAAAGGATAAAAGGCCCGAGTTAACGGGACCTAAAATAAACTTAGTCATAAATATTCCCGAACCCGCTAAGTTAACTAGGAATATTAAACCTAGTTAATAAGTGGGAATATTATTGAAAATAATTAGGTTGTGACCTAATTAATAACTAACCAAACACGAGGGACCAAAGCCGGGTAACTTGAAAATGGAATTATAAACTTAAAAACAAAACACAACACACACACAAGAGTGTGTGCGTGCGTGCGTGCGTGAGATGGAGCAGGAGACAAGCTCCATGGGAGCTAACCCTAAACTCAACAAATTCTTCAAATTGGAGGATCAATTGAAGGCCAAACTCGGATCTGAATGCGTAGAAACGATCACCAAGTCAAGGGGATCGTAAGGTATGTCGAATTTCTAACATTTGTGAAGTTATAAAAATTTGATAATCATCCTAATCGCGAATTAGGCATGAACTAGAGAGGCTATGGCTAGATTTGTGATGTATACTTGCTTAGGAAAGAAACCCTAAGTGAAAATCATACATAACAAGCTATAGATTGATGAATTTGGTGAATTAACACACTTAGATAAGTGGGGTTTGATGTTATGATGAAATAGATGATATAGTTATGCTTAGAATCATCATGCATGGTAAGTAATCAGGAAATACTTAAACAATTTATAAGTTTGAGTATTTGATCATAAGTGATAGTGGTGAATTTTGATGTTAATCTTGGTAAAAATAACTAGTTATGAACTAGTTGTAAATGTGTAAAAATGTATGCACATTAGGTGTTTGTTAAAATGCCTAAATGAAAACTAAAGTGTTGAAATTAGAGTGAAAATGTGCATTTGAATGATATGGCAATTACGTGTGATATGAAGTGATAAGGGTCCTAAATACTATGTTGATTTAGATTAATGTTGTAAACCATGTGATTGAAAGTAGTTAACTTTGATAAACTAAGTTAACTGAGCATGAAGTCGAACAGTAGCTTCGACATAGAAAATAAGTGAGGTGGAATAGTCATGATTGTTAATAACTAATTTAACCGCCTTGTAAATGATTGACAATAGTTTGACGCGTAACAAGCTAGACGAAAGCTTGGAGGACGGAGCAAGTACGGAAAGAAAAGCGTGGCGTGGATGCGAGGTAAGTGTAATTTACACACTTATGTAGAATACTTGTTTATTCGATACGTTGTAAACATGATAACGATAATATTGGAAATATGAAAATTTGTCAAGTGTCGACTAATGTAATCAAGGTTAAAAGGATATCCATGGCGTAAGCCGAAATGGGTTGAATTTCTAAGAAAAGAGTGTAAAAGAAAAAGGGTATGGTAATAAAATCCGGGATGGGATGGATGTATGAATTGGAGATCAAAAACGATGTTTTTGATTAAATAGATAATGTTGGGCATATAGTCCAAACGGGTCGAATGGTGGTGATAACACCATTTGACAATATCGACTAATGTGGTTGTCGAGCCTTATGTTAACAGGACCGATTAAGAAATCGGATAATTGCGTCACCATTGATGGTGTGATAATGAAAACGAGGTATAAATCCAGTCTACTTGTTGATCCGGGCCAGGTACGCATAATTATGTTGTAGTTAAAAGTGCTATTTTGGTCGAATAATTTGAGAGAGAGTCTTTCGTCGTAAAAGGACCAAAATCGACCAAAACGCCCTTATAGGCTAAATTGAACAAACAACCCTTAAAGGTTGTTTGGAAACGAGTTTTATTATTAGGTAAATACTTAGAATAAGTATAGAAGCTGAAAGAGGTATTATATTAGTCAAATGTCACTATTGAGTTTTTGCTATAAAATAATGATTCGAGAGGTAAAATTTGGTTTATATAGATCACCACATTAAACCCACCATAAATACAGTTGTGGTGGGAGATTATAGGATAAGAAATGTGGTGATGGAACTCTAGAAGCAATCGAAAGCGATTTTAGGCTCGAAAGTGCTTAAATACCCTTAACGGGTCAAAATAAGCATACGAGTGAAAACGGGTTTAAATTGTGTACTAAACCTATGATTAGAACCTAAAATGGTAGATAACATTAATTTGAAGAAGTGTTTGTGATGTAGGAATCAAACAAATACGTTTGTTTGATAAAATGCGTAAACGGGTCAAATTTTGGTAAAAAGGTAATAAGCCGAAGCCATAAAAGTTTCAAAATTTATTAAGCCGGATGTCGGATTTTAACTCCATATGATGGAGAATCAAATTACAATCACGTAGGAAGAAACGGTAGGTCAAAGGGACAAGTGGATTGAAAGATACGAAAGTTTTCGTGTCAAAAACGACAAAAAGGAAAGGGTTGATACAGGGGCAACCGTAACTTACGGTGCCCACCGTAAGTTACGGTGGGGGCTGAAATCATTACGCCAGTTCTCTACTGCTTTACGGTGGACACATATAAATTCAGGGGCCACCGTAACTTACGGTGACCACCGTAAGTTACGGTGGAGACTGGATTTGAAACCTTGTTTCTAGGATCAAGGGATTAATATTGGGATTTCTTGATTTTTCTTTAATTCGATGTTTTAACCCGTATTTACGTGATTATCAAAACTAACTTTTAAGTTGGTTTTGAACACATCTGAATGTCGAGAGCCCCGGATGAAGATCAAGCGTCGAGCAAGAACCGAACATGCGATAAATGAAGCTTCCGCAAGTTGTTTCGTCGTTATTCTAAAACGGCGAATTAAACCACATTATGTGGTATCACTTAAATTTGTAAAAGTTTTTAGTAATCCCGTATTTCCGATGTATATGTAATCATTAATTACATGATTGTTTTCACAAAATATACGTTAAACTTTAATTTATAAAGACGGGTGTTACATCTTGTCATCGAGATTCACTGAAACAAGTATGGATATTTCAATTTCATCTCTTATTCCAATTTCCAAGTATATTTTGGTCCTCGTTTTGAATTCCATTTTACTTTGACCAGAATTAATCTCTTATGCTTGAGATTCTTGATCTTCCTATCTTCGATTTGTAGGGGTTTCTCAACAAACTTTAATCTTTCATTTACCTCTATATTTTGAAGAGGTACCATTAAAGATTCACCAGCTAAGCATTTCTTTAAGTTACATACATGAAATACATCATGTATACCGACCATTTCCTCTAGTAACTGTAGCTAATAAGCTATTGGTCCAATTCGCTTGATAATCTTAAATGGTCCAACAAATCTTGGACTTAACTTTCCTTTCTTAAATGGTTCAAAGGGTCATGCATAGTAATGTTATGACCCCGAGATCTATGGACGTAGTTTTTAAAAGGCTTAGTTTTGCTATTCAAAAAGGGGTAGCGGCGCAGCTTGTTGCCCGTTTACCAACTATCTCGATGTAAATTATTATAAAATATACTATTCCTTTTCATGGAGAAACTTTTAACAATACTTTATCTCCGACTTGAAACTTCAATGGCTTATGTCGATTATCTGCATAACTCTTTTGACAATCTCGTGTATGTCGATTATCTGCATAACTCTTTTGACGATCTCGTGTTGTCTTCAATCTTTTTTTTAGTTGAATGATTTTTTTGGTTGTTTCTTGCACTATCTCAAGACCTGATAATTGCTTTTCGCCTATTTCTGCCCAACGTACTAGGGTTCGACACTTTTGTCCATAAAGTGCCTCGAATGGGCAACATTAATACTTATATGATAACTATTGTTATAGGAGAATTTCATTAATGGCAAATGATCGTCCCAACTTCCTCCAAAATCTATTACACATACCCTTAGCATGTCTTCCAATGTTTGGATTGTCTTTTCACTTTGTCCATCTGTTTGAGGGTGATAAGCTGTACTTAAATTTAGTCGTGTTCCCATGACTTTTTGGAAACTTTCCCATAAATGAGTAGTAAAACGACTATCTTTATTTGATTGGATAACAGAACATAACTCCATGTAATGAATCGTCTACATATAGCTTAGCTAATCTTTCCATACTAAAAGTTTACTTCATTGGTAGAAAATAAGCTGACTTATTTCGTATACATATAGCTTAGCTAACTATTTTTGTTTTTGATTTTCGTCGGCACGTGTTCGAAGGTTTTAATTACGGATTGTTGTGGTATCTTTTTAAGAGTTGTTACATTCTGTGTGTTTTTAAGTGTTGGTATGTTTTTTAATTGAAATCATATTTTGCCTTTTTTAAATAACTAATTGATTTTCTGCCCGCGCGTTGCGCCGGGGACCCAATGACTACAAAAGGCCTGTCAGCAACAGCAAGCAGATATCGAATATCAAAACATAAACAAAAATGACGTGGTAAGAATGTTAGTGCATTCATCTGTCGACTTCGTCTTATATCGAGTCCCAGTTGCGTTGCGGATCTGAACAAGTGTGACATCATCTTATACAAAGATGACATCATCATTGCATCATTACACAAGAAGACAAAACAATATGGAATGTTTCGCTTGAAATCAGATTGTTATACTTTGAAGGTTTCGCTTGAATGAGTTAGTGGGTTTCCCTTGACTTGTCATTTGGTATCTTCAAGCGAAACCATGAAGTCTATAAATAGGGTAGTGTGCATTTCATTTGTAACGAATTCCAGATTTGATACCGAGGTGCTGGCAGTTTTCCTTCTGATTGTAAACATTGTAAAATCAATATACAAGAGGATTAAAGTGTAAATCAAGCTGTTTTCACATCCGTTTCTCTGTTTCCGCCTTTGAAACGGATTTGAACTCTTCCGAACGACTCGTTTGGGTCACAATTCGATCCTACAAGTGGTATCAGAGCTCAGGAAGAGGAGTTCTTGCCATATTCAGCTTGAAAATCTATTTTCTACACCTTATTTCACAAAATTAAAATTTTTTCACGGTTAAAATCAGCTCAAATTCTCACATATTATGCGCAATCATGTATTAACAAATCCTGGAAAGTTTCAACTTAAAATTCGAACTAAAAACCGATAAAATTGTCTTTCGAAGTGGTTCCGCTTGAACGAGTGTTTTGTGAGTTAGCTTGAAATCTGAGGTTTCGCTTCAAAATGGTCTGAGTTTGCTTGAAACTGGTCTGAGTTTCGCTTGAAACTAGTCTGAGTTTGCTTGAAATCTGAGGTTTCGCTTCAAAATACATGTTGAGTCCGCTTGAATCTGGCCTCTCGCTTGAAATCAACCTTTCGATTGAATCTACATAGTGCTCTCACTTGAAATAGACCTTTCGCTTGAATCGTATTTCAGGTGAACAAGTTTTGTTTTTGCGTGAAAGTGCATTGAACTGTGTGAAACTTTAAAGTATGTTGTCGGTCTGCATGTGTTGTTGCCAGCTTTAGTGTGTCGATATATTCTATAAAATCAGATATTAGTATCTGCATGTGACATCGACCATGTTACAATATTGAGGTCCAATCAGAATTATTGAACAATTAAGAAAGGTGTCGGCCATTATAAAACTTGTTTGTTCAAGAAAGGTTTGTTGTCAGAGAACATCATTGGATTTTAAATAGCTTTGCATGTGTATTGAGAGGTCCAATAAAGTGATGTTGATAAAAGTGTTTGTCAGCCATGTGAAGCCCAACATTCATTAGGTCCAATGAAATCTGATTTGAGAGTTAATGTTGTCGGATCTTATTAAAGAATACATATTCATTGAATTCATGTGATACCGAGAAAGTTTTTTTTGTAAAGAACCGGCCCAATCAACAGTTAAAGCAAAAGTCTCGGCCCAATCATTTCGGATAGCATATATTTGAGGCCCAATCAATATATGATCAAGTCTTAATGTGCGGCCCAACAGAAGTGAATTGAATTTTTCAAGTCATCGGCCAAATTTGTGAAAGCCTATTTGAATCCATTTCATTCCAATCAAGTCCATTCATTCAGTGTCTTCACTCGAACAACATTAGAACGAGTCCGCAAATTTTTGACACGAGTTCTAGACTGTTTCAATCGTTACACACGTTCACATTTTTTAGTTTGTTAAAACTAATTGTTTGTTTGTTTGTTTTCATTCAGGTGTTTGCCAAAGTATATCAAATTTTCCGAAGACATGGAAGAGGAATTCTACAATGCGTTTGCCACGCCAGTCGCTCCCATTACTGCTGCAGAGACTTTATACAATGAAAATGAAACGGGAACTCATCAAAAACCACCAAAGCTCATGTATATTGAAGATTTCAAAGGTTGGCAAAATCGTTTTGAGAATTGGGTGCAAGCTTATAAATTTGATGCATGGTGTTCATTGTTGAAAGAGTATGAGAAACCAAAGAATGAACGTGGGATAGAAAAAGCTATTTGTGACTATTCAGAGGGTGACAAACTGAAATTTACAAGTGAGAAAATGATGATCAGTATTCTTCAACAGGCAATTACAGAAGATATATTTGTTTTGCTTCAACATGATAATACAACTAAGTCAATTTGGGAAGCATTAATTCAGAAATTCAAAGGAAGCGCAGATATGATTAAAAACAAAAAGGCGTTATTGAAGAAATCGTTTGATATGTTTTCAGCTTTCGACTATGAAACAACAAAGCAGACCATTGATAGATATTGTCATCTAGTTTTGGAAATGAAAAGATTCAATATTGAGAAAGAAGATGATGAGTGGGTCGATAAACTAGCTGAAGCACTACCACAACAAAAGTGGGGAACTTATTTGATGATTTTAAAACACACAAGAAAGTCTGAGAGTATGAATCTGGAACAGTTCATTCAAAAGATTGAAGAGCAGGAGCTGGATATTCAGAAAACTGCTATAATGACGAATCCGAATGCCAAACAAGATGTCAGTCTGTATTACCAAGGGAACAAGTTTGAGGCTACCCCCAGCCCTAGTCCAAAGATTCAAACTAGTTTTAGTGCTGACAGTTCGTCTGGAACAAAGAGTAATGTTACTCAAAGTGGTGTATATTCTTCATCATTCTCTAGTTTTGATCCAAACAGCACAACATCAAGTTCTCAACGACAAAACTCAACAAATCTTCAGTGCAATGTTACCTTACACATTCAAAATGGTCAGAATTTGTCTCCAGAAATAGCCAAACAACACATGGCATCACTCGTTGCTATGTTAGAATCCTATGAAGGTTTGATTGCTGGCAAAATTGGAAATCTAATGCTTACAAAAGAAGATTATGACCAAATTGATGCTGAGGAGCTTGAGTTGATGGATGTGAAGTGGTGTTTAGCCAGTGCTTGTAGAAGAGCAGAAAAGTTTCAACAAATTACTGGTAGAGATGAGTTTCGAGGAATGGCTACTTCTCCACTGGGTTTTGACAAGTCAAAAGATACTTGTTTCCGTTGCAAAGGAAAAGGTCATTTTAAACGAGAATGCAAAAATCAAGAAGCAACCGGGAATCAAGAAAAAAACAACTATTATCAGAAATCAATTTTTCATCAGATTGATCAACAGCCTCAACAAAAAGATCAGAAAACTGCTCATGGAAAAATGATCGAAGATGCAAATAGAAAAGCTTATTTTGGTATCATTGATCAAGATGATGAATTTGTTGCTGAAGGATTTAGCTGGGATAAATATATTCCATCTGGTTCATGCTTTGTTGCTAGAATTCAGGGTGAAGATGAGACTAATCAGAAAAGAATCCCGATTTTTCAAGATCTTGGAAGTGATGTGGATACCGATGATGAGGAAGAACATCTCAACAAAGCAAGAAAAGGCATAGATCCTACTAGTTTTGACTTGTTTTTTGCAGATAAAATGGAGATGTTATATCAGAAGAAGATTGCCAGATTGAAGAAAGAGTTGGAAGCAACAAGAAGGCTAGCTGATGAAAAGGCAAAGACAGAAGCTGGAGAAGCTAATGTTGAACCAGCAACTGAAAAAGTGGTAGAGAAAATTGTTGAGATTGAGAAAATTGTTGAAGTCGAAAAAATCATTGAAGTTGAGAAAGTAGTCGAAGTTGAAAAACTGGTCGAAGTATAGAAACTCGTCGAGGTAGAAAAAATCGTTGAAGTAGAGAAATCTGTCGAGATTGAAAAGATAGTAGAAAAATTGGTTGAAGTTGAAAAACCATGTTTGAAGTGTTCAGTTTCTTGCAAAGATTGTACTGAGAAGGATACAAAGATTGCTGAGTTAGAAAAGATAAAAGAAGATTTACTGTGTGATGTGAAGTATGTCAAGGAGTCTTATGATGTGCTGAACAACACAGTTTATCGTCTGAAAAGGACAAATTCAGAAATCGAAAATGCAATGGAAAAGATGAGTGCAACATTAATGACAAAGCAGAGTGTTATTAATGCATACATTGAAGATTGTGCAAAGCTGAAGCAGGATGTGGAACTTGAGAAGATTGAGAGTGAAAGGATTAAACGATTGTTGTTGAGTTATACAACATGTGATTATTTGATTGATCGTGTTTATCCTACTGTTGCGGGTTTGGAAGCGTTCATGGATAAAAAGACTGAAGATACTGATACTGGTAAGAAACCAAGTGTCAAGTATAACAGATGTCCGCCCCCGATCCATGAAACTTATTCTCCAAGGAATCCTAACGAGGAGCGTCTAAAAACGGCAGTCAACATCAAGTTAAAGTCTAAAATCATTGATGAATTACCAGACAATATTGATGTTACATTCACAGCGTCTGACACTGATCATGAGTCTGAGTTATTAAAGAAAGTTGTCGATCAGGTGTTGGATATGGACGAGGAGTCAAAACCGGAGTCTAAGTCTGAAAGTTCAAGTTCGTCAGAAAAGAGTCCGAGTTCACCGGTTAAAAGGGTTTACAACAAAGAATTCTTGTTATCAAAATCTAATTTGAATGATGGATTAATCAAAGTGGCATATACTTTGAATGATTCAGACAAATTATATTCTGATGAGGAATTCCCAATAAGAAGTGTCAAAACGGAAATGATCAAATAGGTTTTCAAACTAACAGAAATTAATATTTCTGAAATAAAAGATTTAAATCTTCATGAAAAACCTAAAAAGTACACTTCAAGAGTTCAACAAAGATTGAACAAGAAAAAGGGTTACAGTTATGGTTCTGGTTATCGAAAGAAACCAAATTACAACGGTAATTTCAAAAAGCAAGGTCTTGGTTTTATTCCTCCAGAAAATTATAAAAATGAGAAAAATTATAAACCAAAAACAAAATTTGTTGCAGGAGGAAGTGCTGAAGATGAGAAGAAGAAACCTTTCTGGAAACAGTCAAACCAGGAGTTTCTTGCTGAAGTGAAGAAGAATGTGAGAATGTTTGCTCAAAGAGTTGACATAAGAACTTGATTTAAATGCCAAAAAGTTGGACATATTGCTTGGAACTGCCAAGAGTTCACTTATTCAAAACAAGGAGTTTCTTCTAACTCTAAAATGAGAAGAAAAAGTGTTGATAAATCGACTTTGGAAGTTGGTGAAACTTCAAAACGATTTTACAAAAGAAGTGTCGATTTAACAAAACAAAAATGGGTTGTAAAATCTGATAGTAGTTCTGACAATGAATCTGATTCCATAAAATCAGAGGAGTCTTCTGTTGAGAAAAAGGTTGATAATTCCGTTCCTGAGGTGAATGATGAAAATTTTCCCAAGTTGTCGAAGGAAAATTGGAGGTTGAAAGTTGGTAAAACTGAGATATCAGATCAATTCTTTGCTGATAAGAAAGAATTTGATGTTGAAAAAGATTTTAATGGAAAAGTTAAACATATTTTTGGTAAGATGGTTGACAGGAAAGTGAAGGGTGCAAAAGAATTCTATAAATCAAAGTGTTGGTGGGATAGGTGTGTACCAGAATCTCCCAAGGCTGGTCAGGCTTGGGTGACAGCATTTTCACCATAAATTCCTGACTTGCCGTAGCTCCCAGGTTGGTAAGAGTGGAGCAGGAATCGGCATCATTCTTGAAATGTTTGGTTGGTAAATCTACAGGTGATATCTTTAAATTGTTATATTTTGATTTACAAGTGATTATGGTTGGTGAGTGAACCTGTAAGTGGTTGAAAGAGATTTTCATTGACAAGTGGTTAATCAAGGTCATTAAGTTGAACTTGATTGGACCATGCTTACAAGTGGTATTTTGGAGAACAATGTGATGAACCCCTAACCTACAAGTGGTTTGAAAATCAATAAAAGTAATTTTCCGGAAAAACCATTTGATTAAAACAAACTTAAGTGTTTTGAAATCACAATGGGAAAATAGTTTGTTGTGAGGGGGAGTTCTGATTGTTTATGCCAATTGGATGGCGAATTGAGGTGATTTGATATCGGTTGTCATTTTTTTAAGAAAACAAACTGTACAAGTAGAGTATCAAAATTTTGTTTTCAAATTTCCTAAAATGTGTTTGCATTTTAGGGGGAGTAAAAATTTCAGAAAATCCAAAAACATTAGAAAATTTAAAAAACAAATCCAAAAACATGATAAAATCAAAAATGAGTTTTGTTGTACAAAAGAGGAAATGATAGTACATCAGTGGACTATCACAACACGCTAAAGAATTGGAAAGTCAAATGTGATAAACGATCTCACTGTGGATGTGTGAGTAGGTTTTTGCACATTTAGTAGATTGTGACGAGATATAAACCTAAATTCAAACTTTCTTATATCGTGGGTAACATCTCTCGGATATATGGGTAACCCCCGAAATCTTGTTTGAAGGACCCCTCTTTCTGAGATACGGTCTTTATGCTTAGTGATATCTGGGGTATTATCCCGGGACTTCTGATAATGCGGAAGCAATGGCCTAGTCCCCGGAGAATACTTTCTGCTTGCTTGAAATATAGCGCCGCCCTTAGCAAAAATAGACAATAAAATTGCTAATTAATGCTGTTGTAAAAAAAGATCCTCTAAAGGGGACCCACCAAAAGTCGAGCCGTTATCTCTCTGCTGAACGGAAGTTCTGAACTGAGCTCTCACGGTTTCGCAATTTAACCCCTTACAGATATCACTAGGTATATTCACCTGTAAGACTGAATATTGGGATCTGGATACGGGAGTATATTCTGAGGTGGGACACACGATTAAGTTTAAGTCTATAAAACACTAATCTCGTATCTCGAAACAGTTGAACTTTGTGTGAAAATTTAAGTGGATCAGTATACTGACAATCTAAGTGAATTGTTTAGAACTTAAAATGTTTAAAGCTTAACGGTGTTGATGATTTGTCTCATAAACTTATATGATCCTCTTATACAAACTCACAAAAATATTGTATGTAAATATTTCTTTACTGCATTTTATTTCTAAATTCCAAAAAGAGTTTCGGTGTGTTTTAGCATAAATTTTGAAAAATTCAAAAAGATTTTAGACAACTGATGCTGAAAAGCTGATTTTCAAAATTCCGAGTGCTAAACATGACGAACAGGTTTGGGAAAGTTTGTTTGAAGATGTGTGAAATGAAAATGATATATATTCAAGTGGTTCATCAGAAATTTACATGATAAATCTTTTTGTTCAGGGTTGTGTCTTCAAGTAATTAGCAAAGTTTCTAAATTTGTTATATCTTATCTTTTATGAAACTTATGTTTTGGGTAGAGAATATGCAGGTGAGTCAGGTTACGATACATGAACTTGTGAAAGCCAGACTACGATCCCAGTACAAGTTGAGGGGGAGTCTGTTAGAGAAAGAGAGTCTGAAGATGCAAGGGCTAGGAGCAAGAGATCCTGAAAGAGAATTGGAGATAAGATAGAGCCAGATAGAGATCCTGAAGGAAGCCCAAAGACTGATAAAGACTGAAGATTGAGAAGACTCGACACTTAAGACTCGTCAACATCTGAGGGGGAGTCTGTTAGTGCATTCATCTGTCGACTTCGTCTTATATCGAGTCCCAGTTGCGTTGCGGATCTGAACAAGTGTGACATCATCTTATACAAAGATGACATCATCAAAGTGACATCATCATTGCATCATTACACAAGAAGACAAAACAATATGGAATGTTTCGCTTGAAATCAGATTGTTATACTTTGAAGGTTTCGCTTGAATGAGTTAGTGGGTTTCGCTTGACTTGTCATTTGGTATCTTCAAGCGAAACCATGAAGTCTATAAATAAGGTAGTGTGCATTTCATTTGTAACGAATTCCAGATTTGATACCGAGGTGCTGCCGGTTTTCCTTCTGATTGTAAACATTGTAAAATCAATATACAAGAGGATTAAAGTGTAAATCAAGCTGTTTTCACATTCGTTTCTCTGTTTCCGCCTTTGAAATGGATTTGAACTCTTCCGAACGACTCGTTTGGGTCACAATTCGATCCTACAAAGAATAGTCACTCCGTCATAAAAAAATCAATTTTAAATAACCTAATACATATAATAATAGGACCCACACGTTGGAAATTCAATTATTTTCAGTTTAGTGATTACAGTGCTAACACGATAAAATATGGATGAGCTCGGTACCGGTAACAGCACCGAAAGTACCGATTCGGAAAATCATCCAAATTAGGTACCGACACCGAAAATGCTCGGTAGAATACGGTATAGTATTTGAAGGTAAAAATCAATAAATACATGTATGGTGCTAGACCGGTGTCGAATCGAAAGTAACGATTCTGAAAACGCCAAAAGGTGGGTACCAAATTGGTACCGAAAATTATTTGGTATAGTAAATTTGGTACCGATACGATACCGGTTTGATTATAGGATTTGATACGATTTGCTCATCAATATTCTAAATATCCAAGTTAATTTTACATGCTACAATTCATGCATTACAAAAAAAGACAAAAAAGAAAGCAAAATAAGTTGTTGTGTATATAAAACATCATTCAAACGAAATACAGTTTACTTACTGTGTGTATAAAAAGTAATATAAAAGGTGCAATTACTTGCATTGCTACAGAATTTGATGAGCTCGGTACCAACCGGTACCGAAATCCCCAAAAGTGGGTACCGGTACCGAATATACCTGGTACGGTACGGTACGGGTCAGTACTGGTACGGCACCGGTATTTGAGGGTAAAAACCGGTGAATAACGGTGCCGAACCGGTACCGAAAATACACCGCTTTGGTAAATCGAGTACCGGTACCCGATACCATTTGCTCATCTGTTAGTGATGTTACTATTCATTCCATTCTAATTTTAATATAGGTAATTTTAATATTATTCCATATATAAATAAGCAACTTATATGTGCACCATGACTTGTACCTTGTGCTTGGGGAGTGTTTAAAAAGAAACTAGGTTTTTCACATTTAATCCAAACATTTCATATTTTACATTTTAACCCCTTTTTAATTTTTTACTTTTACCCCAAAGTTTTCTATCTTTTATAATTTAACACAACACTTTATTATTTACAACTTTCGTACCTCATACTTTTTATCTTTCGCAAGTTTTTCGTTTTACGTTTCGTTCTAAATTTTGCGAGTTAACATGTCGTAGCGTGCATGTGAGGTTCAACGTTTTTGCTATATTTTTCATATTTGACAAACCCGTCGCAACGCGTCCATTTTTCCCCTTTTGAAAAGTTCGCCGCAACGGGCGGGTCGTAGATCGACTAAGTTATTATTTTCTACGTTTTACGTTTCTGGTTAATTTCTTCGCATTAAGACACTGTAACGGGTTGTGCGTGGATTAACGATTTTAGTCTGCTTTTCGTTTAGTGTAATTTTTATCACTTTATCTATTTTATTTTTACGATGTTGAGAGTCGATGTGGTTGTGACATTGGTGCTACTTGGCACGGTTTTACGAAGGTTTTTAACCTATTAATTTTTTTACTAATTTTTTGTTTCAGTTTACCCCTATACTTCCTTTACTTAAAAACTATTTTTTACGTGCATATTTTATGTACGGGTATGTGTAAAAATGATTTCTTCTACATTCCAACGTAAACTTTTTTTATAGACGAGTCAGGTCAAATATAATACGTTTTCGTTTAAAGAAACCATTTTTACGTGCATATTTCTATGTACGTTTTCGTATAAATTCAAGTTGTTCTACGTTTCGACGTAATCTGTTTTGGGAAATGATTCAGGTCAAATATAATATGTTTTCATGTTTATTTTATATATGTTTCGTAAAGCTTGTTTCGAACCGAGTGGAGTCAAATTATGGTTTCTTTTTCTCCCTTTTTTTCGAAAGCTCTAATTAATCCATTTCAATTACATGTGCATATTTTCCTTCATACCCGTTACGTTTTCTTTGAATAAATTGGGGCACATATGATACATTATGATTGTTCGATATGAACTCTATTTACTTTACGTTTGATCCGATCACAATGCTTATACAGGTTACACTGAGTTTAACTGGATACGTCGAAATGTGTGTTTTCATATGGTTAATGCATCATATAACGTTTGGATTAATCCATTCAATGTTTACGATGTACCCGCGCCGCAAGGCGGGCGGGTCTTAACCCTAGTATAGGTAATGTTGCAAGTTTTCTTTTAAATTTAATTTAATAGTTGTCTTGTACTTTAAGTTTTGTGTTTTTTTATTACCCACTATTTTATTTAATATATTTTATGTTTTCTTCATTATCCAAATTTTAACTTTTATTACTTAAAATAATTTAATTACAATTGAAATATTACGAAAATACCTGATTAGAATCTTGTGTATTATACAACTTGAATTAGGAAAACTTCCTTTTATTTATAAATTTTAAATGTGTGGGATCATAAAGGCAAAAAAAGGCAAATGGGGATCACAACTTTTAAATACATGATTTAGAAAAATAAAAACAAAATAATGGTGAATTAAAATTTTATTTATAAAAATGGTAAAGTTTAAATGATAAAAAAGTGCGAGGTTGATGAAAACAAAATAAGGAAGACATTAAATGTAATATTGAAAAGTTAATTTGGGTAAATATAAAACGAGTAAAGATCCACGTGTAAAATAAATGAGTACGCGATTTAGGCGGAAAAACAAAGTTGGATGTATTTGTGATTAACTTGATGATAGTAATTGTGATTTGAAGCAATTTTTAAAAATGATGATTTGAGCTAGAGTTTATTTCCGAATTATCAAAACTCTTAATACTATAACATGTTATTTATTTGGTAGTAAGTAGTTTAGATAAATATTGTTTTTTAAATTTGGTAGTAAGTAGTTTAGATAAAGGGGTATTGGATTTTAATAATCCCAACTTTCACTAATTGGCCGGTAATAATCCCAACTTCAAAAATAGCCTACAACACTCCCAACTTGTAACATTTTGGCCACCAATGATCCTTTGCTAACTGGGTTATAACCCAGTTAGTTTTGAGAAGCGGAGAAGATTACTGGAGGTCGGAGATGATTGGTGGTGGTCTCGTTTGGTGGTTTCAGGGGTAAAACGGGTCGCCGGAATAAGTTGCAGGTCACCAGAGTTGGGTTTTTTGAACTTCTGAGCAGCGGAGAAGATTACAGGAGGTCGGAGATGATTGGTGGTGGTCTCGTTTGGTGGTTTCAGGGGTAAAACGGGTCGTCGGAATAAGTTGCAGGTCACCGGAGGTGGTGATGGTGCCACGTCAGCAGCCTAGTCAGCAAAAAACTAACTGGGTTATAACCCAGTTAGCAAAGGATCATTGGTGGCCAAAATGTTACAAGTTGGGAGTGTTGTAGGCTATTTTTGAAGTTGGGATTATTACCGGCCAATTAGTGAAAGTTGGGATTATTAAAATCCAATACCCCTTAGATAAATATTGTTTTTTAAGGGTGGTGTAACTTTCTGAATCTTTCTGAATCTACAGCAGCAGCAGCAACAATAATGGTTCAGAAACTATATTTATTTAAAACACTAGGTTATTCCCCGTGGTACCCACGGGTCGCTCTATTTTAAGGATATTAATATTTTGTTAATTTTATTAAAACGGTTTTTTTTATAAAATTTGTGAGGATATATCTTCAATAATTCAATGTTAATCGTATATTCATATATAAATATATATATATATATATGCAAACAATGCGATTTATCAATGTCCCCCTATACTTCTATTACATGACTTCTTCCAACGGATTTGCTACCTCCCGCTTCTAAAGCCTTGAGCTTGAGGAAATTCTTTCTAACAGACAACTGTCTTTCATAAAAACAGCAAATCCGCTAGGAAAGTCTTAGAGAAAGTGATCGAATCAGTACCAAAAGCTATTCCATGCAAGTGCCACCTTTCTCTTCTATCTACCATCTTCAGCTATTATTACGCATATCCTATGCAAAATAACAAACACTTTTTTTCACATAAGGCATCAAAGGACAGAATTAAAACAGGGATTCATTTCTTTTACACATTACCTACATCGTATGCCTTACCTACCCATAGTGTGTTAGGTTAGGTTGATTATTTTAAAATGTATAATATATATATATAGAGGTTGTATGCAGGTTCATCGGTTAAACCAACCTGATTATCCTAAGCATTAAATCGAATACGTATATAAATATACATTTCAAATTCTATGATATGAAGCTAAGTTAGAGAACTTACCTAAACTCGTAGAAATGCTAGCCGAGCTATGACCAACACCAAAAGTTTCATGTTTACTCTCTTCGGCAAACCATCAAGTCCACCCGTTTGCTGAATCGTCGCAATTTGCGCTTGCCTCCTGATCAATATCTTATGTGGGTATGACTGCAGTTAAAATTTAAGCTGCAAAAAACTCCATTCATTTGGCTAAACAACACAACTAAGCATAACGACTGAATACTTTTAAAAAATACATAAAAAACCGGTTATGAAAAATATAATACAATTGTCGTAATGTGGGCGGTAATGTGTAAAACAACACGAAAACAATCTGACTTTGAGTTGTCAAAAGTATTGAATTGCTTAAAAAATATCTAACAGGGTTTTGACATCTGCTCAGCCTCAAGTGTCCATTTAAGCTACAATAAAAAAACGTTTCTAAAATGCATTTATCAATCAATACTAAAATTTGTTGTAGAAAGAATTAAATACCTTTGTTTCATGGTACTACATTCTCCTAGTATGGGTTGCACCTTTCTTCCATAAATTATGCTTCATTTACCAACAGGAAGTATACACCAGGACTCACTCTAGCACCCCCTTGTTACGGCATGGGACTTCCCCAAAACTCACTCACACCAAAATGTGATTCATACGTGTACCCAACACACTTCTTGTGCCTTACCATCACTAAAAATGCCTGCAAAATTAAGCAAATAAATAAGAAAAATTGATCAAAACTGATCTTATATAAACAAACGCCTTCAAAAGTTCACTTTTAAAACATATCTTTACATTCGTTTTTATAATAGGTTACAAAACATGGAAAATGGACAGCGTAATCCATTTTCTAAACGTGGTTGACGAAAATCTTCCAACATCTTGTATCACTGTACAAATTATGCATTATCTAATAACAAAAATAACAAATTTGAATTGCAAATTAATATATAAAAGTGTTTAAAACTAATGAACCAATATAAAAACAAAATAATTAATGAAAAAAGTTACGTTGATACCCTAAATACTTATGGGAAATCAATAAAAGCATCCTACATTTTTTCATCTGGCATTCAAAATTTTGCAGTCACTTCTAGTATTAAAAGTGACAACACATCATTTGATTTACATAAATCATTAATGCGTAAATAAAATAAATACAAAGTGACATTTTTTTATTCACGTCTTACCCAATCGTGACCCATTTGGCTAGGCGAACAGTACTCGGGCCTCGGTAGCCTACCTTGTACTGAGTACTTAGAGCCTAGGCGGGACTTTTACATGCATAGTTATATGTAATCTATAACCTGAATCTTTTTGAGGTAGGATACTGTCCAGTTGATTTTATCCACCAGCCTACATATATCAGTAAACCACCAATAACATTAAACGTATATCAAAGAAGTTTCGTAATGGAAACCGCACATTCAAATTGTTGAAATAAGCAAAAAAAAAGAAAAAAGAAATACTCACATTGACCACAACATGTTTTGACCCACTGTGGAACCATATATCCTTAAGAAGGTGATGACTTTTGCCAAATCTGATTTCAGAAACTTTCCAACGATCAACCCTCTTCAACACGCATAAGCAATTCCAGCAGTTGTTTGAGATTTATTGTCCAACCTATCATTTGTTACAAAATAAAGATTAATCAAGTCCCACCCCACAATACATCCCAATACTTGAATCGACATACTTATTCATTTCTATTTAAAATTAAAATCAAACAATACCTATGAGTTAAATATTGCATCAAGAGTAACACTGACTTAGCTTCAACGCATATTGTGTTTATTTGGAAATTTTATACTTTTATACTTCTTGCGATATCTGAACGCAAACGAAAACAAACTAATAAATGCTATTTAAAAACATATATAAACAGAAGAATACAAAATAGCATCTGAAATTGATTGTTACGTCTTCTTCACCTGAAGATGTGACTGCCATTAACGGATTTAGGGTTTGTTAAAATAGGCAGTAGGAATTGTTAAAATAGAAAAAAAATAGTGAAATAAATTACAACTCACTGGGTGTCATTCGTATGTGTTCTCCATGAAACGCGTTATACAAAATGTGAAAGGCAAAATAATCAAAATTTATGATGTACAAAACAAGGGGTATTGGATTTTAATAATCCCAACTTTCACTAATTGGCCGGTAATAATCCCAACTTCAAAAATAGCCTACAACACTCCCAACTTGTAACATTTTGGCCACCAATGATCCTTTGCTAACTGGGTTATAACCCAGTTAGTTTTTTGCTGACTAGGCTGCTGACGTGGCACCATCACCACCTCCGGTGACCTGCAACTTATTCCGACGACCCGTTTTACCCCTGAAACCACCAAACGAGACCACCACCAATCATCTCCGACCTCCTGTAATCTTCTACGCTGCTCAGAAGTTCAAAAAACCCAACTCTGGTGACCTGCAACTTATTCCGGCGACCCGTTTTACCCCTGAAACCACCAAACGAGACCACCACCAATCATCTCCGACCTCCTGTAATCTTCTCCGCTTCTCAAAACTAACTGGGTTATAACCCAGTTAGACAAGGATCATTGCTGGCCAAAATGTTACAAGTTGGGAGTGTTGTAGGCTATTTTTGAAGTTGGGATTATTATCGGCCAATTGCTGAAAGTTGGGATTATTAAAATCCAATACCCCACAAAACAATTAAACAAACCTTTATCAATGCCAACATCATCAAACACAACTATTGAACTCTTTCCACCGAGCTCAAGTGTAACAGAATGCCAAACAAACATAGCACAAGAATGATTAAAAGAGTTTAATTCACAGTTAGCCTCAAATTCCAATTCCATCATGGTTTTTTTTATTATTGATAAGAATAGGAATACGAATATGAAGAGGATACCTTAACATTTTGAGCTGCTGCCGTCATAATCTTGCTTCCTATAGCACTGCTTCCAGTGAAAGCAATCTGTTTACGAAACAAAACAGTATTTGAATGTCCTTTTGGATTATAAAAGAACAAAATATGTTAAAAAATAAACGTTTACTCAACCTTATCAACATCAGGGTGAGCAGCCAAAGGAGCACCTGCTTTAGGACCCAATCCAGTCACAATATTGTGAAGAAACTATCCTTAAATGGCTTGCCTCTTGGGTCTCGTAGTACAAAGAAGAAAGAAGTGTGTATTATTATATAGAGATCGTGGAGTTAATGAGATAGGGTAATCATTTAGTAATAGACAAAATATTAAATGAAATAAAAAATAATAACACAACGCCTTATAAGCTAAAGACCATATAACGAAATCGAATTCACCCGAAACAAAGCGATCGCCAATTTGACACTTGAGCGACAAAGTGCAACCTTGAATATAGTTTTTGATGCATGAATCCAGCATATGCAAGCCCAATAGTCCAACCCCATCAATGTAATCCTTGTAGTAATGCAAGCCCATCAACACTTTTTGTACCACATCCATGAGTGACCTTGTTCGCTCCCCTGGTCTTTTATTTCCAGCCCGTCATCTTTACAATCACAAACAAATAAAACTTGTATTGATATTGTATAACAAAATATTTAATTGAATTTAAACAAAAATGTTGATGTACATTTGAACACTCTTTGACTTCATTCAGTCAAACTATAGATTAGATTCACACACCTCCTCTGTAATGGTTATTTTTCTTTCCATCATACGTACCACTTGAACCGCATCATACCCGAACACCTACCAGATGCATTGAGCTGAATCAACAGTCTTATATTTTTTTAATATATTTGAAAAAGGTTCAAAGTCGTTCGAGTGAGGAGTGAGAGTACAAAGGTTCAAATATCGGTAACATAGCCTTTCAAAATTTCTAAACCAATCTTTGTATTCAATTTTGCAATTTTGAACCATTTCAATTTTGATATCCAAATTTAATTCAACTATACATGTACTTTTTATTTATTTTTATTTTCATTTTCATAGCTCAATAATTCGAATCAACCAAAATACGAACTCCCATCCAAAAAAATACAAATTATCTATGTAACCCAAAACCAATTCGATAAACATAGATCTTGATGATGCATACAACAACCTTTTTAGCTTTGTCTTTTTGGCCGTTGTAAGAGTTAAATATAGCTACATTTGACCGTTTCTAAAGTGAGCATGTTAATACCTGAGATACATTTGACTCTTCTATTCACCCTTCCTCCTTTCTTCGTAACTATGGTGTCCGCTCAATATAGCCGGCGGTATTCTGTAAAAAATGGTAGCACATGAAGTGAATATACGTGGCTATGCAGTCACTCTATTGTGCAACTATATACCACATGTTATCATTTTATATTGCCACTTTAATGGTAAAAGTGCAGCATGATTCAAGGTTTACTTAGCTAGTAGTTGAATAAATTAATTACCAAATCTTTTATTGGGCAAACTAATATGACCCATCCAAACGACCGTAACCCGTTTCCAGATCCATAACCCAACTTGAGCCATCAAGATTACCCAACAGATTCGAAATACGATTGGAGTGTTGATGTATACCTGGTCAGATGTCCACCGATAATCAACTAAAAGCCCTTCAGAATGAACCAGTAACTCACTCATTCAAAACAATCAAAACAAAATTGCCACTATTCTCCTGCAAGAAATCGAAGAGTAATAAACAAAAAGTTACTTGAAATGCTTGTGATAAAACGGCAATCAATTTTGTAGCTGACAGATTATTAAAGCGAAACATATGATGGAACAAAATTTAAAAAGGCTAATATATTGGGGATATAAAAAGAATAAGAGGAAAGGTATTGTTAATGTTGGGTAAGTCAAACAACCTACTCAAATTTTGAAATTGTGTGAAAATAGATAATAAGAACGTTTTAAAGATTGCAACCGCAAAAATTAACACCAGATTACCAAATCAATCAAATTACATCCCACAAAAAAAACATGATTGATTAAAAAACAACACCAGAACGTACCAGACCAGGAAAAGGTCTTAATCATCAATTTTCAGTACTCTCTCTTTCTAACATCAGTGATTAACATTGCTGGAGTCGAAGCTGCTCGAAGAGCTATTGCAGAATATTGTGTAGGAAAGAAGATTAAGTGATCGATTGTTATCGACTCTGCTAAGGCCATTCATCCGCTTGACATCAAGCACCTTCAAGGAAACATAAACTTCATGTTAAACCAACTTAATGAATATGGAAAGTAATTTTTAAACACAATATCACTAACTATTAACTTATATTTCAATCCAAATACCATTACATCAATCCTAATCCCGTCTGTCATGAAAATGCAGCTCTATAATAGATTGCAGGATCTTCTCACTTATGCATAAAACCAACAACTACCGATGGTAGAGATCGACCAAAATCACAACCGTATGCATAACTGAACCATTTTTTACCGCTTACATGATACATACCTTCACCTCGTTTGGCACTTTGAACATACAATCTACAAAAGTAAACTTATTATCCAACAAATATAAAGCCACAAAGCATCATCATCAAAAGAACCATTACATCCTCAAATCCCAACAAAAGAACCATATTCAAATTTCAGTGTCAACCCATACAAATTCTGATGCAAATTCAACACCAACATCATCATTTCAGCATCATAACCTTTTAACACATGATGCACATTCAAGAGTAAACAAATTCATCTATGCAAGTATTTCAATTCACAAACCATTTCATCCACATCAATATTTAAGTTTTAGCAGTCATAACGCATCTCAATAATCAATTGCAGAATCAACTAACAGTCCAACAAATCCCCCAACTTCTCACATTATGTACATAATCAACAACTAAAATTAACTCAAATCACATTTTTAACGGTTATATTACATATACCTGACACAGATTTAAATCTGAGGCCCAAGAAACTCTCTTTCATTTCTGCAACCCTCGCATGTTTACAAAACAAATACAACAATTTCGATTTCGATATCAATTTCTGGCAAAACTGATGCGGATTATGTGATGGATTACACACACACCCAACGAATTTGGAGGAATAGAAAACCCTAGATTGAGTAACGTGTTTACGAAGGTAAGTTGTAATGTAATGGTGGTGAATCTAAGAGGGTGACGGAGAGTATCGTCCGATGATGTGGATTAGGGATCAGTTGATGACGGTGGTTGGAGGACGATGACGGTGGTTGGAGGACGATGACGGTGGCGATTGGCGGAGGCTAGGTCATGAGAGAAGAGAGATGTTTCTATCACACAACTTAGGGTTTATGTAACGAAAATGCAAATCAAACCAAAATAAAATACCTCTCAAACAAAGATCTTTCCATTTTGTTCCAATCATCAGAACCCTTAACTTAGGGTTTATGTCGGTTGTCTCCACCACCAAAAATAAGAAGATAATCCAAGTTTGTGGTGGTAACGGCGATTAAGCGATGATGAAGATTTAGGTTTTAGATAAAATGAAACATAGGAAGAAGAGGTGATATGATCTGCAGTAGCAAAGATGTGCATCTAGGGTTTCAGGAATGAAGCGGCGAAGGAGAACAATGAGGTTGTAGAGAAATTTAGGTTTTTTAGATGGCTTATATACACGGGTCAAAAAACAGGTAAATAAGCTCCATTCGGGGCTTCATTGTCAAAAAAACGGATTCATGGTTTTCCCGCCAAAAAGCAAAATCTAGAGGGCTAATAGCATGACACATCAGCAAAAAATAACACATTTATTATATATAATAGATATATTTTTCTTAAATGCTAGACTTTTAATTATAACTAGGTTTATATCTACGCTCGCGTTGCAGCGCGCTAAGGCAACTCCGATAAAGATTTCGCGTCGCAACTTCACGCGCTAAGGCAACTCTGATGAAGATCTCGCGCTGCAACTTCGATGAAGGTCTACATGTTTCAAAGCTGGTGGGACCTGAATAAAAACAAAATAAATCCAGTTGAGAATATTCAAAATCTCAAGTATGTTCGTGTCTACTATCTTATTCTATACCAAGCATAACCAAATCATCAATCCAAGTGTAGCCAGCGCTTTAATAAAAAATATACAAATGTACATTGTAAAAACATCAAGTGCTCATAAATTTGGACATACAATCTGATCCTTCTAAAGGAAAAAAAAAATTTCTTCATTTTAGGATTCATGTTGTCCTTTATTTCGGCATTTCTTGAATCTGAAATGCGCCAACGACTTACTGGATTTCTGATGCAGGTTTAAGGAGCAGAAAATGGTGATTATTTTGTCCGAACTATCGTTTTATTGTTACAGTGTTCGTTTTCTTCATCTGTGACAGATTGAAGTTAAACAATTTCTAGCTTTTCCGATGTTGACCGCTATGAGGGCACGACATGTGAACGAATCAAGACAACCCACGACTCCTTTTACTATTCATCCGGTTTCCTTATTAACATATACAAGTCAAAAGATGCAAAGTTGAATTATGAAACTAAATGAAATGCAAGGTTGGTAACTTACTTACCTTTTGTGAGCATGAAACATGTGGTGAGCACCTGAGCAACAACCAAAATATGCAGAAACTAAGAAATTTCAAAATGAAATCTATTAAAGTTCTGATTGTATCATTCAAAATTATAAAAATAAAATAAACTTTGATATAACTTAACAACTGAAACATAGCACTCCATTTCCAAGTCAGATTAAAAAAATTCAAACGTATAATCTTAGAAAGAAGGAAAACATATATTTGTAGCTCAAGTTGATTCAACATTATCACATTGGAAGTAATAGTAAACTTAATAAGTATGAGACTATCATGCTTGCTGTTTTGTTATATATTTTTATTTCCAAAACAAACCATTTCAACCCAAACCCATTATGATTAGCTACTTCACACATCAATTTTAACCCAAACCCATTTCGGACAGAAACCATTTTGAACCAAATATGTGATGACCAGTACCCGATTATTTCAACCCAAACCATTTAGGATAGAATTCGCTATTACACTATATTCGTATTAATTGAATTACTTGAAGGTTCTTTAACACATGATCAGGTCTCCACATAAATAACCAATTTTAGAGAAAAAAACGATTTAGCATCAAATAGATACAATAACACCCAACATAGGCTTAAATTCATCATAGTAATATCTAATATGCAATAAAACAATATTAAAAGAGAAAACTCACCCATATGAATGATTTCGGTTGAAGTGGTTGATGGGTACCCAAAAGCAACGTAACATCTTTTACGATTTGTATGTAAAAACAGACCGTCGTTCCGATTATATCTAAGGTCGCCGACGGCCAGGGAGGCTGGTGGAACGCCTGACCACCTTTTATCTCGAAAACCCTCTTTTGAGCTCAGAGATATGACAGAGGCTGCAGAAAAGATGAAAAGATTAAGAGTCAGGTCATGTAATAGACTAATAGCCCGGTGGAGCCGCGTATTTTTTTAACGTTCTTGACATGTGGGGAATCAAAACACAACACCTGAATAAATTAGAACAAATCAAACTGTATAATTAATCAGTAACGATTACATATCATATAGCAGAAAACGAACAATCACCTGAATAAATTAGAACAAATTAAACTGTATAATTAATCAGTAACGATACCTGATCGTGTTTTGGCCTCTTTACGGCCGAATCATTAGACGCCGACATGCCGATTTCAACTTCCTTTATCGTACACCGTGATCAAAATAAAACCCTAATTTATAAAATTTAACAAACCGGTAATACTAATAATGATAATCATCGAGAAAGAGATGATGATAACTTACAAGTAGATTGGAAGAGGATGAAACGGCGTCATCGAGAAAGAGATGCATGACGCCTCTGGTTTCTTCGATCCTAGGGTTTCCAGAAGAGAAAGGAAAAGCTGAGTGACGTAAGCATTGGAGGAGGAGGTGGAGTCGCCGACGTCGTTGGTGATCGGAAATTTACTGATGGAGGAGGGCCGGAAGTAGTCGTCGGCGATGGTTGCTGCGTGAATCGCCACCGTGCTTACTGAAGTCGTTTCTGACATTTTCTTCCTGGTTACGTTTGCCTTGGGCCTCTTCAGTCTTCAACAAAGGTCATGTATGGTGTTTTTGGCGAAAGTGTTAAAAGGAGTGTGGAGAGGTGGTGCCGGAGATGGATGGTGGAGCGGTGATGGTGGGTTGGTGTTAGGGTTTCTAAGATGAAATTGGGGTGGAGAGATATTATGAAGTGATGATTCTGTGTTAGGAGGGCACTGTGGGTTAAAAAAAAGGGAAGTGAAAAGCAGGGATCGAACACTTGCCTTTTGTGTTGAAAAGGTCTATACCAGCCACTTGACCAAATGATGAAATGTGTAAAGTTGTGAACAAAACATGTATATATACAATAATATTAGCGAGTAGTTACTGTTCAATGATACTATTCATTAGCTTCTATTTTTAATATATATATTAGCTTCTATTTTTAATATATATATATATATATATAAATATAATATAATATAATATAATATATATAATTTTAAGTAATAAATCAATCAAATACAAAATGGATGTAAATTTCTCAATGGTGGTGTTTAATAAAATCTGGATCAAACCGTAATATTTACATGGATATTATCATATGTAGAAATTAAAAATTATATTTAATTCAAGATTAGTGTAAAAGATAATTGTGTGAGAGTGTTTAACACATGACAACTTTTGTTAATCATTTATTATTATAATGAAGGGTTAGGATATAATAAAAAGTTTATTTGGGTAGGAAGCCTAGGAAGTAATCTTGACCATCCATTTATTAAATCAAGGGCTTAGATTAAATGAGTGAAATTGAAGAAGAAAAAGGAGGCGCGCGGGTTTGTCAAGGGGCATTCTAGTCAATACAAGGCAATAGTTTCACTATCCTCCAATTTCTCCATATTTTTTAAACGTTAATAACTCTTTCATACGACATTATTTTTTTATAAAAATTGCACCAAAAAACGAGCGTTTTTTATCTTTAAAACGAGTATACTATTGCTATATTTTCGATTTTTTTTCGAAAACCCAGTTGCGTAAAACGCAATGGAAAAAAACCAGTTGCGTAAAACGCAATGAAAAAAAAACCTAAAAAATGATATTTTTCTAAAACGCAATGCACAAAAAACACAAAGAAATGTCTTATTTATAAAACGCAATGGCTAGAAAACACAAAGATATGTCTTATTTCTATAACGCAATAGCCTAAAAATACAAAAGAAAGTGTACTTTCTAAAACGCAATGGACTGAAAACACATAAATTGTGTTTTACCTAAAACGCAATGCACCAAAAACACAAACAAATGTCTTATTTCTAAAACGCAATGACCAGAAAACACTTAAAATGTTTGTTTTCTAAAACGCAATGGACTGAAAACACATAAAAATGTGTTTTACCTAAAACGCAATGCACCAAAAACCCAAAGAAATGTCTTATTTATAAAACGCAATGGCCAGAAAACACTTAAAAATGTCTCCTTTCTAAAATGCAATGGCCTAAAAAAACAAAAGAAAATGTTCTCTCTAAAACGCAATGGACTGAAAACACCTAAAAATGTGTTTTACCTAAACGCAATGACTAAAAACACTTCAAAAATGTGTTTTTCTAAAACGCAATGGCTAGAAAACACATAAAAATGTTTTAATTCTAAAACGCAATGGTCTAAAAACACCAAAGAAAATGTTCTCTCTAAAATGCATTGAACCAGGACAATAGTTTTGTCTGTGAATTGTCTGAACCAGGAAGTAGGACAATAGTTTTGTCTGTCTACGAATGTAGTTTTCCAGAGGCAATTGGCTGCCGCCCCTTGGACCCTGCTACCAGGGTCGCTGCCCCCGGACCCCCGCCAAGATCGTAAAACGCAATGACTAAATCAAAAACCCAAATCGTAAAAATGAAATTAAATAATTTCTTACATGGATTGAAGCCGATTTCTTCAACGATTGACGAAATTTGAATGATAGAAACACTTATCAGCGATCGAATCGAACGGATCGAGTGATTATCTTCAAAATCATGGGAAAAAACGAGATTTTGTATGAAGTTAAACTGGGTTTTCTTAAAAAAAGTTGAAGAACACGTTGATCGGGTGTTTGAATCATTGATTGGCGACGAAAATCGCACTATAATGTAGTGATTATTGAGATAGAAAGTGAAGAAATGGTTGAAGATGGTGGGATTTGAAAATGGTGGGTTTTGAAGTTACTAGGGAGAAGAAGGAAGAAGAAAGGATACGAATGACTAAAATACCATTCCTCTTTATTTTAAATTTGCCACATGTTCTAATCCTTTTGCTTCCTAGCCAAAATAAACTTCCTATTTGATCCCCACCCTTATAATGAATATACTATGAAAGAAATAAATTAGATATAGATTAAATAAGAGGAAAATGAGGTGATGAGGTCGATGCTGACGTGGAGGTCTGTATTAATTTAGCGTTGGAGGAAAAATGTAGCTTTTTAATGTAAAAGTCTGGAATGATATGACGTGCTAAGTTGACGGATCTGAAACCATAATCATCCATAGTATCGGAGACGCTTTAATAGTCTTTTCTTATCGGCAAATTTGGATCACCGGCGGACCACTTGAGTATCATCTTGTCACTAGCAGAACCACCCGATCATATCCATCTCTACTAGGTAATAATGCCTATACAACAATTCATGAGGAAACTCAATAAATCTGGGAAAAACACTCTTGTGGGAATCGAACCCATAATCTAATTGTCACTTGTCTTATCTCACCCTTATCCGATAAAAATAAATTTGGTAAAATGAATAAAAAAAAACAAAAAGAAATTGTTGGATTACAATGGTGAACCGGTATCTATCGTTGATATTTTCACACAGACATACCTTCTCAACATTTAATTCGCCAGTAAACACCAAATCTGTCTTCCCCTTCCAGCCCTTCAAATCTATGGTGCAGTAAAAGAATAATGGTCAGTTCTTACTAGATTTCATTCCTACCCTTGTTTACTTCTGATTTAAGCATTATACTTTGTAAAAGTTATCACCTTTTTGTCGATCTGTGTGTTCTTATTGCAATTAGTCCCAATAATTGATGTGGGTTTTCTTTTTTCTTTCTGATTCTTCTTGTTTGTGTCGGTAGAAGTGATTAGTATCTTCGATTTAGGATAAAGGGTACAATTTGAGTTTAGATGTCTAAAGGGTTGCATTTTCGTTTCAAAATTGACATGGTTTTGTAAATTCTGAGATTTTTTTTTGGAATTCAGTTCATATCTGTAACATATACTAAGGTAGTTTACATTTACAACTGAAATTGCAAGAAGATGTTCTATCAGTCATAAAGGTTTTATATTATCCATGATTTGAGTGTCTACAGGTTTAATCAAGCCTGCACAAGTGATTTGTTTTAATGTTTTCTGTGATATCAAATGAGAATCAGGAATGCAGGTTCTTTTTTATGTATAGATCTGTAGGTTTCTAATAAAAGTAGTTGAGACGATTTAACATTCGACTGCTCGTCGTCTTTGACAGAAGAGATCTATGATCTATCTTTTGAATTTTGTGATTTATAATGGGGTGGAGTTAAGTTGCCGGTTATTTCAATGACATGTTTGATGCTGGAAAAGATGTTAGTTTACTAGCAATTAGCAAGATGCAAAAAAAAAAAAAAGCGAATTATTCAACTTCTTAGGGCACTTTATTCGTTAAGTTAATTTGTAGTAACATTATTAATGGCGGCCCAACAGTTCTACTTCTTAAGCAAGGGCGTAGCTTTGCGGGGGCTGGAGGGGGCGGCCGACCCCCTGAACTTTTCGCTCGTTGGTGGAGAGTATGTAGTTTTCGTATAGAAATTTTTGGGTATATACGTTTTTGACCCCCCGGTTTTATAGAAGTTTTTGGTATATACGTTATCGACCCCATGGTCGGAAATCTCAAGCTTCGCCACTGTTCTTAAGTGAACTCCCTTTACAGTATTTTTTGCGAATCTTAGTCATTTCTTTAGTTGATCATGCCAGCATGCTATGTTATTTGGTTTGCTAACCACATTCTTTTATACATTTTGTTTGTTTACAGGAGAAAGAAGCAAAGAAGGAAGCTTTTAGGAAGTATTTAGAGTCTAGTGGAGTTCTCGATGCTTTGACTAAAGGTTATATAATTCTTTTAACACAGTCAAATAAACATAAACATATCATCTGTCCTTTTTGCCCTCAGATGCTCAATTCAAATTTCTTTTTATTACTTGTAGTTCTTGTGGCACTATATGAACAGAATGACAAGCCTTCCTCAGCTGTTGAGTAAGTTAACACACATTTAAATAACTTGTCGTTTATTTGAAGTATGCATATTTTGTCAGATGATGATCTGTAGATTCATACTCCATTTTCTGTCAAATGTTGCACATCGTAAAACTTATGAATTGGTTAACAGGTTTGTCCAGCAAAAACTAGGCGGGCCTAGCTTATCCGAGTATGAAAAGCTACAAGCTGAGATGTCTGATTTGCAAATTAGATACAATGAGCTTTTGGCAGTTCATCAAGAAAAATGTAGCCAGGTATATCTTCTTAGTCTTAGATTAGGGGTGTGAATTTTTGACACGACACAAACGTAACACGAAATTCGCAGGTTTGGGTTTAGTCTAAGCGGGTTCGGGTTAGTTTAAGGTTAAACCCGCAAACCCATTTAGCTAAACGTGTTGGGTTCGGGTCAACCGGGTCGGGTTGGCGGGTTGACCTGTTTAACCAATTTATATTATATTTTTTACAATATGTTTTATGTCATAAATTTTATTGGGTGTGTAATTTATGCCATGATTATAACCTAAAAAGAGAATTTACATAAGATTTTGTAATTTAAATGTAAATGTATTTATACACATTTGTATTTTTTCGTAAATTTTAATTTTAATATGCCCGGTTAAGACAACATAATCTGGATTAGGGTTAGGACCCTCTCTTTAGGAGGGTGTGAGATCTCTCTCACAACAAGTTAAAGATTCTCACCGTTCAAAAAAAAAAAAAAAGAAGAAAAATTCGGGCTGAACGGGTCGTGTTTAGGTCAACCTGCGAATATTGGGGCGTGTTCGGGTTCATGCGTATGACACGATTTTCAGGTTCTGGTCGTGTTCGGGTTCGTTTAAAATTTTCGGGTTCGGGTTGGTTGAACCCGCCAACCCACGAATACGACCCGTTTAGCACCCCTATCTTAAATCAAACTTCTTATTTTACAAATACAGAATTTATATGGTATCTCTTGCAAATTTTGTTGGTAACCTAGATTTTGGTTATTTACCAAATTTCTAAAAAGAATGTCATGTAAAGAATATATCAGTTTCGAATTAACTTGTATTTTGGTCCGTTTGACTTCAGAAGTCAAAGATAAGGATAAAGGGTTAAACAGGTGTACTTTCTAGTGTAAAATAACATATTACTAGCATAATAATGCAGAAGTTGTCTTTTTTTGCAGCTTGAGGAATTAAAAAACCCACAAACAGTGGCATCTTCCAAAGAGGATGTTGAAGTGGAACCACCGAAAGAAAATCTATGAAGGAATCTTGGTATTATATGAAGAACTCTACATACCAAAAATCAATACATATTTCCCTAATTTTATGCTATTCTCATGCTCATTTTTTTATCTGGTTTCTTTCATTGCAATATTTATGACCTTTATGCTAACTTCATACACGCTCCTTATTATATAATGTGTTTTAGTTCATACTTATTAGCTCTAGTCAGCATGTCTTCCACTTAATATCAACTCTCACATTTAAGTTTAGGTCACAAGTTTATGATGGTATTAGTACTTGTAATAATCTCACGACTAAATTGCATTTTACGTCCTTTATGTTTGAACGAAGTTGCAGGCGGTATCATTTAACTATGAAAATTACACTGGATGTCCTTTAAGTTGCCATCTTCCATCGTGGTGTCCTTACCTAATAACTTCCTTAGATTTTGTTGTTAACTTCCCTCACATGACGTGTAAATCACGTAAGGGTATTGTAGTCATTTCATTATCTAAGCATCCCAACCCGTTCTTATAAACTTTCCCCCACACAAACAATCATCTTGCACCACTGCTTCCTGCAACGTCACAACTTGCCACCGCCGGAGAAATCCACCCACCACCTGAAAGTTGCTGACAACCATCATCACCATCGTCAATGAAGCTTGAACCTAACTTATCTAAAAAAGCTTTTGATCTAGGATTTAATGAAGAAAGTGGCATAATTGGAGAAACCGTAGATCTATAAAAGAAGCAAGGCGGTGGTCAGAAAAATCGCAGGTCTTGATGGGGAAATGATTTAATTCGTCCTGCGGGTCTCTTTACGAACACCACGGTTTCCAAATATCAAATCTCACTTTCTCTCACACACATCGCCAACCAGTGGCGAAGCTTGACCCGAATGACCGGGGGGTCGAAAACGTATATATCAAAAAATTTCTATAGAACCGGGGGGTCGAAAACGTATATACCCAAAAATTTCTATACGAGAACTACATGTATAACACTACTGAGTGAAAAGTTCGGGGGGTCGGGCGGCGGGCGCCCCTCCCCGCCCCTTCTATACTTCGCCACTGTCGCCAACAACACACACTAAATCGGGTTGAAAATCCGGCGGTGGAGATTGCCGGCCTCTAGGGTTTCTGATCGGACTACCTTAATCATGGCAGTGTTCTCGGTGGTTGGTGCCATGAATTGGATCATTGGATCAGTAGTTAGTTGCTTGTGCAATTCTTGATGTAGCTTTGCCGGACTCACCAATTTAAGCAGTGGTGAAGCTTGAGATTTCCGACCGGGGGGTCGAAAACGTATATACCCAAATATTTCTATATAACGGGGGGGGGGGGGGGGGTCGAAAACGTATATACCTAAAAATTTCTATACGAAAACTACATACTCTCCACTACTGACCGAAAAGTTCGGGGGGTCGGCCGCCCCCTCCCTCCCCCACTATCCTTCGCCCATGAATTTAAGGTAGCGTTTGGTACGAAGGAATAGAAGGTGAAATGGATCATTCTGATGGAATGAAAAGAAACATGTTTTGTTATCATGTTGTAATGGAATATAGCATTACAAAGGAATGTAACTCCTTTCAAATATAACTATTTTCATTCCTTGGTAAGGGGGTCTTTTTTTTTCTTTCGTTCAAAGAATGGAAAGAAATATATTATTATTATTATTATTATTATTATTATTATTATTATTATTATTGTTAATATTATTATTGTTATTATTATTATATTTATACTAATACTAATATTAATATATATCAATTTTTTTATTTTTTTACCATTAATATATTATTATTATTATTATTATTATTATATTTTTGTCGTTTTTAAGACAATTGTGTTTCGTCACTTCATCTTCTTTTTGTCTATCAAATTGTACAAAGATTCATTCTATTCACATATGAGTAACCAAACATCACAATGGAATGGAATGATCCATTTCATTACGTTGTCTATTCCATTACCTCGTCCATTCCATTCTCTCATCTATTCCGTTACCCCATACCAAACAGACCCTAACAGTTAATTTGATCAAACTCCCCATCAAGATTCTTAAATGGTTTTTTAATTTCCACAACCAACTTCTTTCTATTTCCCAATTGTACTTCCAGCTTGAAGGATTCATCCAACTCAGTAAAATTGGACTTTGACCCTGTCATGTGATTCAAACAACCAGAATCAATGAACCAGAGGTTGTTTGTTTCACGTGCAGGAACAGTTTTGCCCATTAAACCAAATGGCATATCCTTGTGACTTGTAAAAGCCATAAATGGCATATCCATAGTTTCAGCTGCTACATTTACTAGAGTCTCTTCATTATACCAACAATCCTTAGATAGGTGACCAAATTTCTTGCAGCTGTAACATTGAGGTACACGATTTCTATTAACAAATCTACCTCTACCACAGCCTCTAAAAGGTCCACGCCCTCTTCCTCTTGAATAACTTGGCCGATTGTGTTCTTGAAAAACCTGCAGTGCATGTTCTTCCACTTTTTCTGGCTTATCAATTACACTAGTATCCATCCCTTCTTGAGATTGTAGACTTGTAGTGAACCCATTAACTCACTTCATTGGTGTGAGCTTAGCTAGATCACAAGATACTTCAATTGAGGAAACAATGTAATCAAACTTAGGAGTGAGGCTACGCAGGATCTTCTCCACGATCACATGATAAGACATTACCTCTCCATATGATCTCTTTTGCCTAACTATAGCCATAACTCTTGAATAGTACTCACCCACAAATTCTTCTTCTATCATAGTTAGGTTCTCAAAATCCCTTCTCAGCCCTTCCCTGAAGCTTGATTGCCTTTACTTGTGTGTCACCTTGGTACTCCAACTTTCTTTAGATGATTCAGCCGTTGCAATCCTAGAAAAAAGTTGTTGAATTAAAGCCATGGCATGAGCATCCCTCTTTTTAGAGTTATTGAGTTTACCTTGATCAGGCATTGAATATTGGTTATTGAAAGAAAACGACATTGGAATTGAATTAAAAAATGTTGGATATTAATCCCTTGATCATTCTTATATCGTTATGGGCTGCATTAGAAATTAAACTTATGTTATGTTATATATTATACTTATGGGTCAAAACATTAACTATGTTATTGTGTTTGGGCTAAACTGTTTTAACAAGCCCATGCAGCAAGTAATCGTCGGGTCTAGGTTTAACAGTCGTGTCGTTCCTGAAACGTTGCATTGGTTGGCAATGTGACGGTCAAGGAACATTTTTATGGTTTGTATTGTGTCGTTGAAACCACTGATCAATTTGATCAACTTGTTTTCTGTTTTAATCTCTCTTTCACAAACACTTCTAATTCACAATTCACTGTTACATTCGATCATACTTGATTGTTCGTGTTTCACAATATCACAATGAAACCCACTGGACGACGACAATTCTACAAATAAAGGATCTCTCTCAAGCTCTGATACCACTGATGGTTTTAGTCCTTATAATAATCTCACGGAAACACACAATAAGATCAATTGCACGATTAACTTGTTTATTGCTTTGAAAGTGAATACATAAACAGACGCAACAAGGATATATAAATAGGCAGACTCTCCAATGATCAACTAACGTAAACCATATGACTCGGACTCCATAACAACTTAAACTTATTCGAACCAACAATCTTCTCACGTGCATGCGAGGGTTGAATCATATTTTAATAGTTTAAACAGAAGATAATCTAAAGGGTAGAATTCCCTAAAATGGCATTCTTTATCAATTGGAGCTTTTGGATAACACTAGCCGTGTCCATTCTGTGTTGTGGTGATTCCACTGAACATGACACACCTATTTCCAGCAACAAACGCAAACACCTCGTCTTGTCATCTTTCAGAAGCACTGGATCAATGATCTCCAGTGCACCATCACCCATGGCTTTCTCGGCATAGCTGTGTAGGCTGAGATCTTCTCCAAACATGACGTCCGTAGGCTTCTTACGTGTCATCATCTCCAGCAACATTATCCCAAAACTGTACATATCTGCATTTCTTGACACTTCGCCCCCAACCCCATATTCTGCAATCGAACCACACAATTTTCACCAGGAAATGAATATCCAAAAGTTACGTAAATCGGATAAATTCGTGAGTTACCAGCACAGCATACCTGGAGCTGCGTACCCAATGGTTCCTCTAACTCCAGCTGAGCTGCTATTATATCTATGTTGGTACTCAGATTGAAGAATCTTTGAAAGCCCGAAGTCTCCAACATGTGCAACCATATCTTCATCGAGAAGAATGTTGCTTGGCTTCAAATCACAGTGCACAATAGTCGTTCCAGCATGATGATGAAGATAATCAAGCGCATATGCTACGTCCAGCATGATACACACCCTCTGAATCAGACTGAGTTGATGGAGCTCACTTTGGGGGTTATGTAACCATCTGTCTACACTTCCGTTTGGCATGAATTCATAAACTATGGCTTTGAAATCGTTGCCTTGGAAGTCAATGCCACTGCAACAAGTTATGACTTTTGCTAGGTTTCTATGTCGAGTATTTCTCAGTGCCTCACATTCGGAAACAAAGCTCTTGGAACCACCTCGATGATGGAGGTTTAGTACTTTGATAGCAACAATATTCACACCATCTGTATCAAGGCACCCTTTATATACAGATGAAAAGCTCCCCTCACCGATTAAGTTTTCAGTGGAAAACCCATTGGTTGCATTGTAGAGCGTATTATAAGAAACCTGACTTAGGTACTCCCATGAAGCAGTCTTTTGTGGACCGTCTTCAACTTTCTTTTTCCACGGATAACATGCAAAAAACAACACCATGACTACAAAAAGCAGAACCGAACCAAAAGAAATCACTAATATAACTGCAAGGCTCAACTTATTTTTCTTCTTATTAGACCGACACTTGGGTAACTGAAGTTCAGGCACGCCGCCACAAAGCCGACTGTTGCCAAGAATAGATACCGAACTTGCGTTGGCAAACACTCCTTTTCTCGACACCTGGCCCTCTAAATTGTTGAAAGATATGTTGAGATTCTTCAAAGGAATTACTTCTAAAATGGTCGGGATTTCATCGGTGAAGTTGTTATGTGAGGCATCAAGGAATTCGAGGGATCGTAAAGATCCCAACGATGAAGGAAAGGATCCAGAAAATAAGTTGAAGCTTATGTCAAGATACTGAAGGCTGCTGCAGCTACCGAGACTGCTTGGAATGCTGCCGGTCAGTCGATTATTTGCCAGAATAATTTCATTTAAGTTCTTAAGATTGCCTACCTCTATGGGAAGTTGTCCTGATAATTGGTTATCACCCAAATTCAGGCTAATCGACAGTGACGATATTTCAAATAGTTTCCCAGGTATATCTCCGGTAAGGTTATTTTGATCAAGGTTTAACCTTATCAACTTTTTACAGTTACCTAAACTTGATGGTATGGTACCGGTAAATTCATTTGAAGTCAGGTAGAGTTCAATCATCAATGATAGATTCCCTAAAGAACCCGGAATGTTCCCTGAGAAAGTATTATTCGTAAGATCCAGCCTCCGTAGATTTGTAAGATTGCCAATGGTCACTGGAAGTGTGCCTGTGAATTGATTACTTGACAAGTCCAGTAGAGTTAGACCAGTAAGATTACCAATCGATGACGGAAGATTACCAGAAAAATAATTAAAAGCAACGCTCAGACTATCTAGTGTAGGCGACAAATTTCCTAAAGATTCCGGCAGGAAACCTTTGAATTGATTGTAATGAAGATATAGTTTTTGTAACTTTCTGCAAATAGATAAATCATCTATAAACTTCATTTCATCGTCTTCCTCACTTCCAAAACTATTTCCATCTAGATACAAGAATTCCAAATTACAGGAATTATTAAAGGTGGTTACTAGTTTTCCTGATAAATAGTTGTCTTCTACATCAAGGTCATATAGTTGTGGAGAACCGAGAAGGGATGGTGGAAGGGGCCCTGTTAAACGGTTATTAGACAAATAAAGTAACGCAAGGCGAGGCATTATGGAGCCTAAGTTGGTGGGCAGTCTACCAGTGAGTTGATTATTATCTAGAAATACTTGTTCTAAAGATGAACAATTATAAAAAGAAGGTGGGATGGTACCAACAAGGTTGTTTCCAGCAAAAGTAAGCCTTTTCAAGTTAGTCAGCTGGTGGAACACGTCGGGAAAATGTCCACCAAGTGTACAATTACTGAGAGAAAGTGTATCGAGTAATGTAAGATTAGCAATGAACATAGGAATCCCACCATCTAGAATGTTTCTGTGAAGGATGAGTGCCCTTAGCATGGACAATGAACCAACCGCATCTGGGATCTTGCCTACCAGATTATTGTTACTCAAGACTAAAACTTGGAGGTTGGAGCAATTCCCTATGGTGATTGGAATGTTTCCCGTGAAAAAGTTGTTGTAAAGACCTAGTTGTTGTAATCTAAAGAGACGGCCAATTTCAGGCGGTATATCACCAGAAAACGAGTTGTTATAGAGCAGAAGCATCTTGAGAAAGCTTAGATTTCCGATGGAAGGACACAACATACCGGTTAAGCCTCCGGATGAGAGGTCCAAGAAGGTGACTCTTTGGTGGCGGCGGCCGCAAGCAACACCCTCCCATCGGCAGAAGTTAGTGTTGGAGTCGTTCCATGAGGTCATGAGACCTTGCGGGTCATCTCTAATCATGGATTTGATGGCAAGCAATGCCAGACGATCGCTGACAGCGCCACTGCTGTTCTGTGCTGTCGCCGTGTTGGTGAGTATGAAAAACGCTGTAAAGTGCACCACAAAGACTAGGAGAAATGATGGCGCAATACGGAACCATCTGGCACTCATTTTTTAGTAGTGAGTAGTTGAATCAAATACAGTATATTTCTATTCTTTTGCGGGTACATATGATTATATAAATGCGACGCAGCACTTGACCAGTTCAAAATTGTGGTCATTGGTCTTCTTGATTATGACGTGGTTGAAAGGTTCTACCAAGGTCACTCTCCAGATCAACTTTCAACTTATGGTCTTAGCCATCCCCAATCAAAGATAGAGAATGTGTGATCTTGTTTGCCTCAGTGTCACAGAGTCGTCTTTCGAGGTATATTATAGACGTACAAAAAAAACGGTTTGGGCCCGGCGATCCGGAACTGACCCGGTAAAAAAACCGGTTTGGGTCCAACCCAACCCGACAGTTTGATACAGGTTTGTGATTTTTGTGTTGAGAATCGGTTCCAACCCAACCAGTTTGAGCCTTCGTAAAAAACTTGATAAAAAAACCGGTTTTGAACCCGATCCAAATTGGTTTGGATGGGTTGGGGCTCCCAACCTTAAAACTGGTTCTTAACCGAACTGCTTTAGGCCAAACCAGTTTGAGACCAAACTGAACAAAACTGGGCCCGTTTATAAACCGAACCAGTTTGGACCCAAACTGGGTTTTGTAAACCTCTGCTGCTCTGCATATGTCAAAACTTTCTGTTCATCGATCGGGCTTCCTGATTGTGGAGTGAGTGACTTATTTTTTCTTCCACTAAATTGCATTCTGGTTTCCCACCATATAAGTTTGTTTTATACCTGTTAGTTGATAGTTGAGTTTTTAAACTTTTTGTGATTCTTGTTATTTGAAGTGGTTTGGATTCGTTGGAAGTTATCATCCAGCCTCTCAATTTTTTGTATTATTTGATATGGCGTTATTTTTTTTAGTTTAACCCTTAAGTTGTCCAGTAGTGTAATTAATAACTATAAAAACATTTCTATCATTACCCCATGTTTGTTCGATGCAAATGACCACCACCTTTAAAACAATTAAGCAGGCCAGCCGGATAAAATAACCAAGATATATTTTTTTTTGGAATTCTTACATATTTTCCCCTCCTAAGAGGGCTTATTACATATTTCCCCCCAAAAAAAAAAAAACAATTACATATTTCCCTTTTTTAAGAAATTACTCAATTACCCTTTTTCTTATTTTCATACTCTTCTCCATCTTCATATCCTTTCCTCTTCCCACTCCTAACCCTACAAGAAAGACAACTACAACAGAATCAAGAGCCTAGTGACCGAAGAACTTAACAATATTTCCGCCCAAAATTCTTGAACGGATTAGACGAGATGATCGTGTTCCGACAGTTGACTAAACTGGAAGTCAAAGAGATTGCTGACATAATGTTGAAGGAAGTTTTCGAGAGGCTAAAAGGTAAACAGATTGCTGACACAGGGTGGTTTGTGATTTTGATTCGGATGTTTAATGTCCATCTTCATGCTTTTCTGTTGGATTTTATTTGTTTGTTAATTTGTTTAAGTTATACCTGTAGGTGTTAAAATCTTATGCATATGGTCGTGACTTCAACTAAATCTGTTTATTTGTTTGTTATTGTTTGTGTTTTTCTTTTAATCTGACTAGCTGTTGTTATTATACAAGGTGTAATGAAACACCCAAAATGATGTTGTTATATCATTATTAACATTACTACAAGTGTTGCTTAAGTACATAGTTGAAGATGGAAATAGAAAAGAAATGGAGCAAATAAAGTACTCTAAGACTTGTTTATTAGACGAACAGGGTTTATAAGCTAGATTATATTATATCAGTTTATTATAGATAAAATATGTAACATTATTATTATTATTATTATTATTATTATTATTATTATTATTATTATTATTAATATTTTTCTAACCTAGATTGAGGCGGTTATCGTTATGAAACCCCTCGTATATATGTATTAATTATATATCGAATTCATTACCAATTCAATCAAGAACATCTTCAATTACTCTCATTCAGAATCCAAAACTGGTAGTATATTTATTCCAATAAAGTGGTATCAGAGCCACCGATCTACAATTACAAATTCTGCAAATCATTATCAAGTGCATAACCCTACGTATTGTTAGAAGATATTAACACATGACGACCAACGGAGGAATTCAAACCCAGATTCCAAAATTACTGGGACAGAATTACTATCACTGGCATATACAAATGAGAGTTTTACTGGAATCACAAGATTTATGGACGATAGTGGAAGAAGGATATACAGATCTTCCGTCAAATGCATCAGAGAATGAACAGAACATTCAGAAAGAGAAGATTAAAAGAGACAAGAAAGCGTTGCATATTATGTTTCAGGCTGTTAATGAGACAGTGTTTGAACGCGTGGCTACGTGCAAAACATCTAAGGAAGCATGGGAAGTCTTGCACAAAGCGTACAGAGGCGAGAATAGGGTAAAAACGGTAAGATTGCAAACCCTAAGATGTGAATTCGATGCACTAAGAATGAAAGATAGTGAAACAATAGAAGATTACATTAATCGAACAACGGTAATAGTTAATCAATTACGTCTGAATGAAGAACGAATAGAGGAACAACGTATTATCGAGAAAATTCTCAGAAGTTTAACAAGAAAATACGAATCAGTGGTGGTAGCCATAGAAGAATCCAAGGATTTAAATGCAATTTCCACAGAGGAGTTGCTTGGGATTCTGCAATCACATGAATTAAGATTAAAACAGTATGATGATGCACCAACGGAGCAGGCTTTTCAAGTGCAAAGCAATTATTATGACAGATCTAAACAATCTAGATCTGAAAATACAGGCAGAGGACGCGGTAAAGGAAAAGGAAGATTTAATGGATTAATTCGGTGTTATAATTGTCAGAAGTTAGGACACACAGCAAGATTTTGCAATAAAAAGGATGAAAACGACAGATCTGGAAATGTTCTTCTTCATAAAGACGAAGCAGAAGACGAAAATGATGAAATCATGTTCATGATATTCAATGTGGAAGAGGTCATAAAGAACGACTATTGGTATTTAGACAGCGGATGCAACAATCACATGACGGGTGATAAAAATCTATTCATAAGTTTAAATGAATCAGAACGGCGAGAAGTGAGAACTGGAGATGACAAACGGCTTGATGTACTCGGCTGTGGAGACGTAATAACTAAAGTTAAAGGGGTAGAAAGACGAGTTCCTAATGTGTTTTATGTAGAAGGGTTAAAACACAATTTACTAAGTATTGGTCAATTGATTAAAAAAGGATATGATGTGAGATTTAATGATCGGGAATCTGCATTGGAACTGTAAAAATGACAGCAAATAAGATGTTCCCTCTACACCTCGGGTATACAACATGACAACCTCAGAATCTTCGGCATTATGGCATCGGCGGTATGGGCACTTGAACTTTGACACGTTATATGATATGGGCATGAATGAAGTTGTGAAAGGTTTACCGAAATTCACTAAGTCACACAATGTTTGTGAAGAATGCATTTTCGGTAAGCATGCTAGGAAACCATTTGCTAAACAGGCAATATGGCATGCTAAGGAACCTCTATAACTTATTCATTCGGACATATGTGGTCCTATGAGGACTCAATCTATAGGAGGTTGTAAGTACTTTATTACCTTCATAGACGATTTCTCTAGAAAAACGTGGGTGTATTTTTTAAAGTTCAAGTCTGATGCTTTAAGTTATTTTAAAACTTTTAAAGCACTCGTGGAAAATCAAGTCAATCACAAGATAAAATGCATACGAACAAACAGAGGTGGAGAATATTGTGGTCATGAATTTCAAGATTTTCTCAAGGAGAATGGAATACGTCATCAACTTACCACAAGCTATACACCCCAACAGAACAGTGTGGCCGAGAGAAAAAATAGGACTCTTATGGAATTAAGTAGAAGCATGTTAAAAATGAAAGATTTACCGAATACATATTGGGCTGAAGCTGTAGCATGTGCTATGCTGAACCGAGCAATCACCAAAAGTATACCCAATATGACACCACAAGAAGTTTGGAGTGAAAGGAAGCCCAACGTTGAGCATCTTAGAGTTTTCAGCTGCATTGCTTATGCACATGTTCCAAAACAGCAACGTAGTAAGTTAGATGACAAGACTGAACGAACCATCTTTGTTGGCTATAGTAAGAATAGCAAGGCTTATAAATTGTATAATCCGGTTACAAACAAGATTATCATAAGCTAAGACGTTATATTCAATGAAAGTCAGCGTTGGATTACAAACAATGGAAGTCAAGAGATGCCATACATAGAAGTTAATAATCCCGACAATGATACTCGAAGAGAAGTGGTGGAAGATCAAGACCAACCTGAAACTTCACAGGTGAATGCTTGTGAACTGGAACCTTCAGACGCAAATACTCAGAATGAAGGTCAATTTGATAACCACGACGAGGAGGTGAATACAAATGGGAATGAAGATGCAGACTCGTCATCTTCTTCAGAAAATGAAGTCATAAGAACTCGAACAGTCGCTGATGTATATCGCAAATCAAAGCCACTTACAAAAGCTCAAGTTAATGCACTATATGATAAAGATCAAGGTAATTCAAATAATGTAGTGAATTTTGTTCTCTTTGCTGATACGGATCCAGTAACATAAGAAGAAGCATGTAAAGAAACCAAATAGAAAGACGCCATGGATAAGGAGATGGATTCAATAATAAAGAATGGAACCTGGGAATTAGTTGATCCTCCAAATAACCAAACTCCGATCGGAGTGAAGTGGATATACAAAACGAAGCATGACGAGCATGGCAAAATAAGTAAATATAAAGCACGATTGGTGGTGAAGGGCTACAAACAGAAATACGGTATCGGTTATCAAGATGTTTTTGCTCCCGTTATAAGGTTTGACACAGTCAGGCTTGTACTAGCATTAGCTGCACATCATGGATGGCACTTACACCAAATGGACGTAAAGACAGCTTTTCTAAATGGCAACTTAAAGGAACAAGTGTTTATCGAACAACCAGAAGGGTATGTCACAAAAGGTGAAGAAAGAAAGGTATGTAAACTAAAAAAAAGGCTCTTTATGGTTTAAAACAAGCCCCGAGGGCTTGGTATAGTAGAATAGAGGGATATTTCACATCACGTGGTTTCAAGAAGTGCATTTATGAACATACCTTATTCATCAAAATATCCAAAGATGTGAGGATCATAATATGCTTGTATGTCGATGACCTCATAATAGCCAGCAATTCCTTAACCATGTTAAATCACTTTAAGGAGTCAATGAAAAAAGAATTCGAGATGACTGACATGGGGATTCTGCATTACTTTCTCGGAATGGAAGTCTCATTTAAGAATGGAGACATTGTCCTTTCACAGCAGCAATATGCAAGAAGTTTATTAGACAAGTTTAATATGGCGAATTGCACTGCTATTTCAACTCCAATGGAGTATGGTTTTGCGTCTGTCCAAACAAGATCCCAATAACGAAATAGACCCAAATATCTACAGGAGACTAGTTGGCAGCCTTATGTATTTAACTAACACAAGACCAGACATTATGTTTGCGGTTAACAAAATAAGTCAATTCATGGAACAACCGAAGGGAAATCATTGGGAAGCTGGTAAAAGGATCCTAATATACGTAAAAGGAACGATAGACAGGGGCTAGTTTATTCTAAAGGAGGCAAAGGCTTGTTAATTGGCTTCAGTGATAGTGATTATGTAGGGAATCTCGACGACAGTAAGAGCACATCTGGATATGTGTTTCACTTCGGATCTGGGGTAGTAGCCTGGCAGTCAAAGAAACAAAAGGTGGTAGCCTTGTCGTCAAAGGAACCGGAATATATCGCGTTGTCTATGGCTGGATGTCAAGCACTTTGGCTTAAAGGAATTCTGGATGAATTGGAAGAAAAGATCGACTGTCCTCTGATAGTTTACTATGACAATAAATCGACCATATGCTTGGCCAAGGATCCTGTATATCACGGCAAGAGTAAACATACAAGGATTAAGTATCACTTCATTCGAGACCTGATCAAGAATGATGATATAAAAGTGTGATATTGTGACAACCGGTGATTTACGGCTCTTAATTACATGATTAACAGGTGATTAACGCGATAATAAATAGTTTTTACAGCGCAAATTAACTTAATTTGGCCTTTGGAGTGCCTAGGAACGTTTAATCGACTTTACAGTACGCGTATGAAGATTCGCGTGGAATCTGCGAAACATCAAACGACAACGAACTGATGCCGTACAAATACTCACAACGCCGACAAGTATGAATGTTACACGAATATTTTATGTCTATGAAATTAATTTTGTGAATTTATTGGGCTTCCGTGCGACACAAATGCAACGTGAACTAAAAACGCGATGGTAGGAAACGCATCGGCAACAAAACGGAAGCGACAGAGACGTCTGTCATCTTCAGAACTTACATTTACACTATATTTAGCTTCGTAATAAAATCTAAGCGACTACAGTCGAAACCGGATTGAAAAACGGATCAGAAACGGCAGCCGAGGCATTTATGCGATTTTGACGAAACCGACGAACGTACGCGACTACTAACGATTATCGACACTATTTTTACATTTTTCGACCCTAAAATAACAAATTACTACGTTTTACGACGCGCGGGAGCGAAAAACGGGTCTTATAGAAGTAACGGGCCACTAAAACGCGAGAGTTGGGCTTGTGGGCCCTAGGCCCAAGCCCAATGCCCACTAACCAAACTCCACATATAAATATCAAGCACTTAGTCCACACCCTCATTTCTAAATAAATTCAACCAAACACCCCTCATGTTCTCTCTCTCTCTCTCTCGGCAGATCAAGAGCCGGACTCCGGCCGGCGAGCGGCGGAGCCGGTGAGATCCCGGCGGCGACGGCCGGTGACCGCGGCATTAGGCTGTGATGAATGTGTAGATGCAATTTAGAATGGGGAAATGCTAAACCTTGGCGTGGAAAATTCGAAGGATGGCAGGTGCTTACCTGTAACCTTCATTGGAGCCATGGTGTGGTGACCCCGTTACACATTCTTAGCCTACTCTATATGATTTATGAATGTCATGGTTTTCTCTTAACAGGTTGCGGTGGTGAACGACCAGTCAACAATTCTTAGTTTTAGTGTTTACCACTCTATCCGTTTCCTACTATTGGTAATTTTACTCAGCTGTTGTCAAGTTTGCTGTTGGGCTTGCTTACATTGTCGTGTACCACCTTTTTTCTATGGAGCTATGGCATGGGAAACACAACTGAGGAAAGCAATTATGATTATCGGTCATTTATGTCAATTTGTGATGAAGAACCTTCAAAGAAAAATACTTAAGTAATCAAATCTGGTTTATTTTCTTAATAATTGGTGTAGTAAGCATACGTTAGGTATAAAGGTGGAAGACATGTCTCGACGTCCGGGAAATGAACACTTTTTTGTTTGTGATTTGTTTCGATTGACCTATTTGGGCGCTCATCCCTTCTTGAGACATGTCATCCACCATTATACCTTAGCCCTTTTAAAGAAGAGGCAGAGGCGGTAACCGGAGGGTCACCACCGGCAGATTCAGTCCGTCTTGGGGGCGGCGATTTCCAAACCCTGCTATGATGTTGGCTTGCTACCCGGTATGGGAACTCCGGTTACAACCGTAGCACCATTGAGCAGGTTCAACGACGATGATGATCTTTTAAGATCTGAGTCGATTTGTGTTGGAATTTTCTATTTTGGTTTGTTTTGCTCTCTGAGATTGATTAAATGATTGTGTTAGTAGTGGTGGCCATGCTGTTGTTAGTCGTGATATCGGTGGTTGTGTAAACAGCAGCTGTGAAAAGGCAGGCGTTTTTATGTTTGTGTTGAATAGTACATATTGTGTATATTTCGATTTAATGGGGATTTGAAACATTGTCTGGCGATGACCGTGGCTTGCTACTTGGTGTGGCAACTCCGTTTGCAATTTTAGTGGCACTGAGCCGTATTTTGTTGGTACAGTCGATAATGAACTGCCATTATGAGCGTCTTCACTTTGTCACGAGTCGAATGGTTTTGTAGCCGTTCTATATAGTCCTTAAAATGCAGTTTTAAATGCAAATGTGTACACAACACAAATGTGGTCTCCTTTTGTTCATCCAACTTTCTTTCTACTTTTTTTCCACTTTTCTAAAGCTATTGTTTGGTTCATGTTGGTTTTTGATGGTTATTGTAATGTAATCTTTGATTTTGGTCATTTGTATGTGTTTAAGTAATTGTCACACCCCGATTTCCACGTGTCACCGGTGGGCCCGGTGGGGGAGTATCGTGACGTGGTTGGCAACATAATAGTCAAACAACACAATATTTAATATGCACAGCGGAAGCAATTTAAAACATATAATACAACCGAATTTAATATTGTAATATCAAATGTCACAATATTCGGAAGTTTATCCACAGACGGATCGGAAAACAAAATGGAAACAATAGTTCAACAGACTTTAGGCATCTTAAGCTTGCGAGACTTCTAGTGATGCTAAGGAGAAATCCCAGCCAATTACGCTTAGTACCTGCATTTAATCTTTTTGGGAAAATACGTCAGTTTACACTGGTAAATACAATCAACTGACTCATTTTGGAAAATGATTGAAAATTGGTTTGGATGCACGTGGCATAAACATTTTTATTTAACTTGGGAGAATTATTTAATTATATAATCTTGTGAACGAATTACATGTTCCTTGTGCGTTCAGTAGCCCGGATCTTGTCCGGGTTAAAGATCAATAGACACACCACATTATTCTTTTGTGTACTGACGGGTGTACGCCTTCACCCCGCGCTTAAGTCGTGGCCATTTCGTAAAATGATGCCAAGGATATCCGGGACATGGTCATTAACCCCCCAAAGGCTTTAATTAACAAGACTGTTTAAACGAGCCGATCAAATTATTCAATTAACCACCTAACGATGGAAGATTTGATGCCCGATCAAGCGGTATTCTATATACCGTAACCCAAGCCCGTATAGGGAAAATAAGTTAAAAGTATTTACCTGAGCAAAGTATAAATCACAACAAGCAAACGCAAGTAGCTTTTACTGGTACTCCTAATCTGGCACGAAGGTTTATAATAACCTATTAGAATCCTAACGGGTCTTTAGTTAAGCTTAGACCGGTTAGTTTCAAAGACACGGTTCGTACGCACGATTAAGCGAAGACCGGATAGAATGTGATTTAGACCCGACAAGTTCAGAGACTTGTTTAATATGGGTATTTCATACACATTCTGGATTTTGAGATAAAACCGATAAGGTTTGACCCGTTTCGGCTAATTTATGTAAACTAGTTACATAAACCGAACCGAACGCGTAATAAGCGTAACGGGTATTCGTATGAGCTATTTACAGGTTTCCTAAGTTAACATGCTTCATATATGTTGTGACATCAGTAAGATGTCTTTTATTATGCCCGAAATGAATTTAATCACAAACTATGCCCCGTAGGGGTAGTTTGGTCATTTTAAAGGTTGTAAAAGAGTTTAAGTGTCAACCTGAGTTACAGGCCTGATGTAATCAGCAAATATACTCAATTTTCTAAGTTATATCAGTAGGTTAACGTATATAAGTGAAATTTATCAATTATAACCAAACTATGCCCCGTAGGGGTATTTTGGTAATTTCACATAAGTCGAAAAGCTCAAAACTGAAGTCTGAGTTTATCAACCTTTGCTTACTGTTAAAATATTATAATTTGCCTCAATTATCAGTAGGTATCACCCTTGGTATGTTTAAAATATTTTTAGTACATACTATGCGTTAAAAACGCTTAAAGAGGCGATTAGAAGCCGTTTCCGGGTTCTATATAGAAATCTGATATTTTTATTATTCTAGAAGGCTAAAAATAATTTATTTATCATATGTGATCAGTAGCAAAAGGTTTGGAGTTGATTAGATATGTAAAACTCATTTTATGGCCCGTAAGGGCAAAACCGATAATTACCGGATTAAGCCTACGACTATGAGTTATGCTCAGCCTAAAATTAATTAAAAATCTTCAAAAATCCCAAAAAGTATTAAGTTTGATACCAAAAAGTATGTTTAAGTAGGCTATACGCTAAATACGCCGTTTAATTAACATAAAGCTTTAATTTTACGCTAACGAGCTTAACTCTTAACCTACACCTCAAACTGATGTCAAATTTTGTATGCAAGTTTATATATCAATAATTAAGGTTTCTACTCCTTTACATTTCCAAAAATCACGTTTTAAGGTGCAAAGGGCATAATGGTGAACATATGAGCAATTAACGGAATCATGCATATTAATTAGATAACTAATGATCCGAAGTGTATAATCACAGAGGGTTATACTAGCATGTAACCTGGTCCAAATAAAGCTCTAAGGCATTTCTAAAACATACCATAACGGGTCAGAACTAAAAGTCAAAGTATAAGTCAAACTATGCGACTTTCGGTTCCGAACCGGGTCTAAACAGGAAATTGTCGGGTTGAACATGTTTAGACATGTCCTTACACTAATTACCAAGTTATATTAATGATCAAACTTAATTAAGAAAGGTTAGGCAAACTTACAAGAGTCCTATGAACGACCAGGGATCACTTGGGAGAAGTCTTGTGCTCCAGAGATGCTCCAAAGTGCAGATGAAGGTGTGAGGAAACTTGTTGCAACTAATGGCCTTATATAGTGGTTTTATCTCCACAAGAAGTTGACACACAAGTCTCCCACTGACCATAACTCACTAACAAGTGTCCCTAGATGTTTAGGGGGTACCTAGGGGTCGCACAAGATGTGAAAAATCGGTTAAAGGTCGGTTAAACGCGAATGCAGGCTGCTGTTTGCACTTTTCTGTTACTGGGCGTCGGACGCGGCCCGCGTAAAGGTTAAACATCCTTTACGCGGCCCGCATGAGCCTTAAACTCAGATTTTTCATTTTCGTGTTTTTGCATCTTGTCCCTTGGCTTCACGAAAGGTCAACTAAGATTATATATTGCAATTTGACCCCTTATTATTTACCTACAAGGGCTTTAGGACTTATACCCACTTTGCCAAGTCCTTGGTCACTTCCGGTTAACCCGAAAAGTCATAACTTTCAATGTTAACGCTTTAACCCCTCACATACGAATTTGATCATAACTTTCTCATACGATTACGAAACTTTATGAAATTTATATCGTGCATTCTAGTGAGCATAATTAACCGTTACAAAGCTCCGGGTTTGTCAAAAGGTCACTCAGAGGTATAACTTAAACATGTTGACACTTTTAACCCCTGTAGTTTGAAATCTCTCACTTTTAGCTTCGCATGATCCATGATTTATTCGTTTGATGCTATAAACATCAAATAGGGTTAATGTACAATATATTTATTCACCGTTGACATTTAGAACTCGTATATTCACATACTTTCCATGTTTGTCAACTTTAGTCCTTTTATAACATTCCTTCACACGTTCAAACATATTACACGTGTCAACACATCATAGGACGTGAATTTTCGAGGTGTTACATACTCACCCCCTTAAAATAAATCTCGACCCGAGATTTACTGAAATAAATAAGGGTACTTTTCTTTCATCGTGGATTCAACCTCCCACGTATATTCGGGACCTCTACGGGCATCCCATTTGACCTTTACAATAGGTACATGCTTCCTTCGAAGCTTCTTGACCTGTCGATCCTCAATCGACAATGGTTTCTCCACAAACTTCAAGCTCTCATCTATATGCACATCTGTATGTGGTATTACCAGTGATTCATCAGCGAAGCACTTTTTCAGATTGCAGATGTGGAACACATTGTGAATTCCACTGAGCTCTTCCGGTAAGTTTAACTTATAGGCAACTGACCCGACTCGTTCGATAACCTCGAAAGGTCCTATGTATCTCGGGCTTAGCTTGCCTTTCTTACCAAATCTCATCACTCCCTTCCAGGGTGATACTTTAAGCAACACTTTGTCACCTACTTCGAAGTGAAAAGCTTTACGCTTTGGATCTGCGTAACTCTTCTGCCTATCTCGGGCAGCTTTGAGACGGTCACGAATCTGGACAATCTTGTCCGTCGTTTCAAAGACTATCTCTGGTCCTGATAATTGGACATCTCCAACTTCCGCCCAACAAACTGGCGTTCTACACTTTCTACCGTATAATGCCTCAAAAGGCGCAGCCTTGATGCTGGTGTGGTAGCTATTGTTGTAGGAGAACTCAATTAAGGGTAGGTGGTTATCCCAACTACCACCTAAATCAATTACACACGCACGTAGCATGTCTTCCAAAGTTTGAATAGTACGCTTACTCTGACCGTCTGTTTGAGGATGGTAAGCCGTACTAAAATTCAAACGCGTGTCCAAAGATTGTTGGAAACTTTTCCAAAAATGTGACGTGTATCTAGTATCTCTGTCAGAGATAATAGACACAGGTATGCCATGTAAGGCTACAATCCTATCCACATATAACTGGGCTAACATGTCGGAGCTATAAGTCTCCTTGATGGGTAAGAAATGTGCTGACTTAGTCAGTCTATCAACTATAACTCATATTGTATCATTTCCTTTCCTTGTCTTAGGTAACTTGGTGATAAAATCCATAGTTACCATTTCCCACTTCCACGTAGGAAGTTCAGGCTGTTGTAGCAAGCCTGACGGCTTTTGATGTTCGGCTTTGACCTGCGCACAAGTCAAGCACTTAGCTACATAGGCAGCTACAGACTTTTCCAAGCCTATCCACCAATAATTTGCCCATAGATCCTGGTACATCTTATCAGCTCCAGGATGAACAGAGTATTTGGAACTATGGGCTTCCTGGAGGATGACATCTCGTAGTCCTCCATAAATTGGAACCCATATTCGTCCATTTAATCTTAGAATTCCGTCCTTGCTAAGAGTTAACTGCTCCTCAGTTACCCCTAGCTTTTCGTTAGGATAGTTAGCTTCCAACGCAGCTTCCTTCTGTGCAGCTAACAACCTTTCAGTCAAACTGTTCTTTATCTCCATGCGCTTGGCATTGATTCGGATGGGTTTCACCCTCTCCTTTCTACTCAAGGCATCGGCGACTACATTCGCCTTGCCGGGATGATATCTGATTTCACAATCATAATCATTTAAAGTTTCTATCCAATGGCGTTGCCTCATGTTTAAATCTTTCTGATTAAACAGGTGCTGGAGGCTCTTGTGATCAGAATAGATCACACACTTGATTCCGTATAGATAATGCCTCCACAGTTTTAGTGCGAATACAACGGCACCCAACTCCAAGTCGTGGGTGGTGTAATTCTTTTCATGCACCTTTAACTGTTGTGATGCATAGGCAATAACCTTGCCTTTCTGCATAAGCACACACCCCATGCCAGTGTGCGATGCATCGCAGTAAACCACAAAATCTTCTATTCCATCTGGCAATGTCAGTACTGGGGCGTTGCTCAACTTTTGCTTCAGAATATCGAAGGATTCTTGCTGCTTAGGGCCCCAAATGAACTTTACTTTCTTCTTGGTCAAGGAAGTTAGGGGCGCAGCAATCCTTGAAAAATTTTCAATGAAACGCCTGTAATATCCTGCCAATCCCAGGAAGCTAGGAATCTCTGTAGGCGTCTTTGGCTCCTGCCAGTTCATAACTGCTTCAACCTTAGCGGGATCCACTTGGATACCACGCTCACTCACCACATGTCCAAGAAATTGGACTTCTCGAAGCCAAAACTCACACTTAGAGAATTTGGCATAGAGCTTCTCCTGATGTAGAAGTTTGAGAATACATCGAAGGTGTTTCTCATGGTCAGCTTGGTTCTTCGAGTAGATAAGAATGTCGTCGATGAAAACGATGACGAATTTATCTAAGTAAGGCTTGCAAACGCGATTCATGAGATCCATGAACGCGGCAGGTGCATTAGTGAGCCCAAAAGGCATCACTAGGAACTCGTAATGACCATAACGAGTCCTAAATGCTGTTTTGTGCACGTCTTCATCTCTAACTTTCAGTTGATGGTAGCCTGACCTCAAATCAATCTTCGAGAAATAACTTGCTCCTTGCAATTGATCAAACAAATCGTCGATCCTAGGCAAAGGATATCTATTCTTTATCGTGACCTTATTAAGTTCACGATAATCGATGCACAGACGCATCGATCCATCCTTCTTCTTGACAAACAGGACATGAGCTCCCCAAGGAGACGAACTAGGTTTTATGAAACCTTTAGCTAGTAATTCGTCCAGTTGTGTTCTTAATTCCTTCGTTTCCGTTGGCGCCAATCTTTAAGGTGCTCTAGCAACTGGTGCCGCTCCGGGGATGATATCAATCCTGAATTCCACTTGCCTATCTGGTGGCAAACCAGGTAGTTCTTCCGGAAAAACTTCAGGGTATTCAGAAATGATAGGGATGTCTTCTATCTTCGGTTTAGGCTCATCAATAATCACTTGTGCCATGTAGATGACACAACCCTTTTTTAAACATTTTGAAGCCTTGAGCATAGTCGCTTGCTCAGGTAGCCCATACTGGGTATCTCCCCGAATGGTAAGTGATTCACCAGACGGAGTCTTTATTACCACTTGTTTCTTGTTACAGACAATTTGGGCCTGGTTATGAGATAACCAGTCCATACCCAGAACTATGTCAAAACCGGCCAACTTAAAGGGAAGCAGAGATAGAGGAAAAGAATGGTTCTTAATGGATATAACACATCCATCTAACACAGTAGAGACGGTTTCTAGGGTGCCATCTGCTAACTCCAACTCATAATTCACGTTTAAGGTTTTGACAGGTAATTTCAGCAATTCACAAAACTTATTATCAACGAAAGACTTATCAGCGCCTGAATCAAAAAGTACTCTAGTGTTGGTGCACACATCTGTCGTCTTCGTCTTACATCGAGTCTTGGGTTCGTTGCGGTTCGGATCAAGCATGATGTCATCATTATTAATGATGACATCATACCAATTGCATCATGTCTACAACATCACGTGAAGATTACATACTAATGTAATCAGTTTGCATGATATCACTAGATGACAAAATAGAATGCATGTGCATGAGAGTTTGTTTTTAAACTGATTTCGCTCATAGTGTCTTACATGTTGATTTCGCTTATGAGGTTATGATGTGATTTCGCTCATGATGGTCATGTGTACTTAGGAGCGAAATCAAAGACACTATATATAGTGGTGTCTAGGAGCGAAATCAAATAATGAGTGAGTGTCTTGTATTCCATACCGAAGTGCTGCCGGTGTGAAGATCGATTGTACACAACGTTTATTCAATACAATCAGTGTTTTAAGGTGAATATAAAGCTGTTTCTACCTTTGTTTCTTAGTTTCCGCCTCTGAAACGAAGTTAAACTCCTCTGAACGACTCGTTCGGGTCGGTACACGATCCTACAAGTGGTATCAGAGCTCAAGGGGAGGAGTTCTACAGATTACAGCTGAATTTCGTTGTTTTTTCGGTCTTCTACACCATTCTTTCATCAGTTCAGAAAGATTTAACGGTCAAAACCAGTTCAAATTTTCACAAATTGTATAAAAGTGACTATTAACAAATCCTTGAAAGTTTCATTGCTAAAATCGACTTAAAAATGGGTAAAAATGATGTCCGAGTTGATTCCGCTCGTAATGAATATTTCTGATTTCGCTCTTGGGATACAAAGTTTCTGATTTCGCTCTTGAAAGTCTGATTCCACTCCTAAACTTGATGTTGATTCCGCTCCTGACAACCAAAACACTTGATTCCGCTCCTAAACTTGATGTTGATTCCGCTCCTGACAACCAAAACACTTGATTCCGCTCCTGTGAAAAGTTTGATTCCACTCTTGTGAACATTTTGATTTCACTCTTAGTAATCAAAGTCTGATTCTGCTCATCGTTGACCTGAAACACGACAAAGTGTCAGTAGATCGGGAATATGAGATCATGTGGTTTAAATCGGTTGCATGTGAATATAAAAAGTTTGTCAGTTTAGTGGAATTAAAGGTTCAATAAGAATTGAGATAAAGTGTTGGTTAATGTGCATGTGCTTCTCGTAAATTGTCCTTATATTTTGTCAGTTTGTGTCAGCGTGCATGTAAAATAGTGTTGTTTCTATCAAAGATCAGAAATCACGTGATCACATAAATCGAATTGACAGAATCCATGTGAATTCAGTTTTTGATTTCTATAATTGTTGTCAGCACAACATATTGATCAGCCCAAGTCTTTACATTATTATCAGCCAAGTCTATACATATTGAACAACCCAAGTTTCAACCTTATAATCTCCTCGGCCCATTCATCATTGTGTGTTGTCAGAAATGTCAGAATAGTAAAAATGTTGGCCTAATCATGGTCTTCGGCACATATGCCTTGGTTGTCTTAAAGTTGCTTCGGTGTATCAGATCATCAGTGCGTTGATGTGCATGTGATTTATGATGTTTGTCGGCTTGTTATATTCATCAGACAATTACATGTGATCTACATTGTGTCATAAGCCCATGTGTCTACATATGTGTACAGCCCAATCAGATTAAGAGTTCGACCCAACCTGATAATACATTGAAAGTTAGTTCCGGTTCTAGTTTGGAGTTCAAAGTTTTCAAAGGATTATCACGTTGTTTGAAAATCTATCAGTTCACACATAGTGAGTCAGATCGGTTGTTTTTTGATCCAGGTCATAGCAGTTCGCACGGTTTGACATCAAACTCAGTTCACTCAAATTCCGTCCGCACAAAATATTCACCAGTCCGAGTATCAGTTTGTTTCAGTTGTTTAATAGTGTTTAAACTGATAAGTGTTTGTTTGTTTGTTTTAAGGTGATAAAGGTGTGTTACGAGGAGAACCAGTTCGTGTAAAAGCTTGTTTGAGAAATTCTTCAATTCCGAATCATGGATAACGATTTCTACAACGCATTTGCGACACCGTCTGGTCCAGGTGCTATTGCTCAAGCTATGAGTTTAGAAAATGAGACGGGAACCACCCAAAAGCCCCCTAAATTGATGAGTATTGAAGAATACTACGGGTGGAAAGACAGATTCGAGAACTGGGTTCAGGCAAACCATCTTAGGTCTTGGGAATGTATACTGAAGAAATATGTGTTGCCTCGAACAGAGTTGCAGGTTCTCAAAGAGTTATCAGAGTTTACGGATCAGGAACGTGTTATGTACAAAGCCAAAAAAATGATGATTAGTCTATTGCAACAAGCCATCAAAGAAGATATTTTCATTCTGTTACAGCAATGCAAAACTGCAAAGTCAATCTGGGATGCACTTAAAGTCAAATTTGAGGGTAGCGAGAACATGATAAAGAGCAAAAAGGCATTGCTAAAGAAAGAGTTTGATCTGTTCAGTAGCTTACCAGGTGAAGACACAAAGAAGCTGATTGAGAGATACTGTCACCTAGTGCGATCAATGTCGATGTTGAGCATTACCAAAGATCGTGAAGAGTGGGTAGACAAGCTTGCTGATGCATTACCTCAGAAAGAGTGGGGAACTTATTTGATGATTCTGAAAAACACGGGTGTTTATGATGGGTTGACAATATCTCAGTTTATTGAAAAGATCGAAAGACAGGATCTGGAGCAACAGAAGATAGCTAGGATGAACAGTCCGAGTGGTCAACAGGATATTAAAATGTACTACAAAGGTAGCATTCCGGTTCCAGAATCTGAGAGAAGTCCGAAAATTCAGACTGCATTCAGTGCTGGGGATTCATCAGAAAAAGCTGATCAGAGTTTAAACAAAAGCAGTAGTGGATTTTCATCATTTCCAAGTGTCAATCCTAAAGAGTCAAACACAATCTTTCAGTCTCAGAGCACAAAGACAGGAAATGAATATGTGATTCAGTGCAACATAGCTCTAAATCTTCCAGAAGGCCAAAGTTTTTCAGAAGACACTGCTAAAGACCACATGGCTCTACTTGGTTCTGTGTTGTTATCTTATGAGGGTCTAGTGGCTGGTCGGATCGGAAATCCCATGCTCACCAAAGAGGATTACGATCAAATAGACGCAGAAGAGATGGAACTGATGGATATCAAATGGTGTCTTGCAAGTGTTCTTAGACGTGCTGAAAAGTTCAAAACGATTACCGGGAGAAATGACTTTCTTGATGCTCATGTATCTACTCTAGGTTTTGATAAATCTAAAGTTACTTGTTTTCGTTGCAGGGAGAAAGGTCATTTCAAGCGGGAGTGCAAGAACAGAGAAGCTAGTGGCGCTCAGAATCCGTTCGGAAAAGACGACTACTACCGGAAAGCCATTTATCAGCAAGTTGGTCAATCACAAGACTCACAGACGGCTCATGGTAGAAAGATTGAGGATTCCAAGAGAGCGTGTGCGGTGGATTTTAACCGGAACAACTACATATCTCCTGATAGCAAAGCCTGTTTAATTGATCAAGATGATGAACAATTACCTGAAGGTTTCAGCTGGGATATGTTCGTTGATGAAAAAGGAGAATATAAAGCTTTTATTGCTAAGATTGTTCGAGAACCAGACATGTTTGCTACTTGGATGAAGTCTATTGGAGTGACTGTAAAGAGTGGGGATGAAGAGTCTGTTGTTTCTGATGAAAGTTCAGAAAGTGCTTATGAAAGTTCACAGAGTGCAGATGAGAGTGTACAGAAGGATGTTACTTCAGAAAAGGAAGTTGTATTTGATCAAACACCGTCAGATTCTGGTTTATCAGATGCTGATTCTGAAAAATCTGTACAGTTTGATAAATCACCAGTTGATAGTAGTAGTGATGATGAGGAAGAGAAACATATAAATGTTGCAAAATCTCATCTTTCTCCTGAAAGTTTTCATTTCTATTTTGCAGATCGAATGGAGAAACTGAAGGAGAAACGAGATGCTAAAGAACAACAACAGGAAATGAAGGCTGAAAGTGTTGTTCAGAAAGAGAACATTGAAGGTGTTGTTGAGAAGATGGTTGAAACTGAGCAAGTGAAGGTAGAAGAGAAGGTAATTGAAGAAGAAAAAGTGGTTGAAGTGGTAAAGACAATCGAGATTGAGAAGATTGTTGAAGTTGTAAAGCCTTGCGAGAAGTGTTTGGAAGCATGCAAGGGTTGTGCAGCAAAAGACGAGATAATTGCTGAGTATGAAAAGAAGAAAGAGCAGTTATTGTTCAACCTCAATTATGTGAAAGAATCTTATGATGTCTTGAACAAAACAGTAACTGGTCTTCAAAAGACAAATTCAGAAAGAGAACAAGCACTTACAATGATGAATGTTGTAATGATGACAAAGCAAAAAGCCATCAACTTTTACATAGAAGAGAGTGCTAAATGGAAGCAAGAGTTGGAGACAGAAAAGATCGAGAATGAGAGAATTAGACGTTTATTACAAAGTTATTCTAGTTCTGATTATCTCATTGATCGTATTTACCCAACTGTTGCAGGTATGGAAGCTTTTCAAGACGAGAAGCCAAAGAAGAAGAAAGATTGTGGTAAGAAACCAACTGTTAGATATAACAAGTGTCCGCCTCCAATTTGGGAAGAGTATTCTCCTAGAAAACCAAACGAGGAGCAACTTGAAAAAGCAGTCAATATAAAGTTAAAAACCGACACAATTGATGAGTTACCAGAAAATATTGACGTCACGTTTACCTCGTCCGATACTGATCATGAGTCTGAGTTAATAAAAAAGGTGGTCGATCTGGTGTTGGATACTGAGGAGGAGTCTGAGTCAAAGTCTGAGTCTGGAGGGTCAAATTCGTCAGTCAACAGTTCAAAGTCGTCGGTTAAACGGTCTTATAGTAAAGAATTTTTGTTATCGAAAGCAAATTTGGATGATGAAACATTTGAAGTTGCTTACACTTTAAATGATTCAGACAAATTATATTATGACAAAGAATTTCCAATAAGAAGTGTTCGTTTTGACATGATCAAAAAGGGTTTCAAAATAACAGAAATTAATATTTCTGAAATAAAAGATTTAAATCTTACTGAAAAACCTAAAAAGTACACTTCAAGAGTTCAACAACGTCTAAACAAGAAAAAGGGTTACAATTCTGGTTCTGGTTTTCAAAAGAAACAAAACCAAAATTGTAGCTACAAAAAGAAAGGTCTTGGATTTATTCCACCAGAAAATCATAAAAATTTGAAAAATTCTAAAACAAAAACAGAATTTGTGTCAGGTGGACTTGCAGAAGAGGAACAGAAGAAACCATTCTGGAGACAGTCAAATCAAGAGTTTCTTGCTGAAAAGAAGAAGAATGGAACTGAAGTTTGTCACTCAAAAGAAACTAGAACCTGTTACAAGTGCAATGAATCTGGTCACATTGCATGGAACTGTCCGAAAAATGCCAAGTCAAAACAGGGAGTTTCTAACAAGTTGAAAGAAATAGTTGTTGATGTTGAACCACCAATCGAAAAATTTAAAATTTTTGAAAACTCAACTTATGAGGTTGGTGAATGTTCTAAAAAGAATTTTTACAAAAAGAATGCAAAAGACAACCAAGTGTGGGTTGTTAAGAAAGATGATGAGAAAGTCGGCGATGAATCTGGTTCCACAAAACCAGAAGAGCCCCAGGTTGAGGTGAAAATTTCAGTGAATGATGATGAGTTTCCATCACTGAAGTTTGAAGAGGTTAAACAAAAAGTGGGTAAGGTTGATATCTCGAATCAGTTTTACACAGAGAAAACTAAGTTTGATGTCGAGAAAACATTTAATGGAAGTGTTAAGAAAATTTTTGGGAAAATGTCGAATGGGAAAGTTAAGGGGGTTAAAGATTTTTATGCAACTAAAAAGGCAACTTACAACCCCACTGCGCAAGAATTGAAAGCCATCAAGTCTGAGAAGACTTGGATGGAAGTTTGTTTCCCGTAAAGTCTTAGGACTACGCCGGAGATCCCAAGTTTGTAATCGTGGATCAGGAATCGGCATCTTTCTTAGTAATTGATTGTGTGATTGAATCTTATAAAAATTAAATTTTACAGGATAAGTGTGACTTGCCGGAGCTTCCAGGTTGGTAAGTGCGAAGCATGAATCGGCATCTTGTTTGGTAAAATGGTTTGTGTAGATGTTTTATTCCTACATGTGATTATATGTTTTGGATATTCTTATAAGTGGTGAGAGGTTGATTCTGACAAAGTGATTACTCAAGGTCATTAGTTTGAACTTGATGTAATCCACATATAAGAGATTGAATGGACAAAATGATGAACCAAACCCCGAATTTTACAAGTGGTAAAACCAACAAAACTTATTTTCCGGAAAAATCATTTTGGTTAAAACAAACTTAAGTGTTTTGAAATCATTATGAGAAAATAGTTTTGTGAAAGGGGGAGTTCTGATTGTTTATGCCAAGTGGATGGCGATTTGAAGCGATTCGATATCGGTTGTCAAGTTTATTGTACAGTTTTTTTTTCAAATTTCCTTTAATATGTTTGCATTTTAGGGGGAGTAGAAATTTCTGAAAATCCAAAAACATTAGAAAATTTGAAAAATACAAAAACATGATAAAATCAAAAATGAGTTTTTGTGTCAAAGAAGAGGAAATGATAGTACATCAGTAGACGGTCACAGTATGCTAAAGAATTGTATTGTTTAAATAGCGTTAAACAGTCTCACTGATGATATGCCGATAGGTTTTCATACATTTAGTAAACTTTTTCGGGATATAAACTAAAATTCAAACTTGCTTGTTTTGTGGGGAACACTACTTGGATATATAGGTAACCCCTGAAATCTCGTTTGAAAGGTCCCTCTTTCTGAGATACTAGGTCTTTATGCTCAGTGATATCTGGGGTATTATCCCGGGACTTCTGATTTTGCGGAAGCAATGGCCTAGTCCCCGGAGAATACTTTCTGCTTGCTTGAAATATAGCGCCACCCTCAGCAAATTGATGAAACAATAAAATTGATAGTCATTACTGTTGTAATTCAAAAGATCCTCTAAAGGGGACCCACCAAAAGTCGAAGCCGTGATCTCTCTGCGTATCGAAAGATCGACCTGAGCTCTCACGGCCCTCGCAATTTAACCCCTTACAGATATCATCTGTGGTATACTCACCTGTAAGACTGAATATTGGGATCTGGATACGGGAGTATATTCAAGAGGTGGGACACATGAATGAGTTTAAGTTCTTAAAACACCTAACTCATATCCTGAATCAGTTGAAATTTGTGTGAGAATTTAAGTGGATCAGTATATTGGCAATCTAAGTGAATTGTTTAATTCTTAATGTGTAACTAAGCTCAACGGTACTTGTGACTTGTCAAAATCTGATATGATCCTCTTACACAAAACTCACAAAAATATTGTCTGTAAATATTTCTTTACTGCATTTCTTTATATTCAAAAATTTAAAAAGATTTTCAATGTGTTTTAGCATAAATTTTTGAAAAATCCAAAAAGATTTTCGACAACTGATGTTGTAGAGCTGATTGTCAAAATTCCAAGTGCTAGACATGATGAACAAATGGTTTGGGAAAATGTGTTTTGAAAAGAAAAATGATCAAATTTTAAAATGATTCATCAAGTTTATTGAGTTATTTTTAAGGGAGAGTCAGTATTAGTGCATACATTGAATTGTTAAATGCGTAAAATTTACTTTTAGGTAGAGTGAGTTTGTGCAGGTTTAAGTATGAGTTGGATTGATGATCCTGAGCTGGATGAGAGCCAGATTACGATTTTGGAACAACATCAGAAAGAGTCAGACAGATTACGATCCTGAAGCAGATGATGCTGAAGAACTAACGAAATGCCAGCACATTGCAAGGGGGAGTCTGTTAATGCTGAGTGAAAGAGTGAAGTTCAAAGACTGATCAAGACTGAAGATGCGAAGACTCGACATGTGAGACTCGTCAACATCTGAGGGGGAGTCTGTTGGTGCACACATCTGTCGTCTTCGTCTTACATCGAGTCTTGGGTTCGTTGCGGTTCGGATCAAGCATGATGTCATCATTATTAATGATGACATCATACCAATTGCATCATGTCTACAACATCACGTGAAGATTACATACTAATGTAATCAGTTTGCATGATATCACTAGATGACAAAATAGAATGCATGTGCATGAGAGTTTGTTTTTAAACTGATTTCGCTCATAGTATCTTACATGTTGATTTCGCTTATGAGGTTATGATGTGATTTCGCTCATGATGGTCATGTGTACTTAGGAGCGAAATCAAAGACACTATATATAGTGGTGTCTAGGAGCGAAATCAAATAATGAGTGAGTGTCTTGTATTCCATACCGAAGTGCTGCCGGTGTGAAGATCGATTGTACACAACGTTTATTCAATACAATCAGTGTTTTAAGGTGAATATAAAGCTGTTTCTACCTTTGTTTCTTAGTTTCCGCCTCTGAAACGAAGTTAAACTCCTCTGAACGACTCGTTCGGGTCGGTACACGATCCTACATCTAGCATAGACGTCATTTACAAGGAAAGTACCTGTAATAACGTTGTCGTCTAGAACCGCTTCCTTTGCGTCCATTTTGAAGACTCTGGCATTAGTCTTCTTTGCCTCTTCAGGCTTCTTGGTGTATTTAGGGCAGTTGGTCTTAATGTGCCCCTTTTCATTGCAACGGTAGCACGTTGCGTCTTTCATCTTCTTGCAATCCAAGGTCTTGTGATCCGTGGACTTGCATATACCACAAGCATAGGTTTTTGACTGAGTCTGAGAGTTCGACTCGAGTCTGCACTTTCCATAGTGCTGTTTCTTGCAAATCTTGCACTTGGGCTTCTCACCAGAATGATGCCCATCTTTCCTTGACTCAGATCCTTTCATATTGTCACCGTTCCCACGTTGCTTCTTGTTCGATCTCCGTGAACTATCATCTTCACGTTTTCTCTTCTCAGCCTCCTTATTCCTCAGCGATCTCTGCCTGACCGCATCCAAAGTGAGGGACAAGGATATATCAGCTACAGATCTAAAAGTAGATGGCCGAGAAGCCTTCACGCTTGCCTTGATTTCCGGGGCTAAACCCCCGATAAAATGAGCTATTCTTTTTGGTTCCGGGGTTACCAGATACGGAACCAACCGGGACATCGTGTTGAAGCTCGTTAGGTAATCTTGACAGTCAAGGTTTGTCATCACCAATGATAGAAAATCAGACTCTATCTTCTCCACCTCATGCTGAGGGCAGTAATTTTCCCTGATGAGGGCAACAAATTGATCCCATGACATATTGTACAATGGGATTTTCCCGGTGGCTTGAATCAGAGATCTCCACCATGCTAAAGCTTCACCTTTAAAAGACTGCGACACAAACTTGACTACATCTCTCTCAGCGCATCCGCTGATATCCACAACCGTATCCATCTCATCCAGCCACGTCATACAGTCAATGGCTCCCTTCTCCCTAGTGAAATCCCGGGGTTTGCAGGAAACAAAATACTTATAAGAGCAACCCTTGTCACGGGGTCCTTGGTTTAGTATAACCTGCTGAGATGGAGCACTGTGGTGGTTCGAGGAGTGTCGATCATCATCTTTCTTCGATTCGTCCTTCTTGGACGGTGGCTTTGAAGGCTGTGTAGATAGGGTCCTACTACGAGTCCCACTATACTCTTCGTACTGCCTTTCCAATGCCTTTGTAACTGCGTCGTCGACCAACGCTTTTAATTCAGCACCCGTTAAATTAATCCGGGCGTTATCAATGTTCCCCACTGGATGGCTATTTAGTTCGTCAGAGTTAGCCATTTTAATTGAACTGTTACAGAAAACAAGGACAATAGTTTATTTAGGAGTTTATTATGGAATTGCCCCTTAGGGTAATTCATTAACCATGGTAACAGAGACCATATTTGGTTAATTTATTAATCATATTTATTTAGGATTTCTATCATAATTTATCCTAATTATAAAACAATAACAGTTTTATTTGTGGCACAAAAGGCCTAGTCACAAGGACATTTTAATTTATAAGCTATGATTTCAGAGAATCAAAACATGAAGGTTTATTGGCACAATAGGCCTAGTCACAAGGACGTTTATAAATTATAAGCTATGATTTTAGAGAATCAAAGCATGAAGGTTTGAACCTAGTTCATTACCTTTATTTGACAGGGAGTCATCGCTACCACTGTCTTTTGGCTCATATGGAAATGAGCAGGGCCCGTAGGCGCTATGTTACCACGTATGGTAAAAATATGATCATCTCAATTGATGATCTAAACCAATGATTCAGAGATCATTAAATTGGGTTAGGAATCTTTTAGAGAATCCAATAATAAGGATGACGTGTGTGATTTTAATGAATCACGTCTGCCAGGAGCGTTAACATGTATATAGATGTTAACAGGGATTTGAATCTTTTGAACATGTCTTACCATCTTGGCCCGGCCTTATAATGACCCGAAGGCTAGGTTTCACTCTTTAAGATCCTTATTTAAAATTTACATAGGCAGATATTTATTAAAAAGGAATGATTTTTGATTTATTTATTTCATATATAATATTTATGCATAAAATAGCAAGATGAAATTTATAAACATAACATTCCATTAATTTTCAAAAGATTACATGTTGCCCTAAACGGCACTTTTCAACAAACAACTTACCCACGCAGGGGTTTAAACAAGTACTTACCCACGCAGGGGCTTAATAACACACATACCCACGCAGGGGCTTAATAACATAATAGTCCACACAGGGACTTACACAAATAACATACCCTCGTAGGGGTTTACAGAAAGATAGACCCACGCAGGGGTTTATACAGCAAGACTGGCCCACGCAGGGGCTCAACAACAAATGGAAGGATTTAGTGGTCCTTCTTGCTCTTCCCTTTAATTAGGATCGTTAATCCTTGGAAGAAAGTTTGTCGCTCCCTTCGTTCCCTGTGAAACTCTCGCTCTACATGGTCCAACCTTTGCCGAATTTCTTCACGCTCTGGTGGGGAGAACCTTGGTGGTTGCGATTGTTGCCTGATAATAGGTCTTGCCGGTATCTGGCACCCATGAGTTGGGTACCCTACTCCCCATGGGTCTCCATATGGTCCTTGGGTGTTATAGTTAGCCGCTACCATGTATGGGTCGGCTTCGGCGTAGTTGTAGTTGGTGTGCACTGGCTGTTCAAACGGGTTATACGCCATGGAACCCGTGTATGCCGGAATTGGGTTATCAAAACCCATCGGCGGTGGTTGCGGTGCAACTGGGTGTGAAGGTCCACCCATTTGTGGATCTTCTTGATGTGGCGGGTAGTGGCTGCCACTTGATTGCCGAGGAGAGCTGAAATGGAAGTCTCCTCCCCGTGTAGACATACGCGGTCCAGATCTCCTACGCCTTGGCGGTTGCGGAGCTGCCGGTTGAACTGGTGGCGGTGGAGGCGGTGGCGTAACTGCCACAAACCGTGAATCCACAGAGGGATCCTGTTGCTGCTGCTGTTGCTGCTGAGGCGGTGAATGGCGAGGAGGTGTAAAGTACCACTCGTGCTAAGTAAACCTCGCCATGTAACTGTCTGGACCACCGTAGGGTGATCCGTGGAAAGGGGATCCGTCAGAGATCTCTATCGGGTGGTTTGGTGTACCACTGGCTGGCTCGACGGGGTCTGTGTCCTCGTCCATATCGTCCGCGTGATCACCTGAGAAATTGTCATCTGGCCCCAGTGGGTTAAAACCCGCTGGTTCTGGTATGAAATCGGCCGGGTTAAACCGGCCCCTGAAGACAGGTGTAGGGTCTCCAAAAGAGTGGTGCGATAAGGATCGCTGTAATGGTATGTATGAGGGTTGAGGGTTATTGGGCTCATACTCCGGCTGTGGCCCGTAAGGGTTATGCACAGGAGGTGTTGAGCTGTGTGAAACCGACCGTCTAGCCGGCTTAAAGAGGTTCCTCCGGTTCTGCCGAGGATCGTCACTCTCCGTGGTAGATGAAGCTCGCATATGCGAAGGTCCAGCTTCATTATCATTGGGGGCGGTGACTGGCCCCTTGCCTCTTCCTCTTCTCCTAAAGAATCTTGGCGGCATTTTCAAATCCTGTCATTAAAGCATGAGATAATAACAACAATATATAAAAATTAAAGGACAAAACAAAAACCAAACAAAGTAGAATTTGTCCTATGTTATTTGTCTAGACTCGAAAATTTAGATATGTGCAATTGTGTTATTGAGATTAAACACAAAAGGCTAGTGTTTAATTCACTCAATGCTGGCTCTGATACCAACCTGTCACACCCCGATTTGCACGTGTCACCGGTGGGCCCGGTGGGGGAGTATCGTGACGTGGTTGGCAACATAATAGTCAAACAACACAATATTTAATATGCACAGCGGAAGCAATTTAAAACATATAATACAACCGAATTTAATATTGTAATATCAAATGTCACAATATTCGGAAGTTTATCCACATACGGATCGGAAAACAAAATGGAAACAATAGTTCAACAGACTTTAGGCATCTTAAGCTTGCGAGACTTCTAGTGATGCTAAGGAGAAATCCCAGCCAATTACGCTTAGTACCTGCATTTAATCTTTTTGGGAAAATACGTCAGTTTACACTGGTAAATACAATCAACTGACTCATTTTGGAAAATGATTGAAAATTGGTTTGGATGCACGTGGCATAAACATTTTTATTTAACTTGGGAGAATTATTTAATTATATAATCTTGTGAACGAATTACATGTTCCTTATGCGTTCAGTAGCCCGGATCTTGTCCGGGTTAAAGATCAATAGACACACCACATTATTCTTTTGTGCACTGACGGGTGTACGCCTACACCCCGCGCTTAAGTCGTGGCCATTTCGTAAAATGATGCCAAGGATATCCGGGACATGGTCATTAACCCCCCAAAGGCTTTAAGTAACAAGACTGTTTAAACGAGCCAATCAAATTATTCAATTAACCACCTAACGATGGAAGATTTGATGCCCGATCAAGCGGTATTCTATATACCGTAACCCAAGCCCGTATAGGGAAAATAAGTTAAAAGTATTTACCTGAGCAAAGTATAAATCACAACAAGCAAACGCAAGTAGCTTTTACTGGTACTCCTAATCTGGCACGAAGGTTTATAATAACCTATTAGAATCCTAACGGGTCTTTAGTTAAGCTTAAGCTTAGACCGGTTAGTTTCAAAGACACGGTTCGTACGCACGATTAAGCGAAGACCGGATAGAATGTGATTTAGACCCGACAAGTTCAGAGACTTGTTTAATATGGGTATTTCATACACATTCTGGATTTTGAGATAAAACCGATAAGGTTTGACCCGTTTCGGCTAATTTATGTAAACTAGTTACATAAACCGAACCGAACGCGTAATAAGCGTAACGGGTATTCGTATGAGCCATTTACAGGTTTCCTAAGTTAACATGCTTCATATATGTTGTGACATCAGTAAGATGTCTTTTATTATGCCCGAAATGAATTTAATCACAAACTATGCCCCATAGGGGTAGTTTGGTCATTTTAAAGGTTGTAAAAGAGTTTACGTGTCAACCTGAGTTACAGGCCTGATGTAATCAGCAAATATACTCAATTTTCTAAGTTATATCAGTAGGTTAAAGTGTATAAGTGAAATTTATCAATTATAACCAAACTATGCCCCGTAGGGGTATTTTGGTAATTTCACATAAGCCGAAAAGCTCAAAACTGAAGTCTGAGTTTATCAACCTTTGCTTACTATTAAAATATTATAATTTGCCTCAAATATCAGTAGGTATCACCCTTGGTATGTTTAAAATATTTTTAGTACATACTATGCGTTAAAAACGCTTAAAGAGGCGATTAGAAGCCGTTTCCGGGTTCTATATAGAAATCTGATATTTTTATTATTCCAGAAGGCTAAAAATAATTTATTTATCATATGTGATTAGTAGCAAAATGTTTGGAGTTGATTAGATATGTAGAACTCATTTTATGGCCCGTAATGGCAAAACCGACAATTACCGCGACTATGAGTTATGCTCAGCCTAAAATTAATTAAAAATCTTCAAAAATCCCAAAATAATATATTACATCAGTGGGTATTAAGTTTGATACCAAAAAGTATGTTTAAGTAGGCTATACGCTAAATACGCCGTTTAATTAACATAAAGCTTTAATTTTACGCTAACGAGCATAACTCTTAACCTACACCTCAAACTGATGTCAAATTTTGTATGCAAGTTTATATATCGGTAATTAAGGTTTCTACTCCTTTACATTTCCAAAAATCACGTTTTAAGGTGCAAAGGGCATAATGGTCAACATATGAGCAATTAACGGAATCATGCATATTAATTGGATAACTAATGATCCGAAGTGTATAATCACAGAGGGTTATACTAGCATGTAACCTGGTCCAAATAAAGCTCTAAGGCATTTCTAAAACATACCATAACGGGTCAGAACTGAAAGTCAAAGTATAAGTCAAACTATGCGACTTTCGGTTCCGAACCGGGTCTAAACAGGAAATTGTCGGGTTGAACATGTTTAGACATGTCCTTACACTAATTACCAAGTTATATTAATGATCAAACAGGTTGTATGTGTTCTACATTGCTAATTATGCATAAATTGTAATTTACACATTCCGTTGACTTTTTAAATACAAGTTTGACCCGACATTTGACCTAGTTAGAGTGGGAATCAGGGGGAACCCTTTTGAGGTTTTATTACCCACATAATTACCAACTTATAACTACTTTTTATTCGACTAATCACTGGACCATTAGTGATTAATCTTAAAATCAACCGTTAATTACGACGGTTTGACTTTTAAGCTAAAACTAAGCTAAAACTTAATTAAGAAAGGTTAGACAAACTTACAAGAGTCCTATGAACGACCAGGGATCACTTGGGAGAGGTCTTGTGCTCCAGAGATGCTCCAAAGTGCAGATGAAGGTGTGAGGAAACTTGTTGCAACTAATGGCCTTATATAGTGGTTTAATCACCACAAGAAGTTGACACACAAGTCTCCCACTGACCATAACTCACTAACAAGTGTCCCTAGATGTTTAGGGGGTACCTAGGGGTCGCACAAGATGTGAAAAATCGGTTAAAGGTCGGTTAAACGTGAATGCAGGCTGCTGTTTGCACTTTTCTGTTACTGGGCGTCGGACGCGGCCCGCGTAAAGATTAAGCATCCTTTACGCGGCCCGCATGAGCCTTAAAATCAGATTTTTCATTTTCTTGTTTTTGCATCTTGTCCCTTGGCTTCACGAAAGGTCAACTAAGATTATATATTGCAATTTGACCCCTTATTATTTACCTACAAGGGCTTTAGGACTTATACCCACTTTGCCAAGTCCTTGGTCACTTCCGGTTAACCCGAAAAGTCATAACTTTCAATGTTAACGCTTTAACCCCTCACATACGAATTTGATCATAACTTTCTCATACGATTACGAAACTTTATGAAATTCATATCGTACATTCTAGTGAGCATAATTAACCGTTACAAAGCTCCGGGTTTGTCAAAAGGTCACTCAGAGGTATAACTTAAACATGTTGACACTTTTAACCCCTGTAGTTTGAAATCTCTCACTTTTAGCTTCGCATGATCCATGATTTATTCGTTTGATGCTATAAACATCAAATAGGGTTAATGTACAATATATTTATTCACCGTTGACATTTAGAACTCGTATATTCACATACTTTCCATGTTTGTCAACTTTAGTCCTTTTATAACATTCCTTCACACGTTCAAACATATTACACGTGTCAACACATCATAGGACGTGAATTTTCGAGGTGTTACAGTAATACTCTGTTCTTGATGATGGTGCAAGCTCTGAGTTCGTCATCCTTAATATCTCAAGTGTTGTTTTACTTCATGAACTTCCTTCCCATCATTCATTTTTCTGTGTCGAAATCAATCCGATTAAAATTGTAAGTATTTAATCTTAGTTAAAATTGTTCAGTTTAAACTTCTTTTACTCTTTTACGCTTTGACAATTGTTTTGTTTAAACTTGAAACCTTTTATTCTTTTACGCTTTTGACAAAAGTGTCATTTACTTTTCAATAGCAAGTGTTTATAAATTATAAAGAACTTATCTTTTTCAATGAAAATAGGATACAAATTCCTACTTGGAAATGGGAACATATTTCCATGGATTTTATAACTAAATTACCCAGGACTTCTTGTGGTCACGACATGATTTGGGTAATCGTCGACCGATTAACCAAGTTAGCTCACTTCTTGCCTATCCGTGAGCAAGTTAGTACTGAGAAGTTAGCTGAAATCTATCTCAAAGAAATTGTAGCAAGACATGGTGTACCTGTGTTGATAATCTCTGACCGAGACTGTCGTTTTATATCAAAGATTTGACAGTCATTTCAAAAGGCCTTTAGATCCCAATTAAATTTGACCACGGCCTTTCATCCCCAAACTGATGGTCAAAGTGAATGCACAATTCAAACTTTAGAAGATATGTTGCGTGCTTGTGTGATGGACTTAGGTGGAAATTGGGATACTCACTTGCCTTTAGTGGAGTTCTCATACAATAACAGTTATCACACGAGTATCAAAGCCGCACCATTCGAAGCGTTATATGGCCGTAAGTGTCGATCTCCACTATGTTGGGCGGAACTAGGCGACAAACAAATGTTAGGTCCTGAGTTAGTTCAAGAAACTACCGATAAAATATTCAAGATTCGAGACCGTATTAAGGTGGCTCGAGACAGACAAAAAAGCTACGCGGACAGACGCCGCAAACCATTGTCTTTTGAGGTTGGAGACAAGGTGTTGCTAAAAGTCTCGCCGTGGAAAGGCGTAGCTAGATTCGACAAGCAAGGGAAGCTTAGCCCAAGATATATAGGACCATACAAAATCTTGGAAAAGATTGGAAACGTCGCCTACAAGTTAAAACTGCCAGAAACACTCAGAACCGTTCACGACACTTTTCATGTGTCGAATTTGAAAATGTGTCTTTCGGATGAATCACTTATTATTCCCCTGGACGAAATCCATGTAGACGACAAACTCCATTTCATCGAAGAACCTGTTGAGATTCTAGATTCAAAAATTCATAAAACGAGGAGAAGTCTTATCAAACTAATCAAAGTCCGATGGAACTCGAAACGAGGACCCGAGTTCACATGGGAACGAGAAGAGGAATTCAAAAAGAAGTACCCTCATTTGTTTAAGAAGTCCCAACAAAGAGTACGCAACCTAAAATTTCGGGACGGAATTTTCTTTAACAGGGGGAGAATGTGACAATCGGCAAAATTCCGGTAATTCCGTACGACCTGCACAACTATTTCAACTATTATTTTCGCGTGTTTGACTTGATTTTAATTAATTAAGTCTTAAAAGTCTAGGATCTATAAAAATCATAATGAATAATGATAACAAATCCGTTGCGATTGGAAACAATATCCTAGACTGACGATAGAAACGCGAATAAACGATACATGTCAGTACTACTAGTCGCGGTACAGTCTGACACGATAAAAACAAGACATACATATATGTCTACACAAGTATTCTATAAAAAGCTTTGTCCAAAATAATATGTGCCTTATTATTTAGAAAATTTCAATTAAAAACCAAATTGTCCAAGTCCGCAGAAAAATACTGTAATCCTACGGAAGTGTACAGCATTCCGCAGAACGAAACAGTAACTGTCCGAAAACCAAAAAATAAATATTATTTGACATAAATAATATAATGCGTATTAAAAACGACAGAAAATCCGCAATCGAATCTTATTGCGTTAAGCTACACGACTAGTTCAGTAAACTACCAGTTAGCAAAGCCGGTACCGGAACCGTGTCAGAAATAATAAAATTTTTAGTCCAAAAAGTTGGATTAATTATTCGGATGATAATACGTGTGAAAAAATAATTTTTGTCATGTATTTATTTAAATTAAAACGCGGTGTCAGTATTTAACCCTGTACAGGACCCGAACCAACTTTTTCACCCGAACAACAAACTAAAAATTTTGGTGGACTACTTTTACCTAGTGTCACACTACTTTAAAATATTAGAGCTTAAAACCATGTAGATATTTTTATATAAATTATCAAAGTTTATAAAGTTGTATATTAATCAAGATTTAAAAAAAAATTATACAAAACCCATTTGCTCCCATGCCTATATGTGGGTCCCCCTTAAGCCCACTCATCAAATTTGTGATGTGTTGGAACTCAAAAATGGATTATTAGTGTGAGGTAGTGTAAGAACATGATTAAAACAAAACATCTCCAACACTCCGCCATTTTCATATTTCCAACAAAACAAAACCCTTTCGATCCCTTCTTTCTCTCTCTAAATTTCGGCTAGAACACCATCACCATCTTCATCCTTTTTCAAATCTCAAACATAAGTAAATCATGCTAATATGGAAGTTCATGGATGAAACAAGATACTATGGAGTTTAGTAAAGCTATTTGGAGCATTTTTGGTGGAACTAGAAGCCTTAGATCATCAAGATTTTCTTATCTTCATCCTTATTTCCTAGCAAAAATTGTAAGAACATTACACTAGTCTTACTTTTATTCGTGATTTCTTTTACTAGTTCATCATAAACCCACATGAAAAACAACAAGAACAACAAAAAATCATTATTTTTATCCATGATTTTTCTATGATTATGGGATGAACTTGGAGAAATCTAGACTAGTAAATTTGAATCTTGGTTATTTTTACTTAAAAATATGATCTACATACATACATGTAGAATCAACCAAGATTCATCAACAAAAGTGATGAACATGCATGCTAGTAAAATATGAGAAATCATTTAAAACTAAGAAAATAAATTTTTAAAAAATTTCTTTAATAAAGTTTCCATTTCTGGAAAGAATCAAAAGTATGAAATGTGTTAGTAGTAAACGTATTGAACACATATTTATGCTTCAAATGACCTTGTGAGTCATCTAAAACAAGAATTTTCAATAGAATCTTGTTCTATAAATTTATGGCAAAAATAAGGAATAAAGTTTCCTTTTCGAGAAAGTTAAGAACTATATCATGTTCATGCTACTTTTGTTGACATTTTTTATGGATATTGATACTTGATGATGTTTTGTGTTTAAATAAATTGAAAACAAGTTTTGTATAAACTTGGGGAAAAATCCATATTTCAAACAAAACTATGGCATAATTTTATAAATTTTGTTATGTTTAAAAAGTTGTTAAAACAAAGAAGTATGTAACTAGAACAACTATTTGAGGTCTTTGAACATGGTTAAACAAATTTTGGACAAAGTTATAAATCCATGTTTTATAAAAAGATTTCTAAACAAAAGTGACAAGTATATAATTTTGGATAAAATATGTACTTTCAAAAATATTCATCAAGTATCATAAGTATATATTTTTGATGTGTACATTATATGTTAGTTCAAGTAGGAACAAATGCAAAATTGATACACATCCACAAAAATTACAAATATATATATATATATGAACTTGAAAAACAAAATAAAGTGTCCATCATTGGACACGAACACACAAATGGACAAATTCGGACACTATTGGACAATATGGACTTTTGGACAAACTAAAATGGCACAAACAAAACAAATGGTAAAAACGAGACGGAAGGCACGAACGGGACAAACGATACGAATAAATCAAACCGACAAGTAGTAAACGACTATAACAAAATACAAGCCGTCACAAAAGCTTATGCACTAAAAAGGTTCATATATGGCCTAAGTAATGATTTATATAAAAACTAGATTTTTATAAAAATACAAGTATTACTATTATTTTTTTGACTGGGCCCAAATCTTGTATTTTAAAAAGGAGTCCATAAATTAAATTGGGCTAGAGTCTATTTCTCATAAATAAAATTTGGGCTAGGCCCACTTTTACAAAACAATGGACTAAAAATATATTTTTAGTCAAAATTGGGCTAAAGCCCACTCTACAAAATACTTGGACTAAAAACCCAATTTTTGTAAATTATTATGGACTAGATACATTTTTATAAAATAATTTGGGTTAGGCCCATTCTTACACAAATTATTTGTGCTAAGTCCACAATTATAAACTAAATTGGGCTAGGCCCAGTTTTATAAAAATGTTTTGGGCTAAGTCCCACTCCTACAAATCAATTTGGGCTTGACCCATTTTAAACAAAGTTATTTGGGCTAGGCCAATATACACCAAATACACAAAATGGACTTAAGATCTAATATATAAATTAAGCCAATTCAAAAACAAATCAAATAGAATATATATATACTAGGAAGTTATATATATATATATATATATATATATATATATAGGGAGAAGATCATGCGAGAACCACCTCTTATTGCGAGAACCGCGAGAACCAATGTGAACACAACCAAAAATGCCTAAAAATAGCTAAACATCACACAAATTTTTTTTTTAATATTTTTTTATATAAAAATCGCTATTTTCGAAGAAAAAAAAATTTTAATTTTTTTTTTTAAAAAAAAAAATTTTTTTTTTTGGCCACTAAAAGTAGCGATTTGAGCATAAAAAATATTAAAAAAAAAATTATATATTTTTTTTTTCATTTTTTTAAGTTTTTTGGAGGTTTAGTTTTTAGCATTTTAACTGGGGGGGGGGGGGGGGGTGTTAGGATCTGAGGATCTACTGATTGTGCTTGTTTGTGAGATTTGAACAAATCAAATAGATATGAGTAGTTTTAAGTGTAGCGGAAATGAATAACAAACTTTGTAAACACAATCAAGGAGAAAATAGTTTTGAGAAAGCATATGCAATTCATTTAGTCAAAAGATTTACAATAAGAATCAAATGATTACAGATATGCTTACATACTAAGCTCCCCCTCAGCCAGATACTCCAGAGTTGGTTGCACAAGATGAAAGGATTGAATTGAGGAGAAGAACTCACTCAAAACGATCAAATATAACAGTACAGAGTACTGTCATATTTATAAGCAAACCAAACCACTGATGTACCTCAGCTGACGTCACCATGATAGTGACATCTAACAGCCTAACAAACTATAAACACTGGTCTATATAAAACTACTGATGTCTAACAACTGATTGATAATAAAATACAAAACAAGTCTAACACTGTTCACGTTCCACTGTTGTAGCCTAAGCACTGACTGTTTGAATCATCAGTGCTTTCTTCAAAAGGTGATCAGTCTTTGAATGAGCAGTGCTTGGGTCTTCAGCAGTACTTAAGAGACAGCAGTAGATAGAGCTCAGTGTTTGCCTTTTAGCAATCTTTAGTTGTTTCATCAGTGTTTGGTTCATCAGTTGTTCTTCTGAGCAGTACTTAGAGTGTATCAGCAGATAGGTAACCACTGTCAAGGGGAGAGCTTAGAGTAAACGTCTGCTTATTGTGAATCCACTGTTGTGAACTGGTTTTGGCTTTACATTATCTGTTCCTCTGGTAGGGTTCAATCCCAACAGGGGGGGGTTAGGTTTTTTTTAGGTTTTTTGGGGGTTTTAGTTTTTAGCATTTAGCTTGGGGGGGGGGTTAGGTTTTTTTTTGGGGGGGGGGGGGGTGGGGTGTTTAGGTTTTTTTGGTGGGGGGGGGTGGGGGTTAGGTTTTTTTAGGTTTTTTTTAGCTATTTTAGGTTGTGTTCACATTGGTTCTCGCAATAAGGGTGGTTCTCGCAAGAACTCCTCCCTATATATATATATATATATATATATATGAAAACACAATAAAGGAAGCAAACGATTATGAGAAACTAAAAACGAAATACAAGATGAAATACTTGTAGGATAAACAAACACAAACCTAAGTGTCTAACGAGATTAGAACGCTTGTAGGTCAAGAAACGAACCACAAACAAGGAATCGAATAGAGATTTGCACGGAACACAAATATGCGAGTTCATGTTTCCCCTTTTACTTTGAATGTTTATGGTTTTAAACTTTCGGGGATGTATACATGTTACAAATAGTATGATGATACGATGAAACAATTTTGATCACATGCGGATAGGTGTTTAAAATAAAGGGACCATTAATGAATAAACAAGTACCGAGGAATAAACGGATAGATCTATTTGGGTTTTGGCAAGCCCCACTCTTATCGGCAACGATAACCACGATCGTTAAGAGTGCCTTTGTGTCTAAACTAGTGTCGTTAACACACACGATAAATTGTCAAGGTTTGGTTGGCTCCTATTCGGCATACATATTAGTGTCCATGCAAAACACTTATGATCATACGATTTTTCATCATACTATACAAAACGAATTTTACTACTTCAAATGTTTTAGAGACTCATTTGATGCAAAAACGAAATAACATGAATTCACTTAACTTTTGTTGACATTTTCAAAACTAGCATGTATTACAGGAGATTATTGGACGACTTTGGGAAAATATGTTCATGTTGTTATCAAGAACGCAAGCTTTTGAGATGTCATCCGTTTTCAGTTGTTATGTTGTTTGAAACTATTTTAAACTTTGAACAATGTTGTTAAAGTTGTAGTTGTTTACAATTTCCGAACAAGTTATGTAAATTATGGTTTCAAAACAAATGTATGGATGAACATCCTTTTATGGTTTACATATGTTGTTTACTCGATTGATTGTAACGATTGCCGCTCTGGCCACATCTCGTAATACGCTTCCGCATAAATCGAAAATTGGGGTGTGACAGACCTGGTATCAGAGCATCAATTGTAGCGAACTAAGATTCTTTTTGAGTCTAGTCTACAATTTCAAAACGATAACAATAAGCGTTCTACATTATATTTTCAATAAGCGTTCTACATTATATTTTTACAAACGTCCATTAATACAAAATGATGAATTTGAAACGATAATGCAAGGATACTAGGTGATAGTATTAAACAATAGTTCGAAACGATGATACCAAAGACTAGTTTATTTGGTACAAGTCTATGGGGTTTAGACACGATAACAATAAGTCGAACTGGAAATGATATACGATATAAACAATGATGAAAACAAAAGTACAATTGCCCAAAAATCGATTATTTATAAGTTGTTCACAGGTATACGTTGTACGGATTATTTTGCCACGACCATGATATCTTAGTATTCAAATTCTATTATTCTGGATTCTCATAACAAGCGTATTGACCTCGCATCTGTTGATGAGCTTATGGTAGGGCGTAGTCCCTAAGTGAAACCCTGAGCTCAACATTCCATAAAAGATGGTTGTTTTCCCTCGGATACGGAAAATGCCTGACCTCGATGATGACAATGAGGCGGAGGTGGTAGCCTTGGACGAACACTCTATTAATGGGAACGAGGTTCCTATGGTTCATATTAATCATGATTGGTGACATTCTTGTCAAGATAAGGAAGATGAAACACTCATCTTGAAGGTGCCCATTCAACCATTATTGTTAAGAATCCTCTTTACTTATAATTCTTAACGTCGTGCCATTCCGCGAGTAATGGCTACAAGTATTAACGTGTGGACCATCATGAAGGTCCATTCTATGTTAAAGGTAAATAGACAGTTATGTCCCCCTCTCCGACTGATTGTCTGTTTTGAACGAGGGAACGCTAGGGTGACCATACAAGGCAATTTATTATTATGGGGGCCCACGTAATAATAACTTGCAGTGGATGGGAATCCTGGTGGGCTCTGCGGGTTAGACTAATGATCACTACCTGTTCAAAATTCTTGAGTTGTTACTTGAGATTCAATTTTTTTTTTCATTTCTTAGTACGCTAACTAAGGTGATTACTAAAACCCCCACAATACATTAAAAACTACACGTATTGATTTCGTGCCTAGCATCCGATCTATATCACAAGTCAGTTGAGACTAGTCATCTAAGCAAACAAATTAGGATAACCATCCAGGAAGGATTTTCCTTAAACATTCTAGAATTCCAACATTTGGGTTAATCTCACGGTGCCTATAACACCTTATCTTATTCATTGGAATTGCTACGATAAAATTTATCATTTGACATTCGTTTTGTCTCAAAGGGTAATATGGCACGAGCTATGGCGCAACTCTCTTACTGTATTCCATTTGACATCTATGGAAATCATAATAATCTTCTTAGAACTCGTTGAGCTCAAACAATACCAATGTATTTGTCACATAAGTTAATGCGACAAAGGATTTTCCTTACTTTGGACGATCAAGGTCCATGGAGTATGGAATACATACTGTAAGGATAGAAGTGACCGCTTGGTTTTCCCCTCCTGAACAGATGGTTGTTCCGCACAGGCATATGGACAACACATACACCCACGACTCTCTACTTTACTATTCCGATGCACATTCTCAACCTCCACCATCGGACATGAGCCCATCTAATCCTTATCGTCCACTCCATTTTTCTGCTTATTACTATAAACTATTGAGTTTTATCTTCCAAGATTCATCATAGTATTCCCTTTCGACGAGTCCATGATCTTGAGACTCAGATTTCTGCTACTCGACCTTCCCCGGAAAGCCCCATTACTATCATTTTTCCCCCTATCAGTACCTCCACACTTTCCATTCCACAAAGCGCCTCTATCATTTGAGGAACACATTCGTACCCTTGAGAACCACTCGACTGCCACCATTAGGCACATTTTTGGTCTCGAGGAGGAGGTTACGTGCCTTCACTGTCTAATTTCTATGTCTTCACTTTCACATCCTACACCACGGTAGTTATGTTCAATTACTATCTTTTGGGAAGTATACCCGATTTTTTTAAAGACTAAAGACTGTTGAAGACTTGGAGACTTGATTATCAAGCAAGGAACAATATGAAGAAAAGACTTCACCTTATTTTATATATTACCATATATCTTGTATCGACCGAAGTGATGTAACTCCGAGATTATTTTTGTTTTCTTCACAAAAATAATCGTAAAAAAAGGTGACATGGCATATATAAATTGGTATTTTCTTATTGACACATTGTTGTAATTTATTTGACATCCCTGCAAGGATGTGATGAATTTGGTGCGAAAGATTTGCATAAGTATCATTATGATCTGTCTTGACCTTATGATTATAGTGCGTGACAATGTGTTTTTATTTTCGTTCATGTCTAATCTCTTCGATATATATTTTATATATATATGAAGATCATGGCACCAGAACGAAGTAACACTTTTTAAGCCTAAACGGAACCCTTACCTACAACACGAGCTGAGCTTGATGCTCTACTGAACCATCAAGTTGCAGAAGCAATCGTATAACTCGAAGCAAACCACACTACAAACAATAGCGGAACTGGAGGAACTATTTTGAAAATTGCTCAGGCTATAACTCTTGCCTTAAGTCTTACTAGGATGTAGTAAGGATGGGAAAACTGAATAAAGGTGCGGTGAAAAAGGAGACACATGTGGAGTCTTCTTCGAGTAACAATAAGAGAAAGTATTCGTATTTCAAGAAAGGTTCTATATCGAACAACAAACATAAGAAAACCCCCGCGACTAAGAAAAACCAAGGCTATTTTAATTGTGGAGATATGGGACACTTCAGGAAGGATTGTCCCAAAGAAAACAAAGACTGCGGACGAGCCTTTCTGGTTAGAGCTAAAGAAGCGTGACAGGATCCCAACGTAATCACCGGTATGTTTCCTGTCAATGATCATTTCGCTTCTGTTTTATTTGACACCGGTGCAGATTTTAGTTTTATATCTTTAGAATTTAAAGATATGCTTGGACTAAAGTCAAATAAACTAGATGTTCCATTCACTATCGAATTAGCGAATGGAAAGGTGATTGAATCCGATAAAATTGTTAAAGGATACTCCTTAGAGTTAGGAGGACGAAAATTCAAAATTGACCTAATACCCGTTCAACTAGGTAGTTTTGATATTGTTATTGGAATGGATTGGCTATCCACCAACCAAGCCGAAGTCGTATGTTACGATAAGATCATTCGAATCCCCCTTCCTAATAATGAGAAACTTCTTGTTCACGGTGAGACAAACGAAATGCCATTACAAATTATTTCCTGTATGAAAACCCGAAAGTGCCTACGAAAAGGATGTATAGCATTCTTAGCGCACATAGTTGACAAGAAGGCCAAGGAACTAAAACTCGAGGAGATCCCGTTTGTGAAGGAATTCCCTGAAGTTTTTCCTGAAGACTTGCCGGGAATACCACCACAACGGCAAGTCAAATTCCGAATAGACTTAATTCCAGGTGCCACACCTGTGGCAAAGTCTCCATACCGACTAGCTCCTTCGGAAATGCAAGAATTGTCCACACAACTTCATGAATTGTTGGACAAAGGTTTCATCAGGCCAAGCTACTCACCATGGGGAGCTCCAGTGTTATTCGTGAAGAAGAAGGACGGAAGTTTTAGGATGTGCATAGACTATCGGGAGTTGAATAAACTCACAATCAAGAATCGGTATCCATTACCGAGGATTGACGTTCTATTCGATCAACTTCAAGGATCGAGCTATTATTCGAAGATCGATTTGAGATCAGGATACCATCAACTCAGGATTCAAGAAGAAAGTGTTCCAAAAACGGCATTCCGGACTCGCTACGGTCATTACGAGTTCCTTGTTATGCCTTTTGGCTTAACAAATGCACCGGCGGTGTTCATGGATTTAATGAACCGCGTGTGCAAGCCCTACCTTGACAAATTCGTGATAGTGTTTATCGATGATATATTGATATACTCACGAAACAAGAACGAACACGAGCACCATCTTAGAACTATTCTTGAGTTGTTGAAAAAGGAGAAACTGTATGCAAAATTTTCCAAATGAGAATTTTGGCTTCGCGAAGTCCAATTTCTTGGACATGTAGTCAACGAGAAAGGCATACATGTAGATCCATCGAAAATTGAGGCCATAAAGAATTGGAGTGCACCAAAGACACTGACCGAAATACGTCAATTTCTAGGATTGGCCGGTTATTATCGAAGATTCATTGAGAGTTTTTCGAATATTGCTCAATCACTCACTTCTCTCACTCAAAAAGATAAGAAATTTGATTGGGGAGAGAAACAAGAAGCAGCTTTTCAACTGCTTAAAGACAAACTCTATAATGCACCAATTCTGTGTAAGGACTCTCAAAATTATCCTAAAAATACCCGTAATTATAAACCCGGACCCCTGAAACCCTAAACCATATTAAAAATCAAGAAAAACAAAATTCTGGGTCTCAGGCGGGCCGCGTAAAAGACAAGACATGTCTTACGCGGGCCGCGTCAATACATGTTTGACCGGATAAGTGTTCCGGAACCACGTGGTGTCCAGCTGGCTAACCTACTGATGACCAATCAACCCTACTCGTAGACTAGGCGGCCTCGCGGGCCAAGTTTAAGTGTTAACCTTGGGTTTACGCGGGCCGCGTGAAGCCCTAATTTTAGCTATAAATAGCGTGTTGCATGCGTGTCGATCAAAACTTTCAAAAACGAATTGACATTACTCCGAAGTCGAAATTACTTTCAATTATTTTAGCGAGGCGCTGCTCCGATACCGGGTATTAACTCGATCGCTGCTACGATTAAATGTCCGATCGATTAAACTATCCAATGGATGTTTAAGTGCTGCCCACATTAGGGTTTATGCTTTATCATTCGTCGTTAATTCGATGGATGTTTAAGTATCGCACTTTGTAGTTCATTGTGAAGGTTTAATCTCGTGAGTTATCGTAAATGTTGTATTAGTTACTAACCGAGTTCGTGTGCATGTTATTAAATTTAGGTTAAAAAGGATAATCAGTAGGCTAAGCTCTACTCATATAAATCCGCAATTTGAGTCATTCACTTTTATCAAAGTTGTTTACAAAAGCTTGTTTATTTTCAAAGTTATAATTATAGGGATTAAGTCTTTGTAGTCACCAAATTACAGCCGGTATGTGGGGTTTTGTATACATTACTTGATAATCTTCACCATTGGACAACGGGGTAGCCAATGGGTGATATGACCATTGTCACAGAAACGAGTCGAGTGACAAATACCGTGGGTAGTTGGTTGATATCTGGAAACATTGTAATCGCTCTTAATACTGTAAATTATAACAAACGTGTCATTTTAGTAAATAGAATGATTCACCAGTATTTCTCGCTGACAAAACCTTTTTCAAACATGTTTCAGGTGATCTGTTGTGATCCAGGAAAAGTGCCGCGAAGCACTACAAGCTTAAGGAAGTGGCTCAATATAAAATAAAGAAACATGTTTTGTAAAATAAAGAGTTCTCAGTGAAATCATATGATTATAAACTATCGGGGTTTATTCCGAATTGTGAAATAAAATAATCGGGAAATTTCAGTTTTAAAAAGATCCTGGTAAAATCTTCCGCTGTTAAATAAATACCACGGGATTTTCTGTCTCGCGGCTCCTGAAACGGGTTAAACCGGGTCGGGGGCCGTGACAGAAAAAAGTGGTATCAGAGCCACTGATTTAAGCCAATTAACTATTTAGAAAATACTTAATTTTTCTAATTGTCATTTTGTGATTATGTGTTTTATTATTTGAATATTTGTGTACAGTATGGGTAAGCAAAAGCTTTCAAACATCTATCTTAAATTAGATAGGTCATCAAACGAGAAGGGAAGTTCATCCCAAACAAATTCCTCAAAACATTATGCAAATCCTGAAGAAGGAATATTTGTCCGAAAGGCACAATATGAGGAACCACTCTCTCCTAATAAAAGAAGTTTGATTATTAGGAAAAGTCAGGAGTAAATAAAGAAATCACAATCAAAAGAAAAGAGAGTTAATCCGAAAACCCAAGAACTAGGCAATAACCCACCATGGGAAGACAAGTTAGATGAAAAATGGGCAGATCTCTTTATGCTAGCCACTGTAGCAGTAAATGCAAATCTTTAAATACTCTGACTCAAGTTTTAGCACCTTATCACCTACAAGCCAGAAACCTTATCCAGTAAAATGAATAAGTTTACAGTAAACCCTGGTGTGTTTTAATTATCAGTTATTCCTTTGTGTTAAATTAGTCACACGATATGAAATAATATTTAAAGGTTATTTATGAAATTTTGTTATAAAATTTTAACTTAGCAAATTTTGTGTATTTTGCATATATGCTAAACAACATGAATGACTTGTCTGAAGCCCTTTAGAATTTAAATCTGTATCCGGTGAAAATAGAGGTTTCCAGAGATTTTAATAGGTACATACCCGATATAGAAAAACCTATGTAATTCAACGCTCCACCTCCAGAGAAACCCAAGCCTAAGAAAAGGAGAAGATTCGTGGGATGGAGGCGTGTGCGCAGAAGGAAACCCGCCACCAGGAAGATTCCCAAAATAGAAAATCCCTTAGACAAAGGGAAGGGGATTGAAGTCGGGGAAGATTCTAGGTAGATGGAAATGCAGTTTGGGGAATATTCTAGGCAGATGGAAATGGAGTTTGGGGAAGGTTCTAGACAAACCAAGATAGAAATTGGGGAAAGCTCTAGACAAATTAAGGAGTTACCATTTCAGGAGGAACTGGATCGTGCATTGGCGAGCTGTGATGTCGTCAGGCCTATTAATAATAATTTCTACTCTTATCCTGTCGGAACTCAAATTCCAATGAACTTAGAACCAGCAATTCCAGAACCTATAATCCACACCCAACCTCCAGGAATGGATGAATGGTGGACCAATGATTGGCAATTCCAAAACCTTCTCAACAGTCCTTATTCCTTTCTCCCTCAGTTCGACCCAGAACCTATACCAAACCCACCTATGAGTAATGAGAATTTAGCTGAACTCCGCCACTTTGGCGAGGAGCTGGTGGATGCAGGAAATAAGATCAGGAAAGTAGGAGAACAGATCTCCTGGAAATACGACGAGAGGGAACGTCGTTATTAAAATATCAACTGACAAGGGATAATGGGGTTGTGAAACTGTGGTTGTATAATAATAGTAAAATATAATCTTGTAAAATAACTACAAATAAAACTTTGTGAGATAAATGGTGTGTATGGACGCATATTATAAAATATATATATAAAATGGGAATCGAGAAATCGATAGTTTTGGCTATATATGTGTTGTGAAATTTGTATGATTATTTTGTGTATAATTGTTATTTATTTGATACTAATAAATTATATATATTAATTATCAGATGGAAAACGCTAATAATGAACCAGTTAATGAGGTTAATCAATCTGAGCAACATCCGGAGGATCAATTTATGACTAGGCAGGATATAGAAAATATTGTTGCTCAAGGAATAGCCAATGCTATTCCAGCAATACTGGCTGCTGCCAAAAAACCTGCTGAACCTCAACAAATCATTCCTAGCAAACGTATTTCTGAAGATAACTTCAGTAATAGTGTAAACAGAGGCGGTAATCATACCAATCACGATAATGATTCACAGCAAGCTCCGCTCCCTAAGAAAATGAAAGCTGCAACGCCTGGTTGCACTTACAAAGAATTTCTTGCTTGTAAACCCAATGAATTTGCAGGAAATGAAGGAGCTACTGCGTCACTGCGTTGGTTAGAGAAAACCGAGGCAGTGATTACAATAAGTCAATGTGCCAAGGACGACCAAGTCATGTACGCATCAAATCTTTATAAAGAAGGGGCGCTAGAATGGTGGAATACAGTACTTCAAGCCAAAGGAAGAAATAGGGCATATTCCATGAACTGGGAAGAATTTAAGAGTCTTGTAGAAAGAAAATTCTGTCCCGAGTATGAAAAAGATCAAATGGCGAATAAGTTCCTAAATCATCGAATGATGGGTGTAGATTGTCGAGGGTATACTTCGACATTCTTTGAATATGCTAGAGTGGTACCAACACTGGCTTCGCCAGAGCCAGTACTCATTTCTTGCTATATTTGGGGATTAATTAGCGAAATCCGTAATATCGTTGAAGCTGCGAGACCTCGCACTATTGACGATACGGTAGAATTAGCTAATACCCTAACTGACGAATTGGTACGCACAAGAGATGAAAACAGGAAGAAGGAACTGGCTCAGAAAATTACCCAAGGATTTCATACGGGTAATAATAGCAGCTCCAAGAGAAAAGGAACAGGGCAATCCTCAACTCCTTAGTTCTGCAGAAATTGCAAAAAGAAACATTATGGAAGATGCAATATAACCTGCAACTTTTGCAAAGCTGTAGGACATAGTGAAGAAAACTGCAGAAAGAAAACCATAATCTGCTTTAACTGTGGAGAAGCGGGGCATTTTAAAACAGAATGTCCTAAATTGGTCAAACCAGCAGACAACAAAGCCAAGACGGCCGACGGAGCTACTAAAAAGAATGTCAGAGCATTCCAGCTGATCACTCAAGAAGCATAACTCATTCCAGATGTGATAGCTGGTACGTTCTTAGTTCACTACGTATATGCAAAAGTATTATTTGACTTTGGTGCAAACCAAAGTTTTATCAATACTTCATTCTGCCAAGCTCTTAATTTACCTTTGACCAACCTTAAGCAAATTTTTATAGTCGAAACGACAGATGGGAATTCAGTTAACATAGATAAGGTTTTGCAAAAAGAAAATATAGAACTTTTAGGATATAAATTTCATGCAAACCTATTACCAATGAATTTAGCTGGGTTCGATGTTGTGTTAGGAATGGATTGGTTAGTAGCCAACCGTGCTCGAATCCTTTGTGATAAGAATTCCATTGAAATTCGTTCACCCACCGGAGAAGTACTTATGATTACAGGAGAAAAGCCATGTAAACCCATGAAGTTCATTTCAGTAATGAAAGTTGCTAGTTATGAACGAAAGCAAGGAATAGTATATATGATTTCAGTAATCATTAGCACTAAGGGTAAAGAACTTAAGGAGATTCCTATAGTCTCAGAATACCCAGATATATTCCCAGAAGAGTTACCAGGATTACCACCAGATAGGGAAGTAGAATTTAGGATTCATCTAATTCCCGGGACTACACCGATAGCCAAGGCACCTTATAGGTTAGCACCCACAGAAATGTTAGAACTGAAAAAGCAATTAGATGAATTACTAAGTAAAGGTTTCATACAACCTAGTTCATCCCCTTGGGGTGCACCAGTGTTGTTTGTAAAGAAAAAAGATGGTTCGATGAGAATGTGTATTGATTATAGAGAATTGAATAAGGTTACAATTAAGAATCGATACCCATTACCTAGGATTGATGATCTTTTCGATCAACTTCAAGGAGCTAGATATTTTTCTAAGATAGATTTACGCTCCGGATACCATCAATTAAAGGTACAAGAAGAAGACATACCTAAAACTGCTTTCAGAACTAGGTATGGTCATTACGAGTTTACAGTCATGCCCTTCGGATTAACAAATGCACCTGCCGCATTCATGGACATGATGAATAGAATCTGTAAACCGTACTTGGATAAATTTGTAATTGTCTTCATCGACGATATACTTATTTATTCCAAAAGTCAGGAAGAACATTGTCAGCACTTAAATGCACTCTTAACTTTGTTAAGAAAAGAAAAGTTATACGCCAAATTCTCGAAGTGTGAATTTTGGCTACAAGAAGTGCAATTCCTAGGTCACATGGTGAATCACGAAGGCATTCATGTAGATCCTGCTAAAATAGAGGCAATTACCAAATGGAAAGTTCCGCAATCCGCAATGGAAATTAGAAGTTTTATAGGTTTAGCTGGATACTATAGACGTTTTATTAAGGATTTTTCCAAGATAGCTGTACCATTAACTAAGCTAACCTGTAAAGCAGTTAAGTTTGAATGGGGACCTAAGCAAGAAGAAGCCTTTAGGATCTTGAAGCAGAAATTAACAAATGCTCCAATCCTAGCCTTATCAGAAGGAACAGAAGATTTTGAAGTTTACTGTGATGCTTCAAAGCTAGGATTAGGATGTGTGCTTATGCAACGCAAGAAGGTAATTGCGTATGAATCAAGGCAATTGAAAAATCACGAGGAGAACTATACGACTCATGATTTAGAATTAGGAGCCGTAATTTTTGCCCTTAAGATCTGGAGACATTATCTATACGGAAGTAAATTTACTGTCTATACGGATCACAAAAGTTTAAGATACATATTTGGGCAAAAAGAATTGAACATGAGGCAAAGAAGATGGATGGAAATCCTAAGTGACTACGACTGTGATATTCAGTATCACGAAGGAAAGGCAAATGTGCTCTCAGATGCCTTAAGTCGTAAGTATCAGAAAAAGCAAAAGCGAGTTCGTGCTCTCAGATGCCTTAAGTCGTAAGTATCCACTCTCCATTGTTTCGGATAGGGATAGTCGTTTCACTTCCCATTTCTGGACTAGTTTCCAAGAAGCAATGGGAACTCGATTAAATTTAAGCACTGCATATCATCCTCAAACAGACGGACAAAGTGAACGAACAATCCAAACTATGGAAGACATGCTCAGAGCACGTGTGATAGATTTTGGTGGAAATTGGGACAATCACTTACCTTTAATTGAATTCTCCTATAACAATAGTTATCATTCAAGCGTCGAAACTGCCCCATTCGAAGCACTGTATGGACGAAAGTGCAGAACTCCAGTTTGTTGGGCAGAAATAGGGGAAAGTCAATTGTCAGGTCCCGAGATAGTACAAGAGACGACCGACAAAATTTCTCAAATCAAGGAAAGACTAAAGACTGCTCAAGATCGTCAAAAGAGTTATGCAGACAATAGAAGAAAGCCGTTGGAATTCCAAGTGGGAGACAAAGTATTATAGAAAGTTTCTCCTTGGATAGGAGTAGTTCGATTCGGTAAGAAAGGAAAGTTAAGTCCAAGATACATAGGACCATTTTCAGTGATCCAACGTATAGGACCAGTTGCTTATCGTTTACAACTACCAGAAGAGTTAGCTGGAGTACATGACGTATTTCATGTATCCAATCTCAAGAAATGCCTATCAGACGAATCTTTGGTAGTACCTCTCCAAGATATAGAGGTAAATGAAAAGCTAAAATTTGTTGAGAAGCCACTACAAATAGAAGACCGAAAGATCAAGTTCCTCAAACACAAACTGTTAGTACTTGTCAAGGTCAAGTGGGATTCAAAGAGAGGACCTGAATACACTTGGGAGCTGGAATCAGAGATGAAGCGAAAATATCCTCACTTATTCCAATAAATCTCGAGGACGAGATTTTAAATAAGGTGGGTAGGATGTAAGGACTCTCAAAATTATCCTAAAAATACCCGTAATTATAAACCCGGACCCCTGAAACCCTAAACCATATTAAAAATCAAGAAAAACAAAATTCTAGGTCTCAGGCGGGCCGCGTAAAAGACAAGACATGTCTTACGCGGGCCGCGTCAATACATGTTTGACCGGATAAGTGTTCCGGAACCACGTGGTGTCCAGCTGGCTAACCTACTGATGACCAATCAACCCTACTCGTAGACTAGGCGGCCTCGCGGGCCGTGTAAGTGTTAACCTTGGGTTTACGCGGGCCGCGTGAAGCCCTAATTTTAGCTATAAATAGCTTGTTGCATGCACAGTCGGTTGGTGTCGATCAAAACTTTCAAAAACGAATTGACATTACTCTGAAGTCAAAATTACTTTCAATTATATTAGCGGGGCGCTGCTCCGATACCGGGTATTAACTCGATCGTTGCTACGATTAAATGTCCGATCGATTAAACTATCCAATGGATGTTTAAGTGCTGCCCACATTAGGGTTTATGCTTTGTCATTCGTCGTTAATTTGATGGATGTTTAAGTATCGCACTTTGTAATTCGTTGTGAAGGTTTAATCTCGTGAGTTATCGTAAATGATGTATTAGTTACTAATCGAGTTCGTGTGCATGTTATTAAATTTAGGTTAAAAAGGATAATCAGTAGGCTAAGCTCTGCTCATATAAATCTGCAATGTGAGTCATTCCCTTTTTATCAAATTTGTTTACAAAAGCATGTTTATTTTCAAAGTTATAATTACAGGGATTAAGTCTTTGTAGTCACCAAATTACAGTCGGTATGTGGGGTTTTGTATACATTACTTGATAATCTTCACCATTGGACAACGGGGTAGCCAATGGGTGATATGACCATAGTCACAGAAACGAGTCGAGTGACAAATACCGTGGGTAGTTGGTTGATATCTGGAAACATTGTAATCGCTCTTAATACTATAAATTATAACAAACGTGTCATTTTAGTAAATAGAATGATTCACCAGTATTTCCCGCTGACAAAACCTTTTTCAAACATGTTTCAGGTGATCTGTTGTGATCCAGGAAAAGTGTCGCGAAGCACTACAAGCTTAAGGAAGTGGCTCAATATAAAATAAAGAAACATGTTTTGTAAAATAAAGAGTTCTCAGTGAAATCATATGATTATAAACTATCGGGGTTTATTCCGAATTGTGAAATAAAATAATCGGGAAATTTTAGTTTTAAAAAGATCCTGGTAAAATCTTCCGCTGTTAAATAAATACCACGGGATTTTCTGTCCCGCGGCTCCTGAAACGGGTTAAACCGGGTCGGGGGCCGTGACATTCTGTCACACCCAAACGGTACGGATGATTTCGTAGTCTATTGTGACGCCTCACGACAAGGGTAAGGATGCGTGTTGATGCAAAGGGAGAAAGTTATTGCATACACATCACGCCAACTAAAGATACACGAAAGGAACTATACCACACATGACCTAGAGTTAGGTGTACTGGTATTTGCACTAAAAATTTGGCGTCATTACCTTTATGGTAGTAAATGCACGATATTCACGGATCACAAGAGTCTTCAACATATATTTAACCAGAAAAAGTTAAATATGCACCAAAGACGATGGGTTGAATGACTATGAATGTGAGATCAAATATCATCCGGGCAAAGTGAACGTTGTCGCGGATGCATTAAGTCGAAAAGAAAGAGTTAAACCTCTACATGTACAATCTTTAAGGCTCACAATTCATAACGACCTTACCTCTCGAATTCATGATGCTCAGCAAGAAGCATTAAAAGCAGAAAACATCAAAGCAGAAATGCTTAGAGGTATGGAAAAACAATTTGAACCAAAAGAGAACGAAGCCTTATATTTCATGAACAGAATTTGGATTCCTCATTTTGGTGGTCTTCGAGGCCTAATTCTTGATGAGGCTCATAAATCCAAGTATTCGATACATCCTGGAGCAGATAAGATGTATCACGATCTCAAGGAATTTTATTGGTGGCCTAATATCAAAGGTGATTTTGCGACATATGTTGGAAAATGTCTAACATGTGCTAAAGTTAAGGCCGAGTACCAAAAACCTTCTGGTTTGCTACAACAACCCGAAATTCCTACTTGGAAATGGGAACATATTTCCATGGATTTCATAACTAAATTACCCAGGACTTCTCGTGGTCACGACATGATTTGGGTAATCGTCGACCGATTAACCAAGTCAGCTCACTTCTTGCCTATCCGTGAGAAAGTTAGTACTGAGAAGTTAGCTGAAATCTATCTCAAAGAAATTGTAGCAAGACATGGTGTACATGTGTCGATAATCTCTGACCGATACGGTCTTTTTATATCAAGGATTTGGCAGTCATTTCTAAAGGCCTTTAGATCCCAATTAAACTTGAGCACGACCTTTCATCCCCAAACTGACGATCAAAGTGAACGCACAATTCAAACTTTAGAAGATATGTTGCGTGCTTATGTGATGGACTTAGGTGGAAATTGGGATACTCACTTGCCTTTAGTGGAGTTCTCATACAATAACAGTTATCACATGAGTGTTAAAGCCGCAACATTCGAAGCGTTATATGGCCGTAAGTGTTGATCTCCACTATGTTGGGCGGAACTAGGCGACAAACAAATGTTAGGTCCTGAGTTAGTTCAAGAAACTACCGATAAAATACTTAAGATTCGAGACTGTATTAAGGCGGCTCGAGACAGACAGAAAAGCTACGCGGACAGACGCCGCAAACCATTGTCTTTTGAGGTTGGAGACAAGGTGTTGTTAAAAGTCTCGCCGTGGAAAGGCGTAGCTAGATTCGGCAAGCAAGGGAAGCTTAGCCCAAGATACATAGGACCATACAAAATCTTGGAAAAGAATGAAAACGTCGCCTACAAGTTAAAACTGCCAGAAACACTCAGTAGCGTTCACGACACTTTTCATGTGTCGAATTTGAAAATGTGTCTTTCGGATGAATCACTTATTATTCCCCCGGAAAAAAATCCATGTAGACGACAAACTCCATTTCATCAAAGAACCTGTTGAGATTCTAGATTCAAAAATTCATAAAACGAGGAGAAGTCGTATCAAACTAATCAAAGTCCGATGGAACTCGAAACGAGGACCCGAGTTCACATGGGAACGATAAGACGAATTCAAAAAGAAGTACCCTCATTTGTTTAAGAAGTCCCAACAAAGAGTAACGCAACCTAAAATTTCGGGACCAAATTTTCTTTAACAGGGGGAGAATGTGACAATCGGTAAAATTCCGGTAATTCCATACGACCTGCACAACTATTTCAACTATTATTTTCGCGTGTTTGACTTGATTTTAATTAATTAAGTCTTAAAAGTCTAGGAACTATAAAAATCATAATGAATAATGAAAACAAATCTGCTGCGATTGGAAACAATATCCTAGACTGACGATAGAAACGCGAATAAACGATACATGTCAGTACTACTAGTCGCGATACAGTTTGACACGATAAAAACAAGACATACATATATGTCTACACAAATATTCTATAAAAAGCTTTGTCCAAAATAATATGTGCCTTATTATTTAGAAAATTCCAATTAAAAACCAAATTGTCCAAGTCCGCAGAAAAATACAGTAATCCTACGGAAGTGTACAACATTCCGCAGAACGAAACAATAACTGTCCGAAAACCCAAAAATAAATATTATTTGACATAAATAATATAATGCGTATTAAAAACGACACAAAATCCTCAATCGAATCTTATTGCGTTAAGCTGCACGACTAGTTCAGTAAACAACCAGTCAGCAAAGCCGGTACCGGAACCGTGTCAGAAATAATAAAATTTTTAGTCCAAAAAGTTGGATTAATTATTCGGATGATAATACGTGTGCAAAAATAATTTTTGTCATGTATTTATTTAAATTAAAACGCGGTGTCAGTATTTAACCCGGTACAGGACCCGAACCAACTTTTTCACCCGAACAAGAAACTAAAAATTTTGGAGGACTAGTTTTACCTAGTGTCACACTACTTTAAAATATTAGAGCTTAAAACCTTGTAGATATTTTTATATAAATTACCAAAGTTTATAAAGTTGTATATTAATCAAGATTTAAAAAAAAATTTATACAAAACCCATTTGCTCTCATGCCTATATGTGGGTCCCCTTAAGCCCACTCATCAAATTTTTGATGTGTTGGAACTCAAAAATGGATTATTAGTGTGAGGTGATGTAAGAACATGATTAAAACAAAACATCACCAACACTCCACCATTTTCATATTTCCAACAAAACAAAAACCTTTCAATCCCTTTTTTCTCTCTCTAAATTTCGGCTAGAACACCATCACCATCTTCATCCTTTTTCATATATCAAACATAAGTAAATCATGCTCATATGGAAGTTCATGGATGAAACAAGATACTAGGGAGTTTAGTAAAGATATTTGAAGCATTTTTGGTGGAACTAGAAGACTTAGATCATCAAGATTTTCTTATCTTCATCCTTATTTCCTAGCAAAAATTGTAAGAACATTACACTAGTCTTACTTTTATTCTTGATTTCCTTTACAAGTTCATCATAAACCCACATGAAAAACAACAAGAACAACTAAAAATCATTATTTTTATCCATGATTTTTCTATGATTATGGGATGAACTTGGAGAAATCTAGACTAGTAAATTTGAATCTTGGTTATTTCTACTTAAAATATGATCTACATACATGCATGTAAAATCAACCAACATTCATCAATAAAAGTGATGAACATGAGTTATGATGAACATGCATGCTAGTAAAATATGAGAAATCATTTAAAACTAAGAAAATATTTTTTTTGAAAAATTTCTTGATTAAAGGTTCCATTTCTGGAAAGAATCAAAAGTATGAAATGTGTTAGTAGTAAACGTTTTAAACACATATTCATGCTTCAAATGACCTTGTGAGTCATCTAAAACAAGAATTTTCAATAGAATCTTGTTCTACAAATTTTTAGCAAAAATAAGGAATAAAGTTTCCTTTTCGAGAAAGTTAAGAACTATATCATGTTCATGCTACTTTTGTTGACATTTTTTTTATGGATATTGATACTTGATGATGTTTTGTGTTGAAATAAATTGAAAAAAAGTTTTGTATAAACTTGGGGAAAAATCCATATTTCAAACAAAACTATGGCATAACTTTATAAATTTTGTTATGTTTAAAAAGTTGTTAAAACAAAGAAGTATGTAACTAGAACAACTATTTGAGGTCTTTGAACATGGTTAAACAAATTTTGGACAAAGTTATAAATCCATGCTTTATAAAAAGATTTCTAAACAAAAGTGACAAGTATATATTTTTGGATAAAATATGTACTTTCAAAAATATTCATCAAGTATCATAAGTATATATTTTTGATGTGTGTTTTATATGTTAGTTTAAGTAGGAACTAATGCAAAATTGATACACATCCACAAAAATTACAAATATATATATATGAACTTGAAAAACAAAATAAAGTGTCCATCCTTGGACACGAACACACAAATGGACATATTCGGACACTATTGGACAATATGGACTTTTGGACAAACTAAAATGGCACAAACAAAACAAATGGTAAAAACGAGACGGACGACACGAACGGGACAAACGATACGAATAAATCAAACCGACAAGTAGTAAACGACTATAACAAAATACAAGACGTCACAAAAGTTTATGCACTAAAAAGGTTCATATATGGCGTAAGTAATGATTTTAATAAAAACTAGATTTTTATAAAAATACAAGTATTACTATTATTTTTTTGACTAGGCCCAAATCTTGTATTTTAAAAAGGAGTCCATAAATTAAATTGGGCTAGAGTTCATTTCTCATAAATAAAATTTAGGCTAGGCCCACTTTTACAAAACAATGGACTAAAAATATATTTTTAGTCAAAATTGGGCTAAAGCCCACGCTACAAAATACTTGGACTAAAAACCCAATTTTTTTAAATTATTATGGACTAGATACATTTTTAGAAAATAATTTGGGTTAGGCCCATTCTTACACAAATTATTTGGGCTAAGTCCACAATTATAAACTAAATTGGGCTAGGCCCAGTTTTATAAAAATGTTTTGGGCTAAGGCCCACTCCTACAAATCAATTTGGGCTTAACCCATTTTAAACAAAGTTATTTGGGCTAGGCCCATATACACCAAATACACAAAATGGACTTAAGATCTAATATATAAATTAAGCCCATTAAAAAACAAATCAAATAGAATATATATATACAAGTAAGTTATATATATATATATATATAGGGAGAAGATCATGCGAGAACCACCTCTTATTGCGAGAACCGCGAGAACCAATATGAACACAACCAAAAATGCCTAAAAATAGCTAAAAATCACACAAATTTTTTTTAATATTTTTTTTATATAAAAATCGGTACTTTTCGAAGCCAAAAAAAAAATTAAAAATTTTTTTTGGCCACTAAAAGTAGCGATTTGAGCATAAAAAATATTAAAAAAAAATTTTTAGATTTTTTTTAGATTTTTTTAGGTTTTTTGGGGTTTAGTTTTTAGCATTTTAGCTTGGGGGGGGGGGGGGGGCGGGGTTTGTGGTTTTTTTAGGTTTTTTGGGGGTTTTAGTTTTTAGCATTTAGCTTGGGGGGGGGGGGGTTAGCTTGGGGAGGGGGGTTAGGTTTTTTTAGGTTTTTTTAGCTATTTTAGGTTGTGTTCACATTGGTTCTCGCGGTTCTCGCAATAAGGGTGGTTCTCGCATGAACTCCTCCCTATATATATATATATATATATATATATATATACATATATATATATATATATATACATATATATATATATATACATATATAGGTGAATGTTCAAATGAAAACCACTAGTTATTGTGAAAACTCGAAAACTAATTAAAAAAGCCAAAAAAACATACCAATTTTTTTTTTTGCATAATAATTTTCGCAGGTTTTTTTATATAAAAAAATTAATTTTTCTTTTTGTGTAGTGCACATGTATAATACTACACATGTGTATGTGTACTACAGATATGTATTATTAAAAAGTTTTTTTTTTATATATAAAAACCAGCGATTTTTATAAAAAAAATTGAAAAAAAAAATTTGTGTGTTTTTTAGGCTTTTTTTAGTTAGTTTTCGAGTTTTCACAATAAAAGTGGTTTTCATTTGAACCATCCCCTACATATATATATATACATATATATATATAGGGAGCCGCTAAAATAAGAACCACTCCCAGTTGTAAGAACCGCGAGAACCACTTTAAACCAATCAGAACATGCCAACAGAAAGGGTGTTTTGGTCTTTTTCCCTAAATGTCTAATCCCTCACTATCTCTCATCACTAAAAACCACCAGACACCTTCTCTCTCTAATATTCAAAACCTATCATTCTCTCTCTAAAATCAAAACCTCTCTCTTCTCTCATACCCACCCAAATCAAGAACAATGTTTTGATCGGTGGTGATTAATACCGTCAGTTGTGGAGGTGGTTGATCGGTGATTCCTTTTTACCGGGGAAACCTAGGTGCTTTGGGGATAAAGTCATCGGCTCAACATCTCCGGCCTCCCTTTCTCTCCGTCGTCTCCGCCGCCCCACAACTACCCCTCCGCCGCTGCATCCGCCACCAAAGATATGTTTTATCTATCTCTCTCTCTTTATCACACAGATCTGCTTCTCTTTGTCTTTTTATTTGAGCTTTTTTGGGGATTTTTTGTGATGACGGTTCGTGGGATGTCGTTGTGGTGATGTCATTTGGTGGTTAATACGCTGCTGGGCGGTGGTGTTTTGGCAGAGGTGGGCGACGGGTGGTGGTGGTGGCGTTGGGGGTAGTGGCGGTGGGGGTTTTTTGGCGGTGTGGATTTTTTGGTCGTTTTTGTGATTTGGGGGTTTCGAGTGAATGGAGATTGGGGTTGATTTGTTGGGGGGTTGATTTGAATTCTTGATTCTGTTGATTTGAATTCTTGATCTGTTTGTGATAACTGCATTTGTGTTGAATGTTTTTTGAACGGATACAGGGTTGCTTGAATGATGCATTTGTATTCTTTGATTATGTGGGTTTTGATCGGTTTGGATTTGGGGGGCGATGATGAAAAAAAAAACGTTGATTTTGATGACGATGGCGCGGCAAAGACGGTGGAGGGTAGGTTTTTTGAACCTGCAACCCCATTTTGCAGCCTTTTTTATTAACGGAAAATCTGAGCCAAACCCCTTTTTTTTTTCGAGAAACGCTTTGTTTTTTATGTTGTTGGCTTTTTATATTTTTTTCCCTAGTCGATGACGATAACAATCTATCTGAGACACCTACCGAGTTTGCATTTTCTGGGTGCGTTCGTGTTGCGTAAAAAAGTTTTTGTAAAAAAAAATTGTTAAACCGTAAGCGTAAAAAAGTTTTTGTAAAAAAAATTGTTAAACCGTAAACTTTTTAACGTAAAACGTAAAAAGTTTAACGTAAAACGTAAAAACGTAAACTTTTTTAACGTAAAAACGTAAAACGTAAAAAGTTTTTGTAAAGCGTAAAAAGTTTTAGGTAAAACGTAAAACGTAATTTCTTTTAGTAAAACGTAAAGAGTTTTACGTAAAACGTAAAAAACCGGCGCGTAAAACAAAAAAAAACGTTAACGTAAAAAACCGGCGCGTAAAACGTAAAAAACCGGCGCATCGTAAAAACGTAAAAAAACGTTAACGTAAAAAACCGGCGCGTAAAACGTAAAAACCGGCGCGTAAATCGTAAAAACGTAAAAAACGTTAACGTAAAAAACCGGCTCCTAAAACGTAAAAAACTGGCACGTAAAACGTAAAAAACGGCGCGTAAAAAACCGGTCGAAAAAACAACGCGAAAAAACAGAGCGTAAAAACAGGGCGTAAAACGTTCCGTAAAGAAACGCTCGTAAAAAAAACGGGGCGTAAAAAACGCTCGTAAAAAAACGGGGCGTAAAAAACGGTTTTAAAAAAAATTATCATTAAAATCTGAATTTAAAATATTTTGTTTAATATAAAATTCTGTTTTTTAATAAAAAGTAATTAAAGAATAGGACAAAAAAACAATTAAATATAATATATATAAAAAGACAAAAAAAAGTAATTTTACTTAAATACCCTTTGGATTATAATATTAAAAACATAATAAGACAAAAAATACTTAATATTATTTTTAAATACTTTTAATCTTATCCATCCATCATCTTGATCTAATGGCTAGAAAGTGGTTCACGCGGTTCTTACAACTGGAGGTGGTTCTCGTTTTAGCGGTCCCCTATATATATATATATATATATATATATATATACGAAAACACAATAAAGGAAGCAAACGATTACGAGAAACTAAAAACGAAATACAAGATGAAATACTTGTACGATAAACAAACACAAACCTAAGTGTCTAACGAGATTAGAACACTTCTAAGTCAAGAAACGAACCACAAACAAGGAATCAAATAGAGATTTGCACGGAACGCAAATATGTGAGTTCATGTTTCCCCTTTTACTTTGAATGTTTATGGTTTTAAACTTTCGGGGATGTACACATGTTACAAATAGTATGATGATACGATGAAACAATTTTGATCACATGCGGATAGGTGTTTAAAATAAAGGGACCATTAATGAATAAACAAGTACCGAGGAACAAACGGATAGATCTATTTGGGTTTTGGCAAGCCCCACTCTTATCGGCAACGATAACCACGATCGTTAAGAGTGCCTTTGTGTCCAAACTAGTGTCGTTAATACACACGATAAATTGTCAAGGTTTGGTTGCCTTCTATTCGGCATACATATTAGTGTCCTTGCAAAACACTAATGATCATACGATTTTTCATCATACTATACAAAACGAATTTTACTACTTCAAATGTTTTGGAAACTCATTTGATGCAAAAACGAAATGACATGAATTCACTCAACTTTTGTTGACATTTTCAAAACTAACATGTATTACAGGAGATTAGTGGACGGCTTTAGGAAAATATGTTCGTGTTGTTATCAAGAACGCAAGCTTTTGAGATGTCATCCGTTTTCAGTTGTTATGTTGTGTGAAACTATTTTAAACTTGGAACAATGTTATTAAAGTTGTAGTTGTTATGTGTCATTTTCTGAGCGTACATATCTTGATCAATATCCTGCTTTTAATTGTTTATTTGTGACCAAGATACTGGACGGGGATATTGCTAACATCCTGGGCGATATCCTGAGGTTGATTGAATTAACCACGTGCTGGTTAAAGGCTGGGGTTTGCTAACGGTCAGATGGACTTCATCTCCTCAAGACTCGGGCATGTTTGTTATGGGAGAGACGTTGAACCCGAAAGACTAGGTCTACAACGTTCGAGTGAGGAATATTCGCTGGATCCCGGTTATTTAGGATAGTTTGTTATATTTGTTTTACTATAAATAGATGGGGGCGGATCAGATTAAGGCACGCAACTTTCACATTTTCAAACACTTTCTCTCCAGCTCTCTGCAAACACTACACACAAACACTTGTATTCAAATCACATTGTAACACCTAGTTGATTCGCTCTACATCCTGCACTGTATCCTGATATTTGAAGCAATAGAAGAACAAGGCAGCTGCGATTGTCAACTCCCGAGGTTTTGTGCCGGCGATCTAGATTGATCAAGGGCTTTCCTCGTACATCACGTGTCAACCTTTACTTTTCTGCTCATTGTTTGATCACAGATACAGCTCTATATCTTGAGCCGTATCCTGAAATTGTTTTTATAACTAACTTGGTTAACATATTTTTCACACATAATTTTAGCACACTACCTCACTTAACTAATTTGATCACTAAATTGCTTCGGTAATTTTTGACCAAAACAGTAGTTGTTTACAATTTCCGAACAAGTTATGTAAATTATGGTTTCAAAACAAATGTATGGATGAACATCCTTTTATGGTTTACATATGTTGTTTGCTCGATTGATTGTAACGATTGCCGCTCTGGCCACATCTCGTAACACGCTTCCGCATAAACCGAAAATTGGGGTGTGACACTAAGGAGGGTAACATGTAGACAGCCTTACCTCTTCCCTAAAGAAATAAAGAGGCTGCTTACAGTGAGACCCCCAGCTCGATAGTAGTTTTGCATCAAGCCCTATACATAAGGCACATATCACTTAGCAATTGAGACAAAGGTACATAACACTCAGCCTTATGCTTTGGAAGAAGCAAGTGGGGGAGAACTTTCTTTACGCTTTGCAAACAACCAAATTAATTTAGCTTACTTTTTTGCGAAAAAAAGAAGATTCTTGAAAGGGTAAACATGATGATTTAATGTTCTACGAAACACTACACATCAATTATCAATGAATGTATGAAACTTTCAAGTGTGTTGGTGCTCTTGCCAAAGATCTTGAGTTCGAATCATTGATTCCGTTTGAATCGATGATTCCATTTTACTCTCATGGCTCGATTGATTATATTTGATCTTGTATGTAATAACCAATGTGAACAAGACAAACTGGAAAAAAAACATAACTTTAAAGGGTTAATAGACACTTGGGAACACGTCACATAAGTGACACTTCAAAGCATATCCGGCACTGTTAGATGATATTTGTGGCGATAGATGCCTTTGTATTAAAGGTTGATTAACCTTGCCTCGGAGGACGGGTGGAAAAAAACATAGTTGTTATTAACAGTGTAATTCTCATGATGACAAGTTCATTCCATCCCAAGAGAAAGTAATATATAAAGGTAAGAGAAAATGCAAACGGAAATAACTATTGCAAATTAATAGCAATTATCTTGTATCTATAGTAAATTGCAAAATCATAGGAAAGTCTTTGTACAGAATATTTAGTTTCCTTTCCTTAGTCAATCATTGTAATTATATATTGACCAATTGATTAATGAGAAGGCATTCAGTAAAAATTATCCTTCCTATATGGTATCAAGAGACTCTCAGGTCTCCACCGATCCCTTCTGACCGCCGGCCCTACACCACCATCACCACCACCCTTCCGCCTCCCCCCCCCCCTCTCTTCCTTCCTTTGCTGTTCTGACCTACTACCATGGACACCAAGATTCATCCCGCTATGGCAGTCACCAACATCAAAAACATGATTTCTTTCATTCTTGAAGATGAATCCTCACACTACTCTACCTGGAAAGCCCTCTTTGAGGTGCTCTGTCGTGCCTATCAGGTATATGAACATCTGCAGCCCCGCCCCGTCGATACTGCTCCTTCTGGCTCGTCGTCCGATGCTGACAAAGCTGCCAAGGCTGAGACCGATGCTCTATGGGCACGCCTTGACGCCTTGGTTTTGCAGTGGATTTACGGTTCCATATCCACACCCCTTCTTCATATTATTCTGGTTCCGGGTCAGACCGCTCATGAAGCATGGCTGGCTATCGCAAACCACTTCAATGACAACAAAAGTGCGCGTCAGATCCATCTTCAACAACAATTCTCTAATATACATCTTGAAGCTTTTCCGAATATGGCCGCGTATTGCCAACAGGTCAAGAATCTTGCTGATCAATTGAAGAATGTTGGGGCACCAGTTGACAATCAACGGCTTGTTACTCAACTCCTTGTGGGTCTCAACGAGGCATACGAGAGTATCTCCACGGTTTTCCAAAACCAGGACCCTCTACCATCATTCAATGAATGCCGATCCCGTCTCACCATGGCCGAAACAACAAAGAAAACCATCTCAGCTCGGGCTGCCGGTACATCCGCCACCGCACTAGCAGCCACCACTGCCTCTCACCCTACGGTTTCTGCTGACGCGTCTGCCTCCCATCGTGGCAGAGGCCGTGGTAGGTCACGGGGGCGGGGTCGTGGTGTCTCCAACCGTGGTGGCCGCTCCTACAACAACCAATCTCCACATCCTTATATCGTCTTTCCCAACTCCTGGGCCGCTAGTCAATGGAGTTCTCTTATGCAAGCAAATCAGCCCTCTTGGTCTTCACAAGCTGCCACACCGCCATGTCCGTACCCGTCTACGCCTCGACCCAACAATAACTCCGCAGGCATTCTTGGAGCCGCCCCCGATCAAGCTTACACAGCTACTCTATCCCCCACGGACATTCAACAGGCTCTTTACGCCTTGTCCCTCAACCAACAGGACCCGCATGGATTCATGGACACCGGGGCTTCTGGCCATATGAAAATTCCTCAAGGTAATGACTCCCCGTCTTCTTTTAATACTTGCACTAACAAATATATTGTAGTTGGCAATGGTATGACCATTCCCGTGATTGGTCAAGGCAACCTAACCCTACCACCACCTTTCCCGCCCTTTAAATTAAACAATGTCCTTTATGCCCCAAACCTTGTAAAAAATCTTATATCTGTCCGAAAACTTACCACTGATAATTTATTGTCCATTGAATTTGACCCCTTCGGTTTTACTGTGAAGGATCTCAAGACCAAGGCACACCTCCTACGATGCAATAGCTCGGGAGATCTATACCCATTGACAGCACCGCTTCCTTCCAAACCAACCTCTACTGCATTTGTGGCTACCACTCAAGAACGTTGGCATCAACGACTTGGGCACCCGAGTTTCTCCGTTTTGCATTCGTTACCTTTATCTGTTTCTAGTTCATCTAATAAACATGACAAAACATTATGTCAAGCTTGTGTTTTTGGCAAAAGTGTGTGCATGCCATTTCTTGATTCTTGTAATCGTACTTATTTACCATTTGATATAATTCACAGTGATCTTTGGACATCTCCTGTGCCTAGCACCGGGGGTCACCGATATTATGTTTTGTTTTTAGACGATTTTACAAACTTTCTTTGGACCTTTCCCCTAACCAACAAATCCAATGTATTTTCTATCTTCACCATTTTTCACAACTACATAACCACGCAGTTTGGCGGCAAAATCAAACAATTTCAATGTGATAATGGCAAGGAATACGACAATAATTCGTTTCACCACTTTTGTCGTTTTCATGGAATGCACTTCCGATTTTCTTGTCCATACACCTCTTCCCAAAATGGTAAGGCTGAGCGTAAAATTAGAACAATCAATAATATGGTACGCTCTTTATTAGCTCAATCCTCTTTGCCGCCCTCCTTTTGGTACCATGCCCTTGAAACCGCCACCTACCTTCTCAATATCATCCCCAACAAACACACTCAATTCCTTTCCCCCACCTCACGATTATATAAGTGTAATCCCACATATGAGCACCTTCGCGTGTTCGGATGTTTATGCTACCCCTTACTTCCTTCCACCACCATAAACAAACTTGCAAACCGTTCCAAACCATGTGTCTTTCTCGGTTACCCACCTAATCATCGTGGTTACCGTTGTTTAGACCTCACCACAAATTCCATTTTTGTCTCTCGTCATATACAATTTGAAGAGACAATCTTTCCCTTCTCTAACACCCAACCCACCCAAACCAACTCCTATGATTTCCTTGACAGTGGATTAAATCCACTCCTATGGAATCACATTCACCCCACTTCCCACTCACAGTCCAATGACCGGCCCAATAACACAAACCCAACAACCCAATCAACTTCTTCCACAAACCGCCCCACTCCCTCAGCTCCCTCACGGCCCAATCCAACCCAACCCCTCACTTACTCCCGACGCCCACGTCCCACACCCAATGCTGGCTCAACAGCTGGCCAAACTTTTAACCCAGACCCATTCGCTTCACCAGCGTTACCTATACCACCTACCATCCCTTCCTGTCCGGCCCATTCTACCCAAGCCCACAACCTTCCTGACCCACCGTCCCCTCACCATACAAACCCATCCTCTCCAGCCCAACAGCCCACCACGAGCACCGCCCCTCCTTCCGGTTCACAACCACCGACTCGTACCATGCGCACTCGCGCCATGGACGGTATATCCAAACCAAAGCACCATTTCAACCTCCACACCACCACTATCGTACCTATTCCCAAGTCCCCACAGGTTGCCTTGTCCTCACCCGAATGGCTCACCGCCATGACCAATGAGTTTAGTGCACTTATTAAAAATGAGACTTGGGAGTTAGTTCCTCGTCAACCAAACATGAATATTATACGGTGTATGTGGCTTTTCAAACATAAGTTTCGTTCAGATGGTAGCTTGGAAAGATATAAAGCTCGATTGGTTTGTGATGGTCGCAGTCAACAGGTGGGTATAGATTGTGGTGACACCTTCAGTCCGGTCGTTAAACCGGCAACGATTCGTCTCATCCTCACTTTGGCCCTCTCACGCTCTTGGGCTATCAATCAGTTAGATGTTACCAACGCCTTCCTACATGGTAACTTGGAGGAAACTGTTTATATGCATCAACCCATGGGGTTCCGGGATTCACGATTTCCGGGTCATGTTTGCAAACTGAAGAAATCGCTATATGGCTTAAAGCAGGCTCCACGAGCATGGTACCAGCGGTTTACTGACTTTGTCTTATTGCAGGGATTCAAACAAAGTAAGTCTGACAACTCTCTGTTCATTTATCATCATGGTCAGGATACTGCCTACCTCCTTCTTTATGTGGACGACATCATCCTCACCACATCTTCTGACACACTTCGCGAACGTATTATCAGTTCTTTATCTGGCGAATTTGCCATGAAAGATTTGGGTCCCTTATCTCATTTTCTGGGTATCTCTGTCACACGGACGGGAGACAGCATGTTCTTATCCCAGCTTTCTTATGCCAAAGACATCATACGTCGGGCCGCCATGGACTCCTGCAAACCAGTTGCCACTCCAGTTGACACTGGCTCCAAACTTGGTGCAAACTCCTCCGTCCCCTTTCATGATCCAACCACCTATCGCAGTTTGGCAGGCGCTCTTCAGTATCTTACCTTCACACGGCCTGATATCTCATATGCAGTTCAGCAGATATGTATGCACATGCACTCTCCATCAGATGATCATTGGAACGCTCTTAAGCGAATCATCCGATATATACATGGCACTTCAAACTATGGTCTCTATCTCAATCCTGCCCCAAATATTTCTCTTCGTGCCTACACTGACGCTGACTGGACAGGATGTCCCGACACTCGCCGTTCTACTTCCGGCTACTGTGTATATCTTGGCGACAACTTACTTTCCTGGTCGTCCAAAAGACAGCCAACAGTTTCGCGCTCCAGTGCAGAAGCTGAGTACAGAGGCGTTGCTAATGTTGTTTCTGAAATCTGTTGGCTTCGTAACCTGATGCTAGAATTGAATCAACTGCTCCTCAAGGCCACCCTCATTTACTGTGACAATGTCAGCGCCATTTATTTATCGGGTAACCCTGTTCAGCATCAGCGGACCAAACATATTGAACTGGACATTCACTTCGTCAGAGAGCAAGTACAACGGGGGTGTGTTCGGGTCTTGCACGTCCCTTCTCGCTACCAGATAGCGGATGTCTTCACCAAAGGCTTGCCTAGAATACTGTTTGATGATTTTCGCTCCAGTCTCAACGTTCGCCAACCTCCTGATTCGAATGCGGGGGTGTAATAGCAATTATCTTGTATCTATAGTAAATTGCAAAATCATAGGAAAGTCTTTGTACAGAATATTTAGTTTCCTTTCCTTAGTCAATCATTGTAATTATATATTGACCAATTGATTAATGAGAAGGCATTCAGTAAAAATTATCCTTCCTATATAGATTGATGTGATACATGGTAAATGTATTAGTTAGTTTGGCAATGATTTATTATAGCAAGCTGTTCTCTGGCTTTTCTTTTATAACTCTTTTAATAACTTACTGTAGGCCAAAAGTTTTGTAAAAAGCCTTACTAAAAGACGTCAAACCAAGTAGTACGCAACTCTTCTCTATATCTATAAAATGTAAAGGATATTCAAAGAACGTTATTGCAATCTTCATTGTATATGTATGTAGTCCTCCAAGTTAGTTTAGTGTAACCAATGCATGCCATATGTGTCATGTCAATTCTTTTACAACACCGCGTCAATGCACCATACTACTCGGCGCTCATCTCTGGATACACTATTGGTCCAATGCAACCTGTTATTTTTATCTACGTTTAAACCAATCCGCAATAATGCGCAGGTGTTGTGTTTATCTTTGTATACATTTTGGTGTAATTTCTATTTGAATAATTTGGCTTTCCTATACGACGTAGCTTTTCCATGATTTTGAATATACCGTCACGACATGTTTTTTTATCGTTGTGTTCGTGATTCGTTTATCAAGAACATGTTAGTACTTGAACGTTTATTTCATTATAAGGTTTATATCAACACTGTTAAATAATATATTTTATTGGAGGACACCCGTGTATCACACGGGAACTTCAACTAGTCTTGGTAATATATGAAGAAAAACTCTACATACCAAAAACCAATACATATTTCCCTAATTTGATGCTATTCTCATATTTATTTCATTACAAAATATTTTATCTTTATGCTATGTGCATGCTTCGTGTTATATAAAATGTTTTAGCTCACACTTTCTAGCACTAGCCAACATATCTCTTGTTGATCCTATCATCTTTTCCTCACATTTGAGTTTAGTTCACAGGTTCAAACAGAAGATAAGAAAACAGTAGAAGTCCCAAAAATGGCATCCTTTATCAATTGGAGCTCTTGGATAACACTAGCTGTGTCCATTCTATACTGTGGTGATTCCATGGAACATGACACCCCTATTTCCAGCAACAAACGCAAACACCTTTCGTGATTCATATAACCTGAAGCTTCTTCCTTGTTGGTTGTTGGTCCAATCATCTTGTCATCTTTCAGAAGCACCGGATCAACGATCTCCAGTGCACCATCACCCATGGCTTTCTCGGCATAGCTGTGTAGGCTGAGCTCCTCTCCAAACATGACGTCAGTGGGCTTCTTACATGTCATCATCTCCAGCAACATGATCCCAAAACTGTACATATCTGCGTTTCTTGACACTTTGCTCCCAACCCCATATTCTGCAATCAAACAGGAGACGAATATCCAAAAGTTACGTAAATCAGATAATTTCATGAATTACCATCACAACATACCTGGAGCTGCATACCCAATGGTTCCTCTAACTCCAGCTGAGCTGCTATTATATCTATGTTGGTACTCAGATTGAAGAATCTTTGAAAGCCCGAAGTCTCCGACATGTGCAACCATATCTTCATCAAGAAGAATGTTGCTTGGCTTCAAATCACAGTGCACAATGGTCTTTCCAGCATGATGATGGAGATAATTAAGTGCATAAGCCACATCCAGCGCAATGCACACTCTCTGAATCAAGCTGAGTTGATGAAGCTCACTTCGAGGGTTATGTAACCATTTGTCTAAACTTCCATTTGGCATGAATTCATAAACTATCGCTTTGAAATCGTTGCCTTGGAAGTCAACGCCGCTGCAACATGTTATGACTTTTGCAATGTTTCTATGTCAGGTATTTCTCAGTACCTCACATTCGGAAACGAAGCTCTTGGAACCACCTCGACGATGGAGGTTTAGTACTTTGATAGCAACAATATGCACAGCATCTGTATCTAGGCACCCTTTATATACAGATGAAAAGCTTCCTTCACCAATTAAGTTGTTGATGGAAAACCCATTGGTTGCTTTGTAGAGCTTTTCATAAGAAACCTGAATTAGGGACTCCCCAGAAGTAGCCTCCAGTGGATCATCTTCTACTTTCTTTTTCCATGGATAGCATGTGAAAAACAACACCATGGCTACCAAAAGCATAACGGAACCAAAAGAAATCACTAATATAACTGCAAGACTCAACGTATTTTTCTTCTTATTAGACCGACACTTGGATAACTGAAGTTCAGGTATGCCGCCACAAAGCCGACTGTTGCCTAGAATAGACACTAAACTTGCGTTGGCAAACACTCCTTTTCTTGGCACCTCACCCTCTAAATCGTTGAAAGATATGTTGAGTTTCTTCAAAGGAATTACTTCCAAATAAGTCGGAATTCCCCGGTTGAAGTTGTTATGTGAGACAACAAGGTTTTCGAGGGCTCGTAAAGAACCCAACGATGATGGAAAAGATCCCGAAAAGAAATTGTAGCTTATGTCAAGATTCTGAAGGCTGCTGCAACTGCCAAGACTGCTCGGAATGTCACCTGACAATCTATTATTTTCCAGAATAATTTCGTTTATGTTCTTAAGATTGCGGACCTCTGCGGGAAGTTGTCCCAATAATTGGTTATAACCCAAATTCAGGCTAATGGATAGTGAAGACAGTTCAAATAGTTGCCTAGGTATCTCTCCAGTAAGGTTATTTCGATCAAGGTTTAACCTTAATAATCTTTTACAGTTCCCTAAACTTGATGGTATGGTACCGTTAAATTTATTTAAAGTCAGGTAGAGTTCAGTAATCAAGGCCAGATTTCCTAACGAACCAGGAATGTTCCCTGAGAAAGAATTATTTGTAAGATTTAACCTCTGTAGATTTTCAAGATTGCCAATGGTCACTGGAAGTGTGCCTGTGAATTGATTACTTGACAAGTCTAGTAAAGTTAGACCAGAAAGATTACCTACCGATGAAGGAAGGCTACCCGAAAAATGATTTGAAGCAAGGATCAGACGATTTAGTGTAGTCGCCAAACTTCCTAAAGATTCTGTCAGGGAACCTTTCAACTGATTGTAACCAAGATCTAACGTTTCTAACTCTTTGCAAAGCGACAAAGCATCTATGAACTTCATTTCATCATCTTCCCCAATTTCAAATCTATTTGAACTAAGTGACAAGATTAGAAAATTACAGGAATTCCGAGAAGTGATTACTAGTTTTCCGGAAAAGTAGTTTCGATCTACATATAGGACTTGTAGTTTTGGTGAACTGAGAACAGATGATGGAAGGGGACCTGTGAATTGGTTATCTGGCAAAGAAAGTACCAAAAGACGAGGCATAATTGAAGCTAAGTTTGCAGGTAGTCTACCAGTGAGTCGATTATTATCTAGATATACTTTTTCTAAAGATGAAAGGTTATAAAAAGAAGGCGGGATGGTACCAACATGGTTGTTTCCGGTCAATGCAAGTCTTCTCAAGTTAGTCAGCCGATGAAATATGTCGGGAATGCGTCCCCCGAGTTGACAATCACCGAGAGAAAGTGTTTGGAGCAATGTAAGATTCGCAATATATGGTGGAATCCCACCTTCAAGAATGTTGCTGTGAAGGATGAGTACGTATAGCATGGACAATGAACCAATTCCATCTGGGATCTTGCCGACGAGGAGATTGTTACCCAAGTGAAGGACTTGGAGGTTGGAGCAATTCATTATGGCGGCTGGAATGTTTCCCGTGAAAGAGTTGTTATGAAGACGTAGTTTTTGTAGTCTAAAGAGACGGCCAATTTCAGGTGGAATATCGCCGGAAAGTGAGTTGTTAAAGAGCAGAAGCCCCCTGAGGAAGCTTAGATTTCCGATGGAAGGAGACAACGTACCAGTTAAGCCTACGGATGAGAGGTCCAAGAGGGTGACTCTTTGGTGGCGGAGGCTGCAAGTAACACCTTTCCATTGGCAGAAGTTAGTGTTGGAGTCATTCCATGAGGTCATGAGACCTTGTGGGTCGTCTTTAATCATGGATCTAATGTCGAGCAATGCCAGGCGATCGCTGATGGCGGTGCTTCTGTTCTGTGCTTTTGCCGTGTTGGTGAGTGTGGAAAACGCTGCAAAGTAAACCAGAACCGCGAGGAGAAATGATGGTATAAAGCGGAACCGTTTGGCACTCATTTTTGGTAGTGAGTAGTTGAATCAAATGTGTGTACATAAATATGACTATATAAACGGTACTCAACATCTGACCAGATCAAACATCTGACCAGATCAAAAGTTTATGTTCATTTCATTGGGCTTCTTGATTGTGACGTGAGTGATTTATTTTTTGTCAACTATACATATTAAAAGTCTTTGACATTTTTTTGTCAACTATACATATTAGAATTGTTTGAAACCCGTAAACCTGCCATAATGTTGTGTATGTGTATCAACGCAACGCAGTGGCGGACCCAAGATTTTTTTTTCCAATTGAGTCCCTTTTTTCGCAAGATTTTTCACCACCCAACGTTAGAATTTTCGGGTCGGCCACTGTTCGGGTCGGGCCGGGGCGACAAAATGAGAAAAAAAACATTACAAATTTTATTAAGAATAAATTACAAGTTTTGTCCTTGATATTTGTACCAAATTGCAGGCGGTATCCTTTGTTTTTAAATTTGACGAGTTTTGTCTTTAACGTTTAAAAATCTTGCACGTTATGTTCTTTAGCCCTAACTCATTCAGATTTTTTGGTTAAATATGATCATCTGCCTTGCACATGAGGGTATTCTTATCATTTTACTTCTCTAGGGACTATTGAGTAAATAACTTATATCAAGAGACTAAATATGTAAAATGATTAAAGAATAAGATATAATAAAAAAAAAACTAATTAAAAAAATTCTCTCTCTATATCACAAAAAACCCACTTTTCTTCATCTCAATCGCCATTTGATTATTCATTCAAAGATAGCATACTCAATCTTATACACAAATGCCACAATTTGACCCGATTCTACCAGATCTAGACCCGTTTTATCACCTCCGGATTGCTCCAAAACCCATCAATTGCAGTTCGAATTTTGAAGCTTTCTTTAACCTTTTGCGACATTGATTACACTTTACTTTTGTTCAAATGTATTGAATTTCAAGATACTTATTGTGTGAATACTGTAATCAAGAGCTATTGTTGCTCTTTGCCTCATAAAGTTGTGAACTTTTATTGTGAAATGGTTAGAGATGATGGGGTTTTGTTTAAACCCAATAGTTTTACTTTTCCACCTTTGCTTAGTGTATGGTAAATCAGGGGATTTGTTGTTGGGTCAGGAGTGGGATGGGCAGGCTGTGAAGGTTGGGGTTGATATAAGTTTACATGTGGAGAATGCTTTGATTCATATGTATGTAGGTTGTGGGCTATTTTGGTCTGTTTATAGAACAATTTCATTGTTTTAAAAGTGTACAACAGGTCCGATATCTTATCTAGATTCAGAATTCAAGTTTAGAAACAAGATCGTATTGATTTAAAATGAAAACATATAGGATCCTTATACCAATCGATGTTCTGGTGGAGTGGTACTGGTGGTGGTGGTCGCCAACAGGTGGGGGTGGGAAGTGGCAGCGGTAATGGTGGTGGTGGTGGTGGCAGGATTTTGAGAGAGAGAGAGAGAGCGGAGAGGCGTGTGATATATAGGGGCTGTTTGGCTAAGCTTATTTTTTTGACTTATTTACTTATTTGCTTATTTGAAAAGCAAATAAGTCATAATGGAATGACTTATTTACTTATTCCTCTCACTTAATAAACTAACCCAAACACCTTTTAACTTTTCAAAAAGTAAATAAGTAAATAAGTCACTAAAATAAGCTTAGCCAAACAGCCCCATAGAGTGAGAGAATTTTTTTAATTAGGTTTTTTATTTATATCTTATTCTTTAATCATTTTACACATTTAGTCCCTTGAGATAAGTTATTTACTCAATAGTTCATGGAGAAGTAAAATGACAAGAATACCCTCATGTGCAAGGCACATGCCCATATTTAACAAAAAAAAATCTGACTGACTTAGGACTAAATGACATAACATGCAGGGTTTTAAAACATTAACGACAAAACTCGTCAAATTTAAGGCAAAAGATACCGTCTGCAATTTGATACAAAATAAAGGACAAAACTTGTAATTTACTCTTTTATTAAAGTCAAAAGAGAGAAGCAAACCACTTAGCATTCTTTCCCTGGTGGATGTAATCGTTTTCTTCAAACTTTTAAGTGGCCTATTCAATCAGACTCTTTGCTCATTAAAAATTAGCAAGAATTCATGGAAGTCAAAAGAGACATACATAGTGAAGAACCAAAGAATCGTGTTTAGGCCGGAGCCTGTAAACGGGGGTTTGGATCTTGTAAGTGAGCTTGGAGAACAGTCCTGCAAAACAGAAAACCGTTAGGCTCGCCGCAGAGATGGGAGGGCCCCTCTGCGACCACCCTCCGGCGTGAGGATAAGTATTGGTAGAGAGAGAAAGTAGAGAGAGAAAATAGGGACGAAGGATCAGAAAATCGTACTTGGCTTTGTACTTGATGGGGTATTTATAGTAGTCAACTGAGATGACGTCATTCTTCCAGACGCACTTGAATGGAGGTTCGTCTTCGGAGGTATTTGATAAGGAGCGGACATGTTTCAGATGTCCGATTCGTCCCAAGGATCATGTCCGGTCTCGGATATGTATCTTCAAGTCCCCCAGTTTATTAAGTCTCGGTAGAGACTTAGCAAACTGTTACTTCAAGTTTTTGTCCTACTCGAATGACGTGTCGCTGCTGGAGTGGTCAGAGTAAATGACGTGGCGTGTTTAAAACGGCGATGATGTGGCATGGGGGTCTTTTGTGACTTGTCTGTCGGTCACCCACCTGTGACGGTAGCGACTCCTTGCGTTGGAATTCGTGAGAAGTGACGGTTTGACTTGATGGCCCCCCACCGACTTACTTTTTCTATAAATTTACTTTTCACTTTTTCCTTCTCCTATTATCTTCTTTGCTATCTACTGTTATCCTCTTTTACCTCTTCTTCTTCTTCTTCTTCAGAGAAATGTGCGTCCCTTTCTTTTTATCTTTTAAGTATGGCTCCTGGTAAGGAGAATCTTGCGGAGAGTGTGAGTGTGCTTACCCAACGTCAGTTGGACAAGTTCATTAGAGATTACAGGATTCCTCTAGATCTTCACCCGGTCCTTTCCTCCGAAAAGGAAGCCATATATCCATTCCGTCAAGGGAAGTTTCCCTTTTATACTCGCGTCTGTAATTTCGCGAATTATAGGGTTCTTTTTTCTCGTTTCTTGATTAGGGTTCTACAGTTTTTTAGGGTTCATATTTGCCAAGTTAATCCGTTCGGTCTTAGCCGTATTAACCATTTTGAAATTTCTTGTCGAGCCTTAGACCAGAAACCGGACCTGAATGTTTTTCGATATTTTTATGAGTTTATCACGGCCGGAGACTGGTATACATTCGCGCACCGGAAGGGTGTCCCTTCCCCGTCCTCCAGGGAGCGGTCTAGCTTAAAAAATTGGAAGGACAATTTTTTCTGGCTGGATGACCGCTGTCTACCGGAGGATATGAGGTGGCGCTTCAAAGATCAGACGATGTCCTTCGATCTTGGTGAAGACTTTGTTTTTAACGAAAGTCTTGTCCGTGCCCTGATTGAGCATAAATCCCCCATTCGTCCCCTTTCCGAGCATTTCCTTTGGTTAGGTCGAGTCAGTTTTTCCTAGGCCCAAGGGGATAGGGATTGGCCGATAATTCGCCGAAAGCGTGATCGTAAGTTCCGGCCCTTTACATCCCCTTCGGCACCATTACTTAGTTGTTTTGCTAACTTTCTTTTTGTTTTGAGAATGCAGGTGCCGCAATGTCTCTTCTTGATGCTCTAAAGGTTCCGAGTACGGATGTTTTTGACTTTGATTTCGAGGAACAAGGTGAAGAGGATATTCCGCTGATGAAACAGGTGGCATCTTCGGCTCAGCCGATCCGCCCACTGGTGGATCCGAATGTGACTGGGCCATCTGCTGCCGAAGCAACTTCTTATGTCCCCCAAAGTGTATCTGAACAAGCTACTACCGAAGCTGCTTCCTCCCTTCCGATATCTTTAAAGGATGCTGGTGGTTCGTCCGGATCACAAGTTGGTAAAAAATCTATCCTTGACGACGTGGATAGTGATCCGGAGTTTCGCAGTTTGGATGAGGCCCTTCAATATCGACCTTCTTCTTTGAAAAACAAGGGTGCTGTACCGGATGCGGATCTGAAGGTGCGCTCTCGCAAGAGGAAGAATGACCCCGTCCAGATACGTTCCACTGATCCTCTTCCTTTGCCAAGGTCAAAGAAATCAAAGAAGGATTCTCACTCCGAAGGTAATGTAATGGAAGAGCTGGACGAGCATCTTACCGGAGGTAGGTTTTCTAGGGAGGAGGCCGCATTGGCTCGTAATAAGCCGACTCCTACCTTTTCCGGTGGTTTTCTTCCAAATACTGAGGCAGAGAATATGGAGACTGAGATTCCGGAGATTTCGAGTAAGGAGAAAGGGAAAGCCCATGGTGAACCCAAGGTGGTGACTTTTTCAGGTACGATGTTGGACTCATCTTTAGGTCCGGACAATTTTATTGATGATGAGGAAGATCAAGTGTCTTCTCTTCCTTCATCTTGGTTCGGACCTGAGTTGTTGTCCTTTTTTCGATATGCAGATTTGTTCTCGGATGACATGGATATTGATCCAGCAATTGCTGAAGACAAATTCATTCCTGATTGGGATGTTCGGAATAAGGACTCAGTGATGGACGCACTGGTTGCAAAAACTCTCCTTTTCAACATAAATACTCCGATAGACCATGCCAGAAGCCGGAAGATGAAGAACCCAGATCTAGGTGCTGCGGTTTTGACTAACCAAGCCCAGTCAAACATCTTCATAACGGAGCTCTATCGACGATGGGTAGAAGCGGAGTCGGTACGGGAGAACTTAGAGAAGGAGACTCGCTCCTTAAAGCGCAAGATTCAGAGGAGTCCGGATGCGGAAAAGAAGGTTGTCCAACTTTCTCAAGAACTACAGTCCCAGCAAGAGAAGATTAAGTCTTTGACTAGTCAGAATCAATCTTCCCAAGCGGCTGCTGCCTCTGCTGCGGAGGACCGCGATAAGATTGCGGCTGAGTTAAAGAGCTTCTCCGAATCCATGAAGCAGAAAGATGATCAGCATAAGGAGGTTTTGGCGAAGATGGAGGTATCTTTTGAGAATGCCCGCGTAGCTTATGCGAACATGGTGGCTGGTACGGTCCTTCTTTCTTTTTTCTTTGTGCTTTTATTTTTGCTATTTTTTCTAACTCTTTTGGCAGAGCGGGACGTGCTCAAATCAGAGGGAGCTGATTTGAAGATGCAGGTTGAGGAAATGAAGGGACGTGAAAAGGAGATGGAGGCGGAGAATGCTTCCCTGAAAGTTAGGGTGGAAGAACTTCAAGCAACGAAGATTTGGATGCTTTCGGAAGGGGCCAAGCTTTTGGCAAAGAACATCCACAAGGGCCCGGAAATGATTGCCGCCGTGGCCGCAGTTAATAATGCGATGAGTGTTGTGGGCATCAACTCCGGTTTGCATAATGGCTATGTACATGCTCTGCAGAAGAAGACCCCTTTCAAAGATGTCCCGATGTTGAATCGTAACGCTGCCGAGGATCTAAATGCTGCGGTTGCCTGCTTTGATACCCTTAAGTTTCCGGTGGTGGAGGACCTTCCGAAGCTTATTAATGCGCCTCTTGCTGAAATAAAAAAGGCTCTCTTCTTTGCAAGTGGAGGTTCTCCAGAGAAGTGAGGTGGACATACCTGGTTCCTTGGGGTATGCACCCCGGAAGTTTTCGATTTGTTTAACTCTTTGGCAGGTGGACATGTCCGACAACTTGGGGCATGCACCTTATTTTGAATTTGGATGAATGTAATGATGCTTTTACTTATGTTTGACAATTATCCTTTGTAAATGACTTTGTACTTTTCCGGTTTATACAAGTCCGGTCAATTTTTGATGTAATCACTTGTTTATACATGCGTCCATGTTTTGTGTTTTACATTTTCTTCTTTTTTTTTTCTTGAACGTTCATTTTAAGGCACGGATCCGATTTGTTTCATTTTGTCAGGATAATTTTTTAGTGAAGGAAAAGCACGAACGAGGCCAGTTCGTCCTTACCTTTTAGGGTTAGTGTCCCTAGTTCGGCCGAGGGTGTACTTGTGTTGCAACTTTTTGGTGATAGAAAAATTTCATTAATCTATTTATAATCCAGAGTTTAAGTTTCTCCGGTTATCAAATGGTAAAAACATTTCAACTAATCCGTGGGTAAAACCTTCCACGGTTCTTGGAATTAAAAATTGTCTTGTGCGGGAAAAAACCATCCGCATTTACAAGGAAAAAAGAAAGGTGATGGAGGCCGCAACTTCCATATTACAATGTTATTTTTTTAAAAAACAGGAAAGACTTCAAAGAAAACACTTCTTTAGGTGCGCTCCGTTCCATGTACGCGGGACGAGGGTCCCGTCCATTTTCTTGAGTGTATATGCACCGTCCTTTCCTGCGGTGTTGACTAGGTAGGGACCTTCCCATTTTGGAGCCACATTTCCGGTGCCTTCAACCAATCTTGCTTCATTGCTCCGCATGACGTAGTCTCCGACCTTAAACCGGACCTCTTTCACTTTTGAGTTGTAATGTTTTTCCAACTCTTTTTTATATTTCGCTTCTCGGATCGCCGCAAGTTCCCTCCTTTCTTCGGCTAGGTCCAGGTTCAGAAGGAGTTCTCGTTCATTTTCTTCTTGACTTAGCTGCATACGAGGGGTAGGTATCCCTACTTCAGCGGGAATGACTGCTTCGGTACCGTATGTTAAACTGAAGGGAGTTTCCCTATTGCTCGTCTTCGGCATCGTCCGGTGGGCCCATAGGACGTGCGGGAGCTCATCTGCCCACGAAACGCCTTCCTTCCCCAGGCGCTTTTTAATGCCTTCCACAATGTTGCGGTTGGCTCTTTCTACCTGCCCATTGGCCTGGGGATGGGAAACCGAAGCAAAGTTCTGCTCAATGTGCATCCTTTCGCACCATGTCTTGAATGGTTTCTCTGCAAATTGCTTCCCGTTATCACTGACTATACATAGCGGCATCCTTTATCTGCACACTATGTTTTCCCAAACAAACCTCAGTACTTGATCTCCTGTGATGGTCCGGAGGGGTTTGGCTTCAATCCATTTTGTAAAATAGTCAATGGCAACCAACAGGAACCTTACCCCTCCGGTGGAAACAGGGAAAGGACCCACAATGTCAATCCCCCATTTCTGAAACGACCATGCCGAAGTTACAGGAACGAGGTTGTTCTTGGCTCGGTGACTAACGGGAACGTGCCGCTGGCAGTCTTCACATGATTGTAACTCATTAACCGCGCTTTGATGCATACCCGGCCAGAAGTATCCGGCGTTCATGACTTTAGCTATGACCATCCTTGGTCCGGCATGGATGCCGCATATTCCCCAGTGGATTTCCCTTATGACGTAGCTGGCTTCCTCCGGTGTTAAGCATTTCAGGAGCGGACCTAAAAAGGTCTTACGGTAAAGTTGCCCATCGTGAATCTGATACTGCAACGCTTTTACCTTTAGCTTCCTGGCCTGAGCTTTGTCTTCTGGGAGCGTCCCTTCTTTCAAGTAATCCACGATCGGAGTCATCCAAGATTTTTCAAGCATGGAGACTGACATGACCGACCCCGTCTGTTGGATAGCCGGGGCTTGCAAGGTTTCGACTAAAACTTCTTTGGATAAATGACATAATGTTACAGACGCGAGCTTGCTTAAGGCATCGGCCTTTTTGTTCTTACTCCGCGGTATGTGTACTATCTTGCAAGAGTCAAAAGAGGAGATTAAGCTGTTAACTTGCTGAAGATACCGAACCATGTTATCCTCTCGTGCTTCGTACTCTCCGCTAACTTGATTGGCTACCAATAATGAATCAACATGTGCTAGTACGGAAGTTGCACCGGCCTTGGCCGCGGTTTGGAGTCCTGCAAGGAGAGCCTCATATTCTGCCTTATTGTTTGAGGTTTTAAACTCGAACCGCAGAGCATAAGTGTATTCTATCCCTTCTGGATCTATTAGGATTAACCCTGCCCCCGATCCTTCTTTGCTGGAGGCTCCATCCGTATATAAGTTCCATACCCTTGGCAGGACGGATTTTTCTTTGGTGCTCTCTCCGGTTGGGACCTCCGTGAGGAAATCTGCCACCGCCTGGCCTTTCACCGGTCCTCTGGTACGATAGATGATATCGAAAGCGCTGAGTTCAATTGCCCACTTAGTGAGGCGTCCGGAGACCTCTGGCTTTCTGAGAATTTGCTGGATCTGGAGGTCAGTTTGCACTTCTATATTGAAAGCTTGAAAGTATCTTCGGAGGCGTCTAGAGGCATGTACCAAAGCGAGTGCTAACTTTTCAATCATCGGGTACCGAGTTTCATAATCTTTCAGGATGCGGCTTACGTAGTAGACCGGAATTTGTGCTTGATTCCGATGCACTACAAGTACTGCACTTTTAGCGAAATGAGAGGCGGAGAGATAAACTATGACAGTTTCTCCGGTAATTGGAGCGGTTAAGGTGGGCAAGGATCCAAGACAAACTTTCAACTCCTGAAATGCCAAATCGGCTTCTGGTGTCCACTCTATTTGGCCTTTTCCCGTTCGTTTTTTCAACACATTCATGAAAGGAATAGAGCGATCAGCCGCTTTTGAGACAAAACGATGGAGAGCAACGAGCTTTCCGTTTAGTGACTGAATTTCTTTGACAGTTTTGGGAGGCTGCATGGAGACTACCGCTTTGATTTTATCCGGATGTGCCTGGATTCCGGACTGGGTTATCCACACACCGAGAAACTTTCCTTCTTCTAAACCAAAGGAGCATTTTTTGGGGTTAAGTTTAAGGTTGATACTCCGAAGCCTGGTGAAAGTTTCGAGTATGTCATCGATCATGTTGTCTTCGGCCTGGCTTTTTATGACCAGGTCGTCCACATAAATTTCCAGATTTCTTCCGATCTGGTCTTTGAACGCTTTATCCATCAGCCTTTGGTACGTAGCTCCGGCGTTCTTTAATCCGAATGGCATTTTGGTATAACAGAAGAGACCCTCGTTTGTTACGAACGCGGTCTTGTCTTCGTCTTCCAAAGCCATCTGAATTTGATGGTAACCTTTATACGCATCTAGGAAGCATTTAAGACGGAAGCTGGAAAGAGAATCAATCTTTAAATCTATCTCCGGCAAAGGATAGCAATCCTTCGGACAAGCATTGTTCAGATCAGAAAAATCGACGCACATCCTCCAGGTTTTATCTTTCTTTGTTACCATTACCGGATTGGAGACCCATGTTTGGTACCGTACTTCCCTGATGATACCGGCACTTAATAACTTTCGTACATCCTCGGAGATGGCTTTGTTACGCGCTGGAGCCATGTTTCTTTTTCTTTGAGCTACTGGTTTTGCTGAATGCGACACCTTCAGCTTATGTTCAGCCAAGCATCGAGGAACTCCTACCATGTCGGAGGTTTGCCAGGCAAATACATCGAGAGAATTAGACAAGAGCTTCCACAACTTCTTTTTGGTACGTTCGGGAAGCTGAGCCCCGACTGCAATTTTTTGTTCCGGAAAATGCGGGTGGATAGCCCATTCCTCTGTGAGGAGGTTCGGAGGCTTGTCAGTACCATTGCTTTGTCGTATTTCAGCTATGCAAATTGTTGACTCGGAGTGCAGAGTTGCCACTCCTGCTTCGGTGGGGAACTTTAACGATCCATGAATGGTAGAACTGATGATACCGAAGGCACACATACCGGGCCTCCCTAGAATAACATTACGAACGGACCTTGCTTCTACTACCAGATACGTCAAATTAACGGTTCAGACCAGACTTCCTTCTCCCAACGTTGTTGGCAAAGTAATTTTCCCTATGGGCTGCACCACCTCTCCGGAGAAACTTACCAACGGCATTGAGACTTGGATCAACTTTGCCTTGGTCTGTGGGGCTAGCTGTTGAAAACACTGCTTGTACATGATTTCGGTGGCACTTTCGCTGTCAACATAAACCCTCCGGACCTTGTGGCCTGCTATGATCGCAGACACTATGATCGGTCCGTCCTTGATTTCTTCAAGATTTATGGGAGGGAAAGCAATGGGCTGCTGCATCCAAGCGGCCATATGGTGGCTGGACCGCTTGATGCCTTGGTTATCTGCTCTCCTGATCATACAAATTGTCGGTTGGTTGTTCGGATTATCTCCCAAATTTCCCGAAGATTTTCCTTCCTTTACTTCTTTTACTAGATGCGACAATTTTCCGGACCGCACTGCTTTTTCTATTTCTTGCTTCAGGGACCAGCAATCGTCTGTGTTGTGACCTCGGGCATGATGGTAATCACAGTATTTCTTGGAATTCTTATCTCCTGGGTTTCGGAGTTTTGGTGGAGCAGGGAAGTTTGCCCCTTCTGCACTGAGAATTTCACTGGGAGTTTTGGAAAGGTCCGATAAGTTGTAAAACCTTGATCCGGAGCTTTTTCCACGTGGAGGTCTGTCGTTCCTGTTGTAAGGGTGCGGTCGTCCCCTACTCCCAAATGGAGTTTTATCAAACACCGATCCACCGTTTTTCTTCCAGGAAGACATCTTATGATCTGACTCCGGAGCTGGGTTACATACGTTTTTACCTCGAGCGAAAGCTCTGGCTCGTTCCATGAGTACTTCCATCGTCTTTGGATGGTTTTCGTGTAATTTATCGACCAATTGATTGTTCCGGACACCGTGACAGAATCCGGAGATCCTTAACTGGTCAACTACCCCACTGATCTGCATACTTTCCTGGTTGAACCGGTCAATGAAACTATCCAAAGATTCTCCGTCCTTTCTCCGGATGTTGTGAACTTCGGTGATTTCTTTGGAGTAGTGTCGCTGTTGGCTAAAATTCTGAAGGAAAGATCTTCGAAACTCCTCGAAGTCATTTATCTCTCCTTCATTCAAAGCATCAAACCACACCTGGGCAGCTCCGGTTAGTGTTTGTGCGAACATGAAGCACCACGCCGGCATCGGCCACTGTTCGACTCGTGCAGCTCCGTCGAAATCGAACATATGATCATCTGGATCAGTTGTACCATCATACTTTTTTACTGTAGTTGGCATTTTAAGCTTCGGAGGAAGCTTGGCATGTGTGATGCAAGCGCTAAACTTTGACTTGGCAGTCATGGAAACTGGGTGATATGGCTTGGTGAGTTTCGGATCATTAACTACGTCCATCTACGCTTCATTTCGTATTGCCATCGCTGGAGATGGTCCGGACGAACCCTGCACATATCCAGTGTAAGTTTCCGAGGTGACAACTGTGGAGAAAGTAGGAGGGGTGAACATCGTAGGACCCATAGTCCTTACCGGAGTTTCCTCATGAAAAAGCCTGGTTCGTAAACCGAGGATCTGCTCATCCCTAGCCTGCTGCGCTTTCAACCTTCGCAGAAGACTTGCATTTTTGGAAAGAAACTCCGCGTCAAACTCTGACGTTTGTGAAGTAGGGAGCAGAATGAATGGCAAGGTTGTTCCCGGTCCCGAGCTTAAGGCAGCTGAGGTTGTGGAAACAGTACTTGCTGGTGCTGTGGTTTGTGTGCTAACAGCTGTGGATCCCAGATTCACAGAACCTGAGGCCGCCATTTGTCAGTTCTTTGCTCAAGAAATTCACCAGAGTGAAGGACTAAGAGCTTTGAGATCAGATGGCGCCAATTGAAGAACCAAAGAATCGTGTTTTGGCCGGAGCCTGTAAACGAGGGTTTGGATCTTGTAAGTGAGCTTGGAGAACAGTCCTGCAAAACAGAAAACCGTTAGGCTCGCCGCAGAGATGGGAGGGCCGCTCTGCGACCACCCTCCGGTGTGAGGATAAGTATTGGTAGAGAGTGAAAGTAGAGAGAGAAAATAGGGACGAAGGATCAGAAAATCGTACTTGGCTTTGTACTTGATGGGGTATTTATAGTAGTCAAAATAGGGACGAAGGATAAGTATTTGATAAGGAGCGGACATGTTTCAGATGTCCGGTTCGTCCCATGGATCATGTCCGGTCTTGGATATGTATCTTCACATAGAAAGACAAGTTTCAATCCGTCACAATTCTATTACTTCCAATAATTCCATTATGTATGTGTTGAGATTAAGGGTGTGCTTTCTAGAGAAATAGCCAACTAAGAAGATAAAGTTATTAACAGTTTAGTTTGTTGAAACATATGTTGATAAACTAAATACCTTATATATTTGGCTTATTTTTCCAAATCTATCAAACAGATTTTCTACAAACAAATACTATAATTTGATACCTACCCTACCTTTATGGTTTTATATGCCAACAATTCCTTACATCAACTATAAAACTCCACCAATATTATACTACCTCCGTCCCACTAAAAGTGTCATATTTTGAATTTTCAAAGTCTTTATTTGTAAACTTTGACTTTAATTATATATTTTTTGTGTTATATAAAACTTGATGAAAATTAACCCGATAAAAACACTTGTAAAACACACTCAAATCATATAACTTTCATCAAGTATTATCTAACACAAACAAAATTATTTAAGGTCAAAGTTTACAAATAAAGACTTTGAAAATTCAAAATAGGACACTTTTAATGGGACGGAGGGAGTATGTGAAATGTTGAAGAAGTAATCTTCAAACAATGTTAAGAGCGGCAGTAACCTAGAGACCCAGAGTTTTCTTCAAACAATGTGTCTGCATGTGATGTGTTTGTTTTAAAACCCTGAGTTTTAATTTGTATTTAAAAAATCATCATCATACTCAGTAAATTCCACTAATAGCAAGGCTAAGGTAGGGTCTGAGTAGGGTAAGATTTAGACAACCTTACCTTTACCCCGTAGGAATAGAGAGGCTGCTTCCAGTGAGACATCCGACTCGATACCTCTCTGTTGTATTTAAATAATAAGAAAACAAAACAAGGTGTTAGAAGAGTTGAACTGATGACCTCTCTGTTGATAAGCAAGGGGATTTACCACTCCAACAATATTCATCTTAATGACATGGGGTTCATAACGGTTTTACTGAATTTTTTAAAAACATTGGGGTCCATGGACCCCGACGCACCCTATGTGGATACGCCCCTGTATGAATGTCCTTATAAACGTGAAGGATTCAGGTGGAATTATCTTGGTTTTCGGCATAGGAATCTTCAAACATGTAGAAAGAGGATTATATACAAACCAAGTTTTGTATAAAATGATAGGAACCAATAATACGTCTACACATGGCATGTTGTGTAATGTTGTGTAATTAATAATCAGGGGTATTTAAGTGTTTTTTTTTTTTTTGAAAATTATCAGGGGTATTTAAGTGATATAGTATTGAGTTAGTTTTTGGAAATTCCTAAATTCATTCTATCTATTATTCTAAAGGGATAATTGCATATTTCCTTTTAAAAACTCTTTAATTGCGTATTTATCCAACTTAAAATTAAAATTGCATATATCCCTTTTCTTAACTATTAAAATTGCATATATCTCTTTCCTTAACTAATATAATTGCAAATTTACCCATTTTGATTTATTTTAATTTTTTTTACTTTTAAATATTTTTTTTTCATTCTAATAATTTGGGCAAATTACATAAGGATAGCAGGTAGACGAGCAACAAACTGCGCCACCATCCCTTTCTAAATAGAAAACCCTAATCTACGAAAAAAAGTCTCGCCCTTGAGGGGTCGAAAAGTTGCGGTGGACAACACGCTGAACTCTAGACAAGAACCGAACTGCCTCCTGCGCCAAGGAGCCGAGCGTGTTAAACGTCAGGGGGACAAAGGCATATTGATTGTCCTCACAAACTTTCGTGTACTTTTCCACGTTCTTTGACTCTGCTTTCAGTACCGCTTGCCCCGCCACAAACCCATTTTCCCGAAACACGGCTAGGGGGGGATACACCTATGAGATCGACACAAGTATGTTTCCCGCCCTCCCAACCAAAAACTAGCACGTCAGCCGGGCGTAGGGTGGATCTCCCATCCGACAGATCTGTAAGAAAATTAACTGGTGCCTCTTTCTTTGCCAAGATCCCTGCTCGTCTGAGAATATCCATTAACGCGTCTCGAACAAAGTCATTGCGATACTTAAACCCCGACAACTCTCTACAGTGTAACACATGCTCCCCGTATTTATCCAGGCATGCTTTACGGCAGACTGGGCAAGTTTCATCATTCGGGAACATGGGGATCATCAAACGGTACTTAAGGATTGACCAGTACTCCACCACTGACATACGTTGACCCAAACCTTCAATAGGAATAACAGTTAAGAAATCCTGAGCGTGAGGCCTCTATAGGCATTCAATGACGGCTTTCTGGCAGGGGGACAAATGGAAATCTTCTCCCAAACTTTGTGCGATTCGACAACAAAGGGCATTCGCCAAAGTTTTCTGTGGCTTTTTGGGGGCGGTGTCCTTGTTAGAGAAACCGCCGAGATCAAAGTCAGGTAGAGATTCATACAAGCGTTCCGAGGCGCTGGCATAATCCGGATCAGTGTTAGCAACCCCACTGTTACGTAAGATGTGGTCCTACAACTCCCAAGATTGAGACCTGGAAGCCAGAAAGGCATAGGCAGCCACTTCCCGGGCCGAGAGGAGGCCCAACCCACCAAGCCGCATTGGCAAGGTCGCGATCCGCCACTGTAGTTCACCAAGAAAAGGACCCCCACATACGACAATGTCTTCTATTGCCTCCCGAAGACCTTTATCAAAACATGAAACAATGTTAGGACCGGTTTTGACTCCGTTTCGATTGCGTAACAACACGTTCAATGTGCAGAATCCGTGAACGTGCGTGACCGAACACACGTGACGTAATTATAACCGTGATTCTATTAACAGATCTGAAATAGTACAGCACCTGAATCACGTACACGAGCTTTCTCTCTCTAAACTCTCTCTCTAGATCTAGATCTCCAAAGCTCCAAATGCCAAAAGTAGCAAAAGTTCTAAACTCTAACCCTAACACATCTATTTATAGGCCAAGGCTTATAAGAGCTTTCCTCTTATTTACAATATTGCCACCTTGCCTTTTACTCTAGATATTACAATATAAGGTTAGATTTAAACTGTTTCAGCTACGGTCTTGAGATGACGGAGGCGATAGACATACTGCACTAACAAACAACATCATCCACAAAGGGGGGCTGGCAAGTTCGCAAACCAAATAGCAACTTTGCAACCCCCATAAAAGATCTAAGCAAGAGGAGTTCACTTTGAGGATCCCGCAACAAGGGAAGGTGTCCCATAATGTCAACAGCACGCGTTGCCCTCTTAGCTGCTAGACCACTAATAAAACTGGCATCACGGCTGACTGCCCCTCATAGCAGTTTGACACCTCTCTCCGGCCTCCCAATCTCACTAGGGAAAAGCCCTGGTCGGACCTTCACCCCGTTGCATGTCAGCCAAAATACTTCAGTTTTTCTAATATTAAGTCGTAGCCCCAAGGCTGGACCCTCCGAACCGATGATGTTGAGAGCTTTAGCAACCTAAACATCGTCCTTGATAATCGTCCCGTCATCCAAGTACCAAGCATGGAAGTGGAGTTTACAGTTTTCCTGCACCTGAAGAACTAAGGGGTGTAAGGCTAGGGCAAAAAGCAAAGATCCCAAGGGATCCCCTTGCTGCACCCCTGTGAATGCCCCGATGCGGTCATTCCCCATGTATAGCCTAGCAGGCTGAGCATAAAAAAATTGAACCCATGGGAATATAGAGGGGAATGGCGATGGACCTCGCGAAGCAAAACCGAACGGTCAACTAATTTGAAAGCGTTGGAAAAATCAACAGTAAGCATGGGCAACGAGCCATCTGAATGAAAAGAACTAAGAAACCTGTTAGCGCTGTGCAGCACCGCCTCCGCTCCATTGGGGACCCCCACCCCAAATTGATAGTCCCCCAAGTACTTAACAACTTCTTTCCTAACTTTCTTCAAGGCTACTTTAGAGACTAATCTTCTCCAAATTGCCCCCACAGCAATGAGGCGAATTCCATTAACAGGCTTCAGCAAATGGGTTAGGGGCGCCGAAGCAACAAAATCGGCAAGCACCTTAGGACATAACCCCCTTGCCGAATGTTTACCTCTTCAATGATGGCAGTAAGCAGTCCCGAGGCAGTCGCCGACTCCTCGCCGCTAAGAGGGTCCAACAGGTGTTGGGCCCGGAGGCCATCTCGCCCATAAGATGTCCCTTTCGGGAAAGATTTCACACACCTGTGGACGCAGTCTTTATCTACGGACAACGCAGGCTGGGAGAGAGGGGTTGAAGGGAGGTTCGGGGGCGGCGCAAAGGGATTTTTGTCGATAAGGGCTTGCGTGGTAGATTCCCCCCGGGGAGCAACCCCATTGGAACACAACACCTTAACTGCAGCAGTGAAGTGACCAGCACTCACTTTCCTGAGACATTGCTTGATGTTAGGGCTAACCTCCTCAGCTATCTCCTGTTGTGCCTCCCCCCATGCACGACCCCTTCTCCACTAACAGCAAGGAGGGAATTGACCAAAACCTCAAAACCAGAGCCCTCCTTCCATATAGCTAAGGCCTGCAAAATACTATCACATTGCAAGGACTTTCGATTACCCTACTGTCACACCCCAACCGATGGCGGAAACATCGGGGCGTGGCACTAAGCGAATCAGATTGCTCAAGAGAATCCATAACACTACTTGTTTCGATATACATTAATCAGTATTTCATAAATATGTCTAAAATGTCAAACGCATACCACCACAAACATAATGTATCAAAATAACATAATGATTCGATACCACCACAAACATAATGTATCTAAGCTCATCCTAGCTATATTTCTTGATTTCCTAGCTACTATCAACCTACAACATGTATTAAAATAACATCAGCAAAAATGTTGGCGAGCATCACAAGTTTCGTGTTTAAATGGATAGAGTATAATTATAAACAGGTTTCAAGTGTCGTGAGTTTGAATATAGAATACATGTTGCATCCCAAAGTGTTTAAAGCAAAAGGGGATCGAGTATACTCACAGTGGGTGCTTAGAACCAAACACTGTCTAATTGGATCGAATGGAGCGCTGGATCAGCCTGCGTCTGGGGAACAGAGTATTAGTCCTCAAAGTGCTGACCCGGTCGGGAACAGAGTGTCGGATAGTGTGAAAATCGAGTTAAAGTGTCTGACTGACTACCTGAGCGGTGGTCATCCGAACGGGTGATCATCCGGATGGATGGCCACTCGAACGGATGGGCTCTATCCGATCGAATGGTCATCCGGGCGGATGACCATTCGAATAGATGGCCATTCGGACAGTGGGTGTTTGTGAAACGTTAAAGTTTCCAATGTTTTGATCATAGTGTCCTGTAAAACAAACAATAAGTGTTATCATAAGAAGATCATCTGGATGGATGGTCATCCAATTGGATGGACATTCGAGCAGATGATCAGTGTGTGAAGTTTCGTAAAAGTTTTCTAAGCTTAACGGCGTGACAACGTGTTAAACAATTTGAAAACACACCAAACCCAGCTACCTCGGTCAGATGGGTATAACCCCTTTCGAACAGACGAGCTGTTCTTGATGATATTTCATGTCTGGACCCGTAAATCAGCCGTCTTCCGGTGGGAATCTGTTTTCAAGCCGACTCTCGACTAAGGAATGAGTCGAGAGCCTGTTGAGTCCAATTTCACCAAGGTTTTGTACAAAAACTTGAAGAAAAGTTTGGAAATCAGTTGTAAAACGTGAAGTTTTTCAGGTCCGAGACAGAAACATGTGAAATTCCGTTAGATCTGTTATAAAAGTGTGATAATCCTTTAGATTTTGTATAAAAGTTGTGAAAATCCGTTTGATCTGGAACCAATCTTGGTTAAATGGTGCTCCACAATAGTTTGCATAAGCAACCGAGTGGAAACCATCTTTAAGGGTTCCAAATCAGTTGGTTTTCGAGGAAAGTTGAAGTGTTTGTGTGATTTTGATGAAGAATGTGGTGTAGAAGTGATTAGTGATGAAGATTGTACAAGTTTTGAGGAGAAATACTTACGAAATGGTCTTAAATCGCGATTAAAGTGACTGAGAGTGCGTGTGTTTGGATGGCAGGGTGAAAGGTGAGAATGAAGGGTTAAGTCCCCTATTTATAGGTTAAAGCGACGTGCCCAGTCGGATGGGTTAAGTCGGTGGAGGAGTGCAGGCGATCGGATGGCTTTTCGGTCGAATGGCCATCTGGTCGGATGGTCATCCGGACGGATGGTCATCCGATCGGATGGACATCCGATCGGATGGTCATCCGATCGGATGTCCATTCGGATAGCCAGTTCGCGCGTGTTAGTTTTCCAAATTTGGTTCGTTTTGCGAGCGAGTTCAAGTGTTGCGTTGCGTATTATTATGAGTAATTGTTATCATAACATTATTATATCTAATTGTTCGAATAATACAAGAAGTTTCCATGTTTTCAATTTTCATTCAAGCTAGTTTCTCATTCAAAGTGTCAAGAATCCGGTGTAAATACATTGTTTACACATAAAGTATCATAAGAGTCAAGATTCAAATCGTTCATAGAGTAAAGTTTCACATCGTTCATATATGAGAATCATCGTAGAGTAAAAGTTTCACATAGTTTAACACACCTAGATTAAAATAGTATCATTCTCATTATGATCGTTCGTCTCGAGAGTAGAAAGCATTCACGGATTGGAGATACGGGAAGACTTGCTATCGATATGTTAGCATCAAAACACAGGGCGTTACAGTCTCCCCTGCTTTAGGAGATTTCGTCCCCGAAATCTGAGAGGAAGACTGCTCGAAGATATGTGGGTGCTTGGTCTTCATTTCACTCTCGAGTTCCCAAGTGAATTCGGCGCCACGCTTTCCTTCCCATCGAACCTTGACTAAGGAAATTTTGTTGTGCCTTAGCCGCTTGGTACCTCGGTCCATGATTTCGACCGGTTTTTCCACAAAATGAAGAGTCTCGTTTATTTGCAAGTCTTCATTGGGAACTTGACGTTCCTCATCTTCTAAGTACTTCCTAAGATTAGAGACATGGAATGTTGGATGTATGTTGCTAAGCTCTTGAGGCTAATCGAGTCGGTAAGCTACCTTGCCAATCCTTTCGAGTATCTTGAAAGGGCCCACATAGCGAGGGGCAAGGTTTCCCTTTTTACCAAATCGTATCACTCCTTTCCAGGGAGATGCTTTGAGTAGAACATGATCTCCAACATCGAATTCCAGAGGTTTACGCCTTTTGTCAGCATAGCACTTTTGTCTGTTCCTAGCCTTGATCAAGTTATCTCGGATTTGAAGAATCTTACCCGTCGTCTCTTGAATGAACTCAGGACCAGTAAGTTGCTTGTCACCAATCTCATGCCAACTAAGGGGAGATCAGCACTTGCGACCGTATAAAGCTTTGAAAGGAGCCATCTGAATACTGGAATGGTAGCTTTTGTTGTACGAGAATTCGATCAATGGTAAATGTACATCCCAATTACCACCAAAGTCGATGACACAAGAACGGAGCATATCCTCTAGGGTTTGAATAGTACGTTCGGTCTGTCCATCCGTTTGAGGATGAAAGGCCATACTAAGATTCAAATGAGAACCCATAGCGGACTGAAAAGTTTGCCAGAGGCATGAAGTGAAACAACCATCGCGGTCAGAAATGATATCGATAGGTATGCCATGACAACATATGATTTCATCAGTATAAACTCGAGCAAGTTTCTCCACTTTGAAATCTTCGCGAATAGGAAGAAAGTGGGCTGTTTTGGTCAATTGGTCAATGATTAACCATATACTATCATGACCGAAAGGTGTTCGAGGAAGTTTAGTTATAAAGTCCATAGCAATACTATCCCATTTCCAAACAGGGATTTCGGGTTACTCGAGAAGGCCTGAAGGGCGCTAATGCTCAGCTTTGACCTTTGAGCAAGTGAGGCATTTTGAGACGTAAGCGGCGATTTCCTTTTTCATACTAGGCCACCAATAGGATGCACGCAAGTCATGGTACATCTTATCAGCACCAGGATGAATAGAGTATTTTGATTTGTGTGCCTCGTTCATTATGGTTTCACGAATATTGTCATGATCTGGCACCCAAACACGATCGCGACAGTATTGTAAACCATCAGATTTCGTAACGAGTAGGTCTTCAGTAGCACCACATATTTCTACGGACAAGGTTCCTTCGTTGGCGGACGAGTATTGAGCTTCACGAATGCAAGTGTGAAGGTCGCTAGAGACGTGAAAACAACGTATACTACTAACATGAGTCTTACGACTAAGGGCGTCAGCCACGACATTTGCTTTGCCAGGATGATAGAGAATCTCGCAGTCGTAGTCGTTAAGCAACTCTACCCATCGTCGTTGACGCATATTCAGTTCCTTTTAGTTGAAGATGTGCTGCAGGCTCTTATGGTCATTGAAAACCATACACTTAGTACCATATAAGTAGTGTCGCCAAATCTTTAACGCAAAAACAACTGCGCCAAGCTCCAGGTCGTGGGTACTATAGTTTTTCTCATGTATTTTAAGCTGTCGGGGGGCATAAGCGATGACCTTGTCTCGCTGCATAAGGACACAGCCTAGACCATGGTTCGAGGCATCGCAGTAAACCATGAAATCATCATTCCCATCAGGGAGGGCAAGCACAGGAGCATTACAAAGTAGAGTCTTAAGAGTTTGAAAGGATTCCTCTTGCTCAGGACCCCAAGCAAAAGGTTTCTCCTTTTGAGTTAACGAAGTGAGAGGTACAGTGATCTTTGAGAATTTTAAGATGAATCGGCGGTAGTAACCCACCAATCCCAAGAAGGAACGAATTTCAACTACGGATTTAGGTGTGATCCAATTCTTCACTGCTTTGATTTTGGAAGGGTCAAGCATGGATTCCTTGTTTACTAACAACGTTCCCGAGAAATTGTACTTCCTTGATCCAAAATTCGCACTTAGAAAACTTTGCGTATAAGCGTTCACCACGTAAAAGTTCTAGCACTATACGTAAGTGTCGTTCATGATCAGCTTGGTTCTTTGAATAAATAAGAATATCATCAATAAATACTATCACAAAACGATCCAAATAGGGTTTACAAACACGATTCATAAGGTCCATGAACACGGCGGGGGCGTTAGTCAAACCAAAAGGCATAACCACGAACTCGTAGTGTCCATAACGGGTGCGAAATGCGGTTTTGGGAATATCTTCTTCGAGAACACGGAGCTGATGATAACCAGATCGAAGGTCGATCTTAGAGAAACAACTTGCACCTTGGAGTTGGTCAAAGAGGTCGTCGATACGAGGGAGAGGATAACGATTCTTGATGGTGAGGTTGTTAAGTTCACGGTAGTTGATGCACATGCGAAACAAACCATCTTTCTTCTTGACGAATAGCACAGGAGCACCCCAAGGTGAGGTACTTGGGCATATGAAACCTTTATCGAGGAGTTCTTGGAGTTAACTCGACAATTATTGCATCTCAGATGGTGCAATTCGGTAAGGAGCATTGGCAACAGGAGTTGAACCAGGTATGAGGTCGATACGAAAATCAACTGATCGAGGTGGAGGAAGGCCCGGAAGATCTTCAGGAAAGATGTCAGGGAAATCACATACTACTGGAACATCACTTACGCTCTTTCCCTTGCCCTTCTTTTCCACAATGTGGGCTAAAAAGGCAAGGTACGGTTTACGTAAGTTCTTATTCGCTTGAGTGCATGACATCAATTTCAGTCCTCTAGAAGGTCGGTCTCCATAGACGTGCAAAGTATCACCAGACGGGAGAGGTAAACAGATGTACTTCTCGTGACAAGCGATTTCAGCATGGTTCTTACGCAACCAGTCCATGCCTACTATGATATCAAAGCTACCCAGTTGCATGGGTATGAGATCAATAATAAAAACGTGATCGTTAAGATTCAGGGAACAACCACGGAGAATTGAGTCAACTAGAATAGACTTACCATCGGCAATCTCGACTGAGAACGACTTAGGTAGTTTAGAGCGTGTACAGTTTAACAAAGATTCAAATTCAAAGGACACAAAGCTTTTGTCTGCACTAGTATCAAATAGAATCGAAGTGTAAAGATCATTAACGAGAAACGTAGAATTAACGACGTCATTGTCGTTCTGAGCTTGCTGTTGCGGCTGCTCTTGATTCAACTGGGGGCATTGGGGACGGAGATGATTGGGGTCACAACACTTGTAGCAAGCTCGTGCGGTGTTTGTTGGTTTGGGGTTCTGGGGAGTTAGTTGAGCTTGTGGTGCGGGTGTATTACGGCAGTAAGCGGTGTTATGTCCATAACGGTTGCAGGTAGAGTTTGCAGGATGATGATAGTTGCAAGTAGCGCGTTTGGGATGAACTCCAGTGTATCCCTTCTTGGTATTCTCAGGGGTAGCAAGGTTTGTATTTGTAATAGGGGTTGGAGTTACAGCAGGTACAATAGCATTGCAGCCAAAGTTCTGAGACTTTCGTTTCTTACCCCGACTACCACTAGATTGCTGGGTGATTTGGTTAGTTGGTTTCGAGGGAGCAAGTGTGCCAAATTGTTTTTCACGAACTCGGTTGTTGTTCAGGCTTGCTACAATTCGGTAAACTTTTTCGATGTTGTCTAGCTGGGCTGCTTCAATGCAGTCACGCATGGAAGGGGGTAACCCATGAATGTACTTTATGATCATGTGCTTGGGAGTAGACACCAGATGAGGCACAATGATACTGAGTTGCTTGAAATGGGTAGTATAGGCCAGATTGTCATCACCCACTTGTTTCAAATGCCAGAATTCGTCCTCGAGCTTTTGTTGCTCGTGGGGAGGGCATAATTCAAGCATCATCAATTCCCTAACCTCAGCCCAAGGTAAAGCATAGGCTTCATCATTCGAGCGGATGTTTCTCTCATTAGTCCACCATTCCAAAGCCCTTCCTTGAAAGACACCAGTAGCAGTCCTAGTCTTGAGGTGTTCCGGGCACTCACTATTGATAAAGGTAACTTCAATGTTGTCGAACCACTCCAGCATTGCAGTGACCCCATCACTGCCCGTGAAAGGATTAGGATTGCAAGAGATGAAGTGCTTTTAGCTGAAGCTCACGGGCTTAGGTTGGACTGCTTTCGAGTCAACAGAGGAGGGATGAGTGTTTAATCCCTGAATTTAAGTGATAATCTTGGGAACAATGCGTGCGATCTGATCGGCCATGAAAGACATCATCTTTTTCTGGGTGTTGGCCTTAGATCTCTTACGAGGGTTGTTATGACGACTCAACGAAATCTAGAGATTCAAACAAAGAATCTGGTGACACTTTGATCATAATGTTTCTGTTAAATTGATTCGTACCACAGAGTATGTCACATAGTGTATAAATGTTCCAAATTGTATCACGTTGTACATATGTTCCACATAGTAAGTTTCACCTTGTATCACATAAAATAATGAAAGCATCGTAAATTTAATTTGTTCGCGAGAGATTATTATTGTTTTAGATTGCGAAGACACGTGCGCAGTGTGTAACGATTTCAAAACGAGCGAGATAACTAGTACAAAATCACATAAAATTTCGGTGATATAAAAGAGAGGCTCATAAAACATAGGATTGTTTCGGGCATAGAAACGTCGACTATTCCAAGTAGATCGAAGCCCTTCTCGAATTAAGACAACGTGCTTTGGCCTACTAGACAAATACGCTCATCAATGTTAGGCCTACGATATTTGTCCTTTCAGCTTCTACACGTTCTTAATTGATTGGGAAATATCGAGACCTTGGCGAGAATGAAAATCGCAGAATGGGACTAGTTATCAAGATGCGAGTTTCACCTCTAACTTGGTAACGTCGTACCCTAGTGTAGGCGGTACTTATCAAAATATAAGACCACTAGAATATGAAATGGAAATTTCCTTCAAGGTTTGGATGTCACTCCTAACTTGAGGGTAAATTTCATGCAAAATACCAACATCGCGGAGCGAAAGTCGTCATCAAAGGCGGGAATCACTCCTGTTTTGATGAGTCATTTCGATTTTGTTATAAGAGTGTCTTCAAAGCGTCCAAGTGAGTATTGTGTCAGCCTTAGGAAAGAGATTGAATCAAACAGGACAGAAGGCAAGTAGTTTTAAACCGCACGTAATGAGAAAGTTCCTGAACTATAGACTAGGTAAAAGCATTACTACTTCTCCTAATAGACTTAGGCGAAGCAAGCCAATTCTACCTAATTCCCTATAGTTATGGCTCTGATACCAATCTGTCACACCCCAACCGATGGCGGAAATATCGGGACGCGACACTAAGCGAATCAGATTGCTCAAGAGAATCCATAACACTACTTGTTTCAATATACGTTAATCAGTATTTCATAAATATGACTAAAATGTCAAACACATACCACCACAAACATAATGTATCAAAATAACATAATGATTCGATATTGTTCAAAGTTGTCTAATTATCTAAGATGGGTTTCTAAGCTCATCCTAGCTTGATTTCTTGATTTCCCAGCTACTATCAACCAGCAACATGTATTAAAATAACATCAACAAAAATGTTGGCGAGCATACAAGTCTCATACATAGCATAAATAGTTTCAAGTTTAACTGCTCATATCCACATGAATACATATAACCAGTTTCAACATGCTAGCTAATGTAAACCATGTGATAGCCCAAGTTTCCAACGCGTTAACTTTGTCTGTCCCAAAAGAATAGTAGGAGGTTAACATGATTAACTTAACAATACCCCAAGTCTCAAGGGGGCGGTGCGTTACCCCTGTAGCTGCTATAATTGTTAAGGCGGAACTACACACAAGATCTAAATGTTCACATAGCATAAAAGTCTCAAGTATCACAAGTTTCATGTTTCATGTTTAAATGGATAGAGTATGATTATAAACAAGTTTCAAGTGTCGTGAGTTTGAATATAGAATACATGTTGCATCCCAAAGTGTTTGAAGCAAAAAGGGATCGAGTATACTCACAGTGGATGCTTAAACCAAACACTGTCTAATTGGATCGAAGGAAGCGCTGGATCCGCCTGCGTGTGGGGAACAGAGTATAAGTCCTCTAAGTGCAGACCCGATCGGGAACAAAGTATCAGATAGTGTGAAAATAGAGTTAAAGTGTCTGAGTGACTACCTGAGCGGATGGTCATCCGAACGAATGGTCATCCGGACGGATGGCCATTCGAACGGATGGGCTCCATCCGATGGGATGGTCATCCGGGCGGATGACCATTCGAACAGATGGGCATTCGGACAGTGGGTGTTTGTGAAGCGTTAAAGTTTCTGATGTTTTGATCATAGTGTCCTGTAAAACAAACAATAAGTGTTATCATAAGCAGATCATCTAGACGGATGGTCATCCGATCGGATGGCCATTCGAGCAGATGATCAGTGTGTGAAGTTTCGTAAAAGTTTTCAAAGCTTAACGGCGTGATAACGTGTCAAACAATTGGAAAACACACCAAACCCAGCTACCTCGGTCGGATGGGTATCACCCCTTTCGAACCCACGAGCTGTTCTTGATGGTATTTCATGTCTGGACCCGTAAATCGGCCGTCTTCCGGTGGGAATCGGTTTTCAAGCCGACTCTCGACTAAGGAATGAGTCGAGAGCCTGTTAAGTCCAATTTCACCAAGTTTTTGTACAAAAACTTGAAGAAAAGTTTGGAAATCAGTTGTAAAACGTGAAGTTTATCAGCTCCGAGCCGGAAACATGTGAAATTCCGTTAGATCTGTTATAAAAGTGTGATAATCCTTTAGATTTTGTATAAAAGTTGTGAAAATCCGTTGGATCTGGAACCAATCTTGGTTAAATGGTGCTCCACAATAGTTTGCATAAGCAACCGAGTGGAAACCACCTTCAAGGGTTCCAAATCAGTTGGTTTTAAAGGAAAGTTGAAGTGTTCGTGTGATTTTGATAAAGAGTGTGGTGTAGAAGTGATTAGTGATGAAGATTGTACAAGTTTTGAGGAGAAATACTTACGAAATGGTCTTGAATCGCGATTAAAGTGACTGAGAGTGCGTGTGTTCGGATGGCAGGGTGAAAGGTGAGAATGAAGGGTTAAGTCCCCTATTTATAGGTGAAAGCGACGTGCCCAGTTGGATGGGTTAAGTCGGTGGAGGAGTGTAGGCGATCGGATGGCTTTTCGGTCGGATGGTCATCCGGACGGATGGTCATCCGATTGGATGTCCATTCGGACATCGAGTTCGCACGTGTTAGTTTTCCATCTTTGGTTCGTTTTGCGAGCGAGTTTAAGTGTTGCGTTGCGTTGCGTATTATTATGAGTAATTGTTATCATAGCATTATTATAACTAGTTGTTTGAATAATACAAGAAGTGTTTTCAATTTGCGTTCAAGCTAGTTTCTCGTTCATAGTGTCAAGAATCTGGTGTAAATACACTGTTTACACATAAAGTATCATAAGAGTCAAGATTCACATCGTTCATAGAGTAAAGTTTCACATCATTCATATATGAGAATCATCGTAGAGTAAAAATTTCACATAGTTTAACACACATAGATTAAAATAGTATCATTCTCATTATGATCGTTCGTCTCGAGAGTAAAAAGCATTCACGGATAGGAGATACGGGAAGACTTGCTATCGTTATGTTAGCATCAAAACGCAAGGCCTTACACTGACCTTCGCTCTTGCCTGGAAGACGGCTTAACCACCTTAAGGGTACAACGGGGTAAGAGCAAAAGTTTGACCCAGCTTTCAACAGTCCCAGGGGAAGCTACTACTTTATGGATGGTACCTGTCAAAGTTTGTGCAAATGCCAAACGACAGCTTGGGGGATGCTCTTAACAGTTCGAACCGGAAGGGAGAAAACACGTTCAAGGAGAGCGACATCTCCCATTACTCTCTGCGGGGTCCTAAGCTCAAAAACCATCACAGGATCTTGGGGCCTTGGGATCCCCACGACAAAATCCTCATCAGACCCGGATTTTCTAGAGAACGTGGAAAACACCATCAGGATTATGACACCCCCTACTAAGTGCGTGTGTCTTCATGCACCTCCCACACAACCAATATCCAAAAACTCGCAGGGTTTCCCCAACATTCGAAAACAATTATAAATCCTTAGAAAGCGCATCTTGAAGGGATTCTTTACGATCATCTTTAAAAGGAAATTGATGAAAATGCGCGATCAATCTGATATACCCAGAAGACCCAGGCTTGTCGTCTTTACACTCGTGGAAGTTTCTGAAGGGGTATAGCTACACTCCATTGGACGAGGTGGAGCCAACATCCCCTTCAGAGGCACTGGATACCATGCTCCTACCCTTGGCAAAGCCCATTGGAAATAATCAAAACCGAGAAGTGATAACAAGTCCTCCGTCTCGAGGTGAGGAGGAGGCCAGGTATCAACCCACCCAAGAAACGAAGGAGAGGAAAGCAACCTACAGTTGCTCACCCTCCCAGATACCCCACCAAGAAAGAGCTACGTCATGAGTGCGCTACTTGCGTCAAATCCCAATTTTAACTTGAACAAGAATTAATCCCAATTTACCTCGGTTGACTTGTTTGGATTGCAGTAAACCGTAGAAAATTCAATAAAAAGAAGGAAAAAAATTAAGAAAGTTCGTTGAGGCAAAAGGTCAAACACTTGGAGTGCATCACAGTAAACCTGATCAAACCCTAAAAGAAATCAATATCCTTCAAGAGAAAAGTTCTTAACTTTGATTTGGGTATGATCTTTTTTTTAAAGATTATGAAGTCTGCTATTCAAGATTTGGAGTAAACCTAGAGAAAACAAAGAAAAGATGGAAAAAAAAATTAAGAAAGTTGGTTGAGGCAAAATGTCAAACAGTTAAAGTGCATGACAGAAAAAAAGGGAAATCTAAGTCAGATTTGGGGATTTGAAGGAGATCAGGTAGAAGCAGAGAGAAATTTGAAAGTGATATCTTAATTGTATTAAAATCATTCTGAATGAAGATGGTTTACTTGAAAGAACAAGAACATTAATTAATTCTCCAAATTGATTAAACAATGAAACGGAAGGTAAATTGTACCAGTGGCGGACACAGAATTTTTTCCCTGGGGGTGCGGAATTTTTTTAAAGATTTTAGACCCCTAGCTATATAAAAAAATCAGTTCATAGCGGGTCGGATCGGGTCGGGTCATGTAAAACAAGTAAAAACAAACAAACAAAGTTTCATAGCGGGTCGAATTAGATCGGGTCGGGTCCATTTCAATTCTCATACAATCAAACCCTAGTTCCTAACTTCCTATCACATTAACAAACAAAAAAAAATCAAAGTTCAAACCACCCCTACTTTTATTTCTCTTAATCATTCAATAAAAGAACAAAAAAAAAAAAAAAAACTTATCAATCACATACCTTGGTCTTTAATTTGAATAATCCGGCGAAAAAAGTGGTTCAACCCCTTTCCTCTTGAGAAATCGTGACATAACTTCCCTACTCATTGTTCATTTCTAATCCTATCACATACAAAATAAACAAGGATCTTCAAGTGTTCAACCATAGGCCATGTTCCTTAATTTTCAATTTAAAATTTTGAATTTCAAGCCCTAGTAATTATTATTTGCTAACCAACAATCAAATAATCAACAAACATGTTTGCCAACCAAAATTTTGAATTTCAAGCCCTAATTATTATAAGCCCTAGTAAAAAACATGTACCTGTCAGGGGCGACCTGAATTAACCAGTTTGCAGCCGAAATTTTGCAGTCGCCGGCCGGAATTATGCTGTCGCTGGGCGCTGAAGTGAGGTAGAGGGAGGGCGGAAGTCGCTGGCAAGTGGCAGCGATTTGGGTTTTTTTTATTATGTGGACTGGTTTGTTTAACAAAACTAGTAGTTGGGTTGGGCTTAAATGTGTATAAAGTTATTGGGCTTGATGGATTGAATTTATGTTTTATTTAAGGGGTTAGTAGGCTAACTTGTTTACATAATTTGATCGGATTTCAATCCGTGTTCACAAATTTTTTACATAAATTCCTAACATTTTTTTTCTAAGGGGTCCGGACGAAAATTTTCAAGGGGTGCGGTCGGAATTTTTCAAGGGGTGCGGACGAAAATTTCCAAGGGATGCGGTCTGAATTTTTCACGGAAAATACCACTAATTTTTTTTTTTCAAGAGGTGTGGCCGCCCACCCACCCCATAACTTGGGTCCGCCCCTGCATGACAAGGACCATGTGTGTTACGATCAAGTGAATAGTAAAAGCTACCGTTGTATTTTTTTATTTTTTTTTTAATTCAAAGGCTAAACATGTGATACGGGTAATTAACTTTATAGAAGTATTAAAAAAGAGTTTTTCAGCTGATATATATTATATTAAATTAAAAGTACTTACAGTCAACAAGGTTGACTATTTGGTAAGTAATATTTTTTAAACAAAGTATTCAACTTGAAATGATCAAATAACTTATTGGAGTCAAAACACTACTTAAAGAGAGTTTACAACTTGAAATGATCAAATAACTTATTGGAGTCAAAACACTGCTAATTTGCCATGGCATTATAGTCTAGTGGAATCTTAGAATGAGATAAGACTTATGACAATTAGATCATGGGTTGGATTCTCATAAGGAATTTTTTAAGATTTATTAGGTTTCCTCCTGAATTGATGTATAGTAGAGATGGATATAATCGAGTGGTTCCGCTTGTGGAACGATGACGCCGCAGTGATCCGTCAGTGTTCCAAATCTGTCATTCAAAAAATATAACACTGCTAATTTAACACGTAAACTTAATAAATTTGTTTTGAATTCTTGGTGAATAAGTTTAAAAGTAGAATGTTTTAAGATAAATATTATATATTTTTTTAAATCATAACAAAATAGAATTTGGACCGCTGCATTTATAAACACTTTTTTTTCCAATTTTGCCCATTAACCAATAAAGTCTTTCGTAGACTGGAAAATTGATTCTTGCTTTGTAATCGTATAGTAGCATAATACTTATAAAGAGAATAATAAAATATGTAAATCTTACTTATTAGAACTATTAAAATAATTTACATGAACTTATAAATAGCAAATGACAAGGTTTTAACCTTAAAGATCGACATTTTCATGGTTTTCCTTGGAATTGGAACTGGTGCGGCCAAGCAACCCATCAATTTCTAATACCCCAAAACGACACTGTTTTGGGGTTAAAGGGTAAAAATGTTGTTTCATCAATAAGATTTTGGCATAAGTTGTATAATTTTTTTTCTTCTTCGAATGTGATCATTTAAACCGCTACCCAAATACCTGTTCTAGATAAAGTTAATCAAAATAACTATGTAAAAAAAGTTGATCAAAACAATGATTTCCATAAATTTTTATTAGTCAACACCAGAAACAAAAAAAAAAAAAAAAGTCAAGTCAAAATTATTGAAATTTTGTATTTGGTCCCGTGGGTTTGGTGAATATAAAGAAAATATCAAATCCTGAGTTACCTTGTATTAAAATATATAGGTCTCTTGGCAAAATTTAGTATTATATTTTATTAAACTAGGCTGATCTGAATATTAAAAGTAAGACAACCCAATTGAAAGGGATGCAAACTTGAAATCATAAAATTATATCGACTTTTTATGACATTTACTACATGCTAACAATCAAAACTCATAATTAGTATAAGGTTGTCTCATAGTAACATCATCTGTTTTGTATGGGTAACGGAATGCATGAGGGAATGGAATGGACGAGGTAATAGAATGGACAACGGATTGAAATTATTTATTTCATTCCATTGTAATGTTTGGTTACTCATGTGTAAATAGAATGAATCATTACTTTGTACAATTTGATAAACCAAAAAAGACGAAGTAACGAAACATAATCGTATTGAAAACGACAAAAATATAATTGCCTCAATAATAATAATAATAATAATAATAATAATAATAATGGTAAAAAATTAATAATAAAACTTGGGATATATATATATAAATATATAGGGGATTGCTAAAATGAGAACCACCTTCAGTTATGAGAACCATGAGAACCATTTTATAGCCTTTAGATTAACTTGATGGATGGATGAGATTAAAAGTAACAAAAACTAATATTAAATAAAATTTGTCTTATTATGTCTTTTATATTTTAATCAAAAAGGGTAGATTGGTAAAATAACTCGTTTTTGTCTTTTTCAATTTATTATTTTTTAATTACTCTTTGTTTTATTATATTACTTTTTAGTTTTATTATATTACTTTTTATTTTTTAAAAAGATTTCTTTATTAAACAAAAATTTTGAACATCAGATTTTTTATATAAAAAAAATTTATGCGCGTTTTTTTACCACCCCTTTTTTACGCGCGTTTTTTTACGACCCGTTTTACGCTCCGTTTTTTCACGCCGATTTTGCGACCGTAGTTTTTAAGTGCCGTTTTTAGGCCCGGTTTTAGGCGCCGTTTTTTGCCGCGCCGTTTTTTACGTCACGTTTTTTACAAGCCGTCCCGTTTTAGGGCGCCGTTTTAGCGTCACGTTTTTTTACAAGCCGTCCCGTTTTTTGTCGTCCCGTTTTAGCCGTCCCGTTTTTTGCCGTCCCGTTTTAGCCGTCCCGTTTTTTTACAAGCCGTCCCGTTTTTTGCCGCGCCATTTTTTACGTCACGTTTTTTACTAGCCGTCCCGTTTTTTGCGCCCCATTTTTTACGTCCCGTTTTTTTCGCCCCATTATTTACGTCACGTTTTTTGCCGCGCCGTTTTTAGCGTCACGTTTTTTTACAAGCCGTCCCGTTTTTTGTCGTCCCGTTTTAGCCGTCCCGTTTTTTTGCCGTCCTGTTTTTTGCCGTCCCGTTTTTTGCCGTCCCGTTTTAGCCGTCCCGTTTCTGCCGTCCCGTTTTTTTACAAGCCGTCCCATTTTACGCCCCGTTTTTTTACGTTTTACTCGTCGGTTTTTTACGTTTTACGTGTCGGTTTTTTACGTTTTACGCGTCGGTTTTTTACGTCTTACGCGTCGGTTTTTTACGTTTTACGCCCCGTTTTTTTACGTTTTACGCGTCAGTTTTTTACGTTTTACGCGTCGGTTTTTTACGTTTACGCGTCGGTTTTTTACGTTTTACACCCCGGTTTTTTACGTTAACGTTTTTTACGTCCCGTTTTAACGCGGCGTTTTTTACGTCCCGTTTTAACGCGGCGTTTTTTAAGTCCCGTTTTATTTACGTTTTACGTTTTACGAAAAACTTTTTACGTTTTACGAAAAACTTTTTACGTTTTATGTTTTACGTAAAACTTTTTACGTTTTACGTTTTACAAAAAACCTTTTACCTTTTACGTTTTTACGCGTCGCTTTTTAACGCGTCGTTTTTTAACACGCCGCTTTTACGGCCGACTTTTTACGTTAAAAAGTTTACGTTTTTTGTTAAAAAACTTACGTTTTACGTTAAAAAGGTTTACATTTTACGTTAAAAAATTTACGTTTTACGTTAAAAAGTTTACGTTTTACGTTAAAAAGTTTACGTTTTATGTTTTTACGTTTTACGTTAAAATATTTACGTTTTACTTTAAAAACTTTACATTTTTACATTAAAAAGTTTACGTTTTACGTTAAAAGTTTACGTTTGACGTTAAAAAATGTATGTTTTACGTATTACGCTAATTTTTTTAATCTTTTTACGTTTTACGTTAAACTTTATTACGTTTTACGTTTTAAACTTTTTACGTAAAACTTTTTACGTTTTACGTTTTACGAAAAACTTTTTACGTTTTACTTTTTTTACGTAAAACTTTTTTACGTTTTACGTTTTTACGTAAAACTTTTTTACGTTTTACGTTTTACTTTAAAACTTTTTTACGTTTTACGTTAATTTTTTTAATCTTTTTACGTTTTACGTTAAAATTTTTACGTTTTACGTTAAACTTTTTTACGTTTTACGTTTTAAACTTTTTACGTTTTACGTTAAACTTTTTACGTTTGACGTAAAAGTTTACGGTTGAACTTTTTTTCACAAAGACTTTTTTACACAAAAACTTGTTTACGCAAGACGAACGCACCCATAAATCGCAAAGTCGGTAGGTGTCTCGGATATATTTTTATCGTCATCGACTGGGGAAAAGAATATAAAAAACCAACAACAACAAAACAAAAGAGTATCTCGAAAAAAAACGGGGTTTGGCTCAGATTTTTTCCGATAATTAAAAAGGCTGCAAAGTGGGGTTGCAGGTTCAAAAACCTACCCTCCGCCGTCCTTGCCGCGCCATCGTCATCAAAATCTATTTTTTTTTTTTTTTGCATCATCGCCATCCAATCCAAAACATATCAACCCCACAGTCACTGATCAAACAAGAACAAACCAGATTCAAACCACAAGATTCAAAACCAGCAAGATTCAAAACCCAACAAAAACCCAGTTCATCAAAAAAGCACCCAGTTCATCAACAAAAACCCAGATTCAAACCCAACAAAAACCCAGTAACAATAACAACCAAACATGATGTAGATACCCAAAAATCAAATCAAAAAGTAAACCCCATCAACACTAACAAAATGATGTACATACCCAAAATCAAAAACCCAGATTCAACATGAACAAACATTCAAGCCCAAATTCAACAGAATCAAACCCAGAAAGTCAAACCCCCAAGAACACCCATCAGATTCAAAAAAACCCAGAAAAATCAAGAACACCCATCAGATTCGAGAACACCATCAACAAAAACACTTACCCACCGACGCACCATCGCCCCTGAAACCACCACCAGCACTGACGCCGTTCTCCGCCACCGCCTATCGCCGCCGTCCCCTCGCTACGGTCAACACCACCACCACAACATCAAATCGGTCTTCATCTTCATCCCAGATGAAGAACAGTGGTTGGGGTTTTGTGACAATCGGTCTTCATCTTCATCCCGCGAATAACTTCATCTTTGTGATGATTGCGGCGGCGGAGGGCAGCTGTGGGGTGGCGGCTCCGCCGTGAAACGGAGCTTCCGTTTCTGTTCTCCGGCCTTGCCGTCGATGTGTGCCGCCACCACCACAGTGGTGGCCGGTCGTTTATTTGAGCAGGGGTGGGGGGAGGGTTGAGTGGTCGCCTGATGTATATATCGAGTGGGAGAGATGATGGTTCTGGTTGCCTGTGATTTTCTTCAAGATAGAGAGAATGAGAGACAAAAATGAAGATAAATGAAGAAGAACATGAGATTTAAAGAGAGAGGAAAGAGAAGGTGCTTTAAATGAAGAGAGATAATGAGATTTGATGTTTTGGGTAAATGACTAATATACCCTTTCTGTTGGCATGTTCTGATTGGTTGAAAGTAGTTCTCATGGTTCTCATAACTGGGGGTGGTTCTCATTCTAGCGGCTCCCTATATATATATATATATATATATATATATATATATATATATAGAGTAGGAGTTGGGTGGAAAGTCTTTTTTTCCTAGAAAGTCTAGGAAGCAATGAGAATTGGACATGTGGCATTGAGTTATTTTAACTAAAAGGGCAACTATGTAATTTCACATTTTAATTTTATTTTTGGAATTTATTTTTCATTAACTAACATTCCATGATTTTTGGAATCTTTATTTTTTTCGAATTCAAATTCAAATTTGGAGGTCAATGTGTTTATCTGGAGTCAAATTCAAATCGAATTTATTTTTCATTAACTAAATTCAAATCTGAAGTCAGTGTGTTTTAACAGCAAACAGGCCAGTGTGTTTTAACAGCAAGCAGATTCTTGACGCTGTGTTTTAACAGCAAGCAGATTTATTGACATTGTGTTTTTACAGCAAGCAGGCCAGTGTGTTTTAACAGCAAGCAGATTTCTTGACATTGTGTTTTAACAGCAAACAGGCCAGTGTGTTTTAACAGCAAACAGGCCAGTGTGTTTTAACAGCAAGCAGATTCTTGACGCTGTGTTTTAACAGCAAGCAGATTTATTGACATTGTGTTTTAACAGCAAGCAGGCCAGTGTGTTTTAACAGCAAGCAGATTCTTGACATTGTGTTCTTGACATTGTGTTTTAACAGCAAGCAGGCCAGTGTGTTTTAACAGCAAGCAGATTCTTGACGCTGTGTTTTAACAGCAACCAACCCAGTGTCTTCGTCTTCAACACACTGTCATCATCAACATTAAAATGGCATCAACAGCCAGCAATGATCGATTACAATAAACACAATTTAGAAACCCTAGTTTTGAAAAATACATAAAAAAACGCACCTAGGATCGACGAAGACTGATTGGAACGTTTTTTGGAACACATCGGAATATCAATCTTCTTCGTTGTTTCAATAATCTTGAATCTCTTGCCTCAAAATTACCAGAAAAAGAAGACGCAGATGATAAAAATTCGAGTTCTAGAACACAATCAACGAGTTAAATAGCAACTAACGCTTGTATTTTTTTTCGAATTTGTTATCTTCATCCAAGAAACTAGCGAATTTTGGTATGGATTAGGGTTTTAGGAAGTGGGTGTTTTAGAGAGAGAGAAAATCGCGTGAATGTAGGACGTGGGTTAATGTTTGACGGTTTGTTAATTGATTTAAAACACGTTGAATGACCAAAATACCCCCAATCTATTAAATCAATTAATTATTATCACACACATATTACCAAAATGCCACTAAGATGATCTCAACCCTTAAACACACCAATCGGATGGACCAGATCGCTTCCTAGACTTTCTAGGAAAAACACACTTTCCGTGGGAACCCTACTCTATATAGATATATATATAGGGGAAGGTTCATTTGAGAAGAAATTTAATGTGAGAAGAAAAAGAAGAAAGGGTATATTAGTAAAATACTATTTCATTTAAAACTCATATCATTAATTTTTCTCTCTTTAATTAATTAGTCAACTAATTATTAATTATCCTACATATAATCTACAAAACCTACACGTATCAAAATTTTCCTACATATACCCTACACATTATAGAATTTTATCGTACACAGTCGAAATTTATCCTACACACCTCGAAATATATCCCACACAACTCGTAATTTATCCTACACAACTAGTAATTTATTCTACACTTTAAATTAGGTTGTTTTTTTAATTTGCAAAAAGTATATATTTTGAAAAGGAGTTACAAATTTAATTTAGTTAGTTATTAAAGGAGAAGAATACAAATTAATGATTTAGAGTTAATTACATAGTTAGTCCCTGTGGTTTGCACAAAATAACAAACTTAGGTACTAATAGTTTAAAATCACCTTCTAGGGTATTAACTTTTCATTTTGTAACGTTTGGAGGTATTAACTTCTAAGGTAATAACATAGGTAGTCCCTGTGGTTTGCACAAAATAACATACTTAGGTACTAACAAAATGTGATTTTAAGCCTACAAATAAGCTTAATACCCTCAAACGTTACAAAATCAAAAGTTAATACCCTAGAATGTTATCAGAAACTATTAGTACCTAAGCTTGTTATTTTGTGCAAACCACAGGGACTAACTATGTAATTAACTCTAATGATTTATGCAGGTTTACCAATATACCCTTATATTAAAATTAAATGCAAATATTAAATAAAGTAAAATGAAGCATTCTCATTGGTTGAAACTTCTTCTTTTTCATTCTTACAAAAAACTTCTTCCCATTTGAACCCTCCACTATATATATATATATATATATATATATATATAGGGTTAAGATCAAATAAAAAGTTAATTTTCCCTAAGTAAGATGAGAAGTAATCTTAACCATTCATTTTTCAAATCAATGGTTAAGATGAAAGGGTAGGAGAAAGGAGGAGTGCAAGGGTATCTTGGGAAAATCCTATTTATGAACTTTCTCTCTCCACATGCAAGGCACAAGCATATTCCACCCTCATTTTTTAAACGCTCATAACTTTTTTATACGACATTATTTTTTCATAAAAATTTCACCGTAAAATCGAGCGTCTTTTTATCTTTAATTTGAGTACCATATTGCTATATAAAATATGAAGACTAAAAAAACACACTTAAATGTGTTGTATTTCTATGTTGTATAACATTTTTTTGTGCTGAATTTTTGTACTATATTTTGTGCTAAATTTTTTGTCCTGAATTTTTTTGTCTTAAATTTTTTTCCCTTAATTTTTTGTGCTGGATTTTTTTGTACTATATTTTTTTGCTGAATTTTTCCGTGCTATATTTTTTGTACTAGATTTTTTTGTGCTATATTTTTTGTGCTACATTTTTTGTGCTATATTTTTTGTACTAGATTTTTTGTTCTAGATTTTTTTACTAGTTTTTTTGTGCTATATTTTTTTGTACTAGATTTTTTTTGTTGTATTTAAAAAAAAAACAAAAGAGGTGCCACATGTCATTTTCACTCATATTTATAAGGACCAAAATGCCCTTCATTCCTACTTATTAGGGGTGCCACATGTCAACATCACAATCCTTCTTAGGCTACTTAGGCAAAATTCACTTTTTAGAAGATCCTTCCCCTATATATATATATATATATATATATATATATATATAGGGTTGGGCTCTATAGAAAACTCTATCTTTTTAAGAAAACTATGCAAACCCATTGTCATCCATTGATTATCTTTCATCTAACTTGATCAATGGCTCTCATAATTTTGGTAAGAATTATATTTAAAAGAAATCTTATAATACACATGACAACCTCTGGAAGGGCATTTTCGGTAGTGCAAAATGAACATTGGAAAACCAAATCCTTGCCATGCAGTAGCCGTCTAATCAACACTTCAAAGCATTTCAAAATATTTTCTTCTTTATCTTTCCCACTAGATACCGTCAACTGTTCATATTTCTCTTTCGCCAAGACAACATCGATCGGTACCTTCTAACCCTAAGATAGAAGCCGATAGTGGCGATCAGTGAGAATGAGGAAATCGTTCATAATTTTGTCGTCGTCGGACAAAATGTAACGATTAAGGAAGATGAAGAATTCAAGTAAAAATGTTAGTTCTTGTAATCGGACCTGTAAAGGGGGGTTTTGTTCAATCGATTTCCCTTCCAAAATGGCAACTGGTTTTGTTTTGTTTTCTATCTATAGCAGTAGGAGACCTATATTAGGGCGGAAAAGGTCTGCCAGCCGTAGTGCTGTTATTATCTCTGATGATTCCATGGAAGGTCCTTCCAATCAAGAATCTGGCTTCGGTCCGACACAAAGGGCGTTAGGTTAGTATTGATGTGTGTATGAACCGTTAACGTAGTTTTAGGTGATGTATATATGTATAGTGTGTTGAATTAGTCCCTATTCATAACATACTTTTGTTTGGCTACATTGCAGTGTATGATGATACTGATAGTGGGTCAGCAGCCCCTAGGAAACGACAGAAAACCGTTAAAGGTTAACTAGTAATATTGTGTATAATTTGTATCGTTTCTGGGTGAAGTAAGCGTTTTTGTTAATAATTTCTCAGGGCGTAAAGAAGCTTATGTGGAAGGCAAAGAGGGACAGACCAAAGATCATAAAGGTAAGTTCCTTTGGTTACAATAGTTGGTATTTGCGTATCAATGTGAACTTGTCTAACATGTGTTAAATGGAAGGGGAAAAAAACATTGTCGTGGATAGTTCTGGCTGTGGAAGTAAAAGAAAACATGGTTAGTTATTTTTTGAAGTTTGCCTAACATGTGTTAAATAATTAATGGACAGACCAAAGATCATTGGCTTTGATTTGTTTATCTGCCAAATAATTAATGGTCTGAGTTTGAAGTTTGCCTAACATGTAAGTGTAATACAAAAATGTGTTAAAGGATGACACACAGTTTGAAAATCTGTTAAGATTATTAGATTAATGGTACAATCTATTAAGATTATAAATGAGGTGTTTGAAAGTGTTAAACATTTTGAAGTTTGCCTAACATGTGTTAAATAATTAATGGACAGACCAAAGATCATTGGCTTTGATTTGTTTGTCTGCCAAATAATTAATGGTCTGAGTTTGAAGTTTGCCTAACATGTGTTAATTGGCAGGGAAAAAAAACATCGTGGAGGATAATTCTGGCAATGGAATGCAAAGAAACCGTGGTTAGTTATTTTTTATTGACTTTCATTTGTTTGATGTTCAAATGATTAATTGTTGGATGTTTGATCGTATAAATGTAATATTACCGTTTGTCTTAGAAAGATTTGACATAAAGGGTTGTAAAGTAGACTAATTATTTTGGTTGTTTTGGTTGCGTATAAAACGTTATTCCAGTACATAGGCCAGATGTAACAGCTACATCAAGCGGGAGAACGTTACGTACAGGGAAGAAGAAAGTTTCAGAGGAGAGTGTGAAAGGTGAAGCACGAAAGCAAAAGGAAGTTGGTAACGAACAGGCAAAAGTTCCCAAAGCCAGTAAGCGAGCCAAGAAGGATGAATTTCCGGGAAGAAGGACGAGATCCGCACCACTACAATTTTATAAGTGTGTACGAGCATTGACAGACCAACAACGTGAGGCGGGGAGGAAAATGGGCTTTGGTCGTTTACTTACTTTCAGCGTTGATGGGTTACCAGCTAAGTTAGGTTATTTTGTTGTGGACAATTTTAATCCCGATAAGATGGTGATATGTACAGTTGCTGGTAATATCAAGGTAAACAGGAAAGTGATACATCAGTTATTAGGGATTCCGACCGGTGGGAAAAAGTTTAGTTCGATTGATAAGCTGCCCATCTTGGTTGATGCCATTGCGGATTGGAGGGCGAGATACCCGGGTGTACATGTACCTCCAACAAAGATGGTGAAAATGATAGATGAGTCCGACGGCGAAGACAGTTTTGATTTCCATATGGATTTTGTAATGTGTTTTGTGGCAGTGCTCGTTGACTGTCATAAACAAAGTTGTTTACGGGAAGAAATCTTAGAGTATCTAGATGGCGAAATGGATTTTGCAAAGGTAGACTGGTGTGACCTGGGGGTAGATAAATTGAAAACTTGCAAAGATACCTAGGATCGGCTTGACCCACAAAGCATCTTCATTGGGCCTCTCTCGATTCTGATAGTAAGTGAAATTTATTTATTTGGGAGAATTAACATGTGTTAATATACTGGCTTGTTTTCGGACTGAACTGATCGTTGTTTCTTGTAGCTGTTGTACGTTGATAGCATTGAGTGCACAGGGATGAAGGTTGACAAGGTGGTGTGTCCTTTGGCTTTCTGGAACTTGAAGAGATTGCGAGAGAGAGAAAGGCTGGAAATACTTGCTGGTGGGTTTGGTCTGGGGCGGTTTAAAGGGTTAACACTTCCAAGTAACTATAACGTGGAACACTGGGCAAGTAAGGAGGTATAGTTATATCCACTAACATGTGTTTTTTACAATTAGTATATAATTTTTGTATGAAACATACTGAAATTTTTTTTTGAAATAGGAGAGGCTGTTGATGGTACGACAGCTAATTAATGTGACAAACAAGAACAGAATCAAAATAGAGGGTATGTTAGAATCTATGTATGTGGAGAGCCTGATGACGAGGAAGTACAAACGTTGAAGGCAATGTATGAAAGTTTGTTTGAACAGAAAGCCTATGCAAGTACAGATCACGATAAAGTCGTAGATTTATCGTCGCACTGTGTCAATGAGGTGTTGGAAGATTTGAAAAATGATGAAAGTATTCACATTGATGAGGGAGAGAACGCTGGTTAGTGACTGTTAATCTTTGTAAATATTGAGTTTATTAATGTGGCACGCATTTCCTGATGTGCAACGCTTTCATAGGGGATGGCGTGGTTGACGAATGCTCGGATGGTTCGCCAATAGCTAGTTTGTACAGGAAGTCACTTAATCGGCTTAACAAAAGGATCAGTAAAAGGAGATTGAAAGAAGTAGGATCTTCAGCCATAGACTTTGATGCCCTAGAAGGTGCGATGATTATCTTTCTGACATGTACACTGTTTTGGTTGCAGCTGATGTTGCGGGGAAAACAAGCGTACCTGATGATGGAAAAGAGTATGCTGAATCGATGGAAGATGGTGGGAAGTCGTTACAGGTGAGGAGATCTGCTCGACTGGAGAAGTTAAAGGATGTTTCTGAGAAAAAAGAAGGCTGTGTGACCCAAAAAAGGCGTAAGACAAATATAAAGTTTGATGGGCCAAACACGGATGGTGGTAACGAAACAGGTAAAGTGTTACATGTGTTACCATTTTCAGTGTACGTTTATAGTTAAGTGTATAGATGGCAGCCTAGGAAGGAAACATAAGTACACATTGATGGTGACGCGTTGATTATTGCTCGAGAAAGTTTATGTCCCTGTAATATGGATACGGGACTGAAATGTACAGTGTAACACATGTTAATGTATTGTTTAACATCTGTTGTGGTTGAAATGTATTGTTTAACACATGTTATGTCCCTGTAATATGCGTACGGGACTGAAATGTATTGTTTAACATCTGTTGTGGTTGCAGCTGATGTTGCGGCCCAAGCAAGCGTAGCTGATGATGGAAAAGAGTGTGCTGGGACGCTGCAAGATGTTGGGAAGTCGTTGCGGGTGAGGAGATCTCCTCGACTGAAGAACTTAAAGGATGCTCCTAAAAAAGAAGTAGGTTGTGTAACCCCAAAAAGGCGTAGGACAAATATAAAGTTTGATGGGCCAAGCACGGATGGGGGTAACGAAACAGGTAAAATGTTACATGTGTTACCAGTTACATTGTACGTTTATCGCTAAGTGTATAGATGGCAACCTAGGAAGAAAACATAAGTACACATTGATGGTGACGCGTTGTTTGTTGCTCGACAAAGTTTATGTCCCTGTAATATGCGTACGTGTCTGAACCCATTTAATATTAATGTGATGTTATAGGGTGCAACGAGAATGAGAAGCAACACGGTGATAAGAGTGTTCACGAGGCTGGTAATTCAACTGGAGGTGACAATGGAGCGGGGATGGAAGGATAATGGAGCGGGGATTAAAGTGATGTTGAACAAGTCCATAAGCCGTTGGGTTTAATGCGTGCGATACTGCGTTTTAAAGCAGCAGCAGCCCAGGGTGTACCTGGTAGTGCTTCGTACCATTTCAGATTGTTAGTTTTTTATTAGTTTATTCTGTTTTAACATGTGTCATGTTGCTTTGACAGTTGACGGTGGCTCTGGCATGCAGTTGGTTGGTCAAGATGCATATAGTGTGGAGGCAGCAGGACATGCACCTGATGTGAAGGACGATGATCAGCAGATCACTGATTTAGAAGCGACTGACGCAAAAAAGGATAAGAGTTCTTATCAGGTAGCCAAAAGTGCTGAGATGGATGTTAAGCTTACTGATCAGGTTTAAGGGAATGACAATGAAGGTAATCTTCAGAAACCATCTTATTTGTAGGGTCGTAAAAACTCTAGACGCACCATGTTTAGCCATTTCTAATTTATTCGAGAATGTTTATGTAGCTTCAAGTAGTAAGACTGAGCATGAATGTAACACCCGTCTAATTTTACTTGAGTTTAATAATAATTCATGCCATTTTTTTTACAAAAGATATCTAAATTAAAACCTTAGTTTCAAGAACCAAGTTCTAAGGTAACAAACATTAGTTATCTACCGACTAATTAAAACATCCATAAGTTGTTTAACAAACGGTTTACATCATAACATTGTTTAAACAGAGTTAATTTACGCGGAAGCTTTAAAAGTTTGTGTTCGGTTCTTCAAAAGCTAGCTTGACCGTTATCCGTAGTCCTTGGGTACCTAAAAACTGAAATGTTTTCATTAAACATTAGTGTTAGAAAACTTAGAAATAATACATATTCAAAACTACGTCTAAAACGGATTCGATTTAACAAAGAAATACAAAATTCATCATAATTTCTAAAGCTCTACCGTAACTTACGGTAGATACCATAAGTTACGGTAACTTCTGGGAATTTCTGGTTCCACCGTAACACAGGGGAAACTCACCGTAACCATTTGTTGTCTACCGTAAATTACGGTATGTACCGTAATTTACGGTAGACTCTAGGATGTTATGCTTTTGTTTGATTTGTTTATTTACTTGGAACAATTTCTCGGATTTCATTCCCACAACCCGACATGTTAAATCCTCGTATCCTAATATGTCATTTGTCTATAATAACAAGACCGAGTAATCATACTACAATGTATTACCATGCCTCATTTGATTGTTCGACCCGTTTGGCTCATCTAAGGAATCCTCCATTTTGATGACTACCAATGAGGTCTAACCAGATTCTTGGTCTATTATTAGACATAGCGAACGTCATAGCTTTAATCCAACTCAACTTTTAATACACAATCCAACTACATATATGCTAAATATCGAAATTTACCCAATTGTAACCAATCAAGTTACATACCTTCATAATTCGTCGACATTGCTTTCTAATCATAATTACCCATTCCCGGGCTTGTCGACCTTAGCGTATCCCTTCTAATCCTCGGTTTCTACTTTTATAACTCAATTTAACGAGTGACGTTCGAGTCACTCCAAACACTACCATTTCGACCATTATTTTAACCCATTCTTCATCTAGTGAATTACATCACTTTACTTACATCCCATTATGACTAATTAAGTGGTATTATCAATAAACATATTTAATCAGCTATTTATTTTGACACGCTTGGTTTGTCGAGTGAATTCCATCACTTCTTAGACTTACCAAAGGGTTTCAATTTCACTATTTCGACATCATACCTATTTCAACTATTTCTTTTGACCCGTTTGGTTTGTCGAGTGAATTCCATCACTTCTTAGACTTACCAAACGCAACTATTTTCGCTATAACAACATTAGACATATTTACGACTAGGATTATCTTCGTAAATGTAACGAGACGACAAGTCGCGTACCTTTAGAGCACACCCTTCAAACGCGTATCCGCTCCGGCTTGTCCGCTTGACGATCCAGATTCTTTGCCTAAAGAGTTCAATTCACAATCAACTTAGAACTCTTTTCATAATCATTAACGCATAATTCTCTATAATAATCAAATCTGCGTTTTCATCTGATTTTTTAACATTTTAATCCCCATTTAGGTATTTTAACAAACACCTAGCGGGTTAGATTTTTACATCATCAAAACCAAGTTCATGACTTGTAATAATCATCTAAATCAACTTCAATTAGTCACATTTACACATGTTTTAACTTCCAAATTTCAGAAAGTACCTCAAAAAAACTCAAATTACACTAGAACAAGAATCATGATCTTAGTGTTTACCAAGTTTCTACAACTTATTAATCACCTACAATGGTGATTATGAACCCTACAAGTATCATGCAAGATTTTGACAAGAAATCATCTAGGGTTTATCCCTAAACATCATACTTTTTCTGAAATCACTTTCTACGATCAAATTCCACTAGAATAATCATTCTAAACCCTAGTGTTCATCATTATCTTCTAAAACCTATAACCCACCTTCAATGTGTACAGGGAATTTCCTGAATTTGGACATGATTTCACATGTAGTTGTCTAGGTTTTACCTCTAGACACCATCTCATCACTAAGCTAACTAAATCACAAACATGCATCATCTAATTTCAGATTTCCCAATTTCATGAGAATTTCAAACAGAGAATTAACACCAAATTTTACATACCTTGTAACCTCCTTGTGATGAGGATCACTAATCTATGTTCGGATTTTGATTTGGACTGAGTTTGATCCTTCAATTTAGAGATTTTATGCTGAACTAGGGTTTTGATGAACTTGGTCGCCCCCTGCTCTTGTCTGGTCGATCTCACACACGTATGTGTGTTTGAGATTTCTATTTTTCATGTTTTATTAAACTAAATTTTAGTTTAATCACTTTTGGTCCCTCTAATTTCCTTTAGTCCCCTTTTTATCCTTTAACTACTCACTAGTCATTATCTAACTAGGTTAGTGTCACCCCTAGTTAGTTTATTTTACTAATTTATTTACAAATAAATTGTAAATTTTATGAACTTATATTTTCAGGATGTTACAAGTCCATCCCCCTTAAAAGGATTTCGTACCCGAAACCGAAGTACGTACCAAATAATGTAGGGTAGAGACGTCGCATCTCCTCTTCAGACTCCCACGTAGTGTCTGAACCTTTCATATGCTCCTACTTGATCTTGACTTGATCAATTTGTTTGTTTCGCAATTGCTTCTAGCATTCTATCACCACATTTCTTATCCTATAATCTCCCACCACAACTGTATTTACAGTGGGTTTAATGTGGTGATCCATACAAACCAATTTTACCTCTCGAATCATTATTTTACGGCAAAACTCAAATAGTGCCATTTGACTTAATATAATACCTCTTTCAGCTTCTATACTTATTCTAAGTATTTACCTATCATAAAACTCATTTCCAAACAACCTTTAAAGGTTGTTTGTTCGAATTAGCTAACAAGGGCGTTTTGGTCCTTTTTAGTCTTTCAATTACTACAAGGTCTTTTGAGAGCATGTTTGACCCATAATTCTTCTTTTGAGTTATGATCTTGTTTGAAAAGTCATTATGCTTTTCGAAACGCCCGACCCTCTTTTAAAACATTCGGTTTACCCAATAAGGTAATCATTTAAAAGTTCATTTTCCATTTGTCATAAAATGATCGAATTACCGATTTAACTCCTTTTAAACCCTCCACATGGTTTCTTGTCATGCTCAACTATCTTGTTCCGTACGTCTACACGCCGAAACATCATACCTCAACTATGTATTTATCTTATTCGTAACTAATACGATAGAGAATATTCTAAAATATAAGACTAGTGTAAGCCATACTTACTTGACGCTAGTTTTATATTAACAAGCGCTCTACCTAGGTCACAGTGTTATTTAGGCTACAACTTGTTTTATTGTCTAAACTAATTGGTCACCATTTTACCTCATACCTCGTCATTCGGGTATGCAATATTGCCGTCATCGGCCCTTTTTGCGTGTTTATACTTCCATATCTAGTCATTTACACTATAACGTGATTACATTCTATATTACTTTTGTGTCCGTGATCACATCACGCCATGTTTAGTTTTACCTTGACCTTATAGTCTAAGGCTACACTCATTTTCTTTCAGATTATCTTTCCGACTCTATGACTTCTTATGTGTCCTTCGTGTCGTTTTATTTTACTCATGCCGTTATTTGGTTTATGCCTCTATTTCCTTTCAACCCGTTACCCGGGTTCTTGGTCTTTATATATATATATATATGTGTGTGTGTGTGTGTGTGTGTTTTTTTTAACACTCCTGTTTCATTGGTTTGCGTTTTCCCTTTCATACTCTTTTATGACTTATCCCATAGATTCAATAATATTTCATGCTTTCATTATCCAGGTCGCGCTTACTTGGGATGTCAACTACTATACTTTATTCAATCCGTACACCACCTTTCTTTTGTCAGCGACCCTTAGGTCTGTTTCTTTTACAAATGTCCCGAAGGCCCATGTCTCAAGTCTTATTTGGTAAACCACTGTTATTGTTATTCGGCCTTTGGGGTTTACTCGTTCTTATTCTAACGCTTTCATAATGTTTGTCTTACTAATTCTTTTACATATTCACCCTCATCAAGGTGACTATCATTCTTCCTCAGGAGGAATTTATTAATAACATGTTACTTGGGTATCTACCCATACCCGAGCTTCTAAATCCAAATTTATTGGTATTTCATTATTTACAGTAACAATTAATACATATTGTCCATTTAGTTTCTTTTTTTCGAGGATATTCCTATCCAAATCTTAATCTCTTGATTTCTGACTTTAACCCATTGTTACAATAATGAAATCAATTCATTTCATGTTATTGTTTCATATTGTTGTATGGAATTTATCCACATCGTTTGTTGACATAAACGATTTTTATCTGTTTCATTTAGTTTGGCTTAGTCCATAACCATGTCCTTGTCATCTATTACTATTGTAAACTCCCAGGGTTCGGATGTTATTACACTCCTCCCTATTATGACGCTTTATCCTTCATTACGTTCTCGGGTTCGAGTGTGCGCGCACCCCTTCCCAAGGCAATATTTATCATGATCATTTTTACCTCGATGATCAACGTACAGTTTTAGCACCTCTTATAAACAATAGAACTTTTATTATTACCTATTTTTATTTTTCAAAGCCTTGGTAATTTCGTTAACACTAATGTAGAATGTTAAATAAATCGATATAAAGCAAATGATTTATTTGCACTCCTAATAATTAAAAATTCATGCTGAAATTTAATTTACAAGAGTATACCTGAAACGACTTCAGGTTCAGCTTTAGCCTCCGTGGCTATTATATAAAACAACTTTGTCCTTGATTTCTGGGCATCAGATTTTGTGTCGGTTGTGTCCTTGGTTCCAAGCCTCTCTGGACATTTAGACTTTTTATGTCTTGGCTTACCACATGTGCCCTTGTGAATTTTTCCACAAAATCTACACTGATGTAACACACTTTTTGTAACTCCCTTCTTGAGAGTTTTATTAGGCTTGGACTTCTTTACGGATCTTGGATTCACATCCAACACCCTCCTTTCTTCTATTTCTTGTAGTATGCTATCTTTTAATTCAGTCATCATATGGTTTACCACTGGCACGATTGTGGTTTGTAATCTATCAATATACTGTGATAGACTATTTTCTAGAACTTTTCCGACCTCCTCGGAAATCTTAGCTTTCATTTGTTTAGTCAATTGAGATGTCGAATCATCTCCGGTTACACCAGACATTTCTTTAATTGAAACATCCATCACGATTTATCAATAATTATTTAATTCATTTCCATCTTATTATACGGAAATTTATATCACTCTCATTCAATCATAAATAACGTGTTATTCTTTTTCGGTTTGGTCAAGTATATATCTTGCCTTACCTTTCTTACTTAGTGTATTTTCCCGGGTTCGAGCGTATTCATACACTCCTCCCATCTTTCCATCATCTTGAAATTGAAATGTTTACACTAATTGTTAAACATTTCATTTATGACATATGCGTCATTCATTTTGATCTAGCCAAGTTCACCACTTGCTTAAACCATTTATGCTTAGTGCACTTTTCCGGGTTTGAGTGTGTAAACATGCACTTCCCGTACATATCAATTCAAATTTCCTTTTTTTTTTCTAGTATTCTAGTAAGTCTACTAAAGCAATTAATTCTTACCGGACAATCGATCAAGCTTGAACCGAACACTTTGTTGACAACCTTAAGCTCTGATTACCAACTTGTAACACCCGTCTAATTTTACTTGAGTTTAATAATAATTCATGCCATTTTTTTTACAAAAGATATCTAAATTAAAACCTTAGTTTCAAGAACCAAGTTCTAAGGTAACAAACATTAGTTATCTACCGACTAATTAAAACATCCATAAGTTGTTTAACAAACGGTTTACATCATAACATTGTTTAAACAGAGTTAATTTACGCGGAAGCTTTAAAAGTTTGTGTTCGGTTCTTCAAAAGCTAGCTTGACCGTTATCCGTAGTCCTTGGGTACCTAAAAACTGAAATGTTTTCATTAAACATTAGTGTTAGAAAACTTAGAAATAATACATATTCGAAACTACGTCTAAAACGGATTCGATTTAACAAAGAAATACAAAATTCATCATAATTTCTAAAGCTCTACCGTAACTTACGGTAGATACCGTAAGTTACGGTAACTTCTGGGAATTTCTGGTTCCACCGTAACACAGGGGAAACTCACCGTAACCATTTGTTGTCTACCGTAAATTACGGTATGTACCGTAATTTACGGTAGACTCTGGGATGTTATGCTTTTGTTTGATTTGTTTATTTACTTGGAACAATTTCTCGGATTTCATTCCCACAACCCGACATGTTAAATCCTCATATCCTAATATGTCATTTGTCTATAATAACAAGACCGAGTAATCATACTACAATGTATTACCATGCCTCATTTGATTGTTCGACCCGTTTGGCTCATCTAAGGAATCCTCCATTTTGATGACTACCAATGAGGTCTAACCAGATTCTTGGTCTATTATTAGACATAGCGAACGTCATCGCTTTAATCCAACTCAACTTTTAATACACAATCCAACTACATATATGCTAAATATCGAAATTTACCCAATTGTAACAAATCAAGTTACATACCTTCATAATTCGTCGAAATTGCTTTCTAATCATAATTACCCATTCCCGGGCTTGTCGACCTTAGCGTATCCCTTCTAATCCTCGGTTTCTGCTTTTATAACTCAATTTAACGAGTGACGTTCGAGTCACTCCAAACACTACCATTTCGACCATTATTTTAACACATTCTTCATCTAGTGAATTACATCACTTTACTTACATCCCATTATGACTAATTAAGCGGTATTATCAATAAACATATTTAATCAGCTATTTATTTTGACCCGCTTGGTTTGTCGAGTGAATTCCATCACTTCTTAGACTTACCAAAGGGTTTCAATTTCACTATTTCGACATCATACCTATTTCAACTATTTCTTTTGACCCGTTTGGTTTGTCGAGTGAATTCCATCACTTCTTAGACTTACCAAACGCAACTATTTTCGCTATAACAACATTAGACATATTTACGACTAGGATTATCTTCGTAAATGTAACGAGACGACAAGTCGCGTACCTTTAGAGCACACCCTTCAAACGCGTATCCGCTCCGGCTTGTCCGCTTGACGATCCGGATTCTTTGCCTAAAGAGTTCAATTCACAATCAACTTAGAACTCTTTTCATAATCATTAACGCATAATTCTCTATAATAATCAAATCTGCGTTTTCATCTGATTTTTTAACATTTTAATCCCCACTTAGGTATTTTAACAAACACCTAGCGGGTCAGATTTTTACATCATCAAAACCAAGTTCATGACTTGTAATAATCATCTAAATCAACTTCACTTAGTCACATTTACACATGTTTTAACTTCCAAATTTCAGAAAGTACCTCAAAAAAACTCAGATTACACTAGAACAAGAATCATGATCTTAGTGTTTACCAAGTTTCTACAACTTATTAATCACCTACAATGGTGATTATGAACCCTACAAGTATCATGCAAGATTTTGACAAGAAATCATCTAGGGTTTATCCGTAAACATCATACTTTTTTCTGAAATCACTTTCTACGATCAAATTACACTAGAATAATCATTCTAAACCCTAGTGTTCATCATTATCTTGTAAAACCCATAACCCACCTTCAATGTGTTCATGGAATTTCCTGAATTTGGACATGATTTCACATGTAGTTGTCTAGGTTTTACCTCTAGGCACCATCTCATCACTAAGCTAACTAAATCACAAACATGCATCATCTAATTTCAGATTTCCCAATTTCATGAGAATTTCAAACAGAGAATTAACACCAAATTTTACATACCTTGTAACCCCCTTGTGATGAGGATCACTAATCTATGTTTGGATTTTGATTTGGACTGAGTTTGATCCTTCAATTTAGAGATTTTATGCTGAACTAGGGTTTTGATGAACTTGGTCGCCCCCTGCTCTTGTCTGGTCGATCTCACACACGTATGTGTGTTTGAGATTTCTATTTTTCATGTTTTATTAAACTAAATTTTAGTTTAATCACTTTTGGTCCCTCTAATTTCCTTTAGTCCCCTTTTTGTCCTTTAACTACTCACTAGTCATTATCTAACTAGGTTAGTGTCACCCCTAGTTAGTTTATTTTACTAATTTATTTACAAATAAATTGTAAATTTTATGAACTTATATTTTCAGGATGTTACAATGAAGTTGTGGATGCAACTGATGCAAGTAAGGAAGAATGTGGTGGAGTCGTGTTTGCCTCTGTGGAAGGTGATGTTATCGATAAGGATGAACAGGTGGTTTCGGATGGCAAAGGCAAGGCGGCTGTAGAGAAGAGTCACCGTGATTGTAAGGGTAAAATTTTTATGCAGCTTCAAAATAGTAACCTATGCATGAGATGAGATAAGAACGTTTTATGCAGCTTCATATAGTAAGACTGAGCATGACGTAGTAGATTCAACTGTCGTAAATAATGAAGAGTGTGTTGGCATGGTGGTTGGCTCTGTGGAAGGAGATGCTTTCGATAAAGCTGAGGAGGTGGTTATGGATGGTAAAGGCAAAGTGGCGGTAAAGGAGGGGCAGCCGGATTTTAACGGTAAAGCTTTTCATTCTATAACATGTGTTAAATAGTTCACTACTAGGAACATTTAGTGGGGTTAACATGTGTTAATCATACGAACAGTGGACGGAGGCGATACGACGATTGATGAACGTAGTTTCGATGGGCCTAATTGGAGTCTTGGAATGACAAAAATTGGTGGTGAATTTGACGAGTCACAGCAAACTGGTACGTAAGAGCATTAAAATGATTAGGATTGCTGGTTTAGTGGAGTCATTTAAATATACTTATTTGCATCGAACATGCATGTTGCACAAGTGCAAAGGTGGATGAGATGGCTGGGACAGAAACAGCGCCGGGACGTTCCGGTAAGCTTTACTATTTTTGTTTACTGTGAAAGTGTTAAATTGGTTACAGAGTAACGTGAATTGTTTTTTTTATACGTGTTTAGGCGATGTGGAGACTACCCCAAACTTGAGTATGGTTATAATGGTAGAACCGGTTAGCTCATAAGACCACGCAATTGCAATCCACAAGGGGCAAGTTGGGGTGGAATTATTGGGTGGTGATGCGAATGAGGTGGAGGACAATTTGCCGCTAGCAAACCGTGTACGTATGTTAGCTGAATTAGGGGCCCAAAAAAGGAAGCTCCCTTTTAGAGTGAAAGTGGCAGCGGAACCAAATAGATCACCTTACTATATAAGGTATGTTGACATGGGACAGCCAATCACTATGAAGGAGGCGAATCTATGGGATTACATATACGCTGATGAATCTCCGACGCACTTTCTAAATGGGCATTCTCGTAGGAAGCTGGCAATGGAGGCAAACAAGTAAGTAGAACTACTACGGGGTTTATAGTTGTATAATAGCGTGTAAACAATGAACCCAATAGATCTAGTTAATTGGTTATTTTTTGATTTTTGCCGCTGGAATGAACAGGGTACGTCGTCAGTTGATGATGTAGATAGCCCGATACACATGGCTGTGTAAGTAGGGGGGATAGTGTTAAAAAATTAGTTAAATTACAGTAACGTGTGGAGTTAACTTTTTATATGTCCATATGAAACCAGGGAGTTGCTGTTTCGAAGCCCTGCCCATATAGAAGCGTCTCGGGCTATGTTCAAGAGTTTAAACGTTGGCAAGGAGGTGTCAGATGGTATTATCGACTGTTGGGCGGAGGTGCTAAACTTCCAAGAGAAACGCAAATCAAGGGAGGCTTACAGTAGGCTATTCTTTGGTACTAAAGTTGTGGTGAGTGTTTTGTATATAGACATGATTTGGGTAGATTGATGTTTTTTGTGGAAAAGTAGTTAGGGTGTGGCGAGTGGTTATCCTTATAAATTTCTCTTTTGTGAAAGTTTCCGTGGATGTTAACAACTGAGAAAGGGGGAGTCTAGGCGCGAATGCACAAGTTTTGGGCTGGTATAAAAGGTGCGGTTAACAGCGCTGAAAAGGTTCCTGATTTTAGAAAGCACGACATTGTTTTGTTCCCGATCTTGGAGCAAAAACATTTTTACTTGCTAGTGTTTGAGTTACGGGACCCCGGAATTTATGTTGTTGATAATGACAAAGCCAGACAAGCTCGGCCGAGAGAAGATAGTGTATACTACCTCCACAAGGACACACCGTATAAGTTTGTAAGTTATCGAAACCACCATGTTGTACCGTAAGTGTGGTTGTATTCAAGATGTGTTTTTTAATTGAGCATGGCTTGTATCTGTATATGCAGAAAGATATGTTTGTGCAATACCTTCGGGAGGTTGGGAATCCGCGAGCCGATGACATTGACGACTGCAACATCCAGCGTATGCCGGTTAGTTGGGTGACGACAGCAAATACAACTGATTGTGGGGTCTTCTTAATGCGGCACATGGAGTGCTACATGGGGAAGAACAAAAGTTTTAATTTTAGGTTCAGCATGAGTGGGGCGAAGAAGATGGCCGAGGTGCGGAAATTGAGAAAGAGGTATGCTGCGCACATCTTATGTTCGGAGGTGAATGTGCTGCTTCCTAAAATCCAGCAGGGTTGCCGGTTAGAGTAACGTGTGTTAGGGGGGGATGGTATTTACTGTGGGGATAGTTGTAGCGTTAAGTGTGCCAGCTCTTTTGGGGACACCTATTATATGTATATGTAGACTTTGTTTTGGGTGTGGCATATATTTTGTTTTGTGGATGTCGCTTTAAACTTATTATGGGATAGGTGTTGCGTTAAGTGTACCAGCTATTTTGGGGATAGACTGTCAGTGTGAAATATGTCTGTTTAAAACTGATGTTTATTAACTTGGTAATTTTATACTCTGAAGAATATTGACAACATACAAATCTTGCATGCGTTTGAATGTTATTGATGTAGTTGATAATGTTTTAAATTATATATTGGTAGGTGTAACATTTTAGGAAATGAAAAATGCTCCTTCTTGTTGTCAAGGGGCCCACTATTATAAATGTAGTAGGATTCTTGGAAGTTGGGGAAAGTAGGTGGCAAAAGTTTAGTAACATAGGGGTTGGTGGGTAGAAAACAACTTTATTGGAAAGGAACCATTGCTTTTATGCCCCATATGGTCACATCAAAGTCAAGTCACAACAACTATATTAAATGTATCAATGATATACCTCTATAAGTAGTGTAATGAAGAACCAAGTCATATTCTGTAATACTTCAGTAAACTAAAAATTTTTAGTGGTTCCAAAGTGTGCTAATGTGATGGACACTTATAAAAATAAGGTCACGGCTACACCACCAGGCATGGAAAAGCTGAAGCAAAAGGGGAAAGAAGCATGTGAGGGTCGGTACGGGGTGTGCTACGAAAGAAAAGTGTTTCACAAGACGCGCCAGGACGGGAAAACTGGAGGCCCGGGTGGTGACGACGCTTCAGAAAGCGGAACAAACAATGTAGCTGATGTTAGCAGACACCGTACGGAATACGTTTTACCAGGAGCTGAAATTTTTAAGGGGCTACCGGAGGAGTTGGTTAGGTTGCTGACGGATCCAGACCATGAATTATGTGGTTGCCCGTTGTGTCCATACTCACCCGAAACAATCAGGTCCTGGTGTTACCATGACCCATGGGAGAGTGAGCGTAGCCCGTCTCCTCTGTACTTTCATGATGAAGATGTTGAAACACCATGATGAAAAACTTCGTAGAGATGGAGCATAAGAAGGGGTAGTTAGGATATGGTAAGTGGTTATAGTTGTGTTAACCTATTGACCCTATGTTTGTAGACGACATACTAACGTCGTTTTTTTGTTCTTTTATTATTAATTTTTTTTGTGGTGTTGTGTTGATGTAACGGCTCGGTAGCCGATCCATTGTTTTATCCGCGAGTGTAGCCTAGTAGTAGTTTGTGTGGTTAAGTTGGCTAGTTGTGAAGTTTATTTCTATAACCTGATGTGTCTTTATATATAACCTATTGGTGTGGTTAACACCTTTTTTCTTTTACTGATACTTTACAGTTAAAAAAACCCCCAGTTCAGGGGCTAACGTGTGTTAAGCATCTGTTGTAATGCTGTTGTAATATATATACCAAAACCACAATTATCCATGCATAAGATAATAAGAAAAGCAAGTTAATAGCAAACAGAGGTCCACAAAAGGTGGCCTACAAACACAAAGTGCCAAAGGCCATAAAGTTTTTACAAGACTAGAAATGATAAATGGGATAAAAATAGTTCCACCTTCTTACACACGTAACAGAAAAAAGCAGGAGGATGTCAAAAGACTGTTATATGTGTGTAAGAAGGCCAAAATGAAGAGAGTCTCCCATTACATAGTACTAGTAAACGAAAGGAAAGATTTTAATCAGAGGGATACGGCACCGGTGGCGGTCTGCCTTTGTTGTTCAGCAGCTGCCTTTGCTGCTTTCATTGCGACCACCTTGACGCAGTTGCGTGAGTCGTGGTTGTCGACATACAGGCCACAACGCTTGCATAGACGGAGCTGCTTTGGAGGTTTTGGTGGTTTTGTCTTTGCCTTCTCACCAGGTCCGGAAATGCGAGTATGTGTACCACATCCCTTATTGTGTACAACATCTGGATTCGCAACTTCGACTAGAATGTTGATTGGTTGCCCAACTATTTCTTCCATTTCACACTCGTTTGTTTCATTTTGAGTTGTACCCAATGGTTGCTTGGAAAGCACATTGATCTTGAAATCCCGGAGTTGGGCAACCAATTTTGACAATGAATCCTCATCGGTTCTGGCCACATCAACAGATTCAGTAACGAGGTCGAGGATTTCATTCCGCATAACGGACGGTGCGTGTGCATTGACGCCATATCGGCAGGAAAGTGAAAAAACGTCTTTTGGGAGGCCATCTCGGCGCCACCTATCGTTTATGTATTGGGGTGGTATCTTTGCAACATTTTTCAATCGATATACGTAAAAGACATGGCGACACAGATATCCGATACGTGTGAAATTCCTGCATGAGCAACTGGCGGAGTGGTCTACAGTGTTATATGTAACCTGTTGGGGACAGGAGGAGCAAAAAAATGCATTTATATCTAACGTATGTTAGTGGAGTGGTAATAATGAGCTTGCCTAACATGTGTTACCTGATAAACGTCTGTGATGTTGTTCCTTTTGTCCAAATGAGTGACGTCTAGCAAAAGAGTGGTATTGCTGGACTCGATTTGGTTTGTGATGTAGCATAAAAACTTCCCTTTATTTATCTCCTTTTGAACCCGCATGAAAATAGCGTTTGTGTAAATGGTGAACGCGTGCTGTTCTATCTCTAAATCAGTATTGCCCTTGAACACTGTGGATGAGGTTTTGTACTCCGACACGCGTTGCCGATAGCGTTGGTTGTCTACCCTATTTTCAAAGCACATCATAAATTGAACAAGGGTGTTTGCGCTTGTTGAGTTGACCTTGAAGGCAACGTTCGAGCTTTCGCAGCGTGAAGTGGTCTTCATCAAGCAACACATTGGCAGTTCCCTGAAGTAGGCTGGTACCCAAAGATGTTTGATGTTGTACAAGTCGTTCAACCATGTGTGGTCTTGTAGGCCAAATGTTTCTAGGAGGTCATGCCAGCGGGACTCAAACGTTTCTGGTTTGATATAAACATTCCAAACCAACCGGTGAATGCAGGACCGAACATCAGTGTTATCAAGAAGGTCCGAAGAGATCTGGTAAATTTTAAGAGTTACTAACACATGTTAGATTAAACAGTTTAAAAAGACTTGTAAGTCTGTGATGTTGAATAACACATGTTAAAGGCTAACGATTTAACCTAACCTTTGAGGGTAGTTTTTTCATTATATGCCACATGCATAGCCGGTGGCGTGATTCAGTAAAGACCATAGGAACAGCTTGAAGCATAGATGGGTCTTGATCACTCAACACGAGAGTTGGTTGAGTACCGTGTGCCTTCAAGAAAGCCTTAAGCAACCACGTATAAGATTCAATGGACTCGGTTGATATCAAACCCGCACCAAATGTAACACATTGGAAATGATGATCCACACCCGTGAATGGCACAAAAACCATCTTGTACCTATTAATAAAAATGGATTTGAAGATAACAAAATGTAACACTTTTTTGGTTAGGTTTGTATACTTTGATATCAGGCCTAACACATGTTAAGGGGAACCTCACCTGTTAGTGCTGTAAGTCGCGTCGAAGGCGAGGACATCGCCAAAAGCTTTTTAGTTTAGCTTTGAAATCTCATCAGCCCAGAATACAGAAGACAGCTTTCCATTTGAAACCGTGTAATCAAAATAGAAGTTGGGTAGGTTGTCAAAGCGCTCACGCAAGCATTCAAGGAAAACTTGTGCGTCGCGTTCACTAATAAAAATTCGCAACTGGTGGCTAAAATTTTTAAAATCCACCGGAGTCCCGTTGACATTGTGATGCCCCCCTTTTAAAGCTACAAGACATCTATAAGCTCTCATGGGTCTGATACGGTTTAGACTCATATTGTGAATGAATTGTTTGGTGGTGAATGACAGCTTCCGTGATATCTTGCTAAGATCACGGTTGTAATTCTCAACAAATTCATGATTATGAATATCATTGAAACTCAGAACTGTGTATGTATCATTATAGATTGAGACTAGAATGCTTGCCTTATAGTCACACAATGTGAAGTTGGTTCTCCTTGTCCTTACAGAAGATTCATCTAGTGTGTCAAAAGTCCTCTTTTGGTGTGGTTTCCCGTATTTTGAGCAGCGAAGATACTTGTGTGTGGGAATTCCATTCCAGACTTTAGTTTGGCCTTTTTTAACAGAAAACCAGCTTCAAATGCATAAAGTTCATACGTGGAGAGAACAAACTCAAATGTCGGATAAGATTTCCCACACACTGGTATGAACTTATCAGCGACTGTAGGAATCCAGTAGCGGGTTCCCTGAGGCGTCTAAAAAACGAAGTATGGATGCGCTGGCCCTGCATCAGAAAAGGAAAGGTTACAAATCTGGTATGTGAGTTCACGAAAGGTTAGAAATCTGGTATATGAGTATAAAGTGGGCTCCCATGAAAAAAAAACAACCATCTAACGGCCTGCGAGATGATTCAGCAAACACAGAAGGGCCTGAGATGATCCAGAACCACCCGGCATGTTAGCGTAGCCAGAATCTTCGGATGCTACATGTGAACATTAGGTCATATGTTTGCATTATGACATATCAGGGGGAGAAAAAAAAACCACGAGTGTAACATGTATATAGAAAAATAAACCTTGATCATTATCCATAACCTCGTCAGTAGGGAAATCGCTGCTAATGAACTTGTTGGAGATCAGAAAATCCGGTGATCTAACAGGGACTAGAGATGATCCAGCACCATCAACCGGCATGTTAGTGTATCTAGAAGCTTCGAATGGTACAGTTGAACATTGCCATGCAGTATATTTGGAATATTCCATTAAAAATGTCAAATAAACAAAAAACATATATACGAGGGAGTTAAGTTATAGAGACAAACCTTGAACATTTAATTCCTCGTCAGTATGGAAGTCGCTGGTAATGAACCTGTTGGGGAGCATATGAACCGGTGACATTAACTCGTAGGTTGGTGGATTTGTCTCCATGGACATTAATGGAGAAATGATGATATGCAGGAGAAGAGGGTAAATGAAGATACGAGGGACATTAATGGAGAAGAGGGTAAATGAAGAAGAGATCTTGTAATTTTTGCTTTTAAAAATGAAATAATCGAAAAGAAATAGGGGTTTGACAATGAGGTGATGGGCATTAATGAGCATGTCAAATCAATTGGGGAAGATATCTTGGGTTGGGTGGATAGATGTATAATTACATATATACCCTTAGAGACAAAAAAAATAATCAGATGACTATGCATACATGGAAGGATGTAGGCCACATGTTAAGTTTTCAAAGTTTTCTCAAAATCTAAGGTTTCCTATGGAGCATTGCCCTATATATATATATATATATAGGGGTAAGATCAAATAAAAAGTTAATTTTCCCTAAGTAGGATGAGAAAGAATCTTAACCATTCATTTTTCAAATAAATGGTTAGGGTGTTAGGAGTGGAGATCGGCAACACTCGGCAAACGAGTTTACCGACGCGGTAAACCACCGCCAGCTCAATGTTTGCCGATTTTGACTGGTTTGTGCGGTGATTCCATGCCGATGCGGGGAGGGAGAATAGGAGAGAGAGATGGGGTGTGTTGGGTGGGGTCCATTCCAATCTCAACCAATCACAATTTTTTTCCTTTTTTTTAATAGTTTACCACTTCGCCAAGTGGTAAACTATGCACCAAATGTCAAACAATTGCCAACATTTTGAGCATGGTTTACCACTTTGACATGGCACAATCTCATTGGTTGATTTTTTAGTTTGCCACTCTCAAGTGTTTAACCGATCCTAACACCCTTAAGATGAAAGTGTAGGAGAAAGGAGGAGTGCAAGGGTATCTTAGGAAAATAATATTTATAGACTTTCTCTCTCCACATGCAAGACACATGCATATTTCACCCCCAGTTTTTAAATGTTCATAACTTTTTTATACGACATTATTTTTTCATAAAAATTTCACCATAAAATCAAGCGTCTTTTTATCTTTAATTTGAGTACCATATTCTTATATAAAATATGAAGACTAAAAAAACCCACTAAAATGTGTTGTATTTTTATGTTGTATAATATTTTTTTGTGCTGGATTTTTGTACTATATTTTTGTGCTGAATTTTTTTGATTTAATTTTTTTTCTCAATTTTTTGTGCTAGATTTTTTTTGTATTACATTTTTTTTGCTAAATTTTTTCGTGCTATATTTTTTTGTACTAGATTTTTTGACCTATTCTTTTTTGTACTACATTTTTTGTGCTATATTTTTTTGTACTAGATTTTTTGTGCTGGATTCTTTTATACTAGTTTTTTTGTGCTAGATTTTTTTTTACTATATTTTTTTGGTTGTATTTTAAAAAATACAAAAGAGGTACCACATGTCATTTTCACTCCTATTTATAAGAACCAAAATGCCCTTCATTCCTACTTATTAGGAGTGTCACATGGTATCATCACAATCCTTCTTAGGCTACTTAGGCAAAATCCACTTTTTAGTAGATCCTTCCCCTATATATCTATATATACCGCTAAAATGAAAACCACCTCCAGTTGTATGAACCGCGAGAACCAGTTCCTAACCATTAGATGTTCAAAATCAATGGATAAGATTAAAAGTAACTAAAAATAATATTAAATTTTTTTTTTGGTATTATGTCTTTAATATTTTAATCCAAAACAGTAATTTAGTAAAATGACTCTATTTTGTTTTTTTGTCTTTTTGTCTTTATTGTTTTTTATTAGTTTTTATTTTTTAAACATAATTTTTTTTATTCAAAGAATTTTCAAATTCAGATTTTTTTAACAAAAAGACAAATTTTTTTGCGCGTCGGTTTTACGCGCCGTTTTAATGCCGGGATTTTTCAAGCGTCATTTTTTTAACGCGCTGTTTTTTCAAACGTTGTTATTTTAACGCGCCGTTTTTACACGTTTTTTTAACGCGCCATTTTTTAGACTTTTTATGTTTTACGTAAAACTTTTTAGACTTTTTACGTTTTAAGTTTTGCGTTAAACTTTTTACGTTTGACGATTTACGTGAAACTTTTTACGTTTTATGTTAAAATTTTTACGTTTTACGTTAAAATTTTTACGTTTTACGTTTTACGTAAAACTTTTTACGTTTTACGTAAAACTTTTTACATTTTATGTTTTACGATAAATTTTTACGTTTTATGTAAAACTGTTTACGTTTTACGTTTTATCTAAAAGTTTTTTACACAAAACGAACGCACCTAGAAAATCGTTACTCGGTAGATGTCTCAGATAGATTGCTATCATCATCGACGCCTCAAAAAAAAAAAAAAAAAAAAAAAAACCCAACAAACAAAAATGAAAAGAACGAGTGGATTCTTGAAAAAAAAACGATGTTTTGGCTCAGATTTTTCGATAATCAGAGGCTGAAAAGTGGGGTTGCAGGTGCAAAAACCTACCCTCCACCATCCTTGCCGCGCCATCGTCATCAAAATATAGGTTTTTTTTTTGTATCATCACGACCCAAATCCAAACGGATCAAAACCCACATAGTTCACTGTTTGAAATCTACCAAAAACACCATATTCAAACCATTCAAAAAGGCACCAGATACAACCGATTTAAACATTCAAAAGCACCATGAACATCATTCAAACATATTCAAACAAATTCAAATATTCAACAGATTCAAAAAGCACCAGATTCAACAGAATCAAACCCAAGATTGAAGCAGATAAAACAAACCATCAAGAAAGTCAAAACCACAAGATTTAAACCCAGATTCAACAGGATCAAAACCCGTAGCAAAAACAGTTACCAAAAAACACGATTGAAGCAGATAAAATCAACAAGTGGTGACAAAGGTCCAGAAGTTCAGATCTACAAAGAACTAAACGCTATACACCTTTACTTACACATTCGTAACAAACCACCGCCATCACCGATCTCTGCCCAAAACCCCCACTGGTCTCCCCACAAACCACCACCGCTTTCCGCCTCGGCCGAACTTCCACCAAACCACCGCCTTCCGCCTCTGCCGAACTCCCACCAAACCACCGCCCCACCACCGCCTTCCGCCTCTGTTTGGGGCCACTAGCATCACGCGCCGCCACCACAGTTGGGGTGGCCGGCGATTACTTTGGAGACAGGGGGGTGTTTTGCCTGGTGGTTGCCGTCGGAAAATAGGGTGGGTTCAGTCGTCGTCATCATCATCTTCGATACATGAGACAAGGGGGAGTGATGAATGAGAGGTGCTAATGGAGATGGGAGTAGGGTTGGATTTCAAGAGAGAGAGAAAGAGATGAATAAGAGATAGTCTGCAACTAATGAATATAAAAGAAAGAGAGAGGATAGAGGAAACATTAAAAGTAAGACAGAGGAGAGGGGAAGGATATGACATTTGGGGTAAATGACCAATATACTCTTATTGTTGGCAAAATCTGATTGGTGGAGACTGTTTCTCATGGTTCTTACAACTGGGGGTGATTTTCATTTTTACGGCTCCCTAAATATATATATATAAATGTGGTTTGTGAAGGTTTATACATTTTAGGGTGTGTGGAGTGGGACGCGGCAAACCTCAGCAAACCTTTTTGCCGATCGGCAAAGACCGCCGCCGAGGTTTCGCCGTTGCCGAACAACTCAAGAATCGGGGGAGGATCACCGATGCGGGGAAGGTGATTGAGAGAGAGAGGGTATTGTGGGTGGGGTCCATTCATATCTCAACTAATCACAACTTTTTTTTTTTTTAAATTGTTTACCACTTCACCAAGTGTCTAAACCATTGCCAACACTTTTCACCAAAGTTTAAACACTTTTGACTGATTGACATGGCATGCTCTGATTTTTTGGTTTGTCACTCCAAAGTGTTTAACCACTCCTTACACCTTAGGAGAAGTAAAGGTTTCTAAGAAAAAAATGAAGACCTGATGTGACGCTCCGCTGACGGTTCGTAACGGTTTGTGGAACACCCACGCTAAATAAGACTTATCAAGGTGAATTTTATATGATTTTTATCGTTTCTTTTAGTATTTATTTTCAAAGGATCACTTTATTATTCTCACTTTTTCATTTTACACAGCAATTTAAGATTTTATATACGCACAAGGACCATAAACTAGAGAATATTATTATTCAAATTCTTGGAAAACAATATTTTTTTTTTGTTAATTAGTTATCGACTTATCATTAATCTCTATCAAGAATCTTATGACCGATTCTTTTAAGTAGACGACAGATATAACAATAGTGCTACGTACAAAAAGACAAATGCTCTAGCCTAACCTCGTTTACCTCAGCTGGTCGTCCACGTAACAAGCAAGTTATCTGGAACACTAAGGACCCAGTGTGTCAACCCATCTAGTCTTTCCACTCCTGTCACACACATGCACAACCTTGTTTTGAAAGTTCTATAAATTCTAAATGGAGTTACACGAAACACAATAGAACATCAATGGACAAGATCTTATACTCTTTGGTGTACTGTTTTCCATTTTGGCAACCTGTACCATACAGGACACCATGACAGCTGATCAAGTCATTCGAGACGGAGATACCCTTGTTTCGGCTGGTGAAATATACGAACTAGGGTTTTTTAGCCCTGAAAGGTCCACTAAGCAGTTTTTGGGGATATGGTATAAGAACATATCTCCACAGACAGTGGTGTGGGTTGCTAACAGAGAAACGCCAATAACAGATTCGTCAGGTGTGTTTAGAGTTGCCACCAACAGATCCTTATTGGTTATTGCTGGTAGCAACAACACTGTTATATGGTCCTCGAACACTAGCCTGGTATATCCCATGACTATAAATCCTGTGGCACAACTTTGAGGAAAGTTTCTTATGGCAAAGTTTTGATTATCCCGGAGATACATTCCTTCCCGGTATGAAATTCGGGAAGGACCTAGTCACCGGACTAGATAGGCGGTGTAGGCCGTGGAAGAGTCTCGACGATCCTTCTCCAGGTGAGTTTGTAGGGTTCATGGATACCAATGGGTTTCCTCAGTTGTTCGCAGACCATGGTTCTGTTCCGCTAACCCGATATGGACCATTGAACGGTAATACGTTCAACGGATTGCCTAACCATGCACCGAACTCCCTTGTCAAACACAACTTTGTTTTTGATGATAAAGAGGTTTATTACACGTACATAGTTGTTAACAATTCATTTATCGCACGAATGCACCTAAATCCGGACGGTTACTTCATTCATATGCACTGGGTAGATCAAACCCAGCAGTGGTTCACATACTGGCAAAAAAATACAGATATCTGTGACCGATTTGGGCTATGTGGTCCATATGGAAGTTGTAACACGCGCAACTCACCCTCTTGCAGTTGTATGGAAGGGTTTGAACCACGAAAACCAGATGAATGGAGGGCATCCAAGTGGTCAAGCGGGTGTCAGCGTAGAACACCTTTAGACTGCTCAAAGGGGGATAGTTTTCAAGTGTTTAAAAACATTAAACTTCCAGATACTCGGAGAGCATGGTACAATATGAGCATGTCACTTGACGAATGCGCTACCTCTTGCAAGAGCAATTGCTCGTGTAAGGCGTATGCAAATATGTATATCACCAATGGTGGAAGTGGATGTTTGTTGTGGTTCGATGACTTACTGGATGTTCGAACTATTGAAGAAAGCCAAAATCTATACGTAAGAATGGCCCAATTCGACATAACAAGTAACCTTATTTTCATATGGATTTCGTTCTAATAGTTTCATACTTTCATACATAGTTTTTAACTAGTTTTCTTCATGATTTGTTACTCGATCAGTCCCAGAATCTACCTCCAAATCTAGTTCCAACAAAAAGCGGGGAATGGTCATAGTTGCCGTGTCGATCTCATCTAGTTTTCCTACGGTGATCATGATTTTAGTGATTGTGTATGCTTGGAGCAAGAAGAGAAGATACATAATGAAAACACCAGGTGTAGATACTTCGTTTGCAAAACAAGTGACTTGTATTTGTAAAAATAGAAAAGTTAACATGTCGAGAAAAGAAATACGCAGTGGCGGCTTTGATGGTGTGCGGGGAGGACCTCCGCACAAGGCCCGTGATTTCGTAAGTTGAGATGCTAGCTAATTGTTCTTTAACTTATTGCATTGATTTTTCATGTATGTTTGTAGGTGAACTGATTAAAACCATTGACGAAGAGTACAGCATGAAGAGCCAACATGATGATGATACAGAATTATCACATTTTAGACTGGCTGAAATATCAAAGTCAACTGTGGATTTCTCAGATGACAAGAAAATCGGGCAAGGTGGTTTCGGTCCGGTTTACAAGGTAACAATTGTAAACAAATTAGTATGTCAGAACTAGAAACAAATAAAAGCTCCTTTTTGACAGTAACTCTACCTGGATTACAATGAGTTTTTTGCAGAAGTAGTGCTAATTTTCAAAGCATGATCACAACTAATGCCGGTTTCAAAAAACTTTCACAAATGGTGCCATCTCCATTAGGAATGGCGAATTCTTTCATGTCCTAGGCTAATTATTGATTGTTAATGGCAGATTAGGGTTTGCGAATGAAAGAGATGATGTTCGTATTATCGAATTGGTAGCCTTATCTGTTGATCATACATACATATATATATGACGGTTGAATAAGTAACCGCCACAAATAATAATAATAACAATACTATAGATAAATAACTAAGTCTAAAATACATTAATATATTACTGCATGATTATATGTAAATATCTAGCTTATTATCCTAATATTCCCTCCCGTAAGCTAGATATCAGCAACATGCAGAAGTTCCCTAAGGCAAAGAAAATCCTTAGGCTGTAGTGCCTTTGTAAATATATCCGCAACTTGCTCCTTTGTAGTGCAGAACTTTACTTCCACTTCTTCTTTCTTAATTAGATCGCGTATGAAATGGTACTTCACTCTAATGTGTTTACTTTTCCGGTGATATACCGGATCTTTGGCTAAACAAATGGTAGACTTGTTATCACAGAGGATTACTGGAGGACTATCCATATTTATTTTGAGTTCATTGAGAATTCCTTTCATCCATATTCCTTGACATCCTGCAAGTGATAGAGCAATATATTCTGCTTCAGTCGAAGATAGTGCAACAACCTTTTTTTCTTGGATTGCCATGCTATTGCTCCCGAACCCATGTTGAATAGGTAACCGGATGTACTTTTACTGTCATCTATATTTCCGGCATAATCACTGTCACTGAAACCGATTAACTTCCCTTTACTTCCTTTTGAATACACAATCCCATGATTTATTGTTCCTTTTATGTATCTTAGGATTCGTTTGCCTGCTTCCCAGTGACTTTTTTTGGGCTTCTCCATGAACCTACTTATTTTACTAACCGCAAACATAATATACGGTCGAGTATTTGTTAAGTACATAAGACCTCCCACTAAACTTCTAAATACGTTTTCATTTACTTCGTCTTCAAAATCATTCTTCGAGAGTCGTTCACCATATTCCATATGGGTGGATATTGTATTACATTTTTCCATATTGAACTTCTTGAGTAAACCTTTAGCATATTTTTGCTGAGATAATACCACATTTCCATCTTTATATTTGACTTCCATGCCCAAGAAGTAATAAAGGACTCCCAAGTCCGTCATTTCAAATACTTTCTTCATTGAATCTTTGAATTGATTTATCATGTGCAGAGAATCACTAGCTATTATAAGGTCGTCAACATATAAGCAGATCACCATTGTAGAAATTTCTGTGTTCTTAATAAATAGTGTATGTTCATACACACATTTCTTGAAACCGTTTGTTTCAAAAAAAATTTCTATCTTGCTATACCATGCCCTTGGGGCTTGTTTAAGAACATATAAAGCTTTCTTGAGTTGACATACCTTCTGTAACTCTCCCAATCTGATGTATCCTTCCGGTTGCTCGATATACACTCGTTCATTTAGATCTCCATTTAAAAATGCGGTTTTGACATCCATTTGATGTAGGTACCACTTGTTTCGGGCCGCCAATGCTAGTATTAATCTTACCGTGTCAAAGCGTATAACTGGTGCAAACACATCTTGATAATCCACTCCATATTTCTGATTGTAGCCTTTAACTACCAATCTCGCTTTGTACTTGTCCACATTTCCATGTTCATCATATTTGGTTTTGTAGATCCATTTAACTCCAATGGGCTTTTGATCCTTTGGAGGATCAACTAATTCCCATGTATCATTTTTCTTTATTGATTCCATTTCCTTATCCATTGCATCTCTCCACCTCATTTCCTTGTTGGCTTCTTTGTATGTGATCGGATCCGCATCAGCATACTGTTGGTGCACTTGTGTCTGTACTTTGTCTGTATTTTGTCATGATACCAAACGATGTCTTGTGTTAGTCTGAGTTACGTCTTAGGTTTGTTATTATGTGTGTTCGATGTAAGTTTGACCAAGTCAACTATCCTCCTGGTTTGACTTGACCAAACAGTTAGAACATGTTTTGTAAGATGTTGTGTCGAAGGATGAGTAATCGAAGGATTGGTTATATCCTTCGATGAGCTCGAAGGATAAACCTTCGAAGGATATAGATGGACCTCGAAGGATATCATCCTTCGAGGTATATGTGGATCCTTCGATAGGCTTCAGATCGATAGATGATCCTTCGATCAGTCTATCTGATCCTTCGACCAGACGAGCTGTGATGGATATATATATCCATGTAATGTGTTCACTTCATTTTTAGAGAACATTGAGAGAGAACAAGTGTGTGAGATTGGAGTGAACTTAGTCTTGTAGAGAGCGTATTTCCAGTGTGGTCAAGGGCTGTAACCGTGTGCACTGAAATACAAGAGAAAACTTTGATATCTCGTGTGTCTACCCTTTCTCTTTGTGGCTTGTGCTCTCATATAAACTATCGGTTTGCATTCTAGCTTGGATTCCGCACTTGCTAGTGTGTTAAACATAACAAGGATAAGGTTTGACCTCATCCTCCGAGGGACCTACAAGTGGTATCAGAGCCGTGGCTCTTTTCCTTGTTAAAAAAAACCGAGTTTATACAAGACTTTGGAGTGTTTGGACAAAACTCACATGGTTTAGCACCCGTTTTTAGTGTTTTTCTCGCATTTCTTGACGTAAAAACGTGTTCTAAACTAACCGGGTGTGTTAAAGGACCGTTTGGGTAACTTAAAAACTTGTTTTTAAGATGTTTGGTAATTTCCGGCCAAATTCCGGCTTACTCCGGTGACCGGTTTTCTGGATAAAGAAACGTCCTTTTTAAGTTATTTTATTGTTCAAATCTTGGTTTAGCTAAAAAGTATGGTCTGAGCATACCTTTCTGCCGAAAGATTTCTACCAACCCATCACCTTTTCACCAACCTGTCACTTTTGTCAACTGTGTCAGTATCGATCGAAGGATATCCTTCGAAGTCGAAAGATCATCTTTCGATCAAAGAAAGTTCGATAGATAATCATCCTTCGAACATCCTTCGAAGTCTGTGATTATCCTTCGATCCAAGGAATCATTTCGAAGGATACATTTTTCGATCTGCAGTTCTGGTTCGAAAGATAAGGATCTTTCGGTTGGAGAATCTTTCGAACACTGTTGATCCTTCGAACAAGTATTGATCCTTCGATCCTAGTCTGTTTAAGTTTAACAAGTTTGTGTTTTTCTCGTCTTTCGATCAGGGATCCTTCGGCTGGTTGGTTGTTAACAAGGAGAACCCGAGAGAACTAGTGTAACAATTTTTCTTCATCAAAAAATGAATTCGATGTGGGGTGTTCCGATAAATACAGAAATGTATTATGGTACTCCGACTCCGGATTCGGGAAAGTATACAAATACCAGGTTATCTCCTGCATGGGCCGAATCTCCCGTACCTGTATCTTCGCAAGCTAATGCTATATCTACCGGTCAATGGGCATTCGTATCAAATCAAACTCCAAGTATTCAAAGCATTTTGTTAAGCGAGAGTGAAACGGGAAGTTTGAATAGGCCTCCAAAGTTGATGCACTTAAGTGAATATCTAGGATGGTTTGGCAGATTTCATACATACGTCCTTGGACAAAACACGGAATTGTGGTTACGTTTCACCACAGATTTCGATCAAACTATTGAGGTTGCCGCATCATCTGCTGCTACGTTTGCAGATCTTACGGAAGATCAGAAGAAGGTATATAATTTGGAAAAGAAGGCATATGCCATTCTTACTCAGGCGTTAAGCAAAGATATTTATCATCAATTTGTCAGTTTCAAGACAACGAAGAAGTTGTGGGATGCATTGAAGATAAGGGGCGTAGGAAATGAAGCGACACGTCAATTGAGAAAAGACCTACTAAAGAAAGAGTTTGATGGTTTTGCTTGTATGGAGAATGAATCTTTAGGAGATTTGACAAGTCGATTTAATCATTTGCTGACTGAATTGGCAAATATTGGGGTTGTAACAACTTCAGCAGAGGTAGTGAAAAAGTTTGCAGATGCACTGCCACCTCAATGGAATACTTTCTTGGAAATCATGAAGTACAATGGCACTTTAGCTACAACAACCTTCAATGACTTTGCTCAACTCCTGGAAAACAAGAATCAGGAAGAAACTCTCAAGGCAAAAAGAGTTCCAGTGCCACAAAATCCTGAAATGTATTATGGAACTTCTAGCACTTCTACAAAACCTTCTTCACACGCTCCAATTCAAACAGCGTTTGTGTCTAGCACTGACATGTATGGCAATCCTCCTCCAACAACAGACATGTATGGAAATCCGCTTGAACCAGTCCCTCAACCAGTACCACAACAGCAAAGCCAACGACCTATCAGAGCAACTGATATGTTCGGAAATCCATTACCTGTTCGATCTACCGGACCAACAGATTTATACGGGAATCCACTTCCTCCTCAACAGCAAGCGTGTTATGGAAGCACATCATCTGCTGGTCAGCAATCAAAGCCAAATACAGTACGGCTCGACACCTCAAGCTTTTCTAAAGTCAGTGTGGAAGTAGCAAAGGAACACATGGAGCTGCTAAACACTTTGGTGAGCGCATACTGTGGATTAGTGGAAGGTCAGATTGGTAACATTAATCTGACACAAGAAGACTATCAGCAGATCGATAAAGAGGAGATGGAGATGATGGACATCAAGTGGGCCTTTGCCAGTGCTGTTAGGCGAGCAAAGGATTTCATGGAAAGAACTGGCAGAACCAGCTTGGAGAGCAAGAAAGACACCAAGTATGGGTTTGATAAGCAGGCTGTTAAGTGCTTCAATTGTGGTGAACGTGGTCATTTCAAACGTGAATGTACGAGGCCATCTCAACATGGAAACCAAAATCCTTTCAGAGGTCAAGGCAACAGGGCAAATCAGAACCAAGTAAGGAACAATGAGCGCACATTGGTGCCTGTCAACAACCAGAGTCAAGCAGGACCATCTAATGCCAACCAGGCACTTGTGGTTCAAGTAGATGAAGGTTGTGATTGGTCAATTCAGTTGGGAAATGATGCTCCAGATGGAACAGCGTGTTTTGCTGAAGCCGTAAAGGATTTAAAGCACGCCAGTGGTGGAGAATCTTCCACCAATGGTGATGAATCTTCTAAAGATGAAGACAGTTCTGGTTATAGTGGAAGCTCAGATGAAGAATCCTCCACTTCAGGTAATGATCATGTGGATGAGACATCAAGTGCGTCTGTTGATGCAGATATTGATGAGCTTTTGGAAGAAGCTCCAGCAGGAATTGAAAGAAGATCTATTTTGGTGGATCAAGCAGCTTATTCTTCGTCTTCTCTCCATTCAGCCTTTATGGCTAATGTCGACAGTTCATCAAGTCAGGTATGTGTCCATGAACCCACTGCTATTATTTGTGATAATTGTGATAGTTTGAGTGTTAAATGTGCTGATTTAGAGACAAGCATGTCTGAGTTGCAAGGCAAACATGATGCTTTACAAGCTAGTTTGTTTGACTTGCAAGACAAACATGTTTCATTGAATGATAAGTGGTGTGAATTGCAAAGAAAACACGAGGCTTTGCAAGAGAAATATGATGTGACATTCATTCACAATCAAAAATTGACCGTTGATCTTTCGAAGTGCACTGAAGCCAACATGTTTTATGAAAACCATGAAAAGGAGTTTAAATCGGTAATTGAAAAATTAAAGAAAGATAAAACCGAGTTAACTAAAATGGTTTCCAGAAAACAAACTGACATTAATTTGTATATAACTCGTCTTGAGGTAATGCAAAAGGAAATGGCTTGTGTGAAAACTGAAAGTGAGGCGATCCAACTTAAGCTAGACAGTTATTTGAGCTCTAGCTATGTGTTGGATCACATCATTGACGTACAGAAAGAGAAACGGGATGTCACATGCATTGGATACAAGAAATGTCCACCACCTGTGAGACACAATTATGATGCCATGCCTGACGAGGAGGATAGAACTTTCTTTGAACCATCTGTTCCTCTAGATGTTAATGAATTTGCAACAGGACTCGGATACAAGAAAGAAGTATCATCAGATTCGGATGTGTCAGCAGATACATGTGTGTCTTCTGCTGAAAAGAATCAGGATCCTCCAGTTGTTATTGAGGATGCTGATTCTTCTGATGATGAGTCTGATGATACTGATTCAGCAAAGTCTGATGCGGTGATAAAAGAAGAGGACATACCTCTTGAGAATCATATTCTGTGTGATCCTCCTGCAAAACCCGCTAAGTCTGTTGCAATCGAGTCCTTGTCTGCACAAGAGTCGGAGAGTGTGGATTTGCTGTATACTCTTGTTGGTGATAATAAAATTTATTCTGACAAAGATTTTCCGATTAAGAATGTGAATCAATCCTTAATCGGTAAAGTTTTTGAAAATTTGACAAGTAAATTTCTGGGTAAGAAAGGATCACACGTTGTGGTAACACAGTGCCCTCCTATCCCAAAGGCTGAAGTTAGAAAACAATTTGGCAATCAGAAATTACCAACAGAGAAAAGGCAGCAAAATCATAACAAACAAAAAGGAAAATTGCCGGCTCAAAGTCAAAAGAAGCCAAAGCAAAAGAAGAACAAGAATGTGAACTTTGTGAAATCAAAGGGAACGGACAAAATTGAAACATTTGAAAATCAATCTAACTTAGATTTTGTCAAGAAAGCAACAGTGATGAAAAGGAATGAACCAAGTAGTTCAAAACCTAGTACCTCGGGATCACAAAGTTCATCATCGGCAAGACGATCACATGATACTTCGGGGTTTGTTGAACGAAGATCATGTTTTGAATGTGGCACAATTGGACACATAATTCGAAATTGTCCGTATCTTCATAAATTAAAAGCCAAAGAAGATGATCCCCGTGAACACAATCACCAAAAGCGATCTGTTTTTGTAAAACAAGATCCCCGACTTGTAAGAGAAAGGGAAAAGAAACAGAAACGTCAACAAGTCAAGGTGATTGAAAAGGTACTTAAAACTGATGTGATTCAAAAACAATCTGTTTCAGTTAAGCCAGAAAACTCAAAATTTTCAAAAACTTCAAACAATCACGAAGTTAAATTTTTAAACAATCAAACTGGTATAACAAAACAGACCTGGAAACCAAAAACGGTTATTGAATCAGGGGGACCATCACAATTTATGAATCATCAAAGAATAGAAGTTATTGTTGTTGATGAAAATGGAAGACCCAAGACCACAATGGCTTGGGTCCCCATCTCCAACTAATCATGTGAGTTCATGTGCAGGGTGTTCCAGGAGGAACTATCAGTAGTCATTGGATTGTTGATAGTGGGGCATCCAGGCACATGACAGGCGACATGAAGCTTCTCTACGACGTCAAATCTATTAGAGGAGGTTATGTTGCTTTTGCTGGAGATAAAGGCGGATATATTACGGGTGAAGGAATGATTTCCAACGGGGTTGTTAGTTTTGATAAGATCAACTTCGTACAACAACTTGATCACAATCTTCTTAGTGTTTCTCAAATTTGTGATAAGCAGTTCTCAGTACACTTTGATGCAAATGGATGTTATGTGCTGAAACCCGGCTTCAAAATTCCAAAAGAATGGATTCTCTTGTCGGCTCCAAGGATAAATGATCTGTATGTCCTTGATATGAGCCAAGCTATCACAACGTCTGCACAAGCAACTTGTTTCGTTTCCAAAGCCACAGAAAAAGACTCAATCTCTTGGCACAGACGAATGGGTCACATTCACTTACGCAAAATGAATCATTTGGTGTCAAATGAATTAGTGAATGGTGTTCCCCTTAAAAAATTCCATCTTCAAGACGTCTGTGTCTCGTGCCAAAAAGGAAAACAAACGAAGAAGCGACACCCTACAAAGAAAATCAACACGGTGGCTGTTCCTCTTGAACGTTTGCACATGGATTTGTTCGGTCCTGTCAAGCACAAAAGTATTAGGAATGATCAATATTGCCTCGTGATAACTGATGATTATTCAAGATTTTCTTGGGTGGCGTTCATGGCACACAAGAGTGAAACCTTCGGTATTATCAAAAACTTGATCATTCAGATTGAGAATCTATATAAGTTGAAGGTTAGGCGGATACGTAGCGACAATGGTACTGAATTTAAAAATCATGCCATGGCGGAGTTTTGCACTTCAAAAGGTATTCTTCACGAATTTAGTGCAGCTTATACTCCTCAACAGAATGGCGTCGCTGAACGTAAGAACCGCACATTGATCGAGACTGCTAGGACTATGTTGGTAGAGTCACAATTGCCGATTATATTCTGGACTGAAGCTGTGGCCTCTGCATGTTACACGTTGAACCGAGTCCTTACAGTCAAAAGGCACAACAAGACCTGCTTTGAGCTTATTAACAAACGGAAACCATATTTGTCATATCTTGAACCGTTTGGAGCTCCGTGCACAATAATCGATCCTAATGGAAAGTTTGGGGCAAAAGCAATTGATGGATACTTTCTTGGGTATGCCACCCCTAACTTAAGAGTCTGGAATCTAGAGACTAAAAGGGTCGAGGAATGGTCTGAAGTCAGAGTACAAAGGCACACTTTACCAGTCAAATGTCCTGGTCAGCCTTGGATGTTTGAGTACGATGACTTTTTCAATTCGATCAATGTTAAAGCAGTTGAAGAAAATGTTGCAGCAAGGATGTTTTTCGAGAGTGACAATGCAACAGATTCACCGTTGGTTCGTCCAATTATTGTCAATCAAGAACCTTCTTCAGTGAACAATAATGCTCTCGACAATGAGGATTTTCACGATGCTACCGAATTGAACGAATCTTCAGAGGATGATGAATTTCTCGATGCAGATCAAGAAGCTCCAACAACAGCAGTTCATGGTACTTCAGAGGGTACTCCTCCAGTGGATGTCCCTAGAACAGCTGAAGCTACTGCATCATCCTCTTCGTCAATTCCGGGCATTGAATTGGTTGTTGATCTCAATCTCAACAATTTGGGTACAAACATTCCAGTTCAAGATAATCCAGAAACAAGGATTCACAATACCCATCCTCAACAAAACATCATCGGAAATGTACAAAGTGGCGTTCAAACAAGAAACATGTTGCGAAACAACAACAATGCAGGCTTGTATGCAACTATCCGAGAATCTGGTCAACAAAATGATTGGTCTTTCGCGTGTTATGTCTCACAGGAAGAGCCAAGAACTTGGAAAGAAGCTTTGAAAGATAATTCTTGGGTTGAAGCAATGCAGGAAGAACTGCAACAATTCTAGAAGCTTGGTGTCTGGAAACTCGTAGAGAAACCTGCTGGTTACAAGAAGATTGGTACCCGTTGGGTGTTTAAATGCAAAAAGGATGACCGTGGAGTCGTTATTCGAAACAAAGCAAGGCTAGTCGTTCAAGGTTTTCGTCAGATAGAAGGGATCGACTACAACGAAGTGTATGCACCTATTGCACGTCTAGAAGCAATTCGGATCTTTCTGGCTTATGCCTCATTCAAAGGTTTCAAGGTATACCAGATGGACGTGAAAAGTGCATTCTTACATGGTGTGGTGGAAGAAGAGGTGTACGTCGAACAGCCTCCAGGTTTTGAAGATCCTATCCATCCCGATCGGGTTTGGTTGCTCAACAAAGCTCTATATGGTCTACATCAAGCACCGCGAGCTTGGTATGCAACCTTATCTAATTATCTGCTGGAGAATGGATTTCGCAGAGGTCTTATCGATTGTACTCTTTTCATCAAAGAACAAGATGGAGATCTTTTACTGGTTCAGGTATACGTTGATGATATTATTTTTGGTTCTACTAATGATGTTTTGTGTAGGAATTTCGAGCGCATTATGCAGGATAAATTCGAGATGAGTGCTATGGGGGAGATGACTTTCTTTTTGGGCCTACAAGTACAACAAACCGAGTCTGGGATATTCATCCATCAGACTAAATATGTTGGTGACATCTTGAGCCGGTTCCAGATGTCTGATGCAACGCCCACTGGTACCCCATTGCCGCAAAATCACGGAATTAATCCAGACTTGAAGGGTGAAGCTACTAGCCCCTCATACTACCGCGCGATGATCGGATCTCTTATGTACCTCACAGCATCAAGACCAGATATAATGTACCCAACGTGCCTGCTTGCCAGATATCAAGTCAACCCGAAGGCCTCACATCTTGCAGCTGTAAAAAGGATTTTTCGTTATTTGAAGGGTTACCCTGACACCGGTCTATGGTACCCTAGGGATAATAACTTTGACTTGATCGCATTCAGTGATTCTGATTTTGGCGGATGCAAAATCGACGGCAAATCCACAACGGCTGGATGTCAGTTTTTGGGAAATCGCCTAGTCACATGGCAGTGAAAGAAGCAGACGTGCGTCGCTACATCAACCTGCGAAGCTGAATACATTGCTGCCTCAAGTTGTTGCTCCCAAGTCCTATGGATCCAACAACAAATGCGTGACTACGGTTTTGAATTCCTAACTACTCCTATTTACGTTGATAATTCTGCTGCCTTACAGATCACTAGAAATCCTGTGCAGCATTCAAAGACTAAGCACATCGAAATTAAGTATCATTTCATACGTGATTGCTTTGAAAAAAGGCTAATCGATGTTGCTTACATCCACACCGATGACCAACGTGCCGACCTTTTTACCAAAGCATTTGATAAATCAAGATTTGACTTTTTATTATTGGTAAACGGCATTAAGGTCAAGCAAGAGTAAAACCAACATCGGAAAATCATTTTTGTAAATACCTTTGTGTTTTAAATTTATCTTAGTTTATTGATTTTAGGGGGAGTAAATCCAAAATTTGAAAAATCCAAAAACATCGAAAAATTTCAAAAACACAAAAACAATAGAAAAGCAAAAATGAGTTTCCTGGCGAGCAAAAGAGAAAATGATAGTACATCAGTGGTCTGTCCAAATCTCTTTAAACCTTAAATGAAAAACGATAAGCAGCTCTATATAAGATGTATCGGTAGGCTCACAATCATTTTAAAGTGTGCAGGGTGATATAAACTTAAATCGACTGAAGACCAGGTGGGAACCATTCATTGGCATATGGTCTTAGTACCGAAATTTCGTTTGAGAGATTGCCGAGGTTCTGAGATATTCGGTCTTTATGATGCTTATCATCTGGGTATCATGGTTGTATCTTTTACCGAAAAATAACGGGGACGCAAGTCTAGATCTTCCATGATACCATACATACGTGTACATATTGCATTCGACCTCAATAAGTGATCAACAATCACATGTCCACAAATAAGTGATAATATATCACATTTATCCGGGAGTCAAGTTCGTCTCTCTGCTGTACGAAAGTACTGACCTGTTCACGGACTTGCTCCTGTGCCCTCATGCATCGAAAATCAAGTTCCTCATCAATAAGTGATTCTATCACATAGGGCTTGTTTTCAAATCAAAATAAGTGAGTTTCTCACATCATATACGGTCAAACAGATGATAATCGGTATACTCACCGGTAAGATGAACCCTCGTGCATACCTTGATACGGGAATGTGTCGTGATGTGGATGAACACCGGTCGGTAAGTATAAATCATACCTTAACGTATCCCCTCGCCATGATTACATCTGATAAGTTGAGCTTATGTGGACAACAATACCGATAATTTTTATAGGATCCTTATCTTAATGTTAACTAATTGAACAACAAGAGTGTTTTGACATGACCGTACACTGATATGATTCTCTTACCCTCGAAACTCACAAAAAGAATGTCTGTAAATATTTATTTAATGCTTTCAGTTTCTGCATCTCTGTATATATTTATTTACTGCTTTCAGTCTTTACATTTGAAATATTCAAAAATACCAAAAAGATTTTAGGTGTGTTTTAATATAAACTTTCTAAAAGCCAAAAAGATTTTATTTCTGTCTTATTTTCGATTGTACGATGTTGGATCTCGAGTCTTCGTTACCTGAAACCTGATTGAAAACCGAAACGACTAAATCGTCATAAACGGTCGAAATTTGCAAGTTTTTGAAAGTTAAAATTTAAAATGGATAAAATTTGTTGAACTTTCAAACTGTCGGACGGTAGTTGATTGAAATATGGTCATAAGTGTGTCGCTTGTTTATACTAACTATATTCCAAGCAGTTGTTCTCATTACGCGTTTAGATTTCTTGCATGTGCAGATTCTAAAGGCAAGGAGAACATGGTCGATGACAAGCCTCGGAATGAAGACACAACGTGAAGGCACTCAAATGATGAAGATGATCGAGTTGCCGCTGACCATCATCAACACCACAAGGATCTCAATTCATAAAGATCAAGACATTCACGAGCATAACTCAAGGGGGAGCTTATGTTAAGGGGGAGTTTGTCAACACACTTCCTACATGAAACGGGGAGTTTGTTGGTACACTTTCTGCTTTCAAGACGTGAAGACTTTAAAGATCCTCCGACATTGAAAACTTGAAAGGACGTCAAAGACTTGAAGACATGAAGATCGAGACAAAGCTACAGCCAAGGGGGAGTTTGTTGGTGCACTTGTGTCTGTAGTTTGTCTGTATTTTGTCATGATACCAAACGATGTCTTGTGTTAGTCTGAGTTACGTCTTAGGTTTGTTATTATGTGTGTTCGATGTAAGTTTGACCAAGTCAACCATCCTCCTGGTTTGACTTGACCAAACAGTTAGAACATGTTTTGTAAGATGTTGTGTCGAAGGATGAGTAATCGAAGGATTGGTTATATCCTTCGATGAGCTCGAAGGATAAACCTTCGAAGGATATAGATGGACCTCGAAGGATATCATCCTTCGAGGTATATGTGGATCCTTCGATAGGCTTCAGATCGATAGATGATCCTTCGATCAGTCTATCTGATCCTTCGACCAGACGAGCTGTGATGGATATATATATCCATGTAATGTGTTCACTTCATTTTTAGAGAACATTGAGAGAGAACAAGTGTGTGAGATTGGAGTGAACTTAGTCTTGTAGAGAGCATATTTCCAGTGTGGTCAAGGGCTGTAACCGTGTGCACTGAAATACAAGAGAAAACTTTGATATCTCGTGTGTCTACCCTTTCTCTTTGTGGCTTGTGCTCTCATATAAACTATCGGTTTGCATTCTAGCTTGGATTCCGCACTTGCTAGTGTGTTAAACATAACAAGGATAAGGTTTGACCTCATCCTCCGAGGGACCTACACATACAATACAAAATTTGTCATGTCTTCGGCAGTTTGTTGAGAGTTATACAAATCTTCTACTTGTTCTGGTGAGAACTGTTCGGAATTAGCATATACATCGGCTAGATTTTTAGTTCTAATTTCTGCATTCTCTGAGGAAGTTGACGATGAGGAATCAGCACCCTCATCATTCTAACTTTCTTCGTCATTGATCTCACCGCCGTGATGACCATTTTCGGGTAAATTAGGTTCCTTAGCCTGAACTTCCGTTTCCTCTTCATTTTCTATGATACTAGTGTCCGGGAAGTTTAGTTGGATACTTGTATCATTCTGCTGATCATTCGATCCTTTCCAGTCTTGATTTTCATCGAATATCACATCTCGGCTTATAATAGTTTTGTTATTTATTGGATCATATAGCTTGTAGGCTTTGCTTGCTTCACTGTAACCTATCATGATTGCCTTCTCGGTTTTGTCATCAAGTTTCCCTCGGTGTTGTTTTGGAATATGAGAATACGCTACACAGCCAAAAGTTCTTAAGTGTGAAACGTTGGGTTTTCTTCCACTCCAAGCTTCTTGAGGAGTTATATTTTGCACTCCTTTAGTTGTTGCTCGATTAATGAGGTAAGTAGCACATGATACTGCTTCGGCCCAATACACGTGTGACATTCTTTTCATTTTCATCATACTACGACTGAGTTCCATGAGAGTTCTATTTTTTCGTTCCGCCACACCATTCTGCTGGGGTGTGTAACTAGTAGTGAGTTGATGATGTATGCCATTGTCTTTGAGAAAATTTTGAAACTCATGTCCACAATATTCTCCTCCCCTATCAGTGCGTATAGTTTTTATCTTGGTATCTGCTTGATTCTCCACCATCCTCTTGAAAATTTTGAATTTTAACAAAGCATCCGATTTTAATTTTAGAAAATACACCCAAGTTTTTCTCGAGAAATCATCTATAAATGTGATAAAGTATCTACATCCACTTATGGAAGCATTTCTCATTGGACCACATATATCGGAATGAACTAATTGCAAGGGTTTTGTGGCATGCCATGTAGCTTGTTTAGGGAATGCTTTTCGTGCATGTTTACCAAACAAACAACCCTCACATATATTCTGCGTTGATTTGGCAGCCGTCTTGGGTAGCCCCTTCACTACTTCCTTTGCTCCCATATTGTGTATTGTTTCAAAATTTATGTGTCCATATCGGCGATGCCATAGGACTGAGACATCTTGAGTCATCATATTGCATACTCTCGGTGTAACATCATAGGCTAAGTTCAATGGAAACATTTTATTTCCTGTCATTCGAACCGAACCTACATGTTTTCCCGTAGAATCCTTAATAACACATTCATTGTTGAGAAAATTTATCTCATAACCCTTCTGCACTAATTGTCCCACGCTCAGTAAATTATGTTTTAAACCTTCAACATAAAACACGTTGGGAACTCTCTTCTCTATTCCTCTTACTTTAATGGCTACATCACCACTTCCTAATACATTGAGCCTCTTATCATCTCCGGTTCTTACTTCTTTCTTCTCGGATTCATTTAGTGAAATAAACAGATCTTTGTTACCGGTCATATGATTGCTGCAACCACTGTCTAAATACCAGCAATCCTCTTTTGTTATCTCTTCTACATTAAATATCATAAATAGCGTCTCATCATTACCATATTTGGACTCTTCTTCATGTAACAGAGCATTGTTGCTCTTATCGTTTTCTTCATTCCTTTGACAAAAACGTGCTGTGTGACCCAGTTTTTGACAATTGTAACATCGAATTTGGCCGCTAAATCTTCCTCGTCCTTTACCTCTTCCTCTTCCATTGAAATCTGATCTAAATGATCTCGATCTATTTTGATTTGTGCCTTGCATTTGAAATGCTTGTTCTACAGGGGATTCATCATATTGTTTCAATCTAAGTTCATGCGATGCAAGATCCCTAATAATTCTTCAGTGGACATGGTTGTCATGTCTTTCGATTCCTCTACGGCTACTACCACAGATTCATACTTTCTTGTTAAACTACGAAGAATTTTCTCAACGATCCGTTGTTCCGTAATGTTTTCTTCATTTAGTCTTAATTGGTTTACTATAACAGTGGTTCTGTTTATATATTCTTCTATAGATTCACTATCTTTCATTCGTAATGCATCAAACTCACACCGTAGGGTTTGTAATTTTACCGTTTTGACTCTTTGCTCTCCCCTGTACGCCTTGTGAAGGATATTCCACGCTTCTTTTGATGTGTTGCTTGTTGCAATTCGTTCAAATACTGTCTCGCTTACTGCCTGGAATATAATATGAAGTGCCTTCTTGTCTTTCTTAACTTTTTCCCTGTGAGTATTCTGATCGTTTTCGGATGCCCCTGCCGCTAACTGGTTATATCCTTCTTCTACACTGGTCCACAGATCTTGAGATTCTAATAGAACCTTCATTTGTATATGCCAATGATAGTAATTTTGTCCCAACAGTTTAGGGATCTGGGTTTGAATTCCGCCGTTTGTGGTTGTCATTTGTAACGAAGAGAAATTGATACGTGTTTGCAGCGATTTGAAATATTTATGGTTATGGATCGTTGTGGCTCTGATACCACTTTATTAATTGTTAATAGCAGATTAGGGTTTGCGAATGAAAGAGATGATGTTCGTATTATCGAATTGGTAACCTTATCTGTTGATCATACATACATATATATATGACGGTTGAATAAGTAACCGCCACAAATAATAATAATAACAATACTATAGATAAATAACTAAGTCTAAAATACATTAATATATTACTGCATGATTATATGTAAATATCTAGCTTATTATCCTAATACTAATGTCATAAGTTGTCAGGAATATTCAGAAACCAATTATTTGAAAAGGAGTAAGAATCTGCATCTTTGCCATTTGGAATGGCGAAATAAGAAAAATGTCATTTAGAATGGCGAAATTTTTTAAAAGCTGCACAATTTGCCATTCAAAATGGCGAAATATGTGACAATGCCATTGAAAATGGCGAAATATCTTCTGACAAATGCCACCCGTACACCGTCATTCACCACCATACCCATCATCCGTTCAATTTTCAAACCGTGTCAAACCACCACGTACCCCATCGTCTAACCCCACTATTGTTTCACAAGTTAGAGAGAAAAGAGTAGAAAGTGAGAGTGTAGATCAGTTAAAAAAACAAACCACCATCTTCATTTCCACTACACTGCCACACCACCCGAAATCTCCACCTTCGTTCCTCCTCAGCCGTATTCCACCACCATAGGCCTCTACACCTGTAACCCATTCTTGTGAAGTTGCTGCTGTTGTGATTATAGAACATAGCAGAATAGAGAGAAAGGGTTTGCTGTTGTGTGCTAGTAAAGATGATCTAGAGAGAGAGAGAGAGAGAAACAATATTAGACGGTTGGATGTGGATGTTTTGAATATTTAGGGTTCCTCTTTTTTTTTTATTTCTCTTTTTCTGGTAATGGTAACATGCATTTGCAGCTTTAAAAATTTTCTGCCATTTTGAATGGCAAATTGTGTAGCTTTTCAAAAATTTTCGCCATTTTGAATGGCAAATTTCCTCTTTAGCTGCAACAGCATCATGGACTTTTTCAGCTTTTTCTACAGAACAAATGGCATAACTTGCAGAATTCATCATTTTAAATGGCATTAGACTAGTCGGTATGGGGTTCTTCCCCGGATCGTCCTGGGTCGGCGATGGTCCCAACACCGTGCCCCCCCCCCCCCCGTCCCGTCTTGAACGTCGGGTTCTAGCCGTTTGCGAAGAAGCTAAGTGGTGGGCCCTTCCACGTTTGTGACCGTTCAAAATAAAAAAAAATTAATTTTCTAATTAACATTAAATATTCAAACGGTTATAATTTAAAATATACCCCAATTCACTTCCATTTTTATAAATCCACCGGAGTCCCGTTGACATTGTGATGCCCCCCTTTTAAAGCTACAAGACATCTATAAGCTCTCATGGTACGGTTTAGACTCATATTGTGAATGAATTGTTTGGTGGTGAATGACAGCTTCCGTGATATCTTGCTAAGATCACGGTTGTAATTCTCAACAAGTTCATGATTATGAATATTATTGAAACTCAGAACTGTGTATGTATCATTATAGATTGAGACTAGAATGCTTGCCTTATAGTCACACAATGTGAAGTTGGTTCTCCTTGGCCTTACAGAAGATTCATCTAGTGTGTCAAAAGTCCTCTTTTGGTGTGGTTTCCCGTATTTTGAGCAGCGAAGATACTTGTGTGTGGGAATTCCATTCCAGACTTTAGTTTGGCCTTTTTTAACAGAAAACCAGCTTTAAATGCATAAAGTTCATACGTGGAGAGAACAAACTCAAATGTCGGATAAGATTTCCCACACACTGGTATGAACTTATCAGCGACTGTAGGAATCCAGTAGCGGGTTCCCTGAGGCGTCTAAAAAACGAAGTATGGATGCGCTGGCCCTGCATCAGAAAAGGAAAGGTTAGAAATCTGGTATATGAGTTCACGAAAGGTTAGAAATCTGGTATATGAGTATAAAGTGGGCTCCCATGAAAAAAAACAACCATCTAACGGCCCGCGAGATGATTCAGCAAACACAGAAGGGCCTGAGATGATCCAGAACCACCCGGCATGTTAGCGTAGACATAATCTTCGGATGCTACATGTGAACATTAGGTCATATGTTTGCATTATGACATATCAGGGGGAGAAAAAAAAAACCACGAGTGTAACATGTATATAGAAAAATAAACCTTGATCATTATCCATAACCTCGTCAGTAGGGAAATCGCTGCTAATGAACTTGTTGGAGATCAGAAAATCCGGTGATCTAACAGGGACTAGAGATGATCCAGCACCATCAACCGGCATGTTAGTGTATCCAGAAGCTTCGAATGGTACAGGTGAACATTGCTATGCAGTATATTTGGAATATTCCATTAAAAATGTCAAATAAACAAAAAACATATATACGAGGGAGTTAAGTTATAGAGACAAACCTTGAACATTTAATTCCTCGTCAGTATGGAAGTCGCTGGTAATGAACCTGTTGGGGAGCATATGAACCGGTGACATTAACTCGTAGGTTGGTGGATTTGTCTCCATGGACATTAATGGAGAAATGATGATATGCAGGAGAAGAGGGTAAATGAAGATACGAGGGACATTAATGGAGAAGAGGGTAAATGAAGAAGAGATCTTGTAATTTTTGCTTTTAAAAATGAAATAATCGAAAAGAAATAGGAGTTTGACAATGAAGTGATGGGCATTAATGAGCATGTCAAATCAATTGGGGAAGATATCTTGGGTTGGGTGGATAGATGTATAATTACATATATACCCTTAGAGACAAAAAGAATAATCAGATGACTATGCATACATGGAAGGATGTAGGCCACATGTTAAGTTTTCAAAGTTTTCTCAAAATCTAAGGTTTCCTATGGAGCATTGCCCTATATATATATATATAGGGGTAAGATCAAATAAAAAGTTAATTTTCCCTAAGTAGGATGAGAAAGAATCTTAACCATTCATTTTTCAAATAAATGGTTAGGGTGTTAGGAGTGGAGATCGGCAACACTCGGCAAACGAGTTTACCGACGCGGTAAACCACCGCCAGCTCAATGTTTGCCGATTTTGACTGGTTTGTGCGGTGATTCCATGCCGATGCGGGGAGGGAGAATAGGAGAGAGAGATGGGGTGTGTTGGGTGTGGTCCATTCCAATCTCAACCAATCACAATTTTTTTCCTTTTTCTTAATAGTTTACCACTTCACCAAGTGTCAAACAATTGCCAACATTTTGAGCATAGTTTACCACTTTGACATGGCACAATCTCATTGGTTGATTTTTTAGTTTGCCACTCTCAAGTGTTTAACCAATCCTAACACCCTTAAGATGAAAGTGTAGGAGAAAGTAGGAGTGCAAGGGTATCTTAGGAAAATAATATTTATAGACTTTTTCTCTCCACATGCAAGACACATGCATATTTCACCCCAGTTTTTAAACGTTCATAACTTTTTTATACGACATTATTTTTTCATAAAAATTTCACCATAAAATCAAGCGTCTTTTTATCTTTAATTTGAGTACCATATTGTTATATAAAATATGAAGACTAAAAAAACCCACTAAAATGTGTTGTATTTTTATGTTGTATAATATTTTTTTGTGCTGGATTTTTGTACTATATTTTTCTGCTGAATTTTTTTGATTTAATTTTTTTTTCTCAAATTTTTGTGCTAGATTTTTTTGTATTACATTTTTTTTGCTAAATTTTTTCGTGCTATATTTTTTTGTACTAGATTTTTTGACCTATTCTTTTTTGTACTACATTTTTTGTGCTATATTTTTTTGTACTAGATTTTTTGTGCTGGATTCTTTTATACTAGTTTTTTTGTGCTAGATTTTTTTTTTACTATATTTTTTTGGTTGTATTTTAAAAAATACAAAAGAGGTACCACATGTCATTTTCACTCCTATTTATAAGAACCAAAATGCCCTTCATTCCTACTTATTAGGAATGTCACATGGTATCATGACAATCCTTCTTAGGCTACTTAGGCAAAATCCACTTTTTAGTAGATCATTCCCCTATATATCTATATATACCGCTAAAATGAAAACCACCTCCAGTTGTATGAACCGCGAGAACCAGTTCCTAACCATTAGATGTTCAAAATCAATGGATAAGATTAAAAGTAACTAAAACTAATATTAAATACTTTTTGTCGTATTATGTCTTTAATATTTTAATCCAAAAGGGTAATTTAGTAAAATGACTCTATTTTCTTTTTTTGTCTTTTTGTCTTTATTGTTTTTTATTAGTTTTTATTTTTTAAACATAATTTTTTTTATTAAAAGAATTTTCAAATTCAGATTTTTTTAACAAAAACACAAATTTTTTTGCGCGTCGGTTTTACGCGCCGTTTTAACGCCGGGATTTTTCAAGCCTCATTTTTTTAACGCGCTGTTTTTTCAAACGTTGTTATTTTAACGCGCCGTTTTTACACGTTTTTTAACGCGCCATTTTTTAGACTTTTTATGTTTTACGTAAAACTTTTTAGACTTTTTACGTTTTAAGTTTTGCGTTAAACTTTTTACGTTTGACGATTTACGTGAAACTTTTTACGTTTTAGGTTAAAATTTTTACGTTTTACGTTTTACGTTAAAATTTTTAAGTTTTACGTAAAACTTTTTACGTTTTACGTAAAACTTTTTACGTTTTACGTAAAACTTTTTACATTTTATGTTTTACGATAAATTTTTACGTTTTATGTAAAACTGTTTACGTTTTACGTTTTATCTAAAAGTTTTTTTACACAAAACGAACGCACCCAGAAAATCGTTACTCGGTAGATGTCTCAGATAGATTGCTATCATCATCGACGCCTCAAAAAAAAAAAAAAAAAAAAAAAACCCAACAAACAAAAATGAAAACAACGAGTGGATTCTTGAAAAAAAAAACGATGTTTTGGCTCAGATTTTTCGATAATCAGAGGCTAAAAAGTGGGGTTGCAGGTGCAAAAACCTACCCTCCACCATCCTTGTCGCGCCATCGTCATCAAAATATAGGTTTTTTTTTGTATCATCACGACCCAAATCCAAACGGATCAAAACCCACATAGTTCACTGTTTGAAATCTACCAAAAACACCATATTCAAACCATTCAAAAAGGCACCAGATACAACCGATTTAAACATTCAAAAGCACCATGAACATCATTCAAACATATTCAAACAGATTCAAATATTCAACAGATTCAAAAAGCACCAGATTCAACAGAATCAAACCCAAGATTGAAGCAGATAAAACAAACCATCAAGAAAGTCAAAACCACAAGATTTAAACCCAGATTCAACAGAATCAAAACCCGTAGCAAAAACAGTTACCAAAAAACACGATTGAAGCAGATATATAAAATCAACAAGTGGTGACAAAGGTCCAGAAGTTCAGATCTACAAAGAACTAAACGCTATACACCTTTACTTACACATTCGTAACAAACCACCGCCATCACCGATCTCTGCCCAAAACCCCCACTGGTCTCCCCACAAACCACCAACGCTTTCCGCCTCGGCCGAACTTCCACCTAACCACCGCCTTCCGCCTCTGCCGAACTCCCACCAAACCACCGCCCCACCACCGCCTTCCGCCTCTGTTTGGGGCCACTAGCATCACGAGCCGCCACCACAGTTAGGGTTGCCGGCGATTACTTTGGAGACAGGGGGTGTTTTGCCTGGTGGTTGCCGTCGGAAAATAGGGTGGGTTCAGTCGTCGTCATCATCATCTTCGATTTACATGAGACAAGGGGGAGTGATGAATGAGAGGTGCTAATGGAGATGGGAGTAGGGTTGGATTTCAAGAGCGAGAGAGAGAGAGATAGATGAATAAGAGATAGTCTGCAACTAATGAATATAAAAGAAAGAGAGAGGAGAGAGGAAACATTAAAAGTAAGACAGAGGAGAGGGGAAGGATATGACATTTGGGGTAAATGACCAATATACTCTTATTGTTGGCAAAATCTGATTGGTGGAGACTGTTTCTCATGGTTCTTACAACTGGGGGTGGTTTTCATTTTTACGGCTCCCTAAATATATATATAAATGTGGTTTGTGAAGGTTTATACATTTTAGGGTGTGTGGAGTGGGACGCGGCAAACCTCAGCAAACCTTTTTGCCGATCGGCAAACACCGCCGCCGAGGTTTCGCCGTTGCCGAACAACTCAAGAATCGGGGGAGGATCACCGATGTGGGGAAGGTGATTGAGAGAGAGAGAGAGAGAGAGGGTATTGTGGGTGGGGTCCATTCATATCTCAACTAATCACAACTTTTTCTTTTTTAAATTGTTTACCACTTCACCAAGTGTTTAAACCATTGCCAACACTTTTCACCAAAGTTTAAACACTTTTGACTGATTGACATGGCGCGCTCTGATTGGTCGGTTTTTTGGTTTGTCACTCCAAAGTGTTTAACCACTCCTTACACCTTAGGAGAAGTAAAGGTTTCTAAGAAAAAAATGAAGACCTGATGTGACGCTCCGCTGACGGTTCGTAACGGTTTGTGGAACACCCACGCTAAATAAGACTTATCAAGGTGAATTTTATATGATTTTTATCGTTTCTTTTAGTATTTATTTTCAAAGGATCACTTTATTATTCTCACTTTTTCATTTTACACAGCAATTTAACATTTTATATACGCACAAGGACCATAAACTAGAGAATATTATTATTCAAATTCTTGGAAAACAACATTTTTTTTTTGTTAATTAGTTATCGACTTATCATTAATCTCTATCAAGAATCTTATGACCGATTCTTTTAAGTAGACGACAGATATAACAATGGTGCTACGTACAAAAAGACAAATGCTCTAGCCTAACCTCGTTTACCTCAGCTGGTCGTCCACGTAACAAGCAAGTTATCTGGAACACTAAGGACCCAGTGTGTCAACCCATCTAGTCTTTCCACTCCTGTCACACACATGCACAACCTTGTTTTGAAAGTTCTATAAATTCTAAATGGAGTTACACGAAACACAATAGAACATCAATGGACAAGATCTTATACTCTTTGGTGTACTGTTTTCCATTTTGGCAACCTGTACCATACAGGACACCATGACAGCTGATCAAGTCATTCGAGACGGAGATACCCTTGTTTCGGCTGGTGAAATATACGAACTAGGGTTTTTTAGCCACGAAATGTCCACTAAGCGGTTTTTGGGGATATGGTATAAGAACATATCTCCACAGACAGTGGTGTGGGTTGCTAACAGAGAAACGCCAATAACAGATTCGTCAGGTGTGTTTAGAGTTGCCACCAACAGATCCTTATTGGTTATTGCTGGTAGCAACAACACTGTTATATGGTCCTCGAACACTAGCCTGGTATCTCCCATGACTATATGTTGGTGCACTTGTGTCTGTACTTTGTCTGTATACAAAAGGATGTCTTTATTAGTCTTGTAAGTTTGACCAAGTCAACCATCCTCCTGGTTTGACTTGGCCAAACAGTCAACACTTTGGTTGTAATGTGTTTGAGTCGAAGGATGGTCATCGAAGGATCACTTATATCCTTCGATGATGATGAGCTCGAAAGATGGACCTTCGATGGATGGACCACGAAAGATCATATCCTTCGTGGTACATGCTGATCCTTCGAGCTGTTTCTAGTCGATAGATGATCCTTCGATCATCTGTCTGATCCTTCGACCAGACCTGCTGTGTTTGGGTATAAATACCCGTGTGTTGTGTTCATTTCGACAGACCAGGCAGATGACAGTTAGCAGAGAACACACACACACTTAGAGAGTTTACAGGACTGATTTGTAAACATTGAGCTGTAACCGGACCTTTCATACGTTTAATACAAGTGGTGTTAATCGTTGAGTCTTGTGTGTTGTTTCTTTGAGTGTTCTATCTCGGTTTGCTATCTCGGTTGGATTCCGCACAACCGGGTTGGTTTGTACACAAGGATTAGGCGACTAGATCCTCCCCTAGCCGGACCTACAAGTGGTATCAGAACCTTGGCTCTTATCCTTGTTAAAACCGAGGTGTTCTTGCTGTTTTTCGGGATTTTATAGTTCATATTTTCTGGAAATCTTGCTGTTTTTGCTGTTTGTTCTTATAAAAACCTTGTCACTTTTCATTATCACATGTTAAAAATGGGTTTTTAGTGAAGTTGCGGCCAAAATCGGGTTTCGGAAAACCTTCGGTTCATCAGAAATCTCATATTTCTGGGCTGTGTTCTTGATATAAATACACATTTGATCTTAAAAATTTTGAATTACCAAGTGTTTGTGTGTTGGAAGTTGTATTTTGATTAAAATATTGGACATTACCTGTTTGGTGAAACCTGCATGTTCAGAAGATATGGTCTGAACATACTTTCTGCAGAAAGTTTTTACCAACCCGTCAACTTTTTCACCAACCTATCACTCTTTGTCAACTGTGTCAGATAGTTCGAAAGATATCCTTCGAAGTCGAAAGATCATCTTTCGACCAAAGGAGGTTCGACAGATAGTCATCCTTCGAGCATCCTTCGAAGTGTGAGACTTATCTTTCGGTCCAAGGAATATTTTCGAAACATATATCTTTCGGTCTACTGCTCCTTTTCGAAAGACAAGGATCCTTCGATTGGGGAGTCTTTCGCTGTCATCTTTCGAAGTCATCTTTCGTGTTCATCTTTCGGTCTACAGTACTTTTTCGAAAGATAAGGATCCTTCGGTTGGAGAATCTTTCGAAAAACATTGTTCGAAACTCAACAGTGATCTTTCGAACCCTGTTGATCTTTCGAACAGGTGTTGATCTTTCGATCATTAGTCTGTTTGTGTTTAACAGTTTGTGTTTTTCAAGTCTTTCGAACAGGTATCCTTCGGCTGATAAAAAATGAATTCGATGTGGGGTGTTCCGGTAAATGCAGAGATGTATTTTGGTACTCCAGCTCCGGATTCGGGTTCGCAAGCTAATGCTACATCTACCGGTCAATGGGCATTTGTATCAAATCAAGCTCCAAGTGTTCAAAGCATTTTGCTAAGCGAAAGTGAAACAGGAAGTTTGAATAGGCCTCCAAAGTTGATGCACTTAAGTGAATATCCGGGATGGTTTGGTAGATTTCATACATACGTTCTTGGTCAAAATACAGAATTGTGGTTGCGGTTCATTACAGATTTCGATCAAACAATAGAGGTTGCCGCATCATCTGCAGCTACGTTTGCAGATCTCACGGAAGATCAGAAGAAAGTCTATGATCTAGAAAAGAAGGCATACGCCATTCTCACTCAGGCTTTAAGTAAGGATATATATCATCAATTTGTCAGTTACAAGACGACAAAGAGGTTGTGGGACGCATTGAAGACAAGGGGCGTACGAAATGAAGCGACACGACAATTGAGAAAAGAACTGCTGAAGAAAGAGTTTGATGGTTTTATTTGTATGCAGAATGAATCTCTAGGAGATTTGACAAGTCGATTTACTCATTTGCTAACTGAATTGGCAAATACTGGGGTGGTAACGACTTCAGCAGAGATAGTGAAGAAGTTTGCAGATGCACTGCCACCTCAATGGAATAATTTCTTAGAAATCATGAGGTACAATGGCACTTTGGATACAACAAGCTTCAGTGATTTTGCTCAACTCCTGGAAAACAAGAATCAGGAAGAAACTCTCAAGGCCAAAAGAGTTGCAGTGCCACAAAATCCTGAGATTTATTATGGAACTTCTAGCACTTCTACAAAACCATCTTCACACGCTCCAATTCAAACAGCATTTGTGTCTAGCACGAGCTTGTATGGCACTCCTCCTCCAACAACAGATATGTTTGGAAATCTGCTTAATCCAGCTCCTCAACCAGCACCACAACAGCAACAGCAAATCAGAACAACTGATATATTCGGAAATCCACTTCCTCCTCAACAGCAACAGCAAGCTTGTTATGGAAGTACATCATCTGCTGGTCAACAATCAAAGCCAAATACAGTACGGCTCGACACCTCAAGCTTTTCTAAAGTCAGTGTTGAAATAGCAAAAGAACATATGGAGCTGCTAAACACTGTGGTGAGTGCATACTGTGGATTAGTGGAGGGTCAGATTGGTAATATTAATCTGACACAAGAAGACTATCAGCAGATAGATAAAGAGGAGATGGAGATGATGGATATTAAGTGGGCCTTTGCCAGTGCTGTTAGGCGAGCAAAGGATTTCATGGAAAGAACAGGCCGAACCAGCTTGGAAAGCAAGAAAGACACCAAGTATGGGTTCGATAAACAGGCCGTCAAGTGTTTCAATTGTGGTGAGTGTGGTCATTTCAAGCGTGAATGTACAAGGCCATCTCAGCATGGGAACCAGAATCCTTTCCGAGGTCAAGGCAACAGGACAAATCAGAACCAAGGAAGGAACAACGAACGAACACTGGTGCCTGTCAACAACCAGAGTCAAGCAGGACCATCTAATGCCAACCAGGCACTTGTGGTTCAGGTAGATGAAGGTTGTGATTGGTCAATCCAGTTGGGAAATGATGCACCTGATGGAACAGCTTGTTTTGCTGAAGTGGTTAATGATCTTAAACACGCCAGTGGTGGAGAATCTTCCACCAATGGTAGTGAATCTTCTGAAGATGAAGACTCTTCCGGTTGCAGTGGAAGTTCAGATGAAGAATCCTCTGCTTCAGGCAATGATCAAGAAGATGACGCATCAACTGCGTCAGTCGATGCAAATATTGATGAACTATTGGAGGAAGCTGCAGCAGGAATTCAAAGAAGATCTATTTTGGTGGATCAAGCTGCTTATTCTTCGTCTTCTCTCCATTCAGCCTTTATGGCTAATGTCGGCAGTTCATCAAGTCAGGTATGTGTCGATGAACCCACTTCTGTTAGCTGTGATAATTGTGATAGATTGCATGCTAGATGTGCTGATTTGGAAGCAAACATGTCTGAGTTGCAAGGCAAACACGATGCTTTACAAGCTAGTTTGTTTGAATTGCAAGACAAACATGTTTTAGTGAATGATAAGTGGTGTGAATTGCAAAGCAAGCATGAGGCTTTGCAAGAGAAATATGATGTGACATTTATTCACAATCAGAAATTGACAGTTGATCTTTCTAAGTGCACTGAAGCCAACATGTTTTATGAAAACCATGAAAAAGGATTTAAGTCAATGATTGAAACGTTAAAGAAAGATAAAACAGAGTTGACTAAAATGGTTTCCAGAAAACAAACTGACATTAATTTGTATATAACTCGTCTTGAGGTAATGCAAAAAGAAATGGCTTGTGTTAAAACAGAAAGTGAGGCGATCCGACTCAAGTTAGACAGTTATTTGAGTTCTAGCTATGTGTTGGATCACATCATTGATGTACAGAAAGAGAAAAAGGATGTCACATGCATAGGTTATAAGAAATGTCCACCACCCGTGAGAAACAACTTTGATGCATTGCCTGATGAGGAGTATAGAACTCATTTTGAACCCTCTGTTCCTTTGGACGTTGAGGAATTTGCTACAGGACTCGGATACAAGAAAGAAGTATCGTCAGATTCAGATGTGTCAGCAGATACCTTTGTAGCTGCTGAACCAAATCAGGATCCTCCAGTTGTGATTGAGGATACTGATTCTTCTGATGATGAATCCGATGATACTGATTCAGCAAAGTCTGATGCGGTGATAAAAGATGAGGACATACCTCTTGAGAATCACATCCTGTGTGATCCTCCAGCAAAACCCGCTAAGACTATTGCAACTGAGTCCTCGTCTGAGAAAGAGTCGGAGAGTGTGGATTTGCTGTACACTCTTGTTGGTGATGATAAAATCTATTCAGACAAAGATTTTCCTATTAAAAATGTTAATCAATCTTTAATCAGTAAAGTCTTTGAAAATTCTACAAGTAAGTTTTTGGGAAAGACAGGACCACATGTTACAGTCACACAGTGTCCTCCTATCCCAAAGGCTGAAGTTAGAAAACAGTTTGGGAACAAGAAATTACCAACAGTGCCAAAACAGCAAAACCATACCAAAACAAATGGTAAGGCACCGACTCAAAATCAAAAGAAGCCGAATCAGAAGAAGAAGAAGAATGTGAACTTTGTGAAGTCGAAGGGAACGGACAAAATTGAAAAGTTTGCAAATCAATGTAACTTAGATTTTGTCCAGAAAGTAACAGTAATGAAAAGGAATGAACCGAATAGTTCAAAACCTAGTACCTCGAGATCACAAAGTTCATCATCGGCAAGACGATCACATGATACTTCGGGGTTTGTTGAACGAAGATCATGTTTTGAATGTGGTACAATCGGGCATATTATTCGAAACTGCCCGTATCTTCATAAGTTGAAAGCAAAGGTTGATGATCCCCGTGGCCCAACTGACCGCAAGCAATCTGTTTCTGTAAAGCAAGATCCTCGACTCATAAGAGAAAGGGAAAAGAAACAGAAACGCCAACAGGTCAAGAAAATTGAAAAGGCGATTAAAAGTGATGTGGTTCAAAAACAATCTGTTCCAGTTAAACCAGAAAGTTCAAAAACTTCAAACAATCACGAAGTTAAATTTTCAAACAATCAAACTGGTAAAACTCAACAGACCTGGAAACCAAAATCTGTTATTGAATCAGGGGGACCATCACAATTTCCGAATCATCAAAAGGTGGAAGTTATTGTTGTTGATAAAAATGGAAGACCCAAGACCACAATGGCTTGGGTCCCCATCTCCAACTAATCAATTGAGTTTATGTGCAGGGTGTTCCAGGAGGAACTATCAGTAGTCATTGGATTGTTGATAGTGGGGCATCCAGGCACATGACAGGCGACATGAAGCTTCTCTACGACGTCAAATCTATTAGAGGAGGTTATGTTGCTTTTGCTGGAGATAAGGGCGGATACATTACTGGTGAAGGAATGATTTCCAACGGGGTTGTTAGCTTTGACAAGATCAACTTTGTGCAACAACTTGATCACAATCTTCTTAGTGTTTCTCAAATTTGTGACAAGCAGTTCTCAGTACACTTTGATGCTAATGGATGTTATGTGCTGAAACCCGGCTTCAAAATTCCAAAAGAATGGATTCTCTTGTCGGCTCCAAGGATAAATGATCTGTATGTCCTTGATATGAGCCAAGCTATCACAACGTCTGCACAAGCAACTTGTTTCGTTTCCAAAGCCACAGAAAAAGACACAATCTCTTGGCACAGACGAATGGGTCACATTCACTTACGCAAAATGAATCATTTGGTATCAAATGAATTGGTGAATGGTGTTCCTCTTAAAAACCTCCATCTTCAAGACGTCTGTGTTTCGTGCCAGAAAGGAAAACAAACGAAGAAGCGACACCCTACAAAGAAAGTCAACACGGTGGCTGTTCCTCTTGAACGTTTGCACATGGATTTGTTCGGTCCTGTCAAGCACAAAAGCATTAGGAATGATCAATATTGCCTCGTGATAACTGATGATTATTCAAGATTTTCTTGGGTGGCGTTCATGGCACACAAGAGTGAGACCTTCGGTATTATCAAAAACTTGATCATTCAGATTGAGAATCTTTACAACTTGAAGGTTAGGCGGATACGTAGCGACAATGGTACTGAATTCAAAAATCATGCCATGGCGGAGTTTTGCACTTCAAAAGGTATTCTTCACGAATTTAGTGCAGCTTATACTCCTCAGCAGAATGGCGTCGCTGAACGTAAAAACCGCACTTTGATCGAGACTGCTAGGACTATGTTGGTAGAGTCGCAGCTACCCATTCCATTCTGGACTGAAGCTGTGTCTTCTGCATGCTATACGTTGAACCGAGTCCTTACAGTCAAAAGGCACAACAAGACCTGCTTTGAGCTTATTAACAAACGGAAACCAGACTTGTCCTATCTTGAACCGTTTGGAGCTCCATGCACAATTATCGATCCTAATGGAAAGTTTGGGGCTAGAGCCATTGAGGGATACTTTCTTGGGTATTCCACCCCAAACTTAAGAGTCTGGAATCTAGAGACTAAAAGGGTCGAGGAATGGTCTGAAGTCAGAGTACAAAGGCACACTTTACCAGTTAGAAATCCTGGTCAGCCTTGGATGTTTGAGTACGATGACTTTTTCAATTCGATCAATGTTGAAGCCGTTGAAGAAAATGCTGCGGCAAGGATGTTTTTCGAGAGTGACAACGCAACAGATTCACCGTTGGTTCGTCCCATTATTGTCAATCAAGAACCATCTTCAGTGAACAATAATGCTCTCGACAATGAGGATTTTCAAGATGCTACCGAATTGAACGAATCCTCAGAGGATGACGAATTTCTCGATGCAGATCAAGAAGCTCCAACAGCAGTACATGGTACTTCAGAAGGTACACCTCCAGTGGATGTCCCTCGAACAGCTGAAGCTACTGCATCATCCTCTTCGTCTATTCCGGGCCTTGAATTGATTGTTGATCTCAATCTCAACAATCTGGGTACAAATATTCCAGTTCAAGATAATCCTGAAACAAGGATTCACAATACCCATCCTCAACAAAACATCATCGGAAATGTACAAAGTGGCGTTCAAACAAGAAACATGTTGCGAAACAACAACAATGCAGGCTTGTATGCAACTATCCGAGAATCTGGTCAACAGAATGATTGGTCTTTCGCGTGTTATGTCTCACAGGAAGAACCAAGAACTTGGAAAGATGCTTTGAAAGATAGCTCATGGGTTGAAGCGATGCAGGAAGAACTGCAACAATTCCAGAAGCTTGGTGTCTGGAAACTCGTAGAGAAACCTGCTGGTTACAAGAAGATTGGTACCCGTTGGGTGTTTAAATGCAAAAAGGATGACCGTGGGATCGTTATTCGAAACAAAGCATGATTAGTCGTTCAAGGTTTTCGTCAGATTGAAGGAATCGACTACAACGAAGTGTATGCACCTGTTGCACGTCTAGAAGCCATTCGGATCTTTCTGGCTTATGCCTCATTCAAAGGTTTCAAGGTATAACAGATGGACGTGAAAAGTGCATTCTTACATGGTGTGGTAGAAGAAGAGGTGTACGTCGAACAGCCTCCAGGTTTTGAAGATCCTATCCATCCCGATCGGGTTTGGTTGCTCAACAAAGCTCTATATGGTCTACATCAAGCACCGCGAGCTTGGTACGCAACCTTATCCAATTATCTGCTGGAGAATGGATTTCGCAGAGGTCTTATCGATTGTACTCTTTTCATCAAAGAACAAGATGGAGATCTTCTACTGGTACAGGTATACGTTGATGATATTATATTTGGTTCTACTAACGATGTTTTGTGTAGGGATTTCGAGCGTGTAATGCAGGATAAATTCGAGATGAGTGCTATGGGGGAAATGACTTTCTTTTTGGGCCTACAAGTACAACAAACTGAGTCTGGGATCTTCATCCATCAGACTAAATATGTTGGTGACATCTTGAGCCGGTTCCAGATGTCTGATGCAACGCCCATTGGTACCCCATTGCCACAAAATCACGGAATTACTCCAGACTTGAAGGGTGAAGCAGTTAGCCCCTCATACTACCGCGCGATGATTGGATCTCTTATGTACCTCACAGCATCAAGACCAGATATAATGTACCCAACGTGCCTGCTTGCCAGATATCAAGTCAACCCGAAGGCCTCACATCTTGCAGCTGTAAAAAGGATTTTTCGTTATTTGAAGGGTTACCCTGACACCGGTCTGTGGTACCCTAGGGATAATAACTTTGACTTGATCGCATTCAGTGATTCTGATTTTGGCGGATGCAAAATCGACGGCAAATCCACAACGGCTGGATGTCAGTTTTTAGGAAATCGCCTAGTCACATGGCAGTGCAAGAAGCAGACGTGTGTAGCTACATCAACATGCGAAGCTGAATACATTGCTGCCTCAAGTTGTTGCTCCCAAGTCCTGTGGATACAACAGCAAATGCGTGACTACGGTTTTGAATTCCTAACTACTCCTATTTACGTTGATAATTCTGTTGCATTACAGATCACTAAAAATCCTGTGCAGCATTCAAAGACTAAGCACATCGACATCAAGTATCACTTCATACGTGATTGCTTTGAGAAAAGGCTAATCGATGTTGCTTATGTCCACACCGATGACCAACGTGCCGACCTTTTTACCAAAGCATTTGACAAATCAAGATTTGACTATTTATTACTGGTAAACGGCATTAAGGTCAAGCAAGAGTAAAACCAACATCGGAAAATCATTTTTGTAAATATCTTTGTGTTTTAAATTTGTCTTAGTTTATTGATTTTAGGGGGAGTAAATCCAAATTTGAAAAATTCAAAAACATTGAAAAATTTCAAAAACACAAAAACAATAGAAAAGCAAAAATGAGTTTCCTGGCGAGCAAAAGAGAAAATGATAGTACATCAGTGGTCTGTCTAAACCTCTTTAAACCTAAACTGAAAAGCGATAAGCAGCTCTATATAAGATGTATCGGTAGGCTCACAATCATTTTAAAGTGTGCAGGGTGATATAAACTTAAATCGACTGAAGACTGGGTGGGAACCATTCATTGGCATATGGTCTTAGTACCGAAATTTCGTTTGAGAGATTGCCGAGGTTCTGAGATATTCGGTCTTTATGCTGCTTATCATCTGGGTATCATGGTTGTATCTTTTACCGAAAAATAACGGGGACGCAAGTCTAGATCTTCCATGATACTATACATACGTGTACATATTGCATACGACCTCAATAAGTGATCAACAATCACATGTCCAAACAAAATAAGTGATAAATTATCACAAATTCTTTCCGGGAGTCAAGTTCGTCTCTCTGCTGTTCGAAAGTACTGACCTGTTCACGGACTTGCTCCTGTGCCCTCATGCATCGAAAATCAAGTTCCTCATCAATAAGTGATTCTATCACATAGGGCTTGTTTTCAAAATAAGTGAGAATCTCACATCATATACGGTCAAACAGATGATAATCGGTATACTCACCGGTAAGATGAACCCTCGTGCATACCTTGATACGGGAATGTGTCGTGATGTGGATGAACACCGGTCGGTAAGTATAAATCATACCTTAACGTATCCCCTCGCCATGATTACATCTGATAAGTTGAGCTTAAGTGGACAACAATACCGATAATTGTTATAGGATGCTTATCTTAATGTTAACTAATTGAACAACAAGAGCGTTTTGGCATGACCGTAAACTGATATGATTCTCTTACCCTCGAAACTCACAAAAAGAATGTCTGTAAATATTTATTTACTGCTTTCAGTCTTTACATTTGAAATATTCAAAAATACCAAAAAGATTTTATGTGTGCTTTAATATAAACCTTATAAAAGCCAAAAAGATTTTATTTCTATTTTATTTTCGATCGTACGATGTTGGAGCTCGAGTCTTCGTTACCTGAAACCTGAACGAAAACCGAAAATGACTAAATCTTCATAAACGGTCGAAATTTGCAAGTGTTGAAAGTTAAAAGTGAAATTGATAAAATTTGTTAAACTTTCAAACTGTCGGACGGTGTTTGCTTAAACAATGGTCACATGTGTGTTGTTTGCTTATGATATTCCAAGCGGTTGTTCTCATTACGCGTTTAGATTTCTTGCATGTGCAGATTCTAAAGGCTAAGAGAACATGGTCGATGACAAGCTTCGGAATGAAGACACGACGTGAAGGCACTCAAATGATGAAGATGATCGAGTTGCCGCTGACCATCATCAACACCACAAGGATCTCACTTCATAAAGATAAAGACTTTCACGAGCATAACTCAAGGGGGAGCTTATGTTAAGGGGGAGTTTGTCAACACACTTCCTACATGATACGGGGAGTTTGTTGATACACTTTCTGCTTTCAAGACGTGAAGACTTTAAAGATCCTCCGACATTGAAGACGTGAAGAGACGTCAAAGACTTGAAGACACGAGAGACTTACAAGAATGAAGATCAAGACAAAGCTACAGCCAAGGGGGAGTTTGTTGGTGCACTTGTGTCTGTACTTTGTCTGTATACAAAAGGATGTCTTTATTAGTCTTGTAAGTTTGACCAAGTCAACCATCCTCCTGGTTTGACTTGGCCAAACAGTCAACACTTTGGTTGTAATGTGTTTGAGTCGAAGGATGGTCATCGAAGGATCACTTATATCCTTCGATGATGATGAGCTCGAAAGATGGACCTTCGATGGATGGACCACGAAAGATCATATCCTTCGTGGTACATGCTGATCCTTCGAGCTGTTTCTAGTCGATAGATGATCCTTCGATCATCTGTCTGATCCTTCGACCAGACCTGCTGTGTTTGGGTATAAATACCCGTGTGTTGTGTTCATTTCGACAGACCAGGCAGATGACAGTTAGCAGAGAACACACACACACTTAGAGAGATTACAGGACTGATTTGTAAACATTGAGCTGTAACCGGACCTTTCATACGTTTAATACAAGTGGTGTTAATCGTTGAGTCTTGTGTGTTGTTTCTTTGAGTGTTCTATCTCGGTTTGCTATCTCGGTTGGATTCCGCACAACCGGGTTGGTTTGTACACAAGGATTAGGCGACTAGATCCTCCCCTAGCCGGACCTACACTATAAATCCTGTGGCACAACTTTGAGGAAAGTTTCTTATGGCAAAGTTTTGATTAATCCCGGAGATACATTCCTTCCCGGTATGAAATTCGGGAAGGACCTAGTCACCGGACTAGATAGGCGGTGGAGGCCGTGGAAGAGTCTCGACGATCCTTCTCCAGGTGAGTTTGTAGGGTTCATGGATACCAATGGGTTTCCTCAGTTGTTCGCAGACCATGGTTCTGTTCCGCTAACCCGATATGGACCATTGAACGGTAATACGTTCAACGGATTGCCTAACCATGCACCGAACTCCCTTGTCAAACACAACTTTGTTTTTGATGATAAAGAGGTTTATTACACGTACATAGTTGTTAACAATTCATTTATCGCACGAATGCACCTAAATCCGGACGGTTACTTCATTCATATGCACTGGGTAGATCAAACCCAGCAGTGGTTCACATACTGGCAAAAAAATACAGATATCTGTGACCGATTTGGGCTATGTGGTCCATATGGAAGTTGTAACACGCGCAACTCACCCTCTTGCAGTTGTATGGAAGGGTTTGAACCACGAAAACCAGATGAATGGAGGGCATCCAAGTGGTCAAGCGGGTGTCAGCGTAGAACACCTTTAGACTGCTCAAAGGGGGATAGTTTTCAAGTGTTTAAAAACATTAAACTTCCAGATACTCGGAGAGCATGGTACAATATGAGCATGTCACTTGACGAATGCGCTACCTCTTGCAAGAGCAATTGCTCGTGTAAGGCGTATGCAAATATGTATATCACCAATGGTGGAAGTGGATGTTTGTTGTGGTTCGATGACTTACTGGATGTTCGAACTATTGAAGAAAGCCAAAATCTATACGTAAGAATGGCCCAATTCGACATAACAAGTAACCTTATTTTCATATGGAATCTTTCGTTCTAATAGTTTCATACTTTCATACATAGTTTTTAACTAGTTTTCTTCATGATTTGTTACTCGATCAGTCCCAGAATCTACCTCCAAATCTAGTTCCAACAAAAAGCGGGGAATGGTCATAGTTGCCGTGTCAATCTCATCTAGTTTTGCTACGGTGATCATGATTTTAGTGATTGTGTATGCTTGGAGCAAGAAGAGAAGATACATAATGAAAACACCAGGTGTAGATACTTCGTTTGCAAAACAAGTGACTTGTATTTGTAAAAATAGAAAAGTTAACATGTCGAGAAAAGAAATACGCAGTGGCGGCTTTGATGGTGTGCGGGGAGGACCTCCGCACAAGGCCCGTGATTTCGTAAGTTGAGATGCTAGCTAATTGTTCTTTAACTTATTGCATTGATTTTTCATGTATGTTTGTAGGTGAACTGATTAAAACCATTGACGAAGAGTACAGCATGAAGAGCCAACATGATGATGATACAGAATTATCACATTTTAGACTGGCTGAAATATCAAAGTCAACTGTGGATTTCTCAGATGACAAGAAAATCGGGCAAGGTGGTTTCGGTCCGGTTTACAAGGTAACAATTGTAAACAAATTAGTATGTCAGAACTAGAAACAAATAAAAGCTCCTTTTTGACAGTAACTCTACCTGGATTACAATGAGTTTTTTGCAGAAGTAGTGCTAATTTTCAAAGCATGATCACAACTAATGCCGGTTTCAAAAAACTTTCACAAATGGTGCCATCTCCATTAGGAATGGCGAATTCTTTCATGTCCTAGGCTAATTATTGATTGTTAATGGCAGATTAGGGTTTGCGAATGAAAGAGATGATGTTCGTATTATCGAATTGGTAGCCTTATCTGTTGATCATACATACATATATATATGACGGTTGAATAAGTAACCGCCACAAATAATAATAATAACAATACTATAGATAAATAACTAAGTCTAAAATACATTAATATATTACTGCATGATTATATGTAAATATCTAGCTTATTATCCTAATATTCCCTCCCGTAAGCTAGATATCAGCAACATGCAGAAGTTCCCTGAGGCGAAGAAAATCCTTAGGCTGTAGTGCCTTTGTAAATATATCCGCAACTTGCTCCTTTGTAGTGCAGAACTTTACTTCCACTTCTTCTTTCTTAATTAGATCGCGTATGAAATGGTACTTCACTCTAATGTGTTTACTTTTCCGGTGATATACCGGATCTTTGGCTAAACAAATGGTAGACTTGTTATCACAGAGGATTACCGGAGGACTATCCATATTTATTTTGAGTTCATTGAGAATTCCTTTCATCCATATTCCTTGACATCCTGCAAGTGATAGAGCAATATATTCTGCTTCAGTCGAAGATAGTGCAACAACCTTTTTTTCTTGGATTGCCATGCTATTGCTCCCGAACCCATGTTGAATAGGTAACCGGATGTACTTTTACTGTCATCTATATTTCCGGCATAATCACTGTCACTGAAACCGATTAACTTCCCTTTACTTCCTTTTGAATACACAATCCCATGATTTATTGTTCCTTTTATGTATCTTAGGATTCGTTTGCCTGCTTCCCAGTGACTTTTTTTGGGCTTCTCGATGAACCTACTTATTTTACTAACCGCAAACATAATATCCGGTCGAGTATTTGTTAAGTACATAAGACCTCCCACTAAACTTCTAAATAAGTTTTCATTTACTTCGTCTTCAAAATCATTCTTCGAGAGTCGTTCACCATATTCCATAGGGGTGGATATTGTATTACATTTTTCCATATTGAACTTCTTGAGTAAACCTTTAGCATATTTTTGCTGAGATAATACCACATTTCCATCTTTATATTTGACTTCCATGCCCAAGAAGTAATGAAGGACTCCCAAGTCCGTCATTTCAAATACTTTCTTCATTGAGTCTTTGAATTGATTTATCATGTGCAGAGAATCACTAGCTATTATAAGGTCGTCAACATATAAGCAGATCACCATTGTAGAAATTTATGTGTTCTTAATAAATAGTGTATGTTCATACACACATTTCTTGAAACCGTTTGTTTCAAAAAAAAATTCTATCTTACTATACCATGCCCTTGGGGCTTGTTTAAGACCATATAAAGCTTTCTTGAGTTGACATACCTTCTGTTCCTCTCCCAATCTGATGTATCCTTCCAGTTGCTCGATATACACTCATTCATTTAGATCTCCATTTAAAAATGCGGTTTTGACATCCATTTGATGTAGGTACCACTTGTTTCGGGCCGCCAATGCTAGTATTAATCTTACCGTGTCAAAGCGTATAACTGGTGCAAACACATCTTGTTGGTGCACTTGTGTCTGTACTTTGTCTGTATTTTGTCATGATAAAAAAACGATGTCTTGTGTTAGTCTGAGTTACGTCATATGTGTGCTCGATGTAAGTTGGACCAAGTCAACCATCCTCCTGGTTTGACCTGGCCAAACAGTTAGAACAATGTTTGTAAGATGTTGTGTCGAAGGTTGGGTCATCGAAGGATTGGTTATATCCTTCGATGAGCTCGAAGGATAAACCTTCGAAGGATATAGATGGACCTCGAAGGATATCATCCTTCGAGGTATGTGTGGATCCTTCGATAGGCTTCTGATCGATAGATGATCCTTCGATCAGTCTATCTGATCCTTCGACCAGACAATCTGTGATGGATATAAATATCCATGTAATGTGTTCATTTCATTAAGACACCAGAGAGCAGAGAACATAAGTGTGTGAGATTGGAGTGAACTGCTGTAACCGTGTCCACTGGAATACAAGCGTAAACTTTGATATCTCGTGTGTCTACCTTTTCTCTTTGTGACTTGTGTTCTCGCATAAACTATCGGTTTGCATGCTAGCTTGGATTCCGCACTTGCTAGTGTGTTAAACATAACAAGGATAAGGTTTGACCTCATCCTCCGAGGGACCTACAAGTGGTATCAGAGCCGTGGCTCTTTTCCTTGTTAAAAACCGGGTTTATACAAGATTTTGGAGTGTTTGGACAAAAACTCACATGGTTTAGCACCCGTTTTTAGTGTTTTTCTCGCTTTTCCAGACGTAAAAACGTGTTCTAAACTAACCGGGTGTGTTTAAGGACGGGCTGGGTAACTTAAAAACTTGTTTTTAAGAAGTTTGGTAATTTCCGGCCAAACTCCGGCTTACTCCGGTGACCGGTTTTCTGGATAAGATCAGTCTTTTAACTAATATTTTATTTGTTCAAATCTTGGTTTTGGCAGAAAGTATGGTCTGAGCATACCTTTCTGCCGAAAGATTTTCACCAACCCATCACCTTTCTCACCAACCTATCACTTTTGTCAACTGTGTCAGTGCAGGTCGAAGGATATCCTTCGAAGTCGAAAGATCATCTTTCGATCAAAGGAAGTTCGATAGATAATCATCCTTCGAACATCCTTCGAAGTCTGTGACTTATCCTTCGATCCAAGGAATCTTTTCGAAGGATACATCTGTCGATCTACAGTTCTGATTCGAAAGATAAGGATCCTACGATTGGAGAATCTTTCGAAATCATTGCTCGAAACTCAACAGTGATCTTTCGAACACTGTTGATCCTTCGAAAAAGTATTGATCCTTCGATCCTAGTCTGTTTAAGTTTAACAAGTTTGTGTTTTTCTTGTCTTTCGATAAGGGATCCTTCGGCTGGTTGGTTCTTCATCAAAAATGAATTCGATGTGGGGTGTTCCGATAAATACAGAAATGTATTATGGTACTCCGACTCCGGATTCGGGAAAGTATACAAATACGAATCTCCCATACCTGTATCTTCGCAAGCTAATGCTATATCTACCGGTCAATGGGCATTCGTATCAAATCAAACTCCAAGTATTCAAAGCATTTTGTTAAGTGAGAGTGAAACGGGAAGTTTGAATAGACCTCCAAAGTTGATGCACTTAAGTGAATATCCGGGATGGTTTGGCAGATTTCATACATACGTCCTTGGTCAAAATACAGAATTGTGGTTGCGTTTCATCACATATTTTGATGAACTAATAGAGGTTGCCGCTTCATCTGCTGCTACGTTTGCCGATCTTACGGAAGATCAGAAGAAGGTCTATGACTTAGAGAAGAAAGCGTATGCCATTCTTACTCAGGCGTTAAGCAAAGATATTTATCATCAATTTGTCAGTTTCAAGACAACGAAGAAGCTGTGGGACGCATTGAAGATAAGGGGCATAGGAAATGAAGCGACACGTCAATTGAGAAAAGACCTGCTAAAGAAAGAGTTTGATGGTTTTACTTGTATGGAGAATGAATCTTTAGGAGATTTGACAAGTCGATTTAATCATTTGCTGACTAAATTGGCAAATATTGGGATTGTAACAGCTTCAGCAGAGGTAGTGAAAAAGTTTGCAGATGCACTGCCACCTCAATGGAATACTTTCTTGGAAATCATGAAGTACAATGGCACTTTAGCTACAACAAACTTCAATGACTTTGCTCAACTCCTGGAAAACAAGAATCAGGAAGAAACTCTCAAGGCAAAAAGAGTTCTAGTGCCGCAAAATCCTGAAATGTATTATGGAACTTCTAGCACTTCTACAAAACCTTCTTCACACGCTCCAATTCAAACAGCGTTTGCGTCTAGCACTAACTTGTACGGCATTCCTCCTCCAACAACAGACATGTATGGAAATCCGCTTGAACCAGTCCCTCAACCAGTACCACAACAGCAAAGCCAACGACCTATCAGAGCAACTGATATGTTCGGAAATCCATTACCTGTTCGATCTACCGGACCAACAGATTTATACGGGAATCCACTTCCTCCTCAACAGCAAGCATGTTATGGAAGCACATCATCTGCTAGTCAGCAATCAAAGCCAAATACAGTACGGCTCGACACCTCAAGTTTCTCTAAAGTCAGTGTTGAAGTAGCAAAAGAACATATGGAGCTTCTAAACACTTTGGTGAGGGCATACTGTGGATTAGTGGAAGGTCAGATTGGCAACATTAATCTGACTCAAGAAGACTATCAGCAGATTGATAAAGAGGAGATGAAGATGATGGACATCAAGTGGGCCTTTGCCAGTGCTGTTAGGCGAGCAAAGGATTTCATGGAAAGAACTGGCAGAACCAGCTTGGAAAGCAAGAAAGACACCAAGTATGGGTTTGATAAGCAGGCTGTTAAGTGCTTCAATTGTGGTGAACGTGGTCATTTCAAACGTGAATGTACGAGGCCATCTCAGCATGGAAACCAGAATCCCTTCAGAAATCAAGGCAACCAGCAGAACCAGAACAGGAACAATGTTCGTACGTTGGTACCTGCCAACAACCAAAGCCAAGCAGGACCATCAAATGCCAACCAGGCACTTGTGGTTCAAGTAGATGAAGGTTGTGATTGGTCAATTCAGTTGGGAAATGATGCTCCAGATGGAACAACGTGTTTTGCTGAAGTCGTAAAGGATTTAAATCACACCAGTGGTGGAGAATCTTCCACCAATGGTGATGAATCTTCTGAAGATGAAGACAGTTCTGGTTATAGTGGAAGCTCAGATGAAGAATCCTCCACTTCAGGTAATGATCATGTGGATCAGACATCAAGTGCGTCAGTCGATGCAGATATTGATGAGCTTTTGGAAGAAGCTGCAGCAGGAACTGAAAGAAGATCTATTTTGGTGGATCAAGCTGCTTACTCTTCGTCTTCTCTCCATTCAGCCTTTATGGCTAATGTCGACAGTTCATCAAGTCAGGTATGTGTCGATGAACCCACTGTAGTTAGCTGTGAAAATTGTGATAGTTTAAATGTTAAATGTGCTGATTTAGAGACAAACATGTCTGAGTTGCAAGGCAAACATGATGCTTTACAAGCTAGTTTGTTTGACTTGCAAGACAAACATGCTTCATTAAATGATAAGTGGTGTGAGTTGCAAAGCAAACACGAGGCTTTGCAAGAGAAATATGATGTGACATTCATCCACAATCAGAAGTTAACCGTGGATCTCTCGAAGTGCACTGAAGCCAACATGTTTTATGAAAACCATGAAAAGGAGTTTAAATCGGTAATTGAAAAATTAAAGAAAGATAAAACCGAGTTAACTAAAATGGTTTCCAGAAAACAAACTGACATTAATTTGTATATAACTCGTCTTGAGGTAATGCAAAAGGAAATGGCTTGTGTTAAAACTGAAAGTGAGGCGATCCGACTCAAGTTAGACAGTTATTTGAGCTCTAGCTATGTGTTGGATCACATCATTGACGTTCAGAAAGAGAAACGGGATGTCACATGCATAGGTTACAAGAAATGTCCACCACCCGTGAGAAAGAATTATGATGCCATGCCTGATGAGGAGTATAGAAGTCACTTTGAACCATCTGTTCCTTTGGACGTTGAGGAATTTGCAACAGGGCTTGGATACAAGAAAGAAGTTTCATCAGATTCGGATGTGTCAGCAGATACATGTGTGTCTTCTGCTGAACAGAATCAGGATCCTCCAGTTGTTGTTGAGGATGCTGATTCTTCTGATGATGAATCTGATGATACTGATTCAGCAAAGTCTGATGCGGTGATAAAAGAAGAGGACATACCTCTTGAGAATCATATTCTGTGTGATCCTCCTGCAAAACCCGCTAAGACTGTTGCAATCGAGTCCTTGTCTTCACAAGAGTCGGAGAGTGTGGATTTGCTGTATACTCTCATTGGTGATAATAAAATTTATTCTGACCAAGATTTTCCGATTAAGAATGTAAATCAATCCTTAATCAGTAAAGTTTTTGAAAATTCGACAAGTAAATTTCTGGGTAAGAAAGGATCACACGTTGTGGTAACACAGTGCCCTCCTATCCCAAAGGCTGAAGTTAGAAAACAATTTGGCAATCAGAAATTACCAACAGAGAAAAGGCAGCAAAATCATAACAAACAAAAAGGAAAATTGCCGGCTCAAGGTCAAAGGAAGCCGAATCAAAAGAAGAACAAGAATGTGAACTTTGTGAAATAAAAGGGAACGGACAAAATTGAAACATATGAAAATCAATCTAACTTAGATTTTGTCAAGAAAGCAACAGTGTTGAAAAGAAATGACCCAAACTGTTCAAAACCTAGTACCTCGGGATCACAAAGTTCATCATCGGCAAGACGATCACATGATACTTCGGGGTTTGTTGAATGAAGATCATGTTTTGAATGTGGCACAATTGGACACATAATTCGAAATTGTCCGTATCTTCATAAATTAAAAGCCAAAGAAGATGATCCCCGTGAACACAATCACCAAAAGCGATCTGTTTCTGTAAAACAAGATCCCCGACTTGTAAGAGAAAGGGAAAAGAAACAGAAACGTCAACAAGTCAAGGTGATTGAAAAGGCACTTAAAACTGATGTGGTTAAAAAACAATCTGTTTCAGTTAAGCCAGAAAACTCAAGATTTTCAAAAACTTCAAACAATCACGAAGTTAAATTTTCAAACAATCAAACTGGTATAACAAAACAGACCTGGAAACCAAAAACGGTTATTGAATCAGGGGGGCCATCACAATTTATGAATCATCAAAGAATAGAAGTTATTGTTGTTGATGAAAATGGAAGACCCAAGACCACAATGGCTTGGGTCCCCATCTCCAACTAATCAATTGAGTTCATGTGCAGGGTGTTCCAGGAGGAACTATCAGTAGTCATTGGATTGTTGATAGTGGGGCAGCCAGGCACATGACAGGCGACATGAAGCTTCTCTACGACGTCAAATCTATTAGAGGAGGTTATGTTGCTTTTGCTGGAGATAAAGGCGGATATATTACGGGTGAAGGAATGATTTCCAACGGGGTTGTTAGCTTTGATAAGATCAACTTTGTACAACAACTTGATCACAATCTTCTTAGTGTTTCTCAAATCTGTGATAAGCAGTTCTCAGTACACTTTGATGCAAATGGATGTTATGTGCTGAAACCCGGCTTCAAAATTCCAAAAGAATGGATTCTCTTGTCGGCTCCAAGGATAAATGATCTGTATGTCCTTGATATGAGCCAAGCTATCACAACGTCTGCACAAGCAACTTGTTTCGTTTCCAAAGCCACAGAAAAAGACTCAATCTCTTGGCACAGACGAATGGGTCACATTCACTTACGCAAAATGAATCATTTGGTGTCAAATGAATTAGTGAATGGTGTTCCTCTTAAAAACTTCCATCTTCAAGACATCTGTGTCTCGTGCCAGAAAGGAAAACAAACGAAGAAGCGACACCCTACAAAGAAAATCAACACGGTGGCTGTTCCTCTTGAACGTTTGCACATGGATTTGTTCGGTCCTGTCAAGCACAAAAGCATTAGGAATGATCAATATTGCCTCGTGATAACTGATGATTATTCAAGATTTTCTTGGGTGGCGTTCATGGCACACAAGAGCGAAACCTTCGGTATTATCAAAAACTTGATCATTCAGATTGAGAATCTATATAAGTTGAAGGTTAGGCGGATACGTAGCGACAATGGTACTGAATTCAAAAATCATGCCATGGCGGAGTTTTGCAATTCAAAAGGTATTCTTCACGAATTTAGTGCAGCTTACACTCCTCAACAGAATGGTGTCGCTGAACGTAAGAACCGCACATTGATCGAGACTGCTAGGACTATGTTGGTAGAGTCGCAGTTGCCCATTCCATTCTGGAGTGAAGTAGTGGCCTCTGCATGTTATACGTTGAACCGAGTCCTTACAGTCAAAAGGCACAACAAGACCTGCTTTGAGCTTATTAACAAACGGAAACCAGATTTTTCATATCTTGAACCGTTTGGAGCTCCATGTACAATGATCGATCCTAATGGAAAGTTTGGGGCAAAAGCAATTGATGGATACTTTCTTGGGAATGCCACCCCGAACATAAGAGTCTGGAATTTAGAGACTAAAAGGGTCGAGGAATGGTCTGAAGTCAGAGTACAAAGGCACACTTTACCAGTCAAATGTCCTGGTCAGCCTTGGATGTTTGAGTACGATGACTTTTTCAATTCGATCAATGTTAAAGCAGTTGAAGAAGATGCTGCAGCAAGGATGTTTTTCGAGAGTGACAATGCAACAGATTCACCGTTGGTTCATCCAATTATTGTCAATCAAGAACCATCTTCGGTGAACAATAATGCTCTTGACAATGAGGATTTTCACGATGCTACCGAATTGAACGAATCTTCAGAGGATGATGAATTTCTAGATGCAGATCAAGAAGCTCCAACGACAGCAGTACATGGTACTTCAGAGGGTACACCTCCAGTGGATGTCCCTAGAACAGCTGAAGCTACTGCATCATCCTCTTCGTCAATTCCGGGCCTTGAATTGATTGTTGATCTCAATCTCAACAATCTGGGTACAAATATTCCAGTTCAAGATAATCCAGAAACAAGGATTCACAATACCCATCCTCAACAAAACATCATCGGAAATGTACAGAGTGGCGTTCAAACAAGAAACATGTTGCGAAACAACAACAATGCAGGCTTGTATGCAACTCTCCGAGAATCTGGTCAACAAAATGATTGGTCTTTCGCGTGTTATGTCTCACAGGAAGAGCCAAGAACTTGGAAAGAAGCTTTGAAAGATAACTCATGGGTTGAAGCGATGCAGGAAGAACTGCAACAATTCTAGAAGCTTGGTGTCTGGAATCTCGTAGAGAAACCTGCTGGTTACAAGAAGATTGGTACCCGTTGGGTGTTTAAATGCAAAAAGGATGACCGTGGAGTCGTTATTCGAAACAAAGCAAGGCTAGTCGTTCAAGGTTTTCGTCAGATAGAAGGGATCGACTACAACGAAGTGTATGCACCTGTTGCACGTCTAGAAGCAATTCGGATTTTTCTGGCTTATGCCTCATTCAAAGGTTTCAAGGTATACCAGATGGACGTGAAAAGTGCATTCTTACATGGTGTGGTGGAAGAAGAGGTGTACGTCGAACAGCCTCCAGGTTTTGAAGATCCTATCCATCCCGATCGGGTTTGGTTGCTCAACAAAGCTCTCTATGGTCTACATCAAGCACCGCGAGCTTGGTATACAACCTTATCTAATTATTTGCTGGAGAATGGATTTCGCAGAGGTCTTATCGATTGTACTCTTTTCATCAAAGAACAAGATGGAGATCTTCTACTGGTACAGGTATACGTTGATGATATTATTTTTGGTTCTACTAATGATGTTTTGTGTAGGAATTTCGAGCGCATTATGCAGGATAAATTCGAGATGAGTGCTATGGGGGAAATGACTTTCTTTTTGGGCCTACAAGTACAACAAACCGAGTCTGGGATATTCATCCATCAGACTAAATATGTTGGTGACATCTTGAGCCGGTTCCAGATGTCTGATGCAACGCCCACTGGTACCCCATTGCCACAAAATCACGGAATTACTCCAGACTTGAAGGGTGAAGCTGTTAGCCCCTCATACTACCGCGCGATGATCGGATCTCTTATGTACGTCACAGCATCAAGACCAGATATAATGTACCCAACGTGCCTGCTTGCCAGATATCAAGTCAACCCGAAGGCCTCACATCTTGCAGTTGTAAAAAGGATTTTTCGTTATTTGAAGGGTTACCCTGACACCGGTCTATGGTACCCTAGGGATAATAACTTTGACTTGATCGCATTCAGTGATTCTGATTTTGGTGGATGCAAAATCGACGGCAAATCCACAACGGCTGGATGTCAGTTTTTGGGAAATCGCCTAGTCACATGGCAGTGCAAGAAGCAGACGTGCGTCGCTACATCAACATGCGAAGCTGAATACATTGCTGCCTCAAGTTGTTGCTCCCAAGTCCTATGGATCCAACAATAAATGCGTGACTACGGTTTTGAATTCCTAACTACTCCTATTTACGTTGATAATTCTGCTGCCTTACAGATCACTAGAAATCCTGTGCAGCATTCAAAGACTAAGCACATCGAAATTAAGTATCACTTCATACGTGATTGCTTTGAGAAAAGGCTAATCGATGTTGCTTACGTCCACACCGATGACCAACGTGCCGACCTTTTTACCAAAGCATTTGACAAATCAAGATTTGACTATTTATTACTGGTAAACGGCATTAAGGTCAAGCAAGAGTAATACCAACATCGGAAAATCATTTTTGTAAATACCTTTGTGTTTTAAATTTATCTTAGTTTGTTGATTTTAGGGGGAGTAAATCCAAAATTTGAAAATCCAAAAACATTGAAAAATTTCAAAAACACAAAAACAATAGAAAAGAAAAAATGAGTTTCCTGGCGAGCAAAAGAGAAAATGATAGTACATCAGTGGTCTGTCTAAACCTCTTTAAACCTTAAATGAAAAACGATAAGCAGCTCTATATAAGATGTATCGGTAGGCTCACAATCATTTTAAAGTGTGCAGGGTGATATAAACTTAAATCGACTGAAGACCAGGTGGGAACCATTCATTGGCATATGGTCTTAGTACCGAAATTTCGTTTGAGAGATTGCCGAGGTTCTGAGATATTCGGTCTTTATGCTGCTTATCATCTGGGTATCATGGTTATATCTTTTTCCGAAATAACGGGGACGCAAGTCTAGATCTTCCATGATACTATACATACGTGTACATACTGCATACGACCTCAATAAGTGATCAACAATCACATGTCCCTCAAAATAAGTGATAATATATCACATTTATCCGGGAGTCAAGTTCGTCTCTCTGCTGTACGAAAGTACTGACCTGTTCACGGACTTGCTCCTGTGCCCCTCATGCATCGAAAATCAAGTTCCTCATCAATAAGTGATTATATCACATAGGGCTTGTTTTCAAATCAAAATAAGTGAGAATCTCACATCATATACGGTCAGACAGATGATAATCGGTATACTCACCGGTAAGATGAACCCTCGTGCATACCTTGATACGGGAATGTGTCGTGATGTGGATGAACACCGGTCGGTAAGTATAAATCATACCTTAACGTATCCCCTCGCCATGATTACATCTGATAAGTTGAGCTTATGTGGACAACAATACCGATAATTGTTATAGGATGCTTATCTTAATGTTAACTAATTGAACAAAGAGAGTGTTTTGACATGACCGTACACTGATATGATTCTCTTACCCTCGAAACTCACAAAAAGAATGTCTGTAAATATTTATTTATTGCTTTCAGTTTCTGCATCCTTGTATATATTTATTTACTGCTTTCTGTCTTTACATTTGAAATATTCAAAATACCAAAAAGATTTTAGGTGTGTTTTTTATATAAACTTTCTAAAAGCCAAAAAGATTTTATTTCTGTCTTATTTTCGATTGTACGATGTTGGATCTCGAGTCTTCGTTACCTGAAACCTGATTGAAAACCGAAACGACTGATTCTTCATAAACGGTCAAAATTTGCAAGTTTTTGAAAGTGAAAAACTAAAATTGATAAATGTGTTAAACTTTCAAACTGTCGGACGGTGTTTGATTGAACAATGGTCACACGTGTGTCGTTTGTTTATGTTTACTATATTCCAAGCAGTTGTTCTCATTACGCGTTTAGATTTCTTGCATGTGCAGATTCTAAAGGCAAGGAGAACATGGTCGATGACAAGCCTCGGAATGAAGACACAACGTGAAGGCACTCAAATGATGAAGATGATCGAGTTGTCGCTGACCATCATCAACACCACAAGGATCACAACTTGTAAAGATCAAGACTTTCACGAGCATAACTCAAGGGGGAGCTTATGTTAAGGGGGAGTGTGTCAACACACTTCCTACATGAAACGGGGAGTTTGTTGGTACACTTTCGGCTTTCAAGACGTGAAGACTTTAAAGATCCTCCGACATTGAAGACTTGAAAGGACGTCAAAGACTTGAAGACATGAAGTTCGAGACAAAGCTACAGCCAAGGGGGAGTTTGTTGGTGCACTTGTGTCTGTACTTTGTCTGTATTTTGTCATGATACAAAAACGATGTCTTGTGTTAGTCTGAGTTACGTCTTATGTGTGCTCGATGTAAGTTTGACCAAGTCAACCATCCTCCTGGTTTGACCTGGCCAAACAGTTAGAACAATGTTTGTAAGATGTTGTGTCGAAGGTTGGGTCATCGAAGGATTGGTTATATCCTTCAATGAGCTCGAAGGATAAACCTTCGAAGGATATAAATGGACCTCGAAGGATATCATCCTTCGAGGTATGTGTGGATCCTTCGATAGGCTTCTGATCGATAGATGATCCTTCGATCAGTCTATCTGATCCTTCGACCAGACAATCTGTGATGGATATAAATATCCATGTAATGTGTTCATTTCATTAGGACACCAGAGAGCAGAGAACATAAGTGTGTGAGATTGGAGTGAACTGCTATAACCGTGTCCACTGGAATACAAGCGTAAACTTTGATATCTCGTGTGTCTACCTTTTCTCTTTGTGGCTTGTGTTCTCGCATAAACTATCGGTTTGCATGCTAGCTTGGATTCCGCACTTGCTAGTGTGTTAAACATAACAAGGATAAGGTTTGACCTCATCCTCCGAGGGACCTACACATCTTGATAATCCACTCCATATTTCTGATTGTAGCCTTTAACTACCAATCTCGCTTTGTACTTGTCTACATTTCCATGTTCATCATATTTGGTTTTGTAGATCCATTTAACTCCAATGGGCTTTTGATCCTTTGTAGGATCAACTAATTCCCATGTATCATTTTTCTTTATTGATTCCATTTCATTATCCATTGCATCTCTCCACCTCATTTCCTTGTTGGCTTCTTTGTATGTGATCGGATCCGCATCAGCATACAATACAAAATTTGTCATGTCTTCGGCAGTTTGTTGAGAGTTATACAAATCTTCTACTTGTTCTGGTGAGAACTGTTCGGAATTAACATATACATCGGCTAGATTTTTAGTTCTAATTTCTGCATTCTCTGAGGAAGTTGACGATGAGGAATCAGCATCCTCATCATTCTGACTTTCTTTGTCATTGATCTCACCGCCGTGATGACCATTTTCGGGTAAATTAGGTTCATTAGCCTGAACTTCCGTTTCCTCTTCATTTTCTATGATACTAGTGTCCGGGAAGTTTAGTTGGATACTTGTATCATTCTGTTGATCATTCGATCCTTTCCAGTCTTGATTTTCATCGAATATCACATCTCGGCTTATAATAGTTTTGTTATTTATTGGATCATATAGCTTGTAGGCTTTGCTTGCTTCACTGTAACCTATCATGATTGCCTTCTCGGTTTTGTCATCAAGTTTCCCTCGGTGTTGTTTTGGAATATGAGAATACGCTACACAGCCAAAAGTTCTTAAGTGTGAAACGTTGGGTTTTCTTCCACTCCAAGCTTCTTGAGGAGTTATATTTTGCACTCCTTTAGTTGTTGCTCGATTAATGAGGTAAGTAGCACATGATACTGCTTCGGCCCAATACACGTGTGACATTCTTTTCATTTTCATCATACTACGACTGAGTTCCATGAGAGTTCTATTTTTTCGTTCCGCCACACCATTCTGCTGGGGTGTGTAACTAGTAGTGAGTTGATGATGTATGCCATTGTCTTTGAGAAAATTTTGAAACTCATGTCCACAATATTCTCCTCCCCTATCAGTGCGTATAGTTTTTATCTTGGTATCTGCTTGATTCTCCACCATCCTCTTGAAAATTTTGAATTTTAACAAAGCATCCGATTTTAATTTTAGAAAATACACCCAAGTTTTTCTCGAGAAATCATCTATAAATGTGATAAAGTATCTACATCCACTTATGGAAGCATTTCTCATTGGACCACATATATCGGAATGAACTAATTGCAAGGGTTTTGTGGCATGCCATGTAGCTTGTTTAGGGAATGCTTTTCGTGCATGTTTACCAAACAAACAACCCTCACATATATTCTGCGTTGATTTGGCAGCCGTCTTGGGTAGCCCCTTCACTACTTCCTTTGCTCCCATATTGTGTATTGTTTCAAAATTTATGTGTCCATATCGGCGATGCCATAGGACTGAGACATCTTGAGTCATCATATTGCATACTCTCGGTGTAACATCATAGGCTAAGTTCAATGGAAACATTTTATTTCCTGTCATTCGAACCGAACCTACATGTTTTCCCGTAGAATCCTTAATAACACATTCATTGTTGAGAAAGTTTATCTCATAACCCTTCTGCACTAATTGTCCCACGCTCAGTAAATTATGTTTTAAACCTTCAACATAAAACACGTTGGGAACTCTCTTCTCTATTCCTCTTACTTTAATGGCTACATCACCACTTCCTAATACATTGAGCCTCTTATCATCTCCGGTTCTTACTTCTTTCTTCTCGGATTCATTTAGTGAAATAAACAGATCTTTGTTACCGGTCATATGATTGCTGCAACCACTGTCTAAATACCAGCAATCCTCTTTTGTTATCTCTTCTACATTAAATATCATAAATAGCGTCTCATCATTACCATCTTTGGACTCTTCTTCATGTAACAGAGCATTGTTGCTCTTATCGTTTTCTTCATTCCTTTGACAAAAACGTGCTGTGTGACCCAGTTTTTGACAATTGTAACATCGAATTTGGCCGCTAAATCTTCCTCGTCCTCTACCTCTTCCTCTTCCATTGAAATCTGATCTAAATGATCTCGATCTATTTTGATTTGTGCCTTGCATTTGAAATGCTTGTTCTACAGGGGATTCATCATATTGTTTCAATCTAAGTTCATGCGATTGCAAGATCCCTAATAATTCTTCAGTGGACATGGTTGTCATGTCTTTCGATTCCTCTACGGCTACTACCACAGATTCATACTTTCTTGTTAAACTACGAAGAATTTTCTCAACGATTCGTTGTTCCGTAATGTTTTCTTCATTTAGTCTTAATTGGTTTACTATAACAGTGGTTCTATTTATATATTCTTCTATAGATTCACTATCTTTCATTCGTAATGCATCAAACTCACACCGTAGGGTTTGTAATTTTACCGTTTTGACTCTTTTCTCTCCCCTGTACTCTTTGCATCAAACTCACGTGTTGCTTGTTGCAATTCGTTCAAATACTGTCTTGCTTACTGCCTGGAATATAATATGAAGTGCCTTCTTGTCTTTCTTAACTTTTTCCCTATGAGTATTCTGATCGTTTTCGGATGCCCCTGCCGCTAATTGGTTATATCCTTCTTCTACACTGGTCCACAGATCTTGAGATTCTAATAGAACCTTCATTTGTATATGCCAATGATAGTAATTTTGTCCCAACAGTTTAGGGATCTGGGTTTGAATTCCGCCGTTTGTGGTTGTCATTTGTGACGAAGAGAAATTGATACGTGTTTGCAGCGATTTGAAATATTTATGGTTATGGATCGTTGTGGCTCTGATACCACTTTATTGATTGTTAATGGCAGATTAGGGTTTGCGAATGAAAGAGATGATGTTCGTATTATCGAATTGGTAACCTTATCTGTTGATCATACATACATATATATATGACGGTTGAATAAGTAACCGCCACAAATAATAATAATAATAACAATACTATAGATAAATAACTAAGTCTAAAATACATTAATATATTACTGCATGATTATATGTAAATATCTAGCTTAGGGTATACGGGGTGCCTTCGGCAACCCCCATCGGTGACCCAAAATCCCGAGCGGGGATGCACCGCCATCACTGCGGTGACCAAGAGAGAGGGGGTGAAATCGGTGGCGGCTCACCGAAGAGAGAGGGAGGAGAGAGAGAGGGGCGGTCCAATCAATGCTTTTCTTTTTCTTTTTTTTTCTTTTTTAAAAAAAAAAAAACCAATTCACCTAAGAGGGGAGTGCCGCCATCAATTTAGGGTGTTAGGGGAGTTTAAGAGGGGAGTTGACGTGGCACACGAGGATTGGTTGGGCGTAAGAGAGGGGACTCACCTCTTAGACTAAAGGGTTTGGGGGTCGGCTAGCCCCGGCCCGGTCCGGCGCCGAGCCCCCACACCGCCCCCCTTAGCCCCGGCCCGGCTCAATCGGTTCACCTCAGCCGACTTGGACGAGGCCCCACCTTCAAAAATAGCCGTTTACAAACGGCATTATTTAAAAAAAAAAAAATCATTTTTCAATTTAAATACCCTATATCTCAACCATTTTTATACAATTCAACCCCATTCTACTCTCATTCTTCTCCAATTCTCTTCCTTTTTTATAAAAACACTCTCTATTTTTTATACCTTATTCTCTAAATCATGTATCCTTTCAACCCGAACAACCCCAACCCGAACAACCCCAACCCAAACAACCCCAACCCGAACCAACCTAACTTTTTTTTGACCCCCGCTTACACTCCGAGTATGGAACAATCGTGGGGGGCTCCGCAATTTCCTTTTTCGGGTTTCCAACAAACACCCAACGCATTCTCACAAGTTTTTTTTATTTTTAGGAAATGTAATTTTTTTTTTTAGGAAATGTAATTTTTTTTTTTTAGTTATGAAATGAAATTATTTATGTTGTTTTATGTTCTATTTTTTAATTTTTATAAAGTTTTTATTAAGTTAATAAATTAAAACTTAGAAAATTATAAAATAATGAGGTGGGGCCCCATCCCCCACGAGCCTCCATCCCCCTCAAAACTCATGGAGGCCCATCCCCACGAGCCGCCTACGTGGAGGCTCATCCCATTTGGGATGGGCCAAACCATACCCTTTAGTCTTAGGTGAGTGCCCCTTACACCCTTATTATCCTAATACTAATGTCATAAGTTGTCAGGAATATTCAGAAACCAATTATTTGAAAAGGAGTAAGAATCTGCATCTTTGCCATTTGGAATGGCGAAATAAGAAAAATGCCATTTAGAATGGCGAATTTTTTTAAAAGCTGCACAATTTGCCATTCAAAATGGCGAAATATGTGACAATGCCATTGAAAATGGCGAAATATCTTCTGACAAATGCCACCCGTACACCGTCATTCACCACCATACCCATCATCCGTTCAATTTTCAAACCGTGTCAAACCACCACGTACCCCATCGTCTAACCCCACTATTGTTTCACAAGTTAGAGAGAAAAGAGTATAAAGTGAGAGTGTAGATCAGTTAAAAAAACAAACCACCATCTTCATCTCCACTACACTGCCACACCACCCGAAATCTCCACCTTCGTTCCTCCTCAGCCGTATTCCACCACCATAGGCCTCTACACCTGTAACCCATTCTTGTGAAGTTGCTGCTGTTGTGATTATAGAACATAGCAGAATAGAGAGAAAGGGTTTGCTGTTGTGTGCTAGTAAAGATGATCTAGAGAGAGAGAGAGAGAAACAATATTGGACGGTTGGATGTGGATGTTTTGAATATTTAGGGTTCCTCTTTTTTTTATTTCTCTTTTTATGGTAATGGTAACATGCATTTGCAGCTTTAAAAATTTTCTGCCATTTTGAATGGCAAATTGTGTAGCTTTTCAAAAAATTTCGCCATTTTGAATGGCAAATTTCCTCTTTAGCTGCAACAGCATCATGGACTTTTTCAGCTTTTTCTGCAGAACAAATGGCATAACTTGCAGAATTCATCATTTTAAATGGCATTAGACTAGTCGGTATGGGGTTCTTCCCCGGATCGTCCTGGGTCGGCGACGGTCCCAACACCGTGCCCCCCCCCCCCGGTCCCGTCTTGAACGTCGGGTTCTAGACGTTTGCGACGAAGCTAAGTGGTGGGCCCTTCCACGTTTGTGACCGTTCAAAATAAAAAAAAAATTAATTTTCTAATTAACATTAAATATTCAAACGGTTATAATTTAAAATATACCCCAATTCACTTCCATTTTTATAAATACTCACATCTTTAACCATTTTTTTCACAACTTTTCACCCACTACCACCCCATCTCTCTCACATTTTATAAACCACTCTTCCCTTTTTATAAAAACTCATCATATTTTATACCGTTTTTTACACACTACCACCCCATTTCTCGCTCAAAAATTATCATGGCTTCACCCATGTCTTCCATTTCTTCAATTTCTTCTATGTCTTCATCGGCTTCGTCTGCGTGGTATTCATCATCTTCGGAAGAGGATGATATTATGCACAACATGATTATGAACGCGGCTCAAGTCTTCATGGCGGCTGATCAAGGGTCGTCCCAACGGCTAACTAGACGAGCAAAATATAACCGAGACCAAGAAGGTATTTTACTTTTTTTTTCCTTATGTTTTATATAGATTTGAAAATGTTTTTTAATATTAATGAAAATATTTTGTTACTTTATTTGTTAAATGTTAAAAAAAGTTGAAGATTAAAAAAAATAAAAAAACATAAAAGTGGTGGAGGATGATGACTAGGACCAACTTAACCATGCCCTCTAGTTTTGGAGGATGGACCATTCTTGGGAGGAAGATGACGTGGCGCCTACGTGGCGGATCATCCTCAAGGATGGTCCATCAACCACACCCACTAGCCTTATGTTCAGAACTTTTAACTTTTTGCCATTTGTAATGGAGAAGTGTGCATGCTTTTAAAAATTTCGCCATTATAAATGGCATTATGTGCAGAATCTTTAACTTTTCGCCATTTGGAATGGCTTTGGTGCAGAATTTTGAACTTTTCGCCATTTGGAATGGCTATTTAACCTGACTTTGGCAGATTTCGCCATTATAAATGGCTATGGTACCTTTTCAAATGATTTGTCTCTTACACAATCTGAATATTCCTTACACAACCCTAGGACTCCTAAAATTTCGCCATTTTGAAAGGCTATGGCATTATTTGTGAAATACTTTTGAGAGTGGCATTAGTTTTGATTTTGTTTTGAAAAGAAGCATTACTTCTGCAAAAAACTCGGATTACAATCCACAGGGTGTGTTGGATGATGGACGAGAAATAGCGGTGAAGAAGCTGTCAAAAACTTCAAGACAAGGGATTAATGAGTTTAAAAATGAACTTAAATTTATTGCTAAACTTCAACATCGAAATCTTGTAAAGCTTCTAGGATACTGTAATGAAGGAGACGAAAGCATGTTGATTTACGAACACATGCCAAACAAAAGCCTTGACCTATTAATTTTCGGTATGACTCTTTTTATATCACTTATTACATTATAGTCTTCCTATTCACGTATTCATTAGTTATCAACACTGTTACTTAATCATATTAATAATTCATATTTAGCAGATAAAATTAGAAGTTTAACACTAGATTGGTCTGATCATTTTCACATAATCCATGGAATTGTCCGCGGGCTTCTTTATCTTCATCATGATTCAAGGCTTAAAATTGTTCATCGAGATCTTAAAGCTAGCAACATTTTATTAGATGCTGACATGAATCCAAAGATATCCGACTTTGGTCTCGCTAGAATGTTTAGAGATCAAGAAAACGAAGCAAACACAAACAGGGTAGTCGGGACTTTGTAAGAATTCATAAACCCCGAACTTTCAAACTATAATACACATTTATTTTAGTCATATATCTGATCAATTAGTTTTTATAATTCTTTAGGGGTTATATATCACCAGAGTACGCTATAGACGGGACTTTTTCTGAAAAATCAGATGTATTCAGTTTTGGGGTTCTTGTACTAGAGAGAGTAAGTGGGAAGACAAATAGAGGATTCTACCGTGAAGAAGACGAGGATAACCTTCTGACACATGTAAGTTTAACATAACAAATGGCAAAGTAAATTTTGGTACCTAAAGGAAATGACACTAGTTGTTCATTTCTTTTTCTTTTTAATTTAGGCATGGAGATTCTATGAAGAAGGCATAGCTCTTGAGTTGCTTAGCGAACATATGCGTGAGTCATGTGTCGACTCTGAAGTACTTCGGTCCATACACATTGGTCTTTTATGTGTGCAACATCATGCAAAGGATAGACCGACTATGTTATCTGTGGCTTTGATGTTTGATCAAGATGGTGCATTGCCTCCACCTAAGCAACCTGCATTTTTTGCTGATGGTATTCTGCCTAGAGTTAAGCAGATTTCCGTCAATAAGGTCACTATGACATCGCTAGAACCTCGATGAAATTTATATATGTGCATGTCAATGTCCATTTGGGTATATAAGTAGTTAGGTTTCTTCTACAGTTCAATGCACGTGCTTTTCCAAGCAAAATGCGCTTTAACATCATATTATAGATGTAAAAGATCATATTTAAATTTAACATCATATTATATGTAGGTCCGTTTTTCCGGTGGATCGATAACGAACACCTATCCTTGTTTATCACGAACACGGTAACGGGTAGGGGTGTTCATCGGGTTTTTTCTTCGGGTTTCAGGTTTTTCGGGTCGGGTTGTTCGGGTTTTTCTCTGGGAAAAATTGAACCCATTTAAAGTTCGGGTTAGTCGGGTTTGGGTTATTCGGGTTCGGGTTGGTTCGGGTCGGGTTATTCGGTTTTCGGGTTCAGATGTAAAATGAAAATAAATGTTTTTTTTTTACAAAATATCATCAAAATTCATATTGTTACTTTATAAATATCATCAAAGTTCAAAAATTAATTGACAATATGCTATTATAATATTTAAAAAACCCAAAACTTAGTGTTCCATCTAATAAAGACTCAAAATCTAAACACTTTTATAAGAAAAAAAACAATAAATGTTTGGGTTTTTTTTTGGGTTTCGTGTTTCGGGTTTTTCGGGTCGGGTTGTTCGGGTTTTTGGCTTGGAAAAAGTGACCCGATAACCGAACCATTTAAAGTTCGGGTTGGTCGGGTTCGGCTTTCTCGGGGTTCGGGTTTTTCGGGTATTCGCTAATTCGGGTTCGGGTGGCTTTGAATTCGGGTCGGGTTTCGGGTTTTGGATAAAAATGAACAGCCCTAGTAACGGGTGCGGAATCCCCGTGACGGTGCAAACCAAACAAAGTGCAAAACACACGGGTAACCAAAGATTCAATATCTATTGATTAGGGATGAGTACACCCACAAACATATACAAACAATGTTTTTCCAGACTTTCACTAAGTCTCTCGGTCTCTCATCTGTCTCACACAGAAACAAATGAGGGTATTTATACTAGACACAGACCAGAACATGACGAAACACAAATAAGTCTCGGCGAAACAACTAAAGTCGACGAAACACTCTGTTTCGTCGATATACATATGAATTCTATTCTGTTTCGTCGTTGTAGTAAAGCCCAGATGTACGGTCAAAGCCCAGAACAAGGTATCAGCCCATGAAGTATGTTGATTGGCCCAAGCACATGGAAAAGGTCCAACATGTAACAATCTACGTGATACGAATCTTAACAATTCAGAATTGTAAAAGATTAGTCAACATATTACATCATCATGACATCACAATGATGATGTCATGGTGATGTGTCATCAGGACATAGTTTGCGGCGCTCCGTGCTTCGCGTGTCGAACTCTGGGGCGCACAACGGAGGAATGTCGTGACGTCGGGCGAGAGCCGGACCTAACCGAGTCGACCCGAACCAAATCGAACCGAGTCGAGTCCACATAAAGTGTACCAACAATCTCCCCCTTGGACGCTACTCGTGATGGTTCGTCTTCTGTGATGGTTCGTCTTCTGTGTCTTTCATGTCGGAGGATCTTCAAAGTCTTCACGCGTCGTAAGAAGAAAGTGTATCAACAAACTCCCTTTTCATTTAGGTAGTGTGTTAACAAACTCCCCCTTAAAATGAACTCTCCATTGAGTTATGCTCGTGAATCTTTTGAACGTCAATTCTTTAGACCCTTGTGGTGTTGATGAAGGGTCAGCGGCAACTCGATCATTTTATCCTTTGAGTGCCTCCACTTCGTGTCTTCATTCCAAAGCTTGTCATCGAACATGTTCTCCTCGCCTTTAGCATCTGCACATGCAAGAAAGCTAAACGCATAATGAGAATAACCGCTTGGAATATAGTTAACATTTAAACAGACGACACATATGAGATCAAATCTCAATCAAACACCGACCGACAACAGTTTGAAAGTTTAGAAAATGTTCAGATTTAAACTTTTAACTTTCAAAACTTGTTAACTTCGACAGTTTATGAAGATGCAATTGTTTTCCGGCTTACGATCAGGATTTTGGGTAGGATAGACTCGAGTTCCAACATCAGTCAATCAAAAATAAACTAGAAGCAAAATCTTTTGGATTTTATAAAGTTCATATTAAAACACACCTAAAATCTTTTTGAAAATTTTCATTTTTCAAATGTAAAGACGGAAAGCAATAAATAAATATATACAAAGATGCAGAAACGAAAGCAGTAAACAAATATTTACAGACATTTTTTTTTCCGAGTTTCGAGGGTAAGAGAATCATATCAGTGTACGGTCACGCCAAAACGCTCTTTTTGTTCAATTAGTTAACATTTAGATAAGCATCCTATAACAATTATCGGTATTGTTGTCCACATAAGCTCAACTTATCAGATGTAATCATGTTTAGGGGATACGTTAAGGTATGATTTATACTTACCGACCGGTGTTCATCCACACACGACACATTCCCGTATCAAGGTATGCACGAGAATTCATCTTACCGGTGAGTATACCGATTATCATCTGTTTGACCGTATAAAAATGTGAGAAACTCACTTATTTGATTGAAAACAAGCCCTATGTGATAGAATCACTTATTGATGAGGAACTTGATTTTCAGATGCATGAAGGGCACAAGAGCAAGTCTGTGAACAGGTCAGTACTTTCGTACAGCAGAGAGACGAACTTGACTCCCGCAAAGAATCTGTGATATATTATCACTTATTTTGTTTGGACATGTGATTGTTGATCACTTATTGAGGTCGAATGCAATATGTACACGTATGTATAGTATCATGGAAGATCTTAGACTTCGTCTCCGTTAATTTTACGATTTGATACAACCATGATACCCAGATGATAAGCAGCATAAAGACCGAATATTTCAGAACCTCGGCAATCTCTCAAACGAAATTTCGGTACTAAGACCATATGCCAATGTGCGGTTCCCACCTGGTCTTCAGTCGATTTAAGATTTATATCACCCTGCACACTTTAATCTGATTGTGAGCCTGCCGATACATCTTATATAGAGTTGCTTAACATTTTTCGTTTTGCATTTCAGTTTAAAGAGGTTTCAACAGACCACTGATCTACTATCATTTTCTCTTTTTCTCGCCAGGAAACTCATTTTTGTTTTTCAATGTTTTTGAGTTTTGAAAATTTTCACTGTTTTTGAATTTTTCAAATTTGGATTTACTCCCCCTAAAATCAACAAACTAAGATAAATTTAAAAGACACAAAGATATTTACAAAAATGATTTCCCGATGTCGGTTAACTCATGTTTTACCTCAATGCCGTTTACCAAAATTAAATTTTTGTCAGAAATGATTTAGCGAATTTTGGAAAAATGAGTTGGCATGTCGGTAAGCGGTGCGGACCATGACAACATTGTCTGGCCAAAAAGAGCTACAAGAGGATAACAATTCATAAAGCAGCTTAAATATCGACAAGTATAGGAGAGATTAGAAATTTAAAACCGTATCCTGCAACTGCTTCGTGCATTGCAAGGAATCTGAGCGCTCTCCCAAACTGGATATCCACCCGGTGTGGACTTCAAAGTCGATTCTTTGTAGCTACTGAGAAGTCTCTTGACAGCAACAAGATCAGAAACCTTTGAGTCCGGCTGGTCTTCCACATTGCACCAGCGAAGGTCTTTGTCTTTCTCTTTGAGAAGTAGTGTGCGGTTGTTCAATCCACGCCAAGGCATCCGCACACCCGGTTGGTTTGTTCAACAAACACATTTTCTTCAATTTCACCGCGAAGAAATGTACACTGCACGTTCATCTTGTTGATTTTGAACATCAAACGTGCTGCAGGTGCGTACATTTTGATTGAATCTATCCTGGGGACCCGATTAAAGCCTTCAACAATCACATTTTGAAATGATTTTCATTCGGTCGAAGCTTTCAATCTCTTTCGACAGACACTTCTGTCTTCTTTTCTTTTTCTCTCCATCAAAGGCAACAATTTATTCTATCGCCTATCTTGTGCAAGAACATTCCACTATCAACAATCCAATGACTATCGATAGTTCCTCCTGGAACATCCTACACACTCACTCAGAGATTAGTTGGAGAAGGGGACCCAAGCCTTCACAGACTTGGGTCTTCCGGCATGATCTAAGATTGTGACTTCGATTTCCCGATAACCCGGAATAGATTGAGCTCCCCCTGAAACATTTACCGATTTTGGTTTCCAAATCTGTTTTTGTTTTTCATATTTAACATTTGATTCAACAGATTTTGTTAGGACAACCTTCGGTTTTAACGCCTTTTCAACCTTTTTGACGTTTTGACGTCGTTGTTTTGTTTCTTGTTCTTTAACAGTTCTTTTATCATGTTTTGGTGAAACAGGACGACGTTGTGAGTGACCTTGTTCCGAAGGGGCTCTTTCTACAAAATTTGGTTTGGGCGAGTTTGTGCAGTCTTTAATGATGTGCCCAAACTCCCCACACTTAAAACATTTTCTCCTTTCAACAAACTTAGGAGAATCTGATCGACGGCCTGACGTTGAAGTTGTAGACCGAGAGGTACTAGCTTCATACCCATTTGTGTGTTGAGTGTAATTGTTATCATTATTGCGTTTCAAAATGTTGACTTTTTGAACAAAATCGGTATTTGACTTATTTTCAAAAGTCTCCACTTTATCAGTACCTTTGGAGGCCACAAACTTAACGTCTTTGTATTTCTTCTTGTAACGAGCTCCTTTTGTTTCAGCCTTTGGTTGTGTAACCTTAGGCTTTTGAGCTCGTTGTTGTTGTTGTTTACCCTTAAAAGCGATAGGTTGTTGCTTCGTTGGTGATTTTTTATTTCCAAACTTTCTTCTAACTTCAGCTTTTGGAATCGGATTACACTGAGTTACTGAAACTCTCGGAATCCCCTTTTCCAAAAACTTACTGGTAGTATCTTCAAACACTTTATCAATCAAAGATTGATTGACATTTTTAATTGGAAAAGCTGTGTTTGAATAAATTTTGTCATCACCAACTAAAGTGTACAACACGTTATCACTTTTAACAGCAGACACTGTTTTAGTGATAGGATCTATCTCTTGTTTCGCATCAGTTGTTTGCACAACGGGAGTAGGAGGATCACACAGAATGTGATTCTCAAAAGGCACTTCTACTCCTTTGTTCTTCTCAAGAGATTTATCCTCATCACTCACATCTGGTTCATCATCGGACGAATCATAGTCCTCAACTGTTGGAGGACTTTGTTCCGTACCAACAGATGCTGAATTTTCGGTTGTTCCAGATGAGCCCTCCGAGGAACTGTCCGGTTTGAACCCTAATCCTGTAGTAACTTCCTCATAATCGAGAGGCACACTTGGTTCGAACCGAGGCATATCCTCTTCATCGGGCATCTTGGTATAGTTGCCCCTCAATGGAGGTGGACACTTCCTATACCCAACGCCTTTCACGTTCCCTTTCAGTTGTTGAACGTCAATTATGTGATCGAGCACAAATCGGGAGTTAGAATAACTCTCCAACTTTTGCTTGATTGCATCATGCTCGCATTTGGCAATGGCTAGTTCCTTTTTGGTTTCCTCAACGATGTTAATGTAATCGTTAATACTAACTTGTTTATGATAAACAGTTTTGGTCACTTCGGAAACACTTTTCTTTAAAGTTTCAATTACAGATTTAAAATCCTTTTCGTTTCTAACTAAAGCCATATTTGCCTCTTTGCACTTAGACAGTTCAATAACCAAACTCTGATTGTGACTATGAACCGTTTCAGATTCACGTTTCAATACAGCACATTCATGTTTTAATTCTTCAAAAGCATGTTTAGCAATAGCACATTCATGTTTCAAATCAACACAATAACTACATATGCTAGGAGTTTCAGATTTTACCTGACTTGTAGAAGCTGTGACATTAGCCATAAAGGCAGTCTGAGAAGAGAAAGATCCATCTTCAGTGAGAATCTTCTCCATTTCTTCTGATGTCGCATCAGCTTTCTTGATCAAGTCAGATTTCTCGTTAGCATCATTCGACAAATTATCAGCTTCAGAATCCATTCCCTCCTTAACGTCTGATTCTGAACTGTAATAACTTCCTGAAGATTCACCATCGCTGACATTCTTGACAATTTCAGCATAAAACGCAGTTCTTGTTTGATCACTGTTTCCCAACTGTATGGCCGGACCACAATCGACAGTAGGTTTAGGAAAATAGGCACTTGGATCGAAAACCGGTGGTGGAGCTGATTGAGGAAACGGAGAAGAGTTTGTATTAGATACAAACGCCGTTTGTAACTTTGGTTGCTGAGCTGAACTGTAACTAGCTGACGGGTTAAAACCTCCTCCAGAATACATTTTGATATTTTGAGGAGCAGCAATTCGTATTGCTTTCCGAATTTCTTCATCATTCTTGTGTTCCAGCTTCTGTACGAATTCATAGATATTAACCGTATCCAGAATGCCCATATGCTTTAGAAGCTCGATGAATGGACTCCACTTTGGAGGTAGAGCATCAGCAAACCGTGCTACAACTTCCTTTTGAGTTGCAGTAACAGCATAAGCAAACATTTCACTAATCAAATGATAAAAACGAGTAGTTATATCATTTAGGGTTTCATTCTCTAAGAAATGAAATGATTCGAATTTCTTCTTCAACAGATCATGCTGTGTCTTTCTTTTCGCTGCATTTCCTTCACCTCTTGCTACCAAGGCATCCCATAACGCTTTCGTGCTTGTACAATAGCTGAATTGATGATAGATGTCTTTGTGAAGTGCTTGTGTAAGAATTGCAAACGCCTTCTTCTCAAGATCATACGCTTTCTTGTCGTCTTCAAGCATATTAGTAAAACCCGATTCAGTTGATGCTGCTGCTTCGAGGGCAAGGTTGCATTCAGTAGTGAAACACATCCAAAGTTCTGTGTTTTGCCCTAAAACATATGTGTGAAAACGACCCTTCCATGATGGATAGTCATTTATGTGATTCAGCTTTGGCGGGCGATTGTTGCTGCCCGTTTCACTCTCGCTAAGCAAAAGATTCTGAATGCTTTGATTTTGATTCAACACCAAAGCCCATTGAGTTGCACTTATAGATTTCTCACCAAAAACAATCTTTACCCATGCGGCTGCCGAAGTCCGATCTTCACCTGGTCTCGAGTCCATACTCCAATCCCATGGACTAGTACAACTCATGATTGATATATGTATGTGAAGAACTGATCACACTCTTTAAAACAGACTGTTATCACACTATTGCAAGTCTTCTGTTTAAAATAATACAAGTATCGACGAAACAGATTACGACAACTGGTGCGACGAAAACAGACTTATATGTTGACGAGACTGAATTTGTGAGTGACGAAACTGGATTATATTATGATAAGCGACGAAACTGATCTGATATAGTTGGATGACGAAATAGATTCTCAAAGGTGGGTGACGAAACTGGAATGGTTAATGGTCTCGACGAAAGTAAGAGTGTGTGTCGACGAAACAGACTAATATTTTGACGAAACTGAGTTGTTGTTGATGATGAAACAGGTTTACTTTCAACGAAACAGAATGACCTGGAACTTTGATGCGACAAAACCCAATTGACGTTTGAAGCCCAATCCAAATGAGAAGCCCAATGGTTGAAGCCCAATAAGTTAAGTGCTTCAATTTGATGAAGAAGATATAATTTTCTTTGAAAACCAACTAAATTTCCATCAACATAAGTGGGCCCAATCACTAGCTGCCAAACAAGTTAATTTTGTCGATAATATGTCTTCTTCTTTAATAAACAACTCCACTTACAATAATGAATTGTTAGTGGGAATCAGTTTGGCTGCCCAATGTTATAATGATCAGATTGCATGTGCTTTGGCTGCCCAATGTTATAATGATCAGATTGCATGTGCTGAGAGTTCAATATCAGTCAAATCAAGTTGAGATTTGATAAAGTAAATCAAGTGAAACTCTTGTTTGAACCTGGCGAGACTTCTGAATGAAGAAACTTTTGACGAAACCTAGTTGATTAAACAACTTCGATGAAACTTGGATAAATGTTGACGAAACAGAATGCTTGAAACCGTTCGACGAAACTGATGTAATTCTGTTCACGAAACTGATTGAATTAATAAAAATCTCGACGAAATGGATGATGATTTTGGCCGACGAAACTGATTAGATAAGGTTGCAAGAGTTGGTTGGTGAGATATTTTCAAATTGCCTTATCTCCTTCTGACACAAAGACACAGTTTTCAAACTACACCATGTGTTGTGACTTGTTTTTCAAAGCTTCATCATTTCAGTACACGAAATTCAAACAATAAATATCTTAATTCACCAACAAAATAAATAGTAAATTCACCAAAGATCAAAAAGTTGATAAATATGAAGAACCCTTGAAGTTTACTGAAGAACAAGATGAATGTTTGAAGTTTCCGGTGACCGAACAATTTTCCGAAACAAGAAATCGCTTAAAACTTTTACTAAAAACCCGGTATAACACGTAAACAAACAACTTAACACGGTTTTTGATAAAACGTTTGGCAAAATAACAAGATTTTTTTTACTGATTTTCAGGAAATTTTTCAGAGAAAAAAATATATGAACTTGCCAAGAACAACGTTTCAGAAAATCATAAACAATCAATTTCAAACTTGATAAAAACCCAAATATGTTTGGTTTTAAACAAGGAATAGAGCCAAAGCTCTGATACCAATTGTAGGTCCGTTTTTCCGGTGGATCGATAATGAACACCTATCCTTGTTTATCACGAACACGGTAACGGGTGCGGAATCCCCGTGACGGTGCAAACCAAACAAAGTGCAAAACACACGGGTAACCAAAGATTCAATATCTATTGATTAGGGATGAGTACACCCACAAACATATACAAACAATGTTTTTCCAGACTTTCACTAAGTCTCTCGGTCTCTCATCTGTCTCACACAGAAACAAATGAGGGTATTTATACTAGACACAGACCAGAACATGACGAAACACAAATAAGTCTCGGCGAAACAACTAAAGTCGACGAAACACTCTGTTTCGTTGATATACATATGAATTCTATTCTGTTTCGTCGTTGTAGTAAAGCCCAGATGTACGGTCAAAGCCCAGAACAAGGTATCAGCCCATGAAGTATGTTGATTGGCCCAAGCACATGGAAAAGGTCCAACATGTAACAATCTACGTGATACGAATCTTAACAATTCAGAATTGTAAAAGATTAGTCAACATATTACATCATCTTGACATCACAATGATGATGTCATGGTGATGTGTCATCAGGACATAGTTTGCGGCGCTCCGTGCTTCGCGTGTCGAACTCTGGGGCGCACAACGGAGGAATGTCGTGACGTCGGGCGAGAGCCGGACCTAACCGAGTCGACCCGAACCAAATCAAACCGAGTCGAACCGAGTCGAGTCGCGTCCACATAAAGTGTACCAACATTATATATGTAACAGATTATATTCAAATGATATTTATGAGATGTACAAAATTAGCTGGAGATACTAGGGGACACGACCCCAATACTAAGTAAACCATCACTATTACATACGTGTCTCTGAACTCTGATGATCCTACAAAAAGTGACCCAACTTCTATACCAATTGTTCATCAAACGCTATTAAGCAGAGTCTTCTGGATGCATTTTTTGTAATACCCCAACCCAGTTAGGGCTAACGTGTCACATATATAATATATTAGAGGTTAGAACATCATTCCATAAGTTATAAAACTTTACATTATTTCAAATAAGTCAAAATATCATACAAAACATTCAAACTTTTAATGAAAATCCATGTGCATCTTTAATCCCTCGAGTCATCTATCCAAGTCTTCCCAAAAAATCCTTTAAAACCTAATGTACATAAGAAGGAAAATGTACGCCAGGGTAAACTGGAATTTACTCAATAGGTAGCAGGATTTGGTAGGCCGTATACTTTGAAATGTAGCAGTAACACTTAAATTCGAGATGCAAGAATCATGTTCAATTAATTATAGAAAAGTTAAGATTCATCCGATGGAAATTCAATTCGAGTTACAAGATAGAAATACACAAGTAGACATAAAGTTCAGAATAAGATAAACCAAGCAAGAAATAGTAGATAACCAGGGTTTCCACTACCTCCCCTAGTTAAGAGGAATCCAACCTAAAAGCTAACTAATAGAGCCTGTGTTACGGACAACTGGATCCTCATGTGATCCCAAGACAAAAACTCGTCCTTGAGCCCCCTAATTGTTGATAGGGCGCAGTTTGGGACAATGGTTTAAGATATGGTCAAGGTCACCACACTAGAAGCATGCTTTAAAACTGTTGGAAACACGGTTAGCAATCATAGTGTTGATTGTGTTGGCTGTAGTAGAAGGTGCTTTGGAGGTTTAAAATTGTTGCACTTACGACATTCTCTAGTGTGACGAAGTGAGCATTTGGGACACTACAACAAAGTTATGGTATACCCATTCTAGCGGGAGTAGGGTAACTTGAGTAGATGGGGTAGATAGAGTCACCATAGCAATACTCTTGACCGTTTTCTTTTTCTTATGTTCGTGGTCATACTCATCTATGGCTTTCTTGTCACCCTTCCAAAACAGTACTCCTGACTTGACCAGATTGTTCATGAGGGATGCAGATAAATGAATGGCAGCCTCAAGTGTTGGTGCACTTGTGCCTGTACTTTGTCTGTATTTTGTCATGATACGAAACGATGTCTTTGTTAGTCTTGTTAGTCTTGTAAGTTTGACCAAGTCAACCATCCTCCGGTTTGACTTGACCAAACAGTTAACAAAATGGTTGTAATTTGTCTGTGTCGAAGGATGTGTCATCGAAGGATTGTTTGTATCCTTCGATGAGCTCGAAAGATGAACCTTCGATGGATAGACCTCGAAGGATATCATCCTTCGAGGTATATGTGATCTTTCGGTAGGTGTCTGATCGACAGATGATCTTACGATCAGTCTGTCTGATCCTTTGACCAGACGAGCTGTGCTGGGTATAAATACCCATGTGTTGTGTTCACTTCAGTAGTTAGACACTAGAGACAGACAGAGTGCAGAAAATACAGGGAACACACACACACTGAGAGAGTTTGCAAAACAGATTTGTAAACATTGCATTGTAACAGACCTTTCATACGTATTAATACAAGAGGTGTTAATCGTTGAAGATTGTGTGTTGTGTTTGTGCTTGTTCTATCTCGGTTTGCATGCTAGCTTGGATTCCGCACTTGCTAGTGTGTTAGACATAACAAGGAATAGGTTTAACCTCAACCTCCGAGGGACCTACAAGTGGTATCAGAGCCGTGGCTCTTTTCCTTGTTAAAAACCGAGTTTATACAAGACTTTGGAGTGTTTTGGACAAAAACTCACTTGGTTTAGCTCCCGTTTTTACTGTTTTCTCGCTTTTCCAGTTGTTAAAACGTGTTCTAAACTAACCGGGTGTGTTAAAAGACGGGCTGGGTAACTTAAAAACTTGTTTTTGAGGTGTTTGGTAATTTCCGGCCAAACTCCGGCTTACTCCGGTGACCGGTTTTCTGGATAAGTTTATTATATTTTATGTTTCAAATCATGGTTTTGGTAAAAGGTATGGTCTGACTGTCTGAGCATACCTTCTGCCGAAAGATTTCACCAACCCATCACCTTTTTCACCAACCTGTCATCTTTTGTCAACTGTGTCAGTGTAGATCGAATGATATCCTTCGAAGTCGAAAGATCATCTTTCGATCAAAGGAGGTTCGATAGATAATCATCCTTCGAACATCCTTCGAAGTCTGTGTTTTATCCTTCGATCCAAGAAATCTTTTCGAAGCATTCATCTTTCGGTCTACAGTTCTTCTTCGAAAGATAAGGATCCTTCGTTTGGAGAATCTTTCGAAATCATTGTTCGAAACTCAACAGTGATCTTTCGAACACTGTTGATCCTTCGAACAAGTCTTGATCCTTCGTCCTTATTCTGTTTATGTTTAACAAGTTTGTGATTTGTTAGGTATTATTATTCTTGATCAAAAATGAATCCAAGATGGGGTACTCCGGTAAATACAGACATGTATTTTGGTGCTCCGTCTCCCGCACCGGTATCTTCTCAAGCTAATGCAACTTCTACTGGTCAATGGGCATTCGTATCAAATCAAACTCCAAGTATTCAAAGCATTCTCTTAAGCGAGAGCGAAACCGGAAGTCTGAATCGGCCTCCAAAGTTGATGCACTTATACGAATATCCAGGATGGATTGATAGATTTCATACATACGTTCTTGGTCAAAATACAGAATTGTGGTTGCGGTTCATCACAGATTTCGATCAAACAATAGAGGTTGCCGCATCATCTGCTGCTACGTTTGCAGATCTTACGGAAGATCAGAAGAAGGTCTATGATTTGGAAAAGAAGGCATATGCCATTCTTACTCAGGCGTTAAGTAAAGATATTTATCATCAATTTGTCAGTTACAAGACAACGAAAAGGTTGTGGGACGCATTGAAGACAAGGGGCGTAGGAAATGAAGCGACACGTCAATTGAGAAAAGACCTGCTAAAGAAAGAGTTTGATGGTTTTACTTGTATGGAGAATGAGTCTTTAGGAGATTTGACAAGTCGATTTAATCATTTGCTGACTGAATTGGCAAATTTTGAGGTTGTTACAACTCCAGCAGAGATTGTGAAAAAGTTTGCAGATGCGTTGCCACCTCAATGGAATACTTTCTTGGAAATCATGAAGTACAATGGTACTTTAGCTACAACGAGCTTCAATGACTTTGTTCAACTCCTGGAAAACAAGAATCAGGAAGAAACTCTCAAGGCAAAAAGAGTTCCCGTGCCACAAAATCCTGAGATGTATTATGGAACTTCTGGCACTTCTACAAAGCCTTCTTCACACGCTCCAATTCAAACAGCGTTTGTTTCTAGCACTGACATGTATGGCAATACTATCCAAGTTCCGGTCAAGCCTCCTGCAACAGACACGTATGGAAATCCGCTTGAACCAGTTCCCCAACCAGCACCACAACAGCAAAGCCAACGACCTATCAGAGCAACTGATATGTTCGGAAATCCATTACCTGTTCGATCTACCGGACCAACGGACATGTATGGGAATCCACTTCCTCCTCAATCTACCGTACCAACAGACATGTATGGGAATCCACTTCCTCCTCAACAGCAAGCTTGTTATGGAAGCACATCATCTGCTGGTCAACAATCAAAGCCAAATACAGTACGGCTCGACACCTCAAGCTTTTCTAAAGTCAGTGTGGAAGTAGCAAAGGAACACATGGAGCTGCTAAACACTTTGGTGAGCGCATACTGTGGATTAGTGGAAGGTCAGATTGGTAACATTAATCTGACACAAGAAGACTATCAGCAGATCGATAAAGAGGAGATGGAGATGATGGACATCAAGTGGGCCTTTGCCAGTGCTGTTAGGCGAGCAAAGGATTTCATGGAAAGAACTGGCAGAACCAGCTTGGAGAGCAAGAAAGACACCAAGTATGGGTTTGATAAGCAGGCTGTTAAGTATTTCAATTGTGGTGAACGTGGTCATTTCAAACGTGAATGTACGAGGCCATCTCAGCATGGAAACCAGAATCCCTTCAGAAATCAAGGCAACCAGCAGAACCAGAACAGGAACAATGTTCGTACGCTGGTACCTGTCAACAACCAGAGTCAAGCGGGACCATCTAATGCCAACCAGGCACTTGTGGTTCAAGTAGATGAAGGCTGTGATTGGTCAATCCAGTTGGGAAATGATGCTCCAGATGGAACAGCTTGTTTTGCTGAAGTTGTCAAGGATCTTAAACACGCCAGTGGTGGAGAATCTTCCACCAATGGTAGTGAATCTTCTGAAGATGAAGACAGCTCCGGTTACAGTGGAAGTTAAGATGAAGAGTCCTCGAGTTCAGGGAATGATCAGGAAGATGACACATCAACTGCGTCAGTTAATGCAGATATTGATGAACTATTGGAAGAAGCTACAGCAGGAATTCAATGAAGATCTATTTTGGTGGATCAAGCTGCGTATTCTTCGTCTTCTCTCCATTCAGCCTTTATGGCTAATGTCGACAGTTCATCAAATCAGGTATGTGTCGATAAACCCACTGCTGCTATTTGTGATAATTGTGATAGATTGCATGTTAGATGTGCTGATTTGGATGCAAACATGTCTGAGTTGCAAGGCAAACATGATGCTTTACAAGCTAGTTTGTTTGACTTGCAAGACAAACATGTTTCGTTGAATTATAAGTGGTGTGAATTGCAAAGCAAACACGAGGCCTTGCAAGAGAAATATGATGTGACATTCATTCACAACCAGAAGTTGACCGTGGATCTTTCTAAGTGCACAGAAGCCAACATGTTTTATGAAAACCATGAAAAGGAATTTAAATCAATGATTGAAACGTTAAAGAAAGATAAAACAGAGCTGACAAAAATGGTTTCCAGAAAACAAACTGACATTAATTTGTATATAACTCGTCTTGAGGTAATGCAAAAGGAAATGGCCTGTGTTAAAACTGAAAGTGAGGCGATCCGACTCAAGTTAGACAGTTATTTGAGCTCTAGCTATGTGTTGGATCACATCATTGACGTTCAGAAAGAGAAACGGGATGTCACATGCATAGGTTACAAGAAATGTCCACCACCCGTGAGAAACAATTATGATGCCATGCCTGATGAGGAGTATAGAACTCACTTTGAACCATCTGTTCCTTTGGACGTTGAGGAATTTGCAGCAGGACTAGGATACAAGAAGGAAGTATCATCAGATTCGGATGTGTCAGCAGATACATTTGTAACTGCTGAACAGAATCAGGATCCTCCAGTTGTGATTGAGGATGCTGATTCTTCTGATGATGAATCTGATGATACTGATTCAGCAAAGTCTGATGCGGTGATAAAAGAAGAGGACATACCTCTTGAGAATCATATTCTGTGTGATCCTCCTGCAAAACCCGCTAAGACTGTTGCAATCGAGTCCTTGTCTGCACAAGAGTTGGAGAGTGTGGATTTGCTGTATACTCTTATTGGTGATAATAAAATTTATTCAGACAAAGATTTTCCTATTAAGAATGTTAATCAATCATTAATCAGTAAAGTCTTTGAAAATTCAACAAGTAAGTTTTTGGGTAAGAAAGGATCACACATTGTGGTAACACAGTGCCCTCCTATCCCAAAGGCTGAAGTTAGAAAACAATTTGGCAATCAGAAATTACCAACAGTGCAAAAACAGCAAAATCATACCAAACCAAGAGGTAAAACACCGACTGAAAGTCAAAGGAAGCCGAATAAGAAGAAGAACAAGAATGTGAACTTTGTGAAATCTAAGGGAACGGACAAAATTGCAACGTTTGAAAATCAATCTAACTTAGATTTTGTCAAGAAAGCAACAGTGATGAAAAGGAATGAACCAAATAGTTCAAAACCTAGTACCTCGGGATCACAAAGTTCATCATTATCGGCAAGACGATCACATGATTCTTTGGGGTTTGTTGAACGGAGATCGTGTTTTGAATGTGGTACCATTGGACATATAATTCGAAATTGTCCGTATCTTCATAAGTTGAAAGCCAAAGAAGATGATCCCCGTGAACGCAATCACCAAAAGCGATCTGTTTCTGTAAAACAAGATCCCCGACTTGTAAGAGAAAGGGAAAAGAAACAGAAACGCCAACAATTCAAGGTGATTGAAAAGGCACTTAAAACTGATGTGGTTAAAAAACAATCTGTTTCAGTTAAACCAGAAAGCACAAAATTTTCAAAAACTTCAAACAATCACGAAGTTAAATTTTCAAACAATCAAACTGGTAAATCTCAACAGACATGGAAACCTAAATTGACCACAAATTCAGGGGGACCATCACAATTTTCGAATCATCAAAGAATAGAAGTTATTGTTGTTGATGAAAATGGAAGACCCTAGACCACAATGGCTTGGGTCCCCATCTCCAACTAATTATGTGAGTTCATGTGCAGGGTGTTCCAGGAGGAACTATCAGTAGTCATTGGATTGTTGATAGTGGGGCATCCAGGCACATGACAGGCGACATGAAGCTTCTCTACGACGTCAAATCTATTAGAGGAGGTTATGTTGCTTTTGCTGGAGATAAAGGCGGATATATTACGGGTGAAGGAATGATTTCCAACGGGGTTGTTAGCTTTGATAAGATCAACTTTGTACAACAACTTGATCACAATCTTCTTAGTGTTTCTCAAATTTGTGATAAACAGTTCTCAGTACACTTTGATGCAAATGGATGTTATGTGCTGAAACCCGGCTTCAATATTCCGAAAGAATGGATTCTCTTGTCGGCTCCAAGGATAAATGATCTGTATGTCCTTGATATGAGCCAAGCTATCACAGCGTCTGCACAAGCAACTTGTTTCGTTTCCAAAGCCACAGAAAAAGACACAATCTCATGGCACAGACGAATGGGTCACATTCACTTACGCAAAATGAATCATTTGGTGTCAAATGAATTGGTGAATGGTGTTCCCCTTAAAAACTTCCATCTTCAAGACGTCTGTGTCTCGTGCCAAAAAGGAAAACAAACGAAGAAGCGACACCCTACAAAGAAAATCAACACGGTGGCTGTTCCTCTTGAACGTTTGCACATGGATTTGTTCGGTCCTGTCAAGCACAAAAGCATTAGGAATGATCAATATTGCCTCGTGATAACTGATGACTTTTCAAGATTTTCGTGGGTGGCGTTCATGGCACACAAGAGTGAAACCTTCGGTATTATCAAAAACTTGATCATTCAGATTGAGAATCTATATAAGTTGAAGGTTAGGCGGATACGTAGCGACAATGGTACTAAATTCAAAAATCATGCCATGGCGGAGTTTTGCACTTCAAAAGGTATTCTTCACGAATTTAGTGCGGCCTACACTCCTCAACAAAATGGCGTCACTGAACGTAAAAATCGTACATTGATCGAGACTGCTAGGACAATGTTGGTAGAGTCACAGTTGCCGATTCCCTTTTGGACTGAAGCTGTGGCCTCTGCATGTTACACGTTGAACCGAGTCCTTACAGTCAAAAGGCACAACAAGACCTGCTTTGAGCTTATTAACAAACGGAAACCAGATTTGTCATACCTTGAACCGTTTGGAGCTCCGTGCACAATAATCGATCCTAATGGAAAGTTTGGGGCAAAAGCAATTGATGGATACTTTCTTGGGTATGCCACCCCGAACTTAAGAGTCTGGAATCTAGAGACTAAAAGGGTCGAGGAATGGTCTGAAGTCAGAGTACAAAGGCACACTTTACAAGTCAAATGTCCTGGTCAGCCTTGGATGTTTGAGTACGATGACTTTTTCAATTCGATCAATGTTGAAGCAGTTGAAGAAAATGTTGCGGGAAGGATGTTTTTCGAGAGTGACAATGCAACAGATTCACCGTTGGATCGTCCAATTCTTGTCAATCAAGAACCATCTTCGGTGAACAATAATGCTCTCGACAATGAGGATTTTCACGATGCTACCGAATTGAACGAATCTTCAGAGGATGATGAATTTCTAGATGCAGATCAAGAAGCTCCAACAACAGCAGTACATGGTACTTCAGAAGGTACACCTCCAGTGGATGTCCCTAGAACAGTTGAAGCTACTGCATCATCCTCTTCGTCAATTCCGGGCCTTGAATTGATTGTTGATCTCAATCTCAACAATCTGGGTACAAATATTCCAGTTCAAGATAATCCAGAAACAAGGATTCACAATACCCATCCTCAACAAAACATCATCAGAAATGTACAAAGTGGCGTTCAAACAAGAAACATGTTGCGGAACAACAACAATGCAGGCTTGTATACAGATATCCGAGAATCTGGTCAACAAAATGATTGGTCTTTCGCGTGTTATGTCTCACAGGAAGAGCCAAGAACTTGGAAAGACGCCTTGAAAGATAACTCTTGGGTTGAAGCAATGCAGGAAGAACTGCAACAATTCCAGAAGCTTGGTGTCTGGAAACTCGTAGAGAAACCTGCTGGTTACAAGAAGATTGGTACCCGTTGGGTGTTTAAATGCAAAAAGGATGACCATGGAGTCGTTATTCGAAACAAAGCAAGGCTAGTCGTTCAAGGTTTTCGTCAGATAGAAGGGATCGACTACAACGAAGTGTATGCACCTGTTGCACGTCTAGAAGCAATTCGGATCTTTCTGGCTTATGCCTCATTCAAAGGTTTCAAGGTATACCAGATGGACGTGAAAAGTGCATTCCTACATGGTGTGGTGGAAGAAGAGGTGTACGTCGAACAGCCTCCAGGTTTTGAAGATCCTATCCATCCCGATCGGGTTTGGTTGCTCAACAAAGCTCTCTATGGTCTACATCAAGCACCGCGAGCTTGGTACGCAACCTTATCTAATTATTTGCTGGAGAATGGATTTCGCAGAGGTCTTATCGACTGTACTCTCTTCATCAAAGAACAAGATGGAGATCTTCTACTGGTACAGGTATACGTTGATGATATTATTTTTGGTTCTACTAATGATGTTTTGTGTAGGAATTTCGAGCGCATTATGCAGGATAAATTCGAGATGAGTGCTATGGGGGAAATGACTTTCTTTTTGGGCCTACAAGTACAACAAACAGAGTCTGGGATATTCATCCATCAGACTAAATATGTTGGTGACATCTTGAGCCGGTTCCAGATGTCTGATGCAACGCCCATCGGTACCCCATTACCTCAAAATCACGGAATTACTCCAGACTTGAAGGGTGAAGCTACTAGCCCCTCATACTACCGCGTGATGATCGGATCCCTTATGTACCTCACAGCATCAAGACCAGATATAATGTACCCAACGTGCCTGCTTGCCAGACATCAAGTCAACCCGAAGGCCTCACATCTTGCAGCTGTAAAAAGGATTTTTCGTTATTTGAAGGGTTACCCTGACACCGGTCTATGGTACCCTAGGGATAATAACTTTGACTTGATTGCATTCAGTGATTCTGATTTTGGCGGATGCAAAATCGACGGCAAATCCACAACGGCTGGATGTCAGTTTTTGAGAAATCGCCTAGTCACATGGCAGTGCAAGAAGCAGACGTGCGTCTGATGGAGAGTGTGAAACACGGATGCTAAAGTGCTTATCTTATGTGATGTAGTTCGTTTTACGTGATTAAATGTCTCGAATATGATAACTACGGGTTTTTATGGTTTCGCAGGCTAAACGTGTAAAACGGTGAAGTTTGGAATACATGGTGATGAAACGAAACAAGCACGGATGATTATTAAAGAGATATCGCGTTAAATGGGAGTTGTTCGGATCCAAACATAGCTCAAAGGAACAAGATAGTTTGGTATCATGATTTTAATTATCAACATCAATTCATGATTATAAATGCACATGCTGAACATAGTTGGGTGATTATGGGAAGTTGTGATTAATATAAAATCACATCATCAACTCGTGATTCTTGGTGAGTTTTTGAGAAAGAATTAATTTCTTGAGGATATAATAATCATCCATGTGAACAAGAAAAGGGTGGAAGGCAGCCGTTATATATACATCACACAGACAAGGGGCGGCATTTGTATGGAATGAAAAAGACATCATCATCATTCAAGTGTAGATGATTATCTACAAATATTAAAGTGGCAGCCATATGATCACGTGCACTTCTAGGGGGTTTATTAAAAGTCAACGTCACACCCAACACAATGAAGTGGCGGCAGACTTGAACAAGTCACGTGGACTTATGCTTAAAAGAAATCACATGTGGGCCGGATAACAATGATTGGGCTTCATGATTCACGAAAAGCAGCAGCAACATGTATTATATTTGGGCTCCCAAATCGGCCCAATCTCATCATTAATCATCATCGAAAATTGGCAGCCAAAGGGGGGACGGTTACGAAAAAAAAGAAAAACGCACAGTCTGATAGGAGGCTCTAAAAAAATCTGGGGGCTCTAAAATCATCAGAGATCATCATCGAGGCACAACATCACTATCTCAAACTTTGAACCGACATGCGCGGCTAGTCTCTTCGGATTCACCCCGGTGTAGGTAGTTGTATATTTCTAGGGTTTATGCATTTGTTCTTTGATTCGACTTTGTGACAACTTGTATTGATTTTTGAAACCATTGACAATAGTTTACATTTGTTTCGTATTCGTAAATTGTCGAACGATGTTAAAAGTTATGACTTTGCGAAATGGTTATGTGTAGTTATGCATTGTCGTGGTTAGGATTTACTTGTGTTGATTACAAAGTGTATTCTTGTCCGTTCTTCAGGACGTTGATAGTTATTGGCACCTAAGTCACGGTACACTAAATCCGCTAATCGTATGCAATTGAGTTGAATTAAAACATGTAGGAACCCTAGGACTTACAATTACCGAAACCGGGTGTGATCCGTATTCCTAATTCTTGTTTTCAATTAAGTAGTTTAGTTTTGAAAGTTTCGTTAACAAATCATCGTTTTAGATAATATCAATTTGTCGGTTCACTCCGATATCCTTTTAAACTAATTTAATAAATAAAATTAGCAAACTTCATAATCACTTTGTACATTATTTGTAAATAGTCTAACTAGTCGAACGGGTCGTGCAATACTGACCACCTGCTCTTCGTGGATACGATACCCGACTTACCCTAGCTACCTAGGTTCAATTGGGTTTTTGACTGATAGGGACGACACGGTCACGTCAAAATGGCGCCGTTGCCGGGGAGCTAGTGCGCTTAGTATTTCATTACTTGTTCGATTTTAGTGTTAATTTTCTTTCTTGTATTTTTGTGATTTTACTTTGGGTGGTCGAGCTTGTTTGTGCAGGTACATGTTTTGCAGGTATCATCTTTCGATATGAATTGGGTAGATGATGATCCGTGTGAGTGTTGCGGAAGCGGAGAGCATTATTTAGAGGATTGCTCTGTTTTCTACGAAAAAGTTCAAGCCAACAAGGAACGGGAAGACTACCTCAGCGGATTGTTTGATTATAGGAGGGCGGATTACGAAGATTTCAATGGTCCATCCTCACCTTATCCATACACTAGACCACCTCCACCACCGGAGCAAGAAAAGTCATGCGCTTGTTGTGGAAAAGTTCACATACATGAAGATTGTCCGGTGTTTTGGAAAGATCCAGTGTTTTGGAAAGGAAAAATAAAGTCCGGTTACAAGCCACCACCACATTATCAAGACTATTACTATGAACCCAAATCACCATATTTCTCAAGTTACCGGGAGGAGGAGTATGATGATTATTATAATGAATACCCTCAACCGGTATACGAGAAACCACAAGATTCGATGCATTCCAAGCTTGATGCTCTCATGAACATGATGAAAGAATATCACCAGGATATCAAAGATATGAAGAAAGCGAATGAATTGAGAGATAAAGCCCATGAAGCATTGGTGGTGCAAGTGGGTCAATTAGCGGGGGAATTAGCCCAACTTAAACGAGACCAAGAGGTTTGGGCCAATGGTACAATAGTAGATGGTGATGTGGTGGAAGAGGTTATCGATCTTCCCGAGCAAGAAAATGAATGTTTGAACCGAACGGAAGACATCACACTGCGAGACGAGTCGGATCCGAAAGATGCTCACGTTCATATCCATCCTTCTCCCATACTTATCTCTCCAACCAACAAAGTTGGGGATGCGGGTTCGGGTATAAGGATTCGAAGGGTGGCGTTGCAAGACATAGGCCAGTTTAGTAAGAAGCGACCCCAAAGTTGTACAATATGCATGCCAAGCAAAATAAAAAGAGAATGGATCCGACATGCCAAACACCGAGCGTATGTAGGCAACTCGGTAGGAAAATGTGCACTTCGACCATCATGAGAAGCAAATCAGGTATAATTGTTGTAGAGTTTGTACTATTATTTGTTTTATTTTTTTTATTTTTTTTTTTCTTTTCTTAGTTAAATGAACTTTGTGGGTGTGTTCCCTATATAACCCTCACGAGACCTCTCGTCCTCCCGAGCTATCGGGAGGTTTAAAAGGGCTTGTTGCATAAGCTAAATGCAACCGTGATTCCTACGAAAGTGAGTTAGGTTTGTTGTTATTGTAAATTATTTTTCCACATAAATCAAAGTAAATTAATGTATGACTTGGTAATATTTTCATAAAAGTGGTAGAACTAGGTAGCTAATAAATTTTAATGGTTGTGAGAAGCATGCTTCTACACAAGGGTTAAGATTTGTAGGTACATTATGTTCGTGGGACGACCGCTTCCTTGAAGAGAAGAAGAGCACACGAGGAATGAGCTCAAAAATCAGGTGCATACGTTTCTTTTTACTTTTGATCTTTAGATTAGCAAATAAGTGGAATGTATTTTGTATATTATTTTTCCGAGGTGAAATTTTGGGGGAATTAGTCGTGTCACATCCCTTGTGCGTTTAATACTCTAGTTCTTACACATTGAGGACAATATGTACCTCAAGTGTGGGGATGGAGGAGTAGTAAAAATTTTAGATTTTGACCCGTTCATTTAAATACTATACATTGAGGACAATGTTCACCTCAAGTGTGGGGATGGGGGAAAATTTCAAAAAAATTTCAAAAATGTCTTTTTTTCAAAAGCGGTCTTAAAGCACAAGTAACTAAGTCAACGGTGGATGTCACAACCCATTTGGTCTTTTGTCATGGTCAAGTTCAAATTAATAGCATGACGGGTATTTAGCGGGTGGTTATTTGGGAATAATTCGCCTAAGGAACTAGCATTCTATGCATATCACATATCATACCCTTATACGTGAGGTTTTGAGCCACTTTTATATCATAGATTTACATTTACATGTTTCTTTGTTTGAGTGGACCATTAGTCGCGTATTGTAGAACTTGCAACTTTTGATACGTTCGAGACCATAGACCGAATACAAGCATGAGAATGATTAAGGCATTAGATAAACCTTTTCCTTTTACACCATTTTTATATCCTTACCAAAAAAAAAAAAAAATTATCCCATAGTAGCCAATTTTGAGCCTAATCCTTTCGTTTGACCACCCGTTTAGCCCATAACCGTTAAACCTTTTCTTTTAAACCCGTGTGATGGAAATTCGATTTTAGGATTATTTGTTTGTATAGTTGTGGTTTATATTTGCAAAAAAAAAAAAAAAAAAAAAATGCAGAAAAATTGTGAAAATGAAGCAAAAAAAATTGTTAAGAAAAGCACAAAAATATGAAGTTAGTAGTTGTTGAATAAAAGGCTAAAGTTGTTGCCTTGTAGTTGATGATTAGAGTAGTCGTTTGTAATAAAAATCGAATTTTTCATCACCGTAGCCACATAAAAAATAAAAAAATTACTATTCCATACCCTTAACCTAGCCCCGTTACAACCCTCCAAAGACCTTATGACTTGTTCTTAGTATTCGTGTTCGGTGGTGGAGAACGATTGAGTTGCAAGCCTATGCGGGTACGTGTTCTAATCGGTTTGAGTGATTATTTCAAAAGTGCTAATACATTATACACATTAGCCAATTTTTAAGCCGAGTGGAGAGAACATTGTGAGGGATATGCATGGCTTGTTAGTTTTACGGGCTGGTTAATCTTGGATAACCACTTTTATACGATTAATCATTTATTGCTAAATATGTTGAAAATTGTAAGAAGTTTGAACCGGGCATGCATTAGACCTTAACCTTAGTCTCGGGGATGGGAAGTGTATTTCTTGTTCGACCCACGTGAAAGTGAGAGACAGATTTGCTTGAGGGCAAGCAAACGACAAGTGTGGGGATGTGATGGAGAGTGTGAAACACGGATGCTAAAGTGCTTATCTTATGTGATGTAGTTCGTTTTACGTGATTAAATGTCTCGAATATGATAACTACGGGTTTTTATGGTTTCGCAGGCTAAACGTGTAAAACGGTGAAGTTTGGAATACATGGTGATGAAACGAAACAAGCACGGATGATTATTAAAGAGATATCGCGTTAAATGGAAGTTGTTCGGATCCAAACATAGTTCAAAGGAACAAGATAGTTTGGTATCATGATTTTAATTATCAACATCAATTCATGATTATAAATGCACATGCTGAACATAGTTGGGTGATTATGGGAAGTTGTGATTAATATAAAATCACATCATCAACTCGTGATTCTTGGTGAGTTTTTGAGAAAGAATTAATTTCTTGAGGATATAATAATCATCCATGTGAACAAGAAAAGGGTGGAAGGCAGCCGTTATATATACATCACACAGACAAGGGGCGGCATTTGTATGGAATGAAAAAGACATCATCATCATTCAAGTGTAGATGATTATCTACAAATATTAAAGTGGCAGCGATATGATCACGTGCACTTCTAGGGGGTTTATTAAAAGTCAACGTCACACCCAACACAATGAAGTGGCGGCAGACTTGAACAAGTCACGTGGACTTATGCTTAAAAGAAATCACATGTGGGCCGGATACCAATGATTGGGCTTCATGATTCACGAAAAGCAGCAGCAACATGTATTATATTTGGGCTCCCAAATCGGCCCAATCTCATCATTAATCATCATCGAAAATTGGCAGCCAAAGGGGGGACGGTTACGAAAAAAAAGAAAAACGCACAGTCTGATAGGAGGCTCTAAAAAAATCTGGGGGCTCTAAAATCATCAGAGATCATCATCGAGGCACAACATCACTATCTCAAACTTTGAACCGACATGCGCGGCTAGTCTCTTCGGATTCACCCCGGTGTAGGTAGTTGTATATTTCTAGGGTTTATGCATTTGTTCTTTGATTCGACTTTGTGACAACTTGTATTGATTTTTGAAACCATTGACAATAGTTTACATTTGTTTCGTATTCGTAAATTGTCGAACGATGTTAAAAGTTATGACTTTGCGAAATGGTTATGTGTAGTTATGCATTGTCGTGGTTAGGATTTACTTGTGTTGATTACAAAGTGTATTCTTGTCCGTTCTTCGGGACGTTGATAGTTATTGGCACCTAAGTCACGGTACACTAAATCCGCTAATCGTATGCAATTGAGTTGAATTAAAACATGTAGGAACCCTAGGACTTACAATTACCGAAACCGGGTGTGATCCGTATTCCTAATTCTTGTTTTCAATTAAGTAGTTTAGTTTTGAAAGTTTCGTTAACAAATCATCGTTTTAGATAATATCAATTTGTCGGTTCACTCCGATATCCTTTTAAACTAATTTAATAAATAAAATTAGCAAACTTCATAATCACTTTGTACATTATTTGTAAATAGTCTAACTAGTCGAACGGGTCGTGCAATACTGACCACCTGCTCTTCGTGGATACGATACCCGACTTACGCTAGCTACCTAGGTTCAATTGGGTTTTTTACTGATCGGGACGACACGGTCACGTCAGCGTCGCTACATCAACATGCGAAGCTGAATACATTGCCGCCTCAAGTTGTTGCTCCCAAGTCCTGTGGATACAACAGCAAATGCGTGATTACGGTTTTGAATTCCTAACTACTCCTATTTACGTTGATAATTCTGCTGCCTTACAGATCACTAAAAATCCTGTGCAGCATTCAAAGACTAAGCACATCGAAATTAAGTATCACTTCATACGTGATTGCTTTGAGAAAAGGCTAATCGATGTTGCTTACGTCCATACCGATGACCAACGTGCCGACCTTTTTACCAAAGCATTTGACAAATCAAGATTTGACTATTTATTATTGGTAAACGGCATTAAGGTCAAGCAAGAGTAAAACCAACATCGGAAAATCATTTTTGTAAATACCTTTGTGTTTTAAATTTGTCTTAGTTTGTTGATTTTAGGGGGAGTAAATCCAAATTTGAAAATCCAAAAACATCGAAAAATTTCAAAAACACAAAAACAATAGAAAAGCAAAAATGAGTTTCCTGGCGAGAAAAAGAGAAAATGATAGTACATCAGTGGTCTGTCCAAACCTCTTTAAACCTAAAATGAAAAACGATAAGCAGCTCTATATAAGATGTATCGGTAGGCTCACATTCATTTTAAAGTGTGCAAGGTGATATAAACTTAAATCGACTGAAGACCAGGTGGGAACCATTCATTGGCATATGGTCTTAGTACCGAAATTTCGTTTGAGAGATTGCCGAGGTTCTGAGATATTCGGTCTTTATGCTGCTTATCATCTGGGTATCATGGTTGTATCTTTTACCGAAAAATAACGGGGACGCAAGTCTAGATCTTCCATGATACTATACATACGTGTACATATTGCATTCGACCTCAATAAGTGATCAACAATCACATGTCCATACAAATAAGTGATAAAATATCACATTTATCCGGGAGTCAAGTTCGTCTCTCTGCTGTACGGAAGTACTGACCTGTTCACGGACTTGCTCCTGTGCCCTCATGCATATGAAAATCAAGTTCCTCATCAATAAGTGATTCTATCACAAAGGGCTTGTTTTCAAATCAAAATAAGTGAGTTTCTCACATCATATACGGTCAAACAGATGATAATCGGTATACTCACCGGTAAGATGAACCCTCGTGCATACCTTGATACGGGAATGTGTCGTGATGTGGATGAACACCGGTCGGTAAGTATAAATCATACCTTAACGTATCCCCTCGCCATGATTACATCTGATAAGTTGAGCTTAAGTGGACAACAATACCGATAATTGTTATAGGATGGTTATCTTAATGTCAACTAACTGAACAACAAGAGCGTTTTGGCATGACCGTACACTGATATGATTCTCTTACCCTCGAAACTCACAAAAAGAATGTCTGTAAATATTTATTTACTGCTTTAAATTTCTGCACCTTTGTATATATTTATTTACTGCTTTCAGTCTTTACATTTCGAAATATTCAAAAATTCCAAAAAGATTTTAGGTGTGTTTTGATATAAACCTTCTAAAAGCCAAAAAGATTTTATCTCTATTTTATTTTCGATCGTACGATGTTGGATCTCGAGTCTTCGTTACCTGAAACCTGTACGAAAACCGAAAACGACTAAATCTTCATAAACGGTCGAAATTTGCAAGTGTTGAAAGTTAAAATTGAAATTGATAAAATACATTAAACTTTCAAACTGTCGGACGGTGTTTGATTAAACAATGGTCACATGTGTGTCGTTTGCTTATGATATTCCAGGCAGTTGTTCTCATTACGCGTTTAGATTTCTTGCATGTGCAGATTCTAAAGGCAAGGAGAACATGGTCGATGACAAGCTTCGGAATGAAGACACGACGTGAAGGCACTCAAGTGATGAAGATGATCGAGTTGCCGCTGACCATCATCAACACCACAAGGATCTCAATTCATAAAGAACAAGTATTTCACGAGCATAACTCAAGGGGGAGCTTATGTTAAGGGGGAGTTTGTCAACACACTTCCTACATGAAACGGGGAGTTTGTTGGTACACTTTCTACTTTCAAGACGTGAAGACTTTAAAGATCCTCCGACATTGAAGACTTGAAAGGACGTCAAAGACTTGAAGACTCGAGGGACCTACAAGAATTAAGATCGAGACAAAGATCGAGACAAAGCTACAGCCAAGGGGGAGTTTGTTGGTGCACTTGTGCCTGTACTTTGTCTGTATTTTGTCATGATACGAAACGATGTCTTTGTTAGTCTTGTTAGTCTTGTAAGTTTGACCAAGTCAACCATCCTCCGGTTTGACTTGACCAAACAGTTAACAAAATGGTTGTAATTTGTCTGTGTCGAAGGATGTGTCATCGAAGGATTGTTTGTATCCTTCGATGAGCTCGAAAGATGAACCTTCGATGGATAGACCTCGAAGGATATCATCCTTCGAGGTATATGTGATCTTTCGGTAGGTTTCTGATCGACAGATGATCTTACGATCAGTCTGTCTGATCCTTCGACCAGACGAGCTGTGCTGGGTATAAATACCCATGTGTTGTGTTCACTTCAGTAGTTAGACACTAGAGACAGACAGAGTGCAGAAAATACAGGGAACACACACACACTGAGAGAGTTTGCAAAACAGATTTGTAAACATTGCATTGTAACAGACCTTTCATACGTATTAATACAAGAGGTGTTAATCGTTGAAGATTGTGTGTTGTGTTTGTGCTTGTTCTATCTCGGTTTGCATGCTAGCTTGGATTCCGCACTTGCTAGTGTGTTAGACATAACAAGGAATAGGTTTAACCTCAACCTCCGAGGGACCTATATCAAGAGTCGCAGGGTTGCTACTCATTACAATACCCCACATTTGGGAAGGCAAGCCACCTATGTGTCACACCCCGATATTTCAACCACAAACCCGGTGGGCCCAGTGAGGAGTATCGTGACATAATTTGATATCATCATAGTCAATATACACAGAATAGCACAGCGTAAGTCTTGGAGTATAAATTATTATTACAAACCAAAATGTTCAAAGTTCAAAATATATACAGACGGCTCGTAACAAAAGATCCACAGGCGGATCATAAAAATGTACAAAAGATGTTCAAAGGACTTTAGGCATATGCAAAGGATTTGGAAGATCCCCTCCTAACAATACCAAGCAGCTGCCATCCTATTACGTGTTGTACCTGTAACTTAGTGTTTTGAAAATACGTCAGTTTTTCACTGGTAACTACTATCAACCGACACGTTTTGAAAATATTTCAAAATTGATTTAAGTGCACAAGACACATGAAAATCTTTTATAACTTGGGAGAATTAAGAATTTTAATCTTGTATATAGTTTTTCGTGTTTGTCAATACATATGGGCCCCAGTATAGAAATCAAGACATGATTAACCGACACACCACTTATAAACCCACAAAGGAGTTATCCCCAACTTGTGGGGAAAAATGTTTTGGCATTCGCATCTGTCGGGTGTATCCCTACACCCCATGCTTTGGTCGTGGCCATTAGTAACTTAAATGAGCCGAGGATATCCAGGACATGGTCGCGTTAACCCCCGATGTTTAAATTATCAAACAAAACAGATTAAAACGGGTTATACGGATTTTGTAGCCACAATCCGGCATATGATCCCATACCCGACCAAGCGGTAATAATTTACCATATCCCAAGCCCGTATAGGGAAAATAAGTTAAAAGTATTTACCTGAGGTAGTAGTTGACTTTAAAATGCAAAGTTAATATTAACTCAGCCGTTTAATCAATAGGTAAGTGTAGGTAGAATTTACTGGAAGGCTCTAGTCTAGAATGATGGTAATAATAACCAATTAAAATGCTAACGGGTCCTATTTAAGTCGTAGACTTAGACCGGCTAACTTAAAGGATTTAAAACGGTACAATACGCTAAATTAAGTAATGACCGAAATAGAATGTAGTTTAAACCAAACAAGTATTGAGACTTGTATAATATGGGTAAACTATTCATATTCTGGAAATTGAGGTTAAAATGATAAAGTTAAACCCGTTTCGGTAAGCTTATGTAAACTAGTTACATAAGTCGAACCGTATGCGTATAAGCATTAACGGGTAACCAGATGAGTTATGTACAAGTTCCATATGTTATTATACTTTAAACAAGTTATAATATTAGTAGGATATTAACTTGTATGCCCGTTAAGGTTTTAAAATCGAATTAAGCCTCAAAAGGGCGTTTTGGTCATTTAGTGACTTATAAAAGGAGCATGCATGTAAACTGATGTTATGATCATAAACATTCTGGAAACAAATAGTTAATTTTTGATATAATACCATTATGATATCAAATATATGTGTGGTTTATGTTTTAAGACCAAACTATGCACTGTAGGTGCATTTTGGTCAATTCACACATAGTTTGAATGTTTATTTGGGATTCTGAGTCTTTAACATGTACCTACTGTAAAAAAAATTTAAATAAGTTATAAAACCAGTAGGTAACAAGTCTTGGTTGGTAAATATTGTTTAAAACATACTATGCGCCGAAACGGCGTTAAAGTCGTTAAATGACGATATTTTCGATGTTTTTGTGAAAACTGATGTTATGACCAGGTTTATATGGTCAAAATAAGTTATTTAGTATAACACATTAGTAGGTAAAAAGGTTGTGTATAAAAAGTATGATTAAAACCATTTTAAGTGCCATAAGGGCATTATCGTCATTTATCGACATAATACAAGAACTTGTGTTTAAACTCAGAATGTAAATTTACTTAGCATCCCAAATAATCCTACTTATGATATTACATCAGTAGGTAAGGAGTTTTATAAAGTAGTTATGTCTAAAACCATTTTAAATGCCGAAAGGGCATTTTGGTCCTTTTAAGAACATAATTTATGATGATATATTAAAACTCAGGTTATGATCAGAATGTTAACATCAAAATATGTTAGTCATGTTAACATATGCAACTCATTTGTAAGTTCATTAATGTTTAAAACCTCATTTTTCTATAAAAGGGCATTTTAGTCAAAGTTTAGCATAATAACGGAACTTGCAATAAAACTCAGATTACTATTATGACCATGTAATATAACCTCAAAGGGATATGCTATATAATATTATTGTCATAATGGAACCTTAAAACAGTAGGAAACTAATCTAATTCGGGTCAGAATCGAAAGTCAAAGCAGAAATCAAACTTCGTGACTTACGGTTGCGACCCGACCTTAAACCTGGAATTGACGGGCTGAACATGTGTATACATGTTCTAATGATTATTACCAAGCTATTAAAGTGTTAAAACATATTTTATAACCCCTACATTATCATATTATGATTATTTTCAAAACTGACCCGTTTGACTTTTTAATATTAATAACTTTGACCCGTCATTTGACCAAGCAAACGTGATTCTTAGGAGGTGCCCTTTTGAGGGATTAACACCTACCTAATTACGATCAGGTAGCCATGCTCGCCTCGAACAATGGCTGGACCATTAAGGCCTAAACCGAAACTTAAAGATTTTATCGAAAAAACTTGACTTGGCTTTTAAAAGCCTATAAACTGAAAAGCAGAGGTTAGGAACACTTACAAAAGGTCCTAGCTCGAACTTAGAACTCAGGTGGAGTCTCCCTTCAGTTGGGAATCTCCAGAGGAAGAGAAGTAATGAAATGAAGAAGGTGCAAGTTGTGAAGAATGAACTTAGAACCTATTTATAGTGAAAAGGGTGTCTTATGTTTCTACCAGGTGTCCAGGGGTGTCATCAGAGGCTAACAAGTGTCCTCATACATGTCCCAAACCAGCTATAAGCCCCTGGTATTAGTTCTGGCTCGTTTTGGCTGAATGTGTGGTGGCCAAGCAAAAGTTTACGAGCTGGGCATCCCTTGGCGACCCGCGATGGAATCAACCAAGGGTGCCGCGGCCCGCGGCGGCTTCATATGAGTTTCATATGTTGGCAGTTTCAGTCCCTAGCTCAAAATCTCATAAATATACTTTCATAAATTGACCTATTTGGCACCATAACTCCTTATGACCAATATTAGGTATATTCGGGAGTATACCCGAATATCATAAGGCTCCTGGTTCATTAAAAGGTCACTCAAAGGTATAAATTAACATGTTGACGCTTTTAATCCTCCAAATCACAAACTTTTGAATTAAATCACAAACGGTTTCGTTCGTCCAACAAGTAGCTAGTGTAGAGAATACGAACACCGTAAAGGGTCACTCAGAGGCATAATTTAAGCATGTGGACAAATTTAGTCCCTCCACATTCATTTCTTTCATTGTTTGGCAAATATAGTCCATCCTAGTCAACATTTGAGATAATTAGGATTAGGGACACATGTCAATACATTATTGGACACGATTTTACGAGGTGTTACTCTATGTAACAATCAATCTTTCTACACTAAGGACTCACCATGTTTGGGACCAACATGCACAATTCATGGTAGTGAGTAGTGTACGCCTCATGTTCCCCACCTTCCATAATGTGATCTCACATCTTGATCTTGAGTTTCTTCATCTCATTCTTTGGGAAAAACTCTTCAGTCAGAAGCTCCTTAAAGTTATCCCAAGGCAAGGCTAGAGTAGTATCTCTGCCCCTAGTTATCTTCTTTGTATTCCACCAAGTAAATGCACTTTTCTAAAAGACACTTGAAGCATACTTGAACTTAAGATTGTTTGGGCATTTACTAATAATAAAAGTAATTTCCATGCTTTCGAACCACCAAAGTAGACCAGTGGCACCTTCCAAACCAAGGAATTTGAGTGGGATGCAAGAGTTGAAGTGCCTGGAGATATAAGGGTTGTCATTCCCGTTACCATTATTCCTACCAGAGCTAACATTGGCATTGGTATTGTTGTTGATTTTGGTAACCAAGTTGGGGAGAATAACATCGAGTTTTGTTGAGAGATGACAGTGTCAAGTTGGGTAGACTTAGATGTATATCGACGAGGAGGCATTCTACAAAACAAAATTGCAAGTAACGACTAAATGGAGTATAAAACATACAAAAATAATATAGTGTGACAATATCCCATAAAATCACCCATTAACTAGTTTGAAATGTCATATAATAAGGATAGATATTCAAGCATATATGATAAACATATATATTTGCTTGATAATAATAAAAATAATGAAAATATTAAACAAAACAGTTGACCAATCAGAATATGAGTATCGTATGATGAATACTGTAACACTCTAACCCATTATGTAAAATATTTTAGAGAAATATGGATAATTAGGTCCTAGATTTTTTAATTAACGTACGATTCTGGGTTAACAGATAACTAAGACAAGCCAACTTAACGGGTTATTACACAAATAAGTTACCATCGAAATCAATAAGGTTTTAATACATTAAACTTTGTCATGCGTTATCACGCTTAAACTTTCCCGAAGAATAACACTAAAAACAATTAGTGTTTAAATTATACTAATGTCGCGAATCAAAACAACGAAAGAAAATGAATTTGCTTAAACAGGATCCCGTCGAGCCACGCAACAGGGCACCCTTGTCCTTTCATGTGGTGCAAAGAGGACTAGTTTCCAGAAACTTTGCAAAACTTACAGTTTTGACCGCTGCATGGAAATCTTGCGTAATTTTCACCATTTTAGCACTGAAGTTGACCCAACCTTAAGTTTATCATGTTTAGTACTTTCCCCCATAAATATAGGTTTAAATCCATGACCTGACATAGCTGTCGTGGGTTAATAAAAAGTGTTCATTTTAAATTAAATACCTACGAAGTATAGAAAAGTAAGGTCGTATCCGTAGGGAATTTGTGGTCAGTGTTTAGCTTTGAATTAATTAATTACGATTAACCTAATTGGGGGGTTGTTTGTTTGTTTTAAAGAAAATACAACTTTTCACGAAAAGTGTTATCAGAATTAGAAGAAGTAACCTCCACCCGGAATCCCGAATACCCGTTTTAACACAAAAACCCGTTTATCGATTCAAAACACCACATAGACATGACCTTGGTTCAATGACTTTGATTAGTTATTAGAGGCCGTTTTTAAATAAACTATAACACCTAATGTTTTGGTCAAAAATCAAACAAAGGATAATGTAACCAAATCTGATTTTGTGAGGTAATGTGCTTGAATGATGAACAAGTATATGATTAGATCTGAAATGTTGAGAACAATGGACACAATGATTTATAGGAGGAAAAAGCCGTTGATCTTTAAGAGATCTCCTGCATAAAAACATTGGATAGTGAAAACTATTACTATCAACTATATTGCACAAAAAGATTACAACTTCGGATGTTGATCAAGGGTGGTACAATGAATGTTTGCTAATGTGAGAGAGTGTATTGTTTGCGAGCTTGTATTCGATAGAGTGTGTGTCAGCTAATAATAATAATGATCTGCCTAAAAACACTTGATCAACCCCTTTAAATCAAACTAACAACTAAGTCTGAAAGTTAAGGGAGACCACGTCTAAGCTTATGAACGTTGAGGGAATTTAACATGTGCGGCATCTGCAATGAATATTGACCGAGATTCCTGCCATGACTTGGTCCATGTCGTCCATGACATGCACATAATCATGAGAAAACACAAAGAACAATTGTTAGCAAAGTTATGTAATAATAAGGATCCGTGATCCTCAGACTTCCTGCACCATCTGTTAAGGATCCGTGATCCAGGCCAATCTAAGGATATGTGATCAATAGTTATAAAAATTAACCCGTAACAAATGCCCCCAAATATGGCTGAATATTAAGATAATTAAATCTGCCATATTTCCATTTAACTCTTACTAGCCATTACGATCCCAACTAGCCGTTGCGATATTCGTGACGTCACTGATGGGATCGAAATAGCTTATCATTGTGAATATATAGGATAGAGATAAGAGATAGGATTCATTTAAAGATCAGATGATCCTTTTAAAATCTCCATTCGAGAGCTAAATCAGGTATTCTTTTATTCTCCGAAAATCCTTTGCTTTCTTTGTAATTCTTCATCTTACTTAGCAAAATAATGACTAAAATGGTCACTCAATGATCACCGAATAAGAATCATGATCCTGATAGCCCACCGAAAAGCCAAAACTTGCTGGAGACTCCTTCTTTAGAGCTTTGCAGATTCACAGATCCTGAAGTTGATCAGTTTTATACTTGTTTCCCTTCGGAAATAGTATTCCGTCCATTTGATTCTTCCCTTAGAAGTGATTCAGCATCCTCCACTTGGGTTTGCTTTCTAGCAGCTCCAATCCAGATTGGATATTCTTATCCTTTCCCCGAGTTTACCCAACACTTCTTCACCTTGACTGGTTTGTGTTACAATCAGGCCATGGCAATGCTATGGAGAGTGTTATATACTCTTGAACAAATCATTAGGGATGAAGGATTGGATTTCAATCTTTCGGATCTGTCACATCTGTACAACCTTGTTTCTCATGGATCCCATAGATTCCTATTCAAGGCTAAGCCTCAACAACCACTCCCACTCCTCAAAACCACTAAGAATTATACCTGCTGGAGAAACCAACTTTTCTTCATGAGGAGAGACACTATTCCCTTAGGGAATACTCTCCCAAAGAAGTGGGCTTTGAAGGGTAGGATATAGGATCCTTAGGATAAAACTATAGGAAGTTTCACTTTTTTTTTACTTTATGAGGATAACTGATCCTGTCTTGTTTATATGTGCAGTGAGCAACTTTTCTTCCCTTGCCAAACAACCTGGAACTGATCAGAGGCTTGCTGTATTTTGGGCCTTAGACTCTACTGTCAGGACATTTAAGCCAAAGGCAAAGGATCTAGCATAGACATCATCCACCTCCTTAACAATGTCAAGTAAGTATTCATATGTGATAAAATGTTTAAAAGATGAAATAAAGTTAAGGATCATATTGTCACACCCTCAAAAAATCTACACACGGAGTACTACCGCGAGACGTGTGACTGACCAGGATCTAGCCACTAACCATGATGAACCATTTTCGTAAGTTAAAATTTTCCAATTGACATGATTAGTGTTCAAGTATAACAACCCTCCAAAATATTTTTCAGATACCCTAATATATCTTAAAACATACCCGTATGAGTAAACCGAGCCCAAAATACCTTTAATTTTTGCAAAAATAAAATAAAAAACTACAAAATAGGGCGCTCGTGGGCCGCGTAGCCCTTGGCTACCTCCTACGCGGGGCGCGACAGCCAGTCTCCAGGGCGACACCCTGAGCTGCCACGTGGCAGCAACGTGTTGGACCTAGTGTGATGACCCGGACAAGCTAGGCCCTACTACCCCTATGTCGCGGGCCGCATAAGAAGACCTTTGAGTCTTCGCGGGCCGCGAGGAACTGCAAATCAGGCCCTATAAATGGCGGCCATCAGCTTTAGTCCCAAACCGATCACAACTCTTTCTCTCTCTCGAAATTCATAAGTGTAGAAGTAATTCTCAGGCATAATACCCCCTAAATAACGAAGTTCTGCCTCGTTGAAAGTATCATAACCCCGGTTATGTATTAGATATGCCGCCCGATTGATCCAGGGTTCCGTAATGGCTGTCGTGGTTCTGCCCGACGTAGTCGTTGGAATACCGTCTCGGGGAGGGTATTAGTAATGTAAATATTGGGTTATTATACTAACGCGTGTGTGCATTTGTGTAATTTAATAGATAATCACCAGGAAATCCTTAAAGAAAACCCTAAGACAGCAAAGTGAGTAATCCCCTTTTGTAAACTGTTTTACAAAACCTCAATGTTTTACATTATATTACCAGTGATTGAGTATTTGTAATTCTAGAATTATTGTCGCTATATTGGGGTTTTGTATACAAAATTTGTTACTACACTGTGAGTAGTAACATGACCGTGGGTGGTAATTAAAGTAAGAATTGGAAACAAATATAATTGCGAGATCGCCCTCAATACTGCGATTGATAAAAAAAATCTGTCTCGATTAAATTTGGATTCACTCACCAGTATTTCCCACTGAAAAAATGTTTTTAAACGCGTTTCAGGTAACAAAATGTGAAAGCCAAATAGAAGCCAGCTGGACAGCACTGAAGGCTTGGAAAAGTGGCTATAAAAGTTACCTAAATAAAGAAGATGTTTATTCAATAAAATATGGTTTATCCCTATGAAAATGTTTGTAATGAAAACTCGGGTTTTATCCCAACATGTTTAATATTATAAAAGTGTGGTATTTTACTCTGATAAAATATTTTCTAACTACGGTCCTGATGTAATTTCCGCTGCCAAATTGATAAACACCAATACCACCGAAACTGGTCTCACAGCCGCCCGTTCCCGGGACAGATAGGGGGCGGGTGTTGCGACAGAAGGTGGTATCAGAGCTAAGCCACTGATTCAGCCACAAAAGTGTTTTGCTGACAGCAAAATATTATTCAATGTGTTAGGAAATAAATTATATGGATACGTGCATATCTGTATATTATTGTTGTGTGTTATTTAACTATTTGTTAGTTTACAGTATGAGCGACCAAGGACCTTCCGACGCCTACCGTCAGTTGTCCAGCTCACCTAGGAGCGAAGGCACCTCTTCACAGCCTGCCCTCACAGGGTATTCAGCTGACAATGAAGAAGGGATATTCGTGTTTAAGACTCAGTCTAAAGAGCCATTACCTCCTAAAAAGAGAGGATGGTTCAGCAGAGGTGCGCATGAACGTAGAAAAAGGATGAAAAAGTTACAACAGCAGCGGGCTTGAGCAGCCATTAAGAGAGAAATAGATGCTCATACCCAGGATATGCTCAATAGGAGTCTAGCAAACTTTCATATCTTAGCAACTACAGCTGTAGACCCTAACCTGGAGCAACTGATAGCACCCCAACCATTACCACTATTCCCTACACAGCCAATGGAAATCGAGAACAACCAAGAAAATCAAATCCCAATACCTGATTTCAACCCAGAAGAGATACCTAGGGTACCAACACCTAATCCCTTAGACCCAGATTACGACCCATGGTTAGATGACAATAGGGATTATGTGCAACGCTACCCAATACTAGAAGACGAACCTATGCCAAACTTAGCAGCCTACACAGATTTAGACCCTCTAGATCCCTACTATGATAGTGATCAATACATCAGGGAAATTTTAGAGAATCCATACTCGTACCAGGAACCCATGCCCCAGTACCCGCACCTGCACCACCAATGAGTGCAGAAAATGTCCAAGAACTCCGAACCTTCGGTGAGGAGATTTTAGAAAGTAGCGAGAGAATGAGACAGGTTGGAGAACGACTCGTCTGGAAGTATGACGAGCGTAGTATGGAATTTTGGATGAACCCATATCGGTAATGGTGGTAGTAGTAATAATAATATAATAATATATAATATGTGTGTATGTTTGAAAAAAAAAATATAGACAATAGTTATAGATGCCTACTAGTATTGTAATTTTGATTTCAGTTGTATTGTAAAATATATGGATGCATACTATAAGAAAGAGTAAGTCGCAATGTTCGACGATTTTGACCAAAATGCGTGTTAGGTGATTGATTGTATTGAGATATTATCTTGTGATATTAATATCTGGTAAATGTTTAAAATTCAGATGGCTGACCAAGTGAATCAAGAGAACCCGGATAATAACCCGGAAAACCAGAATAACGATAACCCGAACAATGATAATAATGGAAATCCAGTGGATAACAGTGCCATTCAACACATAGTGGCACAAGGGTTAATAGATGCAATGCCATATATTATCAAGACAGTTAGGGAAGCTGATAATAAAAGTAACCACAGCAGTAAACGACCAACTGAACCTGAAAACAGCGTAAACAATGGACCCATACTTCAAGTGCCTATTCCCAAAAGAAGAAGAACCATATCCTATGGTTGTTCTTATAAAGAATTCTGGTCTTGTAAACTAATGGAATTCTCGGGCAATGAAGGGGCCATTGCAGCTCTACGCTGGATAGAAAAGACTGAGGTTGTCTTAAAAATAAGCATGTGCGTGAAAGAGGATAAGATAATGTTTGCTTCCAATCTGTTTAAGAACTCAGCCTTAGAATGGTGGAACATTATCCTCCAGTCTAGGGGAAGTGACAGGATTTACAATATGGAATGGGAAGAATTTAAGAACATGGTAGAAAGGAAATTCTGCCCTCCCAATTAAATAGAACAGATAGCAAATAAATTCCTAAACCTTAGGATGACTGTAATGGATAGTAAAGGTTACACTACGTTATTTTTCCGATACCCTAATATATCTTAAAACATACCCCGTATGAGTAAACCGAGCCCAAAATACCTCTAATTTTTGTAAAAATAAAATAAAAAACCAGAAAAAAGGGCGCTCGTGGGCCGCGTAGCCCTTGGCTAACTCCTACGCGGGGCGCGACAGCCAGTCACCAGGGCGACACCCTGAGCTGCTAGGTGGCAGCAACGTGTTAGACCTAGTGTGATGACCCGGACAAGCTAGGCCCTACTACCCCTATGTCGCGGGCCGCGTAAGAAGACCTTTGAGTCTTCGCGGGCCGCGAGGAACTGCAAATCAGGCCCTACAAATAGCGACCATCAGCTTCAGTCCCAAACCGCTCACAACTCTTTCTTTCTCTCGAATTTCATAAGTTTAGAAGTGATTCTCGGGCATAATACCCCCTAAATTACGAAGTTCTGCCTCGTTGTAAGTATCATAACCACGGTTACGTATTAGATACACTGCCCGATTGATCCAGGGTTCCGTAACGGCTGTCGTGGTTCTGCCCGATGTAGTCGTTGGAATACCGTCTCGGGGAAGGTATTATTAATGTAAATATTGGGTTATTATACTAATGCGTGTGCATTTGTCTAATTTAATAGATAATCACCAGGAAATCCTTAAAGAAAACCCTAAGACAGCAAAGTCAGTAATCTCCTTTTTGTAAACTGTTTTACAAAACCTCAATGTTTTACATTATATTACCAGTGATTGAGTATTTGTAATTCTACAATTATCGTCGGTATGTTGGGGTTTTGTATACAAAATTTGTTACTACACTATGAGTAGTAACATGACCACAAGTCGGGTTGACAGTACCGTGGGTGGTAATTAAAGTAAGAATTGGAAACAAATATAATTGCGAGATCGCCCTCAATACTGCGAATGATAAAAAAAATATGTCTTGATTAAATTGGGATTCACTCACCAGTATTTTCCACTGACAAAATGTTTTAAACGCTTTTCAGGTAACAAAATGTGAAAGCCAAATAGAAGGCAGCTGGACAGCACTGAAGGCTTGGAAAAGTGGCTATAAAAGTTGCCTAAATAAAGAAGATGTTTTATTCAATAAAATAGTGTTTATTCCTATGAAAATGTTTGTAATGAAAACTCGGGTTTTATCCCAACACGTTTAATATTATAAAAGTGTGGTATTTTAATCTAATAAAATATTTCCTAACTACGGTCCTGATGTAATTTCCGCTGCCAAATTGATAAACACCGATCAAGGTTTAAATGTCCAAAAACACGGTTTAATTTAGCAACGGAAGTATAAAGAAAACCCATATTAATTTAAAACCACAAGTTCGTTAATTATACGTTATTCATGAAGCTTACAAACCACGCACTCCAACCGATTGCAATGTCCGTCCTAAGCTGTAACGAGCAACCTGTAAAGTGTTGGTGCACTTGTGTCTGTACTTTGTCTGTATTCTGTCATGATACAAAACGATGTCTTGTGTTAGTCTAAGTTACGTCTTAGGTTTGTTACAATGTGTGTTCGATGTAAGTTTGACCAAGTCAACCATCCTCCGGTTTGACTTGGCCAAACAGTTAGCACATTGGTTGTAAGGTGTTTGTGTCGAAGGTTGCGTAATCGAAGGATTGGTTATATCCTTCGATGAGCTCGAAGGATAAACCTTCGAAGGATATAGATGGACCTCGAAGGATATCATCCTTCAAGGTATATGTGGATCCTTCGATAGGCTTGTGATCGATAGATGATCTTTCGATCAGTCTATCTGATCCTTCGACCAGACAAGCTGTGATGGATATAAATATCCATGTAATGTGTTCACTTCATAGTAGACATCCGACAAGAGAGAACATAAGTGTGTGAGATTGGAGTGAACTGCTGTAACCGTGTCCACTGGAATACAAGCGTAAACTTTGATATCTCGTGTGTCTACACATTCTCTTTGTGGCTTGTGTTCTCGTATAAACTATCGGTTTGCATGCTAGCTTGGATTCCGCACTTGCTAGTGTGTTAGACATAACAAGGATAAGGTTTGACCTCATCCTCCGAGGGACCTACAAGTGGTATCAGAGCCGTGGCTCTTTTCCTTGTTAAAAACCAGGTTTATACAAGATTTTGAAGTGTTTTGGACAAAAACTCACATGGTTTAGCACCCGTTTTTAGTGTTTTTCTCGCATTTCTTGTCATAAAAACGTGTTCTAAACTAACCGGGTGTGTTAAAAGACGGGTTGGGTAACTTAAAAACTTGTTTTTGAGAAGGTTGGTAATTTCCGGCCAAAATTCCGGCTTACTCCGGTGACCGGTTTCTGGATAAAATCTGTCCTTTTTGGGTTATATTTTATTGTTCAAATCTTGTTTTACTAAAAAGTATGGTCTGACCATACCTTTCTGCCGAAAGATTTCTACCAACCCATCACCTTTTTCTCCAACCTGTCATCTTTTGTCAACTGTGTCAGTACCGATCGAAGGATATCCTTCGAAGTCGAAAGATCATCTTTCGATCAAAGGAAGTTCGATAGATAGTCATCCTTCGAACATCCTTCGAAGTCTGTGTTTTATCCTTCGATCCAAGGAATCTTGTTGAAACATACATCTTTCGTTCTGCAGTTCTGGTTCGAAAGATAAGGATCCTTCGGTTGGAGAATCTTTCGAACACTGTTGATCCTTCGGTCAAGTATTGATCCTTCGGTCAAGTATTGATCCTTCGATCCTAGTCTGTTTAAGTTTAACAAGTTTGTGTTTTTCTTGTCTTTCGAACAAGGATCCTTCGGCTGGTTGGTTCTTCATCAAAAATGAATTCGATGTGGGGTGTTCCGATAAATACAGAAATGTATTATGGTACTCCGACTCCGGATTCGGGAAAGTACACAAATACCAGATTATCTCCTGCATGGGCCGAATCTCCCGTACCTGCATCTTCTCAAGCTAATGCTATATCTACCAGTCAATGGGCATTCGTCTCAAATCAAACTCCAAGTATTCAAAGCATTTTGTTAAGTGAGAGTGAAACGGGAAGTTTGAATAGACCTCCAAAGTTGATGCACTTAAGTGAATATCCGGGATGGTTTGGAAGATTTCATACATACGTCCTTGGTCAAAATACAGAATTGTGGTTGCGTTTCATCACAGATTTTGATGAACTAATAGAGATTGCCGCTTCATCTGCTGCTACGTTTGCCGATCTTACGGAAGATCAGAAGAAGGTCTATGACTTAGAAAAGAAAGCGTATGCCATTCTTACTCAGGCGTTAAGCAAAGATATTTATCATCAATTTGTCAGTTTCAAGACAACGAAGAAGCTGTGGGACGCATTGAAGATAAGGGGCATAGGAAATGAAGCGACACGTCAATTGAGAAAAGACCTGCTAAAGAAAGAGTTTGATGGTTTTACTTGTATGGAGAATGAATCTTTAGGAGATTTGACAAGTCGATTTAATCATTTGCTGACTGAATTGGCAAATATTGGGGTTATAACAGCTTCAGCAGAGGTAGTGAAAAAGTTTGCAGATGCACTGCCACCTCAATGGAATACTTTCTTGGAAATCATGAAGTACAATGGCACTTTAGCTACAACAAACTTCCATGACTTTGCTCAACTCCTGGAAAACAAGAATCAGGAAGAAACTCTCAAGGCAAAAAGAGTTCCAGTGCCACAAAATCCTGAAATGTATTATGGAACTTCTAGCACTTCTACAAAACCTTCTTCACACGCTCCAATTCAAACAGCGTTTGTGTCTAGCACTAACTTGTACATCATTCCTCCTCCAACAACAGACATGTATGGAAATCCGCTTGAACCAGTCCCTCAACCAGTACCACAACAGCAAAGCCAACGACCTATCAGAGCAACTGATATGTTCGGAAATCCATTACCTGTTCGATCTACCGGACCAACAGATTTATACGGGAATCCACTTCCTCCTCAACAGCAAGCATGTTATGGAAGCACATCATCTGCTAGTCAGCAATCAAAGCCAAATACAGTACGGCTCGACACCTCAAGTTTCTCTAAAGTCAGTGTTGAAGTAGCAAAAGGACATATGGAGCTTCTAAACACTTTGGTGAGCGCATACTGTGGATTAGTGGAAGGTCAGATTGGCAACATTAATCTGACTCAAGAAGACTATCAGCAGATCGATAAAGAGGAGATGGAGATGATGGACATCAAGTGGGCCTTTGCCAGTGCTGTTAGGCGAGCAAAGGATTTCATGGAAAGAACTGGCAGAACCAGCTTTGAAAGCAAGAAAGACACCAAGTATGGGTTTGATAAGCAGGCTGTTAAGTGCTTCAATTGTGGTGAACGTGGTCATTTCAAACGTGAATGTACGAGGCCATCTCAGCATGGAAACCAGAATCCCTTCAGAAATCAAGGCAACCAGCAGAACCAGAACAGGAACAATGTTCGTACGTTGGTACCAGTCAACAACCAAAGCCAAGCAGGACAATCAAATGCCAACCAGGCACTTGTGGTTCAAGTAGATGAAGGTTGTGATTGGTCAATTCAGTTGGGAAATGATGCTCCAGATTGAACAGCGTGTTTTGCTGAAGTCGTAAAGGATTTAAATCACACCAGTGGTGGAGAATCTTCCACCAATGGTGATGAATCTTCTGAAGATGAAGACAGTTCTGGTTATAGTGGAAGCTCAGATGAAGAATCCTCCACTTCAGGTAATGATCATGTGGATGAGACATCAAGTGCGTCAGTCGATGCAGATATTGATGAGCTTTTGGAAGAAGCTGCAACAGGAACTGAAAGAAGATCTATTTTGGTGGATCAAGCTGCTTACTCTTCGTATTCTCTCCATTCAGCCTTTATGGCTAATGTCGACAGTTCATCAAGTCAGGTATGTTTCGATGAACCCACTGTAGTTAGCTGTGAAAATTGTGATAGTTTAAATGTTAAATGTGCTGATTTAGAGACAAACATGTCTGAGTTGCAAGGCAAACATGATGCTTTACAAGCTAGTTTGTTTGACTTGCAAGACAAACATGCTTCATTGAATGATAAGTGGTGTGAGTTGCAAAGCAAACACGAGGCTTTGCAAGAGAAATATGATGTGACATTCATCCACAATCAGAAGTTAACCGTGGATCTCTCGAAGTGCACTGAAGCCAACATGTTTTTATGAAAACCATGAAAAGGAGTTTAAATCGGTAATTGAAAAATTAAAGAAAGATAAAACCGAGTTAACTAAAATGGTTTCCAGAAAACAAACTGACATTAATTTGTATATAACTCGTCTTGAGGTAATGCAAAAGGAAATGGCTTGTGTTAAAACTGAAAGTGAGGCGATCCGACTCAAGTTAGACAGTTATTTGAGCTCTAGCTATGTGTTGGATCACATCATTGACGTTCAGAAAGAGAAACGAGATGTCACATGCATAGGTTACAAGAAATGTCCACCACCTGTGAGACACAATTATGATGCCATGCCTGATGAGGAGTATAGAACTCACTTTGAACCATCTGTTCCTTTAGACGTTGAGGAATTTGCAACAGGGCTCGGATACAAGAAGGAAGTATCATCGGAATCGGATGGGTCAGCAGCTACAAGTGTGTCTTCTGCTGAACCAAATCAGGATCCTCCAGTTGTGATTGAGGATGTTGATTCTTCTGACGATGAATCTGATGATACTGATTCAGCAAAGTCTGATGCAGTGATCAAAGAAGAGGACATACCTCTTGAGAATCACATTCTTTGTGATCCACCTGCAAAACCGTTTGTGACTGCTGCAGTCGAGTCTGTTGAATCCTCATCTGGAAGCTGTGAAAGCGTGAACTTGCTTTACACGTTGATTGGATCTGATAAAATATATTCAGACAAGGATTTCCCTATCAAAAATGTCAATCAATCCTTGATTGATAAAGTTTTCGAAGATTCTACCAGTAAGTTTTTGGGAAAGTCGAGCCCAGGAGTTGTAGTAACTCAGTGTGCTCCTATCCCAAAATCCGAAGTTAGAAAGAAATATGGGAATCAAAAATTGCAAAAACAAAACAATCAACGAAAGCAAAATCACGCTGCCCAAGGAAATGGAAAAGGCAAACAGAGCCAAAACAAGAAAAAGGACAAGAAGGTAAACTTTGTGAAATCAAAGGGAACGGACAAAATTGAAACGTTTGAGAACAAATCTAACATAGATTTTGTTAAACAAGCAACAGTGTTGAAAAGAAATGAACCAAACTGTTCGAAACCTAGTACCTCGAGATCACAAAGTTCATCATCATCGGCAAGACGATCACATGATGCTTCGGGGTTTGTTGAACGAAGATCATGTTTTGAATGTGGTACAATTGGACACATAATTCGAAACTGTCCGTATCTTCATAAGTTGAAAGCAAAAGTTGATGTCCCCCATGGTAACAATTACCATAAAAGATTTGTTTCACCAAAACAGGACCCTCGTCTTGTTAAACAACAAGAAGTGAAACAGAGAAAGAAACAACGGAAAAATGTTGAAAAGATTTTAAAACCGGAGGTTGTCCAAACACCGTCTGTTAAGTTAGAAGTTAAACATGAAAAACAAAAACAGATTTGGAAACCAAAAACGGAAACTGTTTCAGGGGGAGCTACATCAATTCCGAATCATCGGGAAATGGATGTCACAATTCTCGATGATGACGGACGACCCAAGTCTGTGAAGGCTTGGGTCCCCCTCTCCAACTAATCTCTGAATGAGTGTGCAGGATGTTCCAGGAGGAACTATTGATAGTCTTAGGATTGTTGATAGTGGAGCGTCCATGCACAAGATCGGCGACAGAAAGCTCCGAAATATTGTTACTTTTAGGAGAATATTGTTGCCATTGATGGAGAGAGAGGAAAGAAAAAGAAAAGAAGAAGAAAATGTCTGATGAAAGAATGTTGTTGAATGAAGTTAAAAAATTCGACCAGATGAAATATGTTCCAAAGTTTGGTTGTTATGGTTTTTGATCGGGTCCTCAGGAAAGATTCCAATGAAAAGTACGCGCCTGTAGCACGTCTGAAGCCTTTTTAAGGTTCATGGATTTTGCTTCCACAAGAAGTTCAAAGTCAACAAGATGAACGTGTAGGGTACTTTTCTCTACGATGTGATTGAAGAAAATGTGTTTGTTGAACAAACCAAACCGGGTGTGCGGATGCCTTGGCGTGGATTGAACAACCGCACACTACTTCTGAAAGAGAAAGACAAAGACCTTCGCTGGTACAATGTGGAAGACCAGCCAGACCCAGAGGTCTATGATCTTGTTGCTGTGAAGAGATTTCTCAGTAGCTACAAAATCGACTTTGAAATCCAAACCTGGTGGATATCCAGTTTGGGAGAGCACTCAGTTTCCTGGCAATGCACGAAGCAGTTGCAGGATACAGTTTTAAATTTCTAATCTCTCCTATACTTGTCGATATTTAAGCTGCTTTATGAATTATTATCATCTCGTACAGCACTCTTTGACCTGACACATTGATCTCGAATATCGCCTCACACGTGATTGTTTCACTATGAAACTCGTCAATGTTGTCATGGTCCGCACCGCTTACCGACGTGCCAACTCATTTTTCCAAAATTTGAGAAATCTTTTCTGATTAAACTTTATTATTGGTAAACGGCATTAAGGTCAAGCAAGAGTAAAACCAACATCGGAAAATCATTTTTGTAAATACCTTTGTGTTTTAAATTTATCTTAGTTTGTTGATTTTAGGGGGAGTAAATCCAAAATTTGAAAATCCAAAAACATCGAAAAATTTCAAAGACACAAAAACAATAGAAAAGCAAAAATGAGTTTCCTGGCGAGCAAAAGAGAAAATGATAGTACATCAGTGGTCTGTCTAAACCTCTTTAAACCTAAAATGAAAAACGATAAGCAGCTCTATATAAGATGTATCGGTAGGCTCACAATCATTTTAAAGTGTGCAGGGTGATATAAATCTTAAATCGACTGAAGACCAGGTGGGAACCATTCATTGGCATATGGTCTTAGTACCGAAATTTCGTTTGAGAGATTGCCGAGGTTCTGAGATATTCGGTCTTTATGCTGCTTATCATCTGGGTATCATGGTTGTATCTTTTACCGAAAAATAACGGGGAAGCAAGTCTAGATCTTCCATGATACCATACATACGTGTACATAATGCATTCGACCTCAATAAGTGATCAACAATCACATGTCCCTCACAAATAAGTGATAAAATATCACATTTATCCGGGAGTCAAGTTCGTCTCTCTGCTGTACGAAAGTACGGACCTGTTCACGGACTTGCTCCTGTGCCCTCATGCATATGAAAATCAAGTTCTTCATCAATAAGTGATACTATCACATAGGGCTTGTTTTCAAATCAAATAAGTGAGTTTCTCACATCATATACGGTCAAACAGATGATAATCGGTATACTCACCGGTAAGATGAACCCTCGTGCATACCTTGATACGGGAATGTGTCGTGATGTGGATGAACACCGGTCGGTAAGTATAAATCATACCTTAATGTATCCCCTCGCCATGATTACATCTGATAAGTTGAGCTTAAGTGGACAACAATACCGATAATCGTTATAGGATGCTTATCTTAATGTTAACTAATTGAACAAAGAGAGCGTTTTGGCATGACCGTACACTGATATGATTCTCTTACCCTCGAAACTCGCAAAAAGAATGTCTGTAAATATTTATTTAATGCTTTCAGTTTCTGCATCTTTGTATATATTTACTTACTGCTTTTAGTCTTTACATTTGAAATATTCAAAAATTCCAAAAAGATTTTAGGTGTGTTTTGATATAAACTTTATAAAAGCCAAAAAGATTTTACTTCTATTTTATTTTCGATCGTACGATGTTGGATCTCGAGTCTCCGTTACCTGAAACCTGATTGAAAACCAAAAACGACTAAATCTTCATAAACGGTCGAAATTTGCAAAGTTTTTGAAAGTTAAAAACCTAAAACTGAACAATTTGTTAAAACTTTCAAACTGTCGGACGGTAGTTGATTGAACAATGGTCACATGTGTGTCGTTTGCTTATGATATTCCAAGCAGTTGTTCTCATTACGCGTTTAGATTTCTTGCATGTGCAGATTCTAAAGGCAAGGAGAACATGGTCGATGACAAGTCTCAGAATGAAGACACAATGTGAAGGCACTCAAATGACAAAGATGATCGAGTTGCCGCTGACCAGCATCAACACCACAAGGATCTCAATTCATAAAGAACAAGTATTTCACGAGCATAACTCAAGGGGGAGCTTATGTTAAGGGGGAGTTTGTCAACACACTTCCTACATAAAACGGGGAGTTTGTTGGTACACTTTCTGCTTTCAAGACGTGAAGACTTTAAAGATCCTCTGACATTGAAGACTTGAAAGGACGTCAAAGACTTGAAGACATGAAGTTCGAGACAAAGCTACAACCAAGGGGGAGTTTGTTGGTGCACTTGTGTCTGTACTTTGTCTGTATTCTGTCATGATACAAAAAGATGTCTTGTGTTAGTCTAAGTTACGTCTTAGGTTTGTTACAATGTGTGTTCGATGTAAGTTTGACCAAGTCAACCATCCTCCGGTTTGACTTGGCCAAACAGTTAGCACATTGGTTGTAAGGTGTTTGTGTCGAAGGTTGCGTAATCGAAGGATTGGTTATATCCTTCGATGAGCTCGAAGGATAAACCTTCGAAGGATATAGATGGACCTCGAAGGATATCATCCTTCGAGGTATATGTGGATCCTTCGATAGGCTTGTGATCGATAGATGATCTTTCGATCAGTCTATCTGATCCTTCGACCAGACAAGCTGTGATGGATATAAATATCCATGTAATGTGTTCACTTCATAGTAGACATAAGACAAGAGAGAACATAAGTGTGTGAGATTGGAGTGAACTGCTGTAACCGTGTCCACTGGAATACAAGCATAAACTTTGATATCTCGTGTGTCTACACATTCTCTTTGTGGCTTGTGTTCTCGTATAAACTATCGGTTTGCATGCTAGCTTGGATTCCGCACTTGCTAGTGTGTTAGGCATAACAAGGATAAGGTTTGACCTCATCCTCCGAGGGACCTACATAAAGCATGCAATAGGGTGTCAACATAAAGTTGGCGAGTTCACAAGTTGTCTAGTTTTAGTTCCAAAAAAGTAAGTTGTTTGATAATGTATTTATAATCATGTAACATGGGGAGCTACCCCATTTGTAAGCATACTAAACTATAGATACCGAATACTGGTGACGTTTAAGTTGTTGTGCCCCAAGTCAATGTCTATCATCATTGACCAAGTTGCAAGGCCTACTAGTTCACGCCCGATCCCCTCGGTCACGGTGTGAGATTTTTCAAACCTAATAGCGCTACTAACTAATATCTCGTTCGCCCCCGGCGACTAATCGGTATTGTAAGTGGGGACTTCATGATAGAGTTTCGTTTAGTTTGCTAAGACATGATTTATAAATAGTATCCAAACGTATTCCTCCCCGGGAATAGTAGTTAAAAGTATCCTTCACGAAGATAGTAGTTCGTCTGTGTCCCCTCGGAACGCATGCTTTTAGTGTGTGTGAACTCACCTTGGTTTGTTCGGCATATATTTTACTTGTTTTAAGGTTGGTTAACCACGTCCTATTATGGTTACCAAGTTTAATTAGATTCGTATACAAGTATCCCACGTATTTATACACGTATCAAGTAGCACGTAAATATCATGTATCACATAATAACCATACGAATATTGTTTAAGTCCAACAGTTGTACCACAGTCCCAAGTGTGTTATGAGTCTGCGGTCCAGCTATTATAATCGGTCCATCTAGAGTGTGCGGCCCAAACAATGTATGGCCTAAATGTAAGTGTGCGGCACACAAGATGATGTGCGGCTTGCCCTCATAGTGTGCGGTCATGCAGTTGACAATTGTACTATGTGCTTTAAGCCTTTAAATGTGTGCACCATATAGAAGTGTGCGGTTCATTTGCGGAATGTGCGACCAAGTTAAGTGTGCGGTCCTTCTTTAGTTGTGCGGCAAGGTTTTGAGTGTGCGACTATGCATCATGTACTTGTACATTGTGTATTAATGATTGTACCAAAGAAAGTGTGCGACTTATCAGCATCGTGTTTTATCATTTCGTTAACACTCACCAACCCCATTATTCAAGAATCAAAACAACGTTAGATCAAAGACATAGACACATTTATAAATCCTATAAATCCTGCTGTCATATTCATCGCACACCATTAAGTTTTATTCAGTCACTTACCCAAACCATCAGTAAACTATCAGTATTATGATAGATTCAGATTCATTATTGTCCAAAAATCATCCAAATCAAAGTATCCTTGTTTTCTTCAGTAGATTCAAAGAATAAATTTACCAAATACATCTTATCATTTTTATAAACCCTGAATTTAATACATTATCATGACACGTACAAACCAACTTTCATAATAAATCAGTAGTGGAAATACTAACTCGAAATGAAGGACAGCTTGTGCACAAATCATTCCTAAAACATACATCTCATTTCATCAAAAGAATTAACACTTTTTATACATCTAATCCAAGAATCACCAAACATCTGACCTATAGACAAGCATATGCATAGTTTACCACAACATCAAACCCACCAAGGCATACACTTTCATTTCACAGTTTATAAGACATAATGAATTCGAAACAAACACCAACACACATAAACTGACCGAGTGATTAAGAGATGGATGGATGTCTGCTGTCGTTGTTGTTTTCGCCGTCGGCGCCGTCTCATCGAACCGGTGCAGTTGCCGTCAGTTCCACCACCAGTGACATCCTTGAACTGAGCATCAACCGTCGTCATCCCTCTTTTTGAATCGAGACCCAAATCAACTAGCCACCACTATTATTCCAGCCGCACCCCGATCTTATTCCAGCTGCAATCCTTCCACCAAATGACAGACACAACTCAATATCTTTCAGATTTGAAACGCAGAAGAAGTCGAGCTTACTGGTTCATATCAGATTGCCGGAAACCCTCGTCCGTCATCGTCACACCGTGGGGGGGGGGGGCGGGGGTGGTCGGCCTCTTCCTTTTCTGTCATCTCTCTCGCTTTACGATTCTCTCTTTTCTAACTACAACTCCTTTTTTCCAACGTTATCAGGGTGTATGTGTGTTCGCTGGTACGAGAGAGTTGTAGGAGGTCATGAGGGTGGGTGTGTGTGCGGCCAGGAAATTCATCGGAAGTAGCTGAGGTGATCGGTCAAGAGGAAGAAAGAGGAAGAGTGTGTGCGGTTGAGGTGTGCACTTTAGGGTTGTATTTTTTTGAATAAAAAGTGAGGGGTGAGAAGAATAAGGGGATTGTATAGGCTAGAGTTTAGCTTTAGATGAGTTGGGTTGGGCTTGGCCCGTGTATACGTATTCACATAACATCACGTGCCTCGCTAAGCCCACTTGTTTGTTTTAATTCTAGGAATAATTATAACGGTTACTATAATATGTATGTTTAATTATATACTTGATGCGGGTTATCCGTTAAACGGTTCGTTTTCCTGGTCGTACGTTATTATTATTAATAACAATATTAATAATAATAATAATAAATACAAATATTACTGAAATACCCTTTTTTGACGATTAGGGTCGAGAGTACAGGTTGTCACATTCTCCCAATGTTACAGGAATTTGTCCTCGAAATTTAAGCTAATACATACGATACGCTCTATATATATAGATTTGTGAACAAACTATTGTCATACGTTGATACAAGTAGTTTTCATGAAAATTCACAAAAACGAATCATGTAAGTCACATAGCATGTAAAGTCACGTAGCACGTAAAGTCATGTAGCGTGTAAATCCACCTAGTATAGAAATTCATAGAGTTTTTACTTGTTTCACATAACATGGGATTTCACATAATTTATATCGATTTGCTCAAGAATACTATGTCGTGAATGTATGTGAAAATTTTAAGACACTTGGTTTACGCGATTTCAAACGTAGTGCTTACATGAATGTCTAAGGTAACGGGGTTTATGATTACCTTGTGAAGGTCGGGTGTCATATCATCCCTTAGTTGAAAGAATTTTCGTCCCAAAAATTTGAATAACGCTACTCTAGAACGATGGCTGGAAATTTGTTCTTAAAAGACTAGGGATACATGCGCATCATTTGGTCTTCCCGTTCTCGAGCAAACCCTGGGCCATGACGTGAGTTCCAACGAACTCGACGTATAGGTATCATACTACGCTTGAGGGTTATGGTCTCAACCAGTTCCTCAACAAAGTGACAAATTTCAGTTCATTAATTATCATCAAAATTTAAACTGAAACATGGAAAGGCATTCCTCCTAGGAATAGTAGTTTAAAAAGCATTCCTCCCAGGAATAGTAGTTTAAAAAGTATTTCACCCGGGAATAATAGTTTATTTTGTCCACCCGGGACGCATGCTCGTGAAAAATTGGTGAACTCGCTTTAGGGTGCATGTCATATCAAAAGTTTTGTGTCAACGACGCGAACTGATAGAGCTTACAAATAATCATCCAGACATTTCTAAGTGCCCATTGATACCCAAAGCGAGGTAAGGGTCGTTCCCAGTTGTTGTCAAATTTGCTGGCACATGCTTGCAACATGTCTTTCAAAAGTTTGGACGGTACATTCAGTTTGACCATTCATTTGTGGGTGATGAGTTGTGCTCATGTCTAAACGCGAGCCGAAGGAGTTGTGCATAGCCTGCCACAATTCGTATGCAAAACATGGGTCACAATCAAAGATAATAGAAGTTGGCTTCCCGTGCCTAGCATCTACTTCCTTCAAATAGATGGTTGCAAGTTTCGAAAGTTTGTCAGTTTCTTTGGCCGCAAGAAAATGTGCAGACTTGGTTAGCGATCTACGACCACCCAGATGGTACCGTTTCAACTTGGTACTTTAGTCAACAAGTGATTAAATCCATGGAAACAATAGATGTCGTCGTCCTTAAGTTCGAGCTGTTTTCCATGCCCCACATAGACTCAGCTAGAAGGTTTTCCTCCTTCAACGTCTCAATCCTAAGCGTTTCGGAGTCGGTCAGGGAGATTCGAATGAATAGTAAGCTGTGACGCAGGTACACGCTTAGGTTTAGTTTCTTTTTGGCTGTGGGCATCTACTACAACGTTACTCTTGCCCATATGGTATCTAATCACGCATTCGTAGCCGTTTAGGAGTTCGACCCACCGGCGTTGTCGCATGTTCAACCTCTTTTGATCCAGTATGTTGCTGGAGACTCTTGTGATCGGTGTAGATCGTGCACTTGGTACCGTACAAGTAATGTCCCCATATCTTGAGTGCGATGTTTATGGTTCCCAGCTCCAATTCGAGTGTAGTGTAATTCCTTTTGTGCACTTTGAGTTGTTGGTAGGCGCAAGAAATGACTCTCTCGCGTTGCGTCAACATGCAACCAAGTCCTTGAACGTTTCTCTACTGATAGGCGATACTCTTTTGAGCTACGCAGTAAGGGGTTGGTGCACGTGATCGAGAACAATGGGTTTTACGAAGCTAAAAGTCGCATGTTGGAAACTTAGCGTAGAGTCCTTCTTTTCGTAGGAGTTTCCAAGGTAAGGCGTACAGGTTCTTCGGGTTCCTGCCAGCTCTTACTGTAGATTCAGAGGTCGTTAAATAAAACGAGTGACGAACTTGTCAAGGTAGGGTTTCCACACATGGCTCGTGAGTCTCATGAAGACCGCAGGTGTGTCAGTTAATTCGAACGATATGACCAGAAAAATCGTATGCTTGAGATATCCTTATCTCATGGTTAGTGGCTCCTTGGGTAATGTACGTTTAGGAAAATTTATTCAAGCAAAATTTCGCACAAAGATAGTTTCAGACAAAATGATAGTGTCTATGAAGTATAACAAGATAAGACGTGGGAAACATCCTAAGATGTAGTCGGATTCGACGCGTTCAACTTGATGTATTATATATAAAAACTTCAGGGTCCGTAGTAAGGGTTTATCCGATATCGCGGATGTAGTCAGTCGTACGCAAGTAGTGTAAAATAGAAATAAAGAACGCTATTCGCAGATAAAAGTGTTATGTCGATGGTGCCAAAGTAGGATGGTTGTGGCACTGGCTTGTAATGTTAAGGTTCGCTGAAAAGTCTGTCAAAGTTCTCGAGTTAGGCCGTGTGCGAGAAAGGAAGAATTCACCTTGTCTTAAGTTCTTAGATGAGTTTGCGGTTTATTAAACTGGTAGGCAATCAAACCTTAAGGGGTCATTGTAAGTCATGCGAATGAATCTGAATTAACCTTCGGGTTGTTAGGAGGTTCCATTGTGTGATTGCGAAAATGGGTTTAAAATGGCAAGTTTGTATACCCAACACATAGTCATAGTTACTATCCGGGAAATGATTACCAATGGTCGAAACTCAAGTTTGCCAATCTTCATAGCTAGAATAAATCCTCGATAAATACCGGTCGATGTAAAGGCTAGCGAAAAGGCCCATACATTACGAAAGAGATTTAACTCATGAGATTACGACTCTTGCAACGTAAAGAGGGGTATGGTAGTTTTCTAGGTTATTGTGCTCAACTTGTGGGCTGACTAATTTCTCTCTTTGTCCTTTAATGTCTCTAAACCACTGAATCATTATGAGACATCCCCTTGCCAAGTTGGGTGTGATAAGGTATAAATCAGGTTGATCCAAAAGTTAAATATATGGCAGAGTAATAAGAGTAGTCGTACGTCCTAAGAAAGTATGTATCACGTATGCTTTTTATACTTGTTATAAGTAATCAAGAACTAGAATAGTGGAGGCATGGTTAAAACAGTTCTAATCGTGCAGTAGAACTCTAGGTTATTAATCGGGTAAGGGAAACAAATCTCTCATCCTAGGTTAGGGGAAAAAGTATGTGGACAAAATAGATTAATGATGTTGTCGGTACTTCTCAGCTTCACTAGACATCTTGTGTTTCACTTTTCACTCTTGATTTGTGTGCGAGCGTATCATAACAGCTTCGCATTCCAAGCACTGATGCCTCCAATTCCCATGCACAGGGTTAAGTTATGGTGTCGTTGTGCTACAACTAGTTGTTTTTCTAATAACACGTGATTTAGGGATGGCTCTCCTTCGTCGTTTCTCTTTCGTGGCAACTTTCTAGGATCCGTAGCAGGCTTCCCACTAGTAGGTATTTTGAGTAAATGTTCATTGCATCAGTTTGTTCTAGTCCAGGGATGGGATCGAAAAATATGTGGACGAGGGTTAGGAATAACTGGTTCCTTGCCCTAGCGTGTTGTGGTTTCGAATCAAGGTTAGGAGAATCCACTCCTTCTTAGCGCATATCAGGTATGCATAGTTTTTGTTTACGTATGAATCACAGCGTTGAATACTAGATATACACATACATATTTACACATATATGTTATGCATAAGTAAATGCCAATAATTACAATTTTCGTGTGAGCATCTGCATCTGACGAACCTTGCAATCCGGAGTGTGGTGTAGTTGTGGTTTTCATTAAAGAACGGTTATAGTCTGGTTTTCATATACAATTTTTTTTACATCTTAAACCAAAATATTTTATATCTTAAACCTAGTTCACTATAACCACACGCAGAGTACTACCACGAGGCGTGTGACTGACCAGGATCTAGCCACTAACCATGATGAACCATTTTTGTAAGTTCAAATTTTCTAATTGATACGATTAGTGTTCACGGTCTAAATGTCCAAAAACACGGTTTAATTTAGCAGTGGAAGTATAAAGAAAACCCATATTAATTTAAAACCACAAGTTCATTAATTATACGTTATTCATGAAGCTTACAAACCACGCACTCCAGCCGATTGCAATGTTCGTCCTAAGCTGTAACGAGCAACCTACAAAGCATGCAGTAGGCTATCAACATAAAGTTGGTGAGTTCACAAGTCGTCCAGTTTTAGTTCCAAAAACGTAAGTTGTTTGATAATGTATTTATAATCATGTAACACGGGGAGCTACCCCATCTGTAAGCGTACTAAACTGTTGATACCAAATGCTGGTGACGTTTAAGTTGTTATGCCCCAAGTCAATGTCTATCATCATTGACCAAGTTGCAAGGCCTACTAGTTCACGCCCGATCCCCCTGGTCATGGTGTGAGGTTTGTCAAACCTAATAGCGCTATCAAGTAATATCCTGTTCGCCCCCGGCGACTAATCAGTATTGTAAGTGGGGACTTCATGATAGAGTTTCGTTTAGTTTGCCAAGACATGATTTATAAATAGTATCCAAACGTATCCCCCCCGGGAATAGTAGTTAAAAGTATCCTTCACGAGGATAGTAGTTCGTCCGTATCCCCCCGGGACACATGCTTTTAGTGTGTGTGAACTCACCTTGGTTTGCTCGGCATATATTTTACTTGTTTTAAGGTTGGTCAACCACGACCTATTCTGGTTACCATGTTTAATCAGATTCGTATACAAGTATCCCGCGTATTTATACACGTATCAAGTAGCACATAAATATCACGTATCACATAATAACCATACGAATACTGTTTAAGTCCAACAGTTGTACCACAGTCCCAAGTGTGTTATGAGTATTCGGTCCATTGACTTTCAGTCCAAGAATGGGTGTGCGGTCCAGCTATTATAATCAGTCCATCTATAGTGTGCAGCCCAAACAATGTATAACCCAAATGTAAGTGTGCGGCACACATGAGGATGTGCGGCTTGCTCTCATAGTGTTCGGTTATGCAGTTGACAGTTATACTATGTGCTTTAAACGTGTGTACTAAATATAAGTGTGTGGTTCATTTGCGGAGTGTGTGACCAAGTTAAGTGTGCGGTCCTTCTTTAGTTGTGCGGCAAGGTTATGAGTGTGCAACTGTGCATCATGTACTTGTACGTTGTATATTAATGATTGTACCAAAGAAACTGTGCGACTTATCAGCATCATGTTTTATCATTTCGTTAACACTCACCAAGCACCCCATTATTCAAGAATCAAAACGACGTCAGATAAAAGATATAGACACATTTATCAATACTATAAATCCTGCTGTCATATTCATCACACACCATTAAGTTTTATTCAGTCACGTACCCAAATCATCAGTCAACAATCAGTATTATGATAGATTTATATTCATTATTGTCCAAAAATCATCCAAATCAACTCATCCTTGTTTTCTTCAGTAGATTCACAACACAAATTTACCAAATACATCTCATTATTTTTATAAATTGTCAAAAGAATGTTGGATTTAGACTTTAGTATAAACCCTAAATTTAATACATTATCATGACATGTACAAACCAACTTTCATAATAAATCAGAAGTGTAAATACTAACTCGGAATGAAGGACAACTTGTGCACAAATCATTGCTAAAACATACATCTCATTTCATCAAAACAGTTAACACTTTTTATACATCTAATCCAAGAATCACCAAACATCTAACCTATAGACAAGCATACGAATAATTTACCACAACATCAAACACACCAAGGCATACATTTTCATTTCACAGTTTATAAGACACAACAAATTTGAAACAAACACCAACGCACATAAACTGACCGATTGATTAAGATATGGACGGATGTCTACTGCCGTTGCTGTTTTCGTCGCCAGCGCCATCTCATCGGACCGGTGCTGTTGTTGTCAGTTCCACCACCACTGATATCCTTGAACCGAGCATCAATCGCCGTCATCCCTCTTTTTGAATCGAGACCCAAATCAACTAGCCACCACTATTATTCCAGTTGCGCCCTGATCTTATTCCAGCTGCAATCCTTCCACCAATCGACAGACACAACTCAATATGAGTATGAGGGAGAAGGTTCATACCTTGGTTCTTCATAGGATGTGTATGAAGTTGACGGCTCATACCTGGGCTCCTCATAGTAGGTGTATGAAGTGGATGGTCAAAAAAGGTCACAATATTGTACCGAGTGAGGCTCACCACAAATGGTGCAATAGTCTTCCCTATAATCATCCTCCTCATAGGTGTAGTTGTAGCCTCCTGAGTATAAGAATCACTCATCAGACCACAACAGAGTCTCGAGACTAGAAAACAAAAACAAAAACGGAAACAGAGGCTGGACACGGCCCTGTGTTGGGTGAGCACGACCCGTGTTCAGGTTCTGTATCTGGGCGTTTTAATAAAAGTGACTGGTTTTGTGCAGCACAGGGGCGTGTTCAGTGAGCACGACCCCGTGTTCAGACTCTGTATCTGGGTGTTTTATGAAAAAAAAAAAATGAAGCACGGCCCCGTGTTCAGGCTACTGTAAATGCAAAAACTAACTAAAATGTAGAAAATGTGCGCGCGTTTTTAAAAAGGTTTTGAAAAATTGATTAGGCCGTCGATTTTAAGCTTTCTTAAAATCCTTGTGTCCCCAGCAGCGGCGCCAAAAACTTGATGTGCGTGCGGTGTGATATATTTTTATGTATATTTTTAGCCCTCTTTAACACTTTAGTCAAGTTTTAAATTTATAAAACACGATATTTTACTAACACCAAACACACATATGGGCAAGTTCACCCATCGTGAACGTAGTATAGTGTTGGTAAGATACCGAGGTCGTCCAAGGACACAAGAGCTTTTAGTACCTGTTTGTCCTCAACGTTTAATCAAATCAAAAGTTTAGAGAAAGATTTTAAACATGAAAATAAAAACTAAAAATGCTGAAAAATAAAAATAAATAAAAACAGATAGACAAGATGAATCACTTGGATCCGACTCGCCTTTAGTGTAACCTTTGATTATTTCCGCACTTTTGCACTTTTTAAGAGATTATCTTAGTTATAGTAATAGGCCCCTCTTTTGAAGGTGACGTTACCCTCAACCCAGTAGTTTGAGTTAGCAAGGATACAATCCTAAAGGGTTGGATTATTGAAAGATAATTAATTAAGTTATTAATGCGTAATGTGGTAGGCCCCTCTTTTGAAGGTGACATTACCCTCGGCTAAGTAGTTTGAGTCAGTAGGGATACAATCCTAAGTAGCCGGGTTAATGTTTTAATAGTAGTTTACATATGAGGGGATCAAGAAATTCGAACCCCCGCCATCCAATACCAGTGGGTATTGAAGGAGGTCCTACTAAGCTTGACCCAGGTCCTTGCAGGATCTATACATTGAACAAGGCAAGACGCTTACCAAACCATTCCTTTAACCCCCGACCAGGTAGCCAACATATCTCCATATAAACCGTGGAGATATGAATGGTGTAAATCTTTTATTTTATATAGACAGTAAAATAACGCCAAGACACCACGGTCAAATGATAAGGAAGATTCACCTTCAACATAAGAAACTAGTTATTAAAGTCATTAATACACAACCAAATAAAAAGTGCGAAAATATTAAAAATAAAAAGTATTACACTAAATGCTTGTCTTCACCAAGTGATGTAAGAGACTTAGGCAAACATGGCCTTTGATTGTCAAGAACTCTTACGATCAATCTTGGATCCCGAGACTACTACACACACTCTATGATGGATGATGGATGATGGTGGTGGATGTGGTTTGTGATTGTGGTGGTGGGTGGGTGAAGTGTGAGAGAGGTGGTTTCCCAAGGGTTGATTTGCAAGTGAGCCAAGCACCCCAATTTATAGCCTGCACATAAGCCCGGGCATGGCCCCGTGTCCGCTGGGCACGGCCCCGTGTCCACCCTTCTTCTCTTTCTTCATTTAATGAAGTTTGTCTGTATTAGTTGACCACGCCCCCGTGTCCGCTAGGCACGGCCCCGTGTGCAGAAGCGTATCTGTACTATCAAGATTTGCTCAGATTCTGCGAATCTTTGCGTTGACCATGGCCCCGTGCCCGCTGGGCACGCCCCCGTGTTGGGTGATAGAAGCTTCTACAACTTTTTCTTTTCTGCAGACACTTGGGCACGCCCCCGTGCTCATTGAGAACGGGGCGTGTTCAGCCTTCTGTTTTCTTGTTTTTCCGTAGGAAGAAGCTGTCGAGGGGTCGGGCATGCCACCTTTATTCCTTTTCTTGTATTATTGTTAGATTTAGCTGCATTTTTGCTTCTTTTGTTCATTTGAGCTTATTTAATCCTGAAAATACAAAAGGAAGACAAAAGCACACTTTTTCCAACATTAGTACTAAAAAGGGTTAGTTTTATGCCTCATTTGACGTAATTTATATGTTGAATTTTACACACATCAGTATTCTCACATGAATTATATGTTAAACAACACTTTTACATGTTCCAAAAAGATTAAATTGCTGATTTCTACGGAAAAGTGTTGAAATTGTCGCTTTTAGTGCTCTTCGGGCAGTTTTTAATGTTACCGGACTTCGGGAAAGTATTAAACCAAACCCTTGCAATCCTAGTTAGGGTTTAATGTATATTAGATGTTGGACTTTTGTCTGAGTCCTAATGATGTCATTAAGAAGGTTTCTGCGGATCCTGCGTTTTCGTCAGAATACTAGTTTACTAGGTGCTTTTCTAGTAGTTTTGATGCATTGTTTAAACTGTTTCAAATGTAATCAAATAAAATGAATCATGTGCATCAATAATAAGTATTCCATGAGTATTCTAAGTGTATGTCATGAAATATGCAGTTCGGATGTTCAAAACACGTAATAGTGTAGCTAAAAATGAGTAATTTAAGTGTAGAAGAGTTACCGAAAAGTGGCAGTTGCCACATGTAAGAACAGGAGCGTTGCAAAGCATATACTTGAGTGTTTGAAAGGCTTCCTCCTATTTGGGACCCCAAACAAAAGGTTTATCCTTCTGAGTTAGAGTGGTGAGAGGTACGGCGATTTTAGAGAAATTGGCGATGAATCGACGGTAATAACCCGCCATTCCAAGAAAAGAACGAATTTCGAAAGGAGACCTCGGTGTAATCCAACTCTTAACTGCTTCAATCTTTGCGGGATCAACGTGAATTCCTTGACTGTTGACGATGTGACCTAGGAATTGAACCTGCTCGAGCCAAAATTCACACTTGGAGAACTTGGCGTAGAGGCGATTTCCTTGAAGAAGTTCGAGAACTAAACGAAGATGTCGCGCGTATTCAGCTCTTGACTTCGAATAGATAAGAATATCATCGATAAACACAATGACAAAGCGATCAAGGAAGGGTTTACACACACGGTTCATCAAATCCATGAAAACCGTGGGTGTGTTTGTCAGACCAAAAGGCATGACCACGAACTCATAATGACCATAGCGGGTTTGAAAAGCGGTTTTAGGAATGTCTTGCTCCTGGATTCGTAACTGGTGATAGTCAGAACGTAGATCGATCTTAGAGAAACAGGTAGCGCCTTGCAGTTGGTCAAATAGGTCGTCGATGCGGGGTAAGGGATAGAGATTCTTGATAGTAAGCTTGTTGAGTTCCCTATAATCGATGCACATTCGGAACGATCCATCCTTCTTTTTCATGAAAAGGACAGGTGCGACCCATGGAGATGTGCTAGGGCGTATGAAGCCTTTATCAAGTAATTATTGGAGTTGGCTAGAAAGTTCACGCATTTCGGAGGGTGCGAGGCGATAGGGAGCTTTTGCAATAGGGTTAGCCCCATGGATAAGATCAATACAGAAATCAATATCATGAGTAGGGGGTAGACCAGGTAATTCGTCAGGAAAGACATTAGGAAAATCACGAACCACAAGTACCTTTTCCATCGGCTTCTTTTCCTCCTCCGCTACTATAATGTGGGCTAAGAAAGCCAAGTATTCCTTGTGAAGATACTTGCTCTCTTGAATACACGACATCAACTTCAACCCTTTCGAGGATACTTCTCCATAAACACATAATTGATCACCGTTTGAAAGAGAAAAATGGATCATCTTTTCGAAAAAGATGACTTTAGCACGATTTTTACGAAGAAAATCCATGCCTACGATAACGTCGAAACTACCAAGTTGCATAGGAATGAGGTCGATCGGGAAAACGTGATTGTTGAGTGTAAGAGTACAATCACGGAGAAAAGAGCTGACGGTGACGGTCCTTCTGGTGGCAACTTCTACGTCGAAGGTCGTTGGGAGATTAGCGCGTTTACGTTTTAGGTGCTTTTCGAATTCAAACGACATAAAACAGTTATCAGCTCCAGTATCAAATAAGCAAGAATCATAAATACCGTTAACAAGGAACGTACCATTGACAACGTGTTGTCAGTCTGAGCCAGGCGGACATTGATGTTGAAGGTTCTTACGCAGGCTGCTTGCTATGGCTGTTGTTGCTGCTGCTGAGGCTGCTGTTGTTGTTGCGGCTGCTGAGGCTGCTGTGGCTCCTGTTTCACCACTCGCTGAGGGAAAACATTAGCAAAGTGGTTTGGGTCACCACAAGTATAGCAGGCATGTGCATTAGCGGTGGGTGCTGGAAGTGCCTGGTTGACTGGAAGAGCTTGGAGTGAAGCTGTTTGTCCGGTGAGAGCTTGAGGAGCTTGCTGGCGGGGGCCTGAGCGGCAGTGAGCAGTGAAATGCCCGTAGATGTTGAAGTTCGCGCAAAATCGATAGTTTACCCCTGCTGGGTGACGGTAGGTGCAAGTAGGGCATAGAGGGTGAGTACCAGTATACGTACGCTTAGCAGGCAGTGCGTTGGTAACAACAACTTGGCGATTCTGGTTGTTAGGTAGTGCGGAGACTGCACTGAGTGGTGCTGTGGTGGTAGTTGCATAGTTCTTGTTGTTGTTGTTCCTTCGCTTGCGGGGTTGGCATAAAGACTTTGAACCTTGAGATGCTGCACTGTTGGTACTAGGAGCAGTAGTGACCTGGTTGACACTTTTGGTCGAGGTTTTGAAAGCTCCAACCAAGACTCATTTATCGTTGATCTCGGCTGCGAGTTGGTAGGTTTCCTCGATGGAAGTGGGTCTAGCTGCCTGAACAAAATCAGCTACTCAGCTGGGGGGAGCGCGAATATACTTCTTGATAGTTTTATCAGGCATATCCACCTGACTTGGAGAAATAATGCTCAATTGCTTGAAACGAGCGGTGAGACCAGCGTTGTCACCTCTTTCCTGCTTGATGTGCCAAAATTCATTCTCCAGCTTTTGAATCTCGTGAGGAGGACAAAACTCCTTCATCATGAGCTCCCTGAGCTCCTCCCATGATAGGCCATAAGCTGCATCATTACCGCGCCTATTGCGCTCAACAGTCCACCAATCCAGTGCCCTGGACTGGAAGACTCCAGTAGCATTCACAGTGCGGAGCTTTCTGGACATCCGCTTTGTCTAAAGGTGACCTCGATCGAGTAAAACCACTGAAACATTGCACTTGGTCCATCTTCCCCAGTGAAGTTTGCGGGACCATAAGCTTTGAATTGTTTAAAACTGAACGGAGTCTTAGGTGCGTCACTCTCTGATTCGACAGAGGATTTGCTGCTGACCTCATTGATTTCACTAACAATCTGAGGTTTGACGTTGGCCATTTCCTTGGCCACGAGTGAAGCGATACGCTTGTCAGCTTTGTTCCTCTGAACATTTCGGCGAGTGTGAGAACCGAGAGAAGACATTGTCAAGTGCAGGTTCTGCAGCAGACATTATCCTAAAGGGATTAGACGAGATTCGATTATATCGGGTTTTAGGAAATAGTTTAGCGTTTTATATACCATATTTATTATTATTACTATTTACGTAAAGCTCATAATCACATAATCATGTAGGAAGATAATCACATAAGCACATAAGCATGTAAGCACGTATGAGCACATAATTCACATAAACATATATTTTGCACGTATTCACCTTTCAAACAAAACCCAATACTTTGATTTCATGTAGCGCGTGCAAGAGTTGCGAGAAATAGTGAGTCGTATCAGCGATAAGTATAGTGTACATCAGCAAGTACTGTATAACAGCATAGGAGGGTTGCGTGTCTTGTTGGTTCGCGATTAGTTAGCGTTTTGGATTAAGGGCTGTGCGAGTTGTGCGCGTTTTGTATAGCGGGGAGCGGAAAGCATGAGTAGAAACCAAAATTGTAGAGTTTAACTCTTCGTAATCTAAAGCACATAACCATAATAAAATCGATGACGTATAAAATCGGTGATTGCAGGCTTGAAAAAAAACAGAGTGTCTTGGGTGTTAGACATTAACTACCGAAAGTGATTCAACCATCCCCAACGAATCCGAGTACTCACTTTGGCCTAATAGACTGTGCTCTCGTCGCAATACGACGATCGGCACTCATCCTTTCAGTTACTACGTGACTCGAGCTATTGGAACAGTCGTGACTTTGGTGAGATCTTTCTAAAATCAAGGTAGGGAGTGGAACAAGCTATTATGATGCGGGTTTCACCCCTAACTTAACAACTCATCCCTAAGTGTGGTTAACAACCACGAGATAGAGAAATGGAGATTCCCGTTGAGGTATAGATATCACTCCTATCTCAACGAAAGATTCTCGTGCGAGAATAAAAATGCGTGGAGTGAGTAATCTTATCGAGAGTTCTTGGTTTTCACACCTATTCTCGACGCATTCACTCCTTGGTGTTTTACGAGCGTTTTTCAAAAGTGTGTGTATCGTGTTAGCCTTAAGAAAGGCAAGTATAGTTTTCAACCTTAGGAAAGGTTGTCTTCGTATGAAGCTGTAGTGCGTGGGTTCGTACGAAGTTGCAGAGATAAGAGTTTAAGTTAATCGAATAGCACATAAGCTCGTACAAAGCCCCAAGTGGGTTCGCACGAATTGTCTGTTGGTACCTATACTATAGACTAGGTCAACTCTATACGACTCAACCTAATTCCCTATAGTTATGGCTCTGATACCAATCTGTCACACCCCAACCGATGGCGGAAACATCAGGGTGTGGCACTGAGCGAAATAGATTGTTCATGAGAATCCATAACAACTATTAAATGACAATATTTATAAACTTTAATATCCAATTCTATTAAAAAAAATAAAGCGTAACAGTCATTATAAATATTCAGTCTCAAAAACAAGTTCTATTCTGACAACTCAGATTTTATTTGGTGAGTTTCTAGACTTCCTAACTTGTTGCAGCTTAACTTCGAAATCAACCTGTCACATATGTTAAAATAAAAGTTAATACATAAAGTAAAGGTGAGTACACAAGTTTGCATATATATAGTATGAAAAACGTTTACACATAACCAACATGTAACACGTAACGGGCGAAGCAAGTAACTACCAACAATGATACAACCTAACCAGGTGATTGCGATGTAGAGTATGCGTGACACATGTTCACCACTGTGGACACATGAAGTAAAGTGTTATCCCTAGCATAATAGGTGCTGAGTCCAAACTATAGTACTATCGTTGCTAGAGGCGGTCTAGTGTAACACTGTATAAGCATAGTAATAGGCATTCAACAAATCACGTATTGCATGCGGGAGCGGTTAGCGTTAAAAGTGTCTGCGTTGTGTATTATGTTTTGATATAGAACGTATGTAACACCCAAAAGTGCGTTAAACGAAAAAGGGTTCGAGTATACTCACACTGTGTGTTTAGTAAGTAAGCACAATCTGGATTGGATTGAAGGGAGCGTGTCGGGTCAGCCTGTGCACGGAAACAGAAGTATAAGTCTTCCTCTGGGCTGGATGGTTGTAATCAGAATGTCGAGTGGGGTAAAAAGCGGGTTAAGTGTTCAACAGTTTATCCGAACGGGTGAGTATAGTCCATTCGACCAGATGACCATCCGTCCGGATGGGACCATCCGCTCGGATGGACTATACTCACCCGTTCGGATAAACGGTTGAACACTTAACCTGCTTTTTACCCCACTCGACATTCTGATTACAAGCATCCAGCCCAGAGGAAGACTTATACTTCTGTTTCCATGCACAGGCTGACTCGACGCACTTCCTTCAATCCAATCCAGATTGTGTTTAGTTGCTAAACACACACTTTGAGTATACTCGAACCCTTATTCATTTAACGCATTTTTGGGTATTACATACGTGTTATATTAAAACACAACACACAACGCATGCACTTTTAACGCTAACCGCTCCCGCATGCTATATGTGATTTGTTGAATGCCTGTTGCTATGCTTATACAGTGTTACACTAGACCGCCTCTAGCAACGATACTACTATAGTTTGGACTCAGCACCTGTTGTGAACAGGGGTTGCTAGGGATCACACTTTACTTCAAGTGTCCACAATGGTGAACATGTGTCGCGCATACTCTACATCGCAGTCACGTGGTTAGGTTGTATCATTGTTGGTAGTTATATGCTTCGCCCGTTACGTGTTACATGTTGGTTATGCGTAAACGCTTTTCATACTATATCTATGCAAACTTGTGTACTCACCTTTACTTTATGTATTGACTTTTATTTTAACGTGTGTGATAGGTTGATTTGGATGTTAAGCTGCAACAAGTTAGGAAGTCTAGAAACTCACCAAATAAAATCTGAGTTGTCGGAATGGAACTTGTTTTGAGATTGAATATTTGTAATGACTTGCTTTATTTTTTTAATAGTATGGGATATTAAACTTTATAAATATTGTCATTTAATAGTTATAGATTCTCATGAACAATCTTTTCGCTTAGTGCTACGCCCCGATGTTTCCGTCATCTGTTGGGGTGTGACAAGAAAGTTCAAAAACCACCCATGGCAAACGTCGTTTCTTGGAGATTCAGTTTGTTCTCAATAAAGTTTCACTCAATGTGTTGGACAAAATTCTTAAGTGAGGATTTTGTCCATCTCATTGAGCAGAATCTTATTGAGTTTATCCTCACCTATTTTATTTACTGAAAAGTGTTCTTTTTCTTTGGTGTTTATGTGTGTATGCGATCTTCTATGGTTTGTTATGTACCTTCTAAATCACATGTTATCCACAAAAAGGGATATATGAAGAAGACTATTGAAACACAAACACCATTTTCAAATATTACTTTGAAAAAATAAACGCTATTTAAACAAGCATAAAGAAAAAAACGCCATATCTCTTGCATACAACGGGAATTATTTAGGGGAACGTGAATAATGACAATCCTGCCCCTGCATATCATTTAGCGCCCCTGCCACATGTTTGACCAGGATCTGTTCTCACCGTTTTCACACTTCCAACCGTTTTCTCCTGTTCTCGTTTCTATATAGGCGAATGTTTAAATAAGAATGCTAAATATTGTGAGAACAACCGCGAGAACTTTGTCAAAAACAGCTTAAATTCAATTTTTTTTACACTTATCATTATTATTAAAATATAATGTTAGAAATTTAATTTATACGTTTAAATTTACGTGAATTCGTAAATCAAATTTTTTTACACATATGTAAGTTTTCCATTTACACATGTGTAAATTTGTTATATTTACGCATGTGTAAAAAAATCTAATAAGAGTGATTTTGAGAGAAGAAATGATTTATTTGATGTTTTACTTTAATTACAATGAGGTTTGAATTAAAAAAAATGGTTTTGATTGGTTTTTTCATTCATTCTCATGATTCTTGCAATATTTAACGTTCTCAAGATGACCCTCCCCAATCTATCTATTATACTAAAGCAAAATAAAGGTTGACTTTTTGACTTTGAGGTGGCTGCTTTCTTTGGCCAGAGAATGGGAATTTTAGGCGCCATCTATCTCTTCTCTCTATTTTCTTTCAATTTCCTTCAATTCTCTAATACGCTTCCATATATAAAGAACAACCCGCTCCTTTCATTCACATACTAGGGTTTCCAAGATTCAGCGTCTTCTCCAAGCTTCCTCTCTCAATCTCAAACGTCTGATAAGGTAAATCGAACATGTTCTTTGTAGATCAACATAAATTTTGCAATATAATTCTTCATGCTTGATTACTTATTTTGTTTTGATTTCCCTCTATGACGATGCTATCTTTTCCATACCTAGAATCTTTCTTCTGCTTCCTAGCCTGTTGTCGTTTCACAGCTCCGACACAAATGGCTTTTTGAAGGAATTTGTAAAAGCCTCTTCAAGTTTCGTCACGAATTCGATCCTTCACTCGCGATCTAGGGTTTTGCTCCAAAAACCCCTTTCTCTCATCCAATCCATCTACTTATTCTTCTTCAATCAACAGGTTTGTATACACTCGATCCTTCATCCTTTTTATGTGGATTTCTCTCAATCATGTATGCGATTTCTTCAAGCAAACTAAATATGATTGTTGATTCTATTAGATTTTTTTATATTGATTGTAATGGAATACTCTTGAAAATTTAGGGTTTCGATTCGTTATTTTGATTCCCTCATTAATCACTCGCTCTCTGCCTCTCATTCGCACCTATGTGAATCTGATTCTAATCTGTGTCTTCATCATAAATGTTAGATTTCGTCGATGAATCAACCAAGTAAGTCATGTGTTTGTTGATTAGTCATGTTTTATCTCATTATTATTATTGATTTAATTTGTTCTTTGGGGGATGGAGGGGAACGGCAGTTGCGATTAAACACATTAAGAAAAGTTGCTTTGTAGGGCAGTCATCTGAACAAGAAAGATTAGTAAGCATCGTTTACATCTTATCTTTGATTAAATAAAAGTTATGCATCTTATGTATAAATTTCTAATTCTAGACAGTAGAGTTCTCGCGAGAAGCTGTAATTTTGTCAAAGCTTCATCATCCAAACGTAATGTATTTTTTAAGAGTTTTCAAGTTTGTTGTTAATATCTGCAGTGAAAGAAAAAGAAGAAAGCAATATAGTTTCTAGCGGAGAAAGGAGAAGTAATCATCTTATGGTTTGTGCAGAGAAGGGGAACGGAAGCTTTATTAAACACTTCTAGGTATGTAATTTTTCCAGTTTCTCTATGAATCTTCTTTATGTGTTTGGTTTAGTAGAAGTTTTGCTTAATTTCATTGGTATTTTTCTTTGCTGCCATTAATTAATTAAATTACTAGGATGAATGTGGATGGTTGCATTCTAAATTATGAAAATCTTCACTTTGTTTTTATAGGAAGTCAATTTATTACTAAATGTGTTTAAAACACATATATTCTTTTTTACACTGGTCATGGAAACTATAAACGGGCAAAGTGTGATCAATAATATTTCCCTTACATATGTGAGAATGATTATGGGTTATAATAACTTCTGTGTATCAATCAGTTTCGATTTATCATGTGTATCAATCAATTCTGGTAAGTCTTTACTATTCAATTACTTTCGATTTATCAAGTTTAGTAGTGTGCGAGGCAAATCTCTTTGGTTTCGTTGATATTAGGTTTTGTATTGTGATTCACATTTGATTTGATTATCTTCTGTGACCTGTTTTATTTCAAGTTTCGAATATGAGATTTTGAATCAATCTTCATGGAAACCCTAAAATTGTTTTCCGCACTTACTGATCTAATGTTTCATGAGTATTAAAAGTTGAATTTACATTACCATATTGATTTATTACTAAATAAATTGTTTTATTTACAGATTTGTGATGCCATGACTAACAGAGGTTTTAGATCATTGTTAGAGTTGACCAGTTACGATATATAACCCATTTCATACAAACTTTCTAATTAAACTCTAATTTCTACTACTAATCTTATCATATCGCTGATTCCTCTGCAGCTTCTCAACCGTCGTCAATTGATCTGCACCGTTTTCTTCCACATAATATTAGGGTTTATAATTTTTAAGTTCACATCAACATTCAGCTAAAAATGAGCAAAAGCCGAGAAAGTGAAAGTTACTCTAAAGAATGGTGTGGCAAGAGTAAAAGGTTCACAAAGAAAAGGTCAAAAGTGGAGAAAGAGGAGTTGGCTATTGTTGAAGATCTCAAACTGAAAGAGAGGTTAGTAGAAAAATAAATTATGGCATGCACTGATGGAAAAATAAGTTATAAGTTGAATGGGTCAGACTCTTTAAAGAAGCTTAAGTTTGTTATTAAACCTGGGTAAATTAGGCGTCTTATCTTAGGGTAAATTATAGTGGTTACTTCATTCACATTTTAGAGTTTTGTTTTACTATTTGAGAATCAGGATACTAACATAGTTGTTACTTTATAAACTTTTTAGGTTGACAAGCCGTTACAAAGGGTGGAAGAAGAAGCTCAGCGAATATATAAAGACGAGCATGGTGTGCTTCTTGATGATGAAGCAGCTTCAACAAGAGATGCAATGTAAGTATCTAAAAAACAAACAACTTTTATAAAAGAGAACACTGAGAAATTTATTACAGTTTATTATATATCATTCATCCTTAAACATACATTTATTTATTATGAGCAGTGTTAACTTTTTTACGCTTACGGTTAATGTTTGTTATTTTTTTGTCATATATATTGCTCGGTTGGCCAGGACTGGAGATTCAGTGCGCTGAAGATGAAGAATTTTGGTAAGGGTTACCCCATTTGTTCTATTAATTTATTAAACTTATTATGGTAAGTTCGGCATCGGGTGACATACTGATTGCTGAAACAATTTTCTTAAAGGAACGCCTGTGGGCTTCACGACATTTAGTAATTATACAATTAGGAAATTTTTGAACTTCATATAACCCAACCAATTGTTTAATTTTAAAGATAATTTAACATTAACCTCAAACCTGATTATTCAAATCTGATTTATATTTATTATGCAATCGTTATCCAAATAAGTCATCAACATCAATAAGAATAGCATACTATCTTAAGAATACTCTTTACTAGAATTTAAGAAGTCATCCAGAATTTATTTTATGAAAGCCACAAAGACTGCCATAGCTATAGAGAAGTCGTTTTATCAACTGTTTTGGATTGTTATTGTACTAATATTGTATTTGTAATCATTTCTGGAAATTTTCGGTTCGAGTGCCCATATTTGGCGATTTTCGGTACCTGTATTTTCGGTGCCGGTACCGATACCGAGTTCATTCCTAATCATGATGTCCATTGTTTAATAAAAGGGTTAGAAAAGTGCTTGTGGGTCAACCCCACCTGCCTAGGCCCGATTTGACTGTACAAAAAGTTATGCATTCTAACCGGACTTGCTGCATCTAATATGACCCTAATAGCGTTTTTATATCTGCACTAATATGTTTAATTTGTTAATAAATCATGATGATTGGCTGAAAGTTCAAGCTATAATAACCATTCTACAACATCAACGGCTTTAACTATTGGTGATCATCTGGTAGTAAATATTGGAGATTCTAGAGTTGTTACTTGCAGTGGTGGCTCCGTCTCTCTAATGTTAATGAGTTCCGTAAGACATCTAGCTTGGTTATGAATTCAATTCCTTAGACAATTTCATTTAAAAAATTGAGTCAATTTTTAGTTTTTTTGTTCTTCATTGCAGCCACCTCTACAGTGTTCAACAAACTAAACAAGCCCAAAGTTCATTACACAAGATAATGGGGTCCATCTCCATCGATGAAGTTTGCTAATCATAATGGTTAACCCAATCCAATATGCAAGCATGCTATCATGTAAGTTGACTTTTTTTTTGTCAAAATATTCACGTTTGTTACTTCAAATTGAATGTGACAAATAAGCCTCGAAGTATACATGATTTCAGCGTCATACATTGTAACATATTCTTCGCATCTGGAAATGTTAATTTGAAAGATATTACACTTTTACACCTTTGAAACTAATATTTTTGACATAAGTAGTTGACATGCATATCCAGATATGGTCTGAAAGTTGTTTTTATTAGAACTAAACCTTATTCATGAGATTATTATTCCATTGTTTTTTACAGCATTGCTACCAAAGGAAATGAATGTGATGCTTACTTTTAAAAAGGGTGCTACTTATGGGGATCTATGAAAGGCTTTTGAAAGTCCTTCATCTATACAGGAAGAAAGTATCCCTATTGTACTTATTGAAAGTGCTATCCTTGAAAAGATTGACATAGATAAAAGTAACATTCTAGGTTAACGTTTCTCTAATCGTTTTATGTTATGCATTTTTATCCACCTAATGTACTATATTTTGTAGTTTCTCTACGACTACATATCATGTTCGAAGTTCAGGTTTCTCTTAAACACTAATTTAATCACTTAAATAGTTGAATTACTATCACTTAATCAATTCCAACACTTTACTATCATTTCGATTATGGTGTACTATTCCAGCCAAAGTGTTAAGTTTTGGTCCGTGGAAGGCAATTGGTAATATAAAAATTGACATGGGTTGATTGGGAATTGATTTAAGTAAAGCCATCAAAGGAACTTTGATGAATGGAACTGATATCTTCTTTTGGCTTGACGTTTGGATAGATTCAGATTCGCTTCGCTGGCATCAAGGTTCCCAGCGCCTTTTGAACTGGTAAAGTGTAACTGGTATTGTGTAGCTGACAAAGTAAGGGTGGGTGCGTGTGGTGTTGTTCTCAATTGGGTTTGGCAAAGACAAGATCTAAGCAGCGTTGAATTATGGGAGCTTTTGGAATTGACCCATTTGTTGAAACAAGAAACTATAGGTCTTCTTTGGATAAGTGGGTATGGGACTTGGGGGGACTCAGGGTCGTTTACTATTTGGAGTATAAAAAGACATTATATGTCAATATGTCGTCCAGACTGGGTTCCAAAAAGGCGGCGGTCGTGGCGTGGAGAGCGGGTCTGAATTGATTGCCAACGGTAGATGCGTTGCGTAGGACAAACATTGTTATTCAGTCTGATGCGTGTCTATTGTGTAGTGACACATCTGAGACAGCTGAGCACGTGTTCAACACATGCCATTTTTCGTCTGCAGTTTGGCAGATTATTTCATGATGGTGCAAAATACCCCCTAATTATGCTTTTTAGTTGGCGGATTTGCTGACTTCACGAGGCGTTGAACGGTTCAATAAAGGGGAAGAAGGTGTTTATCGGGGTTGTACAAACTATTTTTAGCCTTTGGAAAGCTCGAAATGCATTCCTCTTTGAAGACAAACAAGCGGCGATATCTAACGTGATGGAAGAAATTTAAGTGGTTAGCTTCTTACGGTAAAGAATCGATCAAGGATAGCAGGTGTGACGCGGGATAAATGAAAAAGTTTTGATCTGTCTGGTGTAGCCTAAATAAGATTGTATTATGTTTGTTGTTTTCAGTCTGTTTGGCTGTATTTGGTATATCAAATGGGTGTATTATGGTCTGCAACTTGCAGATTGTTTTTGGTGATTTGATTGTTTGATTTGTCGGATTGTTTTTGATGATATATGCATATTATCATTTTCAAACGATGACTTTTGGTTTTGATGATTGATTATTTGAGATCCACCCGGGAAGTGATTGTGATTTGAGGGCATAGTGAGGCTGTAATTAGGGGCATTACTATGAGTAACTAGGTCAAACGGACGACAACTAGAATAAAAGTATAAGTTGTCAAATAAATGTAGAGTTGAAATTTGAAAACAATGACTGTAAACTTTAGTTTCCTATTTAATAAAAGGGTCGTGATATAATATGAAGTATGTTTCTCAAAAGTTTACGTTGGTTCGTTGAATTTACTTTATGGACTTCAGATTTCCATAATAACTTCCTTCGTAGAATTTCTTTATGATCATCATAAACGTAATTTTTTTTTGTCAGAACCTAAAAAACATATAATTTTGTCAAAACCGCGATGTTTGTCACTTCTTTTGTCTTTTGTCTTGCAGGAGTTAGCTTTTACTTTTAGTGTGTGTAAGGTTACGAGTGATAATATCAACACAGATCGAGCCATTACAAAGGAATGTGGCATTCTCCCTTCCACTTTGGTAGAACATATTATATTAGCACCAAAAATTCAGTTATACACACATTCATTCAAGTAATGGAGACTGGATTATCGTGCGATTAACATGTTAAATGGGTCGATATCAGCCAAGAGTCATCATTTTACTGTTTCCATAATATGTTTTTTTGTTAAAATAAGCAACACAATCATTTGACACTGTTAGTGGGTCAACATGACTTAACCAAACAGTTTACAACTCTACTTGAAAGAAGCTCATTTCATATAGAATCTATTTTGACGAATAAAGTGTTGCCTGGGCCCGCTCATTTAACTGCCTGTATTGAAATTTTTAGTGCTTTTCCGTGAGTACAGGTGATGGTGACATCGTGTCCAACATACAAGTTGTATGGCCCAGTGTGAAGTTGTTGCATTCATGGGTGATGGTACTAACGATGCTCCGACTTTGCATGAATCTGACATTGGAATTTTTATTGGAATAGCAGCAATATAGGTTAGTATCTCTTACTTTCTTACAAGTTGCAGTAATAGTGAGGATGTTTTTTTTCACATGTTTGATCCTGGTACATGCCATAGGTTGCTAAAAAACAAGCTGATGTAATTGTTGGATGATGTAATAATCATTAAAGTAGCCAAATGGGGATGTGTAGTATACATAAACATCTAAAGTTTGTCCAGTTCCAGTTAACCGTTGTTGCTTTGATGACGACATGCATCAGAGTTATGTTTTTTTTAAGCCAATATAGTTGATTTCATCGGTTTGACACAAACAAAGTGACTCGGAGTATGCACTTAATTGTTTATCTTACCCGATAAGTAATTTGCTATTTTTATAATATCGTTCTATTTTCAAGTAATGGAGTTGAAGGTCAAGAATGATGATGGATTTGTGAGGAATATGCATACTTGGGTGGAACATTCTAAAGGTTACAAAAGGAATGTTTTTAAAGGATGGGAGAAGTATATGAAAGATCATGTAAAAATGTCACGCTCTATATGATAGTTTTTATTCCTCTTAATTAGATTTTGGCTGTGATTATTTGTTAACTAGAGGTGAAGAAATCAGTTTTTTTATTTTTTTTTAAAACCGGTCTGTTTCTTTAACTGGTTTCGGTTTTTTTTATGGCACAAAAGACCATTTTTTAAAACCAGTTCGGTTTTTTTAAACCGAATTGATACGAGAAGAATTCGACCTGGTACTAACCAGTTCGGTTCGGTTTTTAAACCGGTAACGACGAGGTATGTTTTGCCACAAACAAACTGACTCAGAGTATGCACTTAACTGTTTATATTACTTGATGATTAATTTGCTATTTTTTTTATAATATTGTACTATTTTCAAGTAAATGCATTGCTTTTAATTTGATTTGTTCACATTTCTGATGTTAGATTGTTCAACAAATACACTCGCCAATATCTTTTAACTTGCCAATGGTTCTAAGTAAGCCTCCAAAGGCATGCTCGACACTTGAAGTTTACAAGGTAATTTGTCTCTTATGACTAGAGGCCACCAAACGAATAACATCAACATTGATCGAATGCCCATCATAATGCGTGGGTAATCTTTCAACAGGTGGTATAACAAAGAACAAACAGCTCTTTCCCAAGCTAGAGAAGCATGATAGAAATGCAATATTTGTTTCATTTCCAAATATAACATATAACATTTAAAAGTTTATGTCAACACTGTTAAATGATATATTTTATTGTGAAACCACCCGTGTAACACACGGGAACTTAGACTAGTATATATATATATGGTTTGTGGAGGTTTATACATTTTAGGAGAAGTAAAGGTTTCTAAGAAAAAATTGAAGACCTGATGTGACGCTCTGCTGACGGTCCGTAACGGTTTGTGGAACACCCACGCTAAATAAGACTTATCAAGGTGAATTTTATATGATTTTTATCGTTTCTTTTAGTATTTAGTTTCAAAGGATCACTTTATTATTTTCACTTTTTCATTTTACACAACAATTTAAGATTTTATATACGCACAAGGACCATAAACTAGAGAATATTATTATTCAAATTCTTGGAAAACAACAATTTTTTTTTGTTAATTAGTTATCAACTTATCATTAATCTCTATCAAGAATCTTATAACCGATTCTTTTAAGTAGACGACAGATATAACAATAGTGCTACGTACAAAAATACAAATGCTCTAGCCTAACCTCGTTTACCTCAGCTGGTCCTCCACGTAACAAGCAAGTTATCTGGAACACTAAGGACCCAGTGTGTCAACCCATCTAGTCTTTCCACTCCTGTCACACACATGCAGACGCGCGCAGATGTTTGAAGTCTGCAGCTTGTTTGTTTTCCGGAAGATCTGCAGACTAAAAACGTCTGCCTCACCTCTTCCCCAAGCAACATGGCCTTAAGTCTGCGGACCTCTTCTCACCTCTTCTCCTGCCCACATACCTGCATCACCTCCACCACCACATCTCCGCAACCATCTCCGCCACCACCTCCACCACCACGTCTCCGCCACCACCTCCACCACCACCGCCACCGCCACCACATGCACCCCCACAAAACAAAGACCACCCAAAACCCCCAAATCGAAACCACCACGTCTCCGCCACCACCTCCACCATCTCCGCCACCACGTCTCCACCACCACCTCCCCGCCACCACCTCCACCTTCTTCCCTGCCACCGCCGCCGGTGCGGCTCCCAAAACCCCCAAATCGAAACCCAAATCGATCGCTAATAAAACCCCCAAATCAAATCGTCATCATCTGTTATAATCATCATCATCGATTGCGACGGGGGTGATGGTGGGTGCGACGGTGGACGGTGGACGGTCGATGGTTGTGGTGGTGGTGGTGGTGGTGGATGGTTGTGGTGGTGGTGGTGGTGGTGGGGAGATGAAGGCAGAGAGAGAAGTTCTGTGGTGTGTGTTGTGTGTGTAGAAGATGTTTTTGTAGAAGTAAAAAAACAAACCCTCTTCTCCTTGCAGACTGTAGACTTTTTGTAGGTCCCTCGGAGGTTGAGGTTTAACCTATTCCTTGTTATGTCTAACACGCTAGCGAGTGCGGAATCCAAGCTAGCATGCAAACCGAGATAGAACAAGCACAAAACACAACACACAAGGTTCACCGATTAACACCACTTGTATTAATACGTATGAAAGGTTCGGTTACAAAGCAATGTTTACAAATCAGTTTTGCAAACTCTCTAAGTGTGTGTGTGTTCTGAACATAATGTTCTCTATGTGTCTAACTTTCGAACTCCCAATGTCTCTCCTGTCTACTTGTCTACTTATGAAAGTGAACACAACACATGGGTATTTATACCCGACACAGCATGTCTGGTCGAAGGATCAGATAGAATGATCGAAAGATCATCTATCGATCTGAAACAGCTCGAAGGATCAACATGGACCTCGAAGGATGACATCCTTCGTGGTCCATCTATCGAATGCTTATCTTTCGAGCTCATCGAAGGATCTGAACTATCCTTCGATGACCCATCTTTCGACCCAGCCATATTACAACCATTGTCTAACTGTTTGGCCAAGTCAAACCGGAGGATGGTTGACTTGGTCAAACTTACATCAATCTTACATCAAAGACATCGTTTTGTATCAAGACTAAATACAGACAAAGTACAGACACAAGTGCACCAACAAACTCCCCCTTGGCTGTAGCTTTGTCTGGCTGTAGCTTTGTCTCGATCTTTGTGACTTCAAGTCTTTGACGTCTTTTCAAGTCTTCAATGTCGGAGGATCTTTAAAGTCTTCACGTCTTGAAAGCAGAAAGTGTATCAACAAACTCCCCGTTTCATGTAGGAAGTGTGTTGACAAACTCCCCCTTAACATAAGCTCCCCCTTGAGTTATGCTCGTGAAATACTCGTTCTTTATGAATTGAGATCCTTGTGGTGTTGATGATGGTCAGCGGCAACTCGATCATCTTCATCTTTTGAGCGCCTTCACGTCGTGTCTTCATTCCGAAGCTTGTCATCGACCATGTTCTCCTTGCCTTTAGAATCTGCACATGCAAGAAATCTAAACGCGTAATGAGAACAACTGCCTGGAATATCATAAGTAAGCGACACACATGTGACCATTGTTTAAATAAACACCGTCCGACAGTTTGAAAGTTTTAACAAATTTTATCAATTTCAAATTTTAACTTTCAACACTTGCAAATTTCGACCGTTTATGAAGATTTAGTCGTTTCGGTTTTCAATCAGGTTTCAGGTAACGAAGACTCGAGGTCCAACATCGTACGATCGAAAATAAGATAGAAATAAAATCTTTTTGGCTTTTATAAAGTTTATATTAAAACACACCTAAAATCTTTTTGGTATTTTTTGAATATTTCAAATGTAAAGACTGAAAGCAGTAAATAAATATATACAACGATGCGAAAAATGAAAGCATTAAATAAATATTTACAGACATTCTTTTTGCGAGTTTCGAGGGTAAGAGAATCATATCAGTGTACGGTCATGTCAAAACACTCTCTTTGTTCAATTAGTTAACATTAAGATAAGCATCCTATAACAATTATCGGTATTGTTGTCCACTTAAGCTCAACTTATCAGATGTAATCATGGCGAGGGGATACGTTAAGGTATGATTTATACTTACCGACCGGTGTTCATCCACATCACGACACATTCCCGTATCAAGGTATGCACGAGGATTCATCTTACCGGTGAGTATACCGATTATCATCTGTTTGACCGTATATGATGTGAGATTCTCACTTATTTTGAATTGAAAACAAGCCCTATGTGATAAAATCACTTATTGATGAGGAACTTGATTTTCATATGCATGAGGGCACAAGAGCAAGTTCGTGAACAGGTCAGTACTTTCGTACAGCAGAGAGACGAACTTGACTCTCGGAAAGAATTTGTGATGTTTTATCACTTATTTGTTTGGACATGTGATTGTTGATCACTTATTGAGGTCGTATGCAGTATGTACACGTATGTATAGTATCATGGAAGATCTAGACTTGCGTCCCCTTTATATCTCGGTAAAAGATACAACCATGATACCCAGATGATAAGCAGCATAAAGACCGAATATCTCAGAACCTCGGCAATCTCTCAAACGAAATTTTGGTACTAAGACCATATGCCAATGAATGGTTCCCACCTGGTCTTTAGTCGATTTAAGTTTATATCACCCTGCACACTTTAAAATGATTGTGAGCCTACCGATACATCTTATATAGAGCTGCTTATCGTTTTCCAGTTTAGGTTTAAAGAGGTTTAGACAGACCACTGATGTACTATCATTTTCTCTTTTGCTCGCCAGGAAACTCATTTTTGTTTTTCTATTGTTTTTGTGTTTTTGAAATTTTTCGATGTTTTTGGATTTTCAAATTTGGATTTACTCCCCCTAAAATCAATAAACTAAGACAAATTTAAAACACAAAGGTATTTACAAAAATGATTTTCCGATGTTGGTTTTACTCTTGCTTGACCTTAATGCCGTTTACCAGTAATAAATAGTCAAATCTTGATTTGTCAAATGCTTTGGTAAAAAGGTCGGCACGTTGGTCATCGGTGTGGAAGTAAGCAACATCGATTAGCCTTTTCTCAAAGCAATCACGTATGAAGTGATACTTAATTTCGATGTGCTTAGTCTTTGAATGTTGCACAGGATTTTTAGTGATCTGTAATGCAGCAGAATTATCAACGTAAATAGGAGTAGTTAGGAATTCAAAACCGTAGTCTCGCATTTGTTGTTGGATCCATAGGACTTGGGAGCAACAACTTGAGGCAGCAATGTATTCAGCTTCGCATGTTGATGTAGCGACGCACGTCTGCTTCTTGCACTGCCATGTGACTAGGCGATTTCCTAAAAACTGACATCCAGCCGTTGTGGATTTGCCGTCGATTTTGCATCCGCCAAAATCAGAATCACTGAATGCGATCAAGTCAAAGTTATTATCCCTAGGGTACCATAGACCGGTGTCAGGGTAACCCTTCAAATAACGAAAAATCCTTTTTACAGCTGCAAGATGTGAGGCCTTCGGGTTGACTTGATATCTGGCAAGCAGGCACGTTGGGTAGATTATATCTGGTCTTGATGCTGTGAGGTACATAAGGGATCCGATCATCGCGCGGTAGTATGAGGGGCTAGTAGCTTCACCCTTCAAGTCTGGAGTAATTCCGTGATTTTGCGGCAATGGGGTACCGATGGGCGTTGCATCAGACATCTGGAACCGGCTCAAGATGTCACCAACATATTTAGTCTGATGGATGAATATCCCAGACTCAGTTTGTTGTACTTGTAGGCCCAAAAAGAAAGTCATTTCCCCCATAGCACTCATCTCGAATTTATCTTGCATTACACGCTCGAAATCCCTACACAAAACATCATTAGTAGAACCAAAAATAATATCATCAACGTACACCTGTACCAGTAGAAGATCTCCATCTTGTTCTTTGATGAAAATAGTACAATCGATAAGACCTCTGCGAAATCCATTCTCCAGCAGATAATTAGATAAGGTTGCGTACCAAGCTCGCGGTGCTTGATGTAGACCATAGAGAGCTTTGTTGAGCAACCAAACCCGATCGGGATGGATAGGATCTTCAAAACCTGGAGGTTGTTCGACGTACACCTCTTCTTCCACCACACCATGTAAGAATGCACTTTTCACGTCCATCTGGTATACCTTGAAACCTTTGAATGAGGCATAAGCCAGAAAAATCCGAATTGCTTCTAGACGTGCAACAGGTGCATACACTTCGTTGTAGTCGATCCCCTCAATCTGACGAAAACCTTGAACGACTAGCCTTGCTTTGTTTCGAATAACGACTCCACGGTCATCCTTTTTGCATTTAAACACCCAACGGGTACCAATCTTCTTGTAACCAGCAGGTTTCTCTACGAGTTTCCAGACACTAAGCTTCTGGAATTGTTGCAGTTCTTCCTGCATTGCTTCAACCCAAGAGCTATCTTTCAAAGCATCTTTCCAAGTTCTTGGCTCTTCCTGTGAGACATAACACGCGAAAGACCAATCATTTTGTTGACCAGATTCTCGGATAGTTGCATACAAGCCTGCATTGTTGTTATTCCGCAACATGTTTCTTGTTTGAACGCCACTTTGTACATTTCCGATGATGTTTTGTTGAGGATGGGTATTGTGAATCCTTGTTTCTGGATTATTTTGAACTGGAATATTTGTACCCAAATTGTTGAGATTGAGATCAACAATCAATTCAAGGCCCGTAATTGACGAAGAGGAAGATGCAGTAGCTTCAGCTGTTCTAGGAACATCCACTGGAGGTGTACCCTCTGAAGTACCATGTACTGCTGTCGTTGGAGCTTCTTGATCTGCATCGAGAAATTCGTCATCCTCTGAAGATTCGTTCAATTCGGTAGCATCATGAAAATCCTCGTTGTCGAGAGCATTATTGTTCACCGAAGATGGTTCTTGATTGACAATAATTGGACGAACCAACGGTGAATCTGTTGCATTGTCACTCTCGAAAAACATCCTTGCTGCAGCATTTTCTTCAACTGCTTCAACATTGATCGAATTGAAAAAGTCATCGTACTCAAACATCCAAGGCTGACCAGGATTTCTAACAGGCAAAGTGTGCCTTTGTACTCTGACTTCAGACCATTCCTCGACCCTTTTAGTCTCTAGATTCCAGACTCTTAAGTTCGGGGTGGAATACCCAAGAAAGTATCCATCAATTGCTCTTGCCCCAAACTTTCCATTAGGATCGATTATTGTGCACGGAGCCCCAAACGGTTCAAGATAAGACAAATCTGGTTTCCGTTTGTTAATAAGCTCAAAGCAGGTCTTGTTGTGCCTTTTGACTCTAAGGACTCGGTTCAACGTATAACATGCAGAGGCCACAGCTTCAGTCCAAAATGGAATCGGCAATTGTGACTCTACCAACATAGTCCTAGCAGTCTCGATCAATGTGCGGTTCTTACGTTCAGCGACGCCATTCTGTTGAGGAGTGTAAGCTGCACTAAATTCGTGAAGAATACCTTTTGAAGTGCAAAACTCCGCCATGGCATGATTTTTGAATTCAGTACCATTGTCGCTACGTATCCGCCTAACCTTCAAATTATAGAGATTCTCAACCTGAATGATCAAATTTTTGATAATACCGAAGGTTTCACTCTTATGTGCCATGAACGCCACCCAAGAAAATCTTGAATAATCATCAGTTATCACGAGGCAATATTGATCATTCCTAATGCTTTTGTGCTTGACAGGACCGAACAAATCCATGTGCAAACGTTCAAGAGGAACAGCCACCGTGTTGATCTTCTTTGTAGGGTGTCGCTTCTTCGTTTGTTTTCCTTTCTGGCACGAGACACAGACGTATTGAAGATGGAAGTTTTTAAGAGGAACACCATTCACCAATTCATTTGATACCAAATGATTCATTTTGCGTAAGTGAATGTGACCCATTCGTCTGTGCCAAGAGATTGTGTCTTTTTCTGTGGCTTTGGAAACGAAACAAGTTGCTTGTGCAGACGTTGTGATAGCTTGGCTCATATCAAGGACATACAAATCATTTATCCTTGGAGCCGACAAGAGAATCCATTCTTTTGGAATTTTGAATCCGGGTTTCAGCACATAACATCCATTTGCATCAAAGTGTACTGAGAACTGCTTATCACAAATTTGAGAAACACTAAGAAGATTGTGATCAAGTTGTTGTACGAAGTTGATCTTATCAAAACTAACAACCCCGTTGGAAATCATTCCTTCACCCGTAATATATCCGCCTTTATCTCCAGCAAAAGCAACATAACCTCCTCTAATAGATTTGACGTCGTAGAGAAGCTTCATGTCGCCTGTCATGTGCCTGGATGCCCCACTATCAACAATCCAATGACTACTGACAGTTCCTCCTGGAACACCCTGCACATGAACTCACATAATTAGTTGGAGATGGGGACCCAAGCCATTGTGGTCTTGGGTCTTCCATTTTCATCAACAACAATAACTTATATTCTTTGATGATTCGAAAATTGTGATGGTCCCCCTGAATTTGTGGTTATTTTAGGTTTCCACGTCTGTTGAAATTTACCAGTTTGATTGTTTGAAAGTTTAACTTCGTGATTGTTTGAAGTTTTTGAAAATTTTGAACTTTCTGGTTTAACTGGAACCGATTGTTTTTGAACCACATCAGTTTTAAGTGCTTTTTCAACCACCTTGACTTGTTGGCGTTTCTGTTTCTTTTCCCTTTCTCTTACAAGTCGGGGATCTTGTTTTACAGAAACAGATCGCTTTTGGTGATTGCGTTCACGGGGATCATCTTCTTTGGCTTTTAATTTATGAAGATACGGGCAATTTCTGACAATGTGCCCAATTGTGCCACATTCAAAACATGATCTTCGTTCAACAAACCCCGAAGAATCATGTGATCGTCTTACCGATGATGAACTTTGTGATCCCGAGGTACTAGGTTTTGAACTACTTGGTTCATTCCTTTTCATCACAGTTGCTTTCTTGACAAAATCTAAATTAGATTGATTTTCAAACTTTGCAATTTTGTCCGTTCCCTTAGATTTCACAAAGTTCACATTCTTTTTCTTCTTCTGATTCGGCTTCCTTTGACCTTGAGCCGGTAATTTTCCTTTTGGCTTGGTATGGTTTTGCTGTTTTTGCACTGTTGGTAATTTCTGATTGCCAAATTGTTTTCTAACTTCAGCCTTTGGGATAGGAGGGCACTGTGTTACTGTAACACGTGATCCTGTCTTTCCCAAAAACTTACTTGTCGAATTTTCAAAGACTTTACTGATTAATGATTGATTAACATTCTTAATAGGAAAATCTTTGTCAGAATAAATTTTATCATCACCAACAAGAGTGTACAGCAAATCCACACTCTCCGACTCTTTTTCAGACAAGGACTCGATTGCAACAGTCTTAGCGGGTTTTGCAGGAGGATCACACAGAATATGATTCTCAAGAGGTATGTCCTCTTCGTTTATCACCGCATCAGACTTTGCTGAATCAGTATCATCGGATTCATCATCAGAAGAATCAGCATCCTAAATCACAACTGGAGGATCCTGATTCTGTTCAGCAGTTACAAAAGTATCTGCTGACACATCCGAATCTGACGATACTTCTTTCTTGTATCCGAGTCCTGTTGCAAATTCCTCAACGTCCAAAGGAACAGATGGTTCAAAATGAGTTCTATACTCCTCATCTGGCAGTGCATCAAAATTGTTTCTCACGGGTGGTGGACATTTCTTGTAACCTATGCATGTGACATCCCGTTTCTCTTTCTGAACATCAATGATGTGATCCAACACATAGCTAGAACTCAAATAACTGTCTAACTTGAGTCGGATCGCCTCACTTTCTGTTTTAACACACGCCATTTCCTTTTGCATTACCTCAAGACGAGTTATATAAAGGTTAATGTCAGTTTGTTTTCTGGAAACCATTTTTGTCAACTCTGTTTTATCTTTCTTTAACGTTTCAATCATTGACTTAAATTCCTTTTCATGGTTTTCATAAAACATGTTGGCTTCAGTGCACTTCGAAAGATCCACGGTTAACTTCTGATTGTGGATGAATGTCACATCATATTTCTCTTGCAAAGCCTCGTGTTTGCTTTGCAATTCACACCACTTATCACTCAAAGACACATGTTTGTCTTGCAAGTCAAACAAACTAGCTTGTAAAGCATCATGTTTGCCTTGCAACTCAGACATGTTTGCATCCAAATCAGCACATCTAACATGCAATCTATCACAATTATCACAAATAGCAGCAGTGGGTTCATCGACACATACCTGACTTGATGAACTGTCGACATTAGCCATAAAGGCTGAATGGAGAGAAGACGAAGAATAAGCAGCTTGATCCACCAAAATAGATCTTCTTTGAATTCCTGCTGCAGTTTCTTCCAAAAGTTCATCAATATCTGCATTAACTGACGCAGTCGATGTCTCATCCACATGATCATCACCTGAGCTCGAGGATTCTTCATCCGAACTTCTGCTGTAACCAGAAGAGTCTTCATCCTCAGAAGAGTCACCACCATTGGCGGAAGATTCTCCACCACTGGCGTGATTAAGATCCTTCACAATCTCAGCAAAACACGCTGTTCCATCCGGACCATCATTTCCCAACTGGATTGACCAATCACAGCCTTCATCTACTTGAACCACAAGTGCCTGGTTGGCATTTGATGGTCCTGCTTGGCTCTGGTTGTTGACAGGCACCAACGTACGAACATTGTTCCTGTTCTGGTTCTGCTGGTTGCCTTGACCTCTGAAAGGATTTTGGTTCCCATGTTGAGATGGCCTTGTACATTCACGCTTGAAATGACCACGTTCACCACAATTGAAACACTTGACAGCCTGCTTATCAAACCCATACTTGGTGTCTTTCTTGCTTTCCAAGCTGGTTCTGCCAGTTCTTTCCATGAAATCCTTTGCTCGCCTAACAGCACTTGCAAAGGCCCACTTGATATCCATCATCTCCATCTCCTCTTTATCAATCTGCTGATAGTCTTCTTGTGTCAGATTAATGTTCCCTATCTGACCTTCCACTAATCCACAGTATGTGCTCACCAAGGTGTTTAGCAGCTCCATGTGTTCCTTTGCTACTTCCACACTGACTTTAGAAAAACTTGAGGTGTCGAGCCGTACTGTATTTGGTGTTGATTGCTGACCAGCAGATGATGTGCCTCCATAACATGCTTGCTGTTGTGGTACTGGTTGTGGTACCGGTTGAGGGACTGGATTAAGCGGATTTCCATACATGTCTGTTGTTGGAGGAGGAGTGCCATACAAGCTAGTGCTAGACACAAATGCTGTTTGAATTGGAGCGTGTGAAGAAGGTTTTGTAGAAGTGCTAGAAGTTCCATAATAAATTTCAGGATTTTGTGGCACTGGAACTCTTTTTGCCTTAAGAGTTTCTTCCTGATTCTTGTTTTCCAGGAGTTGAGCAAAGTCACTGAAGCTTGTTGTATCCAAGGTGCCATTGTACTTCATAATTTCTAAGAAATTATTCCATTGAGGTGGCAGTGCATCTGCAAACTTCTTCACTATCTCTGCTGAAGTTGTTACAACCCCAATATTTGCCAATTCATTCAGCAAATGATTAAATCGACTTGTCAAATCTCCTAAAGATTCATTCTGCATACAAATAAAACCATCAAACTCTTTCCTTAGAAGATCTTTTCTTAATTGGCGTGTCGCTTCATTTCCTACGCCCCTTATCTTCAATGCGTCCCACAACTTCTTCGTTGTCTTGAAACTGACAAATTGATGATAAATGTCTTTGCTTAACGCCTGAGTAAGAATGGCATATGCTTTCTTTTCTAAGTCATAGACCTTCTTCTGATCTTCCGTAAGATCAGCAAACGTAGCAGCAGATGAAGCGGCAACCTCTATCGTTTGATCAAAATCTGTGATGAACCGCAACCACAATTCTGTATTTTGACCAAGGACGTATGTATGAAATCTATCAAACCATCCCGGATATTCACTTAGGTGCATCAACTTTGGAGGCCTATTCAAACTTCCCGTTTCACTTTCGCTTAGCAAAATGCTTTGAACACTTGGAGCTTGATTTGATACAAATGCCCATTGACCGGTAGATGTAGCATTAGCTTGCGAACCCGAATCCGGAGCCGGAGTACCAAAATACATCTCTGCATTTACCGGAACACCCCACATCGAATTCATTTTTGATCAAGAATAATAATACCTGAAAATCACAAACTTGTTAAACATAAACAACCTGGGATCGAAGGATCAACACTTGTTCGAAGGATCAACAGTGTTCGAAAGATCACTGTTGAGTTTCGAACAATGATTTCGAAAGACTCCCCTATCGAAGGATCCTGGTCTTTCGAATAAAAGCAATAAACCGAAAGATGTATCCTTCGAAATGATTCCTTGGTTCGAAGGATGATTATCTATCGAACCTCCACTGATCGAAAGATGATCTTTCGACTTCGAAGGATATCTTTCGAACTGCTCTGACACAGTTGACAAAGAGTGACAGGTTGGTGAAAAAGGTGATGGGTTGGTGAAATCTTTCGGCAGAGGTATGGTCAGACCATGATTTTCTGCCAAAATCAGATTTTGAACAATAAAATATAATAAACTTATCCAGAAAAACCGGTTACCGGAGAAGCCGGAATTTTGGCCGGAAATTACCAAACACCTCAAAAACAAGTTTTCAAGTTACCCAACCCGTCTTTTAGCACACCCGGTAAGTTTAGAACCGTTTTAACGTCAAGAAAAGCGAGAAAATCAGTAAACACGGCTGCTAAAACAGTGAGTTTTATCCAAACACTCCAAAGACTTGTATAAACCCGGTTTTTAACAAGGAAAAGAGCCACGGCTCTGATACCACTTGTAGGTCCCTCGGAGGTTGAGGTTTAACCTATTCCTTGTTATGTCTAACACGCTAGCGAGTGCGGAATCCAAGCTAGCATGCAAACCGAGATAGAACAAGCACAAAACACAACACACAAGGTTCACCGATTAACACCACTTGTATTAATACGTATGAAAGGTTCGGTTACAAAGCAATGTTTACAAATCAGTTTTGCAAACTCTCTAAGTGTGTGTGTGTTCTGAACAGAATGTTCTCTATGTGTCTAACTTTCGAACTCCCAATGTCTCTCCTGTCTACTTGTCTACTTATGAAAGTGAACACAACACATGGGTATTTATACCCGACACAGCATGTCTGGTCGAAGGATCAGATAGAATGATCGAAAGATCATCTATCGATCTGAAACAGCTCGAAGGATCAACATGGACCTCGAAGGATGACATCCTTCGTGGTCCATCTATCGAATGCTTATCTTTCGAGCTCATCGAAGGATCTGAACTATCCTTCGATGACCCATCTTTCGACCCAGCCATATTACAACCATTGTCTAACTGTTTGGCCAAGTCAAACCGGAGGATGGTTGACTTGGTCAAACTTACATCAATCTTACATCAAAGACATCGTTTTGTATCAAGACTAAATACAGACAAAGTACAGACACAAGTGCACCAACACTTTTGGTCCACCTCTTCTCCTGCACATGCCTGCAGATGTGGTCCGCAGACTGCAGACCTTTTCCCGCAGAAAAAACAAACACCACCTAAGGACCCAGTGTGTCAACCCATCTAGTCTTTCTACTCCTGTCACACACATGCACAACCTTGTTTTGAAAGTTCTATAAATTCTAAATGGAGTTACACGAAACACAATAGAACATCAATGGACAAGATCTTACTCTTTGGTGTACTATTTTCCATTTTGACAAGCTGTACCATACAGGACACCATGACAGCTGATCAAGTCATTCGAGACAGAGATACCCTTGTTTCGGCTGGTGAAATATACGAACTAGGGTTTTTTAGCCCCGAAAGGTCCACTAAGCGGTTTTTGGGGATATGGTATAAGAACATATCTCCACAGACAGTGGTGTGGGTTGCTAACAGAGAAACGCCAATAACAGATTCGTCTGGTGTGTTTAGAGTTGCCACCAACAGATCCTTATTGGTTATTGCTGGTAGCAACAACACTGTTATATGGTCCTCGAACACTAGCCTGGTATCTCCCACGACTATAAATCCTGTGGCACAACTTTTAGACTCCGGAAATCTGGTTGTGAGGAGAAGTGGTGAGGAAAGTTTCTTATGGCAAAGTTTTGATTATCCCGGAGATACATTCTGATGTAGCGCGTGATACGGAAACGAAGATCAAACACGTTGATTCTAAGAATACCCGTGTGTTCTTCCCCAACCCCCAAATTGCAACCCAAAGGCCACGGAATTTGAAGTGAAAAATCAGTTTTCTCAAAATTCAATTCTAAACTTCTCATTAGCTTTAGCAACATATAAATAGAGACTGAAATTCGAAACGGGCCTAAAAAAGATAACGGGCCAAACACACGGCCTAAAACAAAAAGCCCAAAATAGTTCAAAAAACATAAAAATGCAAATAAGTAATAGAAATGGAGCTTTTTTCTCACGTTCGTTTCGCCTGGTCGCACGCCCAAAACGGACCTCCGTAGCCCAAGTTAGAGCCATTTTAGTGAAGCCCCTTTTGTTACGCGGTCTTGGGCCTCCAAATACAAAATAGCCTGTTCCTCCACACTTGGGCCCGCATCACATTCCTTCCCGGTATGAAATTCGGGAAGGACCTAGTCACCGGACTAGATAGGCGGTGGAGGCCGTGGAAGAGTCTCGACGATCCTTCTCTAGGTGAGTTTGTAGGGTTCATGGATACCAATGGGTTTCCTCAGTTGTTCGCAGACCATGGTTCTGTTCCGCTAACCCGATATAGACCATGGAACGGTAATACGTTCAACGGATTGCCTAACGATGCACCGAACTCCCTTGTCAAACACAACTTTGTTTTTGATGATAAAGAGGTTTATTACACGTACATAGTTGTTAACAATTCATTTATCGCACGAATGCACCTAAATCCGGACGGTTACTTCATTCATATGCACTGGGTAGATCAAACCCAGCAGTGGTTCACATACTGGCAAAAAAATACAGATATCTGTGACCGATTTGGGCTATGTGGTCCATATGGAAGTTGTAACACGCGCAACTCACCCTCTTGCAGTTGTATGGAAGGGTTTGAACCACGAAAACCAGATGAATGGAGGGCATCCAAGTGGTCAAGTGGGTGTCAGCGCAGAACACCTTTAGACTGCTCAAAGGGGGATAGTTTTCAAGTGTTTAAAAACATTAAACTTCGAGATACTCGGAGAGCATGGTACAATATGAGCATGTCACTTGACGAATGCGCTACCTCTTGCAAGAGCAATTGCTCGTGTAAGGCGTATGCAAATATGTATATCACCAATGGTGGAAGTGGATGTCTGTTGTGGTTCGATGACTTACTGGATGTTCGAACCATTGAAGAAAGCCAAAATCTATACGTAAGAATGGCCCAATTCGACATAACAAGTAACCTTATTTTCATATGGAATCTTTCGTTCTAATAGTTTCATACTTTCATACATAGTGTTTAACTAGTTTTCTTCATGATTTGTTACTCGATCAGTCCCAGAATCTACCTCCAAATCTAGTTCCAACAAAAAGCGGGGAATGGTCATAGTTGCCGTGTCGATCTCATCTAGTTTTGCTACCGTGATCATGATTTTAGTGATTGTGTATGCTTGGAGCAAGAAGAGAAGATACATAATGAAAACACCAGGTGTAGATACTTCGTTTGCAAAACAAGTGACTTGTATTTGTAAAAATAGAAAAGTTAACATGTCGAGAAAAGAAATACGCAGTGGCGGCTTTGATGGTGTGCGGGGAGGACCTCCGCACAAGGCCCGTGATTTCGTAAGTTGAGATGCTAGCTAATTGTTCTTTAACTTATTGCATTGATTTTTCATGTATGTTTGTAGGTGAACTGATTAAAACCATTGACGAAGAGTATAGCATGAAGAGCCAACATGATGATGATACAGAATTATCACATTTTAGACTGGCTGAAATATCAAAGTCAACTGAGGATTTCTCAGATGACAAGAAAATCGGGCAAGGTGGTTTCGGTCCGGTTTACAAGGTAACAATTGTAAACAAATTAGTATGTCAGAACTAGAAACAAATAAAAGCTCCTTTTTGACAGTAACTCTACCTGGATTACAATCCACAGGGTGTGTTGGATGATGGACGAGAAATAGCGGTGAAGAAGCTGTCAAAAACTTCAAGACAAGGGATTAATGAGTTTAAAAATGAACTTAAATTTATCGCTAAACTTCAACATCGAAATCTTGTAAAGCTTCTAGGATACTGTAATGAAGGAGACGAAAGCATGTTGATTTACGAACACATGCCAAACAAAAGCCTTGACCTATTAATTTCGGTATGACTCTTTTTATATCACTTATTACATTATAGTCTTCCTTTTCACATATTCATTAGTTATCAACACTGTTACTTAATCATGTTAATAATTCATATTTACCAGATAAAATTAGAAGTTTAACACTAGATTGGTCTGATCATTTTCACATAATCCATGGAATTGTCCGCGGGCTTCTTTATCTTCATCATGATTCAAGGCTTAAAATTGTTCATCAAGATCTTAAAGCTAGCAACATTTTATTAGATGCTGACATGAATCCAAAGATATCCGACTTTGGTCTCGCTAGAATGTTTAGAGATCAAGAAAACGAAGCAAACACAAACAGGGTAGTCGGGACTTTGTAAGAATTCATAAACCCCGAACTTTCAAACTATAATATACATTTACTTTAGTCATATATCTGATCAATTAGTTTTTATAATTCTTTAGGGGTTATATATCACCAGAGTATGCTATAGACAGGACTTTTTCTGAAAAATCAGATGTATTCAGTTTTGGGGTTCTTGTACTAGAGATAGTAAGTGGGAAGACAAATAGAGGATTCTACTGTGAAGAAGACGAGGATAACCTTCTGACACATGTAAGTTTAACATAACAAATGGCAAAATAAATTTTGGTTCCTAAAGGAAATGACACTAGTTGTTCATTTCTTTTTCTTTTTAATTTAGGCATGGAGATTCTATGAAGAAGGCATAGCTCTTGAGTTGCTTAGCGAACATATGCGTGAGTCATGTGTCGACTCTAAAGTACTTCGGTCTATACATATTGGTCTTTTATGTGTGCAACATCATGCAAAGGATAGACCGACTATGTTATCTGTGGCTTTGATGTTTGATCAAGATGGTGCATTGCCTCCACCTAAGCAACCTGCATTTTTTGCTGAAGGTATTCTGCCTAGAGTTAAGCAGATTTCCGTCAATAAGGTCACTATGATATCACTAGAACCTCGATGAAATTTATATATGTGCATGTCAATGTCCATTTGGGTATATAAGTTGTTAGGTTTCTTCTACAGTTCAATGCACGTGCTTTTCCATGCAAAATGCGCTTTAACATCATATTATAGATGTAAAAGATCATATTTAAATTTAACATCATATTATATATGTAAAAGATTATATTCAAATGATATTTATGAGATGTATAAAATTAGCTAGAGATACTAGGGGACACGACCCCAATACTAAATAAACCATCACTATTACATACGTGTCTCTGAACTCTGATGATCCTACAAAAAGTGACCCAACTTCTATACCAATTGTTCATCAAACGCTATTAAGCGGAGTCTTCTGGATGTATTTTTTGTAATACCCCAACCCAGTTAGGGCTAACGTGTCACATATATAGTATATTAGAGGTTAGAACATCATTTCATAAGTTATAAAACTTTACATTATTTCAAATAAGTCAAAATATCATACAAAACATTCAAACTTTTAATGAAAATCCATGTGCATCTTTAATCCCTCGAGTCATCTATCCAAGTCTTCCCAAAAAATCCTTTAAAACCTAATGTACATAAGAAGGAAAATGTGCGCCAGGGTAAACTGGAATTTACTCAATAGGATTTGGTAGGCCGTATACTTTGAAATGTAGCGGTAACACTTAAATTCGAGATGCAAGAATCATGTTCAATTAATTATAGAAAAGTTAAGATTCGTCCGATGGAAATTCAAATCGAGTTACAAGATAGAAATACACAAGTAGACATAAAGTTCAGAATAAGATAAACCAAGCAAGAAATAGTAGATAACCAGGGTTTCCACTACCTCCCCTAGTTAAGAGGAATCCAACCTAAAAGCTAACTAATAGAGCCTGTGTTACGGACAACTGGATCCTCATGTGATCCCAAGACAAAAACTCGTCCTTGAGCCCCCTAATTGTTGATAGGGCGCAGTTTGGGACAATGGTTTAAGATATGGTCTAGGCCACCTCACTAGAAGCATGCTTTAAAACTGTTGGAAACACGGTTAGCAATCATAGTGTTGATGGTGTTGGCTGTAGTAGAAGGTGCTTTGGAGTTTTAAAATTGTTGCACTTACGACATTCTCTATTGTGACAAAGTGAGCATTTGGGACACTACAACAAAGTTCTGGTATACCGATTCTAGCGGGAGTAGGGTAACTTGAGTAGATGGGGTAGCGAGAGTCACCATAGCAATACTCTTGACCGTTTTCTTTTTCTTATGTTCGTGGTCATACTCATCTTAGGCTTTCTTGTCACCCTTCCAAAACAGTATTCCTGACTTGACCAGATTGTTCATGAGGGATGCAGATAAATGAATGGCAGCCTCAAGAGTCGCAGGGTTGCTACTCATTACAATACCCTACATTTGGGAAGGCAAGCCACCTATGTCTCACACCCCGATATTTCAACCACAAACCCGGTGGGCCCAGTGAGGAGTATCGTGACATAAGTTGATATCATCATAGTCAATATACACAGAATAGCACAGCGTAAGTCTTGGAGTATAAATTATTATTACAAACCAAAATGTTCACAGTTCAAAATATATACAGACGGCTCGTAACAAAAGATCCACAGGTGGATCATAAAAATGTACAAAAGATGTTCAACGGACTTTAGGCATATGCAAAGGATTTGCAAGATCCCCTCCTAACAATACCAAGCAGTTGCCAGCCTATTACATGTTGTACCTGTAACTTAGTATTTTGAAAATACGTCAGTTTTTCACTAGTAACTACAATCAACCGACATGGTTTGAAAATATTTCAAAATTTATTTAAGTGCACAAGACACATGAAAATCTTTTATAACTTCGGACAATTAAGAATTTTAATCTTGTATATAGTTTTTCGGGTTTGTCAATACATATGGGCCCCAGTATAGAAACCGAGACATGATTAACCGACACACCACTTATAAACCCACAAATGAGTTATCCCCAACTTGTGGGAAAAAATGTTTTGGCATTCGCATCTGGTGGGTGTATCCCTACACCCCATGCTTTGGTCGTGGCCATTAGTAACTTAAATGAGCCGAGGATATCCAGGACACGGTCGCGTTAACCCCCGATGTTTAAATTATCAAAGAAAACAAATTAAAACGAGTTATACGGATTTTGTAGCCACAATCCGGCATATGATCCCATACCCGACCAAGCGTTAATAATTTACCATATCCCAAGCCCGTATAGGGAAAATAAGTTAAAAGTATTTACCTGAGGTAGTAGTTGACTTTAAAATGCACAGTTAATATTAACTCAGCCGTTTAATTAATAGGTAAGTGTAGGTAGCATTTACTGGAAGGCTCTACTTTGGAATGATGGTAATAATAACCAATTAAAATGCTAACGGGTCCTATTTAAGTCGTAGACTTAGACCGGCTAACTTAAAGGATTTAAAACGGTACAATACGCTAAATTAAGTATTGACCGGAATAGAATGTAGTTTAAACCAAACAAGTATTGAGACTTGTATAATATGGGTAAACTATTCACATTCTGGAAATTGAGGTTAAAATGATAAAGTTAAACCCGTTTCGGTAAGCTTATGTAAACTAGTTACATAAGTCGAACCGTATGCGTATAAGCATTAACGGGTAACCGGATGAGTCATGTACAAGTTCCATATGTTATTATACTTTAAACAAGTTATAATATCAGTAGGATATTAACTTGTATGCCCGTTAAGGTTTTAAAATCGAATTAAGCCTCAAAAGGGCGTTTTGGTCATTTAGTGACTTATAAAAGGAGCATGCATGTAAACTGATGTTATGATCATAAACATTCTGGAAAAAAATAGTTAATTTATGATATAATACCATTATGATATCAAATATATGTGTGGTTTATGTTTTAAGACCAAACTATGCACTGTAGGGGCATTTTGGTCAATTCACACATAGTTTGAATGTTTATTTGGGATTCTGAGTCTATAACATGTACCATGTAATATAACCTCAAAGGGTTATGCTATATAATATTATTGTCATAATGGAACCTTAAAACAGTAGGAAACTAATCTAATTCGGGTCAGAATCGAAAGTCAAAGAAGAAATCAAACTTCGCGACTTTCGGTTGCGACCCGACCTTAAACCTGGAATTGATGGGCTGAACATGTTTATACATGTTCTAATGATTATTACCAAGTTATTAAAGTGTTAAAACATATTTTATAACACCTACATTATCATATTATGATTATTTTCAAAACTGACCTGTTTGACTTTTTAATATTAATAACTTTGACCCGTCAATTGACCAAGCAAACGTGATTCTTAGGAGGTGCCCTTTTGAGGGATTAACACCTACCTAATTACGATCATGTAGCCATGCTCGCTTCGAACAACGGCTGAACCATTAAGGTCTAAACCGAAAGTTAAAGATTTTATCGAAAAAACTTGACTTTCGGCTTTTAAAAGCCTATAAAATGAAAAGCAGAGGTTAGGAACACTTACAAAAGGTCCTAGCTCGAACTTAGAACTCAGGTGGAGTCTCCCTTCAGTTGGGAATCTCCAGAGGAAGAGAAGTAATGAAATGAAGAAGGTGCAAGTTGTGAAGAACGAACTTAGCACCTATTTATAGTGAAGAGGGTGTCTCATGTTGCTACCAGGTGTCCAGGGGTGTCATGGGAGGCTAACAAGTGTCCTCATACATGTCCCAAACCAGCTATAAGCCCCTGGTATTAGTTCTGGCTCATTTTGGCTGAATGTGTGGTGGCCAAGCAAAAGTTTACGAGCTGGGCATCCCATGGCGATCCGCGATGGAATCAACCAAGGGGCCCGCGGCCCGCGGCGGCCTCATATGAGTTTCATATGTTGGCAGTTTCAGTCCCTAGCTCAAAATCTCAAAAATATACTTTCATAAATTGACCTATTTGGCACCATAACTCCTTATGACCAATATTAGGTATATTTGGGAGTATAGCCGAATATCATAAGGCTCCTGGTTCATTAAAAGGTCACTCAAAGGTATAAATTAACATGTTGACGCTTTTAATCCTCCAAATCACAAACTTTTGAATTAAATCACAAACGGTTTCGTTCGTCCAACAGGTAGCTTGTGTAGAGAATACGAACACCGTAAAGGGTCACTCATAGGCATAATTTAAGCATGTGGACACATTTAGTCCCTCCACATTCATTTCTTTCATTGTTTGGCAAAAATAGTCCATCCTAGTCAACATTTGAGATAATTAGGATTAGGGACACATGTCAATACATTATTGGACACGATTTTACGAGGTGTTACTCTATGTAACAATCAATCTTCCTACGCTAAGGATTCACCATGTTTGGGACCAACATGCACAATTCATGGTAGTGAGTAGTGTACGCCTCATGTTCCCCACCTTCCATAATGTGATCTCACATCTTGATCTTGAGTTTCTTCATCTCATTCTTGGGAAAAAACTCTTCAGTCAGAAGCTCCTTAAAGTTATCCCAAGGCAAGGCTAGAGTAGCATCTCTGCCCCTAGTTATCTTCTTTGTATTCCACCAAGTAAATGCACTTTTCTAAAAGACACTTGAAGCATACTTGAACTTAAGATTGTTTGGGCATTTACTAATAATAAAAGTGATTTCCATGCTTTCGAACCACCAAAGTAGACCAGTGGCACCTTCCAAACCAATGAATTTGAGTGGGTTGCAAGAGTTGAAGTGCCTGGAGATATAAGGGTTGTCATTCCCGTTACCATTATTCCTACCAGAGATAACAGTGGCATTGGTATTGTTGTTGATTTTGGTAACCAAGTTGGGGAGAATAACATGGAGTTTTGTTGAGAGATGACAGTGTCAAGTTCGGTAGACTTAGATGTATATCGACGAGGAGGCATTCTACAAAACAAAATTGCAAGTAACGACTAAATGGAGTATAAAACATACAAAAATAATATAGTGTGACAATATCCCATAAAATCACCCATTCACTAATTTGAAATGTCATATAATAAGGATAGATATTCAAGCATATATCATAAACATATATATTTGCTTCATAATAATAAAAATAATGAAAATATTAAAGAAAACAGTGGACTAATCAGAATATGAGTATCGTATGATGAATATTGTAACACTCTAACCCATTATGTAAAATATTTTAGAGAAATATGGATAATTAGGTCCTAGATTTTTTAATTAACGTACGATTCTGGGTTAACAGATAACCAAGACAAGCCAACTTAATGGGTTATTACACAAATAAGTTACCGTCGAAATCAATAAGGTTTTAATACATAAAACTTTGTCATCCGTGATCACGCTTAAACTTTCCCGAAGAATAACACTAAAAACAGTTAGTGTTTAAATTATACTAATGTCGCGAATCAAAACAACGAAAGAAAATGAATTTGCTGAAACAGGATCCCGTCAAGCCATGCAACAGGGCACCCTTGTCCTTTCGTGTGGTGCAAAGAGGACTAGTTTCCAGAAACTTTGCAAAACTTACAGTTTTGACCGCTGCATGGAAATCTTGCGTAATTTTCACCATTTTAGCACTGAAGTTGACCCAACCTTAAGTTTATCATGTTTAGTACTTTCCCCCATAAATATAGGTTTAAATCCATGACCTGACGTAGCTGTCGTGGGTTAATAAAAAGTGTTCATTTTAAATTAAATACCTACGAAGTATAGAAAAGTAAGGTGGTATCCGTAGGGAATTTGTGGTCAGTGTTTAGCTTTGAATTAATTAATTACCATTAACCTAATTGGGGGGTTGTTTGTTTGTTTTAAAGAAAATACAACTTTTCACGAAAAGTGTTATCAGAATTAGAAGAAGTAACCTCCACCCGGAATCCCGAATACCCGTTTTAACACAAAAACCCGTTTATCGATTCAAAACACCACATATACATGACCTTGGTTTAATGACTTTGATAAGTTATTAGAGACCGTTTTTAAATAAACTATAACACCTAATGTTTTGGTCAAAAATCAAACAAAGGATAATGTAACCAAATCTGATTTTGTGAGGTAATGTGCTTGAATGATGAACAAGTATATGATCAGATTTGAAATGTTGAGAACAATGGACACAATGATTTGTACGAGGAAAAAGCCGTTGATCTTTAAGAGATCTCCGGCATAAAAACATTGGATAGTGAAAACTATTACTATCAACTATATTACACAAAAAGATTACAACTTCGGATGTTGATCAAGGGTGGTACAATGAATGTTTGCTAATGTGAGAGAGTGTATTGTTTGCGAGCTTGTATTCGATATAGTGTGTGTCAGCTAATAATAATAATGATCTGCCTAAAAACACTTGATCAACCCCTTTAAATCAAACTAACAACTAAGTCTGAAAGTTAAGGGAGACCACGTCTAAGCTCATGAACGTACGTTGAGGGAATTCAACATGTGCGACATCTGCAATGAATATTGACCGAGATTCCTGCCATGACTCGGTCCATGTCGCCCATGACATGCACATAATCATGAGAAAACACAGAGAACAATTGTTAGCAAAGTTTTGTAATAATAAGGATCCGTGATCCTCAGACTTCCTGCACCATCTGTTAAGGATCAGTGATCCAGGCCAATCTAAGGATATGTGATCAATAGTTATAAAAATTAACCCCTAACAAATGCCCCCAGATATGGCTGATTATTAAGATAATTAAATCTGCCATATTTCCATTTAACTCTTACTTGCCATTACGATCCCAACTAGACGTTGCGATATTCGTGACGTCACTGATGGGATCGAAATAGCTTATCATTGTGAATATATAGGATAGAGATAAGAGACAAGATTCATTTAAAGATCAGATGATCCTTTTAAAATCTCCATTCCAGAGCTAAATCAGGTATTCTTTTATTCTCCGAAAATTCTTTGCTTTCTTTGTAATTCTTCATCTTCCTTAGCAAAATAATGACTAAAATGGTCACCCAATGATCACCGAATAAGGATCATTATCCTGATAGCCCACCGAAAAGCCAAAACTTGCTGGAGACTCCTTCTTTAGAGCTTTGCAGATTCACAGATCCTGAAGTTGATCAGTTTTATCCTTGTTTCCCTTCGGAAATAGTATTCCGTCCATTTGATTCTTCCCTTAGAAGTGATTCAGCATCCTCCACTTGGGTTTGCTTTCTAGCAGCTCCATTCCAGATTGGATATTCTTATCCTTTCCCTGAGTTTACCCAACACTTCTTCACCTTGACTGGTCTGTGTTACAATCAGGCCATGGCAATGCTGTGGAGAGTGTTATATACTCTTGAACAAATCATTAGGGATGAAGGATTGGATTTTAATCTTTCGGATCTGTCACATCTGTACAACCTTGTTTCTCATGGATCCCATAGATTCTTATTCAAGGCTAAGCCTCAACCACCACCCCCAGTCCTCAAAACCACTAAGAATTATACCTGTTGGAGAAACCAACTTTTCTTCGTGAGGAGAGACACCATTCCCTTAGGGAATACTCTCCCAAAGAAGTGGGCTTTGAAGGGTAGGATATAGGATCCTTAGGATAAAACTATAGGATGTTTCACTTTTTTTTACTTTATGAGGATAACTGATCCTGTCTTGTTTATTTGTGCAGTGAGCAACTTTCTTCCCTTGCCGAACAACCAGGAACTGATCAGAGGCTTGCTGCATTTTGGGCCTTAGACTCTACTGTCAGGACATTCAAGCCAAAGGCGAAGGATCTAGCAGAGACATCATCCACATCCTTAACAATGTCAAGTAAGTATTCATATGTGATATGATGTGCTCGAAAGGGGTTAACTAAACTAACTAAATTTACCCTAATTCTAGACTCTCTAAGCTTTAAATTTATAAAACTAAGACTCTCTAAACCCTAAAACACACAACCGGCAAGTGTACCGATCGAATGTAGTATAGCCTAAGGAAGTCCGAGTATCGAACCCAAGAGACTCTACTGATTACGCTAATGACTCTATCTAGACTCAAACTGACACGACTTAACTAAATGTTTGTTGATTGGGGGGGGGGGGGGGTTTCTAAAAATCCTGAGAATGCAAATAACAAATACTAACTATACTAGACGAACTAGACACGAACTCAAGTGAAAACTCTGACCATTGATGGATGAAGACTATCTAGGCTAGACGCAAGCTAAACTCAGAATGGATCTCTATTTGATAATTTTGTGGTGTGGAACCGGAATCTTATGATGCTAAACCTATAAAGACACCACTAAGCCCCTCAAACACGCTCAAGGCGATTCTTGTGGCACTACCTAGGCTGTTACGTTCACCGGCTTTCTAGATTTCTTTTCCGTCCTCTAGTTTCTTGAAAGTGCTTATGTAAGACGCTCTACTTTGCCGCGCGAACGTCTAAAGCGACAATGGGTTCTAATCTTGGTTTAATAGGCTATGGGATGTTAAGGACTTATAACCAAACCTAGACCTATCAATAACCTTGAGCCTTTCCGCGACGAGTTTAGCAGCACATTTGATTTTATAATATTACCGAGTATTACTTCTAAGGTTACTTAAGCTATTTTCACCCTAAAGGATAAATGATTTATTATGTGATATAGACAGTCACCTAAATCAAGAACCCTAGCTCGACCCTATTCCGTGATAAAGACCGTCACCAAGAATCGAACGAAGCAATAAACAATAATAAAATAATCGTCAAAAACACATATGCACCAAGTTAAATTCCCAAAGCTTCTACAATACAAGAATATCCACAACCACGCTAAAAATCAAATAAAGACCCAAACTTTATTAAGCTATTGTCATAACCTAGGTAGTACGAGAAGTTTAGCTGCATATCATGTCTAAAAACATAGCAACAATCAATATCGATTCAGAATTCATCATTGAACAATTAAAAACAAATGAAACACAAAGAAACAAGATAATAAAACCCGTATTCTTCGATCCCGAGTGCTCCCGAATGCTTCACGATGATTCCTAGCTTCCCGAGCCTTCAAAAACCTTCAAATCAGCCTCCAAACTCGACCCCAAGAACTCTAAATTCGTCCTAATTCGTAATAATCTTCGGCTGTTGTTGATGATCATCATATATAACCACAAAACCCTAATAACTGACTGAATACGATCTGATTTCGCGTATTACTAGCTCTCGCGGCCCGCCTGGGTGTTTCAATAAGTTGACGCGGGCCGCCCGCCTTCACACGACCGTAAACATTATTTAAGTTAATTCGGCCCGCTTCAAAGGTGATGTTAAGCTTATGCGGGCCGCCTGGAACCTCCTGAACTGCATTTTTCGCTTCTTTTCCTTCCCGAACTCCTCGATTAGCGTGCCAGCCTTTCACCCTTTCAGTTTATGACTCGTTTCACCTCCATTTGACTGCAAAGACCTGGAAATCACAAACTATCAAAAATATATACATTCTAAGCTAAACACGGACAAAAACGACAATCTAACTACTAAAACCGGACGCGAATAAAGATGTATTTTGCAATACATCAAATATCCCCACACTTACTCTTTTTTCGTCCCCGAAAAAGAATTATGCAAACGGAATCATAGTCGGAATAATCGAAATGGCCAAAGCATATGTTATTTTATTAAAATCGAAACTCGTGTTAGCCGCGATTGCAAGTATATTGATCCACTTAAACCCAACCCGGTTCCAAGCCCTTATCATGCAATTTAGTTCAAGTGCGGTCAATCTACCTAGGGTCTCACGCTAAGAATTGCAAGTCCACCTAATCCCCCCTCAAGCTTATAGGACAAAAGGAACAACCACTGGGTTATTTCCTAACCGTTTTATACTAAGATAAAGAGAGTTTAAAATCAAATCTATTTTTTTCATTTTTTTTTTCTTTTTCTTTGCTTGCTTTTTCTCTCTTTTTTTTTTTCGTTCGTGAGACTAGACCATGCTTTCCCTAACCACGCGGTAATCCGACTGTAGAGTCGCTATCCCCAATCACAGACTACATAGGTTTCGGTACTTTTATTCGGCAAGTCGATTTCACACATCCCAGAGGCATTCCGGCTGTAGAGTCGCTATCCCCAACTCGGATTACATAGGCCTGTGCTACTTTCATTTAGTTTCTAGCTCACTTATTTTTTTTTATTTCTTTTTCAACGAGATAATGACCAAAAACTCTAACGATCTTAGCTTATAACGGTGCCCCTTATACTATTTTTGGCGGTTTCAATTTCCCCACTCTCCCTAGATGAGAACCCACTAGTAGACCGACAATTAGGTATATTTTAAATCAAAGGAACCTAGAACCGAATCAAGCCTACCCGCACATCCCAAACTAGACAAAAGCACGATTATTTTAATCTCATATTATCATTATTTGAACCCGAACAAAAACCCGACTTTTCTATCATTTTCCGTTTTTATTTTGCAAATTTCAAAAGACATTTTCTAAATTTTTAATTTTTTTGTATTTTTGATTTTTATGACTCAAGACTCACTAACTAATGACACTAAACGATAGTTTCCCATCCCCACACTTAAACTCTACATTGCCCTCAATGTAGGATGGAAACCGACTCAAAAAAAAACTAAAAATAAATAAGAAATAAAAGACTAAGGGCATAAATGGAAAGGACTTAGCTGGTTAAATCAAAGCGTACGCTCCAAATCTCTCATCCAATCCAGCTCGATCATATAGCATTTCATTCGCGATCGGCTTTGACACTAACTAACATGCTTGATAAATGCCTTGAAATTCGATCAGCAGCTCCAAATTCACCCGAATGGAGATTGAGTACGGGTGGCACATATTCGAACCTGAACGTCGATTCGAACCAGAACAATGATGGTGAAATATGGATGAATAATCGAATATGGATATGGAACATGGATCAAACTCCTGAACATATTGGGCCTGGACAGCCCGTTTGAAACCGCAGTGGGCTCGCGGCCCGCATTAGATGTGTAATAAGTTGAAGCGGGCCGCCTCAACTTAAACTTCCGACAACAATATTAGCATCCGCGCGGCCCGCATTAGATGTGTTTTTAGTGTAGGCGGGCCGCCTGAACAGCAGGTAACAACGAAAATACTTGCAGCAACAGCAGACGTGCAGAATATGTTTTTTTTCTGTATTCCCAAATTACCCCTGCACGTTATTTCGTCGTTTTTAACTTTCAACAAACCTGGAAAACTGCTCGGGTGTCGTTCTCGGCCACGTAAAGGTGATGCAACCTGCAAAACATACTCACGACACACAAAAGACGCAAAAATACGAAAATGACGCAAAATACGCTAAAACACATAAACACTAAGCTAAAGACACGACACGAACTAAGACTCAATGTACAAACTCTACAAGTGGGTCACAACTATTCACGCACTCACGGAGGGTCATATACGCGGGGCTCACCTTCTAACATCGCCCGCACCTTACGGGCTGTAGCACTATCATTCCCAACATCGCCCGCACCTCTCCAAACTCTCTCATACTCTCTCAAATCGTCATCGGGCGGTTTGAATCTAGACGTTTCATATCGAAACCTATCCCCACACTGAGCCTTGCTCAGTATCTCTACCCTAGACTCCAACCTCATCAATCTCTCCTCCAACTCCTCAACTCTCGTATCAGGTGGATCCCCACACTTGGGTTTTAACACCTTTTCTAGACTCGGCTCACTTACTACCTTTTTCTCGTCTCTCTCAGTCTTTTCACTCTCCTCTACCGACGCTATCGCCTCAACGCTCTCACTCGACCCCCTCGCATTATTCACCTCAAAGACTACCGACTCATCGCCCGCTCTAAGTGTAATTGTGCCTAAGAAGACATCTATAAGCGCTTTAGCCGTGTTAAAAAACGGGCGCCCTAAAATCAACGGCACTTTATCATCGGCCTCCATATCTAGCACTACAATATCAGCCAGAAAAACAAACCTATCAACTTTTACCAACAAATTCTCTACTATCCCCCTAGGATACTTAACCGACTTATCTGCTAACGAGAGGGTCATACGAGTCGATTTCAAATCACCAAGGCCTAGTTTTTCGTAAAATGAATAAGGCATCAAATTAATACTAGCACCAAGGTCAGCTAACGCGTGGTTTTTAACATCACCACCAAACAAGCAAGGAATCGTGAAAATGCCAGGATCGGTAAGTTTCTCAGGAAGTTTATTTAGAATCACTGCCGAACACTATCCACTCACTGACTTACTTGAACACTCTCCTCCCCCATCCTTACGCTTGAGAAAATCCTTAAGGAATTTGACGTATTTGGGCATGGATCTCAAGGCCTCTATAAACGGAAGATTCACCTTCAGCTGGGTGAACATGTCAAGGAATTTGTCATACTCCCTAGCATATATCTGCTGCCTAGCTCGAGCGGGAAATGGAAGACGATAAATATCAATCACTGGCGGTGGCCGAACCTTCTTCGGCTGCTTCTCTACTCTCTCCTCTACTGGCGACTTCTCGGCGTGTGCGGTACTTGCTGGGTCTAGCCTAATGTGCACCTTGCCTGGAGCCTCCATCTCAATCACCTCATCTACCTCATCATCACTCCCTATCTCAACATTCTCTCTCACGACCTCTCCTAGACTCAACCCACTGCGAGTAGTAATTGCTTTAACAGAATGGTGGACTGGGTGAGTAGTACCTGAATACTGACCAGAAGGGGACTATTTCAACTGCCTAGCTATATCCCCTACTGTTCTCTGAAGATCTAGAAGAGTGGACTCTTGATTTTTAAGCTAAAGTTCATGATTTTTGTTAATTTGCTCCTGATTCTTAGCTACAGTCTGATTATGCGTCATCATCTGAGCAAACATCTCCTCTAACCTACTCAAACTACCCTGTAAAGATTTATCATTACCTTGACTCTCCTGATTCGACCCTCCACTCGCAAACTGACCTCCTGAACCACTATACTGACCACTCTGACCCGAACCACTACTCGTGTAAAGACCCGGCCCCCTATTTTGATACTGACCAGATGAGAAACCAGGGGGATTTCCAGAAGAACGATAACTACCACTACCCTGCCAACCGGGGTTAAAACTATTATTACTACTGAACTGACCCCTAGACTGGCCTGCTATGTACTCAACCTGCTCTAACGTAAGTGTGGGACAATCAAGTGTGTCGTGACCTCCCTTACAAAGCTCACACCTATCAACTTTCTTCTTTAACTCATCAATCTCTCGCTTCAAAATCTCGACTTCAGCAACTACCGACGAATCCGAGCTAACTTGGTTTACCCCTCGACCGGCCGAGGAGGTACGAACAGGAATGGAAGTCCTGCTGGTAGAGCTGTAGTCCATATCAGAATGTGCAAAACTCTCAAACAAATCATTGCACTCAACCACCGTCTTCTTTCCCATAAGCTGCCCTCCTGCTGAAGTATCGAATCGCGCTCTAATCTCAGGAGTAAGTCCGTTATAGAACTTTTCAACTAACGCCCAGTCGGATAAACCATGCTGCGAACAACGAGAGAGGAGCGTCTGAAAACGCTCCCAAGCTAAGTGATATGGCTCATCAGGCTCCATACGGAAGGAGTGGATCTGATCTCGAAGGCGAGACGCCTTGGCTGGCGGAAAATACTTGGCTAAGAATGCATCGCGAAGACCTGCCCAAGTAGTGAAAGTGCCTGCGGGCTGAGAATCGAACTAGACGGCTGCGCGTCCAGCGAGAGAGAATGGGAACACCTGAAGGTACCTAGCATCTAGATTGACACCCTCGATGGAGTAGGTGCCACAAAGACGAGTGATGCGATTTATGTGAGCGGGTGCATCCTCGTCATCACGACCATGGAACTGGCAGGAATTGGTGATGGCGGTCATAATGTAAGAAGGGATCTGCCAGGACCGATCGTTCGCTATGTCGGGAAGGGTGATGGGTGATGTAGCACCGGTGAAACCGGTGGTAGCCTGCTGGTAAACGGTGCGGTTCGCCATGACTAGTGGAGGACTAGGCAAACGAGAACGGGAGGGTGGTGGAGAAACGTGTGGTGAAACGTGTGGTGATGGCTTTGGTGTGAAATCGAAGGCGGGGGTGGAATACGGAACTGAAGAAGACAAAACAGACGACTCAACTGTACACAGAGGTGGCGGAGGTCCCTGTGAACGCGTATGGGGCATCCACCAAAGACGAACTACGAAGAGACTCTAACAAAGACTCACTAACCTAGAAAAGACACTAAAGCAAATTTTTTTTTTATTTTTAAAATTTTTAAACTCCTACGACTCAACGAACACAAATAGCACGTAAAATGTCAAACAAGTCCAAACAAAGCAATCAACGCAATTACCAAAGAGTCCCCGACAACGGCGCCAAAAACTTGATGTGCTCGAAAGGGGTTAACTAAACTAACTAAATTTACCCTACTTCTAGACTCTCTAAGCTTTAAATTTATAAAACTAAGAATCTCTAAACCCTAAAACACACAACCGGCAAGTGTACCGATCGAATGTAGTATAGCCTAAGGAAGTCCGAGTATCGAACCCAAGAGACTCTACTGATTACGCTAATGACTCTATCTAGACTCAAACTGACACGACTTAACTAAATGTTTGTTGATTGGGGGGGGGGGGGGGGTTTCTAAAAATCCTAAGAATGCAAATAACAAATACTAACTATACTAGACGAACTAGACACGAACTCAAGTGAAAACTCTGACCAGTGATGGATGAAGACTACCTAGGCTAGACGCAAGCTAAACTCAGAATGGATCTCTATTTGATAATTTTGTGGTGTGGAACCGGAATCTTATGATTCTAAACCTATTAAGACACCCCTAAGCCCCTCAAACACGCTCAAGGCGATTCTTATGGCACTACCTAGGCTGTTACGTTCACCGGCTTTCTAGATTTCTTTTCCGTCCTCTAGTTTCTTGAAAGTGCTTATATAAGACGCTCTACTTTGCCGCGCGAACGTCTAAAGCGACAATGGGTTCTAATCTTGGTTTAATAGGCTATGGGATGTTAAGGACTTATAACCAAACCTAGACCTATCAATAACCTTGAGCCTTTCCGCGACGAGTTTAGCAACACATTTGATTTTATAATATTACCGAGTATTACTTCTAAGGTTACTTAAGCTATTTTCACCCTAAAGGATTAATGATTTATTATGTGATATAGACAGTCACCTAAATCAAGAACCCTAGCTCGACCCTATTCCGTGATAAAGACCGTCACCAAGAATCGAACGAAGCAATAAACAATAATAAAATAATCGTCAAACACACATATGCACCAAGTTAAATTCCCAAAGCTTCTACAATACAAGAATTTCCACAACCACGCTAAAAATCAAATAAAGACCCAAACTTTATTAAGCTATTGTCATAACCTAGGTAGTACCAGAAGTTTAGCCGAATATCATGTCTAAAAACATAGCAACAATCAATATCGATTCAGAATTCATCATTGAACAATTAAAAACAAACGAAACACAAAGAAACAAGATATTAAAACCCGTATTCTTCGATCCCGAGTGCTCCCGAATGCTTCACGATGATTCCTAGCTTCCCGAGCCTTCAAAAACCTTCAAATCAGCCTCCAAACTCGACCCCAAGAACTCTAAATTCGTCCTAATTCGTAATAATCTTCGGCTGTTGTTGATGATCATCATATATAACCACAAAACCCTAATAACCGACTGAATACAATCTGATTTCGCGTATTACTAGCTCTCGCGGCCCGCCTGGGTGTTTCAATAAGTTGACGCAGGCCGCCCGCCTTCACACGACCGTAAACATTATTTAAGTTAATTCGGCCCGCTTCAAAGGTGATGTTAAGCTTATGCGGGCCGCCTGGAACCTCCTGAACTGCATTTTTTGCTTCTTTTCCTTCCCGAACTCCTCGATTAGCGTGCCAGCCTTTCACCCTTTCAGTTTATGACTCGTTTCACCTCCATTTGACTGCAAAGACCTGGAAATCACAAACTATCAAAAATATATACATTCTAAGCTAAACACGGACAAAAACGACAATCTAACTACTAAAACCGGACGCGAATAAAGATGTATTTTGCAATACATCATGATAAAATGTTTAAAAGATGAAATAAAGTTAAGGATCATATTGTCACACCCTCAAAAAATCCACACACGGAGAACTACCGCGAGGCGTGTGACTGACCAGGATCTAGCCAATAACCATGATGAACCATTTTCGTAAGTTAAAATTTTCCAATTGACATGATTAGTGTTCAAGTATAACAACCCTCCAAAATATTTTTCAGATACCCTAATATATCTTAAAACATACCCGTATGAGTAAACCGAGCCTAAAATACCTTTAATTTTTGCAAAAATAAAATAAAAAACTTGAAAATCGGGCGCTCGAGGGCCGCGTAGCCCTTGGCTACCTCCTACGCGGGGCGCAACAGCCAGTCACCAGGGCGACACCCTGAGCTGCCACGTGGCAGCAACGTGTTGGACCTAGTGTGATGACCCGGACAAGCTAGGCCCTACTACCCTTATGTCGCGGGCCGCGTAAGAAGACCTTTGAGTCTTTACGGGCCGCGAGGAACTGCAAATCAGGCCCAATAAATAGCGGCTATCAGCTTCAGTCCCAAACCTCTCACAACTCTTTCTCTCTCTCGAATTTCATAAGTGTAGAAGTGATTCTCGGGCATAATACCCCCCTAAATAACGAAGTTCTGCCTCGTTGTAAGTATCATAAGCCCGGTTACGTATTAGATACGCTGCCCAATTGATCCAGGGTTCCGTAACGGCTGTCGTGGTTCTGCCCGACGTAGTCGTTGGAATACCGTCTCGGGGAGGGTATTACTAATGTAAATATTGGGTTATTATACTAACGCGTGTGTGCTTTTGTGTAATTTAATAGATAATCACCAGGAAATCCTTAAAGAAAACCCTAAGACAGCAAAGTGAGTAATCTCCTTTTTGTAAACTCTTTTACAAAACCTCAATGTTTTACATTATATTACCAGTGATTGAGTATTTGTAATTCTACAATTATCGTCGCTATGTTGAGGTTTTGTATAAAAAATTTGTTACTACACTGTGAGTAGTAACATGACCACAAGTCGGGTTGACAGTACCGTGGGTGGTAATTAAAGTAAGAATTGGAAACAAATATTATTGCGAGATCGCCCTCAATACTGCGATTGATAAAAAAAATCTGTCTTGATTAAATTGGGATTCACTCACTAGTATTTCCCACTCAAAAAATGTTTTTAACGCGTTTCAGGTAACAAAATGTGAAAGCCAAATAGAAGGCAGCTGGACAGCACTGAAGGCTTGTAAAAGTGGCTATAAAAGTTACCTAAATAAAGAAGATGTTTTATTCAATAAAATAGGGTTTATCCCTATGAAAATGTGTTGTAATGAAAACTCGGGTTTTATCCCAACATGTTTAATATTATAAAAGTGTGGTATTTTACTCTGATAAAATATTTCCTAACTACGGTCCTAATGTAATTTCCGCTGCCAAATTGATAAACACCAATACCACCGAAACTGGTCTCGCGGGCGCCCGTTCCCAGGACAGATTGCGACAGAAGGTGGTATCAGAGCTAAGCTACTGATTCAGCCACAAAAGTGTTCTGCTGACAGCAAAATATTATTCAATGTGTTAGGAAATGAATTATATGGATACGTGCATATCTGTATATTATTGTTGTGTGTTATTTAACTATTTGTTAGTTTACTGTATGAGCGACCAAGGACCTTCCGACGCCTACCGTCAGTTGTCCAGCTCACCTAGGAGCGAAGGCACCTCTTCACAGCCAGCCCTTACAGGGTATTCAGCTGACAACGAAGAAGGGATATTTGTGTTTAAGGCTCAGTCTGAAGAGCCATTCCCTCCTAAAAAGAGAGGATGGTTCAGTAGAGGTGCGCATGAACGTAGAAAGATGATGAAAAAGTTACAACAGCTACGGGCTTGAGCAGCCATTAAGAGAGAAACAGATGCTCACACCTAGGATATGCTCAATAGGAGTCTAGCAAACTTTCATATCTTAGCAACTACAGCTGCAGACCCTAACCTGGAGCAACTGATAGCACCCCAACCCTTACCACTATTCCCTACATAGCCAATGGAAATCGAGAACAACCCAGAAAATCAAATCCCAATACCTGATTTCAACCCAGAAGAGATACCTAGGGTACCAGCACCCAATCCCTTAGACCCAGATTACAACCCATGGTTAGATGACAATAGGGATTATGTGCAACGCTACCCAATACCAGAAGACGAACATATGCCAAACTTAGCAGCCTATCCAGGTGTAGACCCTCTAGATCCCTACTATGATAGTAATCAATACATCAGGGAAATTTTAGAAAATCAATACTCGTACCAGGAGCCCCAGTTCCCAAACCCAGTACTCGCACCTGCACCCCCAATGAGTGCAGAAAATGTGCAAGAACTCCGAACCTTCGGTGAGGAGATTTTAGAAAGTAGCGAGAGAATGAGACAGGTTGGAGAAAACGACTCGTCTGGAAGTATGACGAGCGTAGTATGGAATTTTGGATGAACCCATATCAGCAATGGTGGTAGTAGTAATAATAATAATATAATAATAATATATAATATGTGTGTATGTTTGAAAAAAAATATAGACAATAGTTATAGATGCCTACTAGTATTGTAATTTTGATTTCAGTTGTATTGTAAAATATATGGATGCATACTATAAGAAATTTTTGATTTCAGTTGTATATAGACAATGGTGGTAGTCGCAATGTTCGACGATTTTGACCAAAATGCGTGTTAGGTGATTGATTGTATTGAGATATTATCTTGTGATATTAATATCTGGTAAATGTTTAAAATTCAGATGGCCGACCAAGTGAATCAAGAGAACCCGGATAATAACCCGGAAAACCAGAATAACGATAACCCGAACAATGATAATAATGGAAATCTAGTGGATAACAGTGTCATCCAACACATAGTGGCACAAGGGTTAATAGATGCAATGCCATATATTATCAAGACAGTTAGGGAAGTTGATAATAAAAGTAACCATAGCAGTAAACGACCAACTGAACCTGAAAATAGCGTAAACAATGGACCCATACTTCAAGTGCCTATTCCCAATAGAAGAAGAACCATATCCTATGGTTGTTATTATAAAGAATTCTGGTCTTGTAAACCAATGGAATTCTCGGGCAATGATGGGGCCATTGCAGCTCTACGCTGGATAGAAAAGACTGAGGTTGTCTTAAAAATAAGCAAGTGCGCGGAAGAGGATAAGATAATGTTTGCTTCCAATCTGTTTAAGAACTCAGCCTTAGAATGGTGGAACACTATCCTCCAGTTTAGGGGAAGTGACAAGATTTACAATATGGAATGGGAAGAATTTAAGAACATGGTAGAAATGAAATTCTGCCCTCCCAATGAAATAGAACAGATAGCAAATAAATTTCTAAACCTTAGGATGACTGGAGTGGATAGTAAAGGTTACACTATGTTATTCTTTGAATATGCTAGAATAGTGCCAACCCTTGCATCACCTGAACCAGTATTAATCTCCCGCTACATCTGGGGATTAATCAGTGATATTAGACATGTAGTTAGGGCAGCTAGACCACCAACTATAGAAGAAGCTGTAGAATTAGCAAACACCTTGACTGATGAGTTAGTGCGTACATGAGAAGAGGACCAGAGGAGGAACCTAGCTCAAATGCTTACCCAAGAATTTCGTTCTGGAAATTCCAACCGTGGGAAAAATGTAGCTACTACATCTGCACCTTACTGTAAGGCCTGTAAAAAGAAGCATTCAGGAAGATGCTACACTTACTGTAATTTCTGCAAGATACCAGGACACAAGGAAGAAGACTGCAGGAAGAAACCTAGCAATGGAATATGCTTCAACTGTGGAGAAAAAGGTCATATCAGGCCAAACTGTCCGAAATTAGCTCCAGCTACAAACAACAAGAATACTAAAAATGCTAGAGCATTTGTTCTGACTGCAGATGAAGCCAAAATGATCCCAGATGTGATAGCTGGTACGTTTTTAGTTAATGATGCTTTTGCTAAAGTATTATTTGACTCTGGTGGGAACCAAAGTTTTATTAATACTTCATTTTACAAACTTCTCAATCAACCATTAACTAAACTCCCACAAGAATGTTTGGTAGAAACAGCGAATGGGGAAACCGTTAGGATTTCTGAAATCTTACAGGGAGCAAGAATAGAATTTATAAATCAAAAAGTTTATTGCAAACCTTTATCCAATGAAACTGGCAGGATTTGATGTTGTATTAGGAATGGATTGGTTAATAGCCAATAAAGCCATTATTTTATGTGATCAAAAGTCGATCCAAGTAAATTCACCAAGGGGTGAAAAGATCACAATTAAAGGAGATAAACCATCAAGATCCACAAAATTCATCTCTATGATGAAAACGCTAGTTATATAAGAAAGGGATCATTAGTGTATTTGATTTCTATAATCACTAACACTAAAGGAAAGGAATTAAAAGATATTCCAGTAGTGTCTCAGTTTCCAGATGTATTTCCAGAAGAATTACCAGGACTACCGCCAGACAGGGAAGTTGAATTCAGAATTAATCTACTACCAGGAACAGCACTAATTGCCAAAGCACCTTACCGTTTGGCACCTGCAGAAATTCAAGAATTGAAGAAACAGTTAGACGAATTGTTGGAAAAGGAATTCGTACAGCCAAGTTCATCGCCATGGGGATCACCGATTTTATTTGTTAAAAAGAAAGACGGATCAATGCGTATGTGCATTGACTACCGCGAATTAAACAAAGTCACGATTAAAAATCGGTATCCATTACCGAGAATCGATGATCTATTCGATCAATTGCAAGGAGCTCGATTTTTCTCTAAAATCGATTTACGCTCAGGATATCATCAATTAAAGGTTCAGGAAGAGGACATTCCTAAGACCGCTTTTAGAACAAGGCATGGCCATTATGAATTTACTGTCATGCCATTTGGTTTAACCAATACCCCAGCTGCATTTATGGACATGATGAACCGAATATGTAAGCTATATTTGGATAAATTCATAATTGTCTTTATAGATGATATTCTCATTGACTCTAAGAGTAAGGAGGAACATGCAAAGCATTTGCACTCACTTCTAAGTTTATTAAGGAAAGAAAAGCTTTATGCTAAGTTTTCAAAATGCGAGTTTTGGTTAGAACAGGTATAGTTTCTTGGGCATTTAGTCAACCATGAAGGAATTCATGTGGATCCCACAAAGATTGAGGCAATTACTAAATGGAAAACCCCTGAGTCACCAACCGAGGTTAGAAGTTTCTTAGGATTGGCTGGTTACTATAGAAGATTTATTCAAGATTTTTCTAGAATAGTCATTCCCTTAACTAAGCTAACCTGTAAATCTGTTAAGTTTGAATGGGGACCAAAACAGGAAGAAGCCTTTAGAATTCTTAATCAAAAACTAACCAATGCACCCATACTAGCGTTACCAGAAGGAACTAAAGACTTTATAATCTATTGTGACGCTTCTAAGTTAGGTTATGGATGTGTGTTAATGCAACATCAAAAGGTTATAGCTTACGCATCTAGAGAACTTAAGAATCATGAAGAAAACTATTCCACCAATGATCTAGAATTAGGAGCAATAATTTTTGCTTTGAAAATTTGGAGACATTATCTTTACGGTAGTAAGTTTACCATTTTTACAGATCATAAGAGTTTAAGGTATGTTTTCGGGCAAAAGGAATTAAATATGAGACAAAGACGCTGGATGGAGATACTTAGTGATTATAATTGCAATATCCAGTATCATGCAGGTAAGGAAAACGTAGTAGCTGATGCTTTAAGTCGAAAGTATCATGAAAAGCCAAAAAGAGTACGTTCTCTTAAATTAAATCTATAAGTAGATTTAAATGAACAAATTAGAGAAGCACAAGAATCAGTAATCAAGGATGATACTGAGAAATTGAAAGGTATGATTAAGGAATTAGAACAAGGAGCAGATGCAATTTGGAGATTCCATAAGAAAAGAATGTGGATACCTAAATTAGGAAACCTATGCCACCGTATACTAGAAGAAGCCCATAAGTCTAAGTATACAATGCATCCTGGAAATGATAAGATGTATCAGGATTTAAGAAAGAATTTTTGATTGATAGGAATGAAAAAGGATATAGCAGCCTATGTTTCTAAGTGTTTAACCTGTTCACAAGTTAAAGCTGAACACCAGAAACCCTCAGGATTGCTACAACAGTTAGAAATGCCAGTATGGAAATAGGAATTGATAACAATGGATTTTGTTACCAAATTACCCAAAACAAGGAAAGGTAATGATACAATCTGGGTGATTGTAGACAGGCTAACTAAGTCAGCTCATTTCCTACCAATGAAGGAAACTTTCAGTATGGAACAGTTAGCTAAACTGTATGTAAATGAAATAGTTTCATTACATGGAATTCCTTTATCAATTGTTTCTGATATAGATAGTCGTTTTACCTCTCATTTTTGGACAAGTTTCCAAAAAGCAATGGGAACCAAGCTAAATCTAAGCACCGCTTACCATCCTCAAACGGACGGACAAAGCGAAAGGACAATTCAGACTATGGAAGATATGCTTAGAGCTTGTGTAATTGGTTTCGGAGGTAATTGGGATGATCACTTACCATTAATAGAATTTTCTTATAATAACAGTTATCACACAATTATCAATGCTGCACCATTCGAAGCACTTTATGGACGAAAGTGCCAAACCCCAGTTTGTTGGGCAGAAATTGGAGAAAAGCAATTATCCGGACCTGAAATAGTACAAGAAACAACCGACAAGATCATTCAAATCAAGGAACGACTAAAAGCAGCACGTGATCGACAAAAGAGTTATGCAGATAACAGGCGCAAGCCGTTAGAATTTCAGGTAGGAGACAAGGTATTATTGAAACTCTCTCCTTGGAAAGGAGTAGTCAGATTCATCAAAAGAGGAAACCTAAGCCCCAGGTATGTTGGACCTTTTGAGATCATTAGAAGAATAGGACCTGTAGCCTATCAGCTACAAATGCCAGAGGAAATGGAAGGAATACAATGATGTATTTCATGTATCTAATCTCAAGAAATGCTTATCTGATGAATCACTAGTAGTGCCTCTTAAAGATATAGAGGTAAATGAAAAGCTAAAGTTTGTAGAAAGACCTCTGCAGATCGAAGATAGGAAAGTCAAGAATCTCAAACACAAAAGATTAGTTCTAGTTAAAGTAAAATGGGACTCCAAAAGAGGACCAGAATACACATGGGAGCTTGAATCAGAAATACAAAGGAAATACCCGCACCAGTTCCAGTAGATCTCGAGAACGAGTTCTAAAACAAGGTGGGGAGGATATAACAACCCTCCAAAATATTTTTCCGATACCCTAATATATCTTAAAACATACCCCGTATAAGTAAACCGAGCCCAAAATACCTCTAATTTTTGCAAAAATAAAATAAAAAACCAGAAAAAAGGGCGCTCGCGGGCCGCGTAGCCCTTGGCTACCTCCTACGCGGGGCACGACAGCCAGTCACCAGGGAGACACCCTGAGCTGCCACGTGGCAGAAACTTGTTAGACCTAGTGTGATGACCCGGACAAGCTAGGCCCAACTACCCCTATGTCGCGGGCCGCGTAAGAAGACCTTTGAGTCTTCGCGGGCCGCGAGGAACTGCAAATCAGGCCCTATAAATAGCGGACATCAGCTTCAGTCCCAAACCGCTCACAACTCTTTCTTTCTCTCGAATTTCATAAGTGTAGAAGTGATTCTCGGGCATAATACCCCCCTAAATAACGAAGTTCTGCCTCGTTATAAGTATCATAACCCCAGTTACGTATTAGATACACTGCCCGATCCGTAACGGCTGTCGTGGTTCTGCCCGACGTAGTCGTTGGAATACCGTCTCGGGGAGGGTATTATTAATGTAAATATTGGGTTATTATACTAACGCGTGTGCATTTGTGTAATTTAATAGATAATCACCAGGAAATCCTTAAAGAAAACCCTAAGACAGCAAAGTCAGTAATTTCCTTTTTGTAAACTGTTTTACAAAACTTCAATGTTTTATATTATATTACCAGTGATTGAGTATTTGTAATTCTACAATTATCGTCGGTATGTTGGGGCTTTGTATACAATATTTGTTACTACACTATGAGTAATAACATGACCACAAGTCGGGTTGACAGTACCGTGGGTGGTAATTAAAGTAAGAATTGGAAACAAATATAATTGCGAGATCGCCCTCAATACTGCGAATGATAAAAAAATCCGTCTTGATTAAATTGGGATTCACTCACCAGTATTTCCCACTGACAAAATGTTTTTAAACGCTTTTCAGGTAACAAAATGTGAAAGCCAAATAGAAGGCAGCTGGACAGCACTGAAGGCTTGGAAAAGTGGCTATAAAAGTTACCTAAATAAAGAAGATGTTTTATTCAATAAAATAGGATTTATCCCTATGAAAATGTTTGTAATGAAAACTCGGGTTTTATCCCAACACGTTTAATATTATAAAAGTGTGGTATTTTAATCTAATAATATATTTCCTAACTACGGTCCTCATGTAATTTCCGCTGCCAAATTGATAAACACCGATACCACCGAAACTGGTCTCGCGGCAGCCCGTTCCCGGGACAGATAGGGGGCGGGGGTTGCGACATCAAGGTTTAAATGTCCAAGAACACGGTTTAATTTAGCAACAGAAGTATAAAGAAAACCCATATTAATTTAAAACCACAGGTTCGTTAATTATACTTTATTCATGAAGCTTACAAACCACGCACTACAACCGATTGCAATGTCTGTCCTAAGCTGTAACGAGCAACCTGCAAAGCAAGCAGTAGGGTGTCAACATAAAGTTGGCGAGTTCACAAGTTGTCTAGTTTTAGTTCCAAAAAAGTAAGTTGTTTGATAATGTATTTATAATCATGTAACATGGGGAGCTACCCCATTTGTAAGCATACTAAACTATAGATACCGAATACTGGTGACGTTTAAGTTGTTGTGCCCGAAGTCAATGTCTATCATCATTGACCAAGTTGCAAGGCCTACTAGTTCACGCCCGATCCCCTCGGTCACGGTGTGAGTTTTGTCAAACCTAATAGCGCTACTAACTAATATCTCGTTCGCCCCCGGCGACTAATCGGTATTGTAAGTGGGGACTTCATGATAGAGTTTCGTTTAGTTTGCTAAGACATGATTTATAAATAGTATCCAAACGTATCCCTCCCGGGAATAGTAGTTAAAAGTATCCTTCACGAAGATAGTAGTTCGTCTGTGTCCCCTCGGAACGCATGCTTTTAGTGTGTGTGAACTCACCTTGGTTTGTTCGGCAGATATTTTACTTGTTTTAAGGTTGGTCAACCACGTCCTATTATGGTTACCAAGTTTAAGTAGATTCGTATACAAGTATCCCACGCATTTATACACGTATCAAGTAGCACGTAAATATCACGTATCACATAATAACCATACGAATACTATTTAAGTCCAACAGTTGTACCACGGTCCCAAGTGTGTTATGAGTGTGCGGTCCAGCTATTATAATCGGTCCATCTAGAGTGTGCGGCCCAAACAATGTATGGCCCAAATGTAAGTGTGCGGCACACAAGATGATGTGCAGCTTGCCCTCATATGCAGTTGACAATTGTACTATGAGCTTTAAACATGTGCACCATATAGAAGTGTGTGGTTCATTTGCGTTGTGTGCGACCAAGTTAAGTGTGCAGTCCTTCTTTAGTTGTGCGGCAAGGTTATGAGTGTGCGACTGTGCATCATGTACTTGTACATTGTGTATTAATGATTGTACCAAAGAAAGTGTGCGACTTATCAGCATCGTGTTTTATCATTTCGTTAACATTCACCAAGCACCCCATTATTCAAGAATCAAAACAACGTTAGATCAAAGACATAGACACATTTATCAATCCTATAAAACCTGCTGTCATATTCATCGCACACCATTAAGTTGGATTCAGTCACGTACCCAAACCATCAGTAAACTATCAGTATTATGATAGATTCATATTCATTATTGTCCAAAAATCATCCAAATCAAAGCATCCTTGTTTTCTTCAGTAGATTCAAAGCATAAATTTACCAAATACATCTTATCATTTTTATAAACCCTGAATTTAATACATTATCATGACACGTACAAACTAACTTTCATAATTAATCAGTAGTGGAAATACTAACTCGAAATGAAGGACAGCTTGTGCACAAATCATTCCTAAAACATACATCTCATTTCATCAAAAGAGTTAACACTTTTTATACATCTAATCCAAGAATCACCAAATATCTGACCTATAGACAAGCATATGCATAGTTTACCACAACATCAAACCCACCAAGGCATACACTTTCATTTCACAGTTTATAAGACACAACGAATTCGAAACAAACACCAACACACATAAACTGACCGAGTGATTAAGAGATAGATGGATGTCTGCTGTCGTGGTTGTTTTCGCCGTCGGCGCCATCTCATCGAACCGGTACAGTTGCCGTCAGTTCCACCACCACTGACATCCTTGAACTTAGCATCAACCGTCGTCATCCCTCTTTTTGAATCGAGACCCAAATCAACCAGCCACCACTATTATTCCAGCCGCACCCTGATCTTATTCCAGCTGCAATCCTTCCACCAATTGACAGACACAACTCAATATCTTTCAGATTTGAAACGAAGAAGAAGTCGAGCTTACTGGTTCATATCAGATTGCCGGAAACCCTCGTCCGTCATCGTCACACCGTGGGGGGCGGGGGTGGTCGGCCTCTTCCTTTTCTGTCATCTCTCTCGCTTTACGATTCTCTCTTTTCTAACTACAACCCTTTTTTCCAACGTTATCAGGGTGTATGTGTGTTCGCTGGTACGAGAGAGTTGTAGGAGGTCATGAGGGTGGGTGTGTGTGCGGCCAGAAAATTCATCGGAAGTAGCTGAGATGATCGGTCAAGAGAAAGAAAGAGGAAGAGTGTGTGCGGTTGAGATGTGCACTTTAGGGTTGTATTTTTTAGAATAAAAAGTGAGGGGTTAGAAGAATAAGGGGATTGTATAGGCTAGAGTTTAGGTTTAGATGAGTTGGGTTGGGCTTGGCCCGTGTATATGTATTCACATAACATCACGTGCCTCGCTAAGCCCACTTGTTTGTTTTAATTCTAGGAATAATTATAACGGTTACTATAATATGTATGTTTAATTATATACTTGATGCGGGTTATCCGTTAAACAGTTTGTTTTCCTCGTCGTACGTTATTATTATTAATAACAATATTAATAATAATAATAATAATAATAATAATAATAATAATAATAATAATAATAAATACAAATATTACTGAAATACCATTTTTTGACGATTAGGGTCGAGAGTACAGGTTGTCACATTCTCCCAATGTTACAGGAATTTGTCCTCGAAATTTAAGCTAATACATACGATACGCTCTATATATAGAGATTTGTGAACAACCTATTGTCATACATAGATACAAGTAGTTTTCATGAAAGTTCACAAAAACGAATCATGTAAGTCACATAGCATGTAAAGTCACGTAGCACGTAAAGTCATGTAGCGTGTAAATCCACCTAGTATAGAAATTCACAGAGTTTTTACTTGTTTCACATAACATGAGATTTCACATAATTTATATCGATTTGCTCAAGAATACTATGTCGTGAATGTATGTGAAATTTTTAAGACACTTGGTTTACCCGATTTCAATCGTAGTGCTTACATGAATGTCTAAGGTAACGGGGTTTATGATTACCTTGTGAAGGTCGGGTGTCACATCATCCCTTAGTTGAAAGAATTTTCGTCCCAAAAATTTGAATAACGCTGCTCTAGAACGATGGCTGGAAGTTTGTTCTTAAAAGACTGGGGATACATGCGCATCATTTGGTCTTCCCGTTCTCGAGCAAACCCTGGGCCAAGACGTGAGTTCCAACGAACTCGATGTATAGGTATCATACTACGCTTGAGGGTTATGGTCTCAACCAGTTCCTCAACAAAGTGACAAATTTCAGTTCATTAATTATCATCAAAATTTAAACTGAAACATGGAAAGGTATTCCTCCTAGGAATAGTAATTTAAAAAGAATTCCTCCCAGGAATAGTAGTTTAAAAAGTATTTCACCCGGGAATAATAGTCTGTTTTGTCCACCCGGGACGCATGCTCGTGAAAAAGTGGTGAACTCGCTTTAGGGTGCATGTCATATCAAAAGTTTTGTGTCAACGACGTGAACTGATATAGCATACAAATAATCATCCAGACATTTCTAAGTGCCCATTGATACCCAAAGCGAGGTAAGGGTCGTTCCCAGTTGTTGTCAAATTTGGTGGCTCATCATTGCAATACATCTTTCAAAAGTTTGGACGGTACGTTCAGTTTGACCATTCGTTTGTGGATGATGAGTTGTGCTCATGTCTAAACGCGAGCTGAAGGAGTTGTGCATAGCCTGCCACAATTCGGATACAAAACATGGGTCACAATCAAAGATAATAGAATTTGGCACCCCGTGCCTAGCATCTACTTCCTTCAAATAGATGGTTGCAAGTTTCGAAAACTTGTCAGTTTCTTTGACCGCGAGAAAGTGTGCAGACTTGGTTAGCGATCTACGACCACCCAGATGGTACCATTTCAACTTGGGACTTTAGTCAACAAGTGATGAAATCCATGGAAACAATAGATTTCGTCATCCTTGAGTTCGAGCTGTTTTCCATGCCCCACATAGACTCAGCTAGAAGGTTTTCCTCCTTCAACGTCTCAATCCTAAGCGTTTCGGAGTCGGTCAGGGAGATTCGAATGAATAGTAAGCTGTAATGCACGTACACACTTAGGTTTATTTTCTTTTCGGTTGTGGGCATCTACTACAATGTTAGTCTTGCACGTATGGTATCTAATCACGCATTCGTAGCCGTTTAGGAGTTCGACCCACCGGCATTGTCGCATGTTCAACTTTTTTTGATCCAGTATGTGCTGGAGACTCTTGTGATCGGTGTAGATCGTGCACTTGGTACCGTACAAGTAATGTCCCCATATCTTGAGTGCGATGTTTATGGTTCCCAGCTCCAATTCGTGTGTAGTGTAATTCCTTTTGCGCACTTTGAGTTGTTGGTAGGCGCAAGAAATGACTCTCTCGCGTTGCGTCAACATGCAACCGAGTCCTTGAACATTTCTCTACTGATAGGCAATAATCTTTTGAGCTACGCAGTAAGGGGTTGGTGCACGTGATCAAGAACAATGGGTTTTACGAAGCTAAAACTCGCATGTTGGAAACTTAGCGTAGAGTCCTTCTTTTCGTAGAAGTTTCCAAGGTAAGGCGTACAGGTTCTTCGGGTTCCTGCCAGCTCTTACTGTAGATTCAGAGGTCGTTAAATAAAACGAGTGACGAACTTGTCAAGGTAGGGTTTCCACACATGGCTCGTGAGTCTCATGAAGACCACAGGTGTGTCAGTTAATTCGAACTATATGACCAGAAAAATCGTATGCTTGAGATATCCTTATCTCATGGTTAGTTGCTCCTTGGGTAATGTACGTTCGGGAAAATTTATTCAAGCGAAATTTCGCACAAAGATAGTGTCAGACAAAATGATGGTGTCTATGAAGTATAACAAGATAAGACGTGGGAAACATCCTAAGATGTAGTCGGATTCGACGCGTTCAACTTGATGTAGTATATATAAAAACTTCAGGGTCCGTAGTAAGGGTTTATCCGATATCGCGGATGTAGTCAATGGTACGCAAATAGTGTAAAATAGAAATAAAGAACGCTATTCGCAGATAAAAGTATTATGTCGATGGTGCCAAAGTAGGATGGTTGTGGCACTGACTTGTAATGTTAAGGTTCGCTGAAAAGTTTGTCAAAGTTCTCGAGTTAGGCTGTGTGCGAGAAAGGAAGAATTCACCTTGTCTTAAGTTCTTAGATGAGTTTGCGGTTTATTAAACTGGTAGGCAATCAAACCTTAAGGGGTCGTCGTAAGTTATGCGAATGAATCTGAATTAACCTTCGGGTTGTTAGGAGGTTCCATTGTGTGATTGCGAAAATGGGTTTAAAATGGCAAGTTTGTATACCCAACACATAGTCATAGTCACTATCACGGAAATGATTACCAATGGTCGAAACTCAAGTTTGCCAATCTTCATAGCTAGAATAAATCCTCGATAAATACCGGTCGATGTAAAGGCTAGCGAAAAGGCCCATACATTACGAAAGAGATTTATCTCATGAGATTACGACTCTTGCAACGTAAAGTGGGGTATGGTAGTTTTCTAGGTTATTGCGCTCAACTTGTGGGCTGACTAATTTCTATCTTTGTCCTCTAATGTCTCTAAACCACTGAATCATTATGAGACATCCCCTTGCCAAGTTGGGTGTGATAAGGTATAAATTAGGTTGATCCAAAAGTTAAACATATGGCAGAGTAATAAGAGTAGTCGTACGTCCTAAGAAAGTATGTATCACGTTTGCTTTTTATACTTGTTATAAGTAATCAAGAACTAGAATAGTGGAGGCATGGTTAAAACAGTTCTAATCGTGCAGTAGAACTCTAGGTTATTAATCGGGCAAGGGAAACAAATCTCTCATCCTAGGTTAGGGGAAAAAAGTATGTGGACAAAAGAGAGTAATGATGTTGTCGATACTTCTCAGCTTCACTAAACATCTTGTGTTTCGCTTTTCACTCTTGATTTGTGTGCGAGCGTATCGTAACAGCTTCGCATTCCAAGCACTGATGCCTCCAATTCCCATGCACAGGGTTAAGTTATGGTGTCGTTATGCTACAACTAGTAGTTTTTCTAATAACGCGTGATTTAGGGATGGCTCTCCTTCGTCGTTTCGCTTTCATGGCAACTTTCTAGGATCCATAGCAGGCTTCCCACTAGTAGGTATTTTGAGTAAATGTTCATTGCATCAGTTTGTTCTAGTCCAGGGATGGGATCGAAAAATATGTGGACGAGGGTTAGGAATAACTGGTTCCTTGCCCTAGCGTGTTGTGGTTTCGAATCAAGGTTAGGAGAATCCACTCCTTCTTAGCGCATTTCAGGTTTGCATAGTTTTTGTTTACATATGAATCACAGCGTTGAATACTAGATATACACATACATATTTACACATATATGTTATGCATAAGTAAATGCCAATAATTACAATTTCTGTGTGAGCATCTGCATCTATTGAACCTTGCAATCCGGAGTGTGGTGTCGTTGTGGTTTTCATTAAAGAACGGTTATAGTCTGGTTTTCATATAAAAAAAATTTACATCTTAAACCAAAATATTTTATATCTTAAACCTAGTTCACTATAACCAATGGCTCTAATACCAATCTGTCACACCCTCAAAAATCCACACTCGGAGTACTACCACGAGGCGTGTAACTGACCAGGATCTAGCCACTAACCATGATGAACCATTTTCGTAAGTTCAAATTTTCTAATTGACACGATTAGTGTTCACGGTCTAAATGCCCAAAAACACGGTTTAATTTAGCAGCGGAAGTATAAAGAAAACCCATATTAATTTAAAACCACAAGTTCGTTAATTATACGTTATTCATGAAGCTTACAAACCACGCACTCCAGCCGATTGCAATGTTCGTCCTAAGCTGTAACGAGCAACCTACAAAGCATGCAGTAGGCTATCAACATAAAGTTGGTGAGTTCACAAGTCGTCCAGTTTTAGTTCCAAAAACGTAAGTTGTTTGATAATGTATTTATAATCATGTAACATGGGGAGCTACCACATCTGTAAGCGTACTAAACTGTTGATACCAAATGCTGGTGACGTTTAAGTTGTTATCCCCAAGTCAATGTCTATCATCATTGACCAAGTTGCAAGGCCTACTAGTTCACGCCCGATCCCCCTGGTCATGGTGTGAGGTTTGTCAAACCTAATAGCGCTATCAAGTAATATCCTGTTCACCCCTGGCGACTAATCAGTATTGTAAGTGGGGACTTCATGATAGAGTTTCATTTAGTTTGCCAAGACATGATTTATAAATAGTATCCAAACGTACCCCCCCCCCCGGGAATAGTAGTTAAAAGTATCCTTCACGAGGATAGTAGTTCGTCCGTGTCCCCCGGGATACATGCTTTTAGTGTGTGTGAACTCACCTTGGTTTGCTCGGCATATATTTTACTTGTTTTAAGGTTGGTTAACCACGACCTATTATGGTTACCATGTTTAATCAGATGCGTATACAAGTATCCCGCGTATTTATACACGTATCAAGTAGCACATAAATATCACGTATCACATAATAACCATACGAATACTTTTTAAGTCCAACAGTTGTACCACAGTACCAAGTGTGTTATGAGTATTCGGTCCATTGACTTTCAGTCCAAGAATGGGTGTGCGGTCCAGCTATTATAATCAGTCCATCTAGAGTGTCCAGCCCAAACAATGTATAACCCAAATGTAAGTGTGCGGCACACATGAGGATGTGCGGCTTGCTCTCATAGTGTTCGGTTATGTAGTTGACAGTTATACTATATGCTTTAAACGTGTGTACTAAATATAAGTGTGTGGTTCATTTGCAGAGTGCGTGACCAAGTTAAGTGTGCGGTCCTTCTTTAGTTGTGCGGCAAGGTTATGAGTGTGCAACTGTGCATCATGTACTTGTACGTTGTATATTAATGATTGTACCAAAGAAAGTGTGCGACTTATCAGCATCATGTTTTATCATTTCGTTAACACTCACCAAGCACCCCATTATTCAAGAATCAAAACGACGTCAGATAAAAGACATAGACACATTTATCAATCCTATAAATCCTGCTGTCAAATTCATTACACACCATTAAGTTTTATTCAGTCACGTACCCAAACCATCAGTCAACAATCAGTATTATGATAGATTTATATTCATTATTGTCCAAAAATCATCCAAATCAACTCATCCTTGTTTTCTTCAGTAGATTCACAGCACAAATTTACCAAATACATCTCATTATTTTTATAAATTGTCAAAAGAATGGTGGATTTAGACTTTAGTATAAACCCTAAATTTAATACATTTTCATGACATGTACAAACCCACTTTCATAATAAATCAGAAGTGTAAATACTAACTCGAAATGAAGGACAACTTGTGCACAAATCATTCCTAAAACATACATCTCATTTCATCAAAACAGTTAACACTTTTTATACATCTACTCCAAGAATCACCAAACATCTAACCTATAGACAAGCATACGAATAATTTACCACAACATCAAACACACCAAGGCATGCATTTTAATTTCACAGTTTATAAGACACAACAAATTCGAAACAAACACCAACGCACATAAACTGACCGGGTGATTAAGATATGGACGGATGTCTACTGCCGTTGCTGTTTTCGTCGCCGGCGCCATCTCATCGGACCGGTGTTGTTGCTGTCAGTTCCACCACCACTGATATCCTTGAACCGAGCATCAACCGTCGTCATCCCTCTTTTTGAATCGAGACCCAAATCAACTAGCCACCACTATTATTCTAGCCGCGCCCTGATCGTATTCCAGCTGCAATCCTTCCACCAATCGACAGACACAACTCAATACGAGTATGAGGGAGAAGGTTCATACCTTGGTTCTTCATAGGATGTGTATGAAGTTGACGGCTCGTACATGGGCTCCTCATAGTAGGTGTATGAAGTGGATGGTCGAAAAAGGTCACAATATTGTACCGAGTGAGGGTCACCACAAATGGTGCAATAGTCTTCCCTATAATCATCCTCCTCATAGGTGTAGTTGTAGCCTACTGAGTATAAGAATCACTCAGCAGAGTCTCGAGACCAGAAAACAAAAATAAAAACGGAAACAGAGGCTGCACACGGCCCTGTGTTGGGTGAGCACGGCCCGTGTTCAGGTTCTGTATCTGGGCGTTTTAATAAAAGTGACGGGTTTTGTGCAGCACGGGGGCATGTTCAGTGAGCACGACCCCGTGTTCAGACTCTGTATCTGGGTGTTTTATGAAAAAAAAAAATGAAGCACGGCCCCGTGTTCAATGAACACGGCCCGTGTTCAATGAACACGGCCCGTGTTCAATGAACACGGCCCGTGTTCAGGCTACTGTAAATGCAAAAACTAACTAAAATGCAGAAAATGTGCGCGCGTTTTTAAAAAGGTTTTGAAAAATTGATTAGGCCGTTGATTTTAAGCTTTCTTAAAATCCTTGTGTCCCGAGCAGCGACGCCAAAAACTTAATGTGCGTGCGGTGTGATATATTTTTATGTATATTTTTAGCCCTTTTTAACACTTTAGTCAAGTTTTAAATTTATAAAACACGATATTTTACTAACACCAAACACACATATGGGCAAGTGCACCCATCGTGAGCGTAGTATAGTGTTGGTAAGATACCGAGGTCGTCCAAGGACACAAGAGCTTTTAGTAACGGTTTATCCTCAACGTCTAATCAAATCAAAAGTTTAGAGAAAGATTTTAAACATGAAAATAAAAACTAAAAATGCTGAAAAATAAAAATAAATAAAAACAGATAGACAAGATGAATCACTTGGATCTGACTCGCTTTTAGTGTAACCTTTGATTATTTCCGCACTTTTGCACTTTTTAAGAGATTATCTTAGTTATAGTTGTAGGCCCCTCTTTTGAAGGTGACGTTACCCTCAACCCAGTAGTTTGAGTCAGCAAGGATACAATCCTAAAGGGTTGGATTATTGAAAGATAATTAATTAAGTTATTAATGCGTAATGTGGTAGGCCCCTCTTTTGAAGGTGACGTTACCCTCGGCTAAGTAGTTTGAGTCAGCAGGGATACAATCCTTAGTAGCCGGGTTAATGTTTTAATAGTACTTTACATATGAGGGGATCAAGAAATTCGAACCCCCGCCATCCAATACCAATGGGTATTGAAGGAGGTCCTACTAAGCTTGACCCAGGTCCTTGCAGGATCTATACACCGAACAAGGCAAGACGCTTACCAAACCATTCCTTTAACCCCCGACCAGGTAGCCAACATATCTCCATATAGACCGTGGAGATATGAATGGTGTAAATCTTTTATTGTATATAGACAGTAAAATAACGCCAAGACACCACGGTCAAATGATAAGGAAGATTCACCTTCAACATAAGAAACTAGTTATTAAAGTCATTAATACATAACCAAATAAAAAGTGCGAAAAGAGTAAAAATAAAAAGTATTACACTAAATGCTTGTCTTCACCAAGTGATGTAAGAGACTTAGGCAAACATGGCCTTTGATTGTCAAGAACTCTTACGATCAATCTTGGATCCCGAGACTACTACACACACTCTATGATGGATGATGGTGGTGGGTGGGTGAAGTGTGAGAGAGGTGGTTTGCCAAGGGATGATTTGCAAGTGAGCCAAGCACCCCTATTTATAGCCTGCACATAAGCCCGGGCATGGCCCCGTGTCCGCTGGGCACGGCCCCGTGTCCACCCTTCTTCTCTTTCTTCATTTAATGAAGTTTGTTTGTATTAGTTGACCACGCCCCCGTGTCCGCTGGGCACGGCCCCGTGTGTAGAAGCGTATATGTACTATCAAGATTTGCTCAGATTCTGCGAATCTTTGCGTTGAGCACGGCCCCGTGCCCGCTGGGCACGCCCCCGCGTTGGGTGATAGAAGCTTCTATAACTTTTTCTTTTCTGCAGACACTTGGGCACGCCCCCGTGCTCATTGAGAACGGGGCGTGTTCAGCCTTCTGTTTTCTTGTTTTTGCTTGGGAAGATGCTGTCGAGGGGTCGGGCATGCCACGTTTATTCCTTTTCCTGTATTATTGTTAGATTTAGCTGCATTTTTGCTTCTTTTGTTCATTTGAGCTTATTTAATCCTGAAAATACAAAAGGAAGACAAAAGCACACTTTTTCCAACATTAGTACTAAAAAAGGGTTAGTTTTATGCCTCATTTGATGTAATTTATATGTTGAATTTTACACACATCAGTATCCTCACATGAATTATATGTTAAACAACACTTTTACATGTTGCAAAAAGATTAAATTGCTGATTTCTACGGAAAAGTGTTGAAATTGTCGCTTTTTGTGCTTTTCGGGCAGTTTTTAATGTTACCGGACTTCGGGAAGGTATTAAACCAAACCCTTGCATTCCTAGTTAGGGTTTAATGTATATTAGATGTTGGACTTTTGTCTTAGTCCTAAAGATGTCATTAAGATGGTTTCTGCGGATCCTGCGTTTTCGTCAGAATACTAGTTTACTAGGTGCTTTTCTAGTAGTTTTGATACATTGTTTAAACTGTTTCAAATGTAATCAAATAAAATGAATCATGTGCATCAATAATAAGTATTCCATGAGTATTCTAAGTGTATTTCATGAAATATGCAGTTCGGATGTTCAAAACACATAAAAGTGTAGCTAAAAATGAGTAATTTAAGTGTTGAAAAGTTACCGAAAAGTGGCAGTTGCCACATGTAAGAATAGGAGCCTTGCAAAGCATATACTTGAGTGTTTGAAAGGCTTCCTCCTGTTTGGGACCCCAAACAAAAGGTTTATCCTTCTAAGTTAGAGTGGTGATAGGTACGGCGATTTTAGAGAAATTGGCGATGAATCGATGGTAATAACCCGCCATTCCAAGAAAAGAACGAATTTCGAAAGGAGAATTCGGTGTAATCCAACTCTTAACTGCTTCAATCTTCGCGGAATCAACGTGAATTACTTGACTGTTGACGATGTGACCTAGGAATTGAACCTGCTCGAGCAAAAATTCACACTTGGAGAACTTGGCGTTGAGGCGATTTCCTTGAAGAAGTTCGAGAACTAAACGAAGATGTAGCGCGTATTCAGCTCTTGACTTCGAATAGATAAGAATATCATCGATAAACACAATGACAAAGCGATCAAGGAAAGGTTTACACACACGGTTCATCAAATCCATGAAAACCGTGGGTGCATTTGTCAGACCAAAAGGCATGACCACGAACTCATAATGACCATAACGGGTTTGAAAAGCGGTTTTAGGAATGTCTTGCTCCTGGATTCGTAACTGGTGATAGCCAGAACGTAGATCGATCTTAGAGAAACAGGTAGCGCCTTGCAGTTGGTCAAATAGGTCGTCGATGCGGGGTAAGGGATAGCGATTCTTGATAGTAAGCTTGTTGAGTTCCCTATAATCGATGCACATTCGGAACGATCCATCCTTCTTTTTCATGAAAAGGACAGGTGCGCCCCATGGAGATGTGCTAGGGCGTATGAAGCCTTTATCAAGTAATTCTTGGAGTTGGCTAGAAAGTTCACGCATTTCGGAGGGTGCGAGGCGATAAGGAGCTTTTGCAATAGGGTTAGCACCAGGGATAAGATCAATACGGAAATCAATATCATGAGTAGGGGGTAGACCAGGTAATTCGTCAGGAAAGACATTAGGAAAATCACGAACCACAAGTACCTTTTCCATCGGCTTCTTTTCCTCCTCCGCTACTATAATGTGGGCTAAGAAAGCCAAGTATTCCTTGTGAAGATACTTGCTCTCTTGAATACACGACATCAACTTCAACCCTTTCGAGGATACTTCTCTATAAACACATAATTGATCACCGTTTGAAAGAGAAAAATTGATCATCTTTTCGAAAAAGATGACTTCAGCACGATTTTTAGGAAGAAAATCCATGCCTTCGATAACGTCGAAACTACCAAGTTGCATAGGAATGAGGTCGATCGGGAAAACGTGATTGTTGAGTGTAAGAGTACAATCACGGAGAAAAGAGCTGACGGTGACGGTCCTTCTGGTGGCAACTTCTACGTCGAAGGTTGTTAGGAGATTAGCGCGTTTACGTTTTAGGAGCTTTTCGAATTCAAAAGACATAAAACAGTTATCGGCTCCAGTATCAAATAAGCAAGAATCATAAATACCGTTAACAAGGAACGTACCATTGACAATATTGTTGTCAGTCTGAGCCAGGTGGACATTGATGTTGAAGGTTCTTACGCGGACTGCTTGCTATGGCTGCTGTTGCTGCTGCTGAGGCTGCCGTTGTTGTTGCGGCTGCTGAGGCTGCTGTGGCTCCTGTTTCACCACTCACTGAGGGCAAACATTAGCAAAGTGGTTTGGGTCACCACAAGTATAACAGGCATGTGCATTAGCGGTGGGTGCTGGAAGTGCCTGGTTAACTGGAAGAGCTTGGAGTGAAGCTGGTGGTCCGGTGAGAGCTTGAGGAGCTTGCTGGCGGGGGCCTGAGCGGCAGTGAGCAGTGAAATGCCCGTAGATGTTACAGTTCACGCAAAATTGATAGTTTACCCCTGCTGGGTGACGGTAGGTGCAAGTAGGGCATAGAGGGTAAGTACCAGTATACGCACGCTTAGCAGGCAGTGTGTTGGTAACAACAACTTGACAATTCTGGTTGTTGGGTAGTGCGGAGACTGCACTGAATGGTGTTGCGGTGGTAGTTGCATGGTTCTTGTTGTTGTTGTTCCTTCGCTTGCGACTTTGGCGTGAAGACTTTGAACCTTGAGATGCTGCACTGTTGGTACTAGGAGCAGTAGTGACCTGGTTGACACTTTTGGTCGAGGTTTTGAAAGCTCCAACCAAGACTCGTTTATCGTTGATCTCGGTTGCGAGTTGGTAGGTTTCCTCGATGGAAGTGGGTCTAGCTGCCTGAACAAAATCAGCTACTCAGCCGGGGGGAGCGCGAATATACTTCTTGATAGTTTTATCAGGCATATCCACCTGACTGGGACAGATAATGCTCAATTGCTTGAAACGAGCGGTGAGACCAGCGTTGTCACCTCTTTCCTGCTTGATGTGCCAAAATTCATTCTCCAGCTTTGGAATCTCGTGAGGAGGACATAACTCCTTCATCATGAGCTCCCTGAGCTCCTCCCATGATAGGCCATAAGCTGCATCATTACCGCGCCTGTTGTGCTCAGCAGTCCACCAATCCAGTGCCCTGGACTGGAAGACTCCAGTAGCATTCACAGTGCGGAGCTTTCGGGACATCCGCTTTGTCTAAAGGTGACCTCGATCGAGTAAAACCACTAAAACATTGCACTTGGTCCATCTTCCCCAGTGAAGTTTGCGGGACCATAAGCTTTGAATTGTTTAAAACTGAACGGAGTCTTAGGTGCGTCACTCTTTGATTCGACAGAGGATTTGCTGCTGACCTCATTGATTTCACTAACAATCTGAGGTTTGACCTTGGCCATTTCCTTGGCCACGAGTGAAGGAATACGCTTGTCAGCTTTGTTCCTCTGAACATTTCGGCGAGTGTGAGAACCGAGAGAAGACATTGTCAAGTGCAGGTTCTGCAGCAGACATTATCCTAAAGGGATTAGACGAGATTCGATTATATCGGGTTTTAGGAAATAGTTTAGCGTGTTATATACCATATTTATTATTATTACTATTTACGTAAAGCTCATAATCACATAATCATGTAGGAAGATAATCACATAAGCACATAAACACATAAGCATGTAAGCACGTATGAGCACATAATTCACAAAAACATATATTTTGCACGTATTCACCTTTCAAACAAAACCCAATACTTTGATTTCATGTAGCGCGTGCAAGAGTTGCGAGAAATAGTGAGTCGTATCAGCGATAAGTATAGCGTACATCAGCAAGTACTGTATAACAGCATAGGAGAGTTGCGTGTCTTGTTGGTTCGCGATTAGTTATCGTTTTGGATTAAGGGCTGTGCGAGTTGTGCGCGTTTTGTATAGCGGGGAGCGGAAAGCATGAGTAGAAACCAAAATTGTAGAGTTTAACTATTCGTAATCTAAAGCACATAACCATAATAAAATCGATGACGTATAAAATCGGCGATTGCAGGCTTGAAACAAAACAGAGTGTCTTAGGTGTTAGACATTAACTACCCAAAGTGATTCAACCATCCCCAACGAATCCGAGTACTCACTTTGGCCTAATAGACTATGCTCTCATTACAATACGACGATCGGCACTCATCCTTCCAGTTACTACGTGACTCAAGCTATTGGAATAGTCGTGACTTTGGTGAGATCTTCGAAAATCAAGGTAGGGAGTGGAACAAGCTATTAAGATGCGGGTTTCACCCCGAACTTAACAACTCATCCCTAAATGTGGTTAACAACCACGAGATAGAGAAATGGAGATTCCCGTTGAGGTATGGATATCACTCCTATCTCAACGAAAGATTCTCGTGCGAGAAAAAAAATGCGCGGAGTGAGTAATCTTATCGAGAGTACTTGGTTTTCACACCTATTCTCGATGCATTCACTCCTTGGTGTTATACGAGCGTTTTTCAAAAGTGTGTGTATTGTGTTAGCCTTAGGAAAGGCAAGTATAGTTTTCAACCTTAGGAAAGGTTGTCTTCGTATGAAGCTGTAATGTGTGGGTTCGTACGAAGTTGCAGAGATGAGAGTTTAAGTTAATCGAATAGCACATAAGCTCGTACAAAGCCCCAAGTGGGTTCGCACGAATTGTCTGTTGGTACCTATACTATAGACTAGGTCAACTCTATACGACTCGACCAAATTCCCTATAGTTATGGCTCTGATACCAATCTGTCACACCCCAACCGATGGTGGAAACATCGGGGCGTGGCACTGAGCGAAATAGATTGTTCATGAGAATCCATAACAACTATTAAATGACAATATTTATAAACTTTAATATCCAATTCTATTAAAAAAATAAAGCATAACAGTCATTACAAATATTCAGTCTCAAAAACAAGTTCTATTCTGACAACTCAAATTTTATTTGGTGAGTTTCTAGACTTCCTAACTTGTTGCAGCTTAACATCCAAATCAACCTGTCACATATGTTAAAATAAAAGTCAATACATAAAGTAAATGTGAGTACACAAGTTTGCATAGATATAGTACGAAAAACGTTTACACATAACCAACATGTAACACGTAACAAGCGAAGCATGTAACTACCAACAACGATACAACCTAACCAGGTGATTGCGAAGTAGAGTATGCGCGACACATGTTCACCACTGTGGACACATGAAGTAAAGTGTTATCCCTAGCATAATAGGTGCTGAGTCCAAACTATAGTACTATCGTTGCTAGAGGCGGTCTAGTGTAACACTGTATAAGCATAGTAACAGGCATTCAACAAATCACGTATTGCATGCGTTAAACGAAAAAGGGTTCGAGTATACTCACAGTGTGTGTTTAGCAAGTAAGCACAGTCTGAATTGGATTGAAGGGAGCGCGTCGGGTCAGCCTGTGCACGGAAACAGAAGTATAAGTCTTCCTCTGGGCTGGATGGTTGTAATCAGAATGTCGAGTGGGGTAAAAAGCGGGTTAAGTGTTCAACAGTTTATCCGAACGGGTGAGTATAGTCCATCCGACCAGATGACCTTCCGTCCGGATGGGACCATCCGCTCGGATGGACTATACTCACCCGTTCGAATAAACTGTTGAACACTTAACCTGCTTTTTACCCCACTTGACATTCTGATTACAAGCATCCAGCCCAGAGGAAGACTTATACTTCTGTTTCCATGCACAGGCTAACTCGACGCACTCCCTTCAATCCAATCCAGATTGTGTTTAGTTGCTAAACACACACTTTGAGTATACTCGAACCCTTATTCGTTTAACGCATTTTTGGGTATTACATACGTTTTATATTAAAACACAACACACAACGCAGGCACTTTTAACGCTAACCGCTCCCGCATGCTATACGTGATTTGTTGAATGACTGTTGCTATGCTTATACAGTGTTCCACTAGACCGCCTCTAGCAACGATAGTACTATAGTTTGGACTCAGCACCTGTTGTGAACAGGGGTTGCTAGGGATCACACTTTACTTCAAGTGTCCACAATGGTGAACATGTGTCGCGCATACTCTACATAGCAGTCACGTGGTTAGGTTGTATCATTGTTGGTAGTTATATGCTTCGCCCGTTACGTGTTACATGCTGGTTATGCGTAAACGCTTTTCATACTATATCTATGCAAACTTGTGTACTCACCTTTACTTTATGTATTGACTTTTATTTTAACGTATGTGATAGGTTGATTTGGATGTTAAGCTGCAACAAGTTAGGAAGTCTAGAAACTCACCAAATAAAATCTGAGTTGTCGGAATGGAACTTGTTTTGAGATTGATTATTTGTAATGAATGTTATGCTTTATTTTTTTAATAGTATGGGATATTAAACTTTATAAATATTGTCATTTAATAGTTATAGATTCTCATGAACAATCTTTTCGCTTAGTGCTACGCCCCGATGTTTCCGCCATCGGTTGGGGTGTGACAAGAAAGTTCAAAAACCACCCATGGCAAACGTCGTTTCTTGGAGATTCAGTTTGTTCTCAATAAAGTTTCACTCAATGTGTTGGACAAAATTCTTAAGTGAGGATTTTGTCCATCTCATTGAGCAAAATCTTATTGAGTTTATCCTCACCTATTTTATTTACTGAAAAGTGTTCTTTTTCTTTGGTGTTTATGTGTGTATGCGATCTTCTATGGTTTGTTATGTACCTTCTAAATCACATGTTATCCACAAAAAGGGATATATGAAGAAGACTATTGAAACACAAACACCATTTTCAAATATTACTTTGAAAAAACAAACGCTATTTAAACAAGCATAAAGAAAAAAACGCCATATCTGTTGCATACAACGCGAATTATTTAGGGGAATGTGAACAATGACAATCCTGTCCCTGCATATCATTTAGCGCCCCTGCCACATGTTCGACTAGGATCTGTTCTCATCGTTTTTACACTTCCAACCGTTTTCTCCTGATCTCGTTTCTATATAGGGGAATGTTTAAATGAGAATGCTAAATATTGTGAGAACAACCGCGAGAACTTTGTCAAAAACAGTTTAAATTCAAATTTTTTTACACTTATCATTATTATTAAAGTACAATGTTAGAAATTTAATTTATACGTTTAAATTTACGTGAATTCGTAAATCAATTTTTTTTACACATATGTAAGTTTTCCATTTACACATGTGTAAATTTGTTATATTTACGCATGTGTAAAAAAATCTAATAAGAGTGATTTTGAGAGAAGAAATGAATTATTTGATGTTTTACTTTAATTACAATGATGTTTGAATTAAAAAAAATGGTTTTGATTGGTTTTTTCATTCATCCTCACGATTCTTGCAATATTTAACGTTCTCAAGATGACCATCCCCAATATATATATATATAGGATTAGGTTCAAACGTGAACAAAATCCCAAGAGTGAACTGCGTGAATTGATCTGGGCCCTTGATTTTTATGATCTTGAGATTTTAAATGAGTGGCATGATTGTAATTAGTTGGTTAGTTTCTACTACTTAATTAAATATAAAAGGGTAGAAGTGTAATTACATTAATTTGTAATTTAAAATCTGGAAATAAATAGTTTCCATAATCTTCAATTGCAAAAAAGGAAAGTTCGAATTTAAGAATGTTGATGGTTCATGGTTGACCTTACCTTTTGAATTATTATGTCAACATTTGACCAAGTCTTCTACATTTGTTTATGGCTTTGTGGTACCCATAGTTTATGACGTAACCAATGATGAACTTATGAAACAGACTCCTTATTGGTCGACTTCCACCACACGTATATCAACGGCAGCCTCCAACATCAGTTCGGTGAGAATCAACATTGTATATCTGCACTATAGTCATATTTCTTATTATTAATTTTATTTTTTGTTTACAAATAGTTTTATCGCCACCGTTGCCGTCTCCATAAACACCGGTAATTTGTAGCATTTGTTTTAATCCCTTTTAGCTTTGATACCTTGTGGGTTACGGTTAATTTTGCAACCGGTAACTTTTTTGTTTTACTGATCTGCTGGACTATTAGTGTTCCGATTTAAGTTTTTTGGATTTCAATTTTTTGATTTTTTGCTTTTTTTTTAATGCGATGTACACATGTGTATTCTGTCTATGCTCTGTTTTTAATGTGATGTACACATGTGTATAGCGTCTGTTTTTTGTGATATCTCAGTTTTTTTTTTGTGTATTCAATTTGTAAAGTTGTTGATGTACACTTGTGAATTATGCAAAGTATTAGTTGTTGAGTTTTTTTGTTCAATTCTTTGATTTTGCTCTGTTTTTAACGCGCTGTAAACATTTGTATTCTGATTTTGCTCTGTTTTTAATGCAATGTACACATGTATATCCTGATTTTGCTCTAATTTTTACCCAATGTACACATGTGTATAGCGTCTGCTTTTGTGATATCTCGTAATTTTTTGTGTATTGAATGTGTAAAGTTGTTGATGTACACTTGTGAATTATGCAAAGTAATAGTTGCTGAGTTTTTTTGTGCTATTTTAGGAGATGTCGTTAACGAGAAAAGTGGAGATGGAAGGTCGATAAGGATGATTTGCGTATGAGGTCGATAAGGATGATTCAGCATACAACGTGGCGAATAGTTGTAAAAGATTATGTTTTTTGTTTTTTCGATTATGTTGGGTTTATTGTTTTTACGAAACTGTAACTTGTAATTATATGTTTTTTTGCTTCGTTTGGAAAACACTATGGAACTTGTAATTTGTTAAATATAAAATAGTTTTACAGGTATTGTTTCTATGTATGTATTATGTAGCTAATTACACATATGTACGATGCTGAGTACACATGTGTACTGTTCTATTTATATCCAACTACACATGTGTATACCGTTGAAATATAAAGGTTACGTGGATCTTAAAAATTAAAATTCGAATTCTGGTGATGAATCTGAAATAAAAATTAAAATTGAAATATGGTGATTTGTTGTTTGTTTTGATAATTATCTTATTAATAAATAAAACATAATGTGGATAATGAATTTAAATTAGAAAAGATGTAACTTAATTCAATTATTAAAATAATAATTTAAATCTAAGTTTTTATATAATTACAATCATACCCTTAACAACTAAAAAGGAAAATCAAGAGTCCAGATCTGTTCACGCAGTTCACTCTTGGGAGGTTGTTCACCCTGGAACCCTATCATATATATATATATATGGTTTGTGGAGGTTTATACATTTTAGGAAAAGTAAAGGTTTCTAAGAAAAAATTGAAGATCTGATGTGACGCCCTGCTGACGGTCCGTAACGGTTTGTGGAACACCCACGCTAAATAAGACTTATCAAGGTGAATTTTATATCATTTTTATCGTTTCTTTTAGTATTTATTTTCAAAGGATCACTTTATTATTCTCACTTTTTCATTTTACACAGCAATTTAAGATTTTATATACGCACAAGGACCATAAACTAGAGAATATTATTATTTAAATTCTTGGAAAACAACAATTTTTTTTTGTTAATTAGTTATCAACTTGTCATTAATCTCTATCAAGAATCTTATGACCGATTCTTTTAAGTAGACGACAGATATAACAATAGTGCTACGTACAAAAATACAAATGCTCTAGCCTAACCTCGTTTACCTCAGCTGGTCCTCCACGTAACAACCAAGTTATCTGGAACACTAAGGACCCAGTGTGTCAACCCATCTAGTCTTTCCACTCCTGTCACACACATGCACAACCTTGTTTTGAAAGTTCTATAAATTCTAAATGGAGTTACACGAAACACAATAGAACATCAATGGACAAGATCTTACTCTTTGGTGTACTATTTTCCATTTTGGCAACCTGTACCATACAGGACACCATGACAGCTGATCAAGTCATTCGAGACGGAGATACCCTTGTTTCGGCTGGTGAAATATACGAACTAGGGTTTTTTAGCCCCGAAAGGTCCACTAAGCGGTTTTTGGGGATATGGTATAAGAACATATCTCCACAGACAGTGGTGTGGGTTGCTAACAGAGAAACGCCAATAACAGATTCGTCTGGTGTGTTTAGAGTTGCCACCAACAGATCCTTATTGGTTATTGCTGGTAGCAACAACACTGTTATATGGTCCTCGAACACTAGCCTGGTATCTCCCACGACTATAAATCCTGTGGCACAACTTTTAGACTCCGGAAATCTGGTTGTGAGGAGAAGTGGTGAGGAAAGTTTCTTATGGCAAAGTTTTGATTATCCCGGAGATACATTCCTTCCCGGTATGAAATTCTGGTTGTGAGGAGAAGTGAGCATTTGGGACACTACAACAAAGTTCTGGTATACCCATTCTAGCGGGAGTAGGGTAACTTGAGTAGATGGGGTAGCGAGAGTCACCATAGCAATACTCTTGACCGTTTTCTTTTTCTTATGTTCGTGGTCATACTCATCTTTGGCTTTCTTGTCACCCTTCCAAAACAGTATTCCTGACTTGACCAGATTGTTCATGAGGGATGCAGATAAATGAATGGCAGCCTCAAGAGTCGCAGGGTTGCTACTCATGACAATACCCCACATTTGGGAAGGCAAGCCACCTATGTGTCACACCCCGATATTTCAACCACAAACCCGGTGGGCCCAGTGAGGAGTATCGTGACATAAGTTGATATCATCATAGTCAATATACACAGAATAGCACAGCGTAAGTCTTGGAGTATAAATTATTATTACAAACCAAAATGTTCAAAGTTCAAAATATATACAGACGGCTCGTAACAAAAGATCCACAGGCAGGTCATAAAATGTACAAAAGATGTTCAACGGAGTTTAGGCATATGCAAAGGATTTGCAAGATCCCCTCCTAACAATACCAAGCAGCTGCCAGCCTATTAAGTGTTGTACCTGTAACTTGGTTTTTTGAAAATACGTCAGTTTTTCACTGGTACCTACAATCAACCGACACGTTTTGAAAATATTTCAAAATTGATTTAAGTGCACAAGACACATGAAAATCTTTTATAACTTGGGACAATTAAGAATTTTTAGCTTGTATATAGTTTTTCGTGTTTGTCAATACATATGGGCCCCAGTATAGAAACCGAGACATGATTAACCGACACACCACTTATAAACCCACAAAGGAGTTATCCCCAACTTGTGGGAAAAAATGTTTTGGCATTCGCATCTGTCGGGTGTATCCCTACACCCCATGCTTTAGTCGTGGCCATTAGTAAATTAAATGAGCCGAGGATATCCAGGACACGGTCGCGTTAACCCCCGATGTTTAAATTATCAAACAAAACATATTAAAACGGGTTATACGGATTTTGTAGCCACAATCCGGCATATGATCCCATACCCGACCAAGCGGTAATAATTTATCATATCCCAAGCCCGTATAGGGAAAATAAGTTAAAAGTATTTACCTGAGGTAGTAGTTGACTTTAAAATGCAAAGTTAATATTAACTCAGCCGTTTAATCAATAGGTAAGTGTAGGTAGCATTTACTGGAAGGCTCTAGTCTGGAATGATGGTAATAATAACCAATTAAAATGCTAACGGGTCCTATTTAAGTCGTAGACTTAGACCGGCTAACTTAAAGGATTTAAAACGATACAATACGCTAAATTAAGTATTGACCGGAATAGAATGTAGTTTAAACCAAACAAGTATTGAGACTTGTATAATATGGGTAAACTATTCACATTCTGGAAATTGAGGTTAAAATGATAAAGTTAAACCCGTTTCGGTAAGCTTATGTAAACTAGTTACATAAGTCGAACCGTATGCGTATAAGCATTAACGGGTAACCGGATGAGTCATGTACAAGTTCCATATGTTATTATACTTTAAACAAGTTATAATATCAGTAGGATATTACCTTTTATGCCCGTTAAGGTTTTAAAATCGAATTAAGCCTCAAAAGGGCGTTTTGGTCATTTATTGACTTATAAAAGGAGCATGCATGTAAACTGATGTTATAATCATACACATTCTGGAAAAAAATAGTTAATTTATGATATAATACCATTATGATATCAAATATATGTGTGGTTTATGTTTTAAGACCAAACTATGCACTGTAGGGGCATTTTGGTCAATTCACACATAGTTTGAATATTTATTTGGGATTCTGAGTCTATAACATGTACCTACTTAAAAAAATTAAATAAGTTATAAAATCAGTAGGTAACAAGTCTTGGTTGGTAAATATTGTTTAAAACATACTATGCGCCGAAACGGCGTTAAAGTCGTTAAATGACGATATTTTCCATGTTTTTTGTGAAAACTGATGTTATGACCAGGTTTATATGGTCAAAATAAGTTATTTAGTATAACACATTAGTAGGTAAAGGGTTGTGTATAAAAAGTATGATTAAAACCATTTTAAGTGCCACAAGGGCATTATCGTCATTTATCGACATAATACAAGAACTTGTGTTTAAACTGAGAATGTAAATTTACTTAGCATCCCAAATAATCCTACTTATGATATTACATCAGTAGGTAAGGAGTTTTATAAAGTAGTTATGTCTAAAACCATTTTAGATGCCGAAAGGGCATTTTGGTCCTTTTAAGAACATAATTTATGATGATATATTAAAACTCAGGTTATGATCAGAATGTTAACATCAAAATATGTTAGTCATGTTAACATATCAGTATACAACTCATTTGTAAGTTCATTGATGTTTAAAACCTCTTTTTTATATAAAAGGGCATTTTAGTCAAAGTTTAGCATAATAACGGAACTTACAATAAAACTCAGATTACTATTATGACCATGTAATATAACCTCAAAGGGTTATGCTATATAATATTATTGTCATAATGGAACCTTAAGACAGTAGGAAACTAATCTAATTCGGGTCAGAATCGAAAGTCAAAGCAGAAATCAAACTTCGCGACTTTCGGTTGCAACCCGACCTTAAACCTGGAATTGACGGGCTGAACATGTTTATACATGTTCTAATGATTATTACCAAGTTATTAAAGTGTTAAAACATATTTTATAACACCTACATTATCATATTATGATTATTTTCAAAACTGACCCGTTTGACTTTTTAATATTAATAACTTTGACCCGTCAATTGACCAAGCAAACGTGATTCTTAGGAGGTGCCCTTTTGAGGGATTAACACCTACCTAATTACGATCAGGTAGCCATGCTCGTCTCGAACAATGGCTGGACCATTAACGTCTAAACCAAAAGTTAATGATTTTGTCGAAAAAACTTGACTTTCGGCTTTTAAAAGCCTATAAACTGAAAAGCAGAGGTTAGGAACACTTACAAAAGGTCCTAGCTCGAACTTAGAACTCAGGTGGAGTCTCCCTTCAGTTAGGAATCTCCAGAGGAAGAGAAGTAATGAAATGAAGAAGGTGCAAGTTGTGAAGAATGAACTTAGCACCTATTTATAGTGAAAAGGGTGTCTCATGTTGCTACCAGGTGTCCAGGGGTGTCATGGGAGGCTAACAAGTGTCCTCATACATGTCCCAAACCAGCTATAGTTCTGGCTCGTTTTGGCTGAATGTGTGGTGGCCAAGCAAAAGTTTACGAGCTGGGTATCCCTTGGCGACCCGCGATGGAATCAACCAAGGGGGCCGCGGCCCGCGGCGGCCTCATATGAGTTTCATAAGTTGGCAGTTTCCGTCCCTAGCTCAAAATCTCATAAATATACTTTCATAAATTGACCTATTTGGCACCATAACTCCTTATGACCGATATTAGGTATATTCGGGAGTATACCCGAATATCATAAGGCTCCTGGTTCATTAAAAGGTCACTCAAAGGTATAAATTAACATGTTGACGCTTTTAATCCTCCAAATCACAAACTTTTGAATTAAATCACAAACGGTTTCGTTCGTCCTACAAGTAGCTTGTGTAGAGAATACGAACACTGTAAAGGGTCACTCAGAGGCATAATTTAAGCATGTGGACACATTTAGTCCCTCCACATTCATTTCTTTCATTGTTTGGCAAAAATAGTCCATCCTAGTCAACATTTAAGATAATTAGGATTAGGGACACATGTCAATACATTATTGGACATGATTTTACGAGGTGTTACTCTATGTAACGATCAATCTTCCTACACTAAGGATTCACCATGTTTGGGACCAACATGCACAATTCATGGTAGTGAGTAGTGTACGCCTCATGTTCCCCACCTTCCATAATGTGATCTCACATCTTGATCTTGAGTTTCTTCATCTCATTCTTTGGATAAAACTCTTCAGTCAGAAGCTCCTTAAAGTTATCCCAAGGCAAGGCTAGAGTAGCATCTCTGCCCCTAGTTATCTTCTTTGTATTCCACCAAGTAAATGCACTTTTCTAAAAGACACTTGAAGCATACTTGAACTTAAGATTGTTTGGGCATTTACTAATAATAAAAGTGATTTCCATGCTTTCGAACCACCAAAGTAGACCAGTGGCACCTTCTAAACCAAGGAATTTGAGTGGGTTGCAAGAGTTGAAGTGCCTGGAGATATAAGGGTTGTCATTCCCGTTACCATTATTCCTACCAGAGCTAACAGTGGCATTGGTATTGTTGTTGATTTTGGTAACCAAGTTGGGGAGAATAACATCGAGTTTTGTTGAGAGATGACAGTGTCAAGTTCGGTAGACTTAGATGTATATCGACGAGGAGGCATTCTACAAAACAAAATTGCAAGTAACGACTAAATGGAGTATAAAACATACAAAAATAATATAGTGTGACAATATCCCATAAAATCACCCATTCACTAATTTGAAATGTCATATAATAAGGATAGATATTCAAGCATATATCATAAACATATATATTTGCTTAATAAGAATAAAAATAATGAAAATATTAAAGAAAATAGTTGACTAATCAGAATATGAGTATCGTATGATGAATACTGTAACACTCTAACCCATTACGTAAAATATTTTAGAGAAATATGGATAATTAGGTCCTAGATTTTTTAATTAACGTACGATTCTGGGTTAACAGATAACCAAGACAAGCCAACTTAACGGGTTATTACACAAATAAGTTACCGTCGAAATCAATAAGGTTTTAATACATAAAACTTTGTCATGCGTGATCACGCTTAAACTTTCCCGAAGAATAACACTAAAAACAATTAGTGTTTAAGCTATACTAATGTCGCGAATCAAAACAACGAAAGAAAATGAATTTGCTGAAACAGGACCCCGTCGAGCCACGCAACAGGGTACCCTTGTCCTTTCGTGTGGTGCAAAGAGGACTAGTTTCCAGAAACTTTGCAAAACTTACAGTTTTGACCGCTGCATGGAAATCTTGCGTAATTTTCACCATTTTAACACTGAAGTTGACCCAACCTTAAGTTTATCATGTTTAGTACTTACCCCCATTAATATAGGTTTAAATCAATTACCTGATGTAGCTGTCGTGGGTTAATAAAAAGTGTTCATTTTAAATTAAATACCTACGAAGTATAGAAAAGTAAGGTCGTATCCGTAGGGAATTTGTGGTCAGTGTTTAGCTTTGAATTAATTAATTACGATTAACCTAATTGGGGGGTTGTTTATTTGTTTTAAAGAAAATACAACTTTTCACGAAAAGTGTTATCAGAATTAGAAGAAGTAACCTCCACCCGGAATCCCGAATACTCGTTTTAACACAAAAACCTGTTTATCAATTCAAAACACCACATAGACATGACCTTGGTTCAATGACTTTGATTAGTTATTAGAGACCGTTTTTAAATAAACTATAATACCTAATGTTTTGGTCAAAAATCAAACAAAGGATAATGTAACCAAATCTAATTTTGTGAGGTAATGTGCTTGAATGAAGAACAAGTATATGATCAGATATGAAATGTTGAGAACAATGGACACAATGATTTATACGAGGAAAAATCCGTTGATCTTTAAGAGATCTCTGGCATAAAAACATTGGATAGTGAAAACTATTACTATCAACTATATTGCACAAAAAGATTACAACTTCGGATGTTGATTAAGGGTGGTACAATGAATGTTTGCTAATGTGAAAGAGTGTATTGTTTGCGAGCTTGTATTCGATAGAGTGTGTGTCAGCTAATAATAATAATGATCTGCCTAAAAACACTTGATCAACCCCTTTAAATCAAACTAACAACTAAGTCTGAAAGTTAAGGGAGACCACGTCTAAGCTCATGAACGTTGAGGGAATTCAACATGTGCGGCATCTGCAATGAATATTGACCGAGATTCCTGCCATGACTTGGTCCATGTCGCCCAAAACATGCACATAATCACGAGAAAACACAGAGAACAATTGTTAGCAAAGTTATGTAATAATAAGGATCCGTGATCCTCAGACTTCCTGCACCATCTGTTAATGATCAGTGATCCAGGCCAATCTAAGGATATGTGATCAATAGTTATAAAAATTAACCCCTAACAAATGCCCCCCAAATATGGCTGATTATTAAGATAATTAAATTTGCCATATTTCCATTTAACTCTTACTAGCCATTACGATCCCAACTAGCCGTTGCGATATTCGTGACGTCACTGATGGGATCGAAATAGCTTATCATTGTGAATATATAGGATAGAGATAAGAGACAGGATTCATTTAAAGATCAGATGATCCTTTTAAAATCTCTATTCCAGAGCTAAATCAGGTATTCTTTTATTCTCCGAAAATCCTTTGCTTTCTTTGTAATTCTTCATCTTCCTTAGCAAAATAATGACTAAAATGGTCACCCAATGATCACCGAATAAGGATCATGATCCTGATAGCCCACCGAAAAGCCAAAACTTGCTGGAGACTCCTTCTTTAGAGCTTTGCAGATTCACAGATCCTGAAGTTGATCAGTTTTATACTTGTTTCCCTTCGGAAATAGTATTCCGTCCATTTGATTCTTCCCTTAGAAGTGATTCAGCATCCTCCACTTGGATTTTCTTTCTAGCTGCTCCATTCCAGATTAGATATTCTTATCCTTTCCCCGAGTTTACCCAACACTTCTTCACCTTGACTGGTCTGTGTTACAGTCAGCCCATGGCAATGCTGTGGAGAGTGTTATATACTATTGAACAAATCATTAGGGATGAAGGATTGGATTTCAATCTTTCGGAGTTGTCACATCTGTACAACCTTGTTTCTCATGGATCCCATAGATTCTTATTCAAGGCTAAGCCTCAACAACCACTCCCACTCCTCAAAACCACTAAGAATTATACCTGCTGGAGAAACCAACTTTTCTTCGTGAGGAGAGACACTATTCCCTTAGGGAATACTCTCCCAAAGAAGTGGGCTTTGAAGGGTAGGATATAGGATCCTTAGGATAAAACTATAGGAAGTTTCACTTTTTTTACTTTATGAGGATAACTGATCCTGTCTTGTTTATATGTGCAGTGAGCAACTTTTCTTCCCTTGCCAAACAATCTGGAACTGATCAGAGGATTGCTGCATTTTGGGCCTTAGACTCTACTGTCAGGACATTCAAGCCAAAGGCGAAGGATCTAGCAGAGACATCATCCACCTCCTTAACAATGTCAAGTAAGTATTCATATGTGATAAAATGTTTAAAAGATGAAATAAAGTTAAGGATCATATTGTCACACCCTAAAAAAATCCACACACGGAGTACGACCACGAGACGTGTGACTGACCAGGATCTAGCCACTAACCATGATGAACCATTTTCGTAAGTTAAAATTTTCCAATTGACATGATTAGTGTTCAAGTATAACAACCCTCCAAAATATTTTTCAGATACCCTAATATATCTTAAAACATACCCGTATGAGTAAACCGAGCCCAAAATACCTTTATTTTTTGCAAAAATAAAATAAAAAACTAGAAAATAGGGCGCTCGCGGGCCGCGTAGCCCTTGGCTACCTCCTACGCGGGGCGCGACAGCCAGTCACCAGGGCGACACCTTGAGCTGCCACGTGTCAGCAACGTGTTGGACCTAGTGTGATGACCCGGACAAGCTAGGCCCTACTACCCCTATGTCGCAGGCCGCGTAAGAAGACCTTTGAGTCTTCGCGGGCCGCGAGGAACTGCAAATCAGGCCCTATAAATGGCGGCCATCAGTTTCAGTCCCAAACCGCTCACAACTCTTTCTCTCTCTCGAATTTCATAAGTGTAGAAGTGATTCTCGGGCATAATACCCCCCCTAAATAACGAAGTTCTGCCTCGTTGAAAGTATCATAACCCCGGTTACGTATTAGATACGCCGCCCGATTGATCCAGGGTTCCGTAATGGCTGTCGTGGTTCTGCCCGACGTAGTCTTTGGAATACCGTCTCTGGGAGGGTATTACTAATGTAAATATTGGGTTATTATACTAACGCGTGTGTGCATTTATATAATTTAATAGATAATCACCAGGAAATCCTTAAAGAAAACCCTAAGACAGCAAAGTGAGTAATCTCCTTTTTGTAAACTATTTTACAAAACCTCAATGTTTTACATTATATTACCAGTGATTGAGTATTTGTTATTCTACAATTTTCGTCGCTATGTTGGGGTTTTGTATACAAAATTTGTTACTACACTGTGAGTAGTAACATGACCACAAGTCGGGTTGACAGTACCGTGGGTGGTAATTAAAGTAAGAATTGGAAACAAATATAATTGCGAGATCGCCCTCAATACTGCGATTGATAAAAAAAATCTGTCTTGATTAAATTGGGATTCACTCACCAGTATTTCCCACGGAAAAAATGTTTTTAAACACGTTTCAGGTAACAAAATGTGAAAGTCAAATAGAAGCCAGCTGGACAGCACTGAAGGCTTGGAAAAATGGCTATAAAAGTTACCTAAATAAAGAAGATGTTTTATTCAATAAAATAGGGTTTATCCCTATGAAAATGTTTGTAATGAAAACTCGGGTTTTATTCCAACATGTTTAATATTATAAAAGTGTGGTATTTTACTCTGATAAAATATTTCCTAACTACGGTCCAGATGTAATTTCCGCTGCCAAATTGATAATCACCAATACCACCGAAACTGGTCTCGCGGCCGCCCGTTCCCGGGACATATAGGGGGCGGGGGTTGCGACAGAAGGTGGTATCAGAGCTAAGCCACTGATTCAGCCACAAAAGTGTTCTACTGACAGCAAAATATTATTCAATGTGTTAGGAAATAAATTATATGGATACATGCATATCTGTATATTATTGTTGTGTGTTATTTAACTATTTGTTAGTTTACAGTATGAGCGACCAATGACCTTCCGACGCCTACCGTCAGTTGTCCAGCTCACCTAGGAGCGAAGGCACCTCTTCACAGCCTGCCCTCACAGGGTATTCAGCTGACAATGAAGAAGGGATATTCGTGTTTAAGGCTCAGTCTGAAGAGCCATTCCCTCCTAAAAAGAGAGGATGGTTCAGCAGAGGTGCGCATGAACGTAGAAAGGGGATGAAAAAGTTACAACAGCAGCGGGCTTGAGCAGCCAATAAGAGAGAAACAGATGCTCACACCCAGGATATGCTCAATAGGAGTCTAGCAAACTTTCATATCTTAGCAACTACAGCTGCAGACCCTAACCTGGAGCAACTGATAGCACCATAAGCATTACCACTATTCCCTACACAGCCAATGGAAATCGAGAACAACCCAGAAAATCAAATCCCAATACCTGATTTCAACCCAGAAGAGATACCTAGGGTACCAGCACCCAATCCCTTAGACCCAGATTACGACCCATGGTTAGATGATAATAGGGATTATGTGCAACGCTACCCAATGCCAGAAGACGAACCTATGCCAAACTTAGCAGCCTACCCAGATTTAGACCCTCTAGATCCCTACTATGATAGTGATCAATACATCTGGGAAATTTTAGAGTATCCATACTCGTACCAGGAGCCCCAGTTCCCAAACCCAGTACCCGCACCTGCACCCCCAATGAGTGCAGAAAATGTGCAAGAACTCCGAACCTACGGTGAGGAGATTTTAGAAAGTAGCGAGAGAATGAGACAGGTTGGAGAACGACTCGTCTGGAAGTATGACGAGCGTAGTATGGAATTTTGGATGAACCCATATCAGTAATGGTGGTAGTAGTAATAATAATAATATAATAATAATATATAATATGTGCGTATGTTTTGAAAAAAAATATAGACAATAGTTATAGATGCCTACTAGTATTGTAATTTTGATTTCAGTTGTATTGTAAAATATATGGATGCATACTATAAGAAAGAGTAAGTCGCAATGTTCGACGATTTTGACCAAAATGCGTGTTAGGTGATTGATTGTATTGAGATATTATCTTGTGATATTAATATCTGGTAAATGTTTAAAATTCAGATGGCCGACCAAGTGAATCAAGAGAACCCGGATAATAACCCGGAAAACCAGAATAACGATAACCCGAACAATGATAATAATGGAAATCCAGTGGATAACAGTGCAATCCAACACATAGTGGCACAAGGGTTAATAGATGCAATGCCATATATTATCAAGACAGTTAGGGAAGCTGATAATAAAAGTAACCATAGCAGTAAACGACCAACTGAACCTGAAAACAGCGTAAACAATGGACCCATACTTCAAGTGCCTATTCCCAAAAGAAGAAGAACCATATCCTATGGTTGTTCTTATAAAGAATTATGGTCTTGTAAACCAATGGAATTCTCGGGCAATGAAGTGGCCATTGCAGCTCTACGCTGGATAGAAATGACTGAGGTTGTCTTAAAAATAAGCAAGTGCGCGGAAGAGGATAAGATAATGTTTGCTTCCAATCAGTTTAAGAACTCAGCCTTAGAATGGTGGAACACTATCCTCCAGTTTAGGGGAAGTGACAGGATTTACAATATAGAATGGGAAGAATTTAAGAACATGGTAGAAAGGAAATTCTGCCCTCCCAATGAAATAGAACAGATAGCAAATAAATTCCTAAACCTTAGGATGACTGGAGTGGATACTAAAGGTTACACTACGTTATTCTTTGAATATGCTAGAATAGTGCCAAACCCTGCATCACCTGAACCAGTATTAATCTGCCGCTACATCTGGGGATTAATCAGTGAGATTAGACATGTAGTTAGGGCAGCTAGACCACCAACTATAGAAGAAGCTGTAGAATTAGCAATCACCTTGACTGATGAGTTAGTGCGTACATGAGAAGAGGACCAGAGGAGGAACCTAGCTCAAATGCTTACCCAAGAATTTCGTTCTGGAAATTCCAACCGTGGGAAAAATGTAGGTACTACATCTGCACCTTACTGTAAGGCCTGTAAAAAGAAACATTCAGGAAGATGCTACACATACTGTAATTTCTGCAAGATATCAGGACACAAGGAAGAAGACTGCAGGAAGAAACCTAGCAATGGAATATGCTTCAACTGTGGAGAAAAAGGTCATATCAGGCCAAACTGTCCGAAATTAGCTCCAGCTACAAACAACAAGAATACTAAAAATGCTAGAGCATTTGTTCTGACTGCAAATGAAGCCAAAATGATCCCGGATGTGATAGCCGGTACGTTTTTAGTTAATGATGTTTTTGCTAAAGTATTATTTTTTTACTCTGGTGCGAACCAAAGTTTTATTAATACTTCATTTTGCAAACTTCTCAATCAACCATTAACTAAACTCCCACAAGAATGTTTGGTAGAAACATCGAATGGGGAAACCGTTAGGATTTCTGAAATCTTGCAGGGAGAAAGAATAAAATTTATAAATCAAAAGTTTATTGCAAACCTTTATCCAATGAAACTGGCAGGATTTGATGTTGTATTAGGAATGGATTGGTTAATAGCCAATAAAGCCAGTATTTTATGTGATCAAAAGTCGATCCAAGTAAATTCACCAAGGGGTGAAAAGATCACAATTAAAGGAGATAAACCATCTAGATCCACAAAATTTATCTCTATGATGAAAACGCTAGTTATATAAGAAAAGGGCCATTAGTGTATTTGATTTCTATAATCACTAACACTAAAGGAAAAGAATTAAAAGATATTCCAGTAGTGTCTCAGTTTCCAGATGTATTTCCAGAAGAATTACCAGGACTACCGCCAGACAGGGAAGTTGAATTCATAATTAATCTACTACCAGGAACAGCACCAATTGCCAAAGCACCTTACCGTTTGGCACCTGCAGAAATGCAAGAATTGAAGAAACAGTTAGACGAATTGTTGGAGAAGGAATTCGTACAGACAAGTTCATCGCCATGGGGAGCACCGATTTTATTTGTTAAAAAGAAAGACGGATCGATGCGTATGTGCATTGACTACCGCAAATTGAACAAATTCACAATTAAAAATCGGTATCCATTACCGAGAATCGATGATCTGTTCGATCAATTGCAAGGAGCTCGATTTTTCCCTAAAATCGATTTACGCTCAGGATATCATCAATTAAAGGTTCAGGAAGAGGACATTCGTAAGACCGCTTTTAGAACAAGGTATGGCCATTATGAATTTACTGTCATGCCATTTGGTTTAACCAATGCCCCAGCTGCATTTATGGACAAGATGAACCGAAAATGTAAGCCATATTTGGATAAATTCATAATTGTCTTTATAGATGATATTCTCATTTACTCTAAGAGTAAGGAGGAACATGCAAAGCATTTGCACGCACTTCTAAGTTTATTAAGGAAAAAAAAGCTTTATGCTAAGTTTTCAAAATGCGAGTTTTGGTTAGAACATGTATAGTTTCTTGGGCATTTAGTCAACCATGAAGGAATTCATGTGGATCCCACAAAGATTGAGGCAATTACTAAATGGAAAACCCCTGAGTCACCAACCGAGGTTAGAAGTTTCTTAGGATTGGCCGGTTACTATAGAAGATTTATTCAAGATTTTTCTAGAATAGTCATTCCCTTAACTAAGCTAACCTGTAAATCTGTTAAGATTGAATGGGGACCAAAACAGGAAGAAGCCTTTAGAATTCTTAAGCAAAAACTAACCAATGCACCCATACTAGCGTTACCAGAAGGAACTGAAGACTTTATATGTCACACCCCGACCACGTGAGACAACGAAACGTGGCGGAAAACGTCGGGGAGTGTTGTAACAGAATCATTGTTTCATAACACATGGAAATTTAAATATTGTTTTGTTGATTAAAATAGTTACAATGTCTTGATAATCAAAGAAACATAACATAAATAACTAGACTTGCATCTTTTATTGTCGCTAAGGCCCAAGTCCGCCTAAGTGTATCTTGATAAATCCTATGCATCATATCCTGAAACACATGTGAAAATAGGTACGTCAGCATAAAAATGCATGTGAGATACATAGGTTTTGTGAAAATAAGATTCATGACTTATGTTTAAGAAAATCTTTAGTCATGAACCTTATAAATTGATTTGTTTTGTAAATCGTTTGTAAAACAATAAGTTCAGATGATATGTATAAATAAGAGAATAATGTATGGTTAAGTGAATAACCATGTGAAATGAGTTTGTGTAAATTAAGTTGTTTGTAAAACAATGTATTGTGAAAAGTATGTTATTTGTATAAAATGTTATATGTCCAAATTTAAATGGTTCAAATAACGCTACGATATGTAATACCATACAAACACTTATATATAGGAAGTACCAGCGGCGTATCCACCATGCTTGTATCATATTACATACGCCTCGTTACTTAAATCACTTACTCAAAACAAACCAACAATGTAAGATGTCTATGTTTAAACCAATTGCCAAACGTATTGAATAATATGTCAAATGTTTATGTCAAGATGTAAGTCATGTAATGTATAACCAATGTCAATAATGTTTATGTGTCAAATGTAAATCATGTATTGTGTAACCAAAATGATATGTATGGCTAGTGAAATGTATCAACTAAACCATATGCACAAAAACATAGTATTGAAGTAAAACATGGTTTAAATCAAAGTTATGTTCTGTGGAAATGCATGCTATACTGATACAAATATCTATGCGGTATTGTGAGAATGCATACATCCAAGCCTTGACACTATGGCGATAAACCCTTAAACAAATTAAAGGTCTATCTTGTTGTAAATGTATATCGAATTCGGTCATTCCTTTCATCCCCACCTACCCAGGATGTCCGGAACGGGAGTTGTCAATTCCTATGGTACCACTACCTACTAACGAACGGCGTGATCGGTGTTAATGAATGTATATTGATCCATCAAAACAAACCAAATATCATATCAAAATGTAAGCATGTGAATAAATAATAAATGTACTAAGTATGATGAACATACATAGCATAAAATGTAATGTAAAACGATGTACTAAGTATGCACACAATGGGCACACGTAGCATAAAATGTAATGTAAAACAATGAAATCAAGTACTATAAATGTACTAATGAACATAGCAAGTATATGATGTGAAAGCAGGAAAGCATGAAAGTAACAAGTAGGCACATGTGTTCCACCCCAAAATGTTTGGAAAACAGTAAAAGAGGGGTCTATGTACTCACTTGAGATTGCTTAGTAGTCCTTGAGTAACAACCAAATATAGGTAACTACATTAATAAACCAGACCTAAATCAGAAGATCGGATAGAATGAGGGCTCGTAAACCAAATGAGTATGAGAACTCATGTATTATGGTTTAACAAGGCCTTCATGCTAAATGAAACCTAACCTAAGTGCTTACGACCCATTACGACCCGTTTAGGTAGCTTATGCTACTTTAACGCGTCGTTCGCGTGAAACGCGTTCGGAACGCCTAACTAGTCCTATGACAAGTAAAATATGCCTTAACATGTCTAATATTGTTACCAATTCAGTTTAGATATCAAAAGTTAGGTTACATATGCTTAAAATGATTTTTGGCATTAAAAGGGCATTTTGGTAATTTACCTAAGGCATATATACTACCTATCATACAACTATTCGAACGATGTACCCATAAGGTCACTTAATGTGTTTGGTCGGATCCTAATGATCGAACAAACGGGTCGGGTTCGAAAGTATAAGCGATTGTTTAGATCGCTTACCCTTACGACCGTAGACAAGCACGAAACTAAAAGTGACGAGCTAAGCATGTTAGAACATACTTAACTAAGTTTAGAAAACAGGTTTGGTATCAAAACAAACGGTTTTGATACCTAAGAGTAGTTTGGTTACAAAATATGCAAGAATACGTATTCTGGCCGAAACTACGGCTCGTCACTGAGTCTAGATAACGTGGTAATCAGTAGGTATAGTCATAAGAGACTATAACCATCGTGATTACGCTCACGTTATGAAGTTCAAACGAACTTCGCATTGACCATAAACTAGTCAATGCAGAAAGTCAAACAAAGTTTGACTTTAACGCTAAACGAAAGAAAAGAACGAAGGAACACTTACAAAGGGTCCCCGAAAGCTAATCTCGATCCAAGTAGCTCAGGTATGAAACAAAGGTTTCAACTTAGAGCTTCTCAAATCAGATTCTAGTGGGTTTTGCAATGGCATGGGGGGGTATTTATAGTTTTTGGTGAGCCGTTAAGATCGTTTCTTGGAAAACGTGCTTGGACCTTGGCCATACACTTGCACACATGGTATTGTAATACCATGTGCACCTCCAAAACCAGCCCCTAGTATCAGATTTACCATGTGCATGTGGGTTTTGTGGGTAATGCAGCTGTTAACAGGCTGTTAAAACATTGAATCTGGTCTGGGAGCCTGACGCGGGCCGCGTAAGGATACACAAGGGTTTTACGCGGGCCGCCTGGATGTCTGATCAGAAAACAACTTTGCAAAATGACAGTTTCAGTCCCTGTTGGTGTTTAGGACCATTCCCGACACTTCTAAAGCATGTAAAGCCAACTTTAAGGCCCTAAAATGATGCCTAAACATTGTGGAGATGAAACATGTTCAAAAATACGCCGGATGTTGGTTCGTTTGGTCGTACGATCGCGATGTTCGCTTAATTACGACGGAATGCGCATAAGCGCGAAAAACGATCCAAATGACGCGACGAATGGATTTTTCTTATGCCAAACACTAAAATAAAATATTTTAGTGCTTACATAAATTTTTGGAAGTCCGGATGTATTCAGAACGTAAATTATGCGCGAAAGTGCAAACTTGTGCACTTTTTGACGCTTTTAGTCCCTGAATGACCCAAAAGTTTATTTTAGCACACCGAACCCCTCAAAGCCTATTTCTAAGCTATGTAAAGGACATTTATGGTATGTTTAACTTATGGTCATGTTCCGGAATGTCTGTTACTGTAACAACACTCATTAAAAGTCCTATTTATTTTATTATTTTATCCAATAGGAAACCCTAATTGAGACACCCAAGTAATTCTGCACAAACCCTAAAAATTCCAGAACAATCAGAATCAGGATCAGGGCCCCTAAAACTCAGGGGGGGGGGTATTTCCTAGTTAACGATTATCTACATAAAATGCTGTCAAATTTGAAATTTACGAAACTACTGACTCAGCAGGCCTAGTCCCACACGTGGCCACCCTATAATGAAAATGTGACCCTTGCGCACCGTAAGGGTCTTAGGCTTACGGTGCGCAAGCAATGTGAAATTTTGAGTATAAATAGCAGGCCTTGGTACTTGATTCTGGGCGATTGAACGACGATAAAACTCACTTCGTACGCTGAGATATCGTCCAAATACAACCGAAACACACACGAATCACTAATCAGTATAGCGGGGTGCTGCTACGATACAGGGTAATAACTCGATCGCTATTACGATTCATTGTCCGATCGATCAATGTACTCAATGGATGTTTAAGTGTTGCCCACATTAGGGTGATGCTTTGTCATTAGTCGTTAATTCGATGGATGTTTAAGCATAGCACTTTGTCATTCGTTGTGAGGGTTGATCTCGTGAGTTATCGTAATTGCTGTATTAAGTTACCTACCTAGTTCGTGTGCACTAGGTTACAAGGCTAAATCAATAGGCTAAGCTCTGCCTGTATAAATCTGCAATATATCAGGGCTTATCTATAGACTAAACTTTTCCCGTATGAATCTGCATGATTATAAGGTGAGTCATTCTCTTTTTATCAAATTACTTTACAAAACCCTATTTATTTCAAAGTTATAATTATAGGGATTAAGTTTATGTAATCACCATATTACAGCCGGTATGTGGGGTTTTGTATACATTACTTGATAATCTTCACCATTGGGGCAGCCAAGGGGTGATATGACCATAATCACAGACACCATTGGACGAATGGGCCAATGGGTCGAGTGATAAAGTACTGTGGGTATTTGGTTTGATATCAGAAACATTGTAATTTTCTTTAATACTGTAAATTATAACAAACGTGTCGTTTTATTAAATAGAATGATTCACTCAGTATTTCCTTCTGACAAAACCTTTTTAAAACACGTTTCAGGTAATTACAGTAGATTGGAGTAAGAGATGGATACGGCACTGAAAGGCATCCAGAAGTGGCTTATTTTATTAATTAAATCAAATTAAGAAATATTGTTTTATGTAATCAAATTTATCTTTATTAAAGCTACCTTTGTAAAACATGGATTTATTCCATCTATTTAATAAATAAAAATCCGGTGTTTATAAACTCTTATATTTTTCCTAACTCACGGTCCTGATGAAACTTCCGCTGCAACGTTTTCAAAATTAAATCACCGGTACCACTGGGCTGTTCGCGACTCCCGATTCCGTCCAGGGTGGGTCGGGGGCCGTGACAGAAGGTGGTATCAGAGCCACTGCTTTAAGCCTTTAGGTGTTGTAATAATAATACCTAAGTTTATATAAAAGAGTTAGGAGATTGCTATTAACTGGTAGCACACATTATAGCATTTAGACTTGAACTTAAGAAAATATGCCTTAGTAGCAGCTTCAAGATAAACTAAGTACTTGTGTAAATAAAGTATGATGGGTTTTGATATACCATAAGAATGGTAATTAGAATATTGCAAGATACGATAAATAAGCAAGAATTAATAGTAATTATTGCTTATTACTTGGTCTAGAATAAGATATGTTATGGGAATACAAGTTTCCTTGATTCTGGATAAAAGCCCTAATAAAAGAAACACTTTTGAAAATATACTATTTATGGGAAATAGAAAAATTTTCTCCGACAAGACTGGGTATGGTGTAGCAGACTCTTCAGCTTGTCCGGATATATTGAGGTTACCGCTCCGGCGCGAATCGGATACGACGGGGTATATAATATGTCAAATAAGTGACAAGATTTCCCTAAATAGTATCATGATCAGATATCTGACTGGTTTTTGGAAATATAAATTGTTAAATACATTGATGGTATGTTATTTCAGCTTGTGAAATATATGATTATATAAATATATATATATATATATATATATATATATATATATATCTATAAGGAATTCCAAAATCCTAATAAGAATAAAACACAAGCATATGTGTCTAGATTTCTTTATTAGGAATCTCTTTTCTGACGTCAAACATTATTTCATTTGATCATCTGTCTCGTAACTCATGCGACAAAATAAATAATGGAAACTCTTTAAGTTGAGATACCATCAAAAGTATAAGAATTTCCAATACGTTACCATAAACTATTAACGCAAGTAAAAAACATGAAAAGGTTGTGCTAATGCGCAAGAAAACACATTAAAATTTAAGTATAAATCCACAGACGTTGAAGTATACTACTCATGACTTTCAAGGCAAGACCTTTGGAAAATATAAATTGGGCACGATGACACCAATGTTAATTTCGTTAGTAAAAGAACTACTAATAAAAAAAAGAAGCACTTTGCCACGTGATCTTACAAATGACCTGAATCTCGCTGAGGTACGTTGTAACAAGATTTTACAACCATCGGTGCACAGTCTAATCAGAGTCACTGCAAAAGGAGTCACATACCTTGCAAATTCCCTATTTCATTTTATTCAACATTTCCTGGTAATGTCACTTAACAACGGTTATCACTCGAAATTCCAAATAGAAATTCTTATATTTCTTTCATTGAAATTCTAACTTCTGCATATAATAATAAGTTGATTTTCGCGTTTCTATTTCCCCTAATGGTCATCATACCATGAGGATTTCTTCCATAATAGCAAATATTGATCTGTTTCATTTCCTGGTAAATTTACACGTTACACATGCACTGTTTGTTGCGCATGTGCTTCGTTTTATTTATGAATACCACTGGAGGGCTTCATTCTAATTTTTCATTTTATCTAAACTCAAATATCATTTAGTTATACTTGATTTTGACACGGTGAACCACATCATTGCTAAACGATGACTCTTTATATCGAGTCACTGAATTTCTTGAAAAACTCAATTTTCTTTGGCATACATGGTTTCTGTTGTGACCATGTCCGAACTTTCTTTTTAAACCGAGTTCAATTGTTTGAACTTGCTTGCTTTACATATTCAATTCAAGGTTCCATATGATGAATTAAAACCATCATATCCGAAATAATCCTAACAAAGCATTTCAATCCTCTTAAACTATAATATGCTTGTGTGATCCTCGACTTCATTAAATCATTTCTTTGATCACGATCACCTTGTGGTGACGTTTTCATAAATCTGAAGCTCGCACTAATCTAGTTCGCACCGACCATATGCGGAATTAATTAATTATTTATTATCTATATTAAATCCACTTTGTTGATTTATCCTATAAAAGCAGTTTTCACACAATTGTGTGCTAAGGTAATGATACACAAATTCATGTCATATTTCAGTGTATCTTTTAACAGTTTCTACAGCATCAGTTGAGCCTTTCGTGATAACCATTGCTTTATCATCATCGATCGAAAAACATTATATAAAATTAAATTGATTATATATGGAAACTTACATAAGTAATTACCCAATTTACAATATAGTATTCCTATATCTAAAAATTCTTAAGGTGAAGAATTTATATTTTTATATATATAAAATTATGTTTGAGGTATACTCTCATTTAAGTTTATGTTTAGTCAATATTAGTTTTATTAATTATAATAATATATTAAAAGTATTAATATTATTTTTAAATACTAGGGTATTGTCAAGGGGCAGGTATTGAATAGCCTAGCCTTAGTTAGGCATGGACTGGCCACCTATGCTTAAACAAGGCAGCACTAACCAATATCCAACCAGGATAATGACTAGTTAATAAATATAAATTAAGTCATCATACTTATTTGGTAAATTTTAGTTATATGTAAAAATATTTTACTTTGTACTGTAAGAAAAAGATATATATTTTCATAAAACAATACAAGAATTGGAGGAATGAATAAAATTATCGAAATAACTGTCTAAGTATTCATGAACAAGACATTTATACTTTTATGTAATTGTTCATCTTGTTTAAATCTTTTATAATACTTTTTATGTATTTTAATATATATTAAAATGTCAAATGTTATTTATTCAAGCCAATATTTAAGTATGCTTGATATTAAAATAAACATTTAGTATTTTACTTTTATGATTTAAAATATCTTATTGTAAAAATCTTATAGTTAAACATATTTGATTTTAAAAATGATGATCGTGAATTCTATGATATTTGGATCAACATATTTTGTTGAAATTACCACGGGTTTTGATATTTTAAAAACTATCTATATTAAATTAGTATTTTACTTTATGATAACATAAAAGGAAAAGATATTTAATTAATTAAAGTATCACATATTTTGTGATAACTATGTAACACTCTGGCAAGAAAATGACCATATAAGAATAATAGGGTAATCATCAACTATGTTGAGTTAGGGGAACATTGTAAATATATAAGAATAGTCCTCGTTTTCACTTATTTACAACATTTGTAAATACCTTCACAATGTTATATGATTTCAAAATGAAAATAAATAATCACATAGAATCAACCCATTGAGTATTATATATTTACAAAATATTTTACAAATACTTTTGTACAACAAATATTTTTACATCTTTATTTACAATTTTCATTTAACATTATAAATAAATAGTGATTTCTCTTACAAAATAATACTAAAATATTTTGTAAAGTAATAACTTCATTGCGGAGTTTTGTAATATATATTACATAGTAAATATAAGTTATTTTACATAGTATAGTAAAATACTAAAATAATATTTATTTAAAAGTAGTGACCATTTACATATAGTAAAAATATGTAACAAGTAATATATATTACATAGTATTTATATTTGATATATAAAATACGGTTCAGACAGGAACACAAATAATATATATATATATATTACATTTGTTTTACAAATATAATATAATGGTTGGTCATGTCAAAAACAACTTATTCTTATTATATTTCGATCTCTAGGATATAGTATGAAAAATATGGTCATTAAACAATGTACTATCATATTGTTTCACAATTAAAATAACTTAAAACTCTAAACAATAATACACTAACTCTATTATCTTTTGGTGTATCTTTGCAATTCACTCCGCCCAACACTTTGATTTTCTCATATCATAAATATTTGACAAATCATTTTCCATGCTTCTATTTCAATTTAAACCTATCAATTTTAAGTCTTCATCAGTTGCCAATTAAAGTAAGCTTTCTTTTGACCAAGAATTTTATTAAATTCTAAAAAATCATTCACATTCATTTTAAATATCTATTGATTATATATCTTTTGGCTTAAACCTAGTCACCGTGAAAATTATATCGTTTCATCTCATTCGTTTGTCATCGATTTCTTGAACTAATTCAGTTGAACCATAGAATCCTACTTAGGATACAACTCGTATTCACAAAATTCGATATTTTAAATCTGTATCATCTACCCTAATATTATTTTTATTAACTAGAATGTAACATAAGTCTAAAAGAAATATCATAACCCAAATACACTTGGGAGATGGAATCTGAAATGAAGAAAAAGTATTCCTACTTATTCCAGTAAATCTCGAGGACGAGATTTTTATTAAGGTGAGGAGACTGTAACAACCCTCATTAAAAGTCCTATTTATTTTATTATTTTATCCAATAGGAAACCCTAATTGAGACACCCAAGTAATTCTGCACAAACCCTAAAAATTCCAGAACAATCAGAATCAGGATCAGGGCCCCTAGAACTCAGGGGGGTATTTCCTAGTTAACGATTATCTACATAAAATGCTGTCAAATTTGAAATTTACGAAACTACTAACTCAGCAGGCCTAGTCCCACACGTGGCCACCCTATAATGAAAATGTGACCCTGGCGCACCGTAAGGGTCTTAGGCTTACGGTGCGCAAGCAATGTGAAATTTTGAGTATAAATAGCAGGCCTTGGCACTTGATTCTGGGCGATTGAACGACGATAAAACTCACTTCGTACGCTGAGATATCGTCCAAATACTACCGAAACACACACGAATCACTAATTAGTATAGCGGGGTGCTGCTACGATACAGGGTAATAACTCGATCGCTATTACGATTCATTGTCCGATCGATCAATGTACTCAATGGATGTTTAAGTGCTGCCAACATTAGGGTGATGCTTTGTCATTAGTCGTTAATTCGATGGATGTTTAAGCATAGCACTTTGTCATTCGTTGTGAGGGTTGATCTCGTGAGTTATCGTAATTGATGTATTAAGTTACCTACCTAGTTCGTGTGCACTAGGTTACAAAGCTAAATCAATAGGCTAAGCTCTGCCTATATAAATCTGCAATATATCAAGGCTTATCTGTAGACTAAACTTTGCCCGTATGAATCTGCATGATTATAAGGTGAGTCATTCTCTTTTTATCAAATTACTTTACAAAACCCTATTTATTTCAAAGTTATAATTACAGGGATTAAGTTTATGTAATCACCATATTACAGCCGGTATGTGGGGTTTTGTATACATTACTTGATAATCTTCACCATTGGGGCAGCCAAGGGGTGATATGACCATAATCACAGACACCATTGGACGAATGGGCCAATGGGTCGAGTGATAAAGTACTGTGGGTATTTGGTTTGATATCAGAAACATTGTAATTTTCCTTAATACTGTAAATTATAACAAACGTGTCGTTTTATTAAATAGAATGATTCACTCAGTATTTCCCGCTGACAAAACCTTTTTAAAACACGTTTCAGGTAACTACAGTAGATTGGAGTAAGAGATGGATACGGCATTGAAAGGCATCCAAAAGTGGCTTATTTTATTAATTAAATCAAATTAAGAAATATTGTTTTATGTAAACAAATTTATCTTTATTAAAGCTACCTTTGTAAAACATGGATTTATTCCATCTATTTAATAAATAAAAATCTGGTGTTTATAAACTCTTATATTTTTCTAACTCACGGTCCTGATGAAATTTCCGCTGCAACGTTTTCAAAATTAAATCACCTGTACCACTGGGCTGTTCGCGACTCCCGATTCCGTCCATGGTGGGTCGGGGGCCGTGACAGTTACAGTTCAAATTGGCATACTTTCGCAGTTTGTCAACTTTAGTCCCTGTAAGCTATTTAACTTGATTTTGCCATACCAAAGCCTTCAAAACTTATTTCTAAGTTATGTAAAGGTTATTTAAGGTATGTTAAGCCTATTTCACTATTCCGGAGTGTTCGTTGCATTAAACGGTTTATATTTACGCATCAGTGCACGTATAACCTTCCAGAAAGTGATTTAAAGCTTGAAATCGAACAAGAATTGATAATGTATAAAGGATACACATATTCATACAAATCCCAAGTATGAAATGCAATATTTCATTGATACAGTATTTGTTTGATGGCCGTGGACGCACAGGTGTTACAGTCTCCCCTACTTTAGGAAATTTCGTCCCGAAATTTATTTAGAGGAAACTTGTGAGAGTTTAAAACATGAAGTTGAAAAGATCGAACAACATTGATTAGGGTTCTGAACTTCTAGTAACCTTAATAATATTATGCTTGCAATGTAAGAGGGACACTTATATGCAAGTATATGAAGCGCCATTGGTGCGTCCACCGTACCTCCATTACATCGTTCTCATTTTGTTATTGTTGTCGCTATCGGTTCTTACACATAATAAATCTTACTGGGTTTCTGTGCACCAAATTTCATAATTATGTACGCGTCCATAATTAGACAATTCCTTGCATAGTTCACTCAGTCTATTTTATAATGTGTAGGGGAAAACCAAACGAACAATCCTGTGATGAGTGTGACTAGACCGCCATAGAGTCCTTTTAATTAAATCAATAAATGATCTAAATAGACTATCAAGGAGTCTGTTCGGCTACATCACTAGATGTCATTCTTTAACCAAATTGTGAATCAATCTTTTTGACTAGACCACTAAAAGGGTCTCTTATGAATCATGGAGTGGTACTATATAATCCAAGGGTCTTAACTCTTACATAGAAGCCCATTAAGGATTTAAGGTAGTACCTTTTTGAATATCCTGCTATGAATCCCTCATATGAAAATATGGCAGGTTCTGCGAGGATTTGGGTAACGAATACCCAGAGTATAAAAACACAAAATGCATAAAAGAAAACATAAGATGAATAAACACATAGTCACATAACCACAAAATTGTTTGTTAATTTGTCTTGTTAATTGTGTACATGCATTTAAAGCACACTAGGAATCCATTCCGTGGATTTCATTTGGTACTTTAAACGTTATCAAGAATCTAACTATAAAGATAGAAAGATTCAAAAAGAAAATTCGATTTCGATTATTAGGAACCGAAATGTTCGAATTAAGGTACATAAGGAATCCAATTAAGGACTCTGATTTGTATGACAATTATCCACAAGGACCTAATTGTGAAGATAAAAAGATCTCATATGGATTTTAGAAGTTGAAGATGTTTTGAAACCCTGCACTGGATGTGCTTATGTGAAAACATGAAGTAAGAATGCTTATGAAGTTGAGATGCTTGATATGTCAAGGCGACATATGAAGCTGAATTTGAAGGTTAAGTCAATGTAAGAAGAAAATATTTTTGGAAAACTATGCATGGGGTTATAAAAATGTTTTTGAAACCTTATATATAATACTTTTGAAATCATAAAGTAGGTTTTTAGATAAGTATATTATAAAAATGTTTTAAAATCATGCGAGATGAATTTTGAAATTATGTATAAGGTTTTTGGAAAACATGAATGATGCTTTTGAAATCATGCACTTGATAAGAAAATATATTGTATTAATATTGTTTTCAGGCTATATGAGACATTTTGAAATCATGAAGGTTGTTTTTGAAAATACAGACAAAGCTTTGTGCATTTGTTATGTTTAAGTAAATACACTATATTAAAAATGTTTTCGAACTATGTATAGGATGTTTTGAAATCATGTAGGTTGTTTTTGAAAAACTTATGTTATGCATGTTGAAAAAAAATCGGAACATAATGGGTATGAGATTTGAAAATATCCTTGGTTATCTAACCAAGGATTCAAAGGCACAGATGTGCAAAAGCACGATTACTCATAATGTCACTTTATTTTCTGTACTTTGTTTCTTAGAGTGAAACGAGTACTTAGAATTTTTCCAAGGGAATCATGAGCAAACGCAAGAATGGGAAAATTCGCAAGAGTAGTTTGTAAGGAATATAGTTCCTTGATGTAGGTATCATAGGAAAAGTCATACACACATGTAACTACACTCGCATAACAGAATTGTGAACAATAATTTATTTATAAACAAAACAAATTGTTTCATATTACAAGAAAACAGAAGAATAAAAGCATAACACAGCAACATCTTCTAGTCAGTCAACTGCTCATCCGTGGGTTGGATTTGCATTAGCAAGCTTTGGGCAATCCCTTAGGAAATGGCCTATCTCGCCACAGTTGTAGCAAGACCCTGGTGAGAAACGAGCTTGAGCAGGATTGTCGCCAGTTTGATTTGGTACAGCTGCAGTTGGGCAAACCCTTGTTGTGTGACCTATAAGTCCACAAATCTGACATTTGCGGCACTTCACACTAGCATGATGATGAAGGCTACATTGGTTGCACAAGGGTGCAGTTCCATTGTATGGCTTCCTAGCAGGGGGTTGGTTGGGAACGGCTTTACCATTGTGAGCGACCATGGCGAAGTTCTGAGAAGCCTTTCGCTTCTTTGAATTCTTAGGGGATCGTTCATCCATGGTCTTTGATTCCACGATTGGTTTCTTGGCTGGTGGTGCTGGCTTGACTTCTGCTTCCTTTGGTGGCCCTTGAGTGGCTTCATTGTTGAGACGAGAGGCTTCATTGTTGAGACGAGACATGGCAATGCCTAGATCCACAGTCTTCAGAATTACCTCGCCTATTTGCTGGGCAAATTTGGCTGTTTGCTCGGACATTTGACCGTTGCTGAGAGGAAGAGACATTCTAGAAGAAAATGAAAGATATAGGAAGAAGCAAGTGAAAGGTCATCGGATAAACAATACAGAATGGCAATGCATAAAAATTGCGATCATTTGTTTGTTACCTAAGGCAAACAAATGAGACAGTGACAAATCAAAGTATGCGGATCATATTAATGTATCACTGAAGACATGCTCGCCTATAAGTGAACACTCACCCCAAGAGTTCCCAGGTAAGAGTGACTGGTCCGATACTGCGGATTTGTACGAACACTCTAGCCTTTGACAGAAAACTCAGGGTACAGGCTGTCACACCCCGACCACGTAGAACATACTAAACGTGGCGGAAACATCGAGGAGTGTTGTAACAGAATTAATTGTCTCAAATCCATGGCAATTGAAGTTTTGTTTTATTGATTAAAAGTGTTACAATGTCTTATCAAACAAGGAAATACAACATAATTAACTAGTCTTGCATCTTTTATTGTCACTAAAGCCCAAGTCTGCCTATGTGTATCTTGATCATCTTATGCAACAGCTCCTGAAAAACACATGTGAAAATAGGTACGTCAGCATAAAAATGCCTGTGAGATACATAGGTTTTGTGAAAATAGGTTTCATGACTTATGTTTGAGAAAATGTTTAGTCATGAACCTTGTAATTTGCTTTGTTTTGTAAATCATTTGAAAAATGATAAATTCAGATGATATGTATAAATAAATGTCAGGTTAAATGAATAACCATGTAAAAATGTGTTTGTTTAAGATAAGTTGTTTGTAAATCAATGTCTTGTGAAAAGTATGATAATTGTATAAAATGTTATATGTCTCAAACTGAAATGATTCAAATAACGCTACGATATGTAATACCATACAAACACTTATATATAGGAAGTACCAGCGGCGTATCCACCATGCTTGTATCATATTACACACGCATCGTTACTTAATCACTTAATCAAACCAAACCATCAAAGTAATGTTTAACAATTGTAGAAGTGTTTATGTATGGTCAAATACGGTTCCGGTTCATAGATACAAACGGTTCACAGATACAAACGGTTCACAGATACAACGGTTCACAGATACAAACGGTTCACAGATACAAACGGTTCACAGATACAACGGTTAACAGATACAAACGGTTCATAGGTACAACGGTTCACAGATACTAACGGTTCATAGATACAACGGTTCAAAATGTAATATAATGTTTTCATATACTAGATGAGCATATGCAACAAAATGCAATGTAAAACAATGTACTAAATATGCACACAATGGCATACATAGCATGAAATGTAATGAAATCATGTACTATAATGTACTAATGAACATAGCAGTTATATGATGTCAAAACAGGAAAGCATGAAAGTAACAAGTAGGCACATGTGTTTCACCCCAAAACAGTTTGGAAAACAGTAAAAGAGGGGTCTATGTACTCACTTGAGATTGCTTAATAGTCCTTGAGTAACAACCAAACAATGCTAGAGATCGCGGATATCAAACGGCACCTAATATAGGTAACTATGTTAATAAACCGGACCTAAATCGGAAGATCTGATAGAATGAGGGTTCGTAAACCAAACGAGTATAGAGACTCGTGTCATATGGTTAAACAAAGCCTACATACTAAATGAAACCTTAATCTAAGTGTTTTCGACCCATTACGACCCGTTTAGGTAGCTTATGCTACTTTAACGCGTCGTTCGCGTGAAATGCGTTCGAACCGTCTAACTAGTCCTATGACAAGTGTTATATGCCTAAACATGTTACATAATCAGTTATGTGACAAAAGTTTAGGTTACATATGCTTAATTACCAATTATACATGAAAAGGGTATTCTGGTAATTTACCTAAGGCATATAAACTACATATCATACAACTACTCAAACGATGTGACCATAGGGTATAACCTCGGAAGGTTATTCCCTACCTACTATGGTCACCTAATGTGTTTGGTCGGATCCTAATGATCGACCAAATGGGTCGGGTTCGAGGTATAAGCGATTTATCAGATCGCTTACCCTACGACCCTAGACAACGTGGTAATCAGTAGGCATAGTCCCAAGGGACTATAACCAACGTGATTACACTCACGTTGCGAAGTTCAAACGAACTTCGCATTGACCATAACTGGTCAATGTAGAAAGTCAAACAAAGTTTGACTTTCAGACTCGAAAGACTCGAAAAGCAATAAAAGAACGAAAGAATACTTACGAAGGGTCCCCGAATGCTAATCTCGATCCGAGAATCTCAGGTATGAAACAATGGTTTCAACTTAGAGTTTCTAAGATCAAAATTCTTGTGAGAAATGAGGTTGGGGTGGATGGGTATTTATAGGAATACCCGAACCGTTAGGATCGTTTCATGGAAACCGTGCTCGAATCCTACCCGTACATGTGTCGGAATGTTATGGTGACTAAATTGGCCACTCACCATAGGGTATCAACATGTGGCAAGGGATTAAGGAGTGGAGAACAGCTGTTAACAGCTGTTAATACGTCGAATCTGGTCCCGAAAGTGAAAAACTGATGTTTCTGCATGTTTTCTGTCCAGAATAGGCAGTCACGTAGCGCTACTGCCAAGGCATTAGGCAGTCGCGCTACGCTAGCACCCTCCTGTTTCATAAATCTTTCAAAAGTGGCAGGAATGGTCCCTGCACGTGTTTAAGGCCTTTTTCGATGCGTTTGAACCCCGTTAACCTCATTTCAAGGCTCTAAAATGAAGTTAAAGTATAGGGAACTCAAAACATGCTCAAAAATATGCCGGATGATGGCTCGTTTGGTCGTACGAACGCGATGTTCGCTTAATTACGACGGAATTCGCATAAGCGCGAAAAACGATCCAAATGACGCGACGAATGGATTTTTGGCAAGCCAAACACTAAAGCATACTATAGTCATGCTTACATAAATTTTTGGAGGTCCGGATGTATTCAGAACGTGAGTTATACGCAAAAATGCAAACTTGTGCACTTTTTGACACTTTTAGTCCCTGAATGACCCAAAAGTTTATTTTAGCACACCGAACCCCTCAAAGCCTATTTCTAAGCTATATAAAGGATATTTCTGGTATGTTTAACTTATGGTCATGTTCCGGAATGTCTGTTACAGTTCAAATTGGCATACTTTCGCAGTTTGTCAACTTTAGTCCCTGTAAGCGATTTAACTTGATTTTGCCATACCAAAGCCTTCAAAACTTATTTCTAAGTTATGTAAAGGTTGTTTAAGGTATGTTAAGCCTATGTCACTATTCCGGAGTGTTTGTTGCATTAAACTGGTTATATTTTACGCATCGGTGCGCGTATAACCTTCCAGAAAGCGATATAGAGTTTGAAATTGAACAAGAGTTGATATGTGCAAACGATACACATATTTTTACAAATCCCAAGTATGAAATACAATATTTCATTGGCTCGGTATTTGTTTGATGGTCACAGTGACCCAGGTTGTCACAGTCTCCCCTACTTTAGGAAATTTCGTCCCGAAATTTATTCATAGGAGTCCATTTGTGACTTTGTGTCAAAACAACCACCCGAGATATGTAAGGCATAATCCTGTCATTTCCTTAATGGACATTCTTTAGAACGAAAATGAACAGACGGAGTCATTTTCCTCAACGAGTATTCTTCAGAAGCGGAAATGAAGGAAAAAAAAAACAAACGGGGATTCATTTTCTCAACGGACAATCTTCAGAAACGTAAAATGATCTCACAGAGTCATTTTCTACGGTTGCTTCCTCAGGAATGGAAATGAAAGGGATAGACAAACGGATATTCATTTCCTTAACGGAAAATCTTCAGAAACGAAAATGAACAAACGGAGTCATTTTCTACGGTTGCTTCCTCAGAAACGGAAATGAAAAGGGATAGACAAACGGATATTCATTTCCTTAACGGAAAATCTTCAGAAACGAAAATGAACAAACGGAGTCATTTTCTACGGTTGCTTCCTCAGAAACGGAAATGAAAAGGGATAGACAAACGGATATTCATTTCCTTAACGAAAAATCTTCAGAAACGAAAATGAACAAACGGAGTCATTTTCTACGGTTGCTTCCTCAGAAACGGAAATGAAAAGGATGGACAAACGGATATTCATTTCCTTAACGGAAAATCTTCAGAAACGAAAATGAACAAACGGAGTCATTTTCTACGGTTGTTTCCTCAGAAACGGAAATGAATGGAGTTAACTTCTAGGCACATTACAAAGCTCACTGTGGTTTCTGTGCACTAAATTCCATAATTATGTATGCATCCATAATTGCGTAATTCCTTGCATAGTCCGCACAGTTTGTCTTGTAATGTTCATAAGCACATAATCACATAGTTGTTTAACTTGGTTATTAATTTGTTATTAATTTGTTATCGATTGAGAACGGATATGGAAACCAGTCGATGAACTTCAATGTCCTCTGGGATCTATCTGAATAGATAGGAAGATCTACAAAAATTCGATTTTGTTTACAAAGAAACGTAATGGTCGAATTAAGGAACACAACAATTTTAGGATTCACGGAAATACCCTTAGGTACCCTATTAAGGATTTATAGTGGTACTTTGGGTATTCGTCCAGTGTTGTAACTTGCGCTTTGTACTTCGTTTTCCTTAGAATAAACGGGTACTTAGGAATTTCGTGGAAACGCAAGAGATCATACAATGGAAGAAATTTGGGGGTAGTCTGTTCTTCAAGGAATACGGTTCTTTGATTGTCGGTAATGTAAGAGATATGTTGTTTATACATGCAACCACATAAATACATTGCAATGTAAATAAAAGGTTTATTTATAAACAATGATCACAACTGTTTCTTGGACCTTGACAACTAAAGAAAATAATACATAAGGATTGATTATTTCTAAACAGCGTTGTCTTCCATTCGGTCAGATGCTCATCCCTGTGCTGGATTTGCATTAGCAAGTTTTGGGCAATTTCTTCGGAAATGACCCATATCGCCACAGTTGAAGCAAGAACCTGGTAGAAAACGACCGTGAGCGGGGTTGTGGCCAGCTTGGTTTGGTGCAGCTGCAGCTGGGCAGACTCTTGCTGTATGGCCTATAAGTCCGCAAGTTTGGCATTTGCGGCACTTCACAGCAGCATGATGATGTAGGCCACATTGGTTGCACAAGGGTGCAGTTCCGTTGTATGGCTTCCTAGCAGGAGGTTGAGCTGGTTGGTTGGGGACGGCTTGATCATTGTGAGTAACCATGGCAAAGTTCTGAGAAGCCTTTCGCTTCTTTGTCTTCTTAGGGGATCCAGTCTGTTCATCCATGGTCTTTGATTCCTCGATTGGGTTTGATTCCTCGACCGGTTTCTTGTCACCTTTTCGGAAAAGTTTACCTTTCCTGATCTTTGATTCAGTCAAGGTTGCAGATAGCTCAATGGCCTGTCTAACTGTAGTAGGGTTGCTGCCGGTCACGATGTCTTGTATTGAGTCAGGGAGGCCATCAATGTACTTTTCGATTGCCTTATCCAAAGGCGTGACCATGTTTGGGCATAACAGACTTAACTCTTCATAACGGTCCGTGTAGGCTCGATGCTCACCGCTGTCTTGCTCAAGATTGTCGAATTCCCTTTCCAAGGCCCAGATCTCGTGACGAGGACAGAATTCCTTCATCATAAGGGCCCTAAGTTCAGCCCATGTCTGTGCTAGAGCAACTTCTGCACCTCGATCTCTCATAACCCCGTTCCACCACGTAAGGGCTCTCTTCTGGAACACACTCGAAGCAAACTCGACCTTGCGATTGTCAGGACACTGCACGTGGCGGAAAGTATTCTCAATGCTCTCGAACCATTGAAGAAGCCCAGTCGCTCCCTCAGAACCACTAAACTTGAGTGGTTTCGCCGAGTTAAAACTCTTGAAATTGCATGGACCATTGTTGTTGTTGTTGGCTTGATTCCATTGAGCAAAGAGGTTTGGGAATTGAGCAGCCATTTGCTGCGCAATGATTTCTGCCAATTCGGCAGTCGCTATCTGGCTTTCGCGTCGAGGAGGCATTCTAAAAGAGGAAACATGAAAGGGAACGAGTGAGAGAATTAGACGAAAAGAATGAGATGAAACAAATCTGAAGAAAGCAAGGATAGTGGTCATTTGTTTGTTACTACAAAGCAACAAACGACACGCAGTGACCAATCAAAGTAAATAGGTCAAAAATAATGTATCGCGAAGACATGCTCGCCTATAAGTGAACACTCATCCCAAAAATTCCCAGGTAAGCACAACTGGTCTCGCGTCTGATGAGATGTATACGAAGTGCTTGCCTAGACAGAAAACCCAGAATACAGGCATTCACCCTTCCAGTTTGCACGTGTTCACATTATTTAAAACCCAAAACCTTGACGAGATTTTGAAAATTCAAAGGGGTTCAAAACCATATAACAGAGGGTTCAAAACCTTGTAATCAATCATCCTAGAACAGATGATTAGTTTTCAAAGCGGTTTTGAAATTTATGTTCTTGTTGTGGTAGTCGCCTAAGGATAGGTGACGGTATTGTTTTATGACTAAACGCAAGTAAACTCGCGTTAGGGTCCTAAGAAGGTTATAGACTAGGTCAAAGCATTACTAATAACCTAATTCCCTATAACCATTGGCTCTGATACCATCTTTTCTGTCACACCCCGACCACGTAGAACATACTAAACGTGGCGGAAACATCGAGGAGTGTTGTAACAGAATTAATTGTCTCAAATCCATGGCAATTGAAGTTTTGTTTTATTGATTAAAAGTGTTACAATGTCTTATCAAACAAGGAAATACAACATAATTAACTAGTCTTGCATCTTTTATTGTCACTAAAGCCCAAGTCTGCCTATGTGTATCTTGATCATCTTATGCAACAGCTCCTGAAAAACACATGTGAAAATAGGTACGTCAGCATAAAAATGCCTGTGAGATACATAGGTTTTGTGAAAATAGGTTTCATGACTTATGTTTGAGAAAATATTTAGTCATGAACCTTGTAATTTGCTTTGTTTTGTAAATCATTTGAAAAATGATAAATTCAGATGATATGTATAAATAAATGTCAGGTTAAATGAATAACCATGTAAAAATGTGTTTGTTTAAGATAAGTTGTTTGTAAATCAATGTCTTGTGAAAAGTATGATAATTGTATAAAATGTTATATGTCTCAAACTGAAATGATTCAAATAACGCTATGATATGTAATACCATACAAACACTTATATATAGGAAGTACCAGCGGCGTATCCACCATGCTTGTATCATATTACACACGCATCGTTACTTAATCACTTAATCAAACCAAACCACCAAAGTAATGTTTAACAATTGTAGAAGTGTTTATGTATGGTCAAATACGGTTCCGGTTCATAGATACAAACGGTTCACAGATACAAACGGTTCACAGATACAACGGTTCACAGATACAAACGGTTCACAGATACAAACGGTTCACAGATACAAACGGTTCACAGATACAACGGTTCACAGATACAAACGGTTCACAGGTACAACGGTTCACAGATACTAACGGTTCATAGATACAACGGTTCAAAATGTAATATAATGTGTTCATATACTAGATGAGCATATGCAACAAAATGCAATGTAAAACAATGTACTAAATATGCACACAATGGCATACATAGCATGAAATGTAATGAAATCATGTACTATAATGTACTAATGAACATAGCAGTTATATGATGTCAAAACAGGAAAGCATGAAAGTAACAAGTAGGCACATGTGTTTCACCCCAAAACAGTTTGGAAAACAGTAAAAGAGGGGTCTATGTACTCACTTGAGATTGCTTAGTAGTCCTTGAGTAACAACCAAACAATGCTAGAGATCGCGGATATCAAACGGCACCTAATATAGGTAACTATGTTAATAAACCGGACCTAAATCGGAAGATCTGATAGAATGAGGGTTCGTAAACCAAACGAGTATAGAGACTCGTGTCATATGGTTAAACAAAGCCTACATACTAAATGAAACCTTAATCTAAGTGTTTTCGACCCATTACGACCCGTTTAGGTAGCTATGCTACTTTAACGCGTCGTTCGCGTGAAATGCGTTCGAACCGTCTAACTAGTCCTATGACAAGTGTTATATGCCTAAACATGTTACATAATCAGTTATGTGACAAAAGTTTAGGTTACATATGCTTAATTACCAATTATACATGAAAAGGGTATTCTGGTAATTTACCTAAGGCTTATAAACTACCTATCATACAACTACTCAAACAATGTGACCATAGGGTATAACCTCGGAAGGTTATTCCCTACCTACTATGGTCACCTAATGTGTTTGGTCGGATCCTAATGATCGACCAAATGGGTCGGGTTCGAGGTATAAGCGATTTATCAGATCGCTTACCCTATGACCCAAGACAACGTGGTAATCAGTAGGCATAGTCCCAAGGGACTATAACCAACGTGATTACACTCACGTTGCGAAGTTCAAACGAACTTCGCATTGACCATAACTGGTCAATGTAGAAAGTCAAACAAAGTTTGACTTTCAGACTCGAAAGACTCGAAAAGCAATAAAAGAACGAAAGAATACTTACGAAGGGTCCCCGAATGCTAATCTCGATCCGAGAATCTCAGGTATGAAACAATGGTTTCAACTTAGAGTTTCTAAGATCAAAATTCTTGTGAGAAATGAGGTTGGGGTGGATGGGTATTTATAGGAATACCCGAACCGTTAGGATCGTTTCATGGAAACCGTGCTCGAATCCTACCCGTACATGTGTCGGAATGTTATGGTGACTAAATTGGCCACTCACCATAGGGTATCAACATGTGGCAAGGGATTAAGGAGTGGAGAACAGCTGTTAACAGCTGTTAATACGTCGAATCTGGTCCCGAAAGTGAAAAACTGATGTTTCTGCATGTTTTCTGTCCAGAATAGGCAGTCGCGTAGCGCTACTGCCAAGGCATTAGGCAGTCGCGCTACGCTAGCACCCTCCTGTTTCAGAAATCTTTCAAAAGTGGCAGGAATGGTCCCTGCACGTGTTTAAGGCCTTTTTCGATGCGTTTGAACCCCGTTAACCTCATTTCAAGGCTCTAAAATGAAGTTAAAGTATAGGGAACTCAAAACATGCTCAAAAATATGCTGGATGATGGCTCGTTTGGTCGTACGGACGCGATGTTCGCTTAATTACGACGGAATGCGCATAAGCGCGAAAAACGATCCAAATGACGCGACGAATGGATTTTTGGCAAGCCAAACACTAAAGCATAATATAGTCATGCTTACATAAATTTTTGGAGGTCTGGATGTATTCAGAACGTGAGTTATACGCAAAAATGCAAACTTGTGCACTTTTTGACACTTTTAGTCCCTGAATGACCCAAAAGTTTATTTTAGCACACCGAACCCCTCAAAGCCTATTTCTAAGCTATATAAAGGATATTTATGGTATGTTTAACTTATGGTCATGTTCCGGAATGTCTGTTACAGTTCAAATTGGCATACTTTCGCAGTTTGTCAACTTTAGTCCCTGTAAGCGATTTAACTTGATTTTGCCATACCAAAGCCTTCAAAACTTATTTCTAAGTTATGTAAAGGTTGTTTAAGGTATGTTAAGCCTATGTCACTATTCCGGAGTGTTTGTTGCATTAAACTGGTTATATTTTACGCATCGGTGCGCGTATAACCTTCTAGAAAGCGATATAGAGTTTGAAATTGAACAAGAGTTGATATGTGCAAACGATACACATATTTTTACAAATCCCAAGTATGAAATACAATATTTCATTGGCTTGGTATTTGTTTGATGGTCACAGTTACCCAGGTTGTCACACAGGCATTCACTCTTCCAGTTTGCACGTGTTCACATTATATGACCCAAACTTTGACGAGATTTTGAAAATTCAAAGGGGTTCAAAACCTTGTAACAGAGGGTTCAAAACCTTACAATTGAGGGTTCAAAACCTAGTAATCAATCATCCTAGAACAGATGATAAGTTTTCAAAGCGGTTTTGAAATTTATGTTCTTGTTGAGGTCGTCGCCTAAGGATAGGTGACGGTATTGTTTTATGACTAAACGCAAGTAAACTCGCGCAAGGGTCCTAGAAAGGTTATAGACTAGGTTAAAGCATTACTAATAACCTAATTCCCTATAACCATGGGCTCTGATACCAACTTTTCTGTCACACCCCGACCACGTGAGACAACGAAACGTGGCGGAAAACGTCGGGGAGTGTTGTAACAGAATCATTGTTTCATAACACATGGAAATTTAAATATTGTTTTATTGATTAAAATAGTTACAATGTCTTGATAATCAAAGAAACATAACATAAATAACTAGTCTTGCATCTTTTATTGTCGCTAAGGCCCAAGTCCGCCTAAGTGTATCTTGATAAATCCTATGCATCATATCCTGAAACACATGTGAAAATAGGTACGTCAGCATAAAAATGCATGTGAGATACATAGGTTTTGTGAAAATAAGATTCATGACTTATGTTTAAGAAAATGTTTAGTCATGAACCTTATAAATTGATTTGTTTTGTAAATCGTTTGTAAAACAATAAGTTCAGATGATATGTATAAATAAGAGAATAATGTATGGTTAAGTGAATAACCATGTGAAATGAGTTTGTATAAATTAAGTTGTTTGTAAAACAATGTATTGTGAAAAGTATGTTATTTGTATAAAATGTTATATGTCCAAATTTAAATGGTTCAAATAATGCTACGATATGTAATACCATACAAACACTTATATATAGGAAGTACCAGCGGCGTAGCCACCATGCTTGTATCATATTACATACGCCTCGTTACTTAAATCACTTACTCAAACCAAACCAACAATGTAAGATGTCTATGTTTAAACCAATTGCCAAACGTATTGAATAATATGTCAAATGTTTATGTCAAGATGTAAGTCATGTAATGTATAACCAATGTCAATAATGTTTATGTGTCAAATGTAAATCATGTATTGTGTAACCAAAATGATATGTATGGCTAGTGAAATGTATCAACTAAACCATATGCACAAAAACATAGTATTGAAGTAAAACATGGTTTAAATCAAAGTTATGTTCTGTGGAAATGCATGCTATACTGATTAAAATATCTATGCGGTATTGTGAGAATGCATACATCCGAGCCTTGAGATTGTGGCGATAAACCCTTAAACAAATTAAAGGTCATCTTGTTGTAAATGTATATCGAATTCGGTCATTCCTTTCATCCCCACCTACCCAGGATATCCGGAACGGGAGTTGTCAATTCCTATGGTACCACTACCTACTAACGAACGGCGTGATCGGTGTTAATGAATGTATATTGATCCATCAAAACAAACCAAATATCATATCAAAATGTAAGCATGTGAATGAATAATAAATGTACTAAGTATGATGAACATACATAGCATAAAATGTAATGTAAAACGATGTACTAAGTATGCACACAATGGGCACACGTAGCATAAAATGTAATGTAAAAGAATGAAATTATGTACTATAAATGTACTAATGAACATAGCAAGTATATGATGTGAAAGCAGGAAAGCATGAAAGTAACAAGTAGGCACATGTGTTCCACCCCAAAATATTTGGAAAACAGTAAAAGAGGGGTCTATGTACTCACTTGAGATTGCTTAGTAGTCCTTGAGTAATAACCAAACAATGCTAGAGATCATGGATATCAAACGGCACCTATACTACATTAATAAACCGGATCTAAATCAGAAGATCGGATAGAATGAGGGCTCGTAAACCAAATGAGTATGAGAACTCATGTATAATGGTTTAACAAGGCCTTCATGCTAAATGAAACCTAACCTAAGTGCTTACGACCCATTACGACCCGTTTTGGTAGCTTATGCTACTTTAACGCGTCATTCGCGTGAAACGCGTTCGAAACGCCTAACTAGTCCTATGACAAGTAAAATATGCCTAAACATGTCTAATATTGTTACCAATTCAGTTTAGATATCAAAAGTTAGGTTACATATGCTTAAAATGAATTTTGGCATTAAAAGGGCATTTTGGTAATTTACCTAAGGCATATATACTACCTATCATACAACTATTCGAACGATGTGACCATAAGGTCACTTAATGTGTTTGGTCGGATCCTAATGATCGACCAAACGGGTCGGGTTCGAAAGTATAAGCGATTGTTTAGATCGCTTACCCTTACGACCCTAGACAAGCACGAAACTAAAAGTGACGAGCTAAGCATGTTAGAACATGCTTAACTAAGTTTAGAAAACAGGTTTGGTATCAAAACAAACGGTTTTGATACCTAAGAGTAGTTTGGTTACAAAATATGCAAGAATACGTATTCTGGCCGAAACTACGGCTCGTCACTGAGCCTAAATAACGTGGTAATCAGTAGGTATAGTCATAAGAGACTATAACCATCGTGATTACGCTCACGTTATGAAGTTCAAACGAACTTCGCATTACCATAAACTGGTCAACGCAGAAAGTCAAACAAAGTTTGACTTTAACGCTAAACGAAAGAAAAGAACGAAGGAACACTTACAAAGGGTCCCCGAAAGCTAATCTCGATCCAAGTAGCTCAGGTATGAAACAAAGGTTTCAACTTAGGGCTTCTCAAATCAGATTCTAGTGGGTTTTGCAATGGCATGGGGGGGTATTTATAGTTTTCGGTGAGCCATTAAGATCGTTTCTTGGAAAACATGCTTTGATCTTGGCCATACACTTGCACACATGGTATTGTAATACCATGTGCACCTCCAAAACCAGCCCCTAGTATCAGATTTACCATGTGCATGTGGGTTTTGTGGGTAATGCAGTTGTTAACAGTCTGTTAAAATATTGAATCTGGTCTGGGAGCCTGACACGGGCCGCGTAAGGATACACAAGGGTTTTACGCGGGCCGCCTCGATGTCTGATCAGAAAACAACTTTGCAAAATGACAGTTTCAGTCCCTGTTGGTGTTTAGGACCATTCCCGACACTTCTAAGGCCCGTAAAGCCAACTTTAAGGCCCTAAAATGATGCCTAAACATTGTGGACATGAAAAATGTTCAAAAATATGCCGGATGTTGGTTCGTTTGGTCGTACGATCGCGATGTTCGCTTAATTACGACGGAATGCGCATAAGCGCGAAAAACGATCCAAATGACGCGAAGAATGGATTTTTCTTATGCCAAATACTAAAATAAAATATTTTAGTGCTTACATAAATTTTTGGATGTCCGGATGTATTCAGAACGTAAATTATGCGCGGAAGTGCAAACTTGTGCACTTTTTGACTCATTTAGTCCCTGAATGACCCAAAAGTTTATTTTAGCACACCGAACCCCTCAAAGCCTATTTCTAAGCTATGTAAAGGACATTTATGGTATGTTTAACTTATGGTCATGTTCCAGAATGTCTGTTACAGTTCAAATTGGCATACTTTCGCAGTTTGTCAACTTTAGTCCCTGTAAGCTATTTAACTTGATTTTGCCATACCAAAGCCTTCAAAACTTATTTCTAAGTTATGTAAAGGTTATTTAAGGTATGTTAAGCCTATTTCACTATTCCGAAGTGTTCGTTGCATTAAACGGGTTATATTTACGCATCAGTGCACGTATAACCTTCCAGAAAGTGATTTAAAGCTTGAAATCGAACAAGAATTGATAATGTGTAAAGGATACACATATTCATACAAATCCCAAGTATGAAATGCAATATTTCATTGATACAGTATTTGTTTGATGCCCGTGGAGGCAAAGGTGTTACATTATAATCTATTGTGACGCTTCTAAGTTAGGTTATGGATGTGTGTTAATGCAACGTCAAAAGGTTATAGCTTACGCATCTAGACAACTTAAGAATCATGAAGAAAACTATTCCACCCATGATCTAGAATTAGGAGCAATAATTTTTGCTTTGAAAATTTGGAGACATTACCTTTACGGTAGTAAGTTTACCATTTTTACAGATCATAAGAGTTTAAGGTATGTTTTCGGGCAAATGGAATTAAATATGAGACAAAGACGCTGGATGGAGATACTTAGTGATTATGATTGCAATATCCAGTATCATGCAGGTAAGGAAAACGTAGTAGCGGATGCTTTAAGTCGAAAGTATCATGAAAAGCCAAAAAGAGTACGTTCTCTTAAATTAAATCTACAAGTAGATTTAAATGAACAAATTAGAGAAGCATAAGAATCAGTAATCAAAGATGATACTGAGAAATTGAAAGGTATGATTAAGGAATTAGAACAAGGAACAGATGCAATTTGGAGATTCCATAAGAAAAGAATGTGGATAACTAAATTAGGAAACCTACGCCACCGTATACTAGAAGAAGCCCATAAGTCTAAGTATACAATTCATCCTGGAAATGATAAGATGTATCAGGATTTAAAAAAGAATTTTTGGTGGATAGGAATGAAAAAGGATATAGCAGCCTATGTTTCTAAGTGTTTAACTTGTTCACAAGTTAAAGCTGAACACCAGAAACCCTCAGGATTGCTACAACAGTTAGAAATGCCAGTATGGAAATGGGAATTGATAACAATGGATTTTGTTACCAAATTACCCAAAACAAGGAAAGGTAATGATACAATCTGGGTGATTGTAGACAGGCTAACTAAGTCAGCTCATTTCCTACCAATGAAGGAAACTTTCAGTATGGAACAGTTAGCTAAACTGTATGTAAATGAAATAGTTTCATTAAATGGAATTCCTTTATCAATTGTTTCTGATAGAGATAGCCGTTTTACCTCTCTTTTTTGGACAAGTTTCCAAAAAGCAATGGGAACCAAGCTAAATCTAAGCACCGCTTATCATCCTCAAATGGACGGACAAAGCGAAAGGACAATTCAGACTGTGGAAGATAAGCTTAGAGCTCGTGTAATTGATTTCAGAGGTAATTGGGATGATCACTTACCATTAATAGAATTTTCTTATAATAACAGTTATCACACAAGTATCAATGCTGCACCATTCGAAGCACTTTATGGACGAAAGTGCCGAACCCCAGTTTGTTGGGCAGAAATTGGAGAAAAGCAATTATCCAGACCTGAAATAGTACAAGAAACAACCGACAAGATCATTCAAGTCAAGGAACGACTAAAAGCAGCACGTGATCGAAAAAAGAGTTATGCAGATAACAGGCGCAAGCCGTTAGAATTTCAGGTAGGAGACAAGGTATTATTGAAAGTCTCTCCTTAGAAAGGAGTAGTCAGATTCATCAAAAGAGGAAACCTAAGCCCCAGGTATGTTGGACCTTTTGAGATCATTAGAAGAATAGGACCTGTAGCCTATCAGCTACAAATTCCAAAGGAAATGGCAGGAATACAATGATGTATTTCATGTATCTAATCTCAAGAAATGCTTAGCTGATGAATCACTATTAGTGCCTCTTAAGGATATAGAGGTAAATGAAAAGCTAAAGTTTGTAGAAAGACCTCTGCAGATCGAAGACAGGAAAGTCAAGAATCTCAAACACAAAAGATTAGTTCTAGTTAAAGTAAAATAGGAATCCAAAAGAGGACTAGAATACACATGGGAGCTTGAATCAGAAATACAAAGGAAATACCCGCACCTGTTCCAGTAGATCTCGAGGACGAGTTCTAAAACAAGGTGGGGAGGATATAACAACCTTCCAAAATATTTTTCCGATACCCTAATATATCTTAAAACATACCCCGTATGAGTAAACTGAGCCCAAAATACCTCTAATTTTTGTAAAAATAAAATAAAAAACCAGAAAAAAGGGCGCTCACGGGCCGCGTAGCCCTTGGCTACCTCCTACGCGGGGCGCGACAGCCAGTCACCAGGGCGACACCCTGAGCTGCCACGTGGCAGCAACATGTTACACCTAGTGTGATGACCCGGACAAGCTAGGCCCTACTGCCCCTATGTCGCGGGCCATGAGGAACTGCAAATCAGGCCCTATAAATAGCGGCCATTAGCTTCAGTCCCAAACCGCTCACAACACTTTCTTTCTATCGAATTTCATAAGTGTAGAAGTGATTATCGGGCATAATACCCCCCTAAATTACAAAGTTCTACCTCGTTGTAAGTATCATAACCACGGTTACGTATTAGATACACTACTCGATTGATCCGGGGTTCCGTAACGGCTGTCGTGGTTCTGCCCGACGTAGTCGTTGGAATACCGTCTCGGGGAGGGTATTATTAATGTAAATATTGGGTTATTATACTAACGCGTTTGCATTTGTGTAATTTAATAGATAACCACCAGGAAATCCTTAAAGAAAACCCTAAGACAGCAAAGTCAGTAATCTCCTTTTTGTAAACTGTTTTACAAAACCTCAATGTTTTACATTATATTACCAGTGATTGAGTATTTGTAATTCTACAATTATCGTCGGTATGTTGGGCTTTTATATACAAAATTTTTTACTACACTGTGAGTAGTAACATGACCACAAGTCGGGTTGACAGTACCGTGGGTGGTAATTAAAGTAAGAATTGGAAACAAATATAATTGCGAGATCGCCCTCAATACTGCGAATGATAAAAAAAAATCTGTGTTGATTAAATTGGGATTCACTCACCAGTATTTCCCACTGACAAAATGTTTTTAAACGCTTTTCAGGTAACAAAATGTGAAAGCCAAATAGAAGGCAGCTGGACAGCACTGAAGGCTTGGAAAAGTGGCTATAAAAGTTACCTAAATAAAGAAGATGTTTTATTCAATAAAATAGTGTTTATCCCTATGAAAATGTTTGTAATGAAAACTCGGGTTTTATCCCAACACGTTTAATATTATAAAAGTGTGGTATTTTAATCTAATAAAATATTTCCTAACTACGGTCCTGATGTAATTTCCGCTGCCAAATTGATAAACACCGATACCACCGAAACTGGCCTCGCGACCGCCCGTTCCCGGGACAGATAGGGGGCGGGGGTTGCGACATCATGGTTTAAATGTCCAAAAACACGGTTTAATTTAGCAACGGAAGTATAAAGAAAACCCATATTAATTTAAAACCACAAGTTCGTTAATTGTACTTTATTCAAGAAGCTTACAAACCACGCACTCCAACCGATTGCAATGTCCGTCCTAAGCTGTAACGATCAACCTGCAAAGCATGCAGTAGGGTGTCAACATAAAGTTGGTGAGTTCACAAGTTGTCTAGTTTTAGTTCAAAAAAAGTAAGTTGTTTGATATTGTATTTATAATCATGTAACATGGGGAGCTACCCCATTTGTAAGCATACTAAACTATAGATTCCGAATACTGGTGACGTTTAAGTTGTTGTGCCCCAAGTCAATGTCTATCATCATTGACCAAGTTGCAAGGCCTACTAGTTCACGCCCGATCCCCTCGGTCACGGTGTGAGGTTTTTCAAACCTAATAGCGCTACTAACTAATATCTCGTTCGCCCCCGGCGACTAATCGGTATTGTAAGTAGGGACTTCATGATAGAGTTTCGTTTAGTTTGCTAAGACATGATTTATAAATAGTATCCAAATGTATTCCTCCCTGGGAATAGTAGTTAAAAGTATCCTTCACGAAGATAGTAGTTCGTCTATGTCCCCTCGGAACGCATGCTTTTAGTGTGTGTGAACTCACCTTGGTTTGTTCGGCAGATATTTTACTTGTTTTAAGGTTGGTCAACCACGTCCTACTATGGTTACCAAGTTTAATTAGATTCGTATACAAGTATCCCGCGTATTTATACACGTATCAAGTAGCACGTAAATATCACGTATCACATAATAACCATACGAATACTGTTTAAGTCCAACAGCTGTACCACAGTCCCAAGTGTGTTATGAGTGTGCGGTCCAGCTATTATAATCGGTCCATCTAGAGTGTGCGGCCCAAACAATGAATGGCCCAAATGTAAGTGTGCGGCACACAAGATGATGTGCAGCTTACCATCATAGTGTGCGGTCATGCAGTGACAATTGTACTATGTGCTTTAAATAGGGCTGTAAACGAACCAAACGTTCGGCGAACAGTTCGTGAACCGTTCGGCGGGAAGTTCGTTTGTGTTCGTTCGTTTATTAAACAAACGAACACGAATAAGAAATTATGTTCGTTTAGTTAAACGAACAAACATGAACAGAGGTCGCGTTCGTTCGTTTATGTTCGTGAACGTTCGGTAACGTGTTCGCTTGTGTTTGATTGTTCATTAGTATTTTTAGTTTTTATATTTATTTAAATATATAAAAATTCGGACAAATTAAATATCTAATAAGTGTCAGTGTACTATATATTTAGTTCATGAACTATTGTTTGCGTTTGTTTGTTTCCATTTGTGTTCATGAACATTAGTTTGTGCTCATTTGTGTTCGTCAACGTTCGTTGCCTAAAATTAACAAACAAACACAAACGAACAAGAACAAGTTCATTTCCTTAACAAACGAACATAAACATAAAATCTCGTTCGATTAGTGTTCATGAACGGTTCGCGAACACATATTTTTTAACAAACGAACACGAACAAGGTCTTGTTCGTGTTCATTCAGTTCGTTTACAGCCCTAGCTTTAAACGTGTGCACCATATAGAAGTGTGCGGTTCATTTGCGGAGTGTACGACCAAGTTAAGTGTCACACCCTGACTTTTGCGGAAGCGTGATTATTGGTGTGACTTATTAATACCATTGCATACGATCATAACAACACTATATGATAAAACCAGTAGATGCACATCCGTTAATTTAAGTTTAAAAGTAATACATCATAATTTTCTGAAATGTCGATACTAAATTTAAGTTACAAACCATAACATGTTTTAATGAGTTCAGAAAGACTCGACAAAAGATTTTAAAACAAACCCGAGTTTAGGACCACGTATCTCGTCAAGGATTAAGATACGTCCCCTAAGCCCTAATGACTTGGATTACATCTTTATTCACAATGCATATTAAAAACTCCAACGCCCGCCAGATCCATTTACTAATTCCCTGAAATACATGTAGTTTGAAAAATCAACAAAAGTTGAGCGAGTTCATGTGTAAGTGAGTATGTATAAACCTTTGAAAATGTTGTAAGTATGTATGAAAGTCCCTGGTATGTAGCAATAAGGAAAAAGAGATCACCATTGGGTTGCAAAGCCAATGATATGTGTGAAGTGCTGTAGGAAGACTCAAACCTAGCAGATTTTTGCGTCGGGCTCAAAGTCACCCCAAGGTCCGTACAGTGGGCCTGGAGTTGGGCTCGCTACACCCAGATAGATCTACCGCTAATGACCCTCGGTCCTACAATGAGGATTAATGGCCTCTAGTTCCAGCCTACCCACTCACATGAGCTAAGTAGTAAACCCTCCTTAAGCTAACCATACCATGTATAAAAGTATCCGTAATTACTGTAACATGTATTCCACCCCCGAAGTATAAAAACTGAAAACAGTTAAGAGAAAAGGGGGACATGAACTCACTGTATTGCGTCTTCGGTACCTGTAACTCGTAACCCAAATCTCCTCAGCAAACACGACTACCTACACTGGTCTAACGTCTATTAGACGAACGGGTCATGCCTTGTCTCAGTATTTATGTTTTTGAGTTACGTTTCTGATATTATTCCAAGTTATAATAATTATGTTTAGTTTTGGAGTAATTGTTTTGTCACACCCCCAAAATCCACCATGCGGAGCATCACCGCTTGGAGGCGTGACATGACCAGGATCGAGCCACCAATCATATTGAACAACGTATTTTAGTAAATAAAACAATCACAATACAATTGGTGACCAACAGGAAGTTAACCAAGTTCATTTTAAACAGCGGAAGCATAAGACGTTAAACCAAAACATAAGTTCATAGTTCATAAGTTTAAAGTCCCAAAACACAAGTTTCATTAGTTCATAAAGTTTATTTCTTGAGTACGGGATATATCAGTTCGCATCCCACAACGACCACCTCCATGTGCAAGCTCCATAGCATCTAACGACCTGCAAAGCATGTAATAACGAGTCAACAACAAAGTTGAGTGAGTTCACGGTTGGTTGTCCATTTTAGAGTTGTTTCCAAAAACATAGTTTAATCTCATTAAGATATCCAGCCGTGGGGGTTACCCCATAGTTCGAAAACGTTTATTAGTTAACCATCCCATGTCCACCTTCCCTGGCTCTCCAGCCCGGCTCTTCGGCCGTGGGGGCTACCCCATTATTTTAAACTACCAGACTCGTTTATCATATCGACTACTAACAAAAATCAATTGTGCCCTAGCGTCGGTGTCTATCATCACCGATGTGCCATAGTCCATTAGTACACGCCCGTCCGACTGGCACGGTGTGAGGTTTGTTAAACCTAATAGCGCTATTAACTAATGACCCGCTCGCCATAGCCTCGGCGATTAAGTCGATACAAAAAGGGAGGGACTTCGTTGATAGAGTTCTAGTCCGGTAAGTCTAAGTACGTCCCAAGGACGAGGAATTCACATTCCTGAACGCGTCTCAAAGGACGAGGAATCCCTATTCCTGAACCCATTCACCGGGAATTACCATGCTTTGTAGAAAAGTGTGAACTCACCTCGGTTGCTCGGTTTGACTCTCACAAATAGCTAACAATCAAGGTTGGTCAATCACGTCCTAGTATGATTACCAGTTAGTCATTTAGTGGTTTCAAATAGGGCACAAAGTTCCTACACGTATCTGTCACATAACATGCATCACTTTAACAGTTTATGCCCATATAAGTTTCCCATCCATTCCCCACTCATAAACAAACATACGATAATGCACATAACACATATAACACGTTATATCATTCACAGATAACCTACCCGACATTTAAATTACAACTTATGCCATTTCAGCATTAATATTCAAACCGGGCTGTTTTCGGACATTTTAATAAAATACTTAACTTATTCCAAAAATTACCAAATTTTTACAGAATGTCTTAAACGATCCAAATATTATTGTGTAAAAATATCGGGATCCAGTTCATTACCAATATTTTATAAAATTCATTTTCCGGACTGAACTCAGATTTATCTTTTTCTGACCACAGTCCACGGAATAATTTATTTAAAATTCATCGAGAGTCCGATTTATGAAATTCCAGTGAGAGAATTATAAATACATTGGTGGTCATCTATAGTACAAATTCCATGATTTAACTCTACACAGAATTCAAGTTATGACAGAAAATAAAACGCATATTTTCAGCAGAGAAATGCAGCTCTAGCTGCTGTTACGAAATGACACTTTAAAAATAGTAAACGAAGTCCAAAAATTATGATTCTAGTGCCACTAGAACCGTATTTCCTAATACATAAACCTAGAGTTCAGAAAATACATTTTTCATTAAGTTACGGTTCTGTTACAGCCAACTGAAGTTGGCTGTAATCAGTAAACAGCCTGCTGTTTTCAGCTTTAAGCCTTCTAAAGTGTGTTCGATTGATTCCGTTAATCATGTTTAGTGATCACAACAACATCAAACATCAATATTAACCAACAAATCATCAGATAATCAACAAGGATCATAATAACACAAGATCTACCTGATTTACACACATAACTTCTCTTTATCCATCTTTCATTCCATATGTTCAAGACTTTAGTGCAAGTTCTTTAGTGTTTCATAATTTTAATCATTAAATCACCTATTAACCACTTAAATAACATGAAGAATGAACGGATCTAAGTTCTTACCACTAGCTCAAGGCTAGGGAAGTTCGAGTGAAGAAATGTGGTGGTTAATAGCGAATGGAGAAGGTCCTTCAACTTCTGAGAGCACCAAGCTTCGTTGTGTGACCCGTTGCACCTTTTTATGTATGAGGAATGGCTAGAATGGAAGTTGATGGTGGAGGTATGGTGGAGGAGGTGGCTCCCGTGAGTGATGGAAGGGAAGAGGAGAGAGTTTTGTTGTTGTGGTGAGTTGATGAAATGAATGTCTAAGACTTAGAGACTTATTTATAAACCAATTTCCCTAATGTCCAACATGTAATGTGTTCCATGTCTTCCAACATCATTCAATAAAATAATCAAAAGGATGGTGGGTGTGTCCCCCACACCATGACCGTTTAGTAGGGGGGGTAGGGGGGTTGGGTGGTGATGGATTTAGTTACTAACTTAGTTAAGATCCAAAGATATAATTAGTGTGTTGTTGTGTGTTGTGCAATATATGGTGTGTTAGGGTGTTCGGGGACCCTAACTAGCTCAGAAAAATAAAAACAATGCTTCTAGCATTATTTTGTTGTTTCGGGTAGTGTCCGGTTGTTCGGTTTGATACTGGTTCGTTAAAGTGCTTAATTAATCCGTAAAGTGTCTTTTATATATATTTTTGTAACACTTTTAATTTCTTTCACTTAGGAAAACACCAAGGACTATTTAATGACTTTTCTGTACACTATTAGTATGTTAACAAGTACATGTAAGTATAACATAGTAATCAGAGAGCAGTTAAGTAATTTCACACAGTCAATAAGCACTTTAAATATCATTAATAAATTGTACGGAATACATGGAATTATGAGGGTTGTTAAATTCTCCCCCTGTTAAGAAAATTTCATCCCGAAATTTAGCTCGTGGTTACTGAGGAAGCTAGTTATGGTGCGTTGGTTTCCTGGTTTTTCTGGGGTGTCACATCATCCCCCCGTTGATTTGGAATTTCGTCCCGAAGTTCTGCAGTAGCTTCAGCCTCAGTGGTGGTTGCACTTTTCTTAAACAGCTGGGGATACTTGAGTTTCATTTGGTCTTCTCGTTCCCAGGTATACTCTGGGCCACGAAGGGCATCCCAACGAACTCGGACGAGAGCTATCCTGGTACGCTTGAGGATCTTAACATCTCGATCAGTAATCTCTACTGGTTCCTCGACGAATCGTAGCTGGTCGTCGATAGTGAGCTCCTTGAGAGGAACTATGAGGGTCTCGTCTGACAGACACTTATTCAGATTCGACACGTGGAAAACATTGTGAACTCCGCTGAGTTCTTCCGGTAGACTCAACTTGTAGGCGACTTTGCCAATCTTCTCGATGATTTCGAACGGTCCGATATAACACGGATTGAGTTTACCTCGTTTGCCAAAACGAAGTAGACCTTTCCAAGGTGAGACTTTGAGTAGCACTCGATCCCCAACCTGGAACTCGAGTGGTTTCCTGCGCTTATCAGCATAGCTTTTCTGGCGGTCGCAAGCTACCGCCATTCGTTGTCGTATCTGAGCGATCCTTTCGGTTGTATCTACCACAAGTTCTGGTCCAGTGATCTGGCTGTCACCAATTTCCGCCCAACAAAGAGGTGATCGACACTTTCATCCATATAATGCCTCAAACGGAGCGGCCTGGATGCTGGTGTGGTAGTTGTTGTTATACGAAAACTCCACTAGCGGGAGGTGCTTTTCCCAGCCATTACCAAAATCGATTACACACGCCCTAAGCAGGTCTTCAAGGGTCTGGATGGTGCGTTCAGATTGCCCATCCGTCTGTGGGTGATAAGCGGTGCTCATATCTAAACGTGAGCCAAAAGACCTGTGCATAGCTTGCCACAGCTCCGAAGTAAAACGCGCGTCATGATCAGAAATGATGGAGGTTGGCACTGCGTGCCTTGATACTACTTCCTTTAGGTAAATGTCTGCTAGAGTAGAAAACTTATCCGTTTCCTTGATAGCCAGAAAATGTGCAGACTTGGTCAGTCGATCCACGATCACCCAAATTGTATCATTTCCGCGTTGGGATCTAGGCAGGCCAGTAACGAAATCCATGGAAATTTGTTCCCACTTCTATTTCGGGATCTCTGGTTGTTGAAGTAGGCCTGATGGTTTCTGATATTCGGTCTTGACTCTCTCACAAGTCAAACATTTGCTGACGTAGGTTGCTATGTTGGCTTTCATACCGGGCCACCAATACGTAGTCTTGAGATCGTGGTACATCTTATCCGAACCAGGATGTACTGAATAACGAGACTTGTGTGCTTCGTCCATCACAAGCTCGCGTAGGTTTCCGTAAAGCGGAACCCAGATGCACCCGTTAACATAGTAGGCGTTGTCTTCCTTTTGTACTAGCCGCTGCCTCGATCCTCGTAGGGACTCAGCCCTGATGTTCTCTGCTTTCAATGCTTCAACCTGAGCATCTCGTATTTGGGCAGAAAGACTAGAGTGAATGGTAAGCTGTAACGCACGTACACGCTTAGGTATAGTATCCTTTCGACTAAGGGCGTTGGCCACAACATTGGCTTTACCCGGATGGTACTTGATCACACATTTGTAATCATTCAAGAGTTCGACCCATCGGCGTTGTCGCATGTTTAACTCCTTTTGCTTGAAGATATGCTCGAGACTCATGTGATTGGTGTAAATGGTGCACTTGGTACCGTACAGGTAATGTCTCCATATCTTTAGCGCAAAAACAACTGCTCCCAATTCCAAGTCGTGCGTAGTGTAGTTCCTTTCGTGAACCTTAAGTTGGCGCGATGCGTAGGCAAGGACCTTGTTATGTTGCATCAACACGCAACCAAGTCCTTGGATGGAAGCGTCGCAATAAACCACAAAATCATCTGTGCCTTCAGGCAATGAGAGGATAGGCGCGCTACAAAGTCTATCTTTCAAGTGCTGAAATGCAGATTCCTGTGCATCACCCCAACGATAGGTGACACCCTTCTGAGTCAGTGAAGTGAGGGGTTGCGCAATCTTTGAGAAATCCTTTATAAACCTTCTGTAATATCCTGCCAAGCCCAAGAATTGGCGGATTTCTGTTGGTGTGCGGGGTGCAGGCCAGTTCTTGATCGATTCAACCTTAGATGGATCCACATGAATTCCATCCTTGTTTACCACATGGCCTAGAAAGTGGACTTCGTGAAGCCAGAAGTCACATTTTGAAAACTTGGCATACAACTGCTCTTTTCGAAGAAGTTCCTGAATAAGCCTCAGATGCTGCTCGTGTTCCTCATGACTCTTAGAATAGATCAGAATATCGTCGATGAATACAATGACGAACTTATCCAGGTAAGGCTTGCACACTCGGTTCATGAGATCCATGAAGACCGCTGGTGCATTCGTCAACCCGAAAGGGATGACCAGAAACTCGTAATGGCCGTAACGAGTTCTGAATGCTGTTTTGGAGACGTCCTCCTCTCGGACTCTCAGCTGATGGTATCCCGGTCTCAAATCAATCTTAGAGTAATAACTCGATCCTTGCAGCTGGTCGAACAAGTCGTCAATAGGTGGAAGAGGATAACGATTCTTCACGGTCACCTTGTTGAGTTCGCAGTAGTCAATACACATTCTAAAGGTACCGTCTTTCTTCTTCACGAATAACACTGGAGCTCCCCAAGGCGAAGAGCTAGGACGTATGAGACCCTTTTCCAGGAGTTCTTGTAGTTGCGTAGACAGCTCTTCGAGTTCTGATGGAGCTAGACGATATGGTGCTCGAGCTACTGGTGCTGCTCCAGGAGCTAGCTCGATTTGAAACTCAACTTGGCGATGAGGCGGAAGACCAGGCAATTCCTCAGGAAATACCTCAGGAAAGTCGCGTACAATAGGTATGTCTTCAATTCCCTTCTCTTCCGTTGATGTGTCAGTAACGAGTGCTAGAATGGCAGTGTGGCCCTTTCGCAAACACTTCTGGGCCTTAAGGAAAGAGATAATGCCTACGACAGCACCACTCTTGTCGCCATGAGTCACGAGAGGTTCTTCACCAGAACGAGGAATGCGGACGATTTTCTCCTTGCAAACAATCTCCGCATGATGGTGAGATTGCCAATCCATCCCAATAACGACGTCGGAACTACCAAGTGTGATAGGGATAAGATCGATTGAGAAAGTCTGACCAGCTAAGACGAGGTTACAACCTTTAACTATGTGTGTGGCTTCAAGACTTTTACCGTTTGCTAGCTCTACCGTGTGTTTGGTGTTCAAAAGTGTTGGAGTGCGCTTAAGCATTTGACTAACTTTTAAGGACACATAACTAGTATCGGCACCCGAATCGAATAAAACAGTAACAAAGAAGTCGTCCAGAAGAAACTTACCCATCACAACGTTGGGATCGTTCCTTGCATCACCCTGACCAATCACGAACACACGACCCCTTGCCCCATTAACATTGTTGTTTCCCCCATTGCCGTTTCCATTCCCCTGATTGTTGTTGTTCTGGTTCTGATTTAGCTGGGGGTAGTCTTTCTTGAAATGGCCCTCAGCACCACATTGAAAGCACCCTCTGTTGTTACCTTGTTGTTGCTGTTGCTGGCGTTGATTTGGTGGGGCTTGCTGTTGCTGCCGGTTCTGATTCGCCGGACGCTGACTCCTGCAATCCCTTGCAATGTGACCAGGCTTGTTGCATCGATGACAGTTTCCTTTACTACATGGCCCGCTGTGGTGCAAGTTACAGTGATTACATTTGGGGCGATTTCCCTTGTACCCACCCTGACCTTGATTCCTAGAAGTCTGCTGACTGGGGCTCCTGTACTCATCTGTCTTTCGCTGCTGGGACTGAGCTGAAGTAGAACCTTTGCCCAAATTTCCATCCCATTTACGCTTATTATCATTGGGAGCATCAGTAGTAGCAGCACTAATACGTTTGGGCAGTTTGTTTTGTTCAACTGCTTGATCGGTGAGACGATGCGCCAACTTAATGATTTGCTGAATGGTACCCAGGTTAGCTGAAGTCACGTGACTTTAAATCTCTGGTACAAGACCCTTGAGGTACAACTCAATACGTTTGATGGGAGGGTCCACCATAGTAGGACACAAGATGGCCAGTTCATTCGACCTCTTGGTATACGCCTCAATCTCAGACCCCGTCATCTTCAGATTGAAAAATTCCACCTCTAGTTTGTGGATGTCATCCCGACTACAGTATTCTTCCGTGATCAGTTCCTTGAAACTGTTCCATGGGGTGGCATTAGCAGCAACCAACCCCAGCAGCTGAACCTGAGCGTTCCACCATGTGAGCGCTACCCCTTCAAGAGTACCAGTAGCATACTTCACCCTATGATCCTCAGGGCATTTACACATTTGAAAGACCGACTCGAGCTTCTCAAACCAGTGGAGAAGGCCTACTGCTCCTTCTGTGCCACTGAAAGTAGTAGGTCGGCAGTCCATGAACGTTTTGAATGTGCACACAGGAGGTTGAGCACGTTGACCTGTTGCGCGAGAATAAAAGATAAGGTTAAGCACGAGGGTTGATTTGCGAAGGTAGGATCTAAACGTCCTAAGGTGAGTTGATAAGGCAGGTTATACCCCCGGCTGGATTTGCTGCGAGTGCCTCAGCAACTCGTTCGTTGATCAAAGTCGTCAACTGGGCTTGAGTGAGGTTGATACGTCCTCCGCGTCCGCTCATGATCTTCATAACGAAGCAACGTAAGTGAGAAAAGTGTCGCGAAAGTGCGTAAGTGTGGGACGATAGTAGAGAGTAAGCACACAAGGTTCAAATAGCAATTATTACGTTAATTAATGCACAGTGTGAACTATCTAACCGACAATGTAACATAAATCATACTACCTATTGTGTCGAGTCTTGCACGTGGAGCGAAGCGTTGTTGTGGATCGTTGAGCACTGTACAGGTTATAGTCTGGTTTATCAAAAAGCTTTTCCCCTTTTTAAAACCAAGTTCACTATAACCAATGTCTCTGATACCAATCTGTCACACCCCCAAAATCCACCATGCGGAACATCACCCCTTGGAGGTGTGACATGACCAGGATCGAGCCACCAATCATATTGAACAACGTATTTTAGTAAATAAAACCAATCACAATACAATTGGTGACCAACAGGAAGTTAACCAAGTTCAATTTAAACAGCGGAAGCATAAGACGTTAAACCAAAACATAAGTTCGTAGTTCATAAGTTTAAAGTCCCAAAACACAAGTTTCATTAGTTCATAAAGTTTATTTGTTGAGTACGGGACATATCAGTTCGCATCCCACAACGACCACCTCCATGTGCAAGCTCCATAGCATCTAACGACCTGCAAAGCATGTAATAACGAGTCAACAAAAAAGTTGAGTGAGTTCATGGTTGGTTGTCCATTTTAGAGTTGTTTCCAAAAACGTAGTTTAATCTCATTCATCTATCCAGCCGTGGGGGTTACCCCATAGTTCGAAAACGTTTATTAGTTAACCATCCCATGTCCACCTTCCCTGGCTCTCCAGCCCGGCTCTTCGGCCGTGGGGGCTACCCCATTATTTTAAACTACCAGACTCATTTATCATTTCGACTACTAACAAAAATCAATTGTGCCCTAGCGTCGGGGTCTATCATCACCGACGTGCCATAGTCCAGTAGTACACGCCCGTCCGACTGGCACGGTGTGAGGTTTGTTAAACCTAATAGCGCTATTAACTAATGACCCGCTCGCCATAGCGTCGGCGATTAAGTCGATACAAAAAGGGAGGGACTTCGCTGATAGAGTTCTAGTCCGGTAAGTCTAAGTACGTCCCAAGGACGAGGAATTCACATTCCTGAACGCGTCTCAAAGGACGAGGAATCCCTATTCCTGAACCCATTCCCATTCCCACAGGGAATTACCATGCTTTGTAGAAAAGTGTGAACTCACCTCGGTTGCTCGGTTTGACTCTCACAAATAGCTAACAATCAAGGTTGGTCAATCACATCCTAGTATGATTACCAGTTAGTCATTTAGTGGTTTCAAATAGAGCACAAAGTTCCTACACGTATCTATCACATAACATGCATCATTTTAACGGTTTATGCCCATATAAGTTTCCCATCCATTCCCCACTCATAAACAAACATACGATAATGCACATAACACATATAACACGTTATATCATTCACAGATAACCTACCCGGCATTTAAATTACAACTTATGTCATTTCAGCATTAATATTCAAAACCGGGCTGTTTTCGGACATTTTAATAAAATAGTTAGCTTATTCCAAAAATTCCCAAATTTTTAAAGAATGTCTTAAACGATCCATATATTATTGTGTAAAAATATCGGGGTCCAGTTCATTACCAATATTTTATACAAATTCAGTTTCCGGACTGAACTTAGATTTATCTTTTTCTGACCACAGTCCACGGAATAATTTATTTAAAATTCATCGAGAGTCCGATTTACGAAATTCCAGTGAGAGAATTACAAATACATCGGTGGTCATCTACAGTACAAATTCCATTATTTAACTCTACACAAAATTCAAGTTATGACAGAAAATAAAACGCATATTTTCAGCAGAAAAATGCAGCTCTAGCTGCTGTTACGAAATGACACTTTAAAAATAGTAAACGAAGTCCAAAAATTATGATTCCAGTGCCATTAGAACCGTATTTCCTAATACATAAACCTGGACTTCAGAAAATACATTTTTCATTAAGTTACGGTTCTGTTACAGCCAACTGTTTTCAGCTTTAAGCCTTCTAAAGTGTGTTCGATTGATTCCGTTAATCATGTTTAGTGATCACAACAACATCAAACATCAATATTAACCAACAAATCATCAGATAATCAACAAGGATCATAATAACACAAGATCTACATGATTTACACACATAACTTCTCTTTATCCATCTTTCATTCCATATGTTCAAGACTTTAGTGCAAGTTCTTTAGTGTTTCATAATTTTAATCATTAAATCACCTATTAACCACTTAAATAACATGAAGAATGAACGGATCTAAGTTCTTACCACTAGCTCAAGACTAGGAAAGTTCGAGTGAAGAAATGTGGTGGTTAATAGCGAATGGAGAAGGTCCTTCAACTTCTGAGAGCACCAAGCTTTGTTGTTTGACCTATAGCACCTTTGTATATATGAGGAATGGCTAGAATGGAAGTTGATGGTGGAGGTTTGGTGGAGGAGGTGGCTGCCGTGAGTGATGGAAGGGAAGAGGAGAGAGTTTTGTTGTTGTGGTGAGTTGATGAAATGAAGGTCTAAGACATAGAGACTTATTTATAAACCAATTTCCCTAATGTCCAACATGTAATGTGTTCCATGTCTTCCAACATCATTCAATAAAATAATCAAAAGGATGGTGGGTGTGTCCCCCACACCATGACCGTTTAGTAGGGGGGGGGGGTACGGGGTTGGGTGGTGATGGATTTAGTTACTAACTTAGTTAAGATCCAAAGATATAATTAGTGTGTTGTTGTGTTTTATGCAATATATGGTGTGTTAGGGTGTCCGGGGACCCTAACTAGCTCAGAAAAATAAAAACAATGCTTCTAGCATTATTTTGGTGTTTCGGGTAGTGTCCGGTTGTTCGGTTTGATACTGGTTCGTTAAAGTGCTTAATTAATCCGTAAAGTGTCTTTTATATATATTTTTGTAACACTTTTAATTTCCTACACTTAGGAAAACACCAAGGACTATTTAATGACTTTTCTGTACACTATTAGTATGTTAACAAGTACATGTAAGTATAACATAGTAATCAGATAGCAGTTAAGTAATTTCACACAGTCGTTAAGCACTTTAATTATCATTAATAAATTGTACGGAATACATGGAATTATGAGGGTTGTCACATGTTTATAGAATATTTATGTATTAATACTTCTCAAGTATTCGTATTCGTATCTCCCTCCCAAGGATGGGAGTATCTCGTACTTGTGTATTCGTATTCTTGTATTGGTACATCTTGCCATGTATCGGCGTTGTATTCTGGTGTGTTATAAAAATACGTCAATATATTCCCCAATACATATTTCCAAAACACTTAAAACTTTAAGTCCCACTTATAACATATGCTTAACATTTTTGTCAAAATAATATATTTATCCCAAAATATATTTGTCTGCTTTTATTTATGAAAACCCATCTCCGACACTCTGAAACTTTGTAACAATACTCATGGCGAAGTTCACTTTCGAAAAATAAAGTTAAACACCTTTGTATACACTTGTTAGGAAATAACTTTCTAAGTCTTGGGACTTTTAGAAAAATTCGCCGGAGTTTCCCCAAAAAACGGAGTGTCCATGCTATATAGCATATCATTTTCTTTACATTTAACACGTTAGATCGTTCTCAAATAACCAACCCGACATTTAGACATGCAAGATTCTACTTATATCATTTCGGTTTTAATATCCAAAACTGGGCTGTTTTCGGGTATTTTAATAAAATAGTTATCTTATTCAAAAAATTCCAAAATTTTTACAGAATGTCTTAAACGATCCAGTTATTATTGTATAAAAATATCAGGGTCCAAATCATCACCAATATTTTATAGAAAATCATTTTCCGGACTGCAATCAGATTTATCTTTTTCTGACTGTAGCCCACGGAATAATTTATTAAAAATTCATCGTAAGTTCGATTTACGAAATTCCAGTGGGAGAATTACAAATACATCGGTGGTCATCTACAGTACAAATTTCATGATCAAAATCTACACAGAATTCAAGTTATGACGGAAAGCATAACACCTATTTTCAGTCGTAAAAATGAAGCTTTAGCTGCTGTTACGAAACGACACTTTAAAAATGGTAAACGAAGTCAAAAAATTATGATTGCAGTGCCATTAGAACCGTATTTCATAATAACACGTTATAGACTCAAGAAAATCAGTTTTTCATTAAGTTATGATCTGGTTACAGCCTGTTGAAGTTGGCTGAAAATACAACTCATCATGCTGTTTTTAGCCTAAATGTTACTAAAACGCACACATACGTTCACCATACTTTCTAACAACGATTAACAACAAGTCATAAGTTATTTACAGCAGATTATAATTCATTTATCTCAGATTCATTAGGTATTATCATACTTAATCATTATTTTAACACTACTTTAACCATACTTCATCTTTAGTTAGTTATACTTCAAGACTTTGGTGATGTTCTTTAGAGTTCTTAGTATTTTACCATTCAATCAACTATTAACCACCAAAAACAAGAATAAGATGAAGATTTGAAGCACTTACTACTAGCACAAGGCTATGGGAGAAACAAAGCGTAAAAGTGGTGGATAAAAGAAATCTAGAGTGGTCCCTGAGCTTCTGAGTGCACCAAGCTTGTTTGTTGATCCTATTGCACCTTTGTATGTATAGAAAATGGCTAGAAGAAGGTTGATGGTGGTGATATGGTGGATGGTGGTGGCGGCCGTGAGTAGCAAGAGAGGAAAATAGAGAGCTTGTGTTGTTGTTTATGATTTGCAAATGAGAACTCTTAGCCTTTGTGTTAATTTATAATCCAATTTCATCTTTTATCCAACATATAATGTGTTTCAAATCTTCCAACATGATCTAATATTTTAGTCAAGAAATCAAAGGAAGTGTGGGGTTATCCCCACATCCAAAACCGTCAAAAAAGGGGGGAAGGGTTATGGGGTTGGGTTGTGATGGGATTAGTTACAAGTTGGTTAGGATCTAAAGGTGTTTAGTTAGTATATTAGTGTGTTATTTAATATAAGGTGTGTTAGGGTGTTCGGGGACCCTAACTAGCTCAGAAAAGTAAAAACAATGTATTTGGCAATACTTTTATGTTCCAGGTAATGTCCGGTTGTTCGGTTGGGTATCGTTCCGTTAAAGTGCTTAATCGTTCCATAAAGTGTCCTTTATGATGCTTTTTGTGTCACAGTTAATCCCCGACACTTGAGAAGGTATACAGGATCATTTTGTCAAGTTTTTGCACATTACCAGCAAATCTAAATGCTGACTTTTATTTAAAAGTGCAGAATTTTACAGTTAAAGTATGTTTTAGGCACTTCCCGGCACTATAACTATCACCTAGTGACGCAGTTTTATGGTCCTCACTTCCCTACACTCCTTACTAGTGTAGTGTCCTGTCTCTGGCTCATACTGGCCTCATAAACATTGTCTGTCTTTGTGCTGGCGTTGTCAGCATGTTTTCTGGGTTATCCGCTCACTGTGTTAACTGTGCTTTGTGCATCAAGTTTGTCACTAAAGTTTGTGTGTAATAAATGGAGTGACAGTATGAATGTGATGCATGTGTATGTATGTATCAGAAATCAGAAAGCAGTTTAATCAATAGTTGTAATTAAACACAGTCATTAAGCATATATTAATTATTAATTAACTGTACGGATGCATGCAAATTTGACAGTTGTCACATTAAGTGTGTGGTCCTTCTTTAGTTGTGCGGCAAGGTTATGAGTGTGCGACAGTGCATCATGTACTTGTACATTGTGTATTAATGATTGTACCAAAGAAAGTGTGAGACTTATCAGCATCGTGTTTTATCATTTCGTTAACACTCACCAAGCACCCCAATATTCAAGAATCAAAACAACGTTAGATCAAAGACATAGCACACCATTAAGTTTTATTCAATCACTTACCCAAACCATCAGTAAACTATCAGTATTATAATAGATTCATATTCATTATTGTCCAAAAATCATCCAAATCAACGCATCCTTGTTTTCTTCAGTAGATTCAAAGCATAAATTTACCAAATACATCTTATCATTTTTATAAACCCTGAATTTAATACATTATCATGACACGTACAAACCAACTTTCATAATAAATCAGTAGTGGAAATACTAACTCGAAATGAAGGACAACTTGTGCACAAATCATTCCTAAAACATACATCTCATTTCATCAAAAGAGTTAACACTTTTTATATATCTAATCCAAGAATCACCAAACATCTGACCTATAGACAAGCATATGCATAGTTTAACACAACATCAAATCCACCAAGGCATACACTTTCATTTCATAGTTTATAAGACATAACGAATTCGAAACAAACACCAACACACATAAACTGACCGAGTGATTAAGAGATGGATGGATGTCTGCTGTCGTTGTTGTTTTCGCCGTCGGCGCCGTCTCATCGAACCGGTGCAGTTGCCGTGAGTTCCACCACCACTGACATCCTTGAACTGAGCATCAACCGTCGTCATCCCTCTTTTTGAATCGAGACCCAAATCAACCAACCACCACTATTATTCCAGCCGCACCCTGATTTTATTCCAGCTGCAATCCTTCCACCAATTGACAGACACAACTCAATATCTTTCAGATTTGAAACGAAGAAGAAGTCGAGCTTACTGGTTCATATCAGATTGCCGGAAACCCTCGTCCGTCATTGTCACACCGGGGGGGGTGGTTGGCCTCTTCCTTTTCTGTCATCTCTCTCGCTTTATGATTCTCTCTTTTCTAACTACAACTCCTTTTTTCCAACGTTATCAGGGTGTATGTGTGTTCGCTGGTACGAGAGAGTTGTAGGAGGTCATGAGGGTGGGTGTGTGTGCGGCCAGAAAATTCATCGGAAGTAGCTGAGGTGATCGGTCAAGAGGAAGAAAGAGGAAGAGTGTGTGCGGTTGAGGTGTGCCCTTTAGGGTTGTATTTTTTTGAATAAAAAGTGAGGGGTGAGAAGAATAAGGGGATTGTATAGGCTAGAGTTTAGGTTTAGATGAGTTGGGTTGTGCTTGGCCTGTATATACGTATTCACATAACATCACGTGCCTCGCTAAGCCCACTTGTTTGTTTTAATTCTAGGAATAATTATAACGGTTACTATAATATGTATGTTTAATTATATACTTGATGCGGGTTATCCGTTAAACGGTTCGTTTTCCTTGTCGTACGTTATTATTATTAATAACAATATTAATAATAATAATAATAAATACAAATATTACTGAAATACCCTTTTTTGACGATTAGGGTCGAGAGTACAGGTTGTCACATTCTCCCAATGTTACAGGAATTTGTCCTCGAAATTTAAGCTAATACATACGATACGCTCTATATATATAGATTTGTGAACAACCTATTGTCATACGTAGATACAAGTACTTTTCATGAAAGTTCACAAAAACGAATCATGTAAACGTAGCACGTAAAGTCATGTAGCGTGTAAATCCACCTAGTATAGAAATTCATAGAGTTTTTACTTGTTTCACATAACATGGGATTTCACATAATTTATATCGATTTGCTCAAGAATACTATGTCGTGAATGTATGTGAAATTTTTAGGACACTTGGTTTACCCGATTTCAAACGTAGTGCTTACATGAATGTCTAAGGTAACAGGGTTTATGATTACCTTGTGAAGGTCGGGTGTCACATCATCCTTTAGTTGAAAGAATTTTCGTCCCAAAATTTTGAATAACGCTGCTCTAGAACGATGGCTGGAAGTTTGTTCTTAAAAGACTGGGGATACATGCGCATCATTTGGTCTTCCCGTTCTCGAGCAAACCCTGGGCCATGACGTGAGTTCCAACGAACTCGACGTATAGGTATCATACTACGCTTGAGGGTTATGGTCTCAACCGGGAATAATAGTTTAAAAAGGTATTCCTCCTAGGAATAGTAGTTTAAAAAGCATTCCTCCCAGGAATAGTAGTTTAAAAAGTATTTCACCCGGGAATAATAGTTTGTTTTGTCCACCCGGGACGCATGCTCGTGAAAAAGTGGTGAACTCGCTTTAGGGTGCATGTCATATCAAAAGTTTTGTGTCAACGACGCGAACTGATAGAGCATACAAATAATTATCCAGACATTTCTAAGTGCCCATTGATACCCAAAGCGAGGTAAGGGTCGTTCCAAGTTGTTGTCAAATTTGGTGGCACATGCTTGCAACACGTCTTTCAAAAGTTTAGACGGTACGTTCAGTTTGACCATTCGTTTGTGGGTGATGAGTTGTGCTCATGTCTAAACGCAAGCCGAAGGAGTTGTGCATAGCCTGCCACAATTCGGATGCAAAACATGGGTCACAATCAAAGATAATAGAAGTTGGCACCCCGTGCCTAGCATCTACTTCCTTCAAATAGATGGTTGCAAGTTTTGAAAACTTGTCAGTTTCTTTGACCGCGAGAAAGTGTGCAGACTTGGTTAGCGATCTACGACCACCCAGATGGTACCGTTTCAACTTGGGACTTTAGTCAACAAGTGATGAAATCCATGGAAACAATAGATGTCGTCGTCCTTGAGTTCGAGTTGTTTTCCATGCCCCACATAGACTCAGCTAGAAGGTTTTCCTCCTTCAACGTCTCAATCCTAAGCGTTTCGGAGTCGGTCAGGGAGATTTGAATGAATAGTAAGCTGTAACGCACGTACACGCTTAGGTTTAGTTTCTTTTTGGCTGTGGGCATCTACTACAACGTTAGTCTTGCCCGTATGGTATCTAATAACGCATTCGTAGCCGTTTAGGAGTTTGACCCACCGGCGTTGTCGCATGTTCAACTTCTTTTGATCCAGTATGTGCTGGAGACTCTTGTGATCGGTGTAGATCATGCACTTGGTACCGTACAAGTAATGTCCCCATATCTTGAGTGCGATGTTTATGGTTCCCAGCTCCAATTCGTGTGTAGTGTAATTACTTTTGTGCACTTTGAGTTGTTGGTAGGCGCAAGAAATGACTCTCTCGCATTGCGTCAACATGCAACCGAGTCCTTGAACGTTTCTCTACTGATAGGCGATACTCTTTTGAGCTACGCAGTAAGGGGTTGGTGCACGTGATCGAGAACAATGGGTTTTACGAAGCTAAAAGTCGCATGTTGGAAACTTAGCGTAGAGTCCTTCTTTTCGTAGGAGTTTCCAAGGTAAGGTGTACAGGTTCTTCGGGTTCCTGCCAGCTCTTACTGTAGATTCAGAGGTCGTTAAATAAAACGAGTGACGAACTTGTCAAGGTAGGGTTTCCACACATGGCTCGTGAGTCTCATGAAGACCGCAGGTGTGTCAGTTAATTTGAATGATATGACCAGAAAAATCGTATGCTTGAGGTATCCTTATCTCATGGTTAGTGGCTCCTTGGGTAATGTACGTTCTGGAAAAAAATTCAAGTGAAATTTCGCACAAATTAGTGTCAGACAAAATGATAGTGTCTATGAAGTATAACAAGATAAGACGTGGGAAACATCCTAAGATGTTGTCGGATTCGATGCGTTCAACTTGATGTAGTATATATAAAAACTTCAGGGTCCGTAGTAAGGGTTTATCCGATATCGCGGATGTAGTCAGTCGTACGCAAGTAGTGTAAAATAGAAATAAAGAACGCTATTCGCAGATAAAAGTGTTATGTCGATGGTGCCAAAGTAGGATGGTTGTGGCACTGGCTTGTAATGTTAAGGTTCGCTGAAAAGTCTGTCAAAGTTCTCGAGTTAGGCCGTGTGCGAGAAAGGAAGAATTCACCTTGTCTTAAGTTCTTAGATGAGTTTGCGGTTTATTAAACTGGTAGGCAATCAAACCTTAAGGGGTCATCGTAAGTCATGCGAATGAATCTGAATTAACCTTCGGGTTGTTAGGAGGTTCCATTGTGTGATTGCGAAAATGGGTTTAAAATGGCAAGTTTGTATACCCAACACATAGTCATAGTCACTATCAGGGAAATGATTACCAATGGTCGAAACTCAAGTTTGCCAATCTTCATAGCTAGAAAAAATCCTCGATAAATACCGGTCGATGTAAAGGCTAGCGAAAAGGCCCATATATTACGAAAGAGATTTCTCTCATGAGATTATGACTCTTGCAACGTAAAGAGGGGTAAGGTAGTTTTATAGGTTATTGCGCTCAACTTGTGGGCTGACTAATTTCTATCTTTGTCCTCTAATGTCTCTAAACCACTGAATCATTATGAGACATCCCCTTGCCAAGTTGGGTGTGATACGGTATAAATCAGGTTGATCCAAAAGTTAAACATATGGCAGAGTAATAAGAGTAGTCGTGCGTCCTAAGAAAGTATGTATCACGTATGCTTTTTATACTTGTTATAAGTAATCAAGAACTAGAATAGTGGAGGCATGGTTAAAACAGTTCTAATCGTGCAGTAGAACTCTAGGTTATTAATCGGGCAAGGGAAACAAATCTCTCATCCTAGGTTAGGGGAAATAGTATGTGGACAAAAGAGAGTAATGATGTTGTCGGTACTTCTCAGCTTCACTAGACATCTTGTGTTTCGCTTTTCACTCTTGATTTTGTGCGAGCGTATCGTAACAGCTTCGCATTCCAAGCACTGATGCCTCCAATTCCCATGCACAGGGTTAAGTTATGGTGCTGTTGTGCTACAACTAGTTGTTTTTCTAATAACGCGTGATTTAGGGATGGCTCTCCTTCGTCGTTTCGCTTTCGTGGCAACTTTCTAGGATCCGTAGCAGGCTTCCCACTAGTAGGTATTTTGAGTAAATGTTCATTGCATCAGTTTATTCTAGTCTAGGGATGGGATCCAAAAATATGTGGATGAGGGTTAGGAATAACTGGTTCCTTGCCCTAGCGTGTTGTGGTTTCGAATCAAGGTTGGGAGAATCCACTCCATCTTAGCGCATATCTGGTTTGCATAGTTTTTGTTTACGTATGAATCACAGCGTTGAATACTAGATATACACATACATATTTACACATATATGTTATGCATAAGTAAATGCCAATAATTACAATTTCCGTGTGAGCATCTGCATTTGACGAACCTTGCAATCCGGAGTGTGGTGTCGTTGTAGTTTTCATTAAAGAATGGTTATAGTCTGGTTTTCATATAAAACAAATTTTACATCTTAAACCAAAATATTTTATATCTTAAACCTAGTTCACTATAACCAATGGCTCTAATACCAATCTGTCACACCCTCAAAAATCCACACGCGGAGTACTACCACGAGGCGTGTAACTGACCAGGATCTAGCCACTAACCATGATGAACCATTTTCGTAAGTTCAAATTTTCTAATTGACACGATTAGTGTTCACGGTCTAAATGTCCAAAAACACGGTTTAAATTAGCAGCGGAAGTATAAAGAAAACCGATATTAATTTAAAACCACAAGTTCGTTAATTATACGTTATTCATGAAGCTTACAAACCACGCACTCCAGCCGATTGCAATGTTCGTCCTAAGCTGTAACGAGCAACCTACAAAGTATGCAGTAGCCTATCAACATAAAGTTGGTGAGTTCACAAGTCGTCCAGTTTTAGTTCCAAAAACGTAAGTTGTTTGATAATGTATTTATAATCATGTAACATGGGGAGGTACCCCATCTGTAAGCGTACTAAACTGTTGATACCAAATGCTGGTGACGTTTAAGTTGTTATGCCCCAACTCAATGTCTATCATCATTGACCAAGTTGCAAGGCCTACTAGTTCACGCCCGATCCCCCTGGTCACGGTGTGAGGTTTGTCAAACCTAATATCGCTATCAAGTAATATCATGTTCGCCCCCGGCGACTAATCAGTATTGTAAGTGGGGACTTCATGATAGAGTTTCGTTTAGTTTGCCAAGACATGATTTATAAATAGTATCCAAACGTATCCCCCCCCCCCACCCCCGGGAATAGTAGTTAAAAGTATCCTTCACGAGGATAGTAGTTCGTCCGTGTCCCCCCGGGACACATGCTTTTAGTGTGTGTGAACTCACCTTGGTTTGCTCGGCATATATTTTACTTGTTTTAAGGTTGGTCAACCACGACCTATTATGGTTACCATGTTTAATCAGATTCGTATACAAGTATCCCGCGTATTTATACACGTATCAAGTAGCACATAAATATCACGTATCACATAATAACCATACGAATACTGTTTAAGTCCAACAGTTGTACCACAGTCCCAAGTGTGTTATGAGTATTCGGTCCATTGACTTTCAGTCCAAGAATGGGTGTGCGGTCCAGCTATTATAATCAGTCCATCTAGAGTGTGCAGCCCAAACAATGTATAACCCAAATGTAAGTGTGCGGCACACATGAGGATGTGCGGCTTGCTCTCATAGTGTTCGGTTATGCAGTTGACAGTTATACTATGTGCTTTAAACATGTGTACTAAATATAAGTGTGTGGTTCATTTGCGGAGTGTGTGACCAAGTTAAGTGTGCGGTCCTTCTTTAGTTGTGCGGCAAGGTTATGAGTGTGCAACTGTGCATCGTGTACTTGTACGTTGTATATTAAGGATTGTACCAAAGAAACTGTGCGACTTATCAGCATCATGTTTTATCATTTCGTTAACACTCACCAAGCACCCCATTATTCAAGAATCAAAACATCGTCAGATAAAATACATAGACACATTTATCAATCCTATAAATCCTGCTGTCATATTCATCACACACCATTAAGTTTTATTCAGTCACGTACCCAAACCATCAGTCAACAATCAGTATTATGATAGATTTATATTCATTATTGTCCAAAAATCATCCAAATCAACTCATCCTTGTTTTCTTCAGTAGATTCACAGCACCAATTTACCAAATACATCTCATTATTTTTATAAATTGTCAAAAGAATGTTGGATTTAGACTTTAGTATAAACCCTAAATTTAATACATTATCATGACATGTACAAACCAACTTTCATAATAAATCAGAAGTGTAAATACTAACCCGAAATGAAGGACAACTTGTGCACAAATCATTCCTAAAACATAAATCTCATTTCATCAAAACAGTTAACACTTTTTATACATCTAATCCAAGAATCACCAAACATCTAACCTATAGACAAGCATACGAATAATTTACCACAACATCAAACACACCAAGGCATACATTTTCATTTGATAGTTTATAAGACACAACAAATTAGAAACAAACACCAACGCACATAAACTGACCGAGTGATTAAGATATGGACGGATGTCTACTGACGTTGCTGTTTTCGTCGCCGGCGCCATCTCATCGGACCGGTTTTGTTGCTTTCAGTTCCACCACCACTGATATCCTTGAACCGAGCATCAACCGTCGTCATCCCTCTTTTTGAATCGAGACCCAAATCAACTAGCCACCACTATTATTCCAGTCGTGCGCTGATCTTATTCCAGCTGCAATCCTTCCACCAATCGACAGACACAACTCAATATCTTTCAGATCTAAAACGAAAAAGAAGTCGAGCTTACCAGTTCTTCTCGGAGTGCCGGAAACCCTCGTCCGTCACCGTCACACCACCGCAGGGGGGGTGGTCGGCCTCTTCCTTTTCCATTATCTCTCTCACTCTACGATTCTCTCTTTTCTAACTACAGCTCCTTCTTTCCAACGTTATCACGGTGTATGTGTTTTCGCCGGTATGAGAAGTTGTAGGAGGTCATGAGGGTGGGGTGTGTGTGTGTCGCCGGAGTGGCCGGAAAATTTGCCGGAAGTAGCTGAGGTGATCTGTCAAGATGAAGAAAGGGGAAGAGTGTGTGTGGCTGAGGTGTGCACTTTAGGGTTTTATTTTTTGGAATAAAAAGTGAGGGGTGAGAAAAATAAGGGGATTATTGATGTGATGTCGTGGTCACTCAAATTTAATCCAATTACAACTAAATAGATAGCGGTAAGTCGGTATCGAACACAGGGAGTTTGTGGAATATGTGTTATTTAAAACGTATCTAAATTAACTAAAATTAAACTAACTGTGATAAAAGTAAATTCAAGAGTTTGGATTGTTTGATTTTAAAACTAAGATTACTACTTAAATGGAGAATTGAGAATTGGTTTTGTAAACAATTTAAAGACCAATGACCATTCTAAGTTTCCGGTTTTCTTTGACATTCATGCTAATATTCAACTAGAAAGAACCACATAGACATGGTTCATGTGTTATTACTTGTCGTGATGAAAGGGAACTAAGTACTCGGATTCCTAGAACGTGAGGTTGTTACCCGATGACCAATTAATCAATACCCAATCCTAATCCCGCCCATGATATCTCGATTGCCAACGGCACCGAGAACGTATAGTTTAGACTAAGATTAACATACAAATTAACAATTTACGAACAAGCAAACAACACACCATAATAATCAAACTATCATAGCAAGTCTATTATTCTAGAAATAAGAATCAAAACACAAATGTCTTAGACAAACCTTCAACCTAGGATGATCACCATAAGTTTAGCCACTCATGACTTGGACAATCATCATCACATACATATCAATGTTCATAGCAATTAAAAAACTACCAAGATGTTTAGAAATTGTTTCCAAGCACCAAGAACACTCAAAATCGCCTCTAGACTGTTGTGTAACCGAATGGGGATGATTAGAAGTGAAAAGACATCATAAAAACGCGAGTTAATATGGTAGTTACAAGTTTCCCTAGCTCCGAGCTGTACCCTACGGCCCTGGCCGTAGGCTACGGTGCCATATAAACTCCTTACGGCGCTTTTTAACTGGCTTACGGCAACTTTTGGATAGCTGAGGGCCGTAACCTACGGCCAGGGCCGTAGGCTACGGTGGCACTAGGATATGTTTTCTTGTTTTCTTCATAACTTTCTCGTTTCAACTCCGTTTTCTTCGCCGTTTTCGCCCACGTTCTCATAATTTCATCCTCTATCATGTGCTATTCTTAGTTATTCAATTCCAAATTTTTTTTTCATTGATGCTCCAAATTCCTTCCCTTTTAAGCTCTATTTGTACCTGAAACACAAACAACCATAGTTACCTAATTCTAGACAATTACATGGATAAATGCGGGGTTAAATTATCATTTATAACACTCAAGGGTTGTCCTACGGACTACCCGTCATATCCCCACACTTACCCGTTGCTTGTCCCAAGCAACCTGTTCAAAAGTCATTCCCAAACTTACAAGCGATCAAAATAAACCAAGCAAATACATGTCGTCCTTTTACTAACCTATCATCACACCACAAGACACACCCCTCGCAATAACTCTCCTCTCGGTGACAAAGAATACTAGCAAGATTGTGCTAGAACACTCAATGCAAATGTGTGACTGTGCGACAATAAGCTTGAATACAAATCAAGTCTCCACCTATGCATTGCCTAACATGCTCATAAATCAATGGGACTTATGGGTTGTAACGGGGCTATGTGTAAGGGTAGGAAGATGGTGGGAAACATATGTAAGTAGCTCATTGATTCGACCCGGTTTTATTGCTACTACTAACCAAAACAACCATCGACTATTTACACAACATCGTCATCTTTTTCTTTTCTTTTTGATTTTCTTTCACTTATTTCTTTCTTTTGGTATTTTTCTCAGATTTTTTTAGACAAACAAGCATAAAAAGAACATATACATAAACATCAAACATCATACACTAAAGCTCCTAAACCGGGTCGTCTAAATATGTAGAAATTTGAGAAGATGGGCATGGGTCACAAATGAATGGCGATAGGCTCAAACACGGCTACTAAAGACCAAACCTCCGCCCCCTCGCATTACCAAGCTCATATATATATATATATATATATATATATATATATATATATATATATATATATATCATATGAGATCCAACCCCCCATTCCCACACTCTCACACATCCAGACGAAGCTACCTAAATACCCTTCTCATCTTCACAAGCATGCTAAACCTAGGCTTCAACAAGAATTCGTTATGCAAGTTCTATTAACACAAATCACAAACTGCCACTCAAACCAAAAAAAAAATTAATCTCTAATAATCATGTGTGTGGCCCAAGAACTCACCAAGAAAGGACAATAAGGGTTGTCGATGTGTCACGCGGGCAATGTCAACTTTTCAAAATTCAACAGTTTTTCGCTTGGTTTAACAAAAAAAAAAATTCAAAATCGACAAAAATTTCCCCCATCCCCACACTTGGGATACATTGACCCCAATGTATGGCTTTGGAAGGAAATGATCGCTAAAAACCACTTTAACATCAACTTAAGCTTTAACACTCAGACCTCAAATTTCTTTTTATTCTTTTCTCTCTTTTTATACTTCTTTTTTTTTACAACAAAATCACACCAACTAATTACAAACATTTCAAAACTAAAGAACATAACAAGATTAAGGGAAGAGTACATTAACCTGGTGAAGCATGACACACCATATATTGTAGATGATTCGACTTTCCACCACCATCTTCACACAAAGATCTGCATATCTTCCCCACACTTGAACGTTGCCATAGCCCTGAAACATAGAAAAATAACAAAAAAAACAAGATCAATGTAAAACCCCCGGGTTGCCTCCCGAGCAGCGCTAAGTTTTCAAGTCTTCAGCCAGACCATGCCACCCCGCATTTATGGTGGCTCAAAGAAACGATTTCTATCATCTCCATCATTTCCTCGTGCCATTGAGAAAAATGCATCCATCTCATGTTCGTTCGGTGGAAAATCACGTACACTCCTGCTTGAACCTTCATACTTTTCTTCTTGACCCGATTGTTTATTCGTTTTCGTTCTTTGACACATGCTTTTCATATGACCATTAGATTCGCTACCCTTCCCCTCAATGGACTCATAACTAATAATCCTCATCTGAACATCAAAGAACAACTTACGGCTCTTTTCGGTCATAATAATGATCCTGTCTCTACAGTTAATTTGAGCATTTGCTGTATAGAGAAACGGTCGACCTAAAATCACCCTTTGTTGCAACGCCATCTCGATAGTAGCATAATCTAAGACCAGAAAATCCACCGGGTATTCGAATTCTCCCAACCGAATCATAACATTCTTAACAATTCCCCGTGGACGCCTCCAACTTTCATCCGCCAAACTCACCATGGTGTCTACATCCTGAAGCGGACCAAAATCATACATGTCGTATAGATCACCTGGTAATACACTCATGCTCGCCCCATAATCCAATAATGCATGAGGAATTTTTAGTTTCCCCACTCGGATAGGCACGATTGGCGCTCCATACTCTTTATCATTCTTGACTTCGATATCTTTTTCCAAACCTGAATTCACTTGATACGAAGAAGTTAGCAATGTTTCATTAAATTTAGTATTTGGAACGGTGCTTACCACATTGAGGTTAATGCTTTTTGTGTTCTTGGGATTTATCACCGTGTCACTTGGTGATTGACCTTTTGCTTTCTTCAATAATGCCACGTCACTTGCAAGTTGACCCATTTGAGTGGTCAACGATTGAATAGCTTTGTCACGGATTTCATCTTTTTGCATGCGAACATCATCCATTTGATTTCTTCGCTGCATCTCTAGTTGCATTGCCTTGAGCATCTCCATGACCTCATTTCCATTAGAAGAACTTTGACCCGAAAACCCACTATGATTATTGAACAGTTGGCGTGGAGCAAAGTTACCTTGACTTCCTTGGAAATTTGGGTTGGCTTGGCTTGAGGGGTTCCCATATCTAAAGTTCGGGTGGTTTCGTAAACCGGGGTGGTAAGTATTTGAATTCATATTGTAATTTCTACCACCCCCACCCCCACTTTGACCTTATAATGCATTTACCTCCTCATATTGCCCTTCCAATCCTTGGCAATTTTCAGCCGCATGCCCCAATTCATTGCAAAGTGCACAAACATCATAGATTTGATTAGTGGTTTGTACATTTGCATCTTTCGCTGCATGCACTTGAGTTCGGGTAATGGCCGGTCGTGCTCTCCTTGATGATTGAGCTTTTCTTTTTGATGTGACCGCCATTTGTTCCAAGAATTCCAAATCATCTTGCTCGTAATTTGTGCCAAAAGTGCCATTTGTGATAGACATTAGGTCACGAGCATCTTCGGAACATAACCCCTCATGAAATGCATTCATCAACTCCCATAGCTCTATCCCATGATGAGGGAAATTCTTTATCATCATATTAAACCTCTCGAATGCTTCATGAAACATTTCACCCGATTGTTGTTGAAAACTTCTCAAACTTTTTCTAGCATCATTTGTCTTTTGGGCAGTAAAGAATTCATCCAAGAAGATTTGTTGCATTTCTGCCCATGTGTAAATATATGCCGAAGGTAAGGTATAAAACCACTTTTTTGCCTTGTCTTCTAAGGAAAATTGGAATAGCACCAATTTAACATCATCGGCTGAGAACCCTTGACCCCCAATAGTATTACAAATCGAATCATAAGCCTCCAAATGAAAATAAGGCTCCTCCGTTGCTAGACCCTTATACTTTGGCAAACTTTGTAACGAATTGGTTCTCACTTCAAATGTCCTCCCTTGATCATTGTGAGGAATAACTACCGATGAAGGATTATAAGTGATTACCGGCCTGAAATGTGCTTCTATACCTCTTGCATGTTCTCGAAGATGTCTTCTTGGTACACCCAACCGAACCCTTGGACGAATAGGACCCATTGGTCTTTGCATAGGCCCTTGAGGTGCAAATGGTGGCTAAAATTGATGTTGCATCGGTTGTTTTTTAATTGGCCTTTGAAATTGAGGTTGTGCATTTTGTGGACGAATTTGTTGTAATGGTGTAGGACGTTGCAATTGTACCCCTTGTGGCCGAACATGTTGTACCCCAACCGGTAACCTACCTATGTCTTGAATTCGTTGCAATGGTTGACTTTGTTGACCTACTCCTCCTTCAGGTCCCAAATTACCTCCATCATCCCCATAGTAAAAGCCGTCTTCTTCGTATCCCTCAAACTCTTCATACCCTTCTTCATATCTATCCCCTCATATACCTGAAGATTGCCCAATTGGAAAAGATTAATACTGAAAACCCTCTTGGTTTGGTGGTCTAAATGATGAAGTAGCATGATCAACAGTTGAATTTGGTGGTATTGAATAAGTTGAAGATGATTGACCCGAAGCTAGGAAGAAATGGGAAAATGGTGGAATTGTGGTAGAAGGGTTAAAGGTATGTGTAAGTTCAACTTGGGTAGTAATAGGTAATGTAGTGGTGTTGGTTGGTGTAACATCAAGTGGTGAAGTAAATTCGGTAGTGGTGTTAGGCATGGTGGTATTTGGTGAAGGTTGTGTTGATGATGGTATGAAAGGTGGTGTAAGCTCACCCGTAGTGGGTGGTGGTGGTGGATCCATGTATCTAAGTGGTGTAATATGTGTAGTAGGTGTTGTTCGTGAACCGCTGATTTTGTTTTCTCTTAGCAAAATTCTGTTTCCTCTCAAAGTCAGTTCAATTTTTGGATCAAATGCCAACGGCGATAGCTTGTGAGAGCTCCAAGTACGCATGCACCTGTAAACACCTGCACACTAACACACCCAGCGTAAACTAGAAAAATAACAAACTTAAAAAAAGATAAAAAATAACACACGTTGCGCACTACTCCCCGGCAACGGCGCCAAAATTTAATGTGATGTCATGGTCACTCAAATTTAATCCAATTACAACTAAATAGATAGCGGTAAGTGGGTATCGAACACAGGGAGTTTGTGGAATATGTGTTATTTAAAATGTATCTAAATTAACTAAAATTAAACTAATTGCGCTAAAAGTAAATTCAAGACTTTGGATTGTTTGATTTTAAAACTAAGATTACTAATTAAATTGCGAATGGAGAATTGGTTTTGTAAACAATTTAGAGACCAATAACCATCCTAAGTTTCCGGTTTGCTTTGACATTCATGCTAATATTCAACTAGAAAGAACCACATAGACATGGTTCATGTGTTATTACTTGTCGTGATGAAAGGGAACTAAGTACTCGGATTCCTAGAACGCGAGGTTGTTACCCGATGACCAATTAATCAATACCCAATCCTAATCCCGCCCATGATATCTCGATTGCCAACGGCACCAAGAACGTATGGTTTAGACTAATATTAACATACAAATTAACAATTTACGAACAAGCAAACAACACACCATAATAAACAAACCATCATAGCAAGTCTACTATTCTAGAAATAAGAATCAAAACACAAATGTCTTAGATAAACCTTCAACCTAGGATGATCACCATAAGTTTAGCCACTCATGACTTGGACAATCATCATCACATACATATCAATGTTCATAGCAATTAACAACACTAACAAGATGTTTAGAAATTGTTTCCAAGCACCAAGAACACTCAAAATCGCCTTTAGACTGTTGTGTAACCGAATGGGGATGATTAGAAGTGAAAAGACATCATAAAAACGCGAGTTAATATGGCAGTTACAAGTTTCCCTAGCTTTTAGCCGTAATCTACGGCCCTGGCCGTAGGCTACGGTGCCATATAAACTCCTTACGGCGCTTTTAAACTGGTTTACGACAACTTTTGGATAGCTGAGGGCCGTACAGGGCCGTAGGCTACGGTGGCGCCAGGATACGTTTTCTTGTTTTCTTCATAACTTTCTCGTTTTAACTTCGTTTTCTTCGTCGTTTTCGCCCACGTTCTCGTAATTTCATCCTCTATCATGTGCTATTCTTAGTTCTTCAATTCCAAAACTTTATTTTTTCATTGATGCTCCAAATTCCTTCCCTTTTAAGCTCCATTTGTACCTGAAACACAAACACCCGTAGTTACCTAATTCTAGACAATTACATGGATAAATGCGGGGTTAAATTATCAATAATAACACTCAAGGGTTGTCCTACGGACTACCCGTCAATTATATAGGCTAGGGTTTAGGTTTAGGTGAGTTGGGTTAGGCCTGGCCCATGTATATGTATTCACATAACATCACGTGCCTCGCTAAGCCCACTTGTTCGTTTTAATTCTACGAATAATTATTACGGTTACTATAATATGGATGTTTAATTATATACTTGATTCGGGTTATCCTTTAAACGGTTTGTTTTCCTCGTCGTACGTTATTATTATTAAATAACAATATTAATAATAATAATAATAATAATAATAGATACAAATATTAATGAAATACCCTTTTTTGATGATTAGGGTCGAGAGTACGGGTTGTCACACGAATACTTATCTTTTTGTTGTCTGAACAGGTGCTCACATGTCTGCTTCCAAGTCTGCTTCTAAATTCAACCTTGGTAACATTGATAGTTTGGTATCTCCTCGCTCACTCAAGAAGGAGCTGGCCAGAGGCCCAAGCCCACATGAGCCAAAGACCATGTCGACTCGTGCCAGAATTGGTTCCATGAGGAAGAAGCCTGCTGATACCACTGAGGATGCCATCCAGATTGAACGCCAATTCCATGAATTCATCACCGAGGTAAGGATCCTGAATCCTCGTTATTATTTTCTGTCTACTAATAAGGATTACTGATCCTGAACTCCTGTTTTTGTAACATGCAGGGGTGTGTCTGCATCCAAAATCTCCAAGAGAAGAACCTTGCTGATGAAGAGGAGAAGCTTGCTGATTTGCATTCCACAGTGGCTGCCAATGACAAGAGGATTATCCAACTGGAGAAGGAGGTCAATGGGCTAGAGAAGAAGATAATGGTGGCAGAGATAGAAGCCAATAAAGTTGAGTTGGAGGCTGCTGAGGAAGCCAAAGTTTGTGTCGCTCGCACCATTCTTCATGCTTGGATTAAGATGGCTGAAGAAGCTATGGATCCTGCATTTGATCGCTCTGCTTGGAATGTGGAAGAATGGAAGCTAGCACTCCTCAACCTTGGTGGTGAAGCTGATGTGGATCAGGTGCTGACTCTTGAGGCTGGGACGAGTGGAGTTAAGGAGCAGAAGGATGGTGATGAAGCAGGTGGTGATGCTGCAGCAGGTGGTGATGCTGCAGCAGGTGGTGATGCTGCGACAATAGGCAATGAAGGATGTTGATGCCTAGGCCTGAGCCCATTTTTAATGCTTTGTGTGGTTTATGGTATTTTTAATTCTGAACAATTTGGTCCGTAATAACTTCAAACAATAGCTCTTAGTTATAAGGATCACTGATCTTTCAAACAATAGGTAGGCTAACAAAAGGTGGAGTGGTCCTCTGTTTGGGGGGATAGCCCTGTCCAACCTGGGTAGATGGTCCACGTTTTTGCTGGTGAAATCCAGGCCGGGAGATTTTGGTATATAATGATGGGTTTAATAATATTAAACTTTTGGCTATGTTCATTGTTGTACGTTTATCCTTAAAATTTCTTTTATTATTATGCTTGTTTTTCCATATTCGAGTATACTATCATAAAATTTTTATAGAATCATAAGTTATTAAAAGTTTGATAATCTTAAGTTTAGTAGAAAACTTCAATTGTCTCAATGAACATGGATCATCAATCCTTAACTGGAAAGGATAAAAAGTAATTTATAACATAAATAAAGTTAAGGAAAAAACATACCAGAGAATCCAAGTTAGGATTCTATATCCTTACAAGTTATTACTGAGCAATCAAACAAAGAAAATTAGTTAAAGTTTTAAGGATCCAGGATCCTTATTGTCAGAACTTGCAAACCTTCAAAGCTCCAAGATCATGTGAAAAATGAACTTGGGACTAAGCCAAACAATCTGGGGATAAACCCAAAACAACTGGGGACAAGCGCAAATAAAATAGGGACAAGCCCAAATGAGCTGGGGGCAGGCCCAAATAAACTGGGGACAAGCCCAAATAAACAGGTGTACTGGGGTCAGGCCCAAACTGGCGACTTTTCCAACGTAAGTGACATGAAAATGCCAAAACCTTAGCTAACATGAAAATGTTAGAAACCTTAGGATAACAGATGTATGGTACGTCTACCATTATACTTGAGATCCTACAGGGCCAACAACAATGAAATTGTCAGCCACTAAGCGTGTACTGGTCCCATTGCCTCGAACCATACTTGGATAAACGTGCGCTACTGGCGGGGTGTCAAAACCCAATTCGTGTGAAAGGTGAAAACTTTTAAACCTTAGAAGGTATAAGATACCTTAACTAGGGACAGGCCCAAATACTGGGGGACTAGCCCAAAAACTTTGGAGAGTCGGCCAACAACTTTTATCTTCTGTAAAAATGATAACAACTATGCAAAAGCTTAAACTTTATGAAAATGGATGTTAGGTGTTTAACATCCTTTCCTTGCAATGAATAAAAAGTATAAAATGAATGACAATGAAAGTAAAATGTTACCGAAGAGAGGATCATGTATCCTTTGAGGATCCTTGATCCTAAGTTAGAATATTAGAATCTCTAAGGATCCTTGATCCTTCTTACATGAAGTATTTCTTTAGATGAACAACAGTCCAAGCTCTTGGTAGGAGATTTCCATCCATGGTTAACAAGCAATATGCCCCCTTTCCAGCTTCTGCTTCTATAAAATAAGGGCATTCCCACTTTGGTGCTCGTTTGCCATCAACTGGATTTGTAGTGTTCTAGAATGCTTTCCTCAACACCAAATCACCAACTTGAAATCTTCTAACCTTGACGTTCTTGTTGTATAAGCCAGCCATTCTTTGTTGGTAGCTAGCCATCCTTATTTTTGCTAAATCTCTGAGAGCATCCACAGTGTCTAGGTCTTGAGTCATGTTTTCAGCATTTGCTTTAGTATCACGGATGCTTATTCTACGTGTAGGAACCACCATCTTAGTAGGGATCACTGCCTCGGTTCCAAAGACTAGGGAGAATGGAGTCTCTCCTGTGGCATTCTTTAGAGTTGTCCGATCTACCCAAACGACATATGGTTGCTCTTCATCCCACTTTCCTTTCTTGGATCCTAATTTCTTCTTCAAGTTGTTGACGATGATCTTATTGCTTGATTCTGCTTGACCATTAGCTTGTGGGTGGACTGGTGTTGATGTTATCATCTTAATCCCCCAACTGTCACAAAAGTTAGTAGTTCTACTCCCAATAGATTGGGATCCATTATCACAAATAATTTCTGAAGGAATTACAAATCTAGTAATAATGTTTCTTTTAATGAAGGATATAACTTCCTTTTCCCTGGCTTGAACAAAATCCATTTGGAGAAGTAGTCTGTCACAGCGAGCATGAATACTTTTCCTCCAGGTGCTTTAGGGAGTTTACCTACTATATCCATTCCCCATTTCATAAATGGCCAAGAGGAGACTACTGGATATAAAGGCTCTACTGGTTGATGTAGGATGTTGCTTTGTCTTTAGCAAACATCACACTTCCTTGCATATTCTACAACATCCTTCTTCATTATAGGCCAATAGTATCTTATTCTAAGGATATGAATAATGGGAATCCTGACATCCTCTTGTATCTTTAAGGATGATCCTAGATTTGCCAAGGCATCTGCCTCTGCATTCTCTTCTCTGGGTACTTGTGTTATGCTGAAAAAATCAATAGAATTTGTCAATTTCTTGACTATTTCTAAATATTTGATTAGTTTTTCTCCTTTGATAGCATATGATCCATTAAAATGGTTAGTAATTAGCAATGAATCAATATATACTTGAAGATACCTGATCCTCATGTGTTTAGCTAATTGCAAACCTTCTATTAAGGCCTCATATTTTGCTTCATTATTAGGAGTTTGAAATTCGCATGCAATAGATTGGGGTATTATGTCCCCTTGTGGCGATTTTAGTAGTATGCCAAATCCAGTTCCTTTGACATTTGAGGCTCCATCTGTGAAGAGTGTCCAAGGATCCTTGGTCTCCTCAAGTTGTTGAACCTCTAGTTCAGCTTCCTTTTGTAGATCACTACTGAAATCAGCCACAAAGTCAGCTAAAGCTTGAGACTTGATGGCAGTCCTGGGTTCATACTTAATGTCATATGTGTTAGGGATAGAATTTTATTGATTAGGGATCACGGATCCTCGGTTCAACCTGTATCAAGGATCCTTAGGAAATGATGCAGGAAGGCTAAGGATCCAGGATCCTCTTTGATATTCTAAAACTAACAATTGTTCCCATAATCCTTTAGCTTGTTTTGCAGGTGTATTTCAAAGGAGACTTGTTCTAACTGAGATTCCAGCGGATATGCTCCTTATTATTGCACGTGCAAGAGCTTCATGACCGTTGTGGTGATCGTGGGTGACAAGCACAAAATTCGGATATTTAGTTATCTAGATATTTTCTATTTTTTAAGGGGATAACAAGCTATTAGTAGAAACAGAGTTGCACACACTGACGTACATTCGAACTCTATGAAAACCAGTTGGCGAATACACACACAAACACTCTAGAAATCATTGTATCAAGCTTGTTATCATCCAAAGTTGTAACCTTTATTGTTTAATATAGTTGATAGTGATAGTTTTCACTATCCAAGGTTTTTTATGCCAGAGATCATTGATTGATCAAGGGCTTTTTCCTCGTACAAATCCTTGTGTTCATCACCATTTTCATTCATTTCTTGTCTACACTTTTGTTCATTTAACCAAGCATCTAACCTCACAAAAATCATATTTGGTTACGTTATCCTTGTGTGATTTTTGACCAAAACAGTTCGCTGGTACGAGAGAGTTGTAGGAGGTCATGAGGGTGGGTGTGTGTACGGCCAGAAAATTCATCGGAAGTAGCTGAGGTGATCGGTCAAGAGGAAGAAAGAGGAAGAGTGTGTGCGGTTGAGGTGTGCCCTTTAGGGTTGTATTTTTTTGAATAAAAAGTGAGGGGTGAGAAGAATAAGGGGATTGTATAGGCTAGAGTTTAGGTTTAGATGAGTTGGGTTGGGTTGTGCTTGGCCCGTATATACGTATTCACATAACATCACGTGCCTCGCTAAGCCCACTTGTTTGTTTTAATTCTAGGAATAATTATAACGGTTACTATAATATGTATGTTTAATTATATACTTGATGCGGGTTATCCGTTAAATGGTTCGTTTTCCTCGTCGTACGTTATTATTATTAATAACAATATTAATAATAATAATAATAATAAATACAAATATTACTGAAATACCCTTTTTTGACGATTAGGGTCGAGAGTACAGGTTGTCACATTCTCCCAATGTTACAGGAATTTGTCCTCGAAATTTAAGCTAATACATACGATACGCTCTATATATATAGATTTGTGAACAACCTATTGTCATACGTAGATACAAGTACTTTTCATGAAAGTTCACAAAAACGAATCATGTAAACGTAGCACGTAAAGTCATGTAGCGTGTAAATCCACCTAGTATAGAAATTCACAGAGTTTTTACTTGTTTCACATAACATGGGATTTCACATAATTTATATCGATTTGCTCAAGAATACTATGTCGTGAATGTATGTGAAATTTTTAGGACACTAGGTTTACCCGATTTCAAACGTAGTGCTTACATGAATGTCTAAGGTAACAGGGTTTATGATTACCTTGTGAAGGTCGGGTGTCACATCATCCTTTAGTTGAAAGAATTTTCGTCCCAAAATTTTGAATAACGCTGCTCTAGAACGATGGCTGGAAGTTTGTTCTTAAAAGACTGGGGATACATGCGCATCATTTGGTCTTCCCGTTCTCGAGCAAACCCTGGGCCATGACGTGAGTTCCAACGAACTCGACGTATAGGTATCATACTACGCTTGAGGGTTATGGTCTCAACCAGTTCCTCAACAAAGTGATAAATTTCAGTTCATTAATTATCATCAAAATTTAAACTGAAACATGGAAAGGTATTCCTCCTAGGAATAGTAGTTTAAAAAGCATTCCTCCCAGGAATAGTAGTTTAAAAAGTATTTCACCCGGGAATAATAGTTTGTTTTGTCCACCCGGGACGCATGCTCGTGAAAAAGTGGTGAACTCGCTTTAGGGTGCATGTCATATCAAAAGTTTTGTGTCAACGACGCGAACTGATAGAGCATACAAATAATTATCCAGACATTTCTAAGTGCCCATTGATACCCAAAGCGAGGTAAGGGTCGTTCCAAGTTGTTGTCAAATTTGGTGGCACATGCTTGCAACACGTCTTTCAAAAGTTTGGACGGTACGTTCAGTTTGACCATTCGTTTGTGGGTGATGAGTTGTGCTCATGTCTAAACGCGAGCCGAAGGAGTTGTGCATAGCCTGCCACAATTCGGATGCAAAACGTGGGTCACAATCAAAGATAATAGAAGTTGGCACCCCGTGCCTAGCATCTACTTCCTTCAAATAGATGGTTGCAAGTTTTGAAAACTTGTCAGTTTCTTTGACCGCGAGAAAGTGTGCAGACTTGGTTAGCGATCTACGACCACCCAGATGGTACCGTTTCAACTTGGGACTTTAGTCAACAAGTGATGAAATCCATGGAAACAATAGATGTCGTCGTCCTTGAGTTCGAGCTGTTTTCCATGCCCCACATAGACTCAGCTAGAAGGTTTTCCTCCTTCAACGTCTCAATCCTAAGCGTTTTGGAGTCGGTCAGGGAGATTTGAATGAATAGTAAGCTGTAACGCACGTACACGCTTAGGTTTAGTTTCTTTTTGGCTATGGGCATCTATTACAACGTTAGTCTTGCCCGTATGGTATCTAATAACGCATTCGTAGCCGTTTAGGAGTTTGACCCACCGGCGTTGTCGCATGTTCAACTTCTTTTGATCCAGTATGTGCTGGAGACTCTTGTGATCGGTGTAGATCATGCACTTGGTACCGTACAAGTAATGTCCCCATATCTTGAGTGTGATGTTTACGGTTCCCAGCTCCAATTCGTGTGTAGTGTAATTACTTTTGTGCACTTTGAGTTGTTGGTAGGCGCAAGAAATGACTCTCTCGCATTGCGTCAACATGCAACCGAGTCCTTGAACGTTTCTCTACTGATAGGCGATACTCTTTTGAGCTACGCAGTAAGGGGTTGGTGCACGTGATCGAGAACAATGGGTTTTACGAAGCTAAAAGTCGCATGTTGGAAACTTAGCGTAGAGTCCTTCTTTTCGTATGAGTTTCCAAGGTAAGGCGTACAGGTTCTTCGGGTTCCTGCCAGCTCTTACTGTAGATTCAGAGGTCGTTAAATAAAACGAGTGACGAACTTGTCAAGGTAGGGTTTCCACACATGGCTCGTGAGTCTCATGAAGACCGCAGGTGTGTCAGTTAATTTGAATGATATGACCAGAAAAATCGTATGCTTGAGGTATCCTTATCTCATGGTTAGTGGCTCCTTGGGTAATGTACGTTCTGGAAAAAAATTTCAAGTGAAATTTCGCACAAATTAGTGTCAGACAAAATGATAGTGTCTATGAAGTATAACAAGATAAGACGTGGGAAACATCCTAAGATGTAGTCGGATTCGACGCGTTCAACTTGATGTAGTATATATAAAAACTTCAGGGTCCGTAGTAAGGGTTTATCCGATATCGAGGATGTAGTCAGTCGTACGCAAGTAGTGTAAAATAGAAATAAAGAACGCTATTCGCAGATAAAAGTGTTATGTCGATGGTGCCAAAGTAGGATGGTTGTGGCACTGGCTTGTAATGTTAAGGTTCGCTGAAAAGTCTGTCAAAGTTCTCGAGTTAGGCCGTGTGCGAGAAAGGAAGAATTCACCTTGTCTTAAGTTCTTAGATGAGTTTGCGGTTTATTAAACTGGTAGGCAATCAAACCTTAAGGGGTCGTCGTAAGTCATGCGAATGAATCTGAATTAACCTTCGGGTTGTTAGGAGGTTCCATTGTGTGATTGCGAAAATGGGTTTAAAATGGCAAGTTTGTATACCCAACACATAGTCATAGTCACTATCAGGGAAATGATTACCAATGGTCGAAACTCAAGTTTGCCAATCTTCATAGCTAGAATAAATCCTCGATAAATACCGGTCGATGTAAAGGCTAGCGAAAAGGCCCATATATTACGAAAGAGATTTCTCTCATGAGATTATGACTCTTGCAACGTAAAGAGGGGTACGGTAGTTTTCTAGGTTATTGCGCTCAACTTGTGGGCTGACTAATTTCTATCTTTGTCCTCTAATGTCTCTAAACCACTGAATCATTATGAGACATCCCCTTGCCAAGTTGGGTGTGATACGGTATAAATCAGGTTGATCCAAAAGTTAAACATATGGCAGAGTAATAAGAGTAGTCGTGCGTCCTAAGAAAGTATGTATCACGTATGCTTTTTATACTTGTTATAAGTAATCAAGAACTAGAATAGTGGAGGCATGGTTAAAACAGTTCTAATCGTGCAGTAGAACTCTAGGTTATTAATCGGGCAAGGGAAACAAATCTCTCATCCTAGGTTAGGGGAAATAGTATGTGGACAAAAGAGAGTAATGATGTTGTCGGTACTTCTCAGCTTCACTAGACATCTTGTGTTTCGCTTTTCGCTCTTGATTTGTGTGCGAGCGTATCGTAACAGCTTCGCATTCCAAGCACTGATGCCTCCAATTCCCATGCACAGGGTTAAGTTACGGTGCTGTTGTGCTACAACTAGTTGTTTTTCTAATAACGCGTGATTTAGGGATGGCTCTCCTTCGTCGTTTCGCTTTCGTGGCAACTTTCTAGGATCCGTAGCAGGCTTCCCACTATAGGTATTTTGAGTAAATGTTCATTGCATCAGTTTATTCTAGTCCAGGGATGGGATCCAAAAATATGGGGATGAGGGTTAGGAATAACTGGTTCCTTGCCCTAGCGTGTTGTGGTTTCGAATCAAGGTTGGGAGAATCCACTCCGTCTTAGCGCATATCTGGTTTGCATAGTTTTTGTTTACGTATGAATCACAGCGTTGAATACTAGATATACACATACATATTTACACATATATGTTATGCATAAGTAAATGCCAATAATTACAATTTCCGTGTGAGCATCTGCATTTGACGAACCTTGCAATCCGGAGTGTGGTGTCGTTGTAGTTTTCATTAAAGAACGGTTATAGTCTGGTTTTCATATAAAAAAATTTTTACATCTTAAACCAAAATATTTTATATCTTAAACCTAGTTCACTATAACCAATGGCTCTAATACCAATCTGTCACACCCTCAAAAATCCACACGCGGAGTACTACCACGAGGCGTGTAACTGACCAGGATCTAGCCACTAACCATGATGAACCATTTTCGTAAGTTCAAATTTTCTAATTGACACGATTAGTGTTCACGGTCTAAATGTCCAAAAACACGGTTTAATTTAGCAGCGGAAGTATAAAGAAAACCCATATTAATTTAAAACCACAAGTTCGTTAATTATACGTTATTCATGAAGCTTACAAACCACGCACTCCAGCCGATTGCAATGTTCGTCCTAAGCTGTAACGAGCAACCTACAAAGTATGCAGTAGCCTATCAACATAAAGTTGGTGAGTTCACAAGTCTTCCAGTTTTAGTTCCAAAAACGTAAGTTGTTTGATAATGTATTTATAATCATGTAACATGGGGAGGTACCCCATCTGTAAGCGTACTAAACTGTTGATACCAAATGTTGGTGACGTTTAAGTTGTTATGCCTCAAGTCAATGTCTATCATCATTGACCAAGTTGCAAGGCCTACTAGTTCACGCCCGATCCCCCTGGTCACGGTGTGAGGTTTGTCAAACCTAATATCGCTATCAAGTAATATCATGTTCGCCCCCGGCGACTAATCAGTATTGTAAGTGGGGACTTCATGATAGAGTTTCGTTTAGTTTGCCAAGACATGATTTATAAATAGTATCCAAACGTATCCCCCCCCCCGGGAATAGTAGTTAAAAGTATCCTTCACGAGGATAGTAGTTCGTCCGTGTCCCCCCGGGACACATGCTTTTAGTGTGTGTGAACTCACCTTGGTTTGCTCGGCATATATTTTACTTGTTTTAAGGTTGGTCAACCACGACCTATTATGGTTACCATGTTTAATCAGATTCGTATACAAGTATCCCGCGTATTTATACACGTATCAAGTAGCACATAAATATCACGTATCACATAATAACCATACGAATACTGTTTAAGTCCAATAGTTGTACCACAGTCCCAAGTGTGTTATGAGTATTCGGTCCATTGACTTTCAGTCCAAGAATGGGTGTGCGGTCCAGCTATTATAATCAGTCCATCTAGAGTGTGCAGCCCAAACAATGTATAACCCAAATGTAAGTGTGCGGCACACATGAGGATGTGCGGCTTGCTCTCATAGTGTTCGGTTATGCAGTTGACAGTTATACTATGTGCTTTAAACATGTGTACTAAATATAAGTGTGTGGTTCATTTGCGGAGTGTGTGACCAAGTTAAGTGTGCGGTCCTTCTTTAGTTGTGTGGTAAGGTTATGAGTGTGCAACTGTGCATCGTGTACTTGTACATTGTATATTAAGGATTGTACCAAAGAAACTGTGCGACATATCAGCATCATGTTTTATCATTTCGTTAACACTCACCAAGCACCCCATTATTCAAGAATCAAAACATCGTCAGATAAAAGACATAGACACATTTATCAATCCTATAAATCCTGCTGTCATATTCATCACACACCATTAAGTTTTATTCAGTCACGTACCCAAACCATCAGTCAACAATCAGTATTATGATAGATTTATATTCATTATTGTCCAAAAATCATCCAAATCAACTCATCCTTGTTTTCTTCAGTAGATTCACAGCACAAATTTACCAAATACATCTCATTATTTTTATAAATTGTCAAAAGAATGTTGGATTTAGACTTTAGTATAAACCCTAAATTTAATACATTATCATGACATGTACAAACCAACTTTCATAATAAATCAGAAGTGTAAATACTAACCCGAAATGAAGGACAACTTGTGCACAAATCATTCCTAAAACATAAATCTCATTTCATCAAAACAGTTAACACTTTTTATACATCTAATCCAAGAATCACCAAACATCTAACCTATAGACAAGCATACGAATAATTTACCACAACATCAAACACACCAAGGCATACATTTTCATTTCATAGTTTATAAGACACAACAAATTAGAAACAAACACCAACGCACATAAACTGACCGAGTGATTAAGATATGGACGGATGTCTACTGCCGTTGCTGTTTTCGTCGTCGGCGCCATCTCATCGGACCGGTTTTGTTGCTTTCAGTTCCACCACCACTGATATCCTTGAACCGAGCATCAACCGTCGTCATCCCTCTTTTTGAATCGAGACCCAAATCAACTAGCCACCACTATTATTCCAGTCGTGCGCTGATCTTATTCCAGCTGCAATCCTTCCACCAATCGACAGACACAACTCAATATCTTTCAGATTTAAAACGAAAAAGAAGTCGAGCTTACCAGTTCTTCTCGGAGTGCCGGAAACCCTCGTCCGTCACCGTCACACCACCGCAGGGGGGGTGGTCGGCCTCTTCCTTTTCCATTATCTCTCTCACTCTACGATTCTCTCTTTTCTAACTACAGCTCCTTATTTCCAACGTTATCACGGTGTATGTGTTTTTGCCGGTATGAGAAGTTGTAGGAGGTCACGAGCGTGGGGTGTGTGTGTGTCGCCGGAGTGGCCGGAAAATTCGCCGGAAGTAGCTGAGGTGATCTGTCAAGATGAAGAAAGGGGAAGAGTGTGTGTGGCTGAGGTGTGCACTTTAGGGTTTTATTTTTTGGAATAAAAAGTGAGGGGTGAGAAAAATAAGGGGATTATTGATGTGATGTCGTGGTCACTCAAATTTAATCCAATTACAACTAAATAGATAGCGGTAAGTGGGTATCGAACACAGGGAGTTTGTGGAATATGTGTTATTTAAAATGTATCTAAATTAACTAAAATTAAACTAATTGTGATAAAAGTAAATTCAAGAGTTTGGATTGTTTGATTTTAAAACTAAGATTACTACTTAAATTGAGAATTGAGAATTGGTTTTGTAAACAATTTAGAGACCAATGACCATTCTAAGTTTCCGGTTTTCTTTGACATTCATGCTAATATTCAACTGGAAAGAACCACATAGACATGGTTCATGTGTTATTACTTGTCGTGATGAAAGGGAACTAAGTACTCGGATTCCTAGAACGTGAGGTTGTTACCCGATGACCAATTAATCAATACCCAATCCTAATCCCGCCCATGATATCTCGATTGCCAACGGCACCGAGAACGTATAGTTTAGACTAAGATTAACATACAAATTAACAATTTACGAACAAGCAAACAACATACCATAATAAACAAACTATCATAGCAAGTCTATTATTCTAGAAATAAGAATCAAAACACAAATGTCTTAGACAAACCTTCAACCTAGGATGATCACCATAAGTTTAGCCACTCATGACTTGGACAATCATCATCACATACATATCAATGTTCATAGCAATTAAAAAACTACCAAGATGTTTAGAAATTGTTTCCAAGCACCAAGAACACTCAAAATCGCCTCTAGACTGTTGTGTAACGGAATGGGGATGATTAGAAGTGAAAATACATCATAAAAACGCGAGTTAATATGGTAGTTACAAGTTTCCCTAGCTCCGAGCTGTAACCTACGGCCCTGGCCGTAGGCTACGGTGCCATATAAACTCCTTACGGCGCTTTTTAACTGGCTTACGGCAACTTTTGGATAGCTGAGGGCCGTAAGCTAGGATATGTTTTCTTGTTTTCTTCATAACTTTCTCGTTTCAACTCCGTTTTCTTCGCCGTTTTCGCCCACGTTCTCGTAATTTCATCCTCTATCATGTGCTATTCTTAGTTATTCAATTCCAAATTTTTTTTTCATTGATGATCCAAATTCCTTCCCTTTTAAGCTCTATTTGTACCTGAAACACAAACAACCATAGTTACCTAATTCTAGACAATTACATGGATAAATGCGGGGTTAAATTATCAGTTATAACACTCAAGGGTTGTCCTACGGACTACCCGTCATATCCCCACACTTACCCGTTGCTTGTCCCAAGCAACCTGTTCAAAAGTCATTCCCAAACTTACAAGTGATCAAAATAAACCAAGCAAATACATGTCGTCCTTTTACTAACCTATCATCACACCACAAGACACACCCCTCGCAATAACTCTCCTCTCGGTGACAAAGAATACTAGCAAGATTGTGCTAGAACACTCAATGCAAATGTGTGACTGTGCGACAATAAGCTTGAATACAAATCAAGTCTCCACCTATGCATTGCCTAACATGCTCATAAATCAATGGGACTTATGGGTTGTAACGGGGCTATGTGTAAGGGTAGGAAGATGGTGGGAAACATATGTAAGTAGCTCATTGATTCGACCCAGTTTTATTGCTACTACTAACCAAAACAACCATCGACTATTTACACAACATCGTCATCTTTTTCTTTTCTTTTTGATTTTCTTTCAACTATTTCTTTCTTTTGGTATTTTTCTCAGATTTTTTTAGACAAACAAGCATAAAAAGAACATATACATAAACATCAAACATCACACACTAAAGCTCCTAAACCGGGTCGTCTAAATATGTAGAAATTTGAGAAGATGGGCATGGGTCACAAATGAATGGCGATAGGCTCAAACACGGGTACTAAAGACCAAACCTCTGCCCCCTCGCACTACCAAGCTCATATATATATCATATGAGATCCAACCCCCCATTCCCACACTCTCACACATCCAGACGAAGCTACCTAAATACCCTTCTCATCTTCACAAGCATGCTAAACCTAGGCTTCAACAAGAATTCGTTATGCAAGTTCTATTAACACAAATCACAAACTGCCACTCAAACCAAAAAAAAATTAATCTCTAATAATCATGTGTGTGGCCCAAGAACTCACCAAGAAAGGACAATAAGGGTTGCCGATGTGTCACGCGGGCAATGTCAACTTTTCAAAATTCAACAGTTTTTCGCTTGGTTTAACAAAAAAAAAATTCAAAATCGACAAAAATTTCCCCCATCCCCACACTTGGGATACATTGACCCCAATGTATGGCTTTGGAAGGAAATGATCGCTAAAAACCACTTTAACATCAACTTAAGCTTTAACACTCAGACCTCAAATTTCTTTTTGTTCTTTTCTCTCTTTTTATACTTCTTTTTTTTTACAACAAAATCACACCAACTAATTACAAACATTTCAAAACTAAAGAACATAACAAGATTAAGGGAAGAGTACATTAACCTGGTGAAGCTTGACACAACATATATTGTAGATGATTCGACTTTCCACCACCATCTTCACACAAAGATCTGCATATCTTCCCCACACTTGAACGTTGCCATAGCCCTGAAACATAGAAAAATAACAAAACAAACAAGATCAATGTAAAACCCCCGGGTTGCCTCCCGAGCAGCGCTAAGTTTTCAAGTCTTCAGCCAGACCATGCCACCCCGCATTTATGGTGGCTCAAAGAAACGATTTCTATCATCTCCATCATTTCCTCGTGCCATTGAGCAAAATGCATCCATCTCATGTTCGTTCGGTGGAAAATCACGTACACTCCTGCTTGAACCTTCATACTTTTCTTCTTGACCCGATTGTTTATTCGTTTTCGTTCTTTGACACATGCTTTTCATATGACCATTAGATTCGCTACCCGTCCCCTCAATGGACTCATAACTAATAATCCTCATCTGAACATCAAAGAACAACTTACGGCTCTTTTCGGTCATAATAATGATCCTGTCTCTACAGTTAATTTGAGCATTTGTTGTATAGAGAAACGGTCGACCTAAAATCACCCTTTGTTGCAACGCCATCTCGGTAGTAGCATAATCTAAGACCAGAAAATCCACCGGGTATTCGAATTCTCCCAACCGAATCATAACATTCTTAACAATTCCCCGTGGACGCCTCCAACTTTCATCCGCCAAATTCACCATGGTGTCTACATCCTGAAGCGGACCAAAATCATACATGTCGTATAGATCACCTGGTAATACACTCATGCTCGCCCCATAATCCAATAATGCATGAGGAATTTTTAGTTTCCCCACTCGGATAGGCACGATTGGCGCTCCATACTCTTTATCATTCTTGACTTCGGTATCTTTTTCCAAACCTGAATTCACTTGATACGAAGAAGTTAGCAATGTTTCATTAAATTTAGTATTTGGAACGGTGCTTACCACATTGAGGTTAATGCTTTTTGTGTTCTTGGGATTTATCACCGTGTCACTTGGTGATTGACCTTTTGCTTTCTTCAATAATGCCACGTCACTTGCAACTTGACCCATTTGAGTGGTCAACGATTGAATAGCTTTATCACGGATTTCATCTTTTTGCATGCGAACATCATCCATTTGATTTCTTCGCTGCATCTCTAGTTGCATTGCCTTGAGCATCTCCATGACCTCATTTCCATTAGAAGAACTTTGACCCGAAAACCCACTATGATTATTGAACAGTTGGCGTGGAGCAAAGTTACCTTGACTTCCTTGGAAATTTGGGTTGGCTTGGTTTGAGGGGTTCCCATATCTAAAGTTCGGGTGGTTTCGTAAACCGGGGTGGTAAGTATTTGAATTCATATTGTAATTTCTACCACCCCCACCCCCACTTTGACCTTATAATGCATTTACCTCCTCATATTGCCCTTCCAATCCTTGGCAATTTTCAGCCGCATGCCCCAATTCATTGCAAAGTGCACAAACATCATAGATTTGATTAGTGGTTTGTACATTTGCATCTTTCGCTGCATGCACTTGAGTTAGGGTAATGGCCGGTCGTGCTCTCCTTGATGATTGATCTTTTCTTTTTGATGTGACCGCCATTTGTTCCAAGAATTCCAAATCATCTTGCTCGTAATTTGTGCCAAAAGTGCCATTTGTGATAGACATTAAGTCACGAGCATCTTCGGAACATAACCCCTCATGAAATGCATTCATCAACTCCCATAGCTCTATCCCATGATGAGGGAAATTCTTTATCATCATATTAAACCTCTCGAATGCTTCATGAAACATTTCACCCGATTGTTGTTGAAAACTTCTCAAACTTTTTCTAGCATCATTTGTCTTTTGGGCAGTAAAGAATTCATCCAAGAAGATTTGTTGCATTTCTGCCCATGTGTAAATAGATGCCGAAGGTAAGGTATAAAACCACTTTTTTTCCTTGTCTTCTAAGGAAAATTGGAATAGCACCAATTTAACATCATCGGCTGAGAACCCTTGACCCCCAATAGTATTACAAATCGAATCATAAGCCTCCATATGAAAATAAGGCTCCTCCGTTGCTAGACCCTTATACTTTGGCAAACTTTGTAACGAATTGGTTCTCACTTCAAATGTCCTCCCTTGATCATTGTGAGGAATAACTACCGGTGAAGGATTATAAGTGATTACCGGCCTGAAATGTGCTTCTATACCTCTTGCATGTTCTCGAAGATGTCTTCTTGGTACACCCAACCGAACCCTTGGACGAATAGGACCCATTGGTCTTTGCATAGGCCCTTGAGGTGCAAATGGTGGCTAAAATTGATGTTGCATCGGTTGTTTTTTAATTGGCCTTTGAAATTGAGGTTGTGCATTTTGTGGACGAATTTGTTGTAATGGTGTAGGACGTTGCAATTGTACCCCTTGTGGCCGAACATGTTGTACCCCAACCGGTAACCTACCTATGTCTTGAATTCGTTGCAATGGTTGACTTTGTTGACCTACTCCTCCTTGAGGTCCCAAATTACCTCCATCATCCCCATAGTAAAATCCGTCTTCTTCGTATCCCTCAAACTCTTCATACCCTTCTTCATATCTATCCCCTCCTATACCTGAAGATTGCCCAATTGGAAAAGATGAATACTGAAAACCCGCTTGGTTTGGTGGTCTAAATGATGAAGTAGCATGAACAACAGTTGAATTTGGTGGTATTGAATAAGTTGAAGATGATTGACCCGAAGCTAGGAAGAAATGGGAAAATGGTGGAATTGTGGTAGAAGGGTTAAAGGTATGTGTAAGTTCAACTTGGGTAGTAATAGGTAATGTAGTGGTGTTGGTTGGTGTAACATCATGTGGTGAAGTAAATTCGGTAGTGGTGTTAGGCATGGTGGTATTTGGTGAAGGTTGTGTTGATGATGGTATGAAAGGTGGTGTAAGCTCACCCGTAGTGGGTGGTGGTGGTGGATCCATGTATCTAAGTGGTGTAATATGTGTAGTAGGTGTTTTTCTCGAACCGCTAATTTTGTTTTCTCTTAGCAAAATTCTGTTTCCTCTCAAAGTCCGTTCAATTTTTGGATCAAATGCCAATGGTGATAGCTTGTGAGAGCTCCTAGTACGCATGCACCTGTAAACACCTGCACACTAACACACCCAGCGTAAACTAGAAAAATAACAAACTTAAAAAAAGATAAAAAATAACACACGATTCGCACTACTCCCCGGCAACGGCGCCAAAATTTAATGTGATGTCGTGGTCACTCAAATTTAATCCAATTACAACTAAATAGATAGCGGTAAGTGGGTATCGAACACAGGGAGTTTGTGGAATATGTGTTATTTAAAATGTATCTAAATTAACTAAAATTAAACTAATTGCGCTAAAAGTAAATTCAAGACTTTGGATTGTTTGATTTTAAAACTAAGATTACTAATTAAATTGCGAATGGAGAATTGGTTTTGTAAACAATTTAGAGACCAATGACCATCCTAAGTTTCTGGTTTGCTTTGACATTCATGCTAATATTCAACTAGAAAGAACCACATAGACATGGTTCATGTGTTATTACTTGTCGTGATGAAAGGGAACTAAGTACTCGGATTCCTAGAACGCGAGGTTGTTACCCGATGACCAATTAATCAATACCCAATCCTAATCCCGCCCATGATATCTCGATTGCCAACGGCACCAAGAACGTATGGTTTAGACTAATATTAACATAAAATTAACAATTTACGAACAAGCAAACAACACACCATAATAAACAAACCATCATAGCAAGTCTACTATTCTAGAAATAAGAATCAAAACACAAATGTCTTAGATAAACCTTCAACCTAGGATGATCACCATAACTTTAGCCACTCATGACTTGGACAATCATCATCACATACGTATCAATGTTCATAGCAATTAAAAACACTAACAAGATGTTTAGAAATTGTTTCCAAGCACCAAGAACACTCAAAATCGCCTCTAGACTGTTGTGTAACCGAATGGGGATGATTAGAAGTGAAAAGACATCATAAAAACGCGAGTTAATATGGCAGTTACAAGTTTCCCTAGCTTTTAGCCGTAATCTACGGCCCTGGCCGTAGGCTACGGTGCCATATAAACTCCTTACGGCGCTTTTAAACTGGCTTACGGCAACTTTTGGATAGCTGAGGGCCGTAACCTACGGCCAGGGCCGTAGGCTACGGTGGCGCCAGGATACGTTTTCTTGTTTTCTTCATAACTTTCTCGTTTTAACTCCGTTTTCTTCGTCGTTTTCGCCCACGTTCTCGTAATTTCATCCTCTATCATGTGCTATTCTTAGTTCTTCAATTCCAAAACTTTATTTTTTCATTGATGCTCCAAATTCCTTCCCTTTTAAGCTCCATTTGTACCTGAAACACAAACACCCGTAGTTACCTAATTCTAGACAATTACATGGATAAATACGGGGTTAAATTATCATTTATAACACTCAAGGGTTGTCCTACGGACTACCCGTCAATTATATAGGCTAGGGTTTAGGTTTAGGTGAGTTGGGTTAGGCCTGGCCCATGTATATGTATTCACATAACATCACGTGCCTCGCTAAGCCCACTTGTTCGTTTTAATTCTACGAATAATTATAACGGTTACTATAATATGGATGTTTAATTATATACTTGATTCGGGTTATCCGTTAAACGGTTTGTTTTCCTCGTCGTACGTTATTATTATTAAATAACAATATTAATAATAATAATAATAATAATAATAATAATAATAATAATAATAATAATAATAGATACAAATATTAATGAAATACCCTTTTTTGATGATTAGGGCCGAGAGTACGGGTTGTCACACGAATACTTATCTTTTTGTTGTCTGAACAGGTGCTCACATGTCTGCTTCCAAGTATGCTTCTAAATTCAACCTTGGTAACATTGATAGTTTGGTATCTCCTCGCTCACTCAAGAAGGAGCTGGCCAGAGGCCCAAGCCCACATGAGCCAAAGACCATGTCGACTCATGCCAGAATTGGTTCCATGAGGAAGAAGCCTGCTGATACCACTGAGGATGCCTTCCAGATCGAACGCCAATTCCATGAATTCATCACCGAGGTAAGGATCCTGAATCCTCGTTATTATTTTCTGTCTACTAATAAGGATTACTGATCCTGAACTCCTGTTTTTGTAACATGCAGGGGTTTGTCTGCATCCAAAATCTCCAAGAGAAGAACCTTGCTGATGAAGAGGAGAAGCTTGCTGATTTGCATTCCACATGGCTACCAATGACAAGAGGATTATCTAACTGGAGAAGGAGGTCAATGGGCTAGAGAAGAAGATACTGGTGGCAGAGATAGAAGCCAATAAAGTTGAGTTGGAGGCTGCTGAGGAAGCCAAAGTTTGTGTCGCTCGCACCGTTCTTCATGCTTGGATAAAGATGGCTGAAGAAGCTATGGATCCTGCATTTGATCGCTCTGCTTGGAATGTGGAAGAATGGAAGCTAGCACTCCTCAACCTTGGTGGTGAAGCTGATGTGGATCAGGTGCTGACTCTTGAGGCTGGGACGAGTGGAGCTAAGGAGCAGAAGGATGGTGATGAAGCAGGTGGTGATGCTGCAGCAGGTGGTGATGCTGCGACAATAGGCAATGAAGGATGTTGATGCCTAGGCCTGAGCCCATTTTTAATGCTTTGTGTGGTTTATGGTATTTTTAATTCTGAACAATTTGGTCCGTAATAACTTCAAACAATAGCTCTTAGGTATAAGGATCACTGATCTTTCAGACAATAGGTAGGATAACAAAAGGTGGAGTGGTCCTCTGTTTGGGGGGATAGCCCTGTCCAACCTGGGTAGATGGTCCACGTTTTTGCTGGTGAAATCCAGGCCGGGAGATTTTGGTATATAATGATGGGTTTAATAATATTAAACTTTTGGCTATGTTCATTGTTGTACGTTTATCCTTAAAATTTCTTTTATTATTATGCTTGTTTTTCCATATTCGAGTATACTATCATAAAAATTTTATAGAATCATAAGTTATTAAAAGTTTGATAATCTTAAGTTTAGTAGAAAACTTCAATTGTCTCAATGAACATGGATCATCAATCCTTAACTCGAAAGGATAAAAAGTAATTTATAACATAAATAAAGTTAAGGAAAAAACATACCAGAGAATCCAAGTTAGGATTCTATATCCTTATAAGTTATTACTGAGCAATCAAACAAAGAAAATTAGTTAAAGTTTTAAGGATCCAGGATCCTTATTGTCAGAACTTGCAAACCTTCAAAGCTCCAAGATCATGTGAAAAATGAACTTGGGACTAAGCCAAACAATCTGGGGATAAACCCAAAACAACTGGGGACAAGCGCAAATAAAATAGGGACAAGCCCAAATGAGCTGGGGGCAGGCCCAAATAAACTGGGGACAAGCCCAAATAAACAGGTGTACTGGGGTCAGGCCCAAACTGGCGACTTTTCCAACGTAAGTGACATGAAAATGCCAAAACCTTAGCTAACATGAAAATGTTAGAAACCTTAGGATAACAGATGTATGGTACGTCTACCATTATACTTGAGATCCTACAGGGCCAACAACAATGAAATTGTCAGCCACTAAGCGTGTACTGGTCCCATTGCCTCGAACCATACTTGGATAAACGTGCGCTACTGGCGGGGTGTCAAAACCCAATTCGTGTGAAAGGTGAAAACCTTTAAACCTTAGAAGGTATAAGATACCTTAATTAGGGACAGGCCCAAATACTGGGGGACTAGCCCAAAAACTTTAGAGAGTCGGCCAACAACTTTTATCTTCTGTAAAAATGATAACAACTATGCAAAAGCTTAAACTTTATGAAAATGGATGTTAGGTGTTTAACATCCTTTCCTTGCAATGAATAATAAGTATAAAATGAATGACAATGAAAGTAAAATGTTACCGAAGAGAGGATCATGTATCCTTTGAGGATCCTTGATCCTAAGTTAGAATATTAGAATCTCTAAGGATCCTTGATCCTTCTTACATGAAGTATTTCTTTAGATGAACAACAGTCCAAGCTCTTGGTAGGAGATTTCCATCCATGGTTAACAAGCAATATGCCCCCTTTCCAGCTTCTGCTTCTATCAAATAAGGGCATTCCCACTTTGGTGCTCGTTTGCCATCAACTGGATTTGTAGTTGTTAGGGGAGGATTTTCTAACAATTAGTGATCCTTATTCGTTATCCTAACTAGTGATCCTTACTTCTGTGACAGGTGGTGATCCTCAGAAGGGCTTTAGGATCAGGATCATGGATCACTTCAAGGATCCTCATACTGACGATTGTTTACTTATGTTTTATAACATCTCGCAGGTATAACAAGCTTGACCAAGTTTCAGCGACATTCTTGGAGAATATTCCCGAAGTATTCTGCACGTGCTAGATCAAAACTAGACGTTATGGAGAACGTGGAGGCTTGGCCCGAAAGTCGGAGAGTTTGTTAGCTAGATATTTTTCTTATTTTAAAGGGACTAACGAGCTGAGTTAGAAAGTTAGTGACACTTAGTCATTTTGGCAGTTACACACACTCATACAAGCGCTCATACATGCTCTCGTTCAAACACTTAGCAATTTCATACACTTTTTACACACTTCACCATAGTGATCCTTGTACCTAGCTCGTTACTATCCGAAGTTGTAAACATTTAATCATTTATTTAAGCTTGGTGATCGGTAGTTTCCATCACCCGGGGTTTTTTGTGCCGGAGATCAACTCTTGATCAAGGGCTTTTTCCCCGTATAAATCCTTGTGTTGTTTGTGTATTCCACATTGAAGTGATCCTCATTGCTGTTACATATTTAAAGCATCATTCCCCTAAACAAAGAGTTTGGTTGCAATATCATCATCAGATTTTCTGACCAAAACAGTTTGGCGCCCACCGTGGGGCAATTGGTGCTTTGTCCTTAGAAGAATTCGCATTTCTGTGCTCATTCCGGTTCATTACAACCAAGCAGATGTCTTCCTCATCGAAGAATGCTTCAAACTTGATGCCCTCATTCACTTCCTCACAAGGCGTTCCTCCTTTGCCTCCACCACCTTCTGGATCCCAGAAGAATACAGAGAATGCTGTGAAGAAACCGACTCCCATTTTCTCAAAACCACCTACTTCTTCTGTTTCAACTAATCCTACTACTAATGATCTCTATGCCTTGATTTTGCAGATGAGGAATCATGCACAAGAGCAGGATAAGACCAACGAAAGGATCCTCCGGGAGATTGATGAAATTAAGAAACAGAAGAAAACGGCAGAGGATCATTCTCCACTGATGCCCAGATCTTTGAATTTTGATACTCCGGTGGTTACTTCTCAGCCGTCAGTGGTTCCAGACATTCAATATGCGGGTGGACCAAAAGGAGTGCACTACGGAACAACAGCTATAACCCAGGCACTAGGTTCATATTTCCAGCCAGCAGGATCCTATCCCCAGCATATGGGATCCCTCACGAGTACAGGAGGATATTCAGGAATGCAGCAGCATCAAGGATCCTCCTTCGTTCCAGGATCATCCCAGGTTCAAGGATCCTCCTTTGTTCCAGGATCATCCCAGGTTCAAGGATCCTTCTTCGTCCCAGGATCATTCCAAGCTCAAGGATCCTCCTTCGTTCCAGGATCATCCCAGGTTCTAGGATCCTCCTTCGTTCCAGGATCATCCCAGGTTCAAGGATCCTCCTTTGTTCCAGGATCGTCCCAGTTTCAGGGATCCTTCCAGATGCCAGGATCCTCGAGGAGTTTACAAACAGGAAGTGCAGATGTCCATCAAGGAGATTTTATTCCAATGCAGACCAATGCCTCTACTGGTCCCTCAATCATTCCAGAGTCTCAGCAATATGGATTAACATCCATTCTTCCTAACTTGAATCCAATGGGAGGTAACACTTTTAATAATTCTCATACTACTAACCATGGTCTTATGCAGGATCCAGGTATCAATCATGCCATGGCCAGAGAATTGCAAAAGCTAAAGGATATGATCTCGAGTGTTCCGGGAGTAGTCAAACCTATTCCAGAGATTGCAGATGGGAGCCACAAGATATCTCGCTTTGCACCACCAATCTGTGATGCTGAGATACCCAAGAGGTTCCATGTGCCTACAATGAAACTGTATGATGGTTCGACCGATCCTGAAGAACACATAGCACAATACAGGGAGAGGATGGAGATCAATCCAATCCCAGAAAAATTAAAGGAAGCATGCCTATGCAAAGGATTCGGATCCACTCTTACTGGATCAGCTCTCAAATGGCTGCTAAGTCTTCCTCCCTATTCTATTACCTCATTTGCAAACCTAGTTAACTTGTTTAATACTCAGTTTTCTTGTAGTAGAAAATTTGAACGATTAACTAGTGATTTATATAGGATAACCCAGGGTCATAATGAATCATTAAGGGATTACATTACCAAATTTAGTAAAGAATCCTTAGACATTCCCAACTTAGATATAGCCACGGCTGTTGAAGCCTTCAAAATGGGACTGCTCAGGGATTCGTTATTTTATGATGATCTTGTTATGACACCATGCAGGAACCTAGATGAGGTAAGAACCCGGGCCCTCAGGTTCATTCGGCTAGAGGATGACAAGAGGATTCAGGAGAGGATAACGGGATCCTCAAAGCAGGATAAGCAAGGATCCTCATTCAGAAACAACAAGTTCAGATCCTACAACAAATCTGATAATCAGAACGTGCATTCTATTGATCAAGAAGAGGATGATGAGGATTATCCTCCAATTTCTGAATATTGCTTTAGTGTTGATAACAATGAACTAATCCTTGCCATGCAGAACCTAGGTGATAAAGCTAGATGGCCAAGAAAGAATGATAGGCCGGCTGCAACTAAGGATAAATCAAAGTGGTGTGCATATCATGAAGATTTTGGGCACCTCACAGAAGAATGCATTGCGTTAAGGAAGGAAATTGGATACTTGTTGAGCAAAGGGCATCTAAAAGAGTTGTTGGGAAGAAAAAAGTCAAGGACTCAGGATCCTGAAAGGATCCCTGAGAAGGCTCCAGCTCCTCCAGCAGATGCACAAGTGATAAACTTTATTTCTGGGGGATCCGACATTTGTGGCACATCCTTCTCAGCAGCTAAGAGGCATGCAAAGGAAACTAAAATGGATAATGGAGAAAGACCAGTTCGAACATCGAGTGTCTCCGAAGGAAAAGTCATAACCTTTGATGAAGAGGATCGTACTGATATCCAGGATCCTCATCACGATGGTTTAGTTATTACTCTTTTTATATCTAACTGTTTTGTCCGCAGGATCCTAATAGACGGAGGAAGTTCAGTGAACATTATCCAGCTTGATGTTCTAAAGAAGATGGGTATCCCTGAATCAGAGATCATACCAAGATCCTCCGTGCTCGTGGGATTTAGTGGCGAAACTAAGAACACCCTGGGGGACATTAAACTCCCAATATATGTTGAAGGCTTACACTCTTATCAAAAATTTTGTGTTATTGACTGTTTATCTTGTTGTAATGTTATCCTTGGCAGGCCCTGGATACACGATATGAAAGCAGTCCCATCTACTTACCATCAATGTGTGAAGCTCCCTAGTCCTTGGGGAATAGTAAAGATCGATAGTGATCAGCAGGAAGCTAAGAATTGCTACACTTCATCGATGAAACCAGCTTCGAAGTCAAGGGAGCAATAGCAATCAAGGTATCCTCCAAGGAATGTCTTGGAGGCCAGAGAGCAAGATGTGGTAGAAATCCTCATGGATCCTGATGATCCTGAATCCAAAATCTATATCGGATCAGGGATCCTTGGCGAAATGAAAGAAGACCTCATATCCTTCCTCAAAAGGAGAAAGACTACCTTTGCATGGAAACACGAAGACATGACTGGTATATCCAAAGATGTTATCACTCACAAGCTCGGCATCGACAGATCCTTCAAACCAATCCATCAAAGGAGAAGGAAGTTTGCACCAGAAAGGAATGCCATTATCCAGGAAGAGGTAGAAAAATTGCTCCGGGCAGGTATGATTAGAGAGGTCAAGTATCCAAGATGGTTGGCCAATGTGGTTGTTGTTCAAAAGAAAAACGGAAAGTGGAGGGTATGTGTCGATTTTACCGATTTAAATAAGGCATGTCCCAAGGATCCTTTCCCTTTACCCCACATTGACTCCATGGCGGATGCAACTGCGGGTCATGAACTGTTAACTTTTATGGATGCTTCATCTGGATTTCAACAAATCCAAATGGAACCATCCGACCAAGAGGATACGGCCTTCATGACTCCAACTGGTATATATTGCTATATTGCTATGCCGTTCGGATTGAGAAATGCAGGTGCAACGTACCAAAGGCTGGTGAATATGATGTTCAAGGATCAGATTGGACAAACTATGGAGGTTTACATAGATGATATGGTGGTGAAATCCTTAAAAGCTGAGGATCACCTAAGAGACTTGGAGGAAGCATTCGATATCCTTGACAAATATAACATGAAGCTTAATCCTTCAAAATGTCATTTTGGTGTTAAAGCAGGTAAATTCTTAGGATACATGGTGACTAAGAGAGGCATCGAAGCTAGCCCGGAACAAATCAAAGCAATAGTGAACATCAAATCTCCGGCCAATGCTAAGGATGTTCAAAGGCTAACAGGAAGGATAGCAGCCTTGAACAGATTCATATCCAAGTCCTCCGAGAAGTGTAAAGAATTCTATGATATCCTAAGGAAGAACAAGAAATTTGAGTGGACGGAGAAGCATGAAAATGCTTTAAAAGCCCTCAAAGATTACCTATCCTCGGCACCGGCTTTGATGAAACCAGAAAAAGGTGATGTGTTATCCTTGTATCTTGCTGTATCCTCAAAAGCGGTAAGTGCGGTCCTTGTTAAGGATCATCAAGGTACACAACATCCTGTCTATTATGTAAGTAAAAGTTTACTTGATGCCGAATCCAGGTACTCGCACCTTGAAAAACTTATTCTTGCATTAATAATGGCATCTACCAAGTTAAGACATTATTTTGAAATTCATGTTATCATTGTTAAAACTAATTTTCCAATTAAGAATGTCCTCAGGAAACCAGAGATGTCCGGAAGGATGGCTAAGTGGGCAGTAAAGCTGAGTGCATATGATATAAGATATGAGCCTAGGACAGCTATCAAATCCCAAGCATTAGCTGACTTTGTGGCTGATTTCAGTAGTGATCTACAAGAAGAAGCTGAGCTAGAAGTCCAGCAGCTAGAAGAGACCAAGGATCCTTGGATACTTCACACTGATGGATCCTCAAACGTCAAAAGCACAGGGCTTGGAATACTACTAAAATCGCCACAGGGGGACATAATACCCCATTCTATAGCTTGTGAGTTCCAAACCACTAATAATGAGGCTGAATATGAAGCCTTAATTGCTGGTTTGCAAATTGCAAAGCATATGGGGATCAGGTATCTTGAGGTACACGTAGATTCTTTGTTAATTACAAATCACTTTAATGGATCATATGCTGTTAAAGGTGAAAAACTAACCAAATATTTGGAGATAGTCAAAAGTTTGGCACTCTCTTTTGTTTCCTTTAGTTTGTCACAGGTACCAAGGGAAGAAAATACAGAAGCTGATGCATTGGCTAACTTAGGATCATCTTTGAAGATCCCCGAGGATATCAGGATTCCCATTATCCATATCCTGACCCCGGCTATCGAGGATCACCAGATTATGGAGATAGGAGATGATTCTGCAGTTATCCCTAGTGAGGATATTCAATCCTATTCAGGATCCGGATCATGGATCTCACCAATTATGAGATACTTACAACATGGAGAGATTCCTACAGGAGAAAACCCTAGGGCTTTCAAATCTAAGGTATCTCAATTCACAATTATGAATAATATGTTGTATAGACGATCTCTTGCAGGACCATACTTGAGATGCATTGAGGATCCTGAAGTTCAGGAAGTTTTAAAAGACTTCCATGAAGGAGATTGTGGAAACCACACTGGGGGTAGGGCTTTATTTTCAAGGATCCTGAGGACAGGGTACTACTGGCCAACCATGAAGAAAGATGCTGTGGAGTATGCCAGAAGATGTGATCCTTGCCAGAGACACAGCAATATCCTTCATCAACCAGCTGAATTATTGCATCCTATATCCTCCTCTTGGCCATTTATGAGATGGGGTATGGATATAGTTGGCAAGCTCCCTAAGGCACCTGGTGGAAAAGTATTCATGCTAGCTATGACTGATTACTTCTCCAAGTGGATAGAGGCTGAAGCTTTTGCCCAAGTTAGAGAAAAGGAAGTTATATCCTTCATTAAAAGAAATATTATAACTAGATTTGGAATTCCCTCTGAGATTATATGTGATAATGGTTCCCAATTTATTGGGGGCAGAACCACTAACTTTTGTGACAGCTGGGGGATTAGGATGATAACATCAACACCAGTCCACCCACAAGCTAATGGCCAAGCAGAATCATCCAACAAGATCATCATCAACAACTTGAAGAAGAAGCTTGGATCCAAGAAAGGAAAATGGGCAGAAGAACTACCCTATGTGCTCTGGGCTGACAGGACAACCCCTAAGAATGCTACTGGTCAAACACCATTCTCTTTGGTGTTTGGGGCAGAATCAGTGATCCCAACAGAAATGGTGGTTCCTACTGCTAGAACAAGTACCCGTGATCCTGAGGAAAATGATGAAAACTTGGCTCAAGACCTGGATACTATTGAAGAAATCAGGGATATGGCTAGGATCAGGATGGCCAGTTATCAACAAAGAATGGCTGGTGCTTACAATAAAAATGTCAGGATCAGGAGGTTTCAAGTTGGAGATATGGTGTTAAGGAAAGCATTTCAGAATACCACCAATCCTGCTGATGGAAAATTGGCTCCAAAATGGGAAGGCCCTTATTTGATTGAAGCTGAAGCAGGAAAGGGGGCATATAGATTGCTAACCATGGAAGGTGATTTGCTACCAAGAGCTTGGAATGCTGTCCACTTGAAGAAATATTTCATGTAAGCAGGATCCTTATGGCATAGGTGATCCTCACGATAGGGATATCCTTAAAGGATCCTCAAAGTATCGGTGATCCTTATTCAGGTAATATCCTAATCTTGAACTATTTCATTCCTTTATTTTCTCATATTAGGATAAGGATCATGGATCCTTTATCCATTTCTCACGTGAGTTCAAGTTTTGAAAGTTCAGGTATCCTTAGCATAACGTTGGTTATCCACAGAAGCAATCCGTCTTATGGGTCTAACCCCAGTTATTCGGGCTTGTCCCCAGATTCCGCCTGTAGCGCACGATGATCCTGGTATAGTTCAAGGCTTTGGGACCAGTACTCGTTCTAGGGGCTGATAATTCCATTGTTCTGGCTATGCTTAGGATCCTACGTATAATGGTAGACGTACCATACATCCGGTCATAAGGTTTCTAACGTTTTCACGTTAGCTAAGGTTTCTAACGTCTTCACGTTAGCTAAGGTTTTGGCATCTTCATGTCACTAAGTTTGGATAGTCGCCAGTTAGGGCCATACTCCAGTTTACACACGATCCTTGGGCTTGTCCCCAGTTATCCTTGGGCTTGTCCCCAGTTATCCTTGGGCTTGTCCCCAGTTATCCTTGGGCTTGTCCCCAGTTGCTAACTCTTTTCTTATATTGGCTTAGTCCCAAGTTATGCTCTATTTCAGGTCATTGAAGATAGGCAGCTAGGGATCCTTGATCCTTATTTCACTCTAAGGTTTATCTTATAGTTATCCTTATTATGGTTAGGATTCTAACTTGGATCCTCAGGTATGATCCTTGACTTTTTTGGTTTTATTCATTATTCATTTGAATAACCCTTATACTTGACAACTGAACTTGTAATTCTTAAACCATATCACTTTTTAGAACTTATCGGTTATGGGATATGTGATCCTTGATCATATCCTAAACTTTCTGGATATCTTTTCTAATTTTTCAAGGCTTGATAAATATAAACAGAATGAACATTACAACAGTTGGAAAGTAGCATATTAAAAAGGATAACAACACAAGATAAGCGACAAAAGGTTAAGTTTTTATTTATTAACATAAGACTAACCCTTTAAAGGTTGTCAAAATTACCTACCCGAGCATCTACCAGCAAAACGTGGCCCGTCCGCTGGGGTAGGTAAAGGGTGTCCATGATAATGAGTTCAAAAGTAGTGCAGGAATATAAAGGCGGCAGGATCACAATGGCTTCATCCCCCAAACAGAGGATCCCTCCACCAATTGCAATCCTGCCTATTGTCCAAAGGATCATACATGATCCTTAATCCTAAAACCTATTGTTCAAAGTACAACCCATGAAATTGTCTTAAACATCACAACCACAAAAAACAACCATCAAACTAAAAAATTGGGCTCCGGCCTTAGCACATATATCCATCATCGCCCAATTGTGCAACCTACACCTTGGCTGCATCACCACCAGCATCATCACCACCAGCCTGATCCTTCCCGCTGCCACTTGCCTCAATTGCCAGGACATCAGCTGCCTCCTCCTCATCATCCTCAAGTTCAGCCAACCTTGCCTTCCAGCCTTCAACATCCCAGCTGTCTTTGTCAAAAGCAGGGTCTTGAGCTTCCTGGGCCATCTTCAACTTAGTCTGATACATTGTGATGGCAGCAGAGAGCTTGGTATTTTCGATGAGGTCATGCTTTTCATAATCAAAGTTAACCAACACCTTGGCCATTTCCTGCTTGGTATCCTGGAGTTCCTTCCGAGCATCAGCAAGTGCAAGATCTTTGAGCACGGCAACCTGTTGGAGATCAGCTATTTTCTTGTCCAGCTCCTCAACATTGCCCACGTAATCCTCGATCTCGGCAAATTTCTGCAGAAAGAAGATAAGGCAGTTCAAGGTCAAGTGATCCTCATACGAGTAGGATACATGGGCAGAATAAAGGATCCTTACATCATTGAAGTATTCAAGGAATTGGTGGCGGATCAGTGGCAGCCCTTGAAGATCCTCAGCATCAGAAGTTTTCCTCTTCTTGACACCCTTTCCTTTAGAGGGTGCCCTTGGAATGGAGATGCTAGGACTGGTAGTGGACCTCTTCTTCCTGGGTCGTACGAGATCAAGATCAGCTGTGTTGAATTGGGAAACAGGCTTGACAGGTTTTCCAGCGCCTACACATTCAAAGCAAGATGAGTATCCTTATCCTATTTCAATTTATCTATTTATTTTAATATTTAAACTATGCAAAAGACAGGATACTTACTCGACATGGTAATGGAACCTGAGGATACTTCTTGTGAGTCTTGGGTGTCTATCTTGAATGTCCTTGTTTCAGGATCAAGCTTCCAAAAAGCAGCGAGCCTATCCTTGGTTTCAGGTGATGTGCGGATACGTGAAACGGTGATAGCTGCAAAACAAGAAAGCAAAAATATAAGTTATCCTTACAATTAAAGAAAGTTCCTGGTGATCCTTATCAGGATCCTCCATCCTACCATGGGTAGCCCAATTTTTAGGAAGATCCTTTCCATCCTGGATAGAATCTCTCTTGACAAAGAAAAAGCGACGTTTCCAGTCTTTGTCATTCTTGGTGACTTTCAGAAGAGGATGATCTGCACCGGGTTTTCGCTTAAGCAAATAACGATGGGAACCAAAAGTAGTAAGATCATACAGCTCCGCCAATTCTGACATGCCCAAAGCAATGCCTTCCTGTTCGATGATCCTCTCCAGGGTATACAAGACCCTCCAAATCATCGGCATGGCTTGGATATAAGAGATGCCGGTAAGGGAAAAGAAGGATTGTGTAAACTCTGGGAAAGGATAGGTGTATCCTATGGTGAATGGAGTGGCTGGAAATGCAACCCATGTTTCTGAAACATAGTCGCTAAGGGTAGTAGGATCAAAGGGTCTGATAAAGGCATTCGCCGGAAAACAGTAACGGATTTTGTCTATCTGTGCGTCGTTAAAACAACACTTTTCATTCGCTGAGTCCTTGATGATTTTCTGACTTTCCAAAGGGCTATCCTTCTTGTGATCTTTGCCCGGAGAACTTCGGAGCAACATCTTTGATGGAAAGATAAAAACAGAGCAAGAGAGGGAAAAGGATAGAGAAAGAGAATACCTGAATGTCTTCGGAATGTGGATTATAAAGGGAGTTTCTCTGAAAATTTAAATGCATTTGATCCTATCTATATCTCTATTTATAATCATGATCTTGCAGGTTGTCACTTCCGTGACATCATCATCGCAATGGCTAGTTCAAAATTAACGGCTATATATCCGTTAGTTTGTTACGGATAAGATTAAGAAAACATAACTCGCTAATTTTACAATTTCACTCCTTATATTTTGGGGGCAATTGTTAGGGGAGGATTTTCTAACAATTAGTGATCCTTATTCGTTATCCTAACTAGTGATCCTTACTTCTGTGACAGGTGGTGATCCTCAGAAGGGCTTTAGGATCAGGATCATGGATCACTTCAAGGATCCTCATACTGACGATTGTTTACTTATGTTTTATAACATCTCGCAGGTATAACAAGCTTGACCAAGTTTCAGCGACATTCTTGGAGAATATTCCCGAAGTATTCTGCACGTGCTAGATCAAAACTAGACGTTATGGAGAACGTGGAGGCTTGGCCCGAAAGTCGCAGAGTTTGTTAGCTAGATATTTTTCTTATTTTAAAGGGAGTAACAAGCTGAGTTAGAAAGTTAGTGACACTTAGTCATTTTGGCAGTTACACACACTCATACAAGCGCTCATACAAGCTCTCGTTCAAACACTTAGCAATTTCATACACTTTTTACACACTTCACCATAGTGATCCTTGTACCTAGCTCGTTACTATCCGAAGTTGTAAACATTTAATCATTTATTTTAGCTTGGTGATCGGTAGTTTCCATCACCCGGGGTTTTTTGTGCCGGAGATCAACTCTTGATCAAGGGCTTTTTCCCCGTATAAATCCTTGTGTTGTTTGTGTATTCCACATTGAAGTGATCCTCATTGCTGTTACATATTTAAAGCATCATTCCCCTAAACAAAGAGTTTGGTTGCAATATCATCATCAGATTTTCTGACCAAAACAGTAGTGTCTAGAATGCTTTCCTCAACACCAAATCACCAACTTGAAATCTTCGGACCTTGACGTTCTTGTTGTATAAGCCAGCCATTCTTTGTTGGTAGCTAGCCATCCTTATTTTTGCTAAATCTCTGAGAGCATCCACAGTGTCTAGGTCTTGAGTCATGTTTTCAGCATTTGCTTCAGTATCACGGATGCTTATTCTACGTGTAGGAACCACCATCTTAGTAGGGATCACTGCCTCGGTACCAAAGACTAGGGAGAATGGAGTCTCACCTGTGGCATTCTTTAGAGTTGTCCTATCTACCCAAACGACATATGGTTGCTCTTCAGCCCACTTTCCTTTCTTGGATCCTAATTTCTTCTTCAAGTTGTTGACGATGATCTTATTGCTTGATTCTGCTTGACCATTAGCTTGTGGGTGGACTGGTGTTGATGTTATCATCTTAATCCCCCAACTGTCACAAAAGTTAGTAGTTCTACTCCCAATAGATTGGGATCCATTATCACAAATAATTTCTGAAGGAATTACAAATCTAGTAATAATGTTTCTTTTAATGAAGGATATAACTTCCTTTTCCCTGACTTGAACAAAATCCATTTGGAGAAGTAGTCTGTCACAGCGAGCATGAATACTTTTCCTCCAGGTGCTTTAGGGAGTTTACCTACTATATCCATTCCCCATTTCATAAATGGCCAAGAGGAGACTACTGGATATAAAGGCTCTACTGGTTGATGTAGGATGTTGCTTTTTCTTTGGCAAACATCACACTTCCTTGCATATTCTACAACATCCTTCTTCATTATAGGCCAATAGTATCTTATTCTAAGGATATGAATAATGGGAATCCTGACATCCTCTTGTATCTTTAAGGATGATCCTAGATTTGCCAAGGCATCTGCCTCTGCATTCTCTTCTCTGGGTACTTGTGTTATGCTGAAAAATTCAAAAGAATTTGTCAATTTCTTGACTATTTCTAAATATTTGATTAGTTTTTCTCCTTTGACAGCATATGATCCATTAAAATGGTTAGTAATTAGCAATGAATCAATATATACTTGAAGATACCTGATCCTCATGTGTTTAGCTAATTGCAAACCTTCTATTAAGGCCTCATATTTTGCTTCATTATTAGGAGTTTGAAATTCGCATGCAATAGATTGGGGTATTATGTCCCCTTGTGGCGATTTTAGTAGTATGCCAAATCCAGTTCCTTTGACATTTGAGGCTCCATCTGTGAAGAGTGTCCAAGGATCCTTGGTCTCCTCAAGTTGTTGAACCTCTAGTTCAGCTTCCTTTTGTAGATCACTACTGAAATCAGCCACAAAGTCAGCTAAAGCTTGAGACTTGATGGCAGTCCTGGGTTCATACTTAATGCCATATGTGTTAGGGATAGAATTTTATTGATTAGGGATCACGGATCCTCGGTTCAACCTGTATCAAGGATCCTTAGGAAATGATGCAGGAAGGCTAAGGATCCAGGATCCTCTTTGATATTCTAAAACTAACAATTGTTCCCATCATCCTTTAGCTTGTTTTACAGGTGTATTTCGAAGGAGACTTGTTCTAACTGAGATTCCAGCGGATATGCTCCTTATTATTGCACGTGCAAGAGCTTCATGACCGTTGTGGTGATCGTGGGTGACAAGCACAAAATTCGGATATTTAGTTATCTAGATATTTTCTATTTTTAAGGGGATAACAAGCTATTAGTAGAAACAAAGTTGCACACACTGACGTACATTCGAACTCTATGAAAACCAGTTGGCGAATACACACACAAACACTCTAGAAATCATTGTATCAAGCTTGTTATCATCCAAAGTTGTTACCTTTATTGTTTAATATAGTTGATAGTGATAGTTTTCACTATCCGAGGTTTTTTATGCCAGAGATCATTGATTGATCAAGGGCTTTTCCTCGTACAAATCCTTGTGTTCATCACCATTTTCATTCATTTCTTGTCTACACTTTTGTTCATTTAACCAAGCATCTAACCTCACAAAAATCATATTTGGTTACGTTATCCTTGTGTGATTTTTGACCAAAACAGTTTGGCGCTCATCGTGGGGTAATTGGTGCTTCAGTTCTGAAAATTTCGTTCATTTCATTCATTTTTGTTCATTGCCTTCAACCATATGGCTTCTCAAGGGAAAAACACTTCAAGCTCCATGCCGGCGATCAGCTCATCACAGGGTATCCCACCTTTGCCTCCTCCTCCCAAAAAAAGCTGAGAATGCGGCGAAGAAGACAACCCACGTTTTCACAAAAGCAACTACTGCTGTTTCTTCTGCTCCTGCTAACAATGATCTTTATTCCTTGATTTTGCAGATGAAGAATTACATGCAACAGCAGGACGAAACCAATGGTAGGATCCTTCACGAAATTGATGAAATTAAGGAATTGAAGAGATCAATGGAGGATCACTCCCCATTGGTGCCCAGTTCATTGGATTTCACTACTCCACCAACAACTGTTCAACATTCTAAGGCATCAGATGTCCAGTATCACGGAGGATGATCGAGTATGCAGTATGGATCATCGGCTATGACACAGGCTCAAGGATCCTACTTCCAGCCTTCAGTATCCTTTCTTCAGCATCAAGGATCTTCTTTTCGGCATCAAGGATCCTTCTCTAGTTCGGGAGGATACATGGGGACACTGTCAGTTCAAGGATCCAACCCTCAGCATCAAGGATCCTCATAACAGATTCAAGGATCCTCATCACAGGTTCAAGGATCCTCGTCGCAGATTCAAGGATCCATGGAATATCCTCCAAGACCTTCATTTCCGATGCATACTGGATCCAATATCTTCCAGGATCAAGGATCCTTAGGGAGTCAACAACCCAGAAGTTCTGAGATTCATGTGGGAGACTTCATTCCCATGCAGACTTTTGCCTCATCTGGTCCCACGATTATACCTGAACCACATCAATTTGGATTCACATCTGGAATCCCAACCTCGAACAAGTCAGGAGGTAACACTTTCAACACATCTTACAATACTAACCATGGTTTTGTGCAGGAACCAGGGATCAACCAAGTTACGGCCAGGGAGTTGCAAAAACTCAAGGATATGATATCCAGTGTCCCAGGAGTGGTTAAACCCATTCCTGAGATTCCCGATGGGAGTCACAAGGTGTCTCACTTTGCACCACCTATATGTAATGCGGAGATACCAAAGCGGTTTCAAACACTAAATATGAAGCTCTATGATGGTACAACTGATCCAGAAGAGCATGTAACCCAATACAGGGAGAGAATGGAGATCAAACCCATTCCAGAAAGGTTAAAGGAAGCATGTCTTTGCAAGGGTTTCGGATCCACATTAATAGGATCAGCTCTGAAATGGATGCTAAGTCTTCTTCCTTATTCTATTACTTCATTTTCTCATTTAGTTAACTTGTTCAATAATCAGTTTTCATGTAGTAGAACATTTGAACGATTAACTAGTAATTTATATAGGGTAACTCAAGGCCATAATGAATCATTAAGGGATTACATAACTAAATTCAGTAGAGAATCCTTAGAAATTCCTAACTTAGATATTGTTACAACTGTTGAAGCTTTTAAAATGGGTTTACTTAAGGATTCACAATTCTATGATGATATTGTTATGACACCTTGCAGGAACATAGATGAGGTAAGAAACAGGGCCCTTAGGTTCATCCGTTTAGAGGATGACAAAAGGATCCGGGAAAGACTGTCAAGATCCTCAAGGCAAGACAAACAAGGATCCTATTTCAAGAATAACAAATCCAAGTCATACAATAAGTCTAACAATCAGAATGTGCATGCTGTGGAACAAGAGGAAGATGATGAAGATTATCCTCCTATTTCTAAGTATTGTTTGTTGTCGATAATAGTGAACTAATCCTTGCTATGCAGAATTTAGGTGATAAAGCTAGATGGATGAGAAAGAATGACAAGCCAGCTGCTACTAAAGACAAATCGAAGTGGTGTGCTTATCATGAAGATTTTGATCATCTCACAGATGAATGCATGGCATTAAGGAAGGAGATTGGTTACCTTTTGAGCAAAGGATATTTGAAGGAGTTATTCAGAAGGAAGAAATCAATGATCCAGGATCCTGAGAAAGTTCCTAAAAAGGCTCCACCTCCACCAGCCGATGCTCAAATTGTACATTTCATCTCCGGTGGATCTGACATCAGTGGCACTTCATTCTCGGCAACTAAGAGACATGCAAAGGAAACAAAGATGGAGAATGGGGACAGACCTATTTGAACTTCCATCCTTACACAGGAGAAAGTCATATCCATTGATGAGGATGATCGTGTGGATATTCAGGATCCTCATCACGATGGTCTTGTTATTACATTATTCATTTCTAACCATTTTGTTCGCATGATTCTCATTGATAGGGGAAGCTCAGTTAACATTATCCAGTTAGATGTCCTCAAAAGAATGAACATCCCAGAGTTCGATATTGTCCCAAGATCATCTGTCCTTCTAGGATTAAGTGGAGAGACCAAGAATACATTGGGGGACATCAAACTTCTTATATATATAGAGGGAGTAAATTCTGTTCAAAAATTTTGTGTCATTGATTGCTTATCTTGCTGTAATGTTATTGTTACAACTGTTGAAGCTTTTAAAATGGGTTTACTTAAGGATTCACAATTCTATGATGATATTGTTATGACACCTTGCAGGAACATAGATGAGGTAAGAAACAGGGCCCTTAGGTTCATCCGTTTAGAGGATGACAAAAGGATCCGGGAAAGACTGTCAAGATCCTCAAGGCAAGACAAACAAGGATCCTATTTCAAGAATAACAAATCCAAGTCATACAATAAGTCTAACAATCAGAATGTGCATGCTGTGGAACAAGAGGAAGATGATGAAGATTATCCTCCTATTTCTAAGTATTGTTTGTTGTCGATAATAGTGACCTAATCCTTGCTATGCAGAATTTAGGTGATAAAGCTAGATGGCTGAGAAAGAATGACAAGCCAGCTGCTACTAAAGACAAATCGAAGTGGTGTGCTTATCATGAAGATTTTGATCATCTCACAGATGAATGCATGGCATTAAGGAAGGAGATTGGTTACCTTTTGAGCAAAGGATATTTGAAGGAGTTATTCAGAAGGAAGAAATCAATGATCCAGGATCCTGAGAAAGTTCCTAAAAAGGCTCCACCTCCACCAGCCGATGCTCAAATTGTACATTTCATCTCCGGTGGATCTGACATCAGTGGCACTTCATTCTCGGCAACTAAGAGACATGCAAAGGAAACAAAGATGGAGAATGGGGACAGACCTATTTGAACTTCCATCCTTACACAGGAGAAAGTCATATCCATTGATGAGGATGATCGTGTGGATATTCAGGATCCTCATCACGATGGTCTTGTTATTACATTATTCATTTCTAACCATTTTGTTCGCATGATTCTCATTGATAGGGGAAGCTCAGTTAACATTATCCAGTTAGATGTCCTCAAAAGAATGAACATCCCAGAGTTCGATATTGTCCCAAGATCATCTGTCCTTCTAGGATTAAGTGGAGAGACCAAGAATACATTGGGGGACATCAAACTTCTTATATATATAGAGGGAGTAAATTCTGTTCAAAAATTTTGTGTCATTGATTGCTTATCTTGCTGTAATGTTATACTTAGCAGGCCATGGATACATGATATGAAGGCAGTCCCCTCAACATATCATCAGTGTGTGAAGCTCCCCACTCCATGGGGTGTGGTGAAGATTGAAAGTGATCAGCAAGAAGCCAAGAATTGCTACACGTCATCAATGAAGCCAGCCTCGAAGCGTAGGGAGGCATAGCAATTAAAGTATCCTCCAAGCGATGTCCTGGAGGCAAGAGAGCAAGATGTCAAGGATATTCTGCTGAACCCGGAGGATCCTGAATCCAAGATTTTTATAGGATCTGGGATCCTTGACAATATTGAACAGGATTTAATATCCTTCTTGAAAAGAAGAAAAACTACCTTTGCTTAGAAACATGAAGACATGACAGGTATTTCTAAGGATGTAATTACTCATAAACTTGGTATTGACAGGTCCTTCAAGCCAATCCATCAGAAAAGGAGGAAGATTGCACCTGAAAGAAATGCCATTATCCAAGAAGAGGTAGACAAATTGCTCAAGGCAGGTATGATCAGAGAGGTAAAGTATCCAAGATGGTTAGTGTTTTGGTCAAAAATCACACAAGGATAATGTAACAAAATCTGATTTTTTGTGAGGTATGATGCTTGGTTAATTGAACAAATGTGTAAACAATAAATCAATGAAATGAATGATAAACACAAAGATTTGTACAAGGAAAAAGCCCTTGATCAATGAGTGATCTCCGGCATAAAAAAACCTCGGGTGATGGAAACTACCGATCACCAACTAAATTTAACAAACAAAGTTTACAACTTAGGATGATAACAAGCTTGGTACAATAATTTCTAGTGTGTGAATGTATGTAATCGCCAAATGATTTTAGAATGTTTTTTAGTAGTGTACGAGTGTTGCTATATTTTCTAATCAAGCTTGTATCCCCTTTAAAATTAGAAACTATCTAGGCTAACAAGCTGTTTTGGTTAAAAATCAGGCTAAGATAATGTAACCAAATCTTCGTTGTGAGGTGTGATGCTTGAATCAATGAACAATGTTAAGGATAATTCAGAAATGTAATGAACAAGTGATACAAGGATTTATACGAGGAAAAAGCCCTTGATCAAGAGTTGATCTCCGGCATAAAAAACCTCGGGTGATGGAAACTACCGATCACCAACTAAGATTAATCAAAAGAAATTTATAACTCGGGATGACAACAAGCTTGTTACAAGGATCACTAGTGTGCAATGTGCAAAAAAGTGTATGAAATCGCCAAGTAGTGTTTGAGAGCTGATTGAGAGCTGTTCGAGTGTTGCTACGGGAGTGTGTGTATGCCAAAATTAGCTAAGTGTTCTATCAAGCTTGTCATCCCCATTTTAAATTCGAAATAACTAAGTTAACAAACTATCCGATAATTATGCAAGCTCCCCACGATCTCCACAACGTCCACAAGAGCCAAGCACGTGCGGAATCTTTAGAGAATACGCTCCAGGAACTTCGGTAAGACTTGGTCCATGCCTTTGCTCCTGCAAAACAAGCTTACGTACAAGGTAGACAATTGTCAGTATAAGGATAACAATAAGGATCCTGAATCATGATCCTGCAACACCTGCTGAGGATCCTTAATTCAAACAGAATTGAGGATCCATGATCCTCGCAGCACTTGAGGATCCGTGATCCTTAGGTTGTAAAAATCCTCCCCTAACAATTGCCCCCAAAATATAAGGAGTAAAGTGTAAATTAACGACTTATATTTTCTTGATCTTATCCGCAACAAACCAACGGATATATAGCCGTTTGGAACGAACTAGCCGTTGCTGGTCTTACGTCACTTGAAGCGACATCCCTGCAAAATCATGATTATAAGTTCAAGTTAGAGATAAGGGTTAGGAAGCATTTAAATTCGTGCGTTACATCCTTTAAATCCTCATTCGAAGATCAGGCAGGTACTTCTCTCCCCTTTCTCTTTCTTACTCTGTTCTTCTTCTTTCTCAAAATCTCCGAATCACAATGAAGCTAAGATCATCCCCTGCTAAGGATCATCGAAAAGATAGTCCTTTAAAAGGCCAAGGGATCATCGAGGACTCTCCGAAGGAACTATGTTGCTTCACTGACCCTGAGATCGACAGGATTCGCCATTGCTTTCCGGCGAGCACTGTTTTTAAACCCTTTGACCCTACCGTCCTGAGTGATTTTATCTCTGAAACCTGGGTTGCATTTCCAGTTACCCCATTCTCGATAGGATACTCCTATCCTTTTCCTGCTTTTACCCAATCTTTCTCCTCCCTTACCGGCATTTCCTATATCCAGGCTATACCAATGATGTGGAAGGTTCTATTTACCCTTGAGAGGATCATTGAGCAGGAGGATATAGAGTTAGGAATGTCGGAGTTGTCTGAACTATACAACCTTATGAGCCATGGTTCACACCGCATTCTATTCAAACACAAGCCCGGTGAAGAACAGCCAATCCTCAAGACCACCAAAAACGACACTAGGTGGAAGAAACGTTTTTTCTTCATCAGGAAGGATTCTATCCCTGATGGGAAGGATCTCCCCAGAAAATGGGCCACTCATGGTAGGATAGAGGATCCTTATAGAAGGATCATAGGATACCCTGTTTCCGCTGAGGATCACTAACCCCTTTGTTTCTATTTTGCAGTTATTTCTGTTTCACACATCATTACATCACCTGCAACCAAAGAGAGGATCAACGCCTTCCGGAATCTTGATCCTGTAGTAAGGACATTTCAAGCAAACACCAAGGATTCTCAAGAAGTATCCTCAGGCTCAGTTACAATGTCAAGTAAGTATCCAAGTCTGTATTTAAGTAAATGTTAAAATGTAAATAAAACAAGAACACTTATCTATTGTTTTGGATGGATAGGTGCTGGAAAATCCTCAAGGTCTGCCACCCGCTTCAGTGTTACCGATCTAACTGCTGTTGCTCCCAGGTCTGGGAAGAAGAAGACTGTTGCTAGCCCAAGCACTATAGTCCCCAAGCCTGTCACCTCCAAGGGAAAAAAAGGAAAGCCTCTGAGGCTGACAATCTTGAAGGCTTGCCTCTTATCCGCCACCAGTTCCAAGAATACTTTGCTGAGGTAAGGATCACCCACTATGCTTCATTATCTTGCCCACTTGAGGATCATGGATCCTGAATCCTTCCTTTTCTTTTTGTAGAAATTCACCGAGATCGAGATGCTGCTGGATGCTTATACTGAAGAAGCTGACCAGAAGCAAAGGGACTTCCAAAATATCTTCTTGGCCAAGGATCAAACCATCTCCTCCCTTGAGAAAGATCTTGCTCTGGCAAAGCAGCAGGTGGTTGTGGCTCAGATAAATGATGATCATGAGAAAGCTGAGCTGCTGGAGGATGCTAAAGTCTCAGCTGCCATCACCAAGTACAAAATCAAGCTACAAATGGCTCATGAAGCTGAGGATCCTGACTTTGACAAGACCACTTGGGACAAGGAGGGATGGAAGGCAAAGCTGGCAGAGCTAGAGGATGAAGAGGATGAGGCTACTGAGGTCTTGGCAATTGAGGCAAGTGACAGCGGGGCTAAGGACCAAGCTGGTGGTGAGGATGCTGGTGGTGATGCAGCCAAGGTGTAAGCTGCTGAAATGAGCGATGATGGATATTTCTAGACGCGGCCGGAGCCCATTTTTTAGGATTTGGTAGTGGTTTTTTGGTTATGGTGTTTTGAAACAATGTTGGGTTGTAATTTGAACAATAGTTTTTAGGATTATGGATCATGGATCCTTAGACAGTAGGTAGGATAATAGGTGGTGGAGGGATCCTCTGTTTGGGGGATGAAACCACTTGTTATCCTGCCATCTTTTATTTCCTGCACTCTCAAGACCTGTTAACAACGGACACCCTTTGCCAACCCAAGTGGACGGGCCACGGTTTGCTGGTAGAAACTTGGGTTAGCAATTATGACAACCTTTAAGGTTTAACTTTTGGTGAATCAATAAAACTCTAACTTTTTTGGCTATTTCCCGTGTTGTTATCCTTGTGAATTCTTTATTTCTCAATTGTTGTTATGCGCTTTGTTTGAATTTATCAAGTATAATAAATCATGTTTAAAAATTTAGGATATGATCAAGGATCAAATATCCTATAATCGACAAACTTTGAAAATTTATGCAATTTAAATATCATTAGTTCTGTTATCAAAGGATAAGGGTCACTTATACAAATAGTGAATAAAATCAGAGTGATCAAGGATCATACCTGAGAACCCAAGTTAGGATTGTTGGTACACACATCTGTTGTCTTCGTCTTATGTCGATCTCGGTTGCGTTGCGGATCTGAACGTGCATGAAGTCATCGTCAAGAATGATGACATCACATATGTGACATCAATGATGACATCATATGTGTGACATCATCACATAAAATGGAATACACAAGACAGAATTGGAGGTTTTGCTTGAAACATGTATATATGTAGGTTTCGCTTGAAAGTATTTTAGGGGGTTCGCTTGAAGCTGACATGTGTGTCTTCAAGCGAAAGCCAGAATAGTATAAATAGGGGAGTGTTCTTGTCATTTGTAACGATTTTAGAGATTCCATACCGAGGTGCTGCTAGTGTGAAGACTGATTGTAAACGCTATTATATCAATCAAATCAGTGTTTAAAGTGATAAGCAAGCTGTTTCTACGTCAGTTTCTTATTTTCCGCATCTGAAACTGATAAAATCTCTTCTGAACGACTCGTTTGGGTCACAAAACGATCCTACAAGTGGTATCAGAGCTCAGGAGGAAGAGATCTTGCCAAAACAGCCTGTTTTCGTCACTTTTTCTGATTTCTACACCATTCTTTCACAAAATTAAAAAATTTTCACGGTTAAAATCAGCTCAAATTCACACATCTTGTGCGTAATCATGTATTAACAAACCCTTGAGAATATCAGCTTAAAATTCGAAGTAAAACTTGTAAAAATGGCTTGAAAACCTGGTTTCGCTTGAACGAACAATTAGGTTTCGCTTGAAAAAGTGGTACTGGTTGAAGCGAAACACAGGCTTTCGCTTGAAAATTTCAGGTTTCGCTTGAATCTAGCCTTTCGCTTAAATATACTTGTAAGTCTCGCTTGAAAGTGCATCGTATTGTGTGAATTGGCGTGTTTTTGTGTCAAATTCATGTGATATTATCATTTCGGGTCTTGAAAATTGAAGTTCTGGTTGCATCGATTTGATCATAGTCATCAGTTTTTACATGTGAAGTTCATTGACCCATGTTAATTCATACAATCGGCCCAATCAAGTGTTTAGAGTATTAAAGTTTTGTGTCAGAGTGCATGTGTTCTGCGCAAGGATTGATCATCAATTGAATAATATCAATATTGTTATCAGATTGTCGGTTCAATCACTTCTCGGTTCCAATGTTTAATACATCAAAATTGAATTGTTTGGCCCAATGATATTAGTGTTTATCAGTTGCACATGTGATGTTTGTTGGCACAAGTTACATTTCATCGATCTTATCAAGCATGTGAATCAACGGTCCAATTAAAATCAAGGCTTTGAAAATTGAATCCGAGCCCAATCAGAGTTTACATATACAACCGGCCTAAATCACATTATATATGATCATGTTCTAAAGGCCTGATAGAAGTAAATTGTTTATCTAAGTGTCATCAGCCCAAGTAATCAATTAAAGGTTTGCATGTGATTTGCATTGTGATAGCCCACTACGTTTGAGGTTCAATTACATTGTGTGGTCAAAGTTTAATATTTCTAAAAGGTTTGTCAGCCCACTATATTCGGTTACGGCCCAAGTACATAGTTTGAATTTGATATTTCATTTTAAATGACTCTCTTGATAAACGTGTTTCCGTATCATGGATATCAATTTCTTTAATATGACTAGTGAAACAGCTAATAGAATAAATGTATTAAAGAAAGAATTTGATTCATTTTCAGGTTGTCCAGGAGAAAGTACAAAGAGTATCATTGAGAGATATAGTCATCTTGTTCGCTCAATGTCTGAGAAGGGTATTCAGAAAAATCCAAATGAATGGGTTGAAAGATTGGCCAATGCCATACCTCAACAAGAGTGGGGTACATATCTGTTGGATTTAAAAAGAACTGGAGAATATTCTAGATTGACAATTTGTCAATTCATTAAGAAACTTGAAGAACAGATGGAGAGAAATGCTGAGAAGAAGAAAAGTCAAAATGGAAAATCAATACTAAAAAGAAGCAAGAGTAAAGGTGTCCAAGTGGGAGAGGAACAGACTGAAGAGATTTCAGTGATGAAGGATGAAAAGAAATCTGCTGATAAACAGATTCTTGAAATGAAGGAAAATTGTGAGAAGCTGAAATCTGAAAATGTTAAACTGTTAAGTGATTTGAACAGTTTGACATTGAAAAACAAGATTTTGAAAGATAACGAAAAAGAATTTGAAAATGAAAAATTAAAATTTGAAAAATATTTTCAAAGTCAAATGAAGATTTTAGAAGATGAGAAATCTGCTATTTTTAAAAATAATCTTGAAAAACAGATTGAAATAAACTCTCATCTTCAGAAAATCATTCGACTTGAAAATGAAGCTGAAAAAGCTCGGATTAAAATCAAAGAGTTTGAAGAGAAATTGAAAGGTTTTGAGACTTCGTCATTAACACCGGATTGTCCAAAACCGATCAATTCCGTTCCAATAAGTGACAATGTCACAAACTTTGACAAAGTCAAGGTTGAAGATTATGATGAGAAAACTGATGATGAAAATGAGTTTTATTCAGCAGACGAGTCTGAGTCAGAGTCTGATGCCGAAAATGAGAAAAAGAAAATATTATTGAAATTAAAAGAAAAATTTCAAGAAACTGTTCTGCAATCGACTGAAAAGGGTGAATGCTCTACGCAAAAACCTTTGAAGAAGAAAGTGGAACAGAAACAAAAAGTTAAAAATTCAGAAAATGTTTATAACAAGAATAAAAGCTCATCAGTTCAATCATCCAATCATTATAAAAAATCACAAAAATTAGAAAATCAAAACTCAAAAATTGTTGGTAATAAGTGGTGCAGGTTTGACCACAGTGTTTCAAAGCCAAATCCAGCTTTCAAGAGGAGTGATGATCACTACAAAGCCAGACAATGCTATGATTTGAGTGTTTGGTATGAAAGTGGTGAATGGTACGATAACAGAGTGTGTTACTCTTGTGGTGTTCGAGGACACGTTGCTGTTAACTGCCAGAGTTGGAAGTTTGAGACGAGGAGATGCTTTAACTGCAACATCATTGGCCATATTGCTAGAGATTGCTCAATGAGATCAATGATAAGAATGAGAGCTGAATCTCAGAAGCAGGTGAAGAAACCAGTCAATGTCAAGCCCAAAGAACAGAAGGTTCAAGAACCTAAAGTTCAAGAAAAGAAAGTGAAGCTTTCTCAGGGGCAAAAAGACAGACTGAGAAAGAAGAGGAAAAAGGCGAGAGATTATCTCGAGAAGATTTTGTCCTCGGATACAACTGGTAAAACAGATAAAAGTTCTGATAAATCATCTTGCTCGCCAAAGAATGAAAAATCAAGCAAAACGAATTCATCAGATACAAATCTGAGGACAATGGAGAGAGTAAAGAAAGAGAAAGTTGGTGGTGATGAATTTGTTTCTTTGAAAACAAAGGAGCCACATGTTGGCAATGAATCTGATGCATCAAAGTCAGACAAGCCACATTCAGGCAATGATTCTGGTTTGTCAAAGCCAGAGGAGCCATTTGTTGAGGTAAAAATTGAGAATTCTGGTCTAACAATGGATGATGCAAATTTTCCACCATTGTTGAACAAGAATTCAAAATCACCCAAGGACAGTCAGGCTTGGGTGAATTTGTTTAAATAGAAAAACCTGACTTGCCGGAGCTTCCAGGTTGGTAAGTGTGGAGCAGGTATCGGCACATTTCTTGAGAAATTCACGAAAGTGATTTCGATTTAAAAGTGGTAAATCAGGGACATTAAGTTGTACTTGATTTTCTACAAATGATGTTTGTAGTTTGATCTTAAAAATGTTAGTTTTTACAAGTGATAAAAAAAAGAAAAAAAAGAAAACAAGGTGATGAATGATCCCCATATTTGAGAAATGACTCACAAAACTTATTTTTCGAAAAAACTATTTTGATAAAAATAAACTTAAGTGTTTTGAAATCACTATGGGAAAATGTTTTGTCGTCAGGGGGAGTTCTGATTGTTCAAGCCAAGTGAATGGAGAATTGAAGTAATTCTCATCATGTTGTCACTTTACTTTGTACAGTTCAGTTTCAAATTTTCCCAGAAAATCAAAATTGAGATATATTTTGATTTTAGGGGTAGAAAAATTTTTAAAAAAAAAATATTAGAAAATTTGAAAATGTCAAAAACATTGAAAAAATGCAAAAATGAGTTTTTGTTGTCAAAAAGAGGAAATTATAGTAGATCAGTTGGACTGTCACAGCATGCTAAAGAAATGGAAAGATATAATGTGATAAACGGTCTTACTAAAGATGTGACGATAGGCTCAGCTAGACTAGTAGATTTGCGATAACGATACAAACCTAAAATGAAAAAGCCTAGTTCTAGTGGGAAACATGATTGAAAGCATAGTACTTAGTTTTGTCCTTGATTGTGTGCCTACTCAGTAATCGCTGATTGTCGAAAGACATAAAACCGGTTAAGTCTGTGAATTTTCACAAACTTTGCTGAAAAGTCGCTATGATTGTGCATTTCATTTTGCAAAGATTTAAACTTGTTTTATTTTTTTATTTTGTTTAAGCATTGGATATCTTCTGCGTATACGTGAGTATCGACCTGGATGTTATTGCCTAAACGTTCTGCTTTATTTTCTTTGGTGTTTCGTTTAAGCTTTGGATCACCTCTGTGTATACGGAAGTATCGATCTGGTGGTTAAAGCCTAAACAACTTCAACTTGTTTTATTTTTCTTATTTTGTTTAAACATTGGACTTTCTCTGCGTATACGGAAGTATCGACCTGCTTGTTAATGTTTAAACATTCTGCTTTGTTTTTGCACAAATCACAGTTGATAAAAGTTTAAAGGCATTACTTGAGTCAGTGTATTGCATGATGAGGGGATATGCTGAGATTGTGGGGTCCATAAGAACTTAGTGTTATCTTAATATACCTTAAAGTATCGGTAAGCAGATTGAAAGTTTTTTGATTGAGCTTAAGAAGACAAACATATCGTCAATCTATGTGAATCGTTTAGAACTGAAAATGTTTAAAGCTTAACGGTGCTAGTGACTGGTCACATAAACTGATATGATACTCTTACACAAGCTCACAAAAATAGTGTTTGTAAATATTTCTTTACTGCATTCCTTTGTTATCAAAAATTCCAAAAATATTTTAGTGTGTTTTAGCATAAATTTTGAAAAATAAAAAAAGATTTTCGACAACTGATGTTGGAGAGCTGATTTTCAAAATTTCGAGTGCTGAACATGATGAACTAGTTTGGGAGTGTGTGTATTGAATTGAAAAATTAGTTTTGAGAAAGAAAAGTTTGATTAGTTAATCGAGATCATTAATTTGAACTTGATGTAACTATTACTAGTAAGTTTTTCTTATTGATTTAAGTAAAAACTTATATTTTGATGAGAAAATGTGTGCAGGAGTTGAGTTGAACAGAATTAAAGCCAGGATGTGATCTCTAGGTGATAGCTAATTCCAGACAGCGATCCCATCATGATGAGAGGGGGAGTCTTACAAGGTTAGAGCCAAAGAGAAGATCCTGGTATATGCTAAGAAAGAAAAGAGACTGATAAAGACTGAAGATGTAAAGACTCGACATTTAAGACTCGTCAACATCTGAGGGGGAGTCTGTTGGTACACACATTTGTCGTCTTCGTCTTATGTCGAGTCTCGGTTGCGTTGCGGATCTAAACGTGCATGAAGTCATCGTCAAGAATGATGACATCATATAAATTGGAATACACAAGACAAAATTGGAGGTTTTGCTTGAAACATGTATATATGTAGGTTTCGCTTGAAAGTATTTTGGGGGGGTTTCGCTTGAAGCTGACATGTGTGTCTTCAAGCGAAAGCCAGAATAGTATAAATAGGGGAGTGTTCTTGTCATTTGTAACGATTTTAGAGATTCCATACCGAGGTGCTGCCGGTGTGAAGAGTGATTGTAAACGCTATTATATCAATCAAATCAGTGTTTAAAGTGATAAGCAAGTTGTTTCTACGTCAGTTTCTTATTTTCCGCATCTGAAACTAATAAAATCTCTTCTGAACGACTCGTTTGGGTCACAAAACGATCCTACAAGGATCCTCACCCCTTAACATTTATAATCAGGATAACCAAAAGACAAACCATAGTAGAAGGTAAGGATCAAGGATCCTTGGTCGTTTAGTCTTCAAAAACCTGAAATAGAATATAACTTGGGACTAAGCCAATATAAGAGAAAAGTTAGTAACTGGGGACAAGCCCAACAATTCTGGGGACAAGCCCAAAGGATAACTGGGGACAAGCCCAAAGGATAACTGGGGACAAACCCAAAGGATCTTGTGTAAACTGGAGTATGGCCCTCACTGGCGACTATCCAAACTTAGTGACATGAAAATGCCAAAACCTTAGCTAATGTGAAAACGTTAGAAACCTTAGGAACGGATGTATGGCACGTCTACCATTATACGTAGGATCCCGGATACAGCCAGTACAATGAAATTGTCAGCCCCTAAAGCGAGTACTGGTCCCATTGCCATGAACTGTACCAGGATCATCATGCGCTACTGGCGATACTGGGGACAGGCCCAAAAACTGGGGACTAGCCCAAATAACTGGGGTCAAGACCAAATAACTGGGGTCAAGCCCAAATAACTGGATACTTCTGTGGATACTCAATCCTTTGTTAAGGATACCTAAACCTTCTGCAAAACTAAGATTCAAGTGAAAGGAGGATAAAGGATCCAAGATCCTTATCCTTGTATATAAGATAATTAAAGAATGAAATAGTTTGAGATTAGATCATTACCAAAATAAGGATTCTCTGTCCTGTAAGAATCCTTCAAGGATACTTGTTAGCTAAGGATCATGGATCCTTATTACATGAAGTATTTCTTCAAGTGGACAGCATTCCAAGCTCTTGGTAGCAAATCACCTTCCATTGTTAGCAATCGATATGCCCCCTTTCCTGTTTCAGCTTCAATCAAATAGGGGCCTTCCCACTTTGGTGCTAACTTCCCATCAGCAGGATTAGTGGTGTTCTGAAATGCTTTCCTTAATACCATATCACCAACTTGGAATTTTCTGATCCTGACATTTTTGTTGTAGGCTCCAGCCATCCTTTGTTGATAACTGGCCATCCTTATCCTTGCCAAATCCCTAAGTTCTTCTATAGTATCCAAGTCTTGAACCAAGTTTTCAGCGTTTCCTTCAGGATCACGAATGCTTGTTCTTGCAGTAGGAACCACCATCTCTGTAGGGATCACTGATTCTGCTCCAAATACCAAAGAGAATGGAGTTTGACCAATAGCATTCTAGGGAGTTGTCCTATCAGCCCATAATACATAAGGTAGTTCTTCTGCCCACTTTCCTTTCTTAGATCCAAGCTTCTTCTTCAAATTGTTGATGATGATCTTGTTGGATGATTCTTGTTGGTGCATATTTTGTGACAACATCTTAGATTTGGTCTTCGGATATCTTGTAATGAGTTAAACGATAAACAGTTAGCGGGTTTAGCTTTGTATTAGTGAGATAAAAGAGTTTGGGATAAACAAACCCCAGTTGGGTCTAGGGGGGACGATTTGGGCTTGTCCATGTAGGAAACCCCAGTCCAATTAGCAAACCTTGTGTTATATAAACAAGGTTAGGCTTTAGGGTTTAGGTTAATCAGCCATAACAGAGTTTGTGAGGATTTTCGTGAGAGCTATAGTGCTTGGACGAATTTGGAGTTGGTTAGGGTTTGATTGATTGTAATTCACTTTGATTGATAATCAATAGAAACCTGGTTTGAAAGTGAATTGCTGATTTCTGTTCCTACACGTTTTCTGCTATATTCTGATCAAGAGGATTCCGCACTCTTGATTAGATTGACAATTCTGTGAAAGATCCACACATCAAGGGGACCTACAATTGGTATCAGTGCATTAGGCCCTTGAAGGCTCGGTTCAGAATTGTGCTTGGCAGAAACAGGGAGATTTTCGAAAATTTTGCAATTAGGGTTTTGAAATTTTTGGCTGTTTTTTATAAAAAAATTCGAAATTTTTTGGCTGTTTTGATCTTCTGTTTTGTTTGATTGCTGTTTTGCAGGATTTCTGGAAAGATTTGTTGATTCTGGAAAAGTTTTTGGTTGACAGACTTGAAGATTCGAAGACTGTTCTTCGTGTTCTTCGTGTTCTTCGTGGTTCTTCGATCAGTTCTTCATATTTTTCGAAAATTTTAAGCTGATTAGGTTGTTTGATTTTGCATATTTGTGTTGGTGAAGGGATAAAATCTTCAAAATTTCAAACAGATTTAATTTCCAAATTTACTGGCGAATTTGATTAATTTCGCAGTCTGGACCTGCGAAATTAACTGACTTGCGAAATTACCGGTGACGTTAAATCCAAAGGCAACTTTGGTGACCGGATAACTTTCCACAGCGAAATTATTACGGTTTTCGGCGACTTTACTGGTCGTCGTAATAGCGAATCTGACCGGTGAACTTAATCAGCGAAATTGAACAAACAACAGGCCAGAGAAATTAATTACAGGCCCAGCGAAATTAACTGAGTCCAGCAAATTTAACAGGGTGGAATTTCAGTTGGCAAGCGTCGATAAAATTTGACTGTTTTGCAAATTGAAATTGATCCGTAGCTCGTTTGACAGAACTGTCTGCACCGTTGAATTCCTCATATTTTTAGGACAAAAAAAAGAATTCGGTTTTCGACATTAGATATCATTGGATTCGTCTTTTCGAGATGATTCTGACGGTGTAATTTGGTAACCACTGTTTTCAGAATTATTTTGTACGGTTTTATTAGTCTGCAACGTTTATGATGTCGAACATGACTAAGTTGAATGAGCTTTTGAGAATGGAGCATGAGGTTGGCACTACCAACAAACCGCCTAAGATGATGAAGGTGGAAAATTATTTGACATGGAAGGATCGTTTTCAATCCTTCGTTGAATATCAGGACACACAACTTTGAGGGCAGACCTCGTAGAACTGCCTATGTGAACATGGAAGATGCTGATAAAAAGATGTATGAGGCTGAAAAGAGAGCCTTGGCTGCAATCAAAATGTCCTTACCTGATAGCATCAAGCATACTTTCAAGAAGTACACAAACTCAAAGGATATGTGGGATGCATTAGAGAAAAGATATGCGGGAAATGCAGATGTCAAGAAAAGCAAAGTTGATCTTCTGAAGAAGCTGTTTGTTGTTTTCAAGTACATGAAGCATGAGTCACTTGAGGACATCATCACTCGTTGCTACCATCTGATGTCAGAAATGGAAAATTATGAGATAGAGTGCTATACTGACGTAGAAAAGAATGACAAGCTGGTCGATGCATTACCTACTAAATGGGATATCTACACTCTCATGATCAAGGGAGAAGCAGATTATGAGAAAAAAGATCTTGAAGAAGTGGTAGGAAAGCTGAGGGCTTATGAGCTCAGTATGAAGAAGAAAGACACTGGATATGATCAGGTTCAAGATCCAGCGATTTACAATGGGCTTACATCTCCTTCATCTCACAACGCTTCTAGCGACTCTCCTACTGCGTTTCTATCGTGTGAGAATGAGCAGGTCATAGTGAATGAGGATGGTGATGTGTGTTTTGTAGCTGCTTCAGGAGGATCAACAGGAACCAAGAGAACATCAGCTTCTAAGCAGAGTAGTAGTGCAAAGTCAATGCCTATGAGTGTGAAGTCTGCTGAAGAACATCTTGCTCTACTTGCTTCATTTGTTGCTTCATATGAAAACTACATTCAGGGGAAGATATCTAATCCTGCTACTTTAGATGAAGATGATGATCAGATTGACCCTGATGATCTAGAAGAGATGGATTTACAATGGCAGATGGCCATGATTTCAAGAAGAGTCAAGAGGTTCATGAACAGAACAGGAAGGAAGTTTGTAGGGAGGACTGTTGGTTTCGACAAGACCAAAGTGAGGTGCTTTAACTGTCAAAGTTATGGGCATTTCGCTAGGGAATGTCAAAAACAAAAGCAAGAGACTTCGAGTCAGAGTTCAAACAACAGGAATGCATCAAACAATTCTAGCTCAAAGGCTTTGATCTCTACAGCACGAGAAGGCTCATATGATTGGAGTATTCATCTAGAAGATAATGAGAATGCCACTCAGGCATTCATGGCAGAGATTACGCCAGTTGATGATAATGAAGCTACTGTGGGAGATGCTGAAACAAAAGTGGATGCTGAGGCAGAGGTGAAGACAGAGAGTAAAGCTAAAGAAGAGAAAAGTGATCAGACAACAGATGCTGAAGAGGAAAAGCAAAAGTCTGACCATGAAAAGGAAGCTGAAGAAAAGGAAGCTAAATACAAAAGAATGGAAGCTCAACTTGCAGCGCTAATGGCCAATCTTGACAAACAAACAGGAGAGGTAAAGTCTAATTCTGTGTGTTTAAAATGTCGTGAACTACAGGGTGAGGTTGACAGGTTGTCTACACAAAACAAAAGTTTGGTAAGCGAGATGTCTAACGTTAAAGAATCAAACTTTTTTGCTAAATGAAACGAATCTTCATACTTGAAGAAGATAAAAGTTTATGAAAGTAAAATTGAAGCATTAACCTGCAAATTAAATGAAAAACTTCAAGTCATAGACTTAGCTCATGAAATGATGGCTGAGAAAACAAAAGAGATTTCTAAAAAATGCAAAGAGTTGTCAGATGCACAACTCAAAATTGTTGAACTTGAAAAGAAATTAGGTCAATTCAGGGACTCTACTTTTGTTATGAAACACATGATGGGTGGGTTAAAGAAGAGTAATGACAAGACTAGTGTGGGATTCAAGGGCTTTAATGAAGTCCCACCTCCTCTTAGTCATGATTATTCATTCCTACCTGATGAAGATGAGCTAACAAATTTTATGTCAACAGCACCAAGTAGTTCCACATCAAATCAAGGAAATGCGTATGCGTGTGATGATGCTAAGAAGAATGATAACAGCAAACCAGTTTTGAAAAAGAAAACTTCACATCCTAAGAATAAGAATCCAACAGTTGTTCAACAGATTAATTTTGTTCAAGGAAGTGACATGAAAAACGAAACAGCTGTTATTGAAAATGAATCTAATGTAGAGTTTGCTAAAAACAAGAATAAAGAAAATTCTGAAACTAAGCAAACTGAACCAAATTCTTCTAAGGCATCATCATCAGAACCTGAATCTAGTTGAAAGGCTTCAGACAAGAAGTCTTCGAAAAAGAGATCGTGCTTCAAATGTCGCACCAAAGGACATGTAGCTAGCTGCTGTCCTAACAAAAAGAATGAAGCACAAGTTAGTGAAACGAAGAGAGAGAAATCACCTGAGAAGAAAGGTGATAATGAGGAGAAAGTTGCAAATTCTCCAACGAAATCTGCTCCTAAGCAACCAGAGAAGGTTGCTGTTGGTGTAGATAAGGCTGAAAAAGGAACTCCACAAGTTCCTCGTTTTCAAAGAAATCAACCAAGATTTCAGCCTAGATCTCCACCAGGCAGATATGAGAGACCTAGAAGCAGTTCATCAAGAATGAACAATAATTATTCAAATAATTTCAGGAGTCAAGGTCAAAATCAAAATCGATACCAAAATAATGGTGGTCGAACTTCTTATAACAATGGCTTTAGAAATTACAACAATAATGCTTCTTGGAATCAAAATTCAAGGTATCAAAACCAAAATTTTCAAAGGTCAAATAGTCCAAACACATTTAGGAACCCTCAGGACCAAAGACCTAGTGGAAATCAAAATCAAATTCCATCAACAGGTCTGAGATCCAAGACTCCAGTTAGGAGTAATGGATATTGGATGGATGTTCCAGTAGTTGGTGAATTTGGACGACCCAAGACCATTAAGGCTTTGGTCCCCCAATCTGACTAATTTCTTGGTTGGTGTGTGCAGGAGCTGCTAAGGAGGATTATCAACTTATGGTATGTTGATAGTGGCTGCTCCAGGCACATGACGGGGGATGCGAGATGGTTAACTGAGTTTGAAGATTATAATGGTGGACATGTGAATTTTACGGGTGCTAAAGGTGGTAGAATTACAGGTCGAGGAAAAGTGACCAATGGGAAGATCACACTGGACAAAGTGAACTATGTTGAGCAGCTTAAACACAATCTGATGAGCGTGTCACAAGTCTGCGACAAGGGTCACTCGGTCCATTTTACCAAGACTGAAGCATTAGTGTTGAAACCAGGTTTGAAGATTCCGGACGATTGGATAGTGATGAGAGCGCCAAGGAGAAATGACACTTATGTCATGGACATGGGTGCTAAGGATCCAACTGCTGTGGTGGCGTGTTTACTATCAAAAGCATCTGAAGCTGAATCGATGTTGTGGCACAGACGCATGGCCCATATTCACTATCGAAAAATGAATTACCTTGTTAAAAATGAGCTAGTGAAAGGGGTTCCAGTGCAGAGGTTTCAAGTGGAAGATAAATGTCTTCCATGTCAAAAGGGAAAACAACATAAGAAACCTCATAAGTCTAAAACAGTAAATTCCATAGATGCCCCTTATGAATTACTTCACATGGATTTATTCGGTCCAGTGAACGTGAGGAGCATAGGTAGAAAATACTATTGTTTAGTTGTCACAAATGATTACTCAAGATATTCATGGGTTTTCTTTTTAGGTACAAAAGATGAGACAGCAGAGATGCTAATAGATCTTTTAACAAAATTGGAGAACGTTCATGAAGCAAGGATCAAGAGGATAAGGAGTGATAATGGCACGGAGTTCAAGAATCGAATTCTGGATCTCTATTGTCTTCGCAAGGGAATTGAACATCAATATTTTGCTCCTTATACGCCTCAACAAAATGGAGTAGCTGAGAGGAAAAACAGGACGTTGATTGAAGCCGCTAGGACAATGCTTTCTGATTCTAAGCTACCAGTTATTTTCTGGGGAGAAGCTATGAATACAGCTTGTTATGTCCTAAATAAAGTTTTGACTGTTAAACGTTTTAACAAAACTTGTCATGAGTTGAGGTTTAACAAGAAACCAAACTTAGAAGGCTTTGAACCATTTGGATTACCCTGCACCATTGTGCGAAACAAAGATAAACAAAAATTCGGTGAGGTGACTGACGAAGGCTACTTTCTAGGTTATGTGCCTGGCACACCGAATAAAAGGGTTTTTAATCTAAAAACTGGTAAAATTGAGGTTGTTTACAATGTTGAAATTACTACATACAAACCTCAACAATCAACGAGTGGTCCTGCTATATTATATGATTATGAAAGCACTTTTAAATCATTTAATATTCCTGAGTTTTCTGATGCAGATGTATCTTAGCTGATTCAAACAGTGATAAGTGGAGACGATGAAGGCGAGTTCATGCCTAGATCGAACGTTGATATGACAGATGCTCTGGAAACTTCCTCAAGTGCTGTTAATAATGATTCAAGCGATAGTGAGTCTGAACCCATTCAGGGGGAGGATTTCATTAATCCGTTTGCAGATCAGAATATTCAGGGGGAGGTTGGATCAAACCTGGGTGATAATTTAGAAGTGGATACCGTTGTTACTACACGAGCAAACAGAGATCATCCAGTTGACATGATACTTGGAGATCCTACTGCAGGTGTTCAGACGAGAAGAAGCATAGCAGCGAATTCTGGTTTATTTGTTTCGATTGAGAAGACTGGGATTGTGAACGAGTGCTTTTATAGTTGTTTTATTTCCCAAGAGGAGCCGAAGAACATTCACATGGCTCTTAAAGACAATTCATGGGTTGAAGCTATGCAAGAGGAATTGGCCCAGTTTGAGAAGTTGAAGGTTTGGGAGTTAGTTGACCTTCCTAAAGGTGAAAAGGAAATAGGCACTAAGTGGGTGTTTAAATGCAAGAAAGATGACAAAGGAATTGTGACGCGAAACAAGGCTCGATTGGTTGTCAAAGGTTTCAATCATCAAGAAGGAATAGATTACAATGAAGTGTTTGCACCAGTGGCAAGGTTGGAGGCAATCCGTTTGTTCCTAGCTTTCGCTTCTTTCAAGGGCTTTAAAGTTTTCCAACTAGACGTGAAGAGTGCATTTCTTTACGGGAAAGTCCAAGAAGTGGTGTATGTCTCACAACCAGATGGGTTCGTTGATCCAGATTATCCAGATCGGGTGTACAAACTTGATAAGGCTTTGTATGGAATACATCAAGCACCTAGGGCATGGTACGAGACACTGTCTACACATTTGATCAAGAATGGTTTTGAAAGAGGTCAGATTGACAGTACACTGTTCATCAAGAGGAAGAAGGAAGATTTTCTGCTAGTACAGGTGTACGTGGATGACATCATCTTTGGGTCATCAGATGAAAACATGTGTAAAGAGTTCGAGCAGGTGATGAAGAGTAAGTTCGAAATGAGCGCTATGGGAGAGTTGTCTTACTTTCTGGGATTACAAGTTGAACAGAAGGAGGATGGGATGTTTATTCATCAAACAAAGTATGTGTATGACATTTTGAGTCGGTTCAAAATGAATGATTGCTCTACTTTCAACACACCCATTTGCGAAAATCATAATCTTGGCCCAGATCACGAAAGTACTGAAGACGTTGATCCAACTCAATACAGGGCAATGATTGGTTCTCTAATGTACTTGACTGCTTCAAGACCTGACATTATGTTTGCAGTATGCTTGTGTGCCAGATATCAGGCTAATCCAAAGGAGTCACACATGAAAGCAGTGAAGCGTATTCTTCGTTATTTGAAGGGGAAACCTAAACTTGGGTTGTGGTATCCAGCTGATAGTGATCTGAATTTTGTCGCTTACACTGACTCAGACTTTGGGGGATGCAAGTCGAACAGAAAGTCTACAACAGGTGGTTGTCAGTTCTTAGGAGGCAGGATTGTGTCTTGGCAATGCAAGAAGCAATCTTGTGTGTCTACCTCTACGTGTGAAGCTAAATATATTGTTGCGGGTAGCTGCTGCTCTCAGGTTCTCTGGATACAATAGCAGATGCACGATTACGGTTTGGATTACACTCGTACTCCTATTATGATAGACAATAATGCCACAATTTCTATAACAAATAATCCCGTGAAACACAGTCGCACAAAACATATTGACATACGTCATCATTTTATACGGGATTGTGCTGAAAAGAAACTAATTGAATTACATAGAGTCGACACAGAAGATAACCTGGCAGATCTTTATACTAAAGCTTTTGACAGGGCTCGCTTTGAACATTTAGTCGAACTCAACGGGATGAGGAATCCTGAATAACTGGTTTTTCATAAGAATTTTGTAAATAGTTTACTTCTTTTCTTAAAAATAAAAAATACAAAAACAATGAAAAATTGAAAAACATAAAAAAATAGAAAATCAAAAATGAGTTATCACTGTGTGAAAAAGAAGAAATGATAGTACATCAGCAAGTTAGACTGTCACACTGAAAATGAATTAAATTGCTTAAGTGTGATAGCAGCTTCATCATATGATGTACCAGTAGACAAAAGCATGAAATAATCAACTTACCAATGTGATATAAACCTAAATACAACTGAGTATGAGTGGGGAACACATCAGTGGTGTATGGTTTAATGACCTTAAATCTTGTGTTGATAGATTGCCAAAATCTGAAGTTTTGGGTCTTTATACTGTTATTTCATCTGGGGATATCAGGGGTGACCTTCTGCTGCATCCAGATATATGCTGACCTAGGCACACCCAGGATATCTTAAAAGAGCAAAAAAAATGCCAAATCCCATAAATGAAGAAGCTCTCATAGAGAGTCATTCAAATGTGCAAAAAGCATAAATCGTACCAAAAATGGTATTTGTCATAGCCCTCGTTAGATATTTTGGTCTTTTTGCTGTACGAAAGTACTGACCTGTTCACCAATTATCTAAACGTTGAAAAACAAAACGGATGAATTCAGTATACTCACCTACTACGATAAATCTTTGTGCATACCTTGATCGCGGGGGTATATCCTGAAGTGGGACACACTAAATATATCAGAATAAAATTACCTTAACGTATCATACGGTAATGGAACTTGAAATGTTCATGCATTTTGTTTAAGTGGACAAACATACTGGTAATCGTCTTGGACTGCTTTTCACGAAAAATTAAATAAAGAATTATATAATAGTGTGAAAACAGTTTGATTGTGCTGATATGATCTTCTTACCGGTGATTCTCACAAAAACAGAGTGTTTATTGCTTTTTGTTATTTACTTGCTTTCAGAAAATATAAAAATCTAAAAATAGTGTCTTTTTCAGTTTAAAATTCTTAACGTACGGAAAACTGTTATTCTTGGAGGAATTGTTACTGATAGGGGGAGACGGTGTTAGAAAGTGAGTTCAAAATTTTAAATCATGCTGGTTATAGGGTGTGTGATTAAAAAGTTTTGCGTGTTGATGATAAGTTGAAAATGCTTAATCTGTAATACAGTTTAACTATCTCTTGAATAATAATAATTTATTTAATTTTTTTGAAAAATTCTTATGGTTTCTCGAGATGTTTGTTTTATAGTATACAGATTGAAGCAGTATGTTGCTGAGAAGTTAGAGTGATGAGTTGCTGTGAAGAGATGAGAGTTTGATTGGATGCATGGTAGAACCTCCTTTCTACATTGCAGACAAAGTTGAAGAGTTTGAAGATTGCTATACATATACTGAACTGGAGTTTACTCAAATGCTAAAGTTTTTGAAGATTTGGTGATTGGATGCATCAGCTTAGGGGGAGTCTGTTGCTGACAGAAGCTATTGAAGCTGAAGCTATCCAAAGACCAAAGACAGTGCAAGATTACATGAAGATTGCAAGAAGACTGAAGACAAAGTTATTTTTTATAAAGCTATTGTCAAGGGGGAGTTTGTTGGTGCATATTTTGTGACAACAGCTTAGATTTAGTCTTTGGATATCTTGTAATTAGTTAAACGATAAACAGTTAGCGGGTTTAGCTTTGTATTATGAGATAATACAGTTTGGGCTAAACAAAACCCAGTTGGGTCTAGGGGGGACGATTTGGGCTTGTCCATGTAGGAAACCCCAGTCCAATTAGCAAACCTTGTGTTATATAAACAAGGTTAGGCTTTAGGGTTTAGGTTAATCAGCCAAAACAGAGTTTGTGAGGATTTTCGTGAGAGCTATAGTGCTTGGACGAATTTGGAGTTGGTTAGGGTTTGATTGATTGTAATTCAGTTTGATTGATAATCAATAGAAACCCGGTTTGAAAGTGAATTGCTGATTTCTGTTCCTACACGTGTTCTGCTATATTCTGATCAAGAGGATTCCGCACTCTTGATTAGATTGACAATTCTGTGAAAGATCCACACATCAATGGGACCTACAATTCTGCCTAGCCATTAGCTTGTGGGTGGACTGGTGTTGATGTTATCATCCTAATCCCCCAGCTGTCACAAAAGTTAGTAGTTCTACTCCCAATAAATTGGGATCCATTATCACAAACAATTTCAGAAGGGATACCAAATCTAGTTATAATATTTCTTTTGATAAAGGATATCACTTCTTTTTCTCTAACTTGAGCAAAGGCTTCAGCCTCTATCCACTTGGAGAAGTAATCAGTCATAGCAAGCATGAACACTTTTCCACTAGGTTCCTTAGGAAGCTTACCAGCTAAATCCATTCCCCATCTCATAAATGGCCAAGAAGAGGATATAGGATGCAAAAGCTCTGCTGGTTGGTGAGGGATATTACTATGTCTCTAACAAGGATCACACTTCTTGGCATATTCCACAGCATCCTTCTTCATAGTAGGCCAATAGTATCCTGTCCTCAGGATTCTTGAGAACAATGCCCTACCCCCAGTGTGGTTTTCACAATCTCCTTCGTGGAAATCCTTTAGGACTTCTTGTATTTCGAGATCCTCAATACACCTTAGATATGGTCCTGCAAGAGATCGTTTATATAACAAGTTATTCAATATTGTAAATTGAGATACCTTAATTTTGAAAGCCCTAGGGTTTTCTCCTGTAGGAATCTCTCCATGTTGTATGTAACGCATGATTGGAAGGATCCATGATCCTGAATGAGATTGTGTATCATCACTAGGGATGATTGCAGAATCCTCTCCTATCTCCATGGATACATGATCCTCAATAGCGGGGGTTAGGATATGGATAATAGGGATCTTGATATCCTATGGAATCTTCAAGGATGATCCTAGATTAGCCAATGCATCAGCTTCTGCATTCTCTTCTCTAGGTACCTGTGTCAAACTAAAGGAAACAAAAGAGAGTGCCAATTCTTTGACTATCTCTAAATATTTGATTAGCTTTTCACCTTTAACATCATAGGATCCATTAAAGTGATTAGTAATTAATAATGAATCTACATGTACCTCAAGATACTTGATCCTCATATGCTTGGCAATTTACAAACCAGCTATCAAGGCTTCATATTCAGCCTCATTATTAGTAGTTTGAAACTCACAAGCTATGGAATGGGGTATTATGTCCCCCTGTGGAGATTTTAGTAGTATTCCAAGTCCTGTTCCTTTGACATTAGAAGCTCCATCAGTGAAGAGTATCCAAGGATCCTTAGTTTCTTAAAGCTGTTGGACTTCTAATTCAGCTTCCCTTTGCAAGTCACTGCTGAAATCTGCCACAAAGTCAGCTAAGGCTTGGGATTTGATGGCAGTCCTTGGTTCATATCTTATATTATAACCACTAAGCTTCACTACCCACTTAACCATCCTTCCTGACATTTCAGGTTTCCTGAGAACATTCTTAATTGGGAAATTAGTCTTAACAATAATGGCATGAGTTTCAAAATAGTGTCTTAATTTAGTAGATGTCATAATTAGTGCAAGGATAAGTTTTTCTAAATGTGAATACCTGGATTCAGCATCAAGCAAACTCTTACTTACATAATAAACAGGATGTTGTGTACCTTCGTGATCCTTAACAAGGACCGCACTTACTGCTTTAGAGGATACCGCCAAATACAAGGATAATATATCCCCTATTTCTGGTTTCATCAAGGCAGGGGCTGAGGATAGGTAATCCTTAAGAGCTTTGAGAGCATTTTCATGCTTTTCCATCCACTCAAATTTGTTTTTCTTCCTCAAAATGTCATAGAATTCCTTGCATTTTTCTGAGGATTTGGATATGAACCTATTTAAGGCTGCGATCCTGCCTGTCAATCTTTGCACATCCTTGGCATTGGCAGGAGATTTGATATTCACAATGGCCTTAATTTGCTCTGGACTTGCTTCAATGCCTCTTTTTGTCACCATATAGCCTAGGAATTTACCTGCTTTAACACCAAAGTGACACTTGGAAGGATTTAGTTTCATATTAAATTTATCAAGGATATTGAATGCTTCCTCCAAGTCTCTAAGGTGATCCTCAGCTTTCTTGGACTTAACCACCATGTCATCTATGTAGACTTCCATAGTGTGTCCAATTTGTTCCTTTAACATCATATTGACTAGCCTTTGATAAGTAGCACCTGCATTCCTTAGTCCAAATGGCATAGCAATATAACAATATATACCAGTTGGGGTCATAAAGGTTGTATCCTGTTGATCAGATGGTTCCATCTGAATTTGTTGAAATCCAGATGAAGCATCCATAAAAGTCAACAACTCATGACCCGCGGTAGCATCCACCATGGAGTCAATGTGGGGTAATGGGAAAGGATCCTTGGGACATGCCTTGTTTAAATCAGTAAAATCGACACATACCCTCCACTTTCCATTTTTCTTTTGAACAACAACCACATTGGCTAACCACCTTGGATACTTAACCTCTCTTATCATACCTGCCCGAAGTAGTTTATCTACCTCTTCCTGGATAATAGCATTCCTTTCAGGTGCAAACTTCCTCCTTTTCTGATGTATAGGCTTGAATGACCTGTCAATTCCAAGCTTATGAGTAATTATATCTTTAGATATACCTGTCATGTCCTCATGCTTCCAGGCAAAGGTAGTTTTCCTCCTCTTAAGGAAGGATACTAGATCCTGTTCAATGTTGCTGAGGATCCCTGATCCTATGAAGACTATGGATTCAGGATCATGAGGATCCATAAGGATTTCTTTCACATCCTGTTCTCTTGCCTCCAAGACATCTCTTGAAGGATGCTTTAATTGCTATTGCTCCCTTGGTCTTGAGGCTCGCTTCATTGATGATGTGTAACAATTCTTAGCTTCTTGTTGATCACTCTCAATTTTCACCACCCCCCACGGACTAGGAAGCTTTACACATTGATGATAGGTAGATGGGACTGCCTTCATGTCATGTATCCATGGCCTGCCAAGGATAACATTACAACAAGATAAGCAATCTATAACACAATTTTTTTTATAAGAATGAAGTCCTTCAATATAGATGGGGAGTTTGATGTCCCCCAATGTATTTTTAGTCTCTCCACTGAATCCCACAAGTAATGAGGATCCTGGGACAATGTCTGATTCAGGAATGTTCATCTTCTTGAGGACATCAAGTTGAATGATGTTCACTGAGCTTCCTCCATCTATTAGGATCCTGCGAACAAAATGGTTAGAAATAAACAGAGTAATAACAAGACCATCATGATGAGGATCCTGAACATCAACACGATCATCCTCATCAAAAGTTATAATTTTATCCTTTGTAACAGTGGAAGTCCGGATGGGTCTGTCTCCATTATCCATCTTGGTCTCCTTGGCATGTCTTTTAGCTGCTGAAAAGGAAGTACCACAAATGTCTGATCCACCGGATATAAAGTTTATAACTTGTGCATCTGCTGGAGGAGCAGGAGCCTTTCCTGGGATCCTTTCAGGATCCTGGATCCTTGACTTCTTCCGTCCCAAAAGCTCCTTCAAGTGCCCCTTGCTTAACAAGTAACCAATTTCTTTTCTAAGTGCAATACACTCTTCAGTGAGATGGCCGAAATCCTCATGATATGCACACCATTTGGACTTGTCTTTTGTAGCAGCTGGTTTATCACTTTTCCTTGGCCATCTTGCTTTCTCACCTAGATTCTGCATTGCAAGAATTAGTTCATTGTTATCAACAGAAAAACAGTATTCAGAAATTGGAGGATAATCCTCATCATCCTCTTCTTGTTCTACTGCCTGCACATTCTGGTTTTCAGACTTGTTGTGGGACTTGAACTTGTTATTCTTGAAGTAGGATCCTTGCTTTTCCTGTTTTGAGGATCCTACCAGTCTCTCCAGGATCCTTTTGTCATCCTCTAATCAGATGAACCTAAGGGCCCTGGTTCTTACTTCATCAAGATTCCTGCACGGGGTCATGACAAGATCATCATAGAACAATGAATCCCTAAGTAAACCCATTTTAAAGGCTTCTACAGCCGTAGCTATATCCAGATTAGGGATATCTAAGGATTCTTTACTAAACTTAGTGATGTAATCTCTAAGTGATTCATTTTGACCTTGTGTTACCCTATATAGGTCATTAGGTAATCGTTCAAATTTTCTACTACACGAGAATTGACTATTAAATAGATTAACTAGATTAGCAAATGAAGTAATAGAGTAAGGGGGAAGACTTAGCAGCCATTTAAGAGCAGATCCTATGAGTGTGGATCCAAAACCCTTGCATAGACATGCTTCTTTTAACCTCTCTGGGAAGGGGTTGATTTCCATCCTTTCTCTATATTGAGCTACATGTTCCTCTGGATCCGTTGAACCATCATATAGCTTCATAGTTGGTATCTGGAACCTTTTGGGTATCTCAGCATCACAAATAGGTGGTGCAAAACGAGATATCCTATGGCTACCATCTGTAATTTCAGGAATGGGTTTAACCACTCCTGGTACGCTGGATATCATATCCTTAAGCTTCTGTAACTCCCTAGCCATAGCTTGATTGATACATGTATCCTGCATAGGGCCATGGTTAGTGTTATAAGAATTATTAAAAGTGTTACCTCCCGTAGGATTCAAGTTTGGAATTGCAGATGTAAATCCATATTGACGGGATTCTGGTATGATTGAAGGACCAGAGGAAGCAATGGTCTGCATTGGTATGAAGTCTCCTTGATGGACATCCGAACTTGGAGGCTGCATACTTCTTAAGAATCCTTGATCCTGAAAGATGTTGGATCCTTGAACCTGAGAGGATCCTTGAACCTGAGAGGATCCTTGAACCTGAGAGGATCCTTGAACCTGAGAGGATCCTTGAACCATGGAGGATCCTTGGACCTGAGAGGATCCTTGAACCATGGAGGATCCTTGGACCTGAGAGGATCCTGGAACCATGAATGATCCTTGAACCTGAGAGGATCCTTAAACCATGGAGGATCCCTGGACCTGAGAGGATCCTAGAACCATGGAGGATCCTTGGACCGTGTGCATTCCCAAATATCCTCCTGAGCTGACGAAGGATCCCTGATGCTGGAAGGAGGGTCCTGAAGACTGAAAACAGGATCCTTGAGGCTGGAAATGAGACCCTAAGGCCTGACTCATAGTTGTTGTTCCATAACGCCTTCCCAATGGTCCACTCTGATACTGGATGTCCGGAGCTGCAGTTTGCAAGGCGGTTATAGCTGGAGTATCGAAATCCAATGACCTTGGTATCAGAGGAGAGTGATCCTCCACTGAATTCTTCTGTTTCTTGATATCACCAATCTCCCAAAGGATCCTTTCATTGGTTTTGTCCTGCTCTTGTATGCGATCCTTCATCTGCAAAATCAAAGTAAAAAGATCACTATTAGTAGGATTAGTGACAACAGAAGAAGTTGGTGGTTTTGGAAAAATTAGGCTTTGTTTCTTCGCAGCATTTTCAGCATTCTTCTGGGATCCAAAAGGTGGTGGAGGCAAAGGTGGAACGCCCTGTGAAGAACTGATTGCCGGTATTGAACTGGAAGTGCTCTTTACTAAAGAAGCCATCTGCTTGGCTGTAATGAACCGAAACGATCACAAGAACAAGAATTTCTTAGGAATGAAGCACCAATTGCCCCACGGTGGGCGCCAAACTGTTTTGGTTAAAAATCAGGCTAAGATAATGTAACCAAATCTTCGTTGTGAGGTGTGATGCTTGAATCAATGAACAATGTTAAGGATAATTCAGAAATGTAATGAACAAGTGACACAAGGATTTATACGAGGAAAAAGCCCTTGATCAAGAGTTGATCTCCGGCATAAAAAACCTCGGGTGATGGAAACTACCGATCACCAACTAAGATTAATCAAAAGAAATATACAACTCGGGATGATAACAAGCTTGTTACAAGGATCACTAGTGTGCAATGTGCAAAAAAGTGTATGAAATCGCCAAGTAGTGGTTGAGAGCTGATTGAGAGCTGTTCGAGTGTTGCTACGGGAGTGTGTGTACGCCAAAATTAGCTAAGTGTTCTATCAAGCTTGTCATCCCCATTTTAAATTAGAAATAACTAAGTTAACAAACTATCTGATAATTATGCAAGCTCCCCACGATCTCCACAACGTCCACAAGAGCCAAGCACGTGCGGAATCTTTAGAGAATACGCTCTAGGAAATTCGGTGAGACTTGGTCCATGCCTTTGCTCCTGCAAAACAAGCTTACGTACAAGGTAGACAATTGTTAGTATAAGGATAACAATAAGGATCCTGAATCATGATCCTGCAACACCTGCTGAGGATCCTTAATTCAAACAGAATTGAGGATCCATGATCCTGGCAGCACTTGAGGATCCGTGATCCTTAGGTTGTAAAAATCCTCCCCTAACACAAGCTATATGAAAATGGTGGTAGCTTCCCACGATCATCACAACGGTCATGGAGGTCTTGCACGTGCAAAAATACCAAGCATATTCCCCCGGACTCTCGGCTGGACCAAGTCTCATTCGTATACACCTGCAAAACAAGTTGAAAAATGATGGAAATAATTGTTAGTTTAGGATAATAATGAGGATCCTAGATCCTTAATCTTGCAGCAACTTCTGAGGATCCTTAATTCAAACTGAACTGAGGATCCATGATCCAAGCTACACTTGAGGATCCGTGATCCATAAGCTGTGAAATTCTATCCCTAACAGTTAGCCAATGAGGTAGTTGTTCAGAAAAAGAATGGAAAGTGGAGGGTATGCATTGACTTAGCTGATTTAAACAAAGTGTCACACCCCGACCACGTTAAACAACAAAACGTGGCGGAAACGTCGGGGAGTGTTGTAACAGAACTAATTGTTTCACAACCATGGAAATTAAAGTTACGTTTTATTTATCAAACAAGAGAGTTACATTGTCTTAACACAAGAAAACAAAGAGCACATAACATAATTTAACTAGTTCTTGCTTTGTTTTAAGTCACTAAGGCACAGGTCCGCCTAAGTGTGTCTTGATCATCCTATGCAACAGTTCCTGAAAACACATGTGAAAATAGGTACGTCAGCATAAAAATGCCTGTGAGATATATAGGTTTTGTGAAAATAGGAATCATGACTTGAGTTTAAAGAAACTGTTTAATAAAAAGTAGTCATGAGTCTTGTTGAGTGTTTCATTTCATAAATCATTTGAAAAGCAATGGATAAATCAAATGATATATATGTATAAAAGAATAACGTATGGTTAAGTGAATAACCAAGTAAAATGAGTTTGTATAAATTAAGTTATTTGTAAAACGATGTTTATGTGAAGATTGTATTGTAGATGTAATATGTCTAAACTGAAATGGTTTAAATAACGCTACGATATGTAATACCATAAAAGCACTTATATATAGGAAGTACCAGCGGCGTATCCACCATGTTTTTATCGTATTACACGTCGCCTCGTTACTTAAATCACTTATCCAAACAGCCCCCAAGATGAAATGTTTAACAATTGTAGAAATGTTTATGAATGGTCAAATACAGTTCACACGGTTCAACAGTTACAAACGGTTCATATAAAATGGTTACAACGGTTCACATAGTCAAGTAGTTACAACGGTTCACATAGTCAAATAGTTACAAAAGGTTCAAAATGTAGAACGATGTGTCCATATGCTGGATGAGCATATGCAACAAAATGTAATGTAAAACAGTGTGTCCATATGCTAGATGAGCATATGCAACAAAATGTAATGTAAAACAGTGTGTCCATATGCTGGATGAGCATATGCAACAAAATTTAATGTAAAACAATGTACTAAGTATGCTAAGTAAACATACATAGCAAAACAATGTAATGTAAATCATGTACTATAAATGTACTAATGAACATAGCAAGTATATGATGTGAAAACGGGAAAGCACGAAAGTAACAAGTAGGCACATGTGTTTCACCCAAAAACAGTTTGAAAACAGTAAAAGAGGGGTCTATGTACTCACTTGAGATTGCTCAATAGTCCTAGGATAACCACCAAGCAAAGCTAGAAGATCACGGGATCAAACGGCACCTAATATAGGTAACTACGTTAATAAACCGGACCTAAATCGGAGGATCGGATAGAATGAGGGTTCGCAAACCAAACGAGTATGGGAACTCGTGTAATATGGTTTAACAAAGCCTACATACTAAAATGAAACCTAGCCTAAGTGCTTACGACCCATTACGACCCGTTTAGGTAGCTTATGCTACTTTAACGCGTCATTCGCGTAAAATGTGTTCGGAACGCCTAACTAGTCCTATGATAAGTAAAATATGCCTTAACATGTCTAATATTGTTGCCAAATCAGTTTAGATATCATAAATTATGTTACATATGCTTAAAATGAATTTTGGCGTAAAAAGGGCATTTTGGTAATTTACCTAAGGCATATAAACTACCTATCATACAACTAACTAAACGTCGTGACCATAAGGTATAACCTCGGAAGGTTATTCCCTATACAACTATGGCCACCTAATGTATTTGGTCGGATCCTAAAGATCGACCAAATGGGTCGGGTTCGAAAGTATAAGCGACTGTTTAGATCGCTTACCTTTACGACCCTAGACAAGCACAAAACTAAAAGTGACGAGCTAAACACGTTAAAACGTGTTTAACAAGTTTAGAAAATGGTTTGGTATCAAAACAAACGATTTTGATACCCAAAAGTAGTTTGGTTACAAAATACGCAAGAATACGTATTTTGGCCGAAACTACGACTCGTCACTGAGCCTAGATAACGTGGTAATCAGTAGGTATAGTCACAAGGGACTATAACCATCGTGATTACGCTCATGTTGCGAAGTTCAACCGAACTTCGTGTTGACCATAAACTGGTCCACGCAGAAAACGCTAAAAGAACGAAGGAGGACTTACAACGGGTCCAAGAACGGAAGTTTTGATCCGAATATTCTCAGGTATGAAGTGATAAACACATCAACATAGAGAACAAATTCAGATTCAAAGGTGTGGGTTTTGCAAATGAGGGGTGAGGGGTATTTATAGATTTCTTAGGACCGTTAGGATTGTTCCTCGTAAACCGAGATTCAATCTCATCCATACATGTGCATCCATGCTTTTACAAAACCATTGGAGCCCCTAGTATTGGCCCATAGTTTCAGAAATACCATTTGCAAGTGGGTTATGAGTGTATAACAGCTGTTAACAGGCTATTAAATTGGTTTTGCAGTTTTGGGAGGGCCTCGCGGCCCGCGTAAGGGACAACAGAAACTTACGCGCCCCGCCTGGGGGTTCTGATCGGCAAACAACTTTCAAAAATGATAGTTTCAGTCCCTGTTGGTGTTTAAAGCCATTTCCGACATGTTTAAGGCCCGTTAAGCAAACTTTAAGGCCCTAAAATGATGCCTAAACATTTTGGACATGAAACATGCTCAAAAATGTGTCGGATGTCGGTTCGTTGGGTCGTACGATCGCGATGTTCGCTTAATTACGACGGAATGCGCATAAGCGCGAAAAACGATCCAAATTGCGCGACGAATGGATTTTTCTTATGCCAAAAACTAAAATAAAATATTTTAATGCTTACATAAATTTTTGGATGTCCGGATGTATTCAGAATGTAAGTTATGCGCGAAAGTGCAAACTTGTGCACTTTTTGACGCTTTTAGTCCCTGAATGACCCAAAAGTTTTTTTTAGCACACCGAACCCCTTAAAGCTTATTTCTAAGATATGTAAAGGATATTTATGGCATGTTTAACTTATGGTCATGTTACGGAATGTCTGTTTCAGTATGAATCGTCATACTTTCGCAGTTTGTCGAATTAAGTCCCTGTAAGCGATTAAACTTGATTTTGCCATAACAAATCCTTCAAAACTTATTTCTAAGTTATGTAAAGGTTATTTAAGGTATGGTAAGCCTATTTCACTATTCCAGAGTGTTCGTTGCATTAAACTGGTTATATTTACGCATCAGTGCGCGTATAACCTTCCAGAAAGCGATTTAAAGCTTGAAATCAAACCATGAATTGATATGTGCAAACAATACACGTATTTTTACAAATCCCAAGTATGAAGCATAAAATTTCATAAATTTGGTATTTGTTTGAAGGTCGCAGAGGCACAGGTGTCACACAAAGCATGTCCCAAGGATCCTTTCCCTTTACCCCACATTAACTCCATGGTGGATGCTACATGTAAGACCCTAACACGTATTTAACAAAAGTCGCAGCGGAAGTTTAAGCCATAAAATTTATTTCCTTATAAAAACCTTGACTCACTTAAAATTTCATTTTTTAACATAACTCTTTCGCAGAAAGTCATCAATCGACTCATTTACAATTAAAAATATAACATGAGTTTACTACATTACATACACCAACGTTCTCGTACAATCCGTCTTGTGACTCGGTCCTCGATCTCTATCCCTTGATGACCCTCATGACTCGTACTACCTGCGCTCACCACATAAAATTCATAACATTAGTATGCATTATAAACATACAAGATTTATTCACATTTACTTTTCGTACCGTTAACTCTTTACATCCCAGCTTTCCATCTGATCATACATTCCGTGATGAGACTTCTATGCTATTCCTGCGTTACGCTTCATTCACCAGGCACGCTATTATTTTCGTTAGTACTCAATTTCATTGAATACATGCGTACATACTTTCATACATACTTATACATATGCCTACGATCACACATAACTACTTACATACGTACATACCTACATATATACGTATGTGCCTACATACGTGCATACCTACATACATACATACATACATGCCTACATGCATACATACCTATTTCATGCCTTCACACAAACCTACATACATACATACCTTCGTACATACTCACTTGCATACGTATACATACAAATACTACCTACATACACACCTACATACATACATTCATATCTTCACGCATGCCTACATACATGCATACGCTTATATATACCTAATTACATAAATACAAACATACATTCATTCACATATACAACTTATATTTATACATACATACATACATACCTTCATATGTATCTACATTTCCTAAAACAAAGAATAAATTAGTCATTCTTAGCTTATAAGCGTTTAAAACGGTCTAAACGGGTTCGCATTGCATATACAAATAAAATACAAACTTTTCATAAATCAGGAGCCCATGGCGTCGTGCGACGGAAACTTGCCTTCGCCGTCGCATCACGCCACCACCCAATATGATCAGAAAGTTTGCAGCTGTTGCTGCATATTCCCAGCATAACTCAGTTTTACGGAAACGAGCATAACTTTCTCGTTTTTGATCCGTTTTACCCGATTCTTTTTCGTACGCGGCCGTAATTTAATTCTCCATCACATGGAGTGAAAATTCAATATTTGGACTACCGAAATTTATGACTTTTAAGCCTTCGGCTTATTACCCTATTACCAAATTTTGACCCGTTCATGCATTTATCAACATAACTTGTTTGTTTGACCATAACTTCTTATGAACCTAATAATATCAATGACATTCTATCAGAAAATATTAAATTCTCGGATGTCTGGCATCCTCTTAACCCATTTTCACTCAAAAGCTTAATTTGACCCGTTAAAGGTATTTGCGTATTTTAAGGTCCTTGGCTTACGAAAATCATACTTCTCGCTTTCCTACTTTTCCAAAACATTCACTTAATCAAATAGCTTGTTTCTAATCAACTTTTAAGACCGTTTGCCCGATTTACCCATCAAGGGCGTTTTTGTCAACTTTGTTCCATCCTTTACTACAAAGGACTTCCTTAAACATTTGACTAATCCCACGACTTAACTACAACTCTAATCGCACATACCTGGCTCGGATCAAAGCTATGACCCGTTTTAATACTTCGTGCGCTAATTGACTAATTAATAACAACATAATTCCTTTCGCTAATCATCCTGCGAATTCATAATACTTGACAAAACAATTCGTTAGTCAATATCGCCAAATGGTAATGTCTTCACCCTTTGACCCGTTAAGTCTAGATGTCCATTTTATCCTTGTGGGATTTTAGTTATTCATTATCCCATCCATGTAACTTATTCCTTCGTTATCTCGTAACCGAAATTACCATAATACCATTTTTACCCTTTTTGACAATTAACTTAGTTTCTTAACATAATCACATGTTCCGACCCATACCAAAACTTGTCGAAACATCATAATTCACATATTTAGTTACCATGATCGTAATCTATACATTGAATAGATATTCTACAAAAAGGGGTGTAAGCTTTACTTACCTCACATCCAAATATGCTTCCAGTGCGCATAAGTCCCGCTTGACCCGCTTCTTTCCCAAAGCTTCCTTGCCGCTTACCAAGCATCAACTATCATATATCATTCTTATGATAGTTAGTTTATTCATCATTCGTCACAACCCTTTTATCACACGGATCTTATATGGAATTTATCATCCATCCTTATAACATGCTAATCTATCATTTCTTATCCGATTTCTTTAAACATATGCACACGTAAGTGATTTCAAACATCATTAACAATAACATATCATTATATTATACAAAACCCACTTCATAACTACATTGTTAATCACTTACTAACGATCTAAGCTCAATTATCCCTAATTTCATCATACCCTTGGTGTGTGTACAACCTTCTAAACATAAGGTACAACTAATTCATGCACAATCTCCTAATTTCATACATAATTCATCAAATTCCTCCTTCTAATCAACATGAATCATTCATGCATAAACATCAAACATACTAGTATCACAATTCTTTCAATTCCTCTAACAATAATCCATGATACAAATCAAAAGAAAACATCAATATTAAGCAAGAATTAGACATGGGTGATCATTCATGTTGTCATTATCACCATAATTAATGGGTTTCATCTCTAAACATCAAATTAGCCCAAATCATTCATAACTCATGTTCTATATGATGATTCTAACATATCCTCATACTCAATTTCATACAAATTCGCAACTTACATCATAACCCACTTCGTGAAAGATCACCAAATCTAATCTTTAAGACATACCTTATGATCCCCATGAGAAGGTGATCACTAATCCATGCTCGGTTATGAATTTAAGCTTCATTGAGCCTTCCAATTTGAGGATTTTAGTGAAACTAGGGTTTGAACCTTGTTTCTTCTTCCTAGATGTCGATACACACACACACACACACTGTGTGTGTGTGGTGTTTTAAGTTTATTTTATAAAAATCATGTTTCCCACTTAACAGTTTTGGTCCCTCAAGTTTCGTTTTAATTATATAAGAGACTAAAACTAACTTCTTTATATTAACCGGGTTCTAATTTACCAAACCCGTTTTTGGGGTGTTACAAGTCTACCCCCCTTAAATTAGGTTTCGTCCCCGAAAGCTTTCTCATTTCCATTAAACACTAATTATCCTTTCCCTTTGCCCTATCAACACGACCACTAGCCCATCTCAGTGACAATCTTCTATTTTTAAGAACCCGTCCCGGAGTTCTTATTAGTGTCGCTTTCACTAATAGCGTTAGCTTCTAACGCCTTTCATAGCTAATGGTTCATTCATCATTCTAATACTTGTATATCCTATGCAATATATCATTTTGTTTACTTGAAACAATTCCGATATCCTATTAATAACATTCCTTTTTGTTTATTTCAAATTTCATATCATCTTTGTTGACTATACGATCTAAATTCGTAATTTATACATACACATCTATATTTAATTTCGATAGGTACGTCATAATGCTAAGTAACTATCCATTCTCGATTCATAACCATTCATATAATTGACTTCTTTCTAACAAGTCCATACTTTTCATACTTTACCTTTACACACATTCTTATTTCCTTGGCCCGTTTGTAGTGGGTCAATATACATACCTCTTCACGCTTATTATCGTACTTACATTCGTATGATCCGTTATAATAGATCTAGTATCTTCATCCCATCTTTTAGACTATATTTTATACATATATCATATAATATTTAGTTCTTGTTTCTTATCGCAACAAAACTACTATTTCATAGTCACATATACACGCTTAACTCCAAAGTAAACGTCATTTTATGTTTCCTATAGTTATTTATACTATACGTACCCTTACGTTAACTTCAACTCACCTCATTTATTCTACATTACTATTCTTCTCAATTCATGCATTACTTAAGTTGCCTAAGCAAGCGTATCACGCAGGTTCTTCATACGAGAGTTTAACCAATACCCGAAATTTTCGCTCAAAACTTTTAAAATCTAGTTCTTACTGACATAGTTCTCTTCTTATGTCAACTATTAGGAATCAAACATTCCATACTATACCATACTCCTTCCACCATTCAATTTTTAGGGTGTTTTCAATTTACTAATTCATACTATCCGACATAAGTTAAACTTTTACTAACCTTATCTCATATCATCAATCCACGATCTGTGATCCAGATCGATCCCCATTCTTCCCGAACACTAGCCGTACCAGGCTAGATTTCATTTATCCACATATGGTGTCCCCACTTGTACACATCCTTCCACCAATTCAATTGGTTTCATTGCGTCAAGAGTTCTAACAATATCATCAACAATTTAGCGGTTAGCACACTTCATTCAAGCATTCATCCTACTAGGTGTTTACTCACTTATAATTATCCTACAATTTCTTACGTACACGCTATAACGTGTCACACATTTCATTCCTCTTATTTATCGTAGATGCATTGAGGTACACATTCGTACTTCCTTCCATTCATGCTTACTTGCAAAGACATTCATTACATCATTTCAGCATTTCCGTTAAAACTTACCCTTCTCGTTCATACTTGAACCATTGTCCGGGTCGTAGCCCGTCATTCATTATGACTCCTAAGAGTTGATTACTAACACATCTAACACTTAACTGGTTCAAAACTTCTTTCTTTCGTTTTTTTTTAAACTTAGGTTTGCGTGCCCATTATGATCATTCTTTTGTTCATTTACTTTATATTTACTCATATGACTCGTTTGACGCAACCAAGGTCAAACTTTTGGCACATTCTGATGTAGGCTAATTTCATCCTTTTTATATTTTTAAATCCGTCCCGCGGATTCAAACGTAACATCCATACCTTTCATTACTTCTATGTTTCGAATCCGTCCAGCGGTTCCAAACGTACCTTTCATACCTTTTCTTCCTTCTATGATTTGAATCCATCTAACGGATTTCAATCATATCATTCACATCTTTTATTCCTTACATGTGTTGAATCCGTCTCGCGGATTCAGACATATCATTTCTATATTTCATTCCTTGAATCCGTTTTACGGATTCAAACATTCCATTCATGCCTTTCATTCCTTGAATCCGTCTTGCGGATTCAAACAGGTCATTCATACTTCATTACTTTCATGCTTCGAATCCGTCTCGCGGATTCTAACATATCATTCATACTTTCGTTCCTGAAAGTCTTACATTTCTCTTTACCCTCACGTCCACCTACTACCTAATTCTAACGGACATGCATGTAACAATTATCACAGTCTCACGAACGTCATATGTTTCTTGTGTACTGGCCAGGTACACAATCCACAAACTAGTTTCGTGTCTTCTTGTAATCGCCACCTTATGTCCGAAGAATTAAGTTTCGGCACGTGTATCATTTTCAAAACTTTATTGCCATATCACTATTATATTTCATTTAAAGTTTTCTTTCACTCGCTTAATTATACCACTTCATACGCCCACACGTTAAATTTACGTACCTGGGGTCCATTTGTATTATCACTTGCCTTGATGCCGGTTCTAGACCGCATTCACGGATCATCCTTTCCAAGCAGTAATACTTACCTTACACATAATATAACCGTCAGTTTCTTCATATGAATGCATACATACACGTTTTCATTCCATTTCTACCTTTAGATCTTGATCGAGTCATGGATTGTACGGGTTCCTTATCACAAGAGCACACAGGTTTGAGTTCAAGTACCTATCCTCTCGTACTTGATTCTCTTAAACCAGGGCTCTGACACCAACTTGTAAGACCCTAACACGTATTTAACAAAAGTCGCAGCGGAAGTTTAAGCCATAAAATTTCTTTCCTTATAAAAATACCTTGACTCACTTAAAATTTCATTTTTTAACATAACCCTTTCGCAGAAAGTCATCAATCGACTCATTTACAATTAAAAATATTACATGAGTTTACTACATTACATACACCAACGTTCCCGTACAATCCGTCTTGTGACTCGGTCCTCGATCTCTATCCCTTGATGACCCTCGTGACTCGTACTACCTACGCTCACCACATAAAATTCATAACATTAGTATGCATTATAAACATACACGATTTATTCACATTTACTTTTCGTTCCGTTAACTCTTTACATCCCAGCTTTCCATCTGATCATACATTCCGTGATGAGACTTCTATGCTATTCCTGCGTTACGCTTCATTCACCAGGCACGCTATTATTTTCGTTAGTACTCAATTTCATTGAATACATGCATACATACTTTCATACATACTTATACATATGCCTACGATCACACATAACTACTTACATACGTACATACCTACATATATACGTACGTGCCTACATACGTGCATACCTACATACATACATACATATATACATACATACATACATACATACATACATGCCTACATACATACATACCTATTTCATGCCTTCACACAAACCTACATACGTGCATACCTTCGTACATACTCACTTGCATACGTATACATACACATACTACCTACATACACACCTACATACATAGATACATACATACATACATACATACATACATACATACATACATGCCTACATACATACATACCTATTTCATGCCTTCACACAAACCTACATACGTGCATACCTTCGTACATACTCACTTGCATACGTATACATACACATACTACCTACATACACACCTACATACATACATACATTCATATCTTCACGCATGCCTACATACATGCATACGCTCATATATACCTAATTACATAAATACAAACATACATTCATTCACATATACAACATACATTTATACATACATACATACATACCTTCATATGTATCTACATTTCCTAAAACAAAGAATAAATTAGTCATTCTTAGCTTATAAGCATTTAAAAACGGTCTAAACGGGTTCGCATTGCATATACAAATAAAATACAAACTTTTCATAAATCTGGAGCCCGTGGCGTTGCGCGACGGCAACTTGCCTTCACCGTCGCATCGTGCCACCACCCAATATGATCAGAAAGTTTGCAGCTATTGCTGCATATTCCCAGCATAACTCAGTTTTACGGAAACGAGCATAACTTTCTCGTTTTTGATCCGTTTTACCCGATTATTTTTCCTACGTGACCGTAATTTAATTCTCCATCACATGGAGTGAAAATCCAATATTTGGACTACCGAAATTTATGACTTTTAAGCCTTCGGCTTATTACCCTATTACCAAATTTTGACCCTCATGCATTTATCAACATAACTTGTTTGTTTGACCATAACTTCTTATGAACCTAATAATATCAATGACGTCTATCATAAAAGATTAAATTCTCGGATGTCTGGCATCCTCTTAACCCATTTTCGCTCAAAAGCTTACTTTGACCCGTTAAAGGTATTTGCGCATTTTAAGGTCCTTGGCTTACGAAAATAATACTTCTCGCTTTCCTACTTTTCCAAAACATTCACTTAATCAAATAGCTTGTTTCTAGTCAACTTTTAAGACCGTTTGCCCGATTTACCCATCAAGGGTGTTTTTGTCAACTTTGTTCCACCCTTTACTACAAAGGACTTCCTTAAACATTTGACTAATCCCACGACTTAACTACAACTCTAATCGCACATACCTGGCTCGGATCAAATCTATGACCCGTTTTAATACTTCGTGCGCTAGTTGACTAATTAATAACAACATAATTCCTTTCGCTAATCATCCTGTGAATGCATAATTCTTGACAAAACAATTCATTAGTCAATATCGCCAAATGGTAATGTCTTCACCCTTTGACCCGTTAAGTCTAGATGTCCATTTTATCCTTGTGGGATTTTAGTTATTCATTATCCCATCCATGTAACTTATTCCTTCATTATCTCGTAACCAAAATTACCATATTACCCTTTTACCTTTTTGACCATTAACTTAGTTCTTAACATAATCACATGTTCCGACCCATACCAAAACTTGTCGAAACATCATAATTCACATATTTAGTTACCATGATCGTAATCTATACATTGAATAGATATTCTACAAAAAAGGGGTGTAAGATTTACTTACCTCACATCCAAATATGCTTCCAGTGCGCATAAGTCCCGCTTGACCCGCTTCTTTCCCTAAGCTTCCTTGCCGCTTACAAAGCGTCAACTATCATATATCATTCTTATGATAGTTAGTTTATTCATCATTCGTCACAACCCTTTTATCACACGGATCTTATATGGAATTTATCATCCATCCTTATAACATGCTAATGTATCATTTCTTATCCGATTTCTTTAAACATATGCACACGTAAGTGATTTCAAACATCATTAACAATAACATATCATCATATTATACAAAACCCACTTCATAACTACATTGTTAATCACTTACTAACGATCTAAGCTCAATTATCCCTAATTTCATCATACCCTTGGTGTGTGTACAACCTTCTAAACATAAGGTACAACTAATTCATGCACAATCTCCTAATTTCATACATAATTCATCAAATTCCTCCTTCTAATCAACATGAATCATTCATGCATAAACATCAAACATACTAGTATCACAATTCTTTCAATTCCTCTAACAATAATCCATGATACAAATCAAAAGAAAACATCAATATTAAGCAAGAATTAGACATGGGTGATCATTCATGTTGTCATTATCACCATAATTAATGGGTTTCATCTCTAAACATCAAATTAGCCCAAATCATTCATAACTCATGTTCTATATGATGATTCTAACATATCCTCATACTCAATTTCATACAAATTCGCAACTTACATCATAACCCACTTCGTGAAAGATCACCAAATCTAATCTTTAAGACATACCTTATGATCCCCATGAGAAGGTGATCACTAATCCATGCTCGGTTATGAATTTAAGCTTCATTGAGCCTTCCAATTTGAGGATTTTAGTGAAACTAGGGTTTGAACCTTGTTTCTTCTTCCTGGATGTCGATACACACACTGTGTGTGTGTGGTGTTTTAAGTTTATTTTATAAAAATCATGTTTCCCACTTAACGGTTTTGGTCCCTCAAGTTTCGTTTTAATTATATAAGAGACTAAAACTCACTTCTTTATACTAACCGGGTTCTAATTTACCAAACCCGTTTTTGGGGTGTTGCACTACTGCGGGTCATGAGTTGTTGACTTTTATGGATGCTTCATCTGGATTCCAACAAATTCAGATGGAACCATCTGATCAAGACGATATTGCTTTTATAACCCCTACTGGTATCTATTGTTATATTGCTATGCCCTTTGGACTAAGAAATGCAGGTGCTACATACCAATGGCTAGTAAATATGATGTTTAAAGAACAGGTTGGACACACAATGGAAGTATATATAGATGACATGATGGTTAAGTCCAAAAGAGCTGAGGATCACCTTAAGGATTTGGAAGAAGCATTTAATATCCTTGATACATACAACATGAAGTTGAATCCTTCCAAATGCCACTTTGGAGTAAAAACTGGTAAATTCTTAGGTTACATGGTGACAAAAAGGGGGATAGAGGCAAGTCCAGAACAAATCAAGGCCATGGTGAATATCAAGTCTCCTGCCAATGCTAAGGATGTGCAAAGATTGACAGGAAGGATCACAGCCTTGAACAGATTCATTTCAAAGTCATCAGAGAAATGTAAAGAGTTCTATGACATCCTGAGAAAGAACAAAAAGTTTGAATGGACTGAAAAGCATGAGAATGCCCTCAAGGCCCTCAAGGATTACTTATCCTTAGCTCCAGCTTTAATGAAACTAGAAAATGGGGAAACATTGTCCTTATATCTAGTTGTTTCTACTAAGGCAGTAAGTGCGGTCCTTGTTAAGGATCATGAAGGTTCTCAACATCCGGTATACTATGTAAGTAAAAGTCTACTTGATGTTGAGTCCAGGTATTCTCATTTAGAGAAACTTATTCTTGCTTTAATCATGGCATCTACTAAATTACGTCATTATTTTGAAACTCATCCAATTATTGCGAAAACTAACTTTCCTATTAGGAATGTTCTCAGGAAACCTGAAATGTCAGGAAGGATGGCAAAATGGGCAGTCAAGCTTAGTGCATATGATATAAAATATGAACCAAGAACTGCCATCAAATCCCAGGCCTTAGCTGACTTTGTGGCTGATTTCAGCAGTGATCTACAAAGGGAAGCTGAATTGGAAGTCCAACAACTTGAAGAGACTAAGGATCCTTGTATACTCTTCACAGACGGGGCTTCAAATGTCAACGGAACTAGACTAGGCATACTACTAAAATTAACACAGGGGGGACATTATACCCCAATCAATTGCTTGTGAGTTTCAAACTACTAATAATGAGGCTGAGTATGAGGCCTTAATAGCATGTTTGCAAATTGCCAAGTGTTAGGGATAGATTTTCTAAATCTAAGGATCACGGATCCTCAAGTACTGCCAGGATCACGGATCCTTAATTCTGTTTGAATTAAGGATCCTCAGAAGATGTTGCAAGATCAGGATCCAGGATCCTCATTGTTATCCTAACTCTAACGGTTGTTTCCATTGTATGTGAGCTTATTTTGCAGGAGTATACGCATGGACTTGGTCTTGCCGATATTCTTGGGGAATATGCTCTCTATATTCCGCACGTGCTTGGCTTGGTGACCGTTTTAGAAGTCGTGGGTAGCTTGCACATTTTGCGGGTAGTTAGTTATTTAGTTTATTTCTATTTTTAAAGGGGATAACAGCTTGAATTAGAACAAGTTAGAAAACACACACACTCTCGCAAGCTCTCAACAGTTCATTGGCGATTTCATACACATTACACACTAGTGATCCTTGTAACAAGCTTGTTATCATCCCGAGTTGTAAAGATTATTTGTTTAATTGTAGTTGGTGATCGGTAGTTTCCATCACCCAAGGCTTTTTATGCCGGAGATCAACTCTTGATCAAGGGCTTTTTCCCCGTACAAATCCTTGTGTCACTTATTCATTTCATTTGCAAGTTGTTCATACAATTGTTCATTAATTCAAGCATCACACCTCACAATAGAAGATTTGGTTATATTATCCTAGCTTGATTTTTGACTAAAACAGTTTGGCGCCCACCGTGGGGCAATTGGTGCTTCGTTTCTGAAAAATTTTAGTCGTTGTGATCATTTCGGTTCAACCAGATGGCTTCTTTAGCAAAGAACACTTCAAGTTCCATGACGGCAATCACTTCTTCACAGGGCGTTCCACCTTTGCCTCCACCACCTTTTGGATCTCAGAAGAATGCTGAGAATCCTGTGAAGAAACCGAGCCCCGTTTTCTCAAAACCACCAACTTCTGCTATTTCTTCTAGCACTACTAACAGTTATCTTTTTACTTTGATTTTGCAGATGAGGGATCACATACAAGAGCAGGATAAAACCAATGAAAGGATCCTCCGGGAGATTGGTGACATCAAGAAACAGAAGAAATCAGTGGAGGATCACTCTCCTCTGATGTCAAGGTCGTTGAATTTCGACACTCCGGTCATAACTGCCCAGCAATCTGCAGCTCCAGATATCCAATTCCGGGGTGGATCAACGGGAATGCGCTCTGGATCATCGGCAATGACTCAAGCTCTAGGATCCTACTTTCAACCTTCAGGATCCTTCTTCCAGCATTAGGGATCCTCTCAGGTTCAAGGATCCACCTTTCAGTCTCAAGGATCCTTCTTCCAGCATCAAGGATCCTCTCAGGCTCAAGGATCCTCCTTTCAGGTTCAAGGATCCTCTCAGGCTCAAGGATCCTCCTTTCAGGTTCAAGGATCCTCATCTCAGGTTTACGGATCCATGGATTATCCTCCAAGACCCCCAGTCACAGCACATCAAGGATCCAACATCTTTCAGGATCAAGGATTCTTAAGAAGTGTGCAACCCGGATGTACAGATGTTCATCAAGGAGACTTCATTCCAATGCAGACCATTGCTTCTTCTGGTCCTTCAGTCATACCAGAATCTCTTCAATATGGATTCAGATCTGGAATTCCAAATTTGAATCCTCCAGGGGGTAACACTTTGAATAATTCTTATAACACTAACCATGGCCTTGTGCAGGATACAGGTATCAATCAAGCTATGGCTAGGGAATTACAGAAACTGAAGGATATGATATCCAGCGTTCCAGGAGTGGTTAAGCCCATTCCTGAAATTGCAGATGGAAGCCATAGGATATCTCGCTTTGCACCACCCATTTGTGATGCAGAAATCCGAAAGTGGTTTCAAATACCAACTATGAAGCTATATGATGGCTCAACGGATCTAGAAGAACATGTAGCTCAATATAGAGAAAGGATGGAGATCAATCCCATCCCGGAGAGGTTAAAAGAAGCATGTATATGCAAGGGTTTTGGATCCACACTAACAGTATCAGCTCTTAAATGGTTGCTAAGTCTTCCCCCTTACTCTATTACTTCATTTGCTAATCTAGTTAACCTGTTTAATAGTCAGTTCTCGTGTAGTAGAAAATTTGAACGTTTAACTAGTGACCTATATAGGGTAACACAAGGTCAAAATGAATCACTTAGAAATTATATTACTAAGTTTAGTAAATTATCCTTAGATATTCCTAATTTGGATATTGCTACGGCTGTAGAAGCCTTCAAAATGGGTTTACTTAGGGATTCATTGTTCTATGATGATCTTGTCATGACCCCATGCAGGAATCTTGATGAAGTAAGAACCAGGGCCTTTAGATTCATCCGATTAGAGGATGATAAAAGGATCCAGGAAAGGCTGGCAGGATCCTCGAAGCAGGAGAAACAAGGATCCTACTTCAGGAACAACAAGTCCAAATCTTACAACAAGTCTGACAACCAGAATGTGCATGCAGTAGAACAGGAAGAGGATGATGAGGATTATCCTCTGATTTTTTAATATTGTTTTTCTGTTGATAACAATGAACTAATCCTTGCAATGCAGAACCTAGGTGACAAGTCAAGATGGCCTAGAAAAAGTGATAAGCCAGCTGCAACAAAAGACGAATCCAAATGGTGTGCATATCATGAGGATTTTGGGCATCTCACTGAGGAATGTATTGCACTGAGAAAAGAGATTGGTTACCTGTTGAGCAAGGGGCACTTGAAGGAGCTTTTGGGAAGAAAAAAGTCAAGGATCCAGGATCCTGAAAAGGTTCCAGAAAGAGCTCCTGCTCCTCTGGCAGATGCACAAGTTATAAACTTCATATCCGGTGGATCAGACATTTGTGGTACTTCCTTTTCAGCAGCTAAGCGACATGCCAAGGAAACCAAGATGGATAATGGGGATAGACCCATCCGAACCTCTACTGTTACACAGGAAAAAGTTATAACTTTTGATGAGGATGATCGTGTTGATGTCCAGGATCCTCATCATGATGGTCTTGTTATTACCTTATTTATATCTAACCATTTTGTTCGCAAGATCTTGATAGATAGAGGAAGCTCAGTAAACATTATTCAGCTTGATGTCCTCAAGAAAATGAACATCCCTGAATCGGATATTGTCCCAAGATCCTCAGTTCTTGTGGGATTCAACGGAGAAACCAAGAATACATTGGGGGACATTAAACTTCCCATCTACATTGAAGGACTTCATTCTTATAAAAAAATTTGTGTTATAGATTGCTTATCCTATTGCAATGTTATCCTTTGCAGGCCATGGATACATGACATGAAAGCAGTTGCATCTACCTACCATCAGTGTGTAAAGCTTCCTAGTCCATGGGGGTGATAAAGATTGAGAGTGGCCGACAAGAAGCAAAGAATTGCTATACCTCATCAATGAAGCCAGCCTCAAGACCAAGGGAGCAATAGCAACTAAAGTATCCTCCAAGAGACGTCTTGGAGGCAAGAGAACAGGATGTGAAAGATATCCTTATGGATCCTCATGATCCTGAATCCAAAATCTTCATAGGATCAGGGATCCTCAGCAACATTGAACAGGATTTGGTATCCTTCCTTAAGAGGAGAAAAACCACCTTTGCCTGGAAGCATGAAGATATGACAGGTATCTCTAAAGATATTATTACTCACAAGCTTGGTATTGACAAGTCATTCAAACCCATACATCAAAAGAGGAGAAAGTTTGCACCTAAGAGGAATGCCATTATCCAGGAGGAGGTAGACAAGTTGCTCCGAGCAGGTATGATTAGAGAGATTAAGTATCCAAGATGGTTAGCCAATGTGGTTGTTGTTCAAAAGAAAAACGAAAAGTGGAGGGTATGTGTCGATTTCACTGATTTAAACAAGGCATGTCCCAAGGATCCTTTCCCATTACCCCACATTGACTCCATGGTGGATGCTACCACGGGTCATGAGTTGTTGACCTTTATGGATGCTTCATCTGGATTTCAGCAAATTCAGATGGAACCATCTGATCAAGAGGATACAGCCTTTATGACCCCAACTGGTATATACTGTTATATTGCTATGCCGTTTGGACTAAGAAATGCAGGTGCTACTTATCAAAGGCTAGTCAATATGATGTTCAAGGAATAAATTGGACACACTATGGAAGTCTATATAGATGACATGGTGGTTAAGTCTAAGAAAGCTGAGGATCACCTTAGAGACTTGGAGGAAGCATTCGATATCCTTGATAAATTTAATATGAAATTAAATCCTTCCAAGTGTCCCTTTGGTGTTAAAGCAGGCAAATTTCTAGGCTATAAGAAATGCAGGTGCTACTTATCAAAGGCTAGTCAATATGATGTTCAAGGAATAAATTGGACACACTATGGAAGTCTATATAGATGACATGGTGGTTAAGTCTAAGAAAGCTGAGGATCACCTTAGAGACTTGGAGGAAGCATTCGATATCCTTGATAAATTTAATATGAAATTAAATCCTTCCAAGTGTCCCTTTGGTGTTAAAGCAGGCAAATTTCTAGGCTATATGGTAACAAAAAGATGCATTGAGGCCAGTCCAGAGCAAATCAAGGCAATTGTGAACATAAAATCTCCTGCCAATGCAAAGGATGTACAAAGATTGACAGGGAGGATAGCAGCCTTGAACAGGTTCATATCCAAGTCATCAGAAAAGTGCAAGGAATTCTATGACCTCTTGAGAAAGAACAAGAAATTTGAGTGGACTGAAAAGCATGAAAATGCTCTCAAAGCCCTTAAGGATTACCTATCCTCAGCTCCTGCCTTGATGAAACCAGAAAAAAGGGGATATATTATCCTTATATCTAGCGGTATCCTCTAAAGCAGTAAGTGCAGTCCTTGTTAAGGATCACGAAGGTACACAACATCCTGTCTATTATGTAAGTTAGAGTTTGCTTGATGCTGAATCCAGGTATTCACATTTAGAAAAACTTATTCTTGCTTTGATTATGGCATCTACTAAACTAAGACATTATTTTGAAACTCATGCCATTATTGTTAAAACTAACTTTCCAATTAAGAATGTTCTCAGGAAACCTGAAATGTCCGGGAGGATGGCTAAATGGGCAGTGAAGCTTAGTGCTTATGATATAAGATATGAACCAAGGACTGCCATTAAATCCCAGGCCTTAGCTGACTTTGTGGCAGATTTTAGTAGTGACTTACAAAGAGAAGCTGAGTTGGAAGTTCAGCAGCTTGAAGAGACTAAGGATCCTTGGATACTCTTCACTGATGGAGCCTCTAATGTCAAAGGAACAGGACTTGGAATACTACTAAAATCGCCACAGAGGGACATAATACCCCACTCAATAGCTTGTGAGTTTCAAACTACTAATAATGAGGCTGAATATAAAGCCTTGATAGTTGGTTTGCAAATTGCCAAGCATATGAGGATCAGGTATCTTGAGGTACATGTAGATTCATTGTTAATTACTAATCACTTTAATGGATCCTATGCTGTTAAAGGTGAAAAGCTAATCAAATATTTAGAGATAGTCAAAGAATTGGCACTCTCTTTTGTTTCCTTTAGTTTGACACAGGTACCTAGAGAAGAAAATGCAGAAGCTGATGCATTGCCCAACCTAGGATCATCCTTGAAAATTCCAGAGGATATCAAGATCCCTATCATCCATATTTTGGCTCCTGCTATTGAGGATCACATGACTATGGAGATAGAAGAGGATTCTGCAGTGGTTCCTAGTGATAATGCACAATCTCATTCAGGATCATGGATCCTTCCAATCATGAGATACATACAACATAGAGAGATTCCTACAGGAGAAAACCCCAGGGCTTTCAAAATCAAGGTATCTCAATTTACAATATTGAATAACATGTTATATAAACGATCCCTTGCAGGTCCATATCTAAGGTGCATTGAGGATCCTAAAATCCAAGAAGTCCTAAAGGATTTTCACGAAGGAGATTGTGGAAACCACACTGGGGGCAGGGCACTGTTCTCAAGGATCCTTAGGACAGGATACTATTGGCCTACTATGAAGAAGGATGCTGTGGATTATGCCAAGAAGTGTGATCCTTGTCAGAGACATAGTAATATCCTTCACCAACCAGCAGAACTCCTGCACCCTATATCCTCTTCTTGGCCATTCATGAGATGGGGAATGGATATAGTTGGCAAACTTCCCAAGGCACCTGGTGGAAAAGTATTCATGCTTGCTATGACTGACTACTTCTCCATGTGGATAGAAGCTGAAGCTTTTGCTCAAGTCAGAGAAAAAGAAGTGATATCCTTTATCAAAAGAAATATTACTACTAGATTTGGTATCCCTTCTGAAATTGTTTGTGATAATGGATCCCAATTTATTGGGAGTAGAACTACTAACTTTTGTGACAGCTGGGGGATTAAGATGATAACACCAACACCAGTCCACCCACAAGCTAATGGTCAAGCAGAATCATCCAACAAGATCATCATCAACAACTTGAAGAAGAAGCTTGGATCCAAGAAAGGAAAGTGGGCAGAAGAACTACCTTATGTACTATGGGCTGATAGGACAACTCCCAAGAATGCCACTGGCCAACCTCCATTTTCTTTAGTATTTGGAGCAGAATCAGTGATTCCTACAGAGATGGTGGTTCCTACTGCAAGAACAAGCATCCGTGATCCTGAAGGAAATTCTGAAAACTTGGTTCAAGACTTGGATACCATAGAAGAACTCAGGGATTTAGCAAGGATAAGAATAGCTAGCTATCAACAAAGAATGGCTGGAGCTTATAACAAGAATGTCAGGATCAGGAAGTTTCAAGTTGGTGATATGGTGTTGAGGAAAGCATTCCAAAACACCACAAATCCTGCTGATGGCAAGTTAGCACCAAAATGGGAAGGCCCCTATCTTATTGAAGCTGAGGCAGGAAAGGGGGCATATCGATTGCTGACAATGGAAGGTGATTTGCTACCAAGAGCTTGGAATGTTGTCCACTTAAAAAGATACTTCATGTAATAAGGATCCAGGATCCTTAGCTATATTCATGACCGGTATCCTTGAAGGATCCTTAGAGGATAGATGATCCTCATTCTAGTAATGATCTAATTCCAATCTATTTAATTCTTTAATTATTTTATATACAAGGAGAAGGATCCTGCATCCTTTATCCTTCTTTCACTTAGTTCTGAGTTTTGCAGAAGGTTGATATATCCTTAACAAAGGATTGAGTATCCACAGAAATCTCCAGTTATTTGGGCTTGACCCCAGTTATTTAGGCTTGACCCAACTTATTTGGGCTAGTCCCCAGTTTATAGGGCCTGTCCCCAGTATCGCCAGTAGCGCACGATGATCCAGGTGCAGTTCATGGCAATGGGACCAGTACCCGCTTTAGGGGCTGACAATTTCATTGTACTGGCTGTATTCAGGATCCTATGTATAATGGTAGACGTACCATACATCCGTTCCTAAGGTTTCTAACGTTTTCACGTTAGCTAAGGTTTTGGCATTTTCATGTCACTAAGTTTGGATAGTCGCCAGTGAGGGCCATACTCCAGTTTACACAAGATCCTTTGGGCTTGTCCCCAGTTTTTTGGGCTTGTCCCCAGTTTTTTGGGCTTGTCCCCAGTTTTTTTGGGCTTGTCCCCAGTATATTGGGCTTGTTCCCAGAATTGTTGGGCTTGTCCCCAGTTGCTAACTCTTCTCTTATATTGGCTTAGTCCCAAGTTGTGTTCCATTTTAGGTTTTTGAAGCTAAACAACTAAGGATCCTTGATCCTAACCTTTTATTAAGGATTGTCTTTTGGTTATCCTGATTGTAAATATTGAAGGTTTAGGATCCTAACTTGGATTCTCAGGTATGATCCTTAATCACTTTGATTTTATACTTTATTTATCTAAGTGACCCTTATTCTTTGACAACAGGATACATGATCCTTAAGTTACATCACTTTTTGAATTTTTCGATTATAGGATATTTGATCCTTGATCATATCCTAAACTTTTTGACGTGATCTACTAAGCTTTTGTTCTCAACTTATGGATTCAAATAAAATATATCATAACAATTGAAAGGTAAAGTATTCACAAATATGACAACACATGAAATAGTCAAAAGATTAAGGTTTTATTTATTTATCAAAGGTTAAACCCTTAAAAGGTTGTCAAAATTGCCAACCCAACTTTCTACCAGCAAAACGTGGCCCGTCCACTTGGGTTGGCAACGGGTGTCCATATTAACAAGGTCTAAGTGTAGGAAATAAAGGCAGCAGGATAACAAGTGGTTTCATCCCCCAAACAGAGGATCCATCCACCACCCATTATCCTACCTATTGTCCAAGGATCCATGATCCTCAACCCTAAAAACCATTGTTTAAGTACAGACCAACCATTGTTCAAGAAAAACACCATCAAACAAAAAAAAACAACTACCAAACCATAAAAAAGGGCTCCGGCCGCGTCTAGATAAATCCATCATCGCCCATTGTTGCAGCCTACACCTTTGCTGCATCACCATCACCATCACCTCCAGCCTCTGCATCGCCAGCCTGATCCTTAGCCCCACTGCCACTTGCCTCGATTGCCAGGACCTATTCAGTCTCCTCTTCATCCTCCAGCTCAGCTAGCTTGGCCTTCCAGCCCTCCTGGTCCCAACTGGTCCTGTCAAAGCTAGGATCCTCAACTTCCTTGGCCATCTGCAGTTTGATCTTGTACATAGCAATGGCGGCAGAGAGTTTAGCACCCTCCATCACTTCAGCCTTCTCATGATCAGCATTGATGTGGGCCATGACCAGCTGTTTTTTTGCCAAGTTAAGCTCTTTCTCGAGGGTAGAGATGGTTTTATCCTTAGCCAGGAATAGCTTTTGGAAGTCCAGCTCCTTCTGGTCAGCCTCTTCAGTGTACGCATCCAAGAGCATCTGGATCTCAACAAATTTCTGCAAAAAAAGAAGGGATACAATTCAAGATCCGTTATCCTCAAATGGGCAGGATAGAATTAAGGATCAAGGATCCTTACCTCATAGAAGTACTCTTCAAACTGATGTCGGATGAGGGGAAGACCTTCAAGATCGTCAGCGGTCTTCCTCTTCTTTCCGCCCTTGCCTTTGGTGCTGACAGCCTTAGGGATTGGGACGCTGGGGCTTGCAGCAGATCGTTTCTTGCCAGACCGGGCAGTGACAACATCTAGATCACTGACACTGAAGCGAGAGGCTGATTTTGAGGACTTTCCAGCACCTACAAACGGCAAATAACAGATAAGTATCCTTAATCTATATCTATTTAATCATACATAAATATAAATACTTACTTGACATGGTGACTGATCCGGAGGATACTTCTTGTGAATCCTTTGTGTTTGCCTGGAATGATCTAACTGCAGGATCAAGGTCCCAGAAGGCAGCGATTCTTTCTTTTGTTGTAGGTGATTGAATGAGATGAGAGACCGAGATAGCTGTAAAATAGAAAATGATTAGTTATCCTCAACAGAAACAGGGTTATCCTATGATCCTTCTATAAGGATCCTATGTCCTACCATGGGTGGTCCACTTTATGGGGAGATCTTTCCCATCAGGGATAGAGTCCCTCCTAACAAAGAAGAAACGCGTCTTCCAGTTGGTATCGTTTTTTGTGGTCTTGAGGATTGGGTGTGCATCACCATGTTTGTGTTTGAACAAGTAACAGTGTGAACCATGGCTCAAAAGGTTATACAATTCAGCCAGTTCCGATATTCCCAATTCTATGCCTTCCTGCTCTATGATGTTTTCTAAAGTGTACAATACTCTCCACATCATCGGCATGGCCTGAATGTAGCACATGTCGGTGAGTGAAAAGAAAGATTGAGTGAAGGCAGGGAAAGGATAGGAGAATCCTATCAGGAATGGGGTCGCCGGAAAAGCAACCCAGGTGTTCGAGACAGAATCACTCTTTGCAGAAGGGTCGAAGGACTTGAAGACGGTATCCGCCGGAAAACAATGACGAATCCGGTCAATCTCCGGGTCAGTGAAGCAGCAGAGTTCCTTCGAAAGATTTTGGAGAATCCCTTGGCTTTTCAGGGGACTATCTTTCTGATGATCCTTGGCAGGGGAGGATCGCAGCTTCATTGTAATTTTAAGATTATGGTGAAACGGAAAAGAAGATGAAGAGAGAAGGAGAAGAGAGATACCTGTTCCGATCTTTGAATGAGGATTTAAAGGGAAGTATCGCTCGAATTTAAATGCCAATCGATCTTTATCTCTAACCTCTATATAATGATGATGATTCTGCAGGTTGTCACTTCGCTGACGTATGATCTGCAACGGCTAGTTCGATTCTAACGGCTATATATCCGTTAGTCAGTTTGTTGCAGATAAGATCAAAAAATACGACTCGTTAATTTACATTTTACTCCTCATATTTTGGGGGCAATTGTTAGGGATAGATTTTCTAAACCTAAGGATCACGGATCTTCAAGTACTGCCAGGATCACGGATCCTCAATTCTGTTTGAATTAAGGATCCTCAGAAGATGTTGCAGGATCAGGATCCAGGATCCTCATTGTTATCCTACCTCTAACGGTTGTTTCCATTGTATGTGAGCTTGTTTTGCAGGAGTATACGCATGGACTTGGTCTTGCCGATATTCTTGGGGAATATGCTCTCTATATTCCGCACGTGCATGGCTTGGTGACCGTTTTAGAAGTCGTGGGTAGCTTGCACATTTTGCGGGTAGTTAGTTATTTAGTTTATTTCTATTTTTAAAGGGGATAACAACTTGAATTAGAACAAGTTAGAAAACACACACACTCTCGCAAGCTCTCAACAGTTCATTGGCGATTTCATACGCATTACACACTAGTGATCCTTGTAACAAGCTTGTTATCATCCCGAGTTGTAAAGATTATTTGTTTAATTGTAGTTGGTGATCGGTAGTTTCCATCACCCGAGGTTTTTTATGCCGGATATCAACTCTTGATCAAGGGTTTTTTCCTCGTATAAATCCTTGTGTCACTTGTTCATTTCATTTGCAAGTTGTTCATACATTTGTTCATTAATTCAAACATCACACCTCACAACAGAAGATTTGGTTGTATTATCCTAGCTTGATTTTTGACCAAAACACCAAGCATATAAGGATCATGTATCTTGTGTTACATGTAGATTCTTTGTTAATTACTGACCACTATAATGGTTCTTATGCTGTCAAAGGTGAAAGGCTAATCAAATATCTAGAGATAGTTAAGAAATTGGCAGACTCTTTTGCTTCTTTTAGTTTGACACAGATACCCAGGGAAGAAAATGCAGAAGCTGATGCTCTAGCTAATCTTGGATCATCATTGAAGATTCCAGAGGATATTAAGATACCCATCATCCATATCTTAACTCTTTCTATTGAGGATAACATAGCCATGGAAATAGTTGGGGATTCTTCAATTGTACCAAGTGATGGTTCACAATCAAATTCAGGATCCTTGATCCTTCCAATCCTGAGATATATACAATATGGAGAGATTCCTGCTGGAGAAAACCCTAGAGCTTTCAAAATCAAGGTATCTCAATTTACATTATTAAATAACATCTTATATAAACGATATCTTGCAGGTCCATACCTAAGGTGCATTGAGGAACCAGAAATTCAACAAGTTTTGAAGGATTTTCATGAAGGAGATTGTGGGAACCACACTGGGATTCTCAAGGATCCTTAGAACAGGATATTATTGGTCCACAATGAAGAAGGATGCTGTGTAATATGCAAAGAAGTGTGACGCTTGTCAGAGACATAGCAATATCCTTCATCAACCAGCGGAGCTTCTGCATCCATTCCTAAGGTTTCTAACGTTTTCACGTTAGCTATGGTTTTGGCATCTTTATGTCACTCAAGTTTGGATAGTCGCTAGTTTGGGCCATACTCCAGTTTACACAAGAGTTTTTGGGCTTGTCCCCAGCTTATTGGGCTTGTCCCCAGTTACTAATACTTCTTTTCTATGACGGTTGGCTTAGTCCCAAGTTATGTGTTATTACAGGTTTCCAGAGTAAAACAGTTGAGGATCCAGGATCCTAACTTTCTACTAGTTTTTATCTTTTGTTGGCACAGTTGTAGATGTTAAGGATATAGGATCCTAACTTGGGTTCTCTGGTATGAGCCTTATTTGCCTTTGTTTTATTCTTTTATTACTACCCTTATCCTTTGACAACAGGATATATGATCCTTGATCATATAGTTTATAATCTTTTAACATAAATTGATTTTAATATACATTTGGTACTTTTTCTAACAGTTTGTAAATTCTAAAGTTATAGAATGGAAATTGACAAACAGATGTATGTGAAACAACTTTTAAAGGCAAAATCAACAACACAAAAGATATCCAAAAGTTAAAGTTTTATTTATTTATTTATCAGTTAACCCTTTAAAAGGTTGTCAAAATTGCCAACCTAAGCTTCTACCAGCAAAATGTGGCCCGTCCACTTGGGTTAGCAAAGGGTGTCCATATTAACAAGGATTATAGTAGTGCAGGAAAATAAAAGGAAAGGGGCATCAAAGGCTTCATCCTCAACAAACAGAAGGACCCATCCACCTTTGCTACCCCCTATTGTTCCAAGGATCAGTGATCCTTAACCCTAAAGCTATTTTCTATAGTTATTACAAACCATAATTGTTCGAAATCAAAACACCATTGTTAGGGGTGGATTTCTAAATGACCCGTGATCCTTAATTATTATCCTCTTTAGTGATCCTTACTTCTGTGACAGATAGTGACCCTCAGAAGAGTTTCAGGATCAGGATTATGGATCATCTTAAGGATCCTCATACTAACAATTGTTCACTTGTGTTTCGTATTGTTTTGCAGAAGTAACAAGTCGGACCAAGTCTTGGCGACATTCCTGAAGAATATTCCCAAACTATCCCGCACGTGCTTGGCCAAATATGAACGTTGTGGAGAACGTGGGAGCTTGGCACGAAAGTCGGATAGTTAGTTTAGGTAGTTATTTCTATTTTAAAAAGGGGGTAACAAGCTAGTAGAAAACACTTAGTCATTTCTGAGCTACACACACTCATATACTCGCACATTTGAAGGTCTCGACGAACATACATTCGTTTTCACTCACATTTACACATTTCACAATAGTGATCCTTGTACCTAGCTCGTTACTATCCGAAGTTGTAAACATTTAATCATTTATTTGAGCTTGGTGATCGGTAGTTTCCATCACCCGGGGTTTTTTGTGCCGGAGATCAACTCTTGATCAAGGGCTTTTTCCCCGTATAAATCCTTGTGTTGTTTGTGCAATTTACATTGAAGTGATCCTCATCGCTGTTACACATTTTAAGCATCATTCCCCGTAACAAAGAGTTTGGTTGCATTATCCTCGTCTGATTTTTGACCAAAACAGTTTGGCGCCCACCGTGGGGCTATTGGTGCTTCGTCCTTAGAAAAATACGCATTTCTGTGCTTATTTCGGTTCACTACAACCAAGCAAATGGCTTCCTCAGCGAAGAACGCCTCAAACTTGATGCCCTCATTCACTTCTTCACAAGGCGTCCCTCCTTTACCTCCGCCACCTTCTGGATCCCAGAAGAATACTGAGAATGCCGCGAAGAAACCAACTCCCATTTTCTCAAAACCACCTACTTCTTCTGTTTCAACTAATCCTACTACTAATGATCTCTATGCCTTGATTTTGCAGATGAGGAATCATGCACAAGAGCAGGATAAGACCAACGAAAGGATCCTCCGGGAGATTGACGAAATTAAGAAACAGAAGAAAACGGCAGAGGATCGCTCCCCACTGATGCCCAGATCTTTGAATTTTGATACTCCGGTGATTACTTCTCAGCCATCAGTGGTTCCAGACATTCAATATGTGGGTGGACCAAAAGGAGTGCACTACGGAACAACAACAATGACCCAGGCATCAGGTTCATATTTCCAGCCAGCGGGATCCTATCCTCAGCATATGGGATCCCTCACGAGTTCAGGAGGATATTCAGGAATGCAGCAGTTTCAAGGATCCTCCTTCGTTCCCGGATCATCCCAGGTTCAAGGATCCTCCTTTGTTCCAGGATCATCCCAGGTTCAAGGATCCTCCTTCGTTCCAGGATCATCCCAGGTTCAAGGATCCTCCTTCGTTCCAGGATCATCCCAGGTTCAAGGATCCTCCTTCGTTCCAGGATCATCCCAGATTCAAGGATCCTCCTTCGTTCCAGGATCATCCCAGGTTCAAGGATCCTCCTTCGTTCCAGGATCATCCCAGGTTCAAGGATCCTCCTTCGTTCCAGGATCATCCCAGATTCAAGGATCCTCCTTCATCCCAGGATCGTCCCAGTTTCAGGGATCCTTCCAGATGCCAGGATCCTTGAGGAGTTTGCAAACAGGAAGTTCAGATGTCCATCAGGGAGATTTTATTCCAATGCAGACCAATGCTTCTACTGGTCCCTCGATCATCCCAGAGCCCCAACAATATGGGTTAACATCCATTCTTCCTAACTTGAATCCAATGGGAGGTAACACTTTTAACAATTCTTATACTACTAACCATGGTCTTATGCAGGATCCAGGTATCAATCATGCCATGGCCAGAGAATTGCAAAAGCTAACCAAACATTTGGAGATAGTCAAGAATTTGGCACTCTCTTTTGTTTCCTTTAGTTTGTCACAGGTACCAAGGGAAGAAAATTCAGAAGCTGATGCATTGGCTAATCTAGGATCATCCTTGAAGATCCCGGAGGATATCAAGATCCCTATTATCCATATCCTGAATCCGGCTATTGAGGATCATGTGGCTATGGAGATAGGAAATGATTCTGCAGTGATCCCTAGTGAGGATACTCGATCCCATTCAGGATCAGGATCATGGATCTCACCAATTATGAGATACTTACAACATGGAGAGATTCCTACAGGAGAAAACCCTAGGGCTTTCAAATCTAAGGTATCTCAATTCTCAATTATAAATAGTATGTTGTATAGACGATCTCTTGCAGGACCATACTTGAGATGCATTGAGAATCCTGAAGTCCAAGAAGTTTTAAAAGACTTCCATGAAGGAGATTGTGGAAACCACACTGGGGGCAGGGCATTATTCTCAAGGATCCTGAGGACAGGATACTACTGGCCAACCATGAAGAAAGATGCTGTGGAGTATGCTAAGAGATGTGATCCTTGTCAGAGACACAGCAATATCCTTCATCAACCAGCTGAATTATTGCATCCTATATCCTCCTCTTGGCCATTTATGAGATGGGGTATGGATATAGTTGGAAAGCTCCCTAAGGCACCTGGTGGAAAAGTATTCATGCTAGCTATGACTGATTACTTCTCCAAGTGGATAGAAGCTGAAGCTTTTGCCCAAGTCAGAGAAAAGGAAGTTATATCCTTTATTAAAAGAAATATTATCACTAGATTTGGAATTCCTTCTGAAATTATATGTGATAATGGTTCCCAATTTATTGGGGGCAGAACCACTAACTTTTGTGACAGCTGGGGGATTAAGATGATAACATCAACACCAGTCCACCCACAAGCTAATGGTCAGGCAGAATCATCCAACAAGATCATCATCAACAATTTGAAGAAGAAGCTTGGATCCAAGAAAGGGAAATGGGCAGAAGAACTACCCTATGTGCTTTGGGCTGATAGGACAACCCCCAAGAATGCTACTGGTCAAACACCATTCTCTTTGGTGTTCGGGGCAGAATCAGTGATCCCAACAGAAATGGTGGTTCCAACTGCAAGAACAAGTACCCGTGATCTTGAGGAGAATGATGAGAACTTGGCTCAAGACCTGGATACTATTGAAGAAATCAGGGATATGGCTAGGATAAGGATGGCCAGTTATCAGCAAAGAATGGCTGGTGCTTACAACAAAAATGTCAGGATCAGGAGGTTTCAAGTTGGAGATATGGTATTAAGGAAAGCATTTCAGAATACCACCAATCCTGCTGATGGAAAATTGGCTCCAAAATGGGAAGGCCCTTATTTGATTGAAGCTGAAGCAGGAAAGGGGGCATATAGATTGCTAACGATGGAAGGTGATTTGCTACCAAGATCTTGGAATGCTGTCCACTTAAAGAAATATTTCATGTGAGTAGGATCCTCTTGGCATAAATGATCCTCACGATAGGGATATCCTTAAAGGATCCTCAAAGTATCGGTGATCCTTACTTAGGTAATATCCTAAACTTGAACTATTTCATTTCATTATTTTCTCATATAGGGATAAGGATCATGTATCCTTTATCCATCTCTCACGTGAGTTCAAGTTTTGAAAGTTCAGGTATCCTTCGCATAACGTTGGTTATCCACAGAAGCAATCCGTCCTTTGGGTTTAACCCCAGTTATTCGGGCTTGTCCCCAGTTCCGCCTGTAGCGCACGATGATCCTGGTATAGTTCAAGGCATTGGGACCAGTACTCGTTTTAGGGGCTGATAATTCCATTGTACTGGCTATGCTTAGGATCCTACGTATAATGGTAGACGTACCATACATCCGTTCCTAAGGTTTCTAACGTTTTCACGTTAGCTAAGGTTTCTAACGTTTTCACGTTAGCTAAGGTTTTGGCATTTTCATGCCACTAAGTTTGGATAGTCGCCAGTTAGGGCCATACTCCAGTTTACATACGATCCTTGGGCTTGTCCCCAGTTATCCTTGGGCTTGTCCCCAGTTATCCTTGGGCTTGTCCCTAGTTATCTTTGGGCTTGTCCCCAGTTGCTAACTCTTTTCTTATATTGGCTTAGTCCCAAGTGATGCTCTATTTCAGGTTCTTGAAGATAGGCAACTAGGGATCCTTGATCCTTACTTTATTCTAAGGTTTATCTTATAGTTATCCTTATTAAGGTTAGGATCCTAACTTGGATCCTCAGGTATGATCCTTAACTATTTTAATTCTATTCATTATTTATTTGAATAACCCTTATACTTGACAACTGAGCTTATGATTCTCAAACCATGTCACTTTTTAGAACTTATCGATTATGGGATATGTGATCCTTGATCATATCCTAAACTTTCTAGATATCTTTTCTAATTTTTCAAGGCTTGATAAGTATAAACAAAATGAACATTACAACAGTTGGAAAGTAAGATATTAAAAAGTATAACAACACAAGATAAGCGATAAAAGGTTAAGTTTTTATTTATAAACAAAAGACTAACCCTTAAAAGGTTGTCAAAATTACCTACCCAAGCTTCTACCAGCAAAACGTGGCCCGTCCGCTGGGGTAGGTAAAGGGTGTCCATAATAATAAGTTCAAGAGTAGTGCAGGAATATAAAGGCGGCAGGATCACAATGGCTTCATCCCCCAAACAGAGGATCCCTCCACCATATGCAATCCTGCCTATTGTCCTAAGGATCATACAAGATCCTTAATCCTAAAACCTATTGTTCAAAGTACAAACCATTAAATTGTTCAACACCACAACCACAAAAAGCTAATACCAAATTTAAAAAAATTGGGCTCCGGCTACGTCTAGAAATGTCCATCATTGCCCAATCAAGCAGCCTAAACCTTTGCTGCATCACCACCTCCGGCTCCACTTGCTTCACCAGCTTCATCCTTGCTTCCAGCCTCAATTGTCAGGATCTCTTCAGCCTCCTCCTCATCACCCAATTCAGCCAGCTTCGCTTTCCATTCTTCAATTTCCCAGCCGCTTTTGTCGAAGGCAGGATCCTGAGCTTCCAAGGCCATTTGCAGCTTGGTTTTGTACATTGCTATGGCGGTAGAAACTTTAGCATCATCTGTGATCTTCTGCCTTTCATAGTCAAAATTAACCAGCACCTTGGCCATCTCCTGTTTGGTATCCTGGAGTTCCTTCCGAAGATCAGCAAGTGCAAGATCCTTGAGCACGGCAACCTGCTGGATGTCGGCAATCTTCTTATCCTGATCCTCAACGTGGCCGACATAATCCTCGATCTCAGCGAATTTCTGTAAAGAGGATAAAGGATAAGGTCAGAATTAAGTGATCCTCAGATAAGCAGGATATATCAGCAGGATATGTCAACAGAATATATGAGCAAAGACAGCGATCCTCACCTCATTAAAGTACTCAAGGAATTGATGACGGATTAGAGGCAGACCCTGCAAATCCTCAGCATCGGAGGCCTTTCTCCTCTTGATTCCCTTTCCTTTGAGGGGTGCCTTGGGGATTGAGGCCGTCGGGCTGGCAGGAACTTTTCTTTTGGAGGATTTGACAGTGATGAGATCGGTGACACTGAACCTTGAAGCAGCTTTGGCAGATTTTCCAGCACCTACACAACCAAAACAAGATAAGTATCGTTTCTTAATTCATATTTCACTATTTATTTAAATTTTAAACAAGGATACTTACTTGACATGGTGACAGAGCCTGAGGATACCTCCTGAGAGTCTTGGGTTATTGTCTTAAAAGTTCTAGTTTCAGGATCAAGGTTCCAGAAAGCAGCGAGCCTTTTCCTGGTTGCGGATGTTGTGATGAGATGCGAAACAGAGATCAAAGGGTTTGAAGAAGGCACTCGCCGGAAAACAGTGACGGATTTTATCTACTTGTGCATCGTTAAAACAACACCTTTCATTCGCTGAGTCCTTGATGATTTTTTGACTCTTTAAAGGACTATCCTTCTTGTGATCCTTGCCCGGTGAGCTTCGGAGCATCATTCTTAAAGCAATGGTGTTAAAGAAAGAAAAACAGAGTAAGAAAGGTAGAAAGAGAAGAAAGAGATACCTGGTTGATCGTCGACTGAGAATTTAAAGGGAGTTTCTTTCGAATTTGAATGCATAATGATCCTATCTATATCTCTATTTATAATTATGATTCTGCAGGATTGTCACTTCTGTGACGTCATGATCGCAACGGCTAGTTCTATATTAATGGCTATATCCGTTAGTTAGTTACGGATGAGATCAAGAAAATATAACTCACATATTTACAATTTAACTCCTTATATTTTGGGGGCAATTGTTAGGGGTGGATTTCTAAATGACCCGTGATCCTTAATTATTATCCTCTTTAGTGATCCTTACTTCTGTGACAGATAGTGATCCTCAGAAGAGTTTCAGGATCAGGATTATGGATCATCTTAAGGATCCTCATACTAACAATTGTTCACTTGTGTTTCGTATTGTTTTGCAGAAGTAACAAGTCGGACCAAGTCTTGGCGACATTCCTGGAGAATATTCCCAAACTATCCCGCACGTGCTTGGCCAAATATGAACGTTTTGGAGAACGTGGGAGCTTGGCACGAAAGTCGGATAGTTAGTTTAGGTAGTTATTTCTATTTTAAAAAGGGGGTAACGAGCTAGTAGAAAACACTTAGTCATTTCTGAGCTACACACACTCATATACTCGCACATTTGAAGGTCTCGACGAACATACATTCGTTTTCACTCACATTTACACATTTCACAATAGTGATCCTTGTACCTAGCTCGTTACTATCCGAAGTTGTAAACATTTAATCATTTATTTGAGCTTGGTGATCGGTAGTTTCCATCACCCGGGTTTTTTTGTGCCGGAGATCAACTCTTGATCAAGGGCTTTTTCCCCGTATAAATCCTTGTGTTGTTTGTGCAATTTACATTGAAGTGATCCTCATCGCTGTTACACATTTTAAGCATCATTCCCCGTAACAAAGAGTTTGGTTGCATTATCCTCGTCTGATTTTTGACCAAAACAACCATCAAATAAAACCACTAAACCATAAAAAATGGTCTCCGGCCACGTCTAGAAATTACCATCATCGCCCATTTGTGCAGCTCACACATTGGCTGCTTCATCCACCTTCTCTTCACTGCCTTCACCACTGCCACCAGCCGCCACTGTGTCCTCAGGATCCTTAGCTCCACTGCCACCAGCTTCAAGGGCCAGCACCTCCTCAGGTTCCTCATCGTCTCCAAGCTCTGCTAGCCTCTTTTTCTAAGCCTCCACGTCCCACTCCGACCTGTCGAAGGAAGGATCAGCAGCTTCCTTGGCCATTTGAAGCTTGATCTTCAGCATCACAATGGCAGCAGAGTGTTTGGCTCCATCCATATCCTCCATCCTCTCCTTTTTAGCAGTGATTTCAGCAAGGATCGGTGCCTTTGCAGCGCATTGTTCTCCTTCTCAAGTTGAGAGATCTTTTTATCCTTGGCAACTGCTATTTTTTGGAGGTCGAGGGTTTTCTCTTCAGCTTCAGCCACGTGTTGGTCTAGGAGGATTTGGACCTCAGCAAATTTCTCCACAGGAAGATTCAATTTTCAGGATCCTTTATCCTTAGAAAAAGTACAAGTTTAAGGATACAAGATCCTTACCTCGGAGACGTATTCATGGAGTTGGCGTTCCATCAGAGGGATACCTTCAGAGGGTTCAGTGGGCTTCTTCCTTTTGGTTCCTTTACCCCTGGTGCTCATACCCTTGACCTCCGGGATGCTTTGGCTTGCAGCCAGCTCTTTTTTGATAGACCTTGGGGATACGATATCTTGGAGATCACCAACACTGAACCTGGAAGCAGATTTTTGATGACTTAGCAGCACCTACAAGTACAACACACAGATAAGTATTCATATCCTATTCTTATTAAACATTTACATACATACATATGTGGATACTTACTTGACATGGTATAGGAACTAGAGGAGATTTCTTCTGAATCCTTGACCTTGGGATGATAGGTTCTAACAGTTGAGTCCAAATCCCAGAAAGCGGCAACTCTCTCAGGTGTGGCAGGAGTATCCATCAAAGTTGCTAAACTGGCTGCTGCGTAAACAAGAAAAAAAATACAAGGATCAGTTATCCTTTTTCAAACAGAAAGAAACTTTTTACGGTCCTTCCCTAAGGATCCTAAATCCTACCCTTCAAGTTCCACTTTTTGGGAAGACGATTCCCATTGGGAATAGAATCCCTCCTGACAAAAAAGAACTGGTTTCTCAGTTGGTGCCGTTCTTAGTGGTCTTAAGGATTGGATGAGGGTGCTGGGGTTTGGATTTGAAAAGGAAGCAATGGGATCCATGGCTGACAAGGTTATAAAGGTGGCTGTGGCTGAGCTCAGGGAGACCAAGGTTTATACCCTATTTAGCAATAATGTTCTCAAGTGTATACATAACCCTCCACAGCATGGGCATGCCATGGCTGTAGCATAATCCAGTAAAGGTAAATATGTGATAACCGGTAATTAACGGCTTCTAATTACGTGATTAACAAATGTTTAGACGATAATAACTAGTGTTTAAGACACGTATTAACTTAATTAGCCACTTGGAACGCCTAGGAATGCCTATCTACCTTACGGTGCGCGTATGTGGATTTGTGAGAAAACCGTTGAATATTAAACGGTAGCGAACGAAAACCGAACAAAATACTGACAACGCCAAAAATTATGAATTTTATACGTGTATCTTATATTTATAAATTTAGTTTTTCGAATTTATTGTGCTTCCGTATGTCACAAACGCAAACATGAACGAGAAACGCGACTGAAAGAACGCACCAACCACGAAACCTTGTGGTATCGATATGAACTTGTAGCTTGGGCTAATCATGATCGAGCGTTTCATGCAAAACACGGTGATGCTTGTTCAGTCACCGCTATTGTTGAATTATTTCATTCACTACGACACCTTGTGGCATTGGTATAAACTTGTAGCTTGTGCTAATCATGATCAGCCGTCTCATGCGAAAATATATTTGCTTTTCGTTTGACTCATCATTTAAATGGTCTTAATGCAACTATGTATTAAGACGATGATGCACCAGGTTCAGTTGTATTTCGTTTTGGTGTATCCTTGCAACACATTGATTGTATTCATCTAATGGTTCGATAGTTGGCAAATCATTTTTATGATTCTATCTATTCGAAGTCATTGAATTCGAGTTTCAATCATACAACAACCGACGCAAGTTTCTGTTGGTCGTAAATACTATTGTTTCAAAAATAGGTTTGCAGTTTGTGAACGTTCATTTGGAATTCCATTGGTTGAATTTCCTCTTTTGTTGAACCCAGTAAACTTAGTCACATTGGTGATAGTATCACAACATTTCGTTCACTTGACATCGATTTCTTGAACAAACTCAGCTGAACCGTTGGGTTCTTATTGATGCAAAATGTCTTTACACTCACGTAATCCGAATGAGTATTGATTCGATTATGCGGTCATTCACTTGGGTATTATTCAGACTTACCTGCGAACAACACAACTCTGAGGAGATAACATAGTCTAAATTTCGAGGACGAAATTTCTGTAACAGGGGGAGAATGTGACAACCGGTAATTAACGGCTTCTAATTACGTGATTAACAAACGTTTAGACAATAATAACTAGTGTTTAAGACACGTATTAACTTAATTAGGCTCTTGGAACGCCTAGGAACGCCTATCTACCTTACGGTGCGCGTATGTGGATTTGTGAGAAAACCGTTGAATATTAAACGGTAGCGAATGAAGACCGAACAAAATACTGACAACGCCAAAAATTATGAATTTTATACGCGTATCTTATATTTATAAATTTAGTTTTTCGAATTTATTGTGCTTCCGTATGTCACAAATGCAAACATGAACGAGAAACGCGACTGAAAGAACGCACCAACCACGAAACGGAAGCAACGGACACGCGTATTCCCTTCAAAACTGAAATTTCTCGATATATTTAGATTCGTAATTACATTTTCATAATCGTGGTCAAAACCAGATCGAAAAATGGTGAACAAACGGCCAACGACGCATGTTACGCGATTTTTACGCAACCGACGATCACACGTGTCAAGCAACAGTTTTGACGAAATTTTTAAGTGTTTCTGCTCAAAAAATTTATTTTACTACATTACGTGACGTTTAGGTGCGTAAACGGGCTTCAGGAACGTATTGGGCCGCATGAAAGATTTATACGCGTTAACGGGCTTTAGGCCCAAGCCCACTTGAAACACTATGTTTAAATAAGAACTCAAACCCTAATGGTGTGTTCCCGAGTTAAAAATCTCTCCCCTCCCCTCCATGTCTTTCAAAATTAGAAAAACTATTTTCAGGCAAAAAAACCTCATTTTCCCTCCCCTCCCCTCCCCTGTTAAGTGGATCTCTGGAACACCATTTTCCCTCCCCTCCCCTCCCCTTCCCCTATTAAGTGGATCTCTGGAACACAGCGTAAATGTCCCCCCATATTAACTCAAACCTGCGCACACCAACCCTCTATCTTCACCAGCTTTACCTAAAAACCCTAACTACACAATCAGATGTTCATCTTCCCAAGCAAAAATCATCAGACACACCACTCCCTCATCTCTCAAGCTAGCCGACAACTCAGCCCCCCCCCCCCCCCCCCCCCCCCCTTCGATCCAGAAAACGGGTCACCACCACCGTCCGGTGGTGGTGCGGCGGCGTAACACAGACGGAGAGAGAGAGAGAGAGATGGAACCGGCTGCTGCAACAGCGACGGACGGTGGTGGCGAGGTGCTGTCATCGGCTCGAGCAAGAGAGAAAGGGTGAAACGAGAGATGGTGGTGACGGCGGCGCTGCTGCCGCCGTCTGTGGCGTCCACGGCAACCGGAGGTTCGCCAACCTCAGCGAAAACAGCGACGATGGGGTGCTCGGGGATGAATTTTGAACAATTAAGATCTAGTGGTGGCTGATGACGGCCGCGAGCTGCGCGGGTGACACCGGCGGCGGTAGAGGAGGTGGTTATGTGCTGTCAGTTTTAAGTTGGTGCGAGTTTTAGTTCATCTTGAATCTCAGTTCGAGCTTCGGGTCAGTGAGTGCGAGGTTGGTTCACCCGGTTCAGATCCGGGTCAACAGTGGACGAGAATAGTCAACGGCAGTGTGGTTTTGTTCTTGGTTCAAGCTTCGGGTTGGACTCGAATGGAATTCGGGTGTCACGGTTCACTCGATTCAGATCTGGTTCGGTCAAGGGCCGTCAACAGCAGGTTCAAGTCTCGGTCAGCCGCGGTCAACAAGTCGAGGTAGTCAACTCAGGTCAACAGCAGTCAACGTCTGGTCAACATGAAGGACCCGGTAAAGTTTTAAACGTAGCGAAGCAGTTTAAGTTAGATTTTATATAGTTAAACACGAAACCGAGCTCGACCGATACTTTCAGTGCTTAGTCACGTTTTGTTTTGGCCATATTGATAAATTTTTATGATATACATTGCTGGAATTGTTTGAATTATTGTTGAATTTTGACAAAATACGACGATTTTTATTGTCGGGTTATTCAAAAAACAGAGGAAACTTTGTCCGTTTTTCATAAAATCCGTTACACGAAACAGTCATAATTCCTAAACGACGCCCACCGGATGCCAAAGTATATTTTTCTAAACAAATATAAAGTGTATTATTTATTTTGACGATGTATAGATTAACGAAACTCGACTACTTATACAAAATAAATTTGATTATTTATTCTTATTTCGAAACATCGATAGTTCGACTAATTTTGACTATCTCTACTTATTTTAAACGTCGGCGATTCCAAATACTTTTGTAACAAAAATAAATAAATAAATAAATATAACGTTTTATATTTATTTCAAACGACGATTCGGAATTCTTATTTCAAACATATAGTATTCAAAAGAAAACATATGAGAAAATATAAATTATTTATATTGATTTCGATCATCTTTAGTTCGAGTATCTTTATCAAATGAATATAGTCGTTTATATTCATTTTAAACGCCAAGATTTCGAATGTACATATATATATATATATGTATTTATTTATTTACGTCTTATAAAAGCTACGGCGAGACGTGCGTTGATCCATCCACGTACTTCTAATTCACGACTTCGCAAGTATGTTTATATTTATATATATATAAATATATTTCCTAGAACATTCGAAAACTAAGTCGTTTTCGAGACTTAGTTATATCCCGGTCATAGACGGGATCAACTAACAATAGTTTGGTTATTTCAAAACAAAAATATTCACACCTTCCTTCGTAGAGTCGTTTTGTTAACGACTCGGTAGAGCTTGGACACGTAGTTTAACTACGTTGTTTAATTAGAAACTGATAAGTTCATCCCTGTTAGGAATGCTATAGTTGCACGCTAGCTACTTCACGTTCTTGGAACGACACTACGGAATCACACTAAGCTAGCCTTGCACAGGAATATCAAGGTGAGATCATAACCCCCACTTTTTACTGTTTTACATTTTTATAAATGTTTTCGGGGGTGGAAAGACATGCAAGTTTTGCAAAAACACAATGTTTCGAGAAACAAAAATCATATGTTTCTAAACCATTTCGCAACAGGATTTCAACGAACTCAAATGGTTTACGAAAAGGTTTAAGCTAAACTTACCGGTTCTTACAACAAATACGTATTTACGAAACGTGCATGATTTTCATGACTAGGGACGGGAATGTCCTAGTTATAACAATAGGACTGGGTTGGTCTGCGTATGCAAAACGAGACAACTCAGTGAGTTCATGTCCCTCCTTTAACTGTTTTCAATGTTTTGTTTTCAAAAACATCGAGGGGAAATACATGCTAAAACTATTGGTATGTTAGTTACGGAGTAGTAGATGACATGATCAATGTGCATAAGTAGGATGATAACATTAGTAACCATTAATCACTTAGTGACCAAGGTGCAAAAGGTGTAGATCTATTGGGCTTGAGGCACGCCCCACTCTTGGTTGGTATACCCTGGAGTGCTTTTGTGATCCCAAATGTTGACAAAGTGTTTTCGGTTTGGTTATTTACTTATGGTACATTATGTCAGGGGGCTCGCTACCCACTGATAGATCCTTGACAGACTCCATGAATGAATCAGAACCTACCATGATTACAAGGATAACAGAAAACATTTCAATACCGGTTTACAAGGATAACAGAAAACATTTCAATACCGGTTTACAAAGATAACAGAAATCATTTCAATACCAGTTTACAGATACGACAGAAAACATTTCATTACTGGTTGCAAACTCAACAGTTACATATATCGGTTTATAAACATAACAGAAAACATTTCATTACCGATATACAAAGACGACGTTTCAAATGCTTTGAGATATTAAGATCTCACAAACCGGTTTTTCAAATGCAAGATTACAAGTGTTTTAAAACGCATTTGATACAAAACAAACTATGAACTCGCTTAACTTTATGTTGACTTTTTCGCATGTTCTTTCTCAGGTTGCATTTTCAAAGCTATGGGATGGTTGGAATAGGAGAACCCACGGGGTTTCGAGTATTTAGCGGGCGTTCAATTTCTAGAAGTCTTAGCTCAAATACTTTGGCTGTGCGATGAAGATACCGGTCCTGTCACGCCATGCTCTGATATTTCAGGGTGTGACATATTGGTATCAGAGCTATAGGTTTCAGCGAATTAGGTTTCTGTAGAGATACCTAGGCTTTAACCTCACTATCCTCTGGGGACTTAGATTTCAAGAATTGAACGCATACAGAACGCCTAGGACTCGAATATGGGTTCCAACCGTTGCCATGAACAATGAGTCAACCATTTTGATTTTAAACATGCACAAGAGTTGTGTTTGATACACGATACACGGAACGATTACATACGGTAAGCAAAACCTTGAGAGTTTTGATAACATGCATTTAGGACCTTTGGAGAACTTATGTCAAAATCCATTAAAGGTCATTACGTTAGAACTGTGACTGTTAACTCGGGCAAACGCCATTATATTATGTCGTCTATGCTATCTCACTTACCCGAGCAGGTAACCTACGCGGAACGAAACGTTAGTGCACAAGAACACATGAAACTCAAATTATACTTCAACGGATGTCGGAGCACATCACATTCTACGCGGAACGACACACTAGTGCACAAGTATACATGAAACTTAAACTATACGTCAGCGGACGTCGAAGTATACCATACACGACTTTCGAGGCAAGGCCTTTGGAAAACATGATCAGGCACGATAACAACGATGCTAATCCCGGCAGCGGGAGAACTACCGACCGAAATGCGACACTTTGCCACGTGATCCTGCAAACGACATGAATCTCGCTGAGGTACGTTAGAACAAGATTTCACAACAGTCGGTACTTAGTCTAAAGAGACTCACAGTTGTTGGCGCTGCAAAAGAAGTCACATGTCTTCGCATTCCCCATATTTCATTTATGACAAACACGCAATGTTCGACATTCCATGGTAATGTCACTTAACAACGGTTATCACATGAAATTCCAGGTAAAGTCCTTAAATTACTTTTGTTGAAATTTCTACTTTTTGCATATAGTGAGTAGACTTTCATATCTCTACCCCCCCTAATGATCATTGCATCACGAAAGTTTTCTTTCATAATAGCGAATACTCATTTGCTTCATTATTGACGAATTCATATGTTAAACATGCGTTATTTGTTACGCGGCTTCACTTGAAATTGTTGCTTTATCAAGTCCAAATATTGTTTCGCTATACTTGATCTTTGCACTGTGAACTAGATGACTCGCATTATTGCAAAGCGTTGACTCTTTGATATCGAGTCAATGGATTTCTTGGAAAACTCATATTCTTTTGAGTGACATACATGGTTTTTCGTTGTGGCCAGGTCTAAACTTTCTCATTGATACATGAATTCATTGTTGGATTATGTTTCAACCAAGTTCAATTGATTGAACTTGCTCGTGATATATATTCGATTCAAGATTCCATATGATGGATTGAGGCCATCATATTCGAAATAATCCCAACAAGCACTTCATTTGCTTTGAACCATAACAGGCTTGTTTGGTCTTCGACTTCATTGAATCGTTTCTTTGATCACGATCACCTTGTGGTGGCGTTTTTCACAAGTTTGAAGCTTGCGCTAATTTCGTTGCTCGCCTCATGTACGGATTTAATTATTTATTTATTTGTTTATTGATATTAAATCCGCTTTGTTGATTATCATATTAAAGCAATCTTAACACAATCGTGTGTTAAGATAATGGTACACAAATTCATGTCATATTTCGGTGTACCTCTTAACGATTCTTTCAGCATCGAACGAACTTTTTGTGATATTTATTGCTCTTTCATTTTCGATCGAAAAACATTATTTATTTGTTTCATTTTCAATCGAAAATTCTATGAGATTTGTTTAAAACAAACATTCGGATTTACTTCGTTGAACCTTCAGTTGAATTCAAACACGGTGAACTTGTTTGATCACCTCTATTATTGAATTATTTCATTCACTACGACACCTTGTGGTATCGATATGAACTTGTAGCTTGGGCTAATCATGATCGAGCGTTTCATGCAAAACACAGTGATGCTTGTTCAGTCACCGTTATTGTTGAATTATTTCATTCACTACGACACCTTATGGCGTTGGTATAAACTTGTAGCTTATGCTAATCACAATCAGCCGTCTCATGCGAAACTATATTTGCTTTTCGTTTGACTCATCATTTAAATGGTCTTAATGCAACTATGTATTAAGACGATGATGCACCAGGTTCAGTTGTATTTCGTTTTGGTGTATCCTTGCAACATATTGATTGTATTCATCTAATGGTTCGATAGTTGGCAAATCATTTTTATGATTCTATCTATTCGAAGTCATTGAATTCGAGTATCAATCATACAACAACCGACGCAAGTTTCCGTTGGTCGTAAATACTATTGTTTCAAAAATAGGTTTGTAGTTTGTGAACGTTCATTTGGAATTCCATTGGTAGAATTTCCTCTTTTGTTGAACCCAGTAAACTTAGTCACATTGGTGATAGTATCACAACATTTCGTTCACTTGACATCGATTTCTTGAACAAACTCAGCTGAACCGTTGGGTTCTTATTGATGCAAAATGTCTTTACACTCACGTAATCTGAATGAGTATTGATTCGATTATGCGGTCATTCACTTGGGTATTATTCAGACTTACCTGCGAACAACACAACTCTGAGGAGATAACATTGTCTAAATTTCGAGGACGAAATTTCTGTAACAGGTGGAGAATGTGACAACCGGTAATTAACGGCTTCTAATTACGTGATTAACAAACGTTTAGACGATAATAACAAGTGTTTAAGACACGTATTAACTTAATTAGGCTCTTGGAACGCCTAGGAACGCCTATCTACCTTACGGTGCGCGTATGTGGATTTGTGAGAAAACCGTTGAATATTAAACGGTAGCGAACGAAAACCGAACAAAATACTGACAACACCAAAAATTATGAATTTTATACGCGTATCTTATATTTATAAATTTAGTTTTTCGAATTTATTGTGCTTCCGTATGTCACAAACGCAAACATGAACGAGAAACGCGACTGAAAGAACGCACCAACCACGAAACGGAAGCAACGAACACGCGTATTCCCTTCAAAACTGAAATTTCTCGATATATTTAGATTCGTAATTACATTTTCATAATCGTGGTCAAAACCAGATCGAAAAACGGTGTACAAACGGCCAACGACGCATGTTACGCGATTTTTACGCAACCGACGATCACACGTGTCAAGCAACAGTTTTGACAAAATTTTTAAGTGTTTCTGCTCAAAAATTTTATTTTACTACATTACGTGATGTTTAGGTGCGAAAACGGGCTTCAGGAACTTATTGGGCCGCACGAAAGATTTATACGCGTTAACGGGCTTTAGGCCCAAGCCCACTTGAAACACTATGTTTAAATAAGAACTCAAACCCTAAATGTCCCCCCATATTAACTCAAACCTGCGCACACCAACCCTCTATCTTCACCAGCTTTACCTAAAAACCCTAACTACACAATCAGATGTTTATCTTCTCAAGCAAAAATCATCAGACACACCACTCCCTCATCTCTCAAGCCAGCCGACAACTCAGCCCCCCCCCCCCCTTCGCTCCAGAAAACGGATCACCACCACCGTCCGGTGGTGGTGCGGAGGCGTAACACAGACGGAGAGAGAGAGAGAGAGGGATGGAACCGGCTGCTGCAACAGCGACGGACGGTGGTGGCGAGGTGCTGTCATCGGCTCGAGCAAGAGAGAAAGGGTGAAACGAGAGATGGTGGTGACGGTGGCGCTGCTGCCACCGTCTGTGGCTTCCACGGCAACCGGAGGTTCGCCAACCTCAGCGACAACAGCGTCGATGGGGTGCTCGGGGATGAATTTTGAACAATTAAGATCTAGTGGTGGCTGCTGACGGCCGCGAGCTGCGCGGGTGACACCGGCGGCGGTATAGGAGGTGGTTATGTGCTATCAGTTTTAAGTTGGTGCGAGTTTTAGTTCATCTTGAATCTCAGTTCGAGCTTCGGGTCAGTAAGTGCGAGGTTGGTTCACCCGGTTCAGATCCGGGTCAACAGTGGAGGAGAATAGTCAATGGCAGTGTGGTTTTGGTCTTGGTTCAGGCTTCGGGTTGGACTCGAATGGAATTCGGGTGTCACGGTTCACTCGATTCAGATCTGGTTCGGTCAAGGGCCATCAACAGCAGGTTCAGGTCTCGGTCAGCCACGGTCAACAAGTCAAGGTTGTCAACTCAGGTCAACAGCAGTCAACGTCCGGTCAACATGAAGGTCCCGGTAAAGTTTTAAGCGTAGCGAAGCAGTTTACGTTAGATTTTATATAGTTAAACACGAAACCGAGCTCGACCGATACTTTCAGTGCTTAGTCATGTTTTGTTTTGGTCGTATTGATAAATTTTTATGATATACATTGCTGGAATTGTTTGAATTATTGTTGAATTTTGACAAAATACGACGATTTTTATTGTCGGGTTATTCGAAAAACAGAGGAAACTCTGTTCGTTTTTTCATAAAATCCGTTACACGAAACAGTCATAATTCCTAAACGACGCCCACCGGATGCCAAAGTATATTTTTCTAAACAAATATAAAGTGTATTATTTATTTTGACGATGTATAGATTAACGAAACTCGACTACTTATACAAAATAAATATGATTATTTATTCTTATTTCGAAACATCCATAGTTAGACTAATTTTGACTATCTCTACTTATTTTAAACGTCGGCGATTCCAAATACTTTTATAACATAAAATAAATAAATAAATATAACGTTTTATATTTATTTCAAACGACGATTCGGAATTCTTATTTCAAACATATAGTATTCAAAAGAAAACATATGAGAAAATATAAATTATTTATATTGATTTCGATCATCTTTAGTTCGAGTATCTTTATCAAATGAATATAGTCGTTTATATTCATTTTAAACGCCAAGATTTCGAATGGACACACACACACACACACATATATATATATATATATATATATTTGTATTTATTTATTTACGTCTTATAAAAGCTACGGCTAGACGTGCGTTGATCCATCCACGTACTTCTAATTCATGACTTCGCAAGTATGTTTATATTTATATATATAAATATATTTCCTAGAACATTCGAAAACTAAGTCGTTTTCGAGACTTAGTTTTATCCCGGTCATAAACGGGATCAACTAACAATAGTTTGGTTATTTCAAAACAAAAATATTCACACCTTCCTTCGTAGAGTCGTTTTGTTAACGACTCGGTAGAGCTCGGACACGTAGTTTAACTACGTTGTTTAATTAGAAACTGATAAGTTCATCCCTGTTAGGAATTCTATAGTTGCACGCTAGCTACTTCACGTTCTTGGAACGACACTACGGAATCACACTAAGCTAGCCTTGCACAGGAATATCAAGGTGAGTTCATGACCCCCACTTTTTACTGTTTTACATTTTTATAAACGTTTTCGGGGGTGGAAAGACATGCAAGTTTTGCAAAAACACAATGTTTCGAGAAACAAAAATCATATGCTTCTAAACCATTTCGCAACAGGATTTCAACGAACTCAAATGGTTTATGAAAAGGTTTAAGCTAAACTTACATGTTCTTACAACAAATACGTATTTACGAAACGTGCATGATTTTCATGACTAGGGACTGGGTCGGTCTGCGTATGCAAAACGAGACAATCCTCCTTTCACTGTTTTCAATGTTTTGTTTTCAAAAACATCGAGGGGAAATACATGCTAAAACTATTGGTATGTTAGTTACGGAGTAGTAGATAACACGATCAATGTGCATAAGTAGGATGATAACATTAGTAACCATTAATCACTTAGTGACCAAGGTGCAAAAGGTGTAGATCTATTGGGCTTGAGGCACGCCCCACTCCTGGTTGGTATACCCTGGAGTGTTTTTGTGATCCCAAATGATGACATAGTGTTCTCGGTTTGGTTATTTACTTATGGTACATTATGTCAGGGAGCTCGCTACCCACTGATAGATCCTTGACAGACTCCATGAATGTTTCAGAACATACCATGATTACAAGGATAACAGAAAACATTTCAATACCGGTTTACAAGGATAACAGAAAACATTTCAATACCAGTTTACATGGATAACAGAAAACATTTCAATACCGGTTTACAAAGATAACAGAAATCATTTCAATACCAGTTTACAGATACGACAGAAAACATTTCATTACTGGTTGCAAACTCAACAGTTACATATATCGGTTTATAAACATAACAGAAAATATTTCATTACCGATATACAAAGACGACGTTTCAAATGCTTTGAGATATTAAGATCTCACAAACCGGTTTTTCAAATACAAGATTACAAGTGTTTTAAAACGCATTTGATACAAAACAAACTATGAACTCGCTCAACTTTATGTTGACTTTTTCGCATGTTCTTTCTCAGGTTGCATTTTCAAAGCTATGGGAAGGTTGGAATAGGAGAACCCACGGGATTTCGAGTACTTAGCGGGCGTTCAATTTCTAGTAGTCTTAGCTCAAATACTTCCATTGTGCAATGAAGATACCGGTCCAGTCACGCCATACTCTGATATTTCGGGGTTTGACAAAATCGACTTTGAGTAAAGGCTGGGAAAGGATATGAGAACCCAATCTGGAAAGGAGCAGTAGGAAAGCACACCCATGTGTTGGATATGCAATCGCTCTTCATGGTGGAATCGAAGGGCCTAAAGATAGTACCCTCCGGGAAGTGGGGGTGCATCTGATCGATCTCAGGATCAGTGAATCGGCAGAGTTCTTGGGATGGTTCTTTTAAAAGGTTTTGGCTTTTTGGGGGACTATTTTTCTCTTGATCCTTGCTTGGTGAGGCTCGGATCGTGGTTTTAGTAATGGTGAATACAGAGAAGAGAAGGATCAAGAACAGAATTAGAAAGAAAAGGGGAGAGATGTTACCTGATGGATCTTCGAATAAGGATTTAAATGAAAAATCTTCAATTTAAATGGAGGATCTCATCCCTATCTCTACCCTACTTATAATGATGATTTGTTGCAGGTGACCTATCGCTGACATAAGGGACTGTAACGGCTATATCCACTTGCAATGGCTAGTCCGCATATTGCTGAAACATGACTATCTGATTCAATTTCAACTAGTCATGTTTGGGGGCAATTGTTAGGGATAGAATTTTATTGATTATGGATCACGGATCCTCAGTTCCACCTGGATCAAGGATCCTCAGGAAATGATGCAAGAAGGCTAAGGATCCAGGATCCTCTTTGATATTCTAAAACTAAAAATTGTTCCCATCATCCTTTAGTTTGTTTTGCAGGTGTATTTCGAAGGAGACTTGTTCTAACCGAGATTCCAGGGGAATATGCTCCTTATTATGGCATGTGCAAGAGCTTCATGACCGTTGTGGTGATCGTGGGTGACAAACACAAAATTCGGATAGTTAGTTATCTAGATATTTTCTATTTTTTAAGGGGATAACAAGCTATTATTAGAAACAGAGTTACACACATTGACATACATTCGAACTCTCTGAAAACTAGTTGGCGAATACACACACAAACACTCTAGAAATCATTGTATCAGGCTTGTTATCATCCAAAGTTGTAACCTTTACTGTTTAATATAGTTGATAGTGATAGTTTTCACTATCCGAGGTTTTTTTATGCAGGAGATCATTTATTGATCAAGGGCTTTTTCTTCGTACAAATCCTTGTGTTCATCACCATTTTCATTCATTTCTTGTCTACACTTTTGTTCATTTAACCAAGCATCTAACCTCACAAAAATCAGATTTGGTTACATTATCCTTGTGTGATTTTTGACCAAAACAATTTGCACTAATCTTAACTGCCTATTTTACCATTCTACCTGACATTTCAGGCTTCCTGGGAACATTCTTAAAAGGAAAGTTAGTTTTCACAATAATAGTATGAGTTTCAAAGTAATGTCTAAGTTTAGTGGAAGCCATAATCAAAGCAAAAATTAATTTCTCTAAATGAGAATACCTGCTTTCCGCATCAAGAAGGCTTTTACTTACATAGTATACCAGATGTTGTCCTTCATGATCCTTAACTAAGACTGCACTTACTACTTTACCCGAAACAGCTAAGTACAAGGATAAAGGCTCACTATCTTCTGGTTTCATCAGGGCTGGTGCTGAGGATAGATAATCCTTGATAGCTTTGAGAGCAGCTTCATGCTTCTCAATCCACTCAAACCTCTTATTCTTCCTCAGTATGTCATAGAAACCCTTGCACTTTTCTGAAGACTTTGAGATGAACCTGTTCAAGGATGCGATCCTTCCTATTAACCTTTGTACATTCTCTGCATTGGTTGGAGACTTGATGTTCACTATTGCTTTTATATGTTCAGGACTAGCTTCAATCCCCCTTTTGGTCACCATATATCCTAGGAATTTCCCAGCTTTAACACCAAAATGACACTTTGAAGGATTTAGCTTCATGTTGTATTGGTCAAGGATGTTAAATGCCACTTCAAGATCCTTAAGATGATCCTCTACCTTCTTGGGAGTTTGATGTCCCCTAGCATATTCTCTGTCTCTCCGCTAAATCTTAAAAGGACGGATGATCTCGGAACTATCTCTAACTGCGGGATGTTCATCCTTTTGAGGACATCTAGTTGAATTATGTTCACCGAGCTCCCACCATCGATAAGGATCCTGCGAACAAAATGGTTAGATATAAATAAAGTAATGACTAAACTGTCGTGATGAGGATCCTCGATGTCAACATGGTCATCCTCATCAAAGGATATAATTTTCTGCTGAGTCAGAGTTGAGGTTCGGATAAGCCTATCTCCATTTTCCAGCTTGGTCTCTTTAAGATGCCTCTTCGCTGTAGAGAATGAAGTTCCACACATATGTCAGAGCCTCTGAAAATGAAGTTGATAATTTGAGCATCTGCAGGTGGTGCAGGGGCTCTTTCTGGTGGTTTTTCAGGATCCTGGATCCTTGATTTTTTCCTTCTCAACAACTCTTTTAAGTGACCCTTGCTCAGAAGATAACCAATCTCCTTTCTGAGTGCAATGCATTCATCAGTGAGGTGGCCAATGTCTTCGTGGAATGCACACCACTTTGATTTACGCTTGTAAGATGTAGACTTTTCATTCTTCTTAGGCCATCTAGCTTTCTAACCTATATTCTGTAAAGCAAGCATCAACACATTATTATCAACAGAAAAACAATATGCATATATATGAGGATATTCTTCCTCGTCTTCTTCTTGTTCAACAGAGTGAACATTTTGATTGTCATGTTTGGAGTATTGCTTGGATCGATTATTCTTGAAAAAGGATCCTTCCTTCTCCTGTTTTGATGATCCAGATAATCTATCCTGGATCCTCTTATCATCCTCTAGACGGATGAACCTTAGAGTCCTGTTTCTCACTTCATCTAAGTTCCTGCAAGGTGTTATAACAAGATCATCAAAGAAAGGAGAATCTTTTTGCAATCCCATTTTAAATGCTTCTACAGAAGTGGCAATGTCTAGGTTTGGGATTTCTAAGGATTCTCTACCAAATTTAGTAACATAATCTCTAAGTGATTCATCACGGCCTTGGGTGATCCTATATAAATCACTAGTTAACCTTTCAAATGTTCTACTACAAGAAAATTGGTTATTGAATAAGTTAACTAAGTGTGAGAATAAAGTTATAAAATAGGGAAGAAGACTTAGTAGTCATTTTAGTGCTGATCCAGTAAGTGTAGATCCAAAGCCCTTGCATAAACAGGCTTCTTTCAATCTTTCAGGATTGGGGTTGATTTCCATTCTTACTCTATACTCAGCTACATGTTCTTCTGGATCAGTGGTACCGTTGTATAACTTCATGTTGGGGGTTTGAAAACGCTTTGGTATCTCAGCATTGCATGTGGGAGGTGTAAAGCGAGATATCCTGTGACTTCCATATGGGATCTCAGGAATGGGTTTGACCACTCCTGGGACACTCGATATCATGTCCTTGAGTATTTTTGCAATTCTCTGGCCATAGCTTGGTTGATTCCTTCATCATGCATATAACCAAAGTTAGTATCGAAACAAGTATTAAAATTGTTACCTCCTGACTGATTCGAAGTTGGTATGCCAGAAGTAGATCGAGGATAAGACATGTCTGATATAACAGTAGGTCTAGAAGAAGCAATGGTTTGCATACGGGACGAAATCCCCTTCATGAATTTCAGAGCTTCTCCATGACTGTCTCCCTCAGGATCCTTGATCCTGAAAGACATTGGGTCCCGGGTAGGTCCACTGGAGGTCTGGATGCACTAGTTTGGCATGAGGTAACTGCTGGCATGGCACTTGAAGTGGGTTTTCCCTGAGAAGCCATGGAAGTGATGATATTGAACAAAAATGAACAAAAGACATATTTTTCTTAAAATGGAAGCACCACTTGCCCCACGGTGGGCGCCAAACTATTTTGGTCAAAAAACAAACAAAGGATAATGTAACCAAATCTGATTTTGTGAGGTAGTGTGCTTGAATGATGAACAAGTATATGATCAAATGTGTAATGTCGAGAACAATGGACACAATGATTTATACGAGGAAAAAGCCCTTGATCTTTATGAGATCTCCGACATAAAAAACCTCGGATAATGAAAACTATCACTATCAACTATATTGCACAAAAAGATTACAACTTCACATGTTGATCAAGTGTGGTACAACGAATGTTTGCTAATGTGAGAGAGTGTATTGTTTGCGAGCTTGTATTCTAGAGTGTGTGTGTCAGCTAATAATGCTCTGCCTAAAAACACTTGGTCAACCCCTTTAAATCAAACTAACAACTAAGTCCGAAAGTTAAGAGAGACCACGTCCAAGCTCATGAAGGTTGAGGGAATTCAACATGTGTGGCATCTCCAACGAATATTTATCGAGATTCCTACCATGACTTAGTCCACGTCGCCCATGACCTGCACATAATCATGAGAAAACACATAGAACAATTGTTAGCAAAGTTATGTAATAATAAGGATCCGTGATCCTCAGACTTCCTGCACCATCTGTTAAGGATCAGTGATCCAGGCCAATCTAAGGATATGTGATCCATAGTTATAAAAATTAACCCTTATAACCTAACAACCCGTTTGATTATACCAATTACCCACCAATTTACCAACCCACTAATGACGCAAGAAAATCACTAATACGCTTGATAAATGACAAATAATTCAAGTATAACCAATGTTTCACAAAGATCAACACATGTTGTTAAAGTTACTAGTTAATATGAATCTGCAAACAAAGTTCAAAGTGTAAAAACATACAATCGTTCATCTAGGGGAAGTCATAAAGATGCTTAACCGCTCATGGTTGTCATCACAGCTTCAATTTTTGATTCGATATGATTAGACATGAAGAAACAACTTGAACAGGGTGAAGAAACTAAGAAAATTGCCTTTTGGTTGCTCTGAATTCGTTGTGGATGGCTTGGGAAAGAATGGGGATGTTTCCATGCGTGGCGCGAGGGAGTCAGTTTTCACTTTTGTTGAATTTGTGTCTGTCATGCCACTCGCCAAAGTGATCGGTGCATTTTAGGTACACTCAATTTTATGTTAATAATAACTAGTGTTATTTCCCCCACGCTACGCGGCGGGAAATCGATTGACATACGATATCGGCACTCGCTATAGTAATCAAAAAAGAAAATAAAAAAAAATAAAGTCGTGACATGTTCAAAAATATTTTACCTCTATCAAAAACTGTATAAGCAAATACCGGTACCGTTGGTGTTCGGTCAGGACTGGTTTGATTAAGTTCATCACGGTATCAATTTGTACATGGACTTTTATAGCTTATGTAATACCAAAAATAACACTTTATTTCGAATAAAACTCCATTTTAACCAATTTTATGCCCGAATGTCAAAAGAGAAAAAAACAAAGCTATGCATGCAGCTTTTTTAAAATATTAATAAACATAAATTATTAGAAAAAATAAAGTTAAACAATAATGATATATCATATTATAATATATATTATAATATTAAATTGTTATTATTTTCTTTTAATACATAACAGTAGGATTCTCCCGCACGTTGCGGCGAGAATTGGGTTGGTATAAGTTCGATTTGTTACGCGGGGGAATTTAATGGTCTGATACCGGCACTTGGTATATTAACTGAAAAAGAGAAATCAACATTTGTTTTACATTAACCAGAAATGATAAAAACGAAACTTGTACCGTCACTGATGTTATTCGAATGACATCGATCAGTTCAGATTGTCACGGTACTAAATATTCATTTACCATTGTAGAAAAAGTTGTGTAAATGAAAAATTATCGACACCGAAAACTATAAAGGTGAATACAGATCCCAATATCAATGTTGTTCAGCATGATACGGTAGCGATACGGTTCAGTTATTCGAAAGCAAAAACAAAATAAATAAATAAATATCGGTACCGACACAGGTATCGATGCTATTCGGTTGGTTTTACTTCGGTTCACCACGGTAGCTACACGGTATCCATTATCAAACATTAAACAATAACAAATGAATACATGTACCAAATAAAACAATGTTTGTTTTCAATAAAATTAATCTTAGTATTAGAAAACAATAAAAACACGTAACACAACTGATTAAAACAATCAAATTAAATGATGAGTTGATTAAAAAATCAAATATTAGAAAACAATAAAAACGCGTAACACAATTGATTAAAAAAATCAAGTTAAATGATGAGTTGGTTAAAAAATCAAATTAAATGATGATTAAAATTAAAATAATTTCTTAAGAAAACAAAATCACTATTCATGGTAAGTCTAATTTAATATCAATCTTAGTATTAGAAAACAATAAAAACACGTAACACAACTGATTAAAACAATCAAATTAAATGATGAGTTGATTAAAAAATCAAATATTAGAAAATAATAAAAACGCATAACACAATTGATTAAAAAAATAAGTTAAATGATGAGTTGGTTAAAAAATCAAATTAAATGATGATTAAAATTAAAATAATTTCTTAAGAAAACAAAATCACTAATCATGGTAAGTCTAATTTAATATGTATAAAATAAAATAATATGTATAAAATAATAATAATAATAATAATAATAATAATAATAATAATAATAATAATTATTAAGTGATAAATAAAATACCACTAAAAACAATTATTTAAAATTGATTAGCAATTTCAATTAACTAAATAAAATATCGAAAAAAAACCTTGATGGATTACTATTCATCAAGGGTTTCATTTAATATGTATAATAAAAATGCATTGATTTGAGTATAAAATATATTACTTTTGTGAGGTTTCATGTTTAAATGAGTTAAGAACCCGCGTGTTACAGCGGGGCCTACAAATTACAACGCAACTCACGACAAAGCTATAAGTGATATGTTGTTTCTTAAGCTTCACAAGTAATTTACCCATTGCGTGTTGTGACGGCAATCCGTGTGCGTTCTTTTAGGACCTGCGCATTTCAACGAAGACCATGAAAGCTTTGCGCGCCATTTAATCCATATTTAAACATTAAACATTATTGTTGTCGATTGCCTAGTTGTAAACAAAATACACAATAATATGATATATAGATATAGATACATGGAAACATATATAGATAAAAGAATTAAAGAGCCTGGTCACTGCATAACTACACAACCAACTGTAACCTCAACCTTATTCTTGTATCAACTTTCCCTCCCTTTTGAGTAAACTAAACAGCTAAAGCTTTAACCTACAATGACATGAAAATTAACTGAGATTACAATGATTTCATGAATAATTAATAGATCCATTCATAATCTTCTAAAAAACATTAACCAAAAGTAACTGAGAAAGGTCTTTCTTGTTTACCTACTTATATAATCAAATTAGAACAAAAAACATTAGAACGATGAGAACCTTGAAACTAAATAAAATCATAAGTTATTTACTATGATATAGATTTAAATATATAAACCATGATAGGAAAAAAATAAAGATTAAATTACATATCCATATTGCTTATATGTGAATGGGTCAAATATAGTCTGTTCACAAACGCGATTAAAAGATCGAGTCAAGTCAAACTGGTTCAGCATGACCTGTTACCCAAATCCACCAACACGTCCACCGCTTCAACAGATCAACAACATTTAACTAATCAACAATATCAACAACCATCAACTATATTTTGGAGCTATGTAATTAGGAAATCCTCATACTGAGTTTAGGCAAACATGTCTAGGTAATCAAAAAAATAAAGTAAACGAATATGCAGACAATTCAAACTTATGTTAATATTCGGTTGAGCGTTTTTTCTATAAATTTGATTAATTTGACCCATTACGATTCTAACAAAAGATCATAATGTTATTCATTTATTAACTGTGACAAGCTGTTTGCTAACTGCCAATAAATTAGGTAGAAATAAATATTTCTTAAAAATAAGTTTATGAATCTTCTTCTATTAGATTATTCAAAGAGAGACAGATTGATTTTAATAGTCAACAGAATTGCACAACACACATATTGAATTTTACATGTAGTCCATGAGCAAATGTTGAAAGAACACCATTCACATGAGCAAACCTTGTATTGATCCACACATCTGCAGAAAAAAATGGCACACGAGTACACAAAAAATGATTAAGGGTTTAAGGGTATAAAAACTATATAAGTGATTTGGGTTGCATGCTATCAATGGGATCTCAGATTAGAGCGTAAGACACTTAGACTCGTCAATATTCAGAGATGGGTCAACCCACCCAACCCAGAGACCCACCCATTTAGCCAGTGTTGTATCAGATCTGTTAAGAGTAGAAATAAAAAGAAAAAAAATAAAAACTGAAATGATCCTTGCAGCAGGTACCTGCATTTTCCTTAACAGTTCCAGACCAGTTTACAATCGTATAAACCGCAAGAACAATAGCGCCAATCGGGTTGCCCCCAACAACTAATCCAACTACATCTGTTGACAATGCACAATTGTGTTAGATACTACTCAATACAGGTTATACCACTTCAAGTTTAGGAGTTTATTAAATAAAAAACTAATATAATTTTCCTAATTGTCACCAGATCACATTTATGAGCAATTAATTATAGATGAATTAGAAGTATCAAGGATACCAAAGATATCTCCTCCAATTAATATGGCTTTATCTCCTCCACAATCTTCTCCTTCCAAATCACAGCTTCATCTCCTCCATTATTAGTCAATGTAACTGTTGTAGAAGAGCATGATTTGCTCCTGTGAATACTCCTTTGCTTTGTATATATTTTGTACCTCTTACATTGTTTTAGACACAACTTTCATAATAAAAATACACAGCATTGTTCACAATTCTATATGGTATCTAGAGCCAATTAGCTCCTCCGAGCCTCTTTTTTTTTTCCGATCTTGTCCTACTCTTCCCTGTCCTCACAGCTCTTCATGGCCTCTACCCTAGTCCACATTACCGCAGCTACACATTTTCCGATCAAACTCACTCCGCAAAACTTCCCCTCATGGCGAAAACAAGTCCACTCAACCCTCATTGGCTTGGAACTTGAACATCATATTGTCGGAACTCAAAAACCACCCTCCCAAACCATTCCCGAAGGTGCTACCACCAAGCCAAATCCGGAATACCTCAAATGGTTTCGCCAAGACCAAATGATAATCTCCGCCATCCTCGGAAGCTGTTCGGATCAAATTCAGCCCATTGTATCCTCAGCCGACACTGCTCGGCAAGCTTGGGATCTTCTCAACTCGAGTTATGCTAGCGGCTCGCGGTCCCGCATAATATCGCTCAAGTCTCGCCTCGCTAAAAACCCACGTGGTTCTCGCACTATCACCGAATTTCTCAATGACATGAAGTCTATATTTGATGAACTTGCTCTCACTCAAAGTCCCATCCCTGAAGAAGATCTCGTTGTTCATGTTATGAACCAATTAGGCGATGACTACGCTAACCTTGTGGCTGCCTTCAAAACCCGTGACACAACTATTGCCTTTCCCGATCTTTTCGAAAAACTCCTTGACCATGAACGAACCCTCAAAGAATTGGCACCCGTACCAACCATTTCCACTGTCAACTACACCCACCGAAACAACCAAAACCGACCCTACAATCGGAACTCTCGACCCTCATCAGTCTCCACCCAACCCTCACCCAATCGTTCCTCCTCATGGTCATCCAAACCAACATCTTCACAACCAAATAACCGCACCAATCAGCTCAACCTATTCTGCCACTACTGCAACATTCCCGGACATGAAACCAAGGAATGTAGAAAACTTGGAAGATTCCTTCGTGAACACCAAGTAATCACCAACACTTCCTCTACAATAACCCCTACTGTGAACCACACCTCTCCACAAGCGGGTTCGAACTCTTGGATGTGGGACACTGGCGCTAACGACCACGCCGGTAACGGTCGCAACTCCGTGCATATTCTTTCCGAATATGGTGGTCCGGACGAGATTGTTTTGGGTGACGGTAAATCACTTCCCATTACACATATTGGCCAACAAACTCTTCCCACAAACTCACGGCCACTTTTCTTAGACAATATTTTAATTGCTCCTAATCTTCGTAATAATCTAATTTCCGTTGCTAAAGTTTGTCGTACTAACCGAGTTTCTGTTGAATTTTTTCCTTCTTATTTCTTGGTTAAGGATCTACGCACGGGGGCGCATCTCATGCGGGGCATTAACGTCAATGACGTTTACTACGGACCAACCACAACGTCTTATCAAATCAACACAACCACAACAGGATCCTTACTTGCGTGGCACCACATTCTTGGACATCCTTCGTTTCAAGTTTTTAAGTCTATAATGTCTACATTAGGACTTAAGAATAATAAAGTGTCACCCGAGTCTTTCCATTGTAATTCTTATTCATCAAATAAAAGTCACAAAATACCTTTCGGTAAAAACTCGTTTGTCGCCAACAAACCATTGCAACTTCTATATTCGGATGTATGGGGACCCGTCCAAACATCCATTGATGGTTTTAAATATTATGTAATATTTGTTGACTATTTTTCAAAATATATTTGGTTATTTCCAATCAAAAAGAAATCAGACGTCGCAACCATTTTCCCACAATTCAAGTCACTTGTAGAAAAATACTTTCAAACGTCCATTATTTCTCTTTTCTCGGATAATGGTGGCGAATACATTGGTCTCAAATCCTTTCTCACCACTCATGGTATATCTCACTACACTACACCTCCTCATACACCCGAACAAAATGGTGTGGCTGAACGTCGCCATCGACATGTTGTTGAAACGGGACTTGCCCTCCTCCATTATGCCCATCTACCATCCTCATTTTGGTCTCATGCGTTCCAAGCCGCTACCTATCTCATAAATCGTCTACCCACAACAATCTTGAATAACAAATCTCACCTTATGAAGTGTTATTCAATGTTTCTCCCACCTACTCCAAACTTAAACCATTTGGATGTCTTTGCTACCCATGGCTTCGCCCTTACACCACCTCAAAATTACAACCTCGATCTGTGTCTTGTATTTTTCTTGGTTACTCGTCCTCAAAATCCACTTATAAATGCTTTGATCCTAACACAAATAAATTATACCACTCTAGACATGTTGAGTTTATTCAACACCTCTTCCCTCTACATTCACCATCCTCAACACCTACTGCCCACACGTACACATCTTTTCTAAATATCCATACTCCAAATTCAAGTGGCACATCTCAATTGACTACTCCCTCATCTCCTCATATACCAACACATTTCCCACCCACTGATCAACTACTAACTCCACCATCAACGAATCCAATACCACCTGAGCCACCCTCACCTCCAACCTCTACGAACCAAACTCCAACCTCTCCTACACCAATAACCGCTACTACACCTTCCACCCAATCATCCACCACACCCGCTCCTACACCAACATCCGCACCCACACACTCTTCCTCAACCAACACCACCTCTACCACCGACTCACCATCTACTTAAACCGAAACACCGTCTACCAACACTCCTTCTCCTAATAACACAACACCCTTACCCATTCCTCTAGCTCCACGAAACTGAAAACCAAACCCCAAATACTATGGTTCCAGCTTTGTTAATCATACCACAGTCCATCCGCTTCCTCCTACCATCGAACCATCATGTGTCTCCCAAGCCATCAAAGACCCATTGTGGAGGAAAGCAATGGATGACGAATACAATGCTCTCCTTCATAACCAAACATGGGAACTTGTTCCACCCTCCACCCATACACCCATCGGTTGCAAATGGGTTTTTCGTGTCAAACGAAAACCTGATGGGTCAATTGACAAGTATAAAGCACGCTTAGTAGCAAAAGGCTTCCATCAACAACCGGGGAAAGATTTCTTTGAGACTTTCAGCCCCGTCACCAAACCTGTAACCATTCGCGTTGTCCTCTCTCTTGCACTTTCTAACAATTGGAGCTTAAGGCAACTAGATGTCAACAATGCGTTTTTACAAGGCACTCTACATGAAGATGTTTACATGGTTCAACCAACTGGGTTTATCAATCCATAATTTCCAAATCACATTTGTAAACTTCGGAAATCTCTCTATGGACTAAAACAAGCACCACGGGCTTGGTACATGGAACTAAAAACATTCCTTCTGAATTATGGTTTTCAAAAATCTCACTCGGATGCATCGCTTTTTGTCTATAATTCTAATGGGATACTTATGTATTTTTTAGTCTATGTAGATGACATTATCTTAACAGGTAACAATACAAGGTTCATGACCAACTTTGTCAACTTACTTTCCAAAAGATTTTCTCTCAAGGACCTTAGGGATCTTCATCATTTTCTGGGCATTGAAGTCATACCAACATCCAACGGCTTGTTCCTCTCGCAACACCGGCACATCAGCGATCTACTTACTAATTTTCACATGGATGGTGCAAAGGATGTCACAACCCCACTAAGCTCCTCGGAAGCCCTTTCTCCAGATGATGGCTAATCTCGTATCGATCCAACAATCTATCGGAAAATTATTGGTTCGCTTCAATATCTTGCCTTCACTCGGCCCGATGTTAGTTTTGCAGTCAACAAATTGTCTCAATACATGCATGCTCCCACAACAAACCATATGCAAGCTCTAAAACGTGTGATGCGCTATCTAAAGGGCACTATTCATCATGGGTTGTTCTTAAAGAAAGGCGAACCCATAACCATTAGCGCCTTTGCTGACTCTGATTGGGGTGGCATTCGTGATGGCGGTCGGTCAACAACCGCATACCTTATCTATCTGGGATCAAACATCGTGTCTTGGAAATCTACGCGCCAGAAAACAGTCTCGAGATCCTCCACAAAAGCCGAATATAAAGCCTTAGCAAATGCCGCGGCTGAAGTCACATGGGTTCAACACCTTCTCAAAGAACTACATATCTCGCCCTCAACATCACCAAGTCTCTATTGCGACAACATGGAGGCAACATATCTATGTTCCAATCCGGTGTATCACTCAAGAATGAAACATGTCGCCCTTGATTATCACTTCGTTCGGGAAAAAGTTGCGGCCGGCCAACTAAAAGTGTTTCACATTAACTCGGAAGACCAACCGGCTGATACTCTCACAAAGCCTCTAACTCGACGTCTATTTGTCAAATTTCGCTCCAAGATTGGAGTCTCCAATGGAGCCTCCATCTTGCGGGGGCGTATCAAGGATACCAAAGATATCTCCTCCAATTAATATGGCTTTATCTCCTCCACAATCTTCTCCTTCCAAATCACAACTTCATCTCCTCCATTATTAGTCAATGTAACTGTTGTAGAAGAGCATGATTTGCTCCTGTGAATACTCCTTTGCTTTGTATATATTTTGTACCTCTTACATTGTTTTAGACACAACTTTCATAATAAAAATACACAGCATTGTTCACAATTCTATAAGAAGCTGGTTAAGTAAAGTTCAAAAACTCAAAATTAGTTCGTGGAAGACGACGATATGTAAAAATGACCCAAAAGGGTAACAAGATTTAGTTGCACATAAAGCAACACCAAACATACGTGAAGCTCCCGCCTTATGCCTCATAACCTAAACCACCCTTCAGAGCCTCTAATCAACAAGTAGTCAATGCTTTTACAATTTGCAAGTCAAGTCATATCTAACATTTGTATTCATAACAAACCATCCCCCTCATCATGTAAATCACTTAAATAATGCATACGCATATCCTTTTTCACAATGCAGATAAAAAGCAACAAATCCAACTAAACCCAAACACAATTCCAAATTAAATTCAACAAAACAAAACCCTGACCTCAATCAAAGATTCACTTCAGCCAACAACGGGCGATTAAACCCACCGCGATGATTCATATATTGCATGGGCTGTCGTTTCGTCACCGATCTAATCCCGCTCACATCATTCCCTTCACCGGCTTCCCTTTAGTCGAATCGAACCCAACCGGAATCCCCATCATTTTCATCATCTTAATTTCATCAGCAGTGGCGTCTCTGAGAATTCATGTACCCTGTTCGAACTCGAAAAATGTGCCCTTATACCAAAAGATAATAACAATAAACAATGCAATTACGAAAATGATAAAATCGTAGTATTCGATAAACAATGCAATTACGAAAAATAAGAAAATTATAGCATTCAAATGAGTTACATTACATACCGTAATAACTAATAAACTAATAGCTAACCAATGATTTGTGCACCCCTCCTTCCATTGTTCATAGCAAATTGGTGGATCAACTCTTCACAATTTATATTATTTAAGACTTCGTTTTCAATTAGTAATGGACTCAATTAAACTAGTGTGCTAAATTCTAAAGTCTAAACCATAAGAAAATGATTTGTAAATAAGCCTTACTTGAAATTGGTAGGGGTTTAATATTTAAAAAAATAACATATATATCAGATTTTTTTTAAAACCATATGCCCTGCGAAATCACGAGCCCTGTGCGGAAGTCCTCCCCGCACACCATCTAAGCCTCCCATGTTCATCAGCATCCATCTCACCACCTTCACTCACTTCCACCTCCTTATCCTTCTTACTCTTCTGCTGCTTCTCCTTCACAATCTCATTCACAAAATCTGAAACCACAGCTGCAGTAAGCTTGTTGTCGTCGTCGTGCATGCGACGCTTACGTGAGTGGTCTAGGGATGGGGTACGGTGGTGGCTTTTTCTATGGTGTCTGTCGGTGGAGCGAGAACGTGACCGGCGGTGGTCAGGGGAACGGGTTCGTGATCAGGCGTGGTGGGAACGGGACTGGTCTGGTGTGTGTGACCTTTTACTCCTGTCTTTACGGTCTCTGTCGCGGTCATGGTCGAGGTGGCGGTGCCGGGGACGGTCACTGTCGTCTCTATCTCGTTTTCTGTCTCTATCTCTGTCTCGATCTCTGTCTCTGTCCCTCCGAACAATAAAAACCCATTAATCTGTATGGTCCTTGAAGACTACTCTTGATTCTGGGCTGCAAGTAACACCAAAGTGTAGAATCACTTATTCACAAATTTTAACTAATATATTAGCATCTAAAACCAAATAATACCAGCCTGCCCCCACGATTAGATGAGATCAACACTGTTAGATAAGATTAACTGTGACACTATTTATCATTTTATATAAAATCAAGTCAGTAAACATATGAAGTTGGTCTACCTCTTGAAAGCTTCCTTTATATGTGTTTCAAATAATACCAGCCTGGCCCCACGATTAGATGAGATCAACTGTGACAAAAAATATAAATAGATAAAATAATGCAATCACAAATTTTTGGAGGCTAAGAACATTTTTTTAAGTATGAATAACATTATAAATCAACAACACCACAACAACAATGTTACTTAGATAATCCCACCTATAGCTAGAATCAACAACACAAACGGTCCTAAATCATATAAAAACAAATGAACTTGTTTTACCTGATACCTTACTCTGTTTTGTTTTAGTGGGCTAGCCAAACATGATCACATGAATTAACATAATAGAGTATCCGGAAAAGAAAAAAAGAACTTCTACCCAGATAATAACATAGTAAATCCCAAAACAAACAATTACACATAAAAAATAAACTGACCTAACCGGGGTGTTTGTTTTCACCTATAGAGGCCTTTCGGTACCCCTTCGTTATTCCAAGTTCACATCATCAGCTAGGGTCATCCTTGATTTATGTGTGTGATTCACATGTAAAACACCACTCGAACTGGTTAAATCGTGCCTGGTAACTGTCCGGACCACGGTAGGGTGATCCATGAAAGGATGAACCATCTGAGACCTCGATAGGATGGTTCGGAGTTCCGGTTACGGGCTCGACGGGATCCGTGTCCTCGTCCATATCCTCTGCATGATCGTCGGAGTAATGACCCTTTGGCCCCAATGGGTTAAAACCCACTGGTTCTTGTATGTAATTAGCCGGGTTAAACCGGCCCCTAAAAACAGGTGTGGGGGTGTGGGGTTACCAAAGGAATTATGCGATAGGGATCGCTGAAGAGGTATGTAAGAAGGTTGAGGGTTGTTGGGCTCATTTTCCGAATGTGGCCCATAATAGTTATGAACGGGAGGCGTCGAACTGTGTGATACAGATCGTCTAGCAGGTTCAAAAAGGTTCCTCCGGTTTTCTCGAGGGTCAGCACTCGCAGTGGTGGTAGGAGCTCGCATGTGCGAAGGTCCGGCCTCGTGGTCATTGGGGGCGGTGATCGGCCCCTTGCCTCGTCATCTTCGTCGAAAGAATCTTGGCGGCATATTTAGTCCTGTCAATATAATATAAGATAACAACAAAATATAAAGGACAAAGTTAAGATAAAAACAAAAACATTTTGGATTATTCCTATGTTCTTTGTCTAGACTCGAAAATTTAGAAATGTGCAATTGTGTCATTGAGATTAAACACAAAAGGCTAGTGTTTAATTCACTCAATGTTGGCTCTGATACCAACCTGTCACACCCCGAAATTCCACGTGTCACCGATGGGCCCGGTGGGGGAGTATCGTGACGTGGTTGGCAACATAATAGTCAAACAACACAATATTTAATATGCACAGCGGAAGCAAATGAAAGATATAATTCAACCGAATATAATATTGTAATATCAAGTATCACAACAGTCGATTGTTTATCCATAGACGGATCGAAACTAAAATGGAAACAGTAGTTCAACAGACGTTAGGCATCTTAAGCTTGCGAGACTCTTTATTGATGCTAAGGAGAAATCCAGCCTATTACGAGTAGTACCTGCATTTAATCTTTTTGGGAAAATACGTCAGTTTACACTGGCAAATACAATCAACTGACTCATTTTAAAAATGATTAAAAATTGATTTGGATGCATATGGCACAAACATTTTATAACTAGGGATAATTATTTAAATATATATAAACTTGTAAAAGAATTACATGTTCCTTATGCGTTCAGTAGCCCGTATCGTGCCGGGTTAAAGATCAATAGACACACCACATTTTTATTTATGCACTGACGGGTGTACGCCTACACCCCGCGCTTAAGTCGTGGCCATTTCGTAAAATGATGCCAAGGATATCCGGGACATGGTCATTAACCCCCCAAAGGCTTTAAGTAAACAAAACAATTTAAACGGGCCGATCAAATTTCAATTAACCACCATACGATGGAAGATTTAATGCCCGACCAAGCGGTATTTTATATACCGTACCCCAAGCCCGTATAGGGAAAATAAGTTAAAAGTATTTACCTTTGCAAGTATAATTCACAAACAGCAAATGCAAGTAGCTTTTACTGGTCCTCCTATTCTGGAACGAATGTTTATAATAACCTATTAGAATCCTAACGGGTCTTTAGTTAAGCTTAGACCGGTTAGTTTAAAGATACGGTTCGTACGCACGATTAAGCGAAGACTGGAATAGAATGTGATTTAGACCCGACAAGTTTGAAGACTTTCTTAATATGGGTATTTCATACACCTTCTGGATTTTGAGATAAAACCGTTAAGGTTTGACCCGTTCCGGCTAATTTATGTAAACTAGTTACATAAATCGAACCGAACGCGCAAGAGGCGTAACGGGTATTCATGAGAGCCATATGCAGGTTTCCTAAGTTAATATGCCTCAATTATGTTGTGACATCAGTAAGGTGTCTTTTATTATGCCCGAAACGAATTTAAACACAAACTATGCCCCGTAGGGGTAGTTTTGGTCATTTAAAAGGTTATAAAAGAGTTTAAGTATTAACCTGAGTTACAGGTCTGATATAATCAGCAAAATACTTAGTTTACTAAGTTATAACCGTAGGGTATTGCATATATGTGAAATTTATCAATTATAACCAAACTATGCACCGTAGGGGCATTTTGGTAATTTCACATAAGCCGAAAAGCTCAAAACTGAATTCTGAGTTAAACAACTTTTGCTTACTGTTAGAATATTATAATTTACCTAAAATATCAGTAGGTATCAACCCTTGTATGTTTAAAATAATTTTAGTACATACTATGCGTTAAAAACGCTTAATAAGGCGATTAGAAGCCGTTTCCGGGTTCTATATGGAAAACTAATATTTTTATTATTCCATAAGGTTTAAAATAATTTATTTATCATATCTAATCAGTAGCAAAAGGTTTGGGGTCAAAAAGATATGTAAAACTCATTTTATAGCCCGAAAGGGCAAAACCGACAATTACCGAATCAAGCCTACGACTCTAAGTTATGGTCAGCCTAAAATTAATTAAAAATCTTCAAAAATCCCAAAATAATATATTATATCAGTGGGTAAAGAGTTTGATATCAAAAAGTATGTTTAAATAGGCTATACGCTAATTATGTCGTTTAATCGCTAAAGAAGCTTTCTAATTACGCTAATGAGCATAACTCTCAATCTACACCTCAAACTGATGTCAAATTTTGGGTGCAACTTTATAAATCAGTAGCTACGGTTTCTACACTTTCATATTTTCAAAAATCACGTTTTATGGTGAAAAGGGCATAATGGTCAACATATGAGCAATTTACGGAATCATGCATATTAATTAGATAACTAATGAACCAAGGTGTATAATCACAGAGGGTTATACTAGCATGTAACCTAGTCCAATTAAAGCTCTAAGTCATTTCTAAAACATACCAAAACGGGTCAGAACTGGAGTCAAAGCAAAAGTCAAAGCTTTGCGACTTTCGGTTCCGAACCGGGTCTAAACAGAAAATTGTCGGGTTGAACATGTTTAGACATGTTCTTACACTAATTACCAAGTTATATGAGTGATCAAACAGGTTGTATGGGTTCTACATTGCTAATTATGCATAAATTAGAAATTAAGCATTTTGTTGACTTTTTAATAACAAGTTTGACCCGACATTTGACCTAGATAGAGTGGGAATCAGAGGGTGCCATTTTAAGGGTTTAATGACCACATAATTACCAACTTATAACTACTTTCATTTCGACTAATCACTGGACCAACAATGATTAATCGTTAAGTCAACCGTTAATTACGACGGTTTGACTTTTAAGCTAGAACTAAGCAAAAACTTAACTAAGAAAGGTTAAGCATACTTACTGAAGTCCTATGCACGATTAGGAATAACTTGGGTCTGCTCTTAAGCTCCAGGAAGCTCCAGAAATGCAGAAATGAGGTGTGAAGAAATGGTTGTAACCTTGGCCCTTTATATAGTGCTCAAGAACTCATGGATTATTGACACACAAGCCTAACAATGGCCATGGATCACTTCCAGATGTCCCTAAGTGTCTAGGGGTTGCTTAGGGGTCGTCCAAGATGTGGAAAATCGATTATAAGTCGGTTAAAATGGCAATGGCAGACAAGAACCCAAAGAATTCGGAGCAGAAGGCCCCTCGCGGCACGCGTAGCCCCCCCCCCCCCCCAGGGCCTTCGCGTGGCGCGACGCCCCCTCTGATCAAATCTGAATTTTTGATTTTTTATGCTTTGGTCCTTGGCTCTTGGAAACTTTGCTACGACTTTATTTCTTGCACTTTGAACCCTCCAACTTGACTTATAAGGGCTTTAAGACATATACCCACTTTATTAAGTCCTCGGTTAACTTTATCGTTACCCGAAAAGTCATAACTTTCAACGTTGACGCTTTAACCCCTTGTATACGAATTTGATCATAACTTTCTCATACGATAACGATACTTTATGAAATTTATATCGTGCATTCTAGTGAGCATAATTTACCGTTACAAAGCTTCGGGTTTGCTAAAAGGTCACTCAGATGTATAACATAAACATGTCGACACATTTAACCCCTGTAGTTTGTAATCTCTCACTTTCATTCACAGTTAGCTTCGTACGATCCATGATTTATTCGTTTGAAGGTATGAGCATCATGTAGGGTTAATGTAAAGTATATTTATTCACTGTTGACATTTAGAACTCGTATATTCACATACTTTCCATGATGGTCAACTTTAGTCCTTCAAGAACATTTTTTCACACGTTCAACCTTATGACACGTGTCAATACATTATAAGACGTGAATTTTTGAGGTGTTACATCCTCACCCCCTTAAAAGAAATCTCGACCTCGAGATTTACTGAAATAAATAAGGGTACTTTTCTTTCATTGTGGACTCAACCTCCCACGTGTATTCGGGACCTCTACGGGCATCCCATTTGACCTTTACAATAGGCACATGCTTCCTTCGAAGCTTCTTAACCTGTCGATCCTCCATCGACAATGGTTTTTCCACAAATTTCAAGCTCTCATCTATATGCACATCCGTATGTGGTATGACTAGCGATTCGTCAGCTAGGCATTTCTTCAGATTGCAGACGTGGAGTACGTTATGAATACCACTGAGCTCTTCAGGTAAGTTTAACTTGTAAGCCACTGCCCCAACACATTCGATAATCTCGAATGGTCCTATATACCTCGGGCTTAATTTACCTTTCTTACCAAACCGCATCACTCCCTTCCAGGGTGATACTTTAAGTAAAACTTTATCACCAACCTCAAATTTCATAGGTTTACGCTTAGGATCGGCGTAACTCTTCTGCCTATCTCGGGCAGCTTTGAGACGGTCACGAATCTGGACAATCTTGTCCATCGTTTCAAAGACTATCTCTGGTCCTGATAATTGGACATCTCCAACTTCCGCCCAACAAACGGGCGTTCTGCACTTTCTACCGTATAAGGCCTCGAAAGGCGCAGCCTTAATGCTGGTATGGTAGCTATTGTTGTAGGAGAATTCTATCAATGGCAGGTGGTTATCCCAACTACCACCTAAATCGATCACGCATGCTCGAAGCATGTCTTCCAAAGTTTGGATAGTACGCTCACTCTGGCCGTCCGTCTGAGGATGGTAAGCCATACTAAAATTCAAACGCGTGCCCAAAGATTGTTGGAAACTTTTCCAAAAATGTGACGTGTATCTAGTATCTCTGTCAGAGATAATAGACACAGGTATGCCATGTAAAGCTACAATCTTATCCACGTACGATTGGGCTAACATATCGGAGCTATAAGTCTCCTTAATGGGTAGGAAATGTGCCGACTTAGTCAGTCTGTCTACGATCACCCAAATGGTGTCATTTCCTTTCCTTGTCTTAGGTAACTTGGTGATGAAATCCATAGTTACCATTTCCCACTTCCAAGTGGGAAGTTCAGGCTGTTGTAGCAAACCTGACGGCTTTTGATGGTCTGCTTTGACTTGCGCACACGTCAAGCATTTAGCTACATAGGTAGCTACAGACTTCTTCAAGCCTATCCACCAATAGTTTGCCCTTAGATCCTGGTACATCTTATCAGCTCCAGGATGAACGGAATATCTGGAACTATGGGCTTCCTGGAGGATAACATCCCGAAGTCCTCCATAAATTGGAACCCATATTCGTCCATTTAATCTCAGAATTCCATCCTTGCCAAGAGATAACTGCTCCTCAGTTACTCTAGCTTTTCGTTAGGATAGTTAGCTTCCAACACAGCTTCCTTCTGTGCAGCTAACAACCTTTCATTCAAATTGTTCTTAATCTCAATGCTCCTGGCATTGATTCGGATGGGTTTCACCCTTTCCTTTTGTCACGGCCCCTAACCCGGTTTGACCCGTTTCAGGAGCCGCGGGACAGAAATCCTGCGGTATTTAATTAATTGAGTTTGACAGCGGAAGTTTTCATCAGGATCTTTTAAAATGTAAATATTTCCCGTTTATTTTATTTCATAACGCGGGATATAACCCGGTAATTTACAATCATTTGATTTCACAAAGAAATCTTTTATTTTACAAAACATGTTTCTTTATTTTATACTGAGCCACTTCCTTGAGCTTGTAGTGCTATATGGCACTTTTCCTGGTTCATAACAGGTCACCTGAAACATGTTTGAAAAAGGTTTTGTCAGCGGGAAATACTGAGTGAATCATTCTATTTTGCATAATGATGCCTAGTTATTAATTACAGCATAAGAGCGATTACAATGGCTTCTATCTTATTTTTATCTGGCATTCTGTCACAATGGTGACATGTCACAATGGTGACGATGGTCATACCACTATTTAGATCAATGAACCTAAATAGTGACGATTATCCCTGTAGGTCAATGAACCTAACAGTGATTATCCCGAGTAGGTCAATGAACCTAACTGGGAGAAAATTAGTAATGTGCACAATACCCCACTAACCAGTAATTCAAGATATCCATGACTTAGTCCCTGTAATTATAACCTTGAAAATAATTTGAGGTATTGTAAAATAGTTGATAAAAAGAGAATGACTCACATTGCAGATTTATACGGGCAGAGTTTAGCCTACTGATTTAGCCTTTTCTACCTAAATTTAATAACAGGCACACAATTCGGGGTTAGTAATCAATCCAGCATTTACGATAACTCACGAGATCAAATTCTCACAACGAACGACAAAGTGCGATACTTAAACATCCATCGATTTAACGACGAATGACAAAGTATAACCCTAATGTGGGCAGCACTTAAACATCCATTGGATATATTGATCATCGGAAAATGAATCGTAGCAGCGATTGTGCTAATACCCTGGTTGCGGCGTTGATTTAGTGCCTGTGTGTGTTAATTGGAGTATACAGAAATTATCTCAGAGCATAGAACGAATTTCTTCGTCGAACATACGCAGAATTTCAAGTGCCAACCTCTGCTATTTATACACAAATTTGGCTTAGCTTACGGACCGTAACAAATAATCCTTACGGTCCGTAAGGGTCTAGAAATCAGCATAGGGTGGACACGTGTGGGACTAGCTCAGCTGAGTCGACACTTTCTGAAATTTCGAATTGGACAGCTGTTTATGTGGATAATCGTTAACTAGGAAATACCCCCCCTGAGTTTTAGGGGCCCTGATCCTGATTCTGATTGTTCTGAAAATTTTAGGGTTTGTTCAGAATCACTTGAGTGTCTCAATTAGGGTTTCCTATTGGTCAAATTAATTTAATAATTATGACTTTTGATGAGAGTTGTTACACCTTTCGACTCAAGGCATCAATGACTACATTCGCCTTGCCGGGATGGTATCTGATCTCACAATCATAATCATTCAAAGTCTCCATCTAACGGCGCTGCCTCATGTTTAAATCCTTCTGATTAAACAGGTGCTGGAGGCTCTTGTGATCAGAATAGATCACACACTTGATTCCATATAAATAGTGCCTCCAGAGCTTTAGTGCAAATACAACAGCACCCAACTCCAAGTCATGGGTGATGTAATTCTTCTCGTGCACCTTTAACTGTCGTGAAGCATATGCAATAACCTTGCCTTTCTGCATAAGCACACACCCCATGCCAGTGTGTGATGCATCGCAGTAAACTACGAATTCTTCTATTCCATCAGGCAATGTCAACACAGGAGCATTGCTCAATTTCTATTTCAGAATATCGAAAGATTCCTGCTGCTTAGGACCCCAGTCAAATTTAATCTTCTTACGCGTCAGCGAAGTCAGGGGTGCAGCAATCCTTGAGAAGTTTTCAATAAATCGCCTATAATATCCTGCCAAGCCTAGAAAGCTACGAATCTCTGTAGGCGTCTTTGGCTCTTGCCAGTTCATAACAGCTTCAACCTTAGCGGGATCCACTTGGATACCATGCTCACTAACCACATGTCCAAGGAATTGGACTTCTCGAAGCCAGAATTCACGCTTAGAGAATTTGGCATAGAGCTTCTCATGATGTTGGAGTTTAAGAATACAACTAAGGTGTTTCTCATGGTCAGCTTGGTTCTTCGAGTAAATGAGAATGTCGTCGATGAAAACGATGACGAATTTATCTAAGTACGGTTTGCAAAAGTGATTCATGAGATCCATGAATGCGGCAGGTGCATTAGTGAGCCCAAAAGGCATCACTAGGAACTCGTAATGACCATAACGAGTCCTAAATGCAGTTTTGTGTACGTCTTCATCTCTAACCTTCAGTTGGTGGTAGCCTGACCTCAAGTCAATCTTCGAGAAATAATTTGCCCCTTGCAATTGATAGAACAAATCGTCGATTCTGGGTAAAGGATACCTATTCTTTATTGTGACCTTATTAAGTTCACGGTAATCGATGCACAGACGCATCGATCCATCCTTCTTCTTGACAAACAAGACTGGCGCTCCCCAAGGAGACGAAGTAGGTTTAATGAAACCTTTAGCTAGCAATTCATCCAGTTGTGCTCTCAATTCCCTCATCTCTGTTGGTGCCAGTCTATAAGGTGCTCTAGCAACAGGTGCTGCTCCGGGGATGATGTCAATTCTGAATTCTACTTGCCTATCTGGTGGTAAGCCAGGTAGCTCTTCAGGAAAAACTTCTGGGTATTCAGAGATGACAGGGATGTCTTCCATCTTAGGTTTCAGCTCATCAATAGTCACTTGTACCATGTGGATGACACAACCTTTCTTCAAACACTTAGAGGCCTTGAGCATAGTCACTTGCTCAGGCAGTCCATACCGGGTATCTCCCTGAATGGTAAGTGATTCACCAGACGGAGTCTTGATCACCACTTGCTTCTTATTGCAGACAATCTGGGCCTGGTTACGGGATAACCAGTCCATGCCTAAAACGATGTCAAAACCAGCCAACTTCAAAGGAAGTAGGGACAAAGGAAAAGAGTGGTTCTTAATGGATATGAAGCATCCATCTAATATGGTTGAGGCGGTTTCTAAAGTGCCATCTGCTAACTCCACTTCATATTTCACTCTTAGGGTTTTAACAGGTAAATTCAGCAATTTGCAAAACCTATTATCTACAAATGATTTATCTGCGCCTGAATCAAAAAGTACTCTTGCATAGATATCATTCATGAGAAAGGTACCTGTGATCACGTTATCGTCTTGCACAGCCTCCTTCGCATCCATCCTAAAGACCCTAGCATTGGTCTTCTTGGCCTCTTCAGGCTTCTTTGCGTATTTAGGGCAGTTGCTTTTAATGTTCCCTTTCTCATTACAACTGTAACACGTTGCATCCTTCAGATTTTTGTAATCCAAGGTCTTGTGTTCCTTGGACTTGCATATCCCACAAGTAAAAGTTCTTGACTGAGTCTGCGAGTGTGATTCGAGCATGCACTTTCCGAAGTGCTGTTTCTTGCAGAATTTGCACTTGGGCTTATCACCAGACTGATGCCCATCCTTCTTTGCCTCAGACCCCTTCTTGTTGTCACCGTTTCCTCGGTGCTTCTTGTTTGACCTTCGTGAATTTTCATCTTCACGTTTCCTTTTCTCAGCATCCTTGTTCCTCGGCGATCTTTGTCTGACCGCGTCCAGCGTGAGGGACAAAGATATATCAGTTACAGATCTGAAAGTAGCTGGCCGAGAGGCCTTCACGCTTGCCTTTATCTCGGGGGCTAAACCCCCTCTGAAACGAGCTATTCGTTTGGGTTCCGGAGTCACCAAATACGGAACCAATCTGGACATTGTGTTGAAGCTCGTGAGGTAAGCTTGGCAGTCAAGGTTCTGCATGACCAATGATAGAAAATCAGACTCTATCTTCTCAACCTCATGTTGAGGGCAGTAGTTTTCCCTGATAAGAGCAACAAATTGCTCCCATGACATGTTGTACAATGGGATCTTCCCAGTGGCTTGAATCAGTGATCTCCACCAGGCTAAGGCCTCGCCTTTAAAGGATTGTGACACAAACTTGACTATATCCCTCTAAGCGCACCCGCTGATATCAACAACTGTGTCCATCTCATCTAACCACGTCATGCAGTCAATGGCTCCTTTTTCCCCAGTGAAATCTCTGGGTTTGCATGAAACAAAGTATTTGTAGGAGCAACCCTTATTACGGGGTTCTTGATTTAGTACAATCTGTTGAGATGGAGCACTGTTGTGGTTTGAGGAGTGTCGGTCATCATTTTTCTTTGGTTCTTCCTTCTTGGAAGGTAGCTTCAAATGCGGTGTAGATAGGGTCCTACTTCGAGTCCCACTATATTCTTCATACTTCCGCTCTAAGGCCTTTGTAACTGCGTCGTCCACTTACGCTTTCAGTTCAGCACCCGTTATATTAATTCGGGCGTTATCATTATTCCCCACTGGGTGACTATTAATTTCATCCGAGTTAGCCATTTTAATTGAACTGTTACATAAAACAAGGACAATAGTTTACTTGGGAGCTTATTATGGAATTGTCTTTTATGGCAATTCATTAACCATGGTAAACATAGACCATATTTGGTTAATTTATTAATCATATTTATTTAGGATCTCTATTATAATTTATCCTAATTATAAAACAATAATAGTTTTATTAGTAGCACAAAAGGCCTAGTCACAAGGACATTTTAAATTATAAGCCATGATTTCAAAGAATCAAGGCATGCAGGTTTGAACATAGTTCATTACCTTTTTCAGACAGGGTCACAGACTATTACTCTCTTCTGTCTCATAAAAATGAGAAGGGCCCGTAGGCATTATATTAACAATGTATGGTCAAAATATGATCATCTTAATTGATGATTTAAACCCATGATTCAAAGATCATTAAGTTGGGTTAGGAATCTTTTGAAGAATCCTTATATAAGAATGACGTGTGTGATTTTAACGAATCACATTTGCCAGGAGCGTTAACATGTTTTCAGATGTTAACTGGGATTTGAATCTTTTTAACAGTAATGATCCTCTAGCTCCAATGGGTTGAAACCCACTGGTTCTTGTATGTAATTAGCCGGGTTAAACCGGCCCCTAAAAACAGGTGTGGGGTTACCAAAGGAATTATGTGATAGGTATCGCTGAAGAGGTATGTAAGAAGGTTAAGGGTTGTTGGGCTCGTTTTCCGAATGTGGCCCATAAGAGTTATGAACGGGAGGCGTCGAACTGTGCGATACAGATCGTCTAGCAGGTTCAAAAAGGTTCCTCCGGTTTTCTCGAGGGTCAGCACTCGCAGTGGTGGTAGGAGCTCGCATGTGCTAAGGTCCGGCCTCGTGGTCATTAGGGGCGGTGATCGGCCCCTTGCCTCGTCCTCTTCGTCAAAAGAATCTTGGCGGCATATTTAGTCCTGTCAATATAATATAAGATAACAACAAAATATAAAGGACAAAGTTAAGATAAAAACAAAAACATTTTGGATTATTCCTATGTTCTTTGTCTAGACTCGAAAATTTAGAAATGTGCAATTGTGTCATTGAGATTAAACACAAAAGGCTAGTGTTTAATTCACTCAATGTTGGCTCTGATACCAACCTGTCACACCCCGAAATTCCACGTGTCACCGGTGGGGGAGTATCGTGACGTGGTTGGCAACATAATAGTCAAACAACACAATATTTAATATGCACAGCGGAAGCAAATGAAAGATATAATTCAACCGAATATAATATTGTAATATCAAGTATCACAACAGTCGATTGTTTATCCACAGACGGATCGAAACTAAAATGGAAACAGTAGTTCAACAGACGTTAGGCATCTTAAGCTTGCGAGACTCTTTATTGATGCTAAGGAGAAATCCAGCCTATTACGAGTAGTACCTGCATTTAATCTTTTTGGGAAAATACGTCAGTTTACACTGGTAAATACAATCAACTGACTCATTTTAAAAATGATTAAAAATTGATTTGGATGCACATGGCACAAACATTTTATAACTTGGGATAATTATTTAAATATATATAAACTTGTAAAAGAATTACGTGTTCCTTATGCGTTCAGTAGCCCGGATCGTGCCGGGTTAAAGATCAATAGACACACCACATTTTTATTTATGCACTGACGGGTGTAAGCCTACACCCCGCGCTTAAGTCGTGGCCATTTCGTAAAATGATGCCAAGGATATTCGGGACATGGTCATTAACCCCCCAAAGGCTTTAAGTAAACAAAACAATTTAAACGGGCCGATCAAATTTCAATTAACCACCATACGATGGAAGATTTAATGCCCGACCAAGCGGTATTTTATATACCGTACCCCAAGCCCGTATAGGGAAAATAAGTTAAAAGTATTTACCTTTGCAAGTATAATTCACAAACAGCAATTGCAAGTAGCTTTTACTGGTCCTCCTATTCTGGAACGAAGGTTTATAATAACCTATTAGAATCCTAACGGGTCTTTAGTTAAGCTTAAGCTTAGACCGGTTAGTTTAAAGATACGGTTCATACGCACGATTAAGAGAAGACTGGAATAGAATGTGATTTAGACCCGACAAGTTTGAAGACTTGCTTAATATGGGTATTTCATACACCTTCTGGATTTTGAGATAAAACCGATAAGGTTTGACCCGTTCCGGCTAATTTATGTAAACTAGTTACATAAATCGAACCGAACGCGCAAGAGGCGTAACGGGTATTCATGAGAGCCATATGCAGGTTTCCTAAGTTAATATGCCTCAATTATGTTGTGACATCAGTAAGGTGTCTTTTATTATGCCCGAAACGAATTTAAACATAAACTATGCCCCGTAGGGGTAGTTTTGGTCATTTAAAAGGTTATAAAAGAGTTTAAGTATTAACCTGAGTTACAGGTCTGATATAATCAAAAAAATACTTAGTTTACTAAGTTATAACAGTAGGGTATTGCATATATGTGAAATTTATCAATTATAACCAAACTATGCACCGTAGGGGCATTTTGGTAATTTCACATAAGCCGAAAAGCTCAAAACTGAAGTCTGAGTTAAACAACTTTTGCTTACTGTTAGAATATTATAATTTACCTAAAATATCAGTAGGTATCAACCCTTGTTTGTTTAAAATAATTTTAGTACATACTATGCGTTAAAAACGCTTAATAAGGCGATTAGAAGCCGTTTCCGGGTTCTATATGGAAAACTAATATTTTTATTATTCCAGAAGGTTTAAAATAATTTATTTATCATATCTAATCAGTAGCAAAAGGTTTGGGGTCAAAAAGATATGTAAAACTCATTTTATAGCCCGAAATGGCAAAACCGACAATTACCGAATCAAGCCTACGACTCTAAGTTATGCTCAGCCTAAAATTAATTAAAAATCTTCAAAAATCCCAAAATAATATATTATATCAGTGGGTAAAGAGTTTGATATCAAAAAGTATGTTTAAATAGGTTATACGCTAATTATGTCGTTTAATCGCTAAAGAAGCTTTCTAATTACGCTAATGAGCATAACTCTCAATCTACACCTCAAACTGATGTCAAATTTTGGGTGCAAGTTTATAAATCAGTAGCTAAGGTTACTACTCTTTCATATTTTCAAAAATCACGTTTTATGGTGAAAAGGGCATAATGGTCAACATATGAGCAATTAACGGAATCATGCATATTAATTGGATAACTAATGAACCAAGGTGTATAATCACAGAGGGTTATACTAGCATGTAACCTAGTCCAATTAAAGCTCTAAGTCATTTCTAAAACATACCAAAATGGGTCAGAACTGGAGTCAAAGCTTTGCGACTTTCGGTTCCGAACCGGGTCTAAACAGAAAATTGTCGGGTTGAACATGTTTAGACATGTTCTTACACTAATTACCAAGTTATATTAATGATCAAACAGGTTGTATGGGTTCTACATTGCTAATTATGCATAAATTAGAAATTAAGCATTCTGTTGACTTTTTAATAACAATTTGACCCGACATTTGACCTAGATAGAGTGGGAATCAGAGGGTGCCATTTTAAGGGTTTAATGCCCACATAATTACCAACTTATAACTACTTTCATTTCGACTAATCACTGGACCAACAATGATTAATCGTTAAGTCAACCGTTAATTACGACGGTTTGACTTTTAAGCTAGAACTAAGCAAAAACTTAACTAAGAAAGGTTAAGCATACTTACTGAAGTCCTATGCATGATTAGGAATAACTTGGGTCTGCTCTTAAGCTCCAGGAAGCTCCAGAAATGCAGAAATGAGGTGTGAAGAAATGGTTGTAACCTTGGCCCTTTATATAGTGCTCAAGAACTCATGGATTGTTGACACACAAGCCTAACAATGGCCATGGATCACTTCCAGATGTCCCTAAGTGTCTAGGGGTTGCTTAGGGGTCGTCCAAGATGTGGAAAATCGATTATAAGTCGGTTAAAATGGCAATGGCATACAAGAACCCAAAGAATTCGGAGCAGAAGGCCCCTCACGGCACGCGTAGCCCCCCCCCCCCCCCCCAGGGCCTTCGCGTGGCGCGACGCCCCCTCTGATAAAATCTGAATTTTTGATTTTTTATGCTTTGGTCCTTGGCTCTTGGAAACTTTGCTACGACTTTATTTCTTCAACTTTGAACCCTCCAACTTGACTTATAAGGGCTTTAAGACATATACCCACTTTGTTAAGTCCTCGGTTAACTTTATCGTTACCCGAAAAGTCATAACTTTCAACGTTGACGCTTTAACCCCTTGTATACGAATTTGATCATAACTTTCTCATACGATAACGAAACTTTATGAAATTTATATCGTGCATTCTAGTGAGCATAATTTACCGTTACAAAGCTTCGGGTTTGCTAAAAGGTCACTAAGAGGTATAACATAAACATGTCGACACATTTAACCCCTGTAGTTTGTAATCTCTCACTTTCATTCACAATTAGCATCGTATGATCCATGATTTATTTGTTTGAAGGTATGAGCATCATGTAGGCTTAATGTAAAGTATATTTATTCACTGTTGACATTTAGAACTCGTATATTCACATACTTTCCATGATGGTCAACTTTAGTCCTTCTAGAACATTCTTTCACACGTTCAACCTTATGACACGTGTCAATACATTATAAGACGTGAATTTTCGAGGTGTTACAACAAGAATAGGAATAAGAATAGGAACAAACCTACAAATTGGTTAGGGTTTCTTCAAATCGGTGTTCTACATCTCCAGTTACTCGTTATCCAAATGGAGAGGGATAGAGGAGGCTAAGGTTCCAGATCGAGAGAAAAAATGAGATTGGAGAGAGCGTGAATTGAACTTTGCTACGGTTCCAGATTGTAATGGGGATTTGTATGGTCCAGGCCTGAGTAAAGAGGGGATGGGAGTGGAAACGAAGGGACGTCTTCAATTTGCTCAAACCATTCAATCATCATCGGTTCTGGTTTCTACAAGGGTAGAAAAAGGAAGAAAAGTGTAAAAATATAGGAATTTGTTCTAGCTTTTGGTATGCCATCTTAAAAAATATGATTAAAATTACATTTGTAGACATATGAGATGCTTTATATAGTATTATAGATTATAGATGAGTTAAGATGGTGTAATTAATCGAAAGGAAAACAAAGGTACCATTGTTGATATGATAAAAGAATTCAAATCTAAGAATGAAAAACACATATTTCCAACATATACAAACACAAGTTGGAATCTGTCGGCGGGAATAGGGAAACCAAATGATTGGTCAAAATGGCTGCTAGCTTTAATTTTTTTTTATTTTTTTTTTGCTTGCTATTGGTTCAAACGGGCGGTCGCTTCTCTCTCATTAGACCAATCAGTTTATTATTTTATACACACTTTAAAATTATGTTTTTGCCCTGCAATAGTGTTTTTCTCCCATTGGTTCAAATGAGCGGCAAGCAATACCTATTGGACCACCCAGTTTATTATTTTGTATCCACCTTAAAATTACGTTTTTGCCCCCAGTTAAAAAATACGGTTTTGTCTCAACTTCAAAATACATTTACCCTTTTGCCCCGAGCTAAAAAATACGATTTCGCCCTCGGAAAAAAAATTACGCTTTTACACTCAGCCAAAATTACGTTTTCGCCCAGGTTCAAAATAAAATTTTCTTTTTCCCCTGACTTAAAATTACGAATTTACACCAGTTTATTATTTTATACCTACTTTAACATTACGGTTTTTCCCACAGTTTAAAATTACGTATTTGCCCCCAGTTCAAAATAAATTAATGCTTTCGCCCCCAGCTAAAATTTACGAATTTCCCCTCGGTTCAAAATTACAATATCACCCTCAATTCAAAATACGTTTTTGCCCTCAGTGCAAAATAAAAGTATGGTTTTCCCCTAGCTAAAAATTAGGATTTTACCCTCGGGAAAAAAATTGATTTTTCCTCCAAGTAAAAATAAAAATATGGCTTTGCGCGCAGCTAAAAATCGTGTCAAAAAGCCGCCTAACACTCTTTTTACTTTTTATTTCTAGCAAAACTACAGTACTGTTTTTTTTAATTGGCTGAGAATTATTCAGCCATCGCCTCGCAACGCGGACGGGGCATCACCTAGTATTATTACAATTGATTTCTTTGAAAGTTACGTGAAAGAAAATAGTGATATATTTGAGTTATTTATTCAATGGAATTATAAAAGTGGAATTCAATTTATTGGATTTAAAATAAAACATGGCATGGGCTACATATGAAACGGATTAGAAGTCAACAAGCAAGTGGGCTCCTTGTTGGGCCAGGTCATCACAAGAAAGGCGGTGGTGATTTTGGTAAGAGGGGAGTTGGAACATAAAGAGTTTGGACGGCTGAAAAGGATCACCCTTTTTTTACGGCAACTTTTGGAGATCGCATAGGAGTTCACAGAAGGTTTTTGTGAAGGACTTGTGACGCACAAAATTTTCTCACAGCCTTTGGATTCGCATATGACACACAGAAATCAAGAATCTAAGATGACAACTATGTGCGGCTAAGTCACCCGTGATCTTCTCCGGATGTAGGGTTTGTTCTAGAGAACTTTTATATTATGTTTTGACTAGATTTTAGGAGTGGATTTGTTAATCTCTTAAGTTATTTAGAATCCATTTTTGGTTTTTCGCTTCAAAGATTTAATTTCGTTGATTTGCTAATATTATTAAATTGATAGTTGTTATATCAAACTCTTTAAGTTTAGATCTTCAATTGTCACTAGATTAATCACGCATGTAGTCACCCTTAATGGCTTTTCACTAGTTAAATAAATTAATTGTTTTGACCAAACCTGAAACCTTGAGAAGATTGTTTTCTCACATTTGTTTAAATCAGAAGTTAAAGTTTGTTGCTTTCAAACCCACTCGACTTAAAAATCAATTTTGTTTCATTTAATAATTAGTAATTTAATCAAAACTGAATTGACCACCAATTCCTCATAGAGATGACTTGACTTTCCACTTACTACTTATTTATATATTTTTGACCGACCAAACGACATTGATCACAAAGCCAATATGCTCCTTGGTGTGGCGTGACAGAGTTAGGTTTCCCAAACTTGTGTTGTAGGTCCCATGTTAACACGTGGAACCCATTTTCCAGCTTGGATGCTCATTTTTCCTAGTTTAGACCCGTTAAACCTGAAAACCCCAATGCGTGATATGCACATATACCAATGCGGATAAACACGTTTAAATACTTAAAATCGACACAAAACTATACAAAATACAGTGTGTTTGCACACGCACATCACATCCCCACACCTCTCCGCTTTCGTCCCGAAAAAATTATCTGCAATGGAATCATAATCAGAACACACATTATGTCATACCTTGACTTTTGCGGTAGCGTATGATGTGTGACTAGTTTAATATCATTGCATTCAATCATAATAAACAACTACCCGATCAAAACGATGTTCATCCATTCTTAAATTTGGAGTATTACAAACACCGTTTACTTAAGTTTTAAAAACACAACATTCGACTAGGTTACAATTCGACAAACGTGGATGACATCTAACTTGAAGTTCTACTTCTAGAAACAACTCCTGCGCCCAAGATCCAATCTGTCACCTGAAATACATGTAATTTTGGAAAACATCAACAAAAGTTGAGCGAGTTCATGCGTTTTGTTTGTGAGTACTGTAATCTTGTAAATCTTTGAGGAACTCCATTGTAAACAGGTATGAAAAGCGTGTATGAACATAATTGTTTTACAAGGACTTTAAGGCATGTAAGGACATAGGGAGCACTCGTAATGAGTAAGCATATACCCTTGTCGATTTTCCTCGACTGTGTCGATTAACCTCGACTGTGTCAATTTACCTTGACTATGTCGATTACCCTAGACTGTGTCGATTAACCTCGACTAGGACTCCGAAGCACTACTTGGTACTAGTTGTGACCATGAGTGGGGTTCGGCCGTACCCGTTAGATCTAACCCTCGTCCCTAATTATGTATTAATGGCATTTCAATATTGGAAAATTGGTTTTTAATAAACCAACATTTGCCCCATTGGTAAATAATAATCATACCTACAATTTTGGTAATTAATAATCATACGTTTCAATATGTTGGTACTCAATGGACCTCCGTTAGTTTTTTTTTAACTGAAGTTAGTTTTTAAGTTTTATTTATTACACAAACAGTCCCTGTAGTTATAATTTACTAGTTTTAACTATGAGTTAATAGCCAAAATGGTCCCTGAGGTTTGCACCACCACCACTACCACCACCACCACCACCACCAAAGCACCGCCGCCACCACCACCACCACCACCACCACCACAGCACCGCCACCACCACCACCACAGCACCGCCACCACCACCACCACCACCACCGCACCGCCACCACCACCGCCACCACCACAGCCACCACCACCGCACCGCCACCACCACCACCACCACCACCGACGCGTCGAAACGGTACGGGTCGAAACGGTCCGGGTCGAAACGGTCCGGGTCGAAACGGTACGGTTCGAAACGGTTCGGGTCGAAACGGTTCGGGTCGAAACGGTACGCGTCGAAACGGTCCGGGTCGAAACGGTCCGGGTCGAAACGGTCCGGGTCGAAACGGTCCGGGTTGAAACGGTACGGTTCGAAACGGTTCGCGTCGAAACGGTTTGGGTCGAAACGGTTCGCGTCGAAACGTTTGCTTTTTTTGAATTTTTTTTTTATTTTTTAGAGTTTTTTTTATTTTTTAGAATTTTTTGGATTTTTTAGAATTTTTTTGATTTTTATGATTTTTTAGAGTTTTTTTATTTTTTTAGGATTTTTATGTTTTTTAGAATTTTTATGATTTTTTAGAGTTTTTTCATTTTTTTGAATTTTTATGATTTTTTTGATTTTTTTAGAATTTTTTTGATTTTTTTAGAATTTCTATGATTTTTTTGAATTTTTTTTATTTTTTAGATTTTTTTTTTATTTTTTTGATTTTTTTTATAACTACAGGGACTGTTTGTGTAATAAATAAAACTTAAAACTAGTAAATTATAACTACAGGGACTGTTTGTGTAATAAATAAAACTTAAAAACTAACTTCAGTTAAAAAAAAACTAACGGAGGTCCATTGAGTACCAACATATTGAAACGTAGGATTATTAATTACCAATTCTGTAGGTAGGATTATTATTTACCAATGGGGCAAAGGTTGGTTTATTAAAAACCAATTTTCCTTCAATATTAAGTCTATGCTCACATGATCTAGTATTACATAGGCATTTCATACCGTTTAAGCATTCGTAACATGTATTTCACCCCCGAGAGTTATAAAACCAAAAACAGTTAAGAGAAAAGGGGGAGCATGAACTCACTGTTTTGCGTCTTCGGTACTCGTAACTTAAATCTCGTCAGCAAACACGACTACCTACAATGTGCTAGGGTCTATTAGACGAGCGGGCCGTGTCTTGCCTTAGTATTCATGTTTTGAGTTACGTTTCTTTTATATCTTAAATATTATTCCAAGGCTTCGTGACAATACTTCTCAAGTATTTATTTTCGTATTTCTTTCCAAAGATGGGAGTATTTCATACATGTATATTTGTATTCTTGTAGTTGTAGCTCCGAAATAACGTATATCAAGAAAATATATATTTTTCTCAAAAATCATATATCTTCTAAATATTCTAAGAAAATATATTTTTATTTCCAAAAATAATATATTTTCTCTTTGTCGAAAATGTGATATCCTTTGAAATAATAACGAAAATCATACTTTCATTTCTTCTGTATCCACAACAATGTTTACCAAAAATATATTTGTAACGGCATTTTTCGGAATATTTTATAAGTTACGTTCTTGTTCGGTTTGCCAATATTTAAGTGTGTAGCTTATATACTTTATTCCTTGTAATATTTGGTATTATCTTGGAGTTGTAAATTCTTGGTATTTGTAAGTTATATTATTTTACCCTAAAATAATATAACTATTCCACAAAGTAAACAAATGTTCACACAAGTGTCTTAAAATAAAATATGTATTCTAAATATATATTTAACCACTTTTATTTACAAAAACCAACCTCCAATATTTGTATTTTTGTTACAACAATTATGGAAAAGTTTATCTTGAGTAACATAGTTTAAAATGCACTTGTAAATACTTGCTTAGAAAATATTTTCTAAGTGTTTGAATTTTTAGAAAATTTTGCCATAGTTTCCTTTGTAAATGGAGGTGTCCATGCTATTTAGCATATCATTTTCTTTTCAAAATCAACGCACAATGATCAACATTCAACCCTAAACAATATTACACTTACCAAGTGTAAAAACTATTCAATTTACATTCTAACATGAACTTGATCTTTCACAAAAATGCGTAGTAACTTGGTAATGCTTTTAGTGGACTTAGTTACCTTCCAAAATGTATTTACTTCTTGATAAACTTCATTCTTGGAAGTTCTAGATGTTTACAACTTGTAAACATGTTTTACAAAAACGTTTCTTTATTAAACCTTCTTGTTTTTCTAATGTTTCTACACTTATTTCATCACCAAAAATAGTGTAAGTTTAGTAGAAACCATGATCTTTCAAAAATCACCTTTTTAAACTTGGTTCTTTTAGAAAAATCATTCACAAATCTTGGATCTATAAGTTTACTAGCTTACTTTGTTTATTACGTTACAAGAAATCATTTTGTTTTCAAGTTCATGTCTATGTATGAGGATGATCTTCTTGTGTTAACACATAATCATCCTCTAACTTGCTAGATCATGTGTTTAATCACAATCTAGCAAGCTCCATGTAGTGATCAACATCAATATCTCTAGTAATCATCATGCATACACTAAACAACATCAATTCATCCATAAATCATCATATGAAAGCTTTATGTTATGATTCATGTGTATATCGTTTAATGTTCTAGTGATTCTCAACATAATATGTCTTTTAACCAAGCAAAAATAGAAGTAAACAAGGGTTAAGATGATCGTACTACTAGCTCTAAGCTAGGGAAGAAACAAGTGTGAAGATGGAGTGGATAAAAGCAAACAAAGGTGGTCCTTCAAGATCCAAGAGTTCCAAGCTCCTTTGTATGAAGCTTAACACCTTTGAGGGGCCTTAGAAATGACGAGCAAGACTTGATGATGATGATGGTGGTGTGTGGATGGGCTCACGGACGAGAATGGGGGCAAAAGGGAGGAGGTGAGTGGTGAAGGTGAAGTGTGGTGATGATGGCTACTTATAATCCCATCTTAGGCTTTTAACCAATGGTCCTTATGTTCCAAATAGTACATGCATGATCTTGATTAAATCTCTACAAATCCAACTAATATCTAAGGAGATCTTGTAAAGATTAGGAAGATCACGAGTGGGGGCCACCTTGATGCCGTGAATCATGAGTGGGGGGGGGGTTATGTGTAAGTTTGAATGATAAGTTAGATGTTCCAGTTGGAAGTTAAGGGTAAAGTCTAGTGTTCATGTGTAGGATGCTTTATATAGTATGTTAGAGTGTTCGGGAAACATAACTAGCTCAAAAAAAGTAGAACAATGCTTCTAGCAATATTTTGGTGTTCCGGGTAATGTCCGGTTGTTCCGTTAGATACCGGTTCGTTAAAGTGTCAAGTTATTCCGTTTAGTGTTCTTTAAGTACCTTTTTGTGACACTTTTAATTCCCGACACTTAGGAATGCATACATGACCATTTTGCCATACTTTTGCACATTACTAGCTTTTTAAAAAGCTGAATTTTGCTGAAATTTGTAGAATTCTGCACTTTATGTGGGTTTTAGGCACTTTCCGGCACTTTATCTATCACCTAGAAAATCAGTTTTGTGGTCCTTACTTCCCTACACACTATACTAGTGTAATACGTAGTCTCTGGCTCTTACTGGGCCTCAAAATATTGTCTGTCTATGTACTGAACTTCGTCATCATTTTTAGTTTGTCTGGTAATGGTGCCAATTTTTGTTCTGTGTATCATTAGAACTATCTCGTGTTGCATGTAGCAACGATAAAAGTCTTGCAACATGAGATGCCATTGTATGTATATAACAGTAATCATAAATGTATTTGTCTAGTAAACTAGATCATGCACAGTTATTAAAGCACAGATCACTGTTCAATTAGTGTAAGGAATGTACGGAAAAGTGACAGTTGTCACAGACTCCCCCCGTTAAAAGAATTTCGTCCCGAAATTCAAGCGATGCCATTGGTCGTAGGGGAGTTGTGAATCAAGTGTGGTCACTTATGTTTAAAATTTGTCTTCATGTTCCCATGTACTCTGGGTCATGATATGAATTCCAATGTACTCAAGTAAATCAATTACGTCTTTTCTGTGTTTTGTGGACTCTTGGTCCGTAACCTTAACTGGTTCTCTTGTAATTTTGTCGTTTGTCATTGACGTGAATCTTATTTGTGGGAACAACGACTGTTCCTTGAGTCAGACTCCTCTAAAGACTAGACACATGTAATGTGTCGCGATCACTACTGATCTTTTTCTGGAAGTTTCAACTTGTGAGCAATGGTTCTGATCCCTACACCAGGGGTCCAACCTTTACGTTTTCCAAATCACACCACGCCTTCTCCAGGCGAGGCTCCCATTAAAGTCATACTTCTTATTTCAAATTCTTACGATTTCTGCCGCTCGTCAGCGCAATCTTTCTGTATTCTGCGGGCTGGCTTGATATGATCACATATCTGAATGATCTTGCCTCCAATTTTCCTGAACCAACTCGGGCCAGTAGATTGTTTATCTCCAGTCTCCGTTTAACACAACGGGGATCGACTTATTATGTTCCATCTAAAGCTTCACACGAAGCGGTTTAAACAGCAGTGTGATAAATACTGTTGCAGGAAGACTCCACTAAGGGCAAGTGAGTGTTCCAACTTTTCATCAGAGTTTATCACTCAAGCACGCAACATGTCCATACAGTCTGCCTCGTTCAGTAGCTTAGTCCATCTACGTTAATATTCAAGTTCTTACGATCAACGATGTGCTGCAACCCTTGTGATTAATAGGTCGTGCAGCGCTTTCTTACAAGTAATGACGTCAAATTTGCGGTGCGCAATCAATGTATCTAGATCATGGTTTCTTCTCATGATCTTTTAATCAACGTGACGCGTATGCAATGCCGTGGTCTCGTCGCATTGACGCGTAATCGAAACTTTGTCGAGAAGCGTCACATAATTGCAACTCTAACTCCTTAGCTCTTGATTATAGGGTTGTCATGAATCTCGTTTTTATCTACCATATATTCTAAAGTTCTTACCTCGCGAATTCAAAATCCGCTTTTTGACATCTTAGCACATAACTGTTCTTTCTCTAAGAGTCGCAAGATAAATTGCAGATGTTGTTCACGACCTTCCTTGGTTGTTGGCCATATAAGGATGTAGTCAATAAATATAATCGTGATCTATCCAGGTATGGCTTACACATTTGATTCATGAGGTCCACGAATTCTGTCGATGCATGTGTTAAGACAAATGGTACGACAAGGAACTCGTAATGCTCGAAACGAGTCCTAAAGGTCATTTTAGGGATATTTCCTTCTTGTATTCACAGTTGAGGACATCCTGTCCTCAAGTTGATCTTTGAGTGGTAACTAGGACCTTACGATTGGTCTGTTCATGTCATCAATCCTTGGCAAAGGATACCAATCCTTGATATTCAATTCTCTGAAGTTGATGCAAAGTGGAAGCTGTCAACTTTCTTTTTGTGTCCTTAACTAAGGGTGTCATGTCCTTAATCTCCTCTATCTAGTAGCTCTTGCAGTTATATCGGAGGCTCATGCTTCGCGGATGAAGCTAGTCGGTATGGCGTCATTCGGTACTGGTGCCGCTCCTGGCACGAGGTTTATCCTAAATTCCTCTTGTCGCTTGTGGAGGTATTCCTGGCAAGTCTTCAGAAAAGGCTTCTGGAACTTCTTCCATCACGGGGATGTTCTCAGGATTTGGCTCCTTGGTCTCCATAACGACAACATGAGCTAGAAAGGTTATGCAGTCTTCTCGGAGGTGCTTCTGTATCTCTTTGATCAATGAGAGACGTCGCAGATCTGCTACCTCATGGGGTCTAGCACTCTTGCACCTGTTGCAGGAAGGTTGTGTACTGTAAACGTTTCATCATTCGTAAGAGGGATGCGACTGATTTTCCTTATATCGATCGACTTCAGCTCTGTACTTGGATTTCCACTCCATGCTGATTATCGTATCATGACTTCCCAAGTCAATGGTAACAGAAGGTTCCGACCTTCTGAGTCCCCAAATTATAATCCTTAATTGCTTCGTCTGCTTAGACTAGCGTTCTATGTGCCCATTTCTAAAGAATACGGGACGTCTATTCTACTCGAAACTAGGTCAAGCATTTTCTTAAGTTCTAAGCATGCAAGGTTAAAGTTGGTGCCAGTATTAATCAAAAATAGATGCATAAGGTTGGTTAACAGGGAACGTACCCGTAACCGCAACTGGATCCTGGCGTGCTTCACGAGCTCCGATCGTGAAGACCCTTTCTTGCTTGGTTCTTCCTAGGGCAATCTTTCCTCAAGTGCCCTGCTTCACCACATCTGTAGCAACCTGGTACTCTACCATTATTTCTTCCATCTGGGTCCTTCGCCCAACAGGCATCCTTGCTATGCCCTTCATTTCCACACTTTCCACACTTAGGCCTCAGACATCGACCTTCATTGTAAAAATTGCATTCCCCGCACCTCGGCTTAGTCCCCGAGTAAACTTTACCACCAGCATTATTAGTGGCTCCATCAGCTTTCCTGCCACGAGGCGAGTTCACTTCCTTTCTTTTGTTATCTTTAGAGCTTCCATAGCCGACTTGGGTGCTCATCTTTAGATTTGAGGACTTCCTTTTCTTGTTGCCTGATGACTCCACGTGAGTCTCTTTCTTGTTATCCTCAGATTACGAAAATTTTCCCATGCGTAGAGCTTCTTCAGTAAGAGTGACACTCAAATCGATAGCCTCCGCAATGGTTGAGGGCTTTGAGGTAGTAACCATGCTCCTAATCTGAGGTGCAAGTCCCCAAATGAATCACTCAATTCTCTTGAATTCCGGCTTGACTAAGTAGGGGGCAACCCTAGACAAGTCGTGAAATCGCTGGACATATTCAACAATCTTCGGCCCGTCCATTTTCAAATTCCAGAACTCCACCTCAAGCTTCTGGATTTCAGCCCTAGAACAGTATTTCTTCTCCATCATTTCCTTGAGCTCGTCCCAGCTCAGTGTATAAGCAGCATCTGCACCAAGGGTCTGAACCTGAAGGTTCCACCAGGAGAGTGTGCCATCCAAAAACAACCCTGAGATAAAGGTAACCCTCTACTGGGGTGAACAATTACTCATTCTTAGAACGGAGTCAGTCTTTTCTGCCCAACGAACAAATGCAACGGCACCTCCTGTGCCATCAAAATTCAATGGCTTGCAGTCCAGGAATTGTTTATAGGTGCAGCCAGTTGGAAGGTTATTTCCAGAAGTGCCACCGCTGTGTTCGGAGCGGAGGGCTTCATGTCGTGCAATTCCCTGTGAGATTCGTTCTTGAAGCTCGGCTTCTGTCCTTGGTAACGCACTTGTGTCCGTGTCTCGTCTGGGCGGCATTCTCTTCTGTCGAAAAGGTATGAAGTAGGTTAGACAACATTCCATAATCGTCTACGAGGTACATAGCACCATAAGCCATCATGTAATCACCCAATTTCACATGTATATATAATCAACAATGTATGAGCGAGGAAAAAAATACTGAGCCTTCACATAGGCTTGCCAACTTGGCTTATTGTTTGTAATGGGGTAAATAAAATGAACTCGAGGTTACTTTGCCTTGGCCATACAAGTTTCAGTTATTTCCTGCTACATTGATTTTCTTAGGTCTTTAGCTTTACTGGTGTGTATATTTTCCCAGAGATGGGGTTGTTCATGTAATGTCACTGAATCTTTTCGAATGTTATCCATCTTCACTTGTTTAAATATCGATTCTCAAACGTCTCGTACACGGGTAGAAGTGTCAGGCACGAAGTAGGCAAAGATAGGTTTCCTACTTTACAAAGTGCTAAAACAATGGTCTATGTATTGTTCTACCAGATGAAGGTGTGAACACCTATAGATTATTTTTGGAGGGATGGTGATCATCAACCTGACCCGCAGAGTCCACCAGGATTTCCATGCACTACAAGTTGTTATTACGTGGGCCCCCGTAATAATAAATTGTCTTGCACAGTTACCCCGATTTTCTCTCGTCCAAGCAGATGATCAATCAAGGAGGGGACACTACTGTCCTTATACCTCTGTCATGGAAAGGACCATTGCGGTGGTCTACGTGCTAACACTCGTTATCGTTACGCGTGAATAGGCACGATGATGAAATAGGAATAAAGAGAATTCCTAGCAGTTGGAGGGGCACCTTTGAGATGAATACTTCATCTTCCTTGTCTGGTCAAGTGTGTCGTCAATCTCGCTTCACAAAAGCCGCAGGGATCTTGTCCCGCTGATTAAGAAGTTGTTCAAGGTTGCCACCTCTGCCTCGTCGTCACTACCGTAGTCAGGCACCTTCATGATCGAGAGGGAAGAGCAGCCATCTCCTACGGAAGCAAGCTCAGAATCTTGTTTGGTAATCACTCCAGCCATGAGATTTGTAATGAACGCGAGGTCGATAACTTCATCGTGCGGATAAGTACAATCATAGGAGTCGGAGTCGAAAGTATCTTATTCACGTCAATAATTATTCCGTACACTTATTCGTATGTATATATCAATAAACAAATATGTAACTTAGCATAATCAGGCATCTCGATGCATCATATCACATATAACTCTCGTTTATTCTTTGGGGGGTCATTTTGTCTTTGGCAAGTCTAACTCGTGTAGACTATGCCTTAGTTGGCACCTTATTTTGGGGTATTCCCTACTAATGTCCTTGCCTTGTCTCTTCTTTGAAAAAAAATGTTTGACTCATGGATCTTGACGCATACGTGAATGCGATGAAAAACCTTTTCGTAAAAATGTTTTTGTGAGAAGGTTCTAGTGATTGTAGTCTTGACTCGAAAAGGAATCCTAGTTCACTACAATCGAAGCTCTGATACCAAACTGTCACACCCTGACTTTTGCGGAAGCGTATGATGCGTGACTGGTTTAATATCATTGCATTCAATCATAATAAACAACTACCCGATCAAAACGATGTTCATCCATTCTTAAATTTTGAGTATTACAAACACCATTTATTTAAGTTTTAAAAACACAACCTTCGACTAGGATACAATTCGACAAAAGTGGATGACATCTAACTTGAAGTTCTACTTCTAGAAACAACTCCTGCGCCCAAGATCCAATCTATCACCTGAAATACATGTAATTTTGGAAAACATCAACAAAAGTTGAGCGAGTTCATGCGTGTTGTTTGTGAGTACTGTAATCTTGTAAATCTTTGAGAGCCTCCTTTGTAAACAGGTATGAAAAGCGTGTATGAACATAATTGTTTTACAAGGACTTTAAGGCATGTGAGGACATAGGGAGCACTCGTAATGAGGAAGCATATACACTTGTCGATTTTCCTAGACTGTGTCGATTAACCTCGACTGTGTCAATTTACCTTGACTGTGTCAATTTCCCTTGACTATGTCGATTACCCTCGAATGTGTCGATTACCCTTGACTATGTCGATTAACCTCGACTGGGACTCCGAAGCACTACTTGATACTAGTTGTGACCATGAGTGGGGTTTGGCCGTACCCGTTAGATCTAACCCTCGTCCCTAATTATGTATTAATGGCATTTCAATATTAAGTCTATGCTCACATGATCTAGTATTTCATAGGCATTTCATACCGTTTAAGCATTCGTAACATGTATTTCACCCCCGAGAGTTATAAAACCAAACACAGTTAAGAGAAAAGGGGGAGCATGAACTCACTGTTTTGCGTCTTCGGTACTCGTAACTCAAATCTCGTCAGCAAACACGACTACCTACAATGTGCTAGGGTCTATTAGACGAGCAGGCCGTGCCTTGCCTTAGTATTCATGTTTTGAGTTACGTTTCTTTTATGTCTTAAATATTATTCCAAGGCTTCGTGACAATACTTCTCAAGTATTTATTTTCGTATTTCCTCCCAAGGATGGGAGTATTTCATACATGTATATTTGTATTCTTGTATTTGTAGTTCCGAAATAATGTATTTCAAGAAAACATATATTTTTCTCAAAAATCATATATCTTCTAAATATTCTAAGAAAATATATTTTTACTTCCAAAAATAATATATTTTCTCTTTGTCGAAAATGTGATATACTTTGAAATAATAACGAAAATCATACTTTTATTTCTTCTGTATCCACAACAATGTTTACCAAAAATATATTTGTAACGACATTTTCCGGAATATTTTATAAGTTACGTTCTTGTTCGGTTTGCCAATATTTAAGTGTGTAACTTATATACTTTATTCCTTGTAATTTTTGGTATTATCTTGGAGTTGTAAATTCTTGGTATTTGTAAGTTATATTATTTTACCCTAAAATAATATAACTATTCCACAAAGTAAACAAATGTTCACACAAGTGTCTTAATATAAAATATGTATTCTAAATATATATTTAACCACTTTTATTTACAAAAACCAACCTCCAATATTTGTATTTTTGTTACAAAAATTATGGCAAAGTTTATCTTGAGAAACATAGTTTAAAATACACTTGTAAATATTTGCTTAGAAAATATTTTCTAAGTGTTTGAATTTTTAGAAAATTTTGCCATAGTTTCCTTTATAAATGGAGGTGTCCATGCTATTTAGCATATCATTTTCTTTTCAAAATCAACGCACAATGATCAACATTCAACCCTAAACAATATTACACTTACCAAGTGTAAAAACTATTCTATTTACATTCTAACATGAACTTGATCTTTCACAAAAATGCGTAGTAACTTGGTAATGCTTTTAGTGACTTAGTTACATTCCAAAATGTATTTACTTCTTGATAAACTTCATTCTTAGAAGTTCTAGATGTTTACAACTTGTAAACATGTTTTACAATAATGTTTCTTTATTAAACCTTCTTGTTTTTCTAATGTTTCTACACTTATTTCATCACCAAAAATAGTGTAAGTTTAGTAGAAACCATGATCTTTCAAAAATCACCTTTTTAAACTTGGTTCTTTTAGAAAAATCATTCACAAATCTTGGATCTATAAGTTTACTAGCTCACTTTGTTTATTACTTTTCAAGAAATCATTTTGTTTTCAAGTTCATGTCTATGTATGAGGATGATCTTATTGTGTTAACACATAATCATCCTCTAACTTGCTAGATCATGTGTTTAATCACAATCTAGCAAGCTCCATGTAGTGATCAACATCAATATCTCTAGTAATCATCATACATACACTAAACAACATCATTTCATCCATAAATCATCATATGAAAGCTTTATGTTTATGATTCATGTGTATGTCTTTTAATGTTCTAGTGATTCTCAACATAATATGTCTTTTAACCAAGCAAAAATAGAAGTAAACAATGGTTAAGATGATCTTACTACTAGCTCTAAGCTAGGGAAGAAACAAGTGTGAAGATGGAGTGGATAAAAGCAAACAAAGGTGGTCCTTCAAGATCCAAGAGTTCCAAGCTCCTTTGTATGAAGCTTAACACCTTTGAGAGGCCTTAGAAATGATGAGCAAGACTTGATGATGATGGTGGTGTGTGGATGGCCTCACGGCCGAGAATGGGGGCAAGAGGGAGGAGGTGAGTGGTGAAGGTAAAGTGTGGTGATGATGGCTACTTATAATCCCATCTTAGGCTTTTAACCAATGGTCCTTATGTTCCAAATAGTACATGCATGATCTTGATTAAATCTCTACAAATCCAAGTAATATCTAAGGAGATCTTGTAAAGATTAGGAAGATCACGAGTGGGGGCCACCTTGATGCCGTGAATCATGAGGGGGGGGGGGGGGGTTATGTGCAGTGGCGGACCCAATATTTTTTTCCTGGGGGTGCGGAATTTTTTTAAAGATTTTAGACCCCTATCTATATAAAAAAAATCGGTTCATAGCGGGTCGGATCGGGTCGGGTCATGTAAAACAAGTAAAAACAAACAAACAAAGTTTCATAGCGGGTCGAATCAGATCGGGTCGGGTCCATTTCAATTCTCAAACAATCAAACCCTAGTTTCTAACTTCCTATCACATTAACAAACAAAAAAAACATCAAACTTCAAACCATCCCTACTTTTATTTCTCTTAATCATTCAATAAAAAAACAAAAAAAAAACTTATCTATAACAAAACTTGGTCTTTAATTAGAATAACTTATGTGTAAGTTTGAATGATAAGTTAGATGTTCTAGTTGGAAGTTAAGGGTAAAGTCTAGTGTTTATGTGTAGGATGCTTTATATAGTATGTTAGAGTGTTCGGGAAACATAACTAGCTCAGAAAAAGTAGAACAATGCTTCTAGCAATATATTTGGTGTTCCGGGTAATGTCCGGTTTTTCAGTTAGATACCGGTTCGTTAAAGTGTCAAGTTATTCCGTTTAGTGTTCTTTAAGTACCCTTTTGTGACACTTTTAATTCCCGACACTTAGGAAAGCATACAGGACCATTTTGCCATATTTTTGCACATTACTAGCTTGTTAAAAAGCTGAATTTTGCTGAAATTTACAGAATTCTGCACTTTATGTGGGTTTTAGGCACTTTCCGGCACTTTATCTATCACCTAGAAAATCAGTTTTGTGGTCCTTACTTCCCTACGCACTATACTAGTGTAATACGTAGTCTCTGGCTCTTACTGGGCCTCAAAATACTGTTTGTCTATATACTGAACTTCGTCAGCATTTTTAGTTTGTCTGGTAATGGTGCCATTTTTTTGTTCTGTGTATCATTAGAACTATCTCGTGTTGCATGTAGCGACGATAAAAGTCTTGCAACATGAGATGCCATTGTATGTATATAACAGTAATCAGAAATTTATTTGTCATGTAAACTAGATCATGCACAGTTATTAAAGCACAGATCACTGTTCAATTAGTGTACGGAATGTACGGAAAAGTGACAGTTGTCACACATTAACCAGGATTGCGGGTATGTGATCCACCTAAACCCAACCGCCGGTTTCCAATCCCTTATTCACGATTCATTATGTCCAAGTGAATTATTAATATATGGATCCCACACTTAAAAGCCACAATGCTACCTAATCCTGCTTCAAGCTTATGAGGTTAAAAGATAATTATCTACTGTCTTATATAAAAAAACTCTTATGTAATTCTAAGGGGGCAATCTTGACCCAAAGCCTTCCAAGTGGGTCAGTTTGGGTTAATTTTATAAGTATATGGGTTGGTTTTGGTAAGATATTTTAATTAAATGGGTCACAATGGGTCACTTGAAATTCCATCTTGTTATTTTCGGGTCAAAGCGGGTCGATAACATTAAAGAAATGGGTCGATGTGGGTTAGTGTCTTAAAGAAACGGGGCAGGTTTCGGATTGGAATGGGTTCAGTTCAAATTGAGTTTCGCGGGTTTCGACACGACGCAGGTTTTGGATCGGAACGGGGTCGGTTCGGGTCGGGTCGGGTTTCGGGCCGACTCGGGTTTCTGCATGGGACGGGTTTCGGATCGCAACGGGTTTTGGGCCGACATGAGTTTCCGCACGAGACGAGTTCCGTACTGTTTCGACGAGTACCATTTCGACGCGAACCGTTTCGACTCTTACTGTTTCGACGCGAACCGTTTCAACGCGTACCGTTTCGACGCGTACCGTTTCGACGCGAACCGTTTCGACGCGAACCGTTTCGACTCGTACCGTTTCGACGCGTACCCTTGCGACGAGAACCGTTTCGACTCGTACCGTTTCGACCCGTACCATTTCGACCAATCCTGTTTCGAATCGAACCGTTTCGACGTGAACCGTTTCGACCCGGACCGTTTCGACCAGTACTGTTTCGAATCGAACCGTTTCGACGGGAATCGTTTCGACGTGAACCGTTTCGAATAGAACCGTTTCGACTCGTACCATTTCGACCATTACGGTTTCGATTAGTACCGTTTCGAATCGAACCCTCATGGCTTATTTCACAACATTAAAGATTCTTTTAGCTATCAAACAACTTGTTTGTTTCTCATCGCTCACCTTCACTTTCATAAGGTCTCCTTTTGAGAAGTTGTGATTCAACTATATTTATTTAGAGATTAGGCTTAACCTAATATCATCTCCTTAATTTTTAAAGCATGGTCGCACTAATACAGCAGCGTTACATAGCCCTCGACAATCCACACTCCATGCATAAAAAAAACATATGTTTTTGTTGAAACTTAAATTTTTTTTGGCATTTCACCCTCTTTTGAATTTATGATGATGATAGACAAAATTGCCCCTTGATGTACAATCACTTAAAAAAAACATTTTTGTAACCAGCCCGACCCGAAACCCGTTTTGACCCGAACCCGTTCCGACCCGAACCCGTTCCAACCCGAACCCGTTTTGACCCGAACCCGTTCCGACCCGAACCAAAACAACCCTTTTTTTAATTGACCCGTTTTGACCCGAACCCGTTTCGACATGCTTTTGCTTATGATCAGTTTAGCGGACACACCCCACCCGAGTCACCATCCCAGTGGTTAATACCATAAACTTCACATATTTATCATTTTGGGTAAATTAGACTTTTTGTCCTTTATGTTTGTATCGTATTGCAATTGATAGCCTTTAACTTCAATAATTATAGTTATAATCATTTATTTGTAAAACTCGTTACACCTTAGGTCCTTTGACCCTAACCTAGTTAAATTTTGTAGTTAAATATAACATCTGCCTTCAACATGAGGGTAGATTATTAATTTTACTAATATATTTAAATTAAACAAATAAACAAAACACATTTGTTTGATTCAGATCTCCCTCTACCCTCTCTATCTCTTCCCAACCAATCCCCATCCCCACCATCACTGTGAGAGCTGACACCACCACCGTTTCCGGCAAGGTTCACTACCACAACCACTACCGTGCACCACCACTAACAACCCACCACCCACCATCACCACCCACCACCTGTGTAGCAACCCAACCCTCCAATCGACTTAAATAACAAGATTCAACCGACATAAACTACAAAAAAAAATCAATCTACTTAAACAAGAAGATTCAATCATTAGGAACTACAAAATTTGGTCGACTGAAACTACAAAAATCTAATCTCGACTGAAACCACAAACTAGATCGACTGAAACTATAAAAAGTGATCGAAAAAAACTACCAAAAACTTAATTGACTGAAACTAAAAAATTCAATCTACTTAAAAAACAAAATTCAGCCTGTGAATCACTATTAAAACAAAATTCAGCCTGTGGAGGATGTCTTAGGGGGTATTAAATCATTTCCGAAAGGGACCTCGTGTGGTAGAGACGGGTTACGGGCTCAGCATCTTCTTGATGCTCTGTGCGGAGAAGGATCTGTTGTTCCAGGTGGGGTTCTTCAAGCTATCATGGGGGTGGTTAATCTTTGGCTGGCTGGACGGTGTCCGGCTTCTCTGGCAGAATTTGTCGCCTCGGCCCCTCTAACCCCTCTTCTTAAGCCGGACAATGGGGTACGGCCGATCGCAGTAGGGGCTATTTGGAGACGGCTTGTCTCTAAGGTGGCAATGCGCTGTCTTAGGGAAGATATGGTTAACTACTTGAGGGACTTCCAATTTGGGGTTGGAATCCCCAATGGGGCAGAAGCGGTTCTCCATAGTGCTAATAGGTGTCTTGATTGCTATCATGCAGATGGATCGTTGGTCATGCTGACCATTGACTTTTCTAATGCGTTTAACCTGGTGGATAGGTCGGCAATGTTAAAGGAGGTGCATCGAGTTTGTCCGTCCTTATCCCCATGGGTGAATTTTTTGTATGGTCAACCTGCTAGGCTTTACGTAGGGGATAACTGCATTTGGTCTACCAACGGGGTTCAGCAGGGGGATCCGCTAGGACCTTTACTGTTTGCACTGGCTTTACACCCCCTCATTACCCGGGTCCAAGAGCAGTGTCACCTGCTTTTTCATGCTTGGTACCTTGATGATGGTACGATTATTGGTCCTGTTCGTGATGTGGCTAAGGCTTTAGAAGTTATCTCAAGGGAAGGCCCTTCTTTGGGGCTCCAACTAAATGTTCGGAAGACTGAATTGTTCTGGCCATCATGCAATGGGGAGAAGTTTGCTGCGGGGTTGTTCCCAGAGGATATTGGGAGGCCTAAGCTAGGAGTCAAGTTATTGGGGGGTGCCGTCAGACGTGATCGGGACTTCATCAGTGATCTGGCTGTTAAGAGGGCCTCCCGGGCTGTCGATCTCATGAGGGTACTGATAGACTGTCGTCGGGTCTATGCAAAAACCTAAAATTACCTATAGACAGGGTAAGTCAGGTATCGAATCCAGAGGAGCATGTGGTCAGTGTAATACCATTTAACTAATCTAAACTTACTTTATGAAATTTGCTAGTTTATCTATTTTTGTAATTTTTATTAATAAGTATTGTGAAAATGAGAAAACAATAATAGGAACGTGACCACTCCGGGATTCAGATTCTGTAATTACTAATAACCTAGTTCTGATTTTATTGGATGCTATTGATTGAATAGTAAATCTGTCACATCTACCAATTACCTATGCAGTTCAAAATCTTAATATTAATTGATCAGATAAATATTAAAACAAACATACATAGAAATCATTCAATCAACAAAAGCATAGTTGGATTCAAAACATAATTATAACTCTGACTGTCACTCAGGATTTGTCTGTCACACAAATAATATAATCATGTAAATAGTCGGCTGTCACCCGACTACAAATCCAAATCTCAATACAAAACAGAAACTAGAATTAAAAGTGTCTCACAAGAATCATTCACCCGAAGTGTCCACAAGAGATTTAGCCGCTCATGACGCGCGTACGATCTTCCGAAGCTTGGTAGAAGGTTGAGCTCATGATCGAGTCGGTATGTTGTGCGGCTGATGAGTGATGGTCGATGATGTGTGTGATGATGGGAGCCAAAAGTCGACCGGAAGGCAATCCCCCAATCGATTATGATAGTTATCTTCTCCTCATCAATTCACGGCTCCCCCCAAAAACAAATGTGATGATGGCCGTCCACCAAGTGTTGTAAATGGGCTGCTCCTTTAATTCGTGATAGTGGCCCAATCATCGATCCCTCCTAAATGTTGTTTGAGGCTGCCAATTATCAATAGATTGGAAGTGATATTTGATAATGGAAGCCCAACTTTCGTGGCCCACCAAGTTGTAACATGGCTGCTCAAGTCCTCACCGAATTTAGTGAATGATAAATATATGATCAACAATTTAATCCACTAAAAATCACGTGTGCTCCTTCCCAATAATGGACGATGATGGGATGTTATTATTGTGATGATGATGGAATTTCTCTTTGTAGAATAATAAATCCTCCACCAATATTCAAATGTCGGCTGTGATGATATGTTCTCCTTGGTCAACGTGATTATTGCTGCCTCTCTCATGAATGTTGATGATGTGTTTGTTTTTATAATTAAGGTTAAACCCTTTTAACTCTTTTTCCAAACGAACACATGTACTGCTTTTTCTTTAAACACTCTAACGTCATCGAATTACACATTTTACCTGCAAAGAATACAAACACTCAAAGTAACACATTCCAAGCATATAATCACATAAAACAGATTAATTCGCGTAAGATAAACACTTTAGCACCCATGTTTCACACTCTCCATCACATCCCCACACTTACCTTTGATTGTCCTCAAGCAAACTGATACGGAACTACTCACCATAGTAACAACACTTCTAAACCCCTAAACCGATGCAACAGATTAAGCCCCAAGTCATCCCCGTTCCATAGACTGACACAATCAAGATTGACAGTCCAACAAGCAACTGATGCAATTTCTAAAACTCAAGACTTGTCTATTCAAAACTAACATGCTTAGGATTATACACATGCTACACGCCCCTCATAACAAACTCTTCTCTCGGTTTAACAACTGACTAGCGTGTAATGTGCTAGCATTTATATCACTCAAAACCAAACATGCAATTCTTGAATCATATGCTTGTATGACAATCACACCTCCACTGTATCATATAACACGGCACATATCAAAAGGACTTTCAGTTTTGGGCTTAGGCTAAGGGTGGGAAATTTTTTTGCTTATATTTATATTTTTATGTGGCGAACAAACAAACGACCAAACCATGACAACTTTATTTGCAACATAACGACTAACACTCTGGGTTGGTTTCTACCCAAACAAAACAAGCATTATTCACAAAAATCTCTTTTTGATATTTTCCTTTTTTCTTCTTTCTATATTTTTTTTCTTTTCTTTGTTTTTTTTTTTTTTTCATAATTTGTCATTCACGGTCGGTATCAAACAACTCACATTAGGTGGACAAACGAAAGGGTAAATAGGCTCAACAGGGCAACTAGGGGTAATGGTTCGGTAAACATGAAACAAACACAGCGGGTGTACAGGATATCCTAATGCCTTTATCATGTACGTGCACATATTAAACCACAGTCTCAGCATGCATCAAATCATACAAGTTCTAACACAGAATAACATGCGGCCTGCTCTCATCAAATGAATTCATAATGTGAATTATTCTATCATTCTACAGGCACAAAATTCTCACCAAGAAAAGGGTACAAAGGCTGCTGACACGTAGCATATGCAATCTAAAGCATGTTACCCCTAAATAGACATCTCTTTTCAATTCTTTTATCCTAAAAACACATGTCGGACCTACTCTCATGAAACTTAAAGAAACGACCATGACAAGGGACTATGTTAGTTTACTACCGGCAAGGAACCCATTAGTGATTGAAACATTTAGTTTTCATATCCAATTAGTTCACTTGAGACGATGAAATTCTTTAAAATTTTCAAAATTTTCAATTTTTTTCGCTTTTCATCGTTTTCAATCACTTTTCAAACTCTGTCCAAACCTTTCCCTTCCCGGGTGTCCCATCCCCACACTTGGGCGACATTGTCCCCAATGTATCATGTTTTAAAAACAGAACCCGGGAATACCAACCAACAAACCCCATGAGCGACCGTTTCCTAAAACAAAAAATTTAACACATTCCCTAACACATGAAGCTTAACACCACCAAGAGACGAATAAAAATGTAATAATAAAAGTGGAACAGACTCCCCTGGTTTAAAGCGTAGAATCCTCATGCGTCCTGTTCCACTACGACCGTATAGCATTTCATTCGCGGCCGTGTCCAACAAGTACTCGGGTCAATCTCTACATTTAGTGTGCAAATCATCCCTGTCCAAATGGAGATTGAGTATGGACAGTTCTGACTGAACTCTAATCCATGCATTGTCCGCAAGTGCAACTAGAACGTACTGGGACTTCACCAAACATCCCCACACTTGGACCATTGCATCCGTAGAGATTAATAACCTAGTAACCTATAAAAATACTCACACAAAACAAAACAAATATACACTACTCTACATCCTCGGGTTGCCTCCCGAGAGCGCTAAGTTTATAGGTCTTCAGCCAGACCATACCTGATATGCTCAAGGTGGTTTAAATAGTATCCCCTGTGTATGAAACACATGGTTATCATCCCACATCCATCCATCATCTCTTATGGCATCCCAATGATCCGGGTTATCTGGATCTGCATCATCGAAAGAATATAATAACTCGCCCGTACGTGTCTCTATGGGATTCTTCTTGGATTTGGTTGCTTCCTTTGGTGGCTTCTTTTCTCGCTTGGCTAATTGCTTTTTAATTCTCAATTTGAGCCACCAAGGTGACTTGGCCTCTTTATCCTTCACGATCTTGTCATCTTTAGACCTGTCAATCATAGCAACACTCTCTTTCGGGCCATCGTCACACACTCGAGAATAACTCGTGTTAGTAACAAAATCCCATGAACAAGTATTTATAAATGAATAATCAAAAGAATGTGAAAGGAAGTCAATAGAAAGCTTACGGCTCCCGTATGTCATATCAACTGTACCTTTCCAGCAACAGATCTGAGCATCTGCAGTGGCCAAGAAGGGTCTGCCAAGTATCACCCTCAGTTGTTCCTTCTCTGTATATGGATCTAAGACAACAAAATCTTCAGGATAATAAAAGTCACCTACCTTTACAGTCAATCCCTTCAAAATCCCTCGGGGCCTTCCTCGTGAGTATTCAGCTAAAACCATAGGATCATTAACCTGTTGCAATGGGCCCAAATCATACCTGTCATAAATATACCCGGGAAGAACACTCATACTAACTCCAAAATTCAATGAAGCGTTATCTGTCTTGAGATCCCCAAGTTGAATTGGGATGAGCGGTTCCCCTGGATCTCTATCTGTCTCTGATCCAGCATCCTCAACCAGGCTAACTGTAGCTTTTCTTTCTGCAAAATTGTCAAACTGATTAGTTAGTTGTTCAATTCGCTGGTTAAGTGATTCATTAATATTTTGCTGTTCCTTGAGAGACTGGGTGAGTTCCTCTACATGCTTGAGGAGGGTTTTAAATAACTCTAAAATCTTATCTTCCTCAATTGCGTTTCGATTCTGCTCGTTACCGCCTTTATCGGATTGATTGTAATTTTGATATCCTCTGGAGCCATGATCTGGGTGGTAAGAACGTGGACAATCTTGAGCCCAGTGATTGTGACTCCCGCAACATGAGCATGGTTCAACATCATAATCCCATTCCATAGTTGCTGCACAAGTAACAAACTAAAAGTAGTACTGAAAAAAAAAATCAAATAAACGATATAACACTAAGCGCACTAGCTCCCCGGCAACGGCGCCATTTTGATAGACTGTCGTCGGGTCTATGCAAAAACCTAAAATTACCTATAGACAGGGTAAGTCAGGTATCGAATCTAGATGAGCATGTGGTCAGTGTAATACCATTTAACTAATCTAAACTTACTTTATGAAATTTGCTAGTTTATCTATTTTTGTAATTTTTATTAATAAGTATTGTGAAAATGAGAAAACAATAATAGGAACGTGACCACTCCGGGATTCAGATTCTGTAATTACTAATAACCTAGTTCTGATTTTATTGGATGCTATTGATTGAATAGTAAATCTGTCACATCTACCAATTACCTATGCAGTTCAAAATCTTAATATTAATTGATCAGATAAATATTAAAACAAACATACATAGAAATCATTCAATCAACAAAAGCATAGTTGGATTCAAAACATAATTATAACTCTGACTGTCACTCAGGATTTGTCTGTCACACAAATAATATAATCATGTAAATAGTCGGCTGTCACCCGACTACAAATCCAAATCTCAATACAAAACAGAAACTAGAATTAAAAGTGTCTCACAAGAATCATTCACCCGAAGTGTCCACAAGAGATTTAGCCGCTCATGACGCGCGTACGATCTTCCGAAGCTTGGTAGAAGGTTGAGCTCATGATCGAGTCGGTATGTTGTGCGGCTGATGAGTGATGGTCGATGATGTGTGTGATGATGGGAGCCAAAAGTCGACCGGAAGGCAATCCCCCAATCGATTATGATAGTTATCTTCTCCTCATCAATTCACGGCTCCCCCCAAAAACAAAGGTGATGATGGTCGTCCACCAAGTGTTGTAAATGGGCTGCTCCTTTAATTCGTGATAGTGGCCCAATCATCGATCCCTCCTAAATGTTGTTTGAGGCTGCCAATTATCAATAGATTGGAAGTGATATTTGATAATGGAAGCCCAACTTTCGTGGCCCACCAAGTTGTAACATGGCTGCTCAAGTCCTCACCGAATTTAGTGAATGATAAATATATGATCAACAATTTAATCCACTAAAAATCACGTGTGCTCCTTCCCAATAATGGACGATGATGGGATGTTATTATTGTGATGATGATGGAATTTCTCTTTGTAGAATAATAAATCCTCCACCAATATTCAAATGTCGGCTGTGATGATATGTTCTCCTTGGTCAACGTGATTATTGCTGCCTCTCTCATGAATGTTGATGATGTGTTTGTTTTTATAATTAAGGTTAAACCCTTTTAACTCTTTTTCCAAACGAACACATGTACTGCTTTTTCTTTAAACACTCTAACGTCATCGAATTACACATTTTACCTGCAAAGAATACAAACACTCAAAGTAACATATTCCAAGCATATAATCACATAAAACAGATTAATTCGCGTAAGATAAACACTTTAGCACCCATGTTTCACACTCTCCATCAGGTACTCCCGCAACTTAAGAATCCACAATGTGAACTCCTTTTACTGTGTTCGTGCATGGGAGTTGCCAAGCTTATCTTTGGTCTCCGCACATGCCAACCTTCTTATGTTGGAGCGGCTGTTACTTTGTTTGATGAAGGACTTCGGCAAGCCATTGATGATATTGTGGTTGGCGGGGGGCCGTTCTTTGGGGACTTGCAATGGCGATTGGCTTCCTTGCTAATCAAGGAGGGTGGGCTTGGATTACTATCGGCGGGGGATGTCTCGTCTTTTGCCTTCGTGGCCTCCAGAGTGCAATCTTTGGAACTTCAAGATCATATTCTGCGAGCTTGTTGTATGGGTGATTTGGATTCGGAATTTAGGGCTGCGTTGGATGGTTTATAAGCCGTTCTTCCTGATGTTGACCTTGGCGGTTTTGCTAATAAAGACACCGCCCCCCGTGAACCTCAAACTATTTTGGCGAGTGCTTTTTATGGTAAAACCGTGAAGGAAATCAACGGTGTTTTCGGGTTATCCCCTCGGCAAAAAGCTGTTTTTGATTGTTTACGAGCCCCCCACGCTAAAGATTTCCTTACTGTTATCCCGATCGAGGGCTTGGGGCAATGTATGTCGGTAGTAAAATATCGGTCTGTCCTCAAATATCGTTTGATGATACCGTTGTACCCTGAGGATGAACCGTGCCCTGTTTGTCGGAAGGTGTGTCTTGATAGCTTCGGGGAACATGTCCTTCACTGCAAAGAGCTTCCTGGCTTCAAGTACAGACACGATCTGTTTAGAGATGTGTTGTTTGACGTTCTCAAGCGAGCTGGTATCGCTGCTAAAAAAGAGGCTCCGGTTAATTTCCTAACGGACCCGAAGGAGGGGAGGTCTTCCCTTCGACCAGCCGATGTGCTGGTTTTTGGATGGTCCAGGGGTAAGCATGCTTGCATTGATCTCACGGGGGTGTCGCCTCTTGCCGGTTTCAGGGGCAGTGGTTTTGTTTCAGGGCAAGCGCCGCGGAAGGATGAGGCGGGGAAAATATCCAAGCACGAGCAGGCCTGCATAGATAATCAACATGCCTTCCTTCCTTTCGCGTTCGATACCTTTGGTTGTCTGGCCCCTGTGGCGTTCGGTTTCTTGAAGCGGGTTCAAAAGGCAGCACTTGCGCATGCGACAGTGTCTGTAGGCCATAGTTATGTGTTTAGCCGAGTAGGATTTGCAATTCAAAAGGGGGTGGCGGCGCAGCTTGTTGCCCGTCTACCAACCCATAATTTGTAATTTGCCCTGTAATTTGAGAAAATAAACCTTGTGATTTTAATTAAAAAAAAAATTTAAACCATGGCCATCGTTATTATATAAAAAACCTCCAATTCCAAACCATCACCAACAATCATTACCACCATCTCTCTTTGGTCATGGTGGTGTATGTCTGAAACTTAAACCCACCTACTTCTGCCATTGTTGTCTGTATTGAATATGTGTAATTTGGGAGAAAGATAAACCCTAACGACCATGACCGTCTGAACCGTTTAGGGGAAACCACCATCACAGTTGTCTAACCACAAGTCAGGCCACATCTGACCCACCCACCAAATCTCAGATCGTTCAAATCTGACCCAAACACCAAATCACAGATCTGTAGAGAGATAGAAAGAGATAGGTGGAGAAAGAGAGTTGAAGAAGAGATATGGTTTTATAATTTTGTAAACAAATAAGGAAAATTACCAATCTACCTTCATGTGAACAGCACATGTCGTACTTAACTTAAAATTCTTACTAGATTAGTGTTGAAGGACGTAGGGTGTAATGCAGGGGCGGACCTACCTTAGGGGAAGGGGTAGCCTCCGTTACCGTTTGGCGCTCTGGCGGTAGTGTAAATTTTGAAAAATTTGACGTTTTTTTGAAGTTTTTTCGATTTCGTTACCGTTTTTTTATAAAACGTTACCGCCACGAAGATTTTCTAGATCCGCCACTGGTGTAATGAGTTTTGTAAATAAAGGATTGTGACTGTAATTATCGAAGTTAAAGGGTATCCATTGCAATCCGATACAAAAATAAATGACGAAAATTGTAATTTACCCTAGGGCTGTCCAAAAAGCTCGCGGCTCGGAGCTCGCTCGAAACTCGCTCGGATTTAGCTCGGAAAAAACTCGCTCGATTGGCTCGGTTTGAAAGTGAGACGAGTCGACTCGGCTCGGTTAGAAAGTGAGCCTAGCTCAGCTCGGCTCGTGACGAGCCAAATTGGCTCGTTTAGCTCGCTTGGTAGCTCGGCTCAGCCTAGCTCGAATTATTTTACTTATAATATATTTTATTTTTATATACATATAACATATTACAAAAAAAGTGATTATTATTTACATGTATCTAGGCTTCTTGTAGTTTGATATCTATGACATATTTAAAGGTTGATTGCCGTGCTAATGAACAAATATTGTATTTACTTGAAACATAAAACTTATTTTGGGTTGTTGAACGTGATTTTGGCTTTTAATGTAGTAGGTTGAACTTATTTTAAATATGCTCTTTTGAAATATTAAATAATATTTTAGAATACTGAATTTTGAGAGCTTTGTATTAATTTTTATTTTTAAATCGAGCCAAACCAAGCCGAGCCGAGCCAGCTCGGTTTAAAACCAAGCCATGCCCGAGCTTAGACTTTCAGCTCGGTTTCAGATCCGAGCCGAGCCGAGCCAGCTCGGTTTATAATCGAGCCGAGCCTGAACTTACCCTAGCTCGGCTCGGCTCATGAACAGCTCTAATTTACCCTATCATTTTTTTCTAACTCCAACTAGAGGATATATACCACCCGAGTCACCATCCCAGTGGTAATACCATAGGCTTTATTAGTACACAGCTAGCTCAGATAAATGGAAGAATGGAATATTTTTTTTTCGAGCGCCACCAAGTTTCAGATTTATTTTCATAAAGGAAATAGATATGCCATTTAACAGAATACTTATAAGCTTTTTATTTATAACGGTATCCCTTATACTTTCCACAGTTTCAGTTTTGCTATAGCTCCTAAGGCGAAAACACATTAATCCTAATGAACCTTCCAACTAGCTGTGTCAACCCACATATCCTAAGTAAGACGCATGTTCAACTTTTCATTATCTAATATATATATAGTAATTGAAAACCAATGATCTAATTATACCTATCATCTTCCCTTTTATTTTTAAAAACCTTTATGGGACTTTTTCAAAAAATTTCATTTTTTTTATGGATTTTTTATTTTGATTTTTTTTTTACAAACTAACACTTTAATACAACACTAGTTTCCCCTCCCCACACTTGAATCCTCAAAGGAGCAAGAAAAAAAAAAAAATAAATGAATAATAAAAAATAAAAATACAACAACAGCATAATTTGGAACAAACTATTCTGGTTTAAAGCGGTAGAATACTCATAAGTCGTGTTCCACAACGATTGTATAGCATTTCATTCGCGGCCGCATTCAGAAAAGACTCGATTCGCTCTCTACAAGTGGTGTTCAAATCGTTCCTGTCCAAATGGAGATTGAGTATGGACAGTTCGGACTGGATCCTGAAAAATTAACTCAAAGCAAATCCATAAAATGAAGACAGACTCAAAGGAATTTTTTCTGAAAAAAAAGGACTCAAATTACACAACTCAATTTACAAAAATCAGAACACATACATGATCGGCGTCGATCATGATAACTAAAATGGTCACATTAGTTCAAATTTAAAAGATAACGATCAGATTAAATGTGAGGGTTAAGTTAATGTGAGTTTTTAAAGTGGGGTGGCAGGTTGTTGGTATAGGTGAGGCCATCTTGAATTAAAGGAGCGGGTGATAAGAAAAGTGGTTCGTAGTGTTATAAGTGAGTGGTTTTATTTAGGGCTCGTAAATCGTGTCTTTTCAAGTTTAACAGGTCTCTGACGATGTGGATAACACAAGTATTAAATATAAATACAACTTATTTAACTACTTTATGTCTCATGTTCATAACACAGTTGTATGTTTAATGTACTAAGGAGAAGAAATGATAAATCACAGCCTCCTAATTCTATTTATTTTTAAAAAGGTAAAAAAACAATTAATGTATTTTTTCAGTAAACATGTATAATCATTTCTTATACAAATATTTATTGTAAACCTTAGTTTCATTGGAATTAAAGAGGTGGGTATCACGTGGGTTTTAGAAAAGGTGATAATGTGGCGGCTAGATAATATGGAAGTGGGGTCGGGTCTAAGGGTATACGAAGTGGCATCGGTTTCAGTCGGTAAACTTGGTTACCTATCAGGAACATCACTGCCAACATAAGTTTACCGATCAAACTTGGTTTCATGCGGTGAACCTTCACCGAATCGGGGAGAGAGAGAGGGGTGTGTGATGGGGTCCATGACTTCTCAACCAATCATACATTTTTCCTTTTTTTTTTAAATAGTTTACCTATTCTAAAGTGTCTAACCATCGCCAACGTTTTTGAGCAATAAGTAAATAAAATAGGTAAAATGACATGACACTGTTTGATTGGGTGATTTGAGAGTTTAGTTATTCAAAGTGTCTAACCACTCCCTACACCCTACATGGGTTTTAATGGATTGTGTGAGTTTTACAGTGAGAATGGGATTTGGCAGAAGTCACGTGGAGAACTAAGGGGCTGTTTGGCTGAGCTTTTCAAGAGAGCTTATTTGCTTATTTGCTTTCTGAAAAACAAATAAGTCAATAAGCTGTTTTGAAAAGCTCTATTTTAAAGCTTTTCAAAAGAGCTTATTGACTTATTTGCTTTTCAAAAAAGCAAATAAGCTGTTTTGAAAAGCTTAGCCAAACAAGCCCTAAGTGGTGGGGCCAATTGTTATTAGATCATATGGTGTGGAGAGTCTTAAAGATGAGACAAGGTGGTATGTGGATCACGCGTTAAAACGTGGTGTGGTATTAAAACGGGCGGTGTGGAAGTGGCGTGGTTAGTGGCGTTTATATATATATATATATATATATAGAGGCCGGTTATCATACAAATGCGTTTATCGTACATTACGTACGCTAAAATCTCAGCCGTCAGATCTTCATCTCCCATGCGATTTCATACCTCCATGCGAACTGTACGAACTGTGCGAATTCAATCTTCCACATGCGATTTTCTCCATCTACACACCCCATGCCATTTTTCACATTACCCCATGCTAACCATTTTTTCACACGCGATATTCAATTTTCCACATGCGATTCTACACACCCTATGCCATTTTTCACATTACCCCATGCTAGCCATTTTTCACATTACCCCATGCTAGCCATTTTTCACATGCGATATTCAATCTTTCACATGCGATTCTACACACCCCATGCCATTTTTCACATTACCACATGCTGCCATTTTTTCACATGCGATATTCAATCTTCCACATGCAATTTTGTCCATCTACACACCTGTAACACCTCGGAAATTCACGTCCTATAATAGGTTGACACGTGTCATAAAGTTTAAACGTGTGAAAGAAATATTATGGAAGGACTAAAGTTGACAAACGTTGAAAGTATGTGAATATACGTATTCTAAGTGTCAACTGTGAATAAATACAATGTATATTAACCCTACACGATGCTCATACCTTCAAACGAATAAGACATGGATCATACGAAGCTAAATGTGAGAGATTTCAAACTACAGGGACCAAATGTGTCAACATGTTTAAATTATACCTCTGAGTGACCTTTTGACAAACCCGAAGCTTTGTAAATATTAATTATACTCACGAGAATACACGATTTAAATTTCATAAAGTTTCGTTAACGTATGAGAAAGATATGATCAAATTCGTGTGCGAAGCGTTAAAGCGTAAACGTCGAAAGTTAGGACTTTTCGGGTGAAAATAAAGTTACCCGGGGACTTGGCAAAGTGGGTAAATGTTTTAAGGCCCTAGTAGATCAATTATAAGGGTTTAACATACAAGAAATCAGTGCCTATCCGAGTTTTGAAGAGCCAAGGACTGATTAGCAAACAAAATCAACAAATCTGATCTGCAGGGGGCTCGCGTCACGCGAGGGGACCCTCGCGCCACGCGAGGGTGGCCCAGAACCGCAAATCGTGGACTGTTGTCTGCCAATTCGTTTGTGCGCGACTTTAACCGAATTTTCACATCCCTCTGGCCCCTAAAACATCCCCTAAGCCCCTAGGACACATGTCAATCGATTGTGGGCACTCCTAGACTCAGTTGTCAAAGATTTATGGTGTGTGGAACCATTATAAATAGCCTTCAAAGTCACAACCATTCTCACACCTTCATTTGATCATCTGGAGCCTTTCTGGAGCTAAGGAACTCTCCCAACTGATCATAAGTCGTGCATAGGACCCTTGTAAGTGTTCTAATCCTTTCTTGTTTGAGTTTAGCTTAGTTAATTAGCTAAAAGTCAAACCGTCGTAATTACGGTTTGACTTCGAGATTAGTCAATAATGGCTCAGTCAAATCTCGAGTTAAAAGTAGTTATAAGTTGGTATTTATGTGGGTAATAAAACCCCAAAAGGGTTTCCCCTGATCACCACTTTAACTAGTTCAAAAGTCGGGTCAAACATATACTTAAAAAGTCAACAGAATTCTTAAAAGGTCATTTATGCATAATTAGCTATCTAGACCATGTATAACCTGTTTGATTATTGTTATAACTTAGTAATTAGTGTAAGAACATGTCCAAACCTGTTCAACCCGACTATTTCCTGTTTAGACCCGGTTCGGAACCGAAAGTCACATAGTTTGACTTTCACTTTGACTTTCAGTTCTGACCCGTTTAGGCATATTTTAGAAATGCCTCAGAGCTTTAATTGGACTAGGATACATGTTAGAACAACCCTCTGTGATTATACACCGTGGTTCACTAGTTATCCAATTAATATGCATATTTCCGTTAATTGCTCATACATTGACCGTTATGCCCTTATTACCTTAAAACATGATTTATGAAAATGTAAAAGTGTAGAAACCTTGAGTATTGATATATAAACTTGTATGCAAAATTTGACATCAGTTTGACTTGTAGATTAAGAGTTATGCTCATTAGCGTAATTACGGTGCTTTATGTTAATAAAATGGCGTAATTAGCGTATAGCCTAATTAAACATACTTTTCGGTATCAAACGAATTACCCACTGATGTAATATATTATTTTGGGAATTTTAAAGATTTTTAATTAATTTTAGGCTGAGCATAACTCATAGTCGTAGGCTTAATTCGGTAATTGTCGGTTTTGCCCTTACGGGCCATAAAATGAGTTTTACACATCTAAACGACTCCAAACCTTTTGCCACTGATTAGTTATGATAAATGAATTATTTTAAGCCTTCTGGAAATATAAAAATATCAGACTTAAGTATCGAACCCTGTAATGGCCTTTAATCGCCTTATTTAGCGTCATTAGCGCATAGTAGGTTTTAAAATCATATTGGACATACCCGGGTTGATACCTACTGATATAAGAAGCAAATTATCATATTTTAACAGTAAGCAAAAGTTGATAAACTCAGTCTTCAGTTTTGAGCTTGTCGGCTTGTGTGAAATTACCAAAATACCCCTACGGGGCCTAGTTTGGTTAAAAATGATAAGTTTCACATACTTGCTTTAGCCTACTGTTAAAACTCATCAAATTGAGTATGTTTGCTGTTTACATCAGACCTGTAACTCAGTTGAACATATAAACGCTTTTACAAACTTTAAAATGACCAAACTACCCCTACGGGGCATAGTTTGTGTTTAAATTAGTTCGGGGCATAACGAAAGACATCCTACTGATGTTACAACATATTTGAAGCATATTAACTTAGGAAACCTGTATATAGCTCTCATGACTACCCGTCACGCTTATTACGCGTACGGTTCGGTTTATGTAACAAGTTTACATAAATTAGCCGAAACGGGTCAAACCTTAACGGTTTTATCTCAAAATCCAGAATGTGAATAATAAACCCATATTAAACAAGTCTTCAAACTTGTCGGGTCTGAATCACATTCTATCCGGTCTTCGCTTAATTGTGCGTACGAACCGTATCTTGAAACTAGCCGGTCTAAGCTTAAGCTTAATAAAAGACCCGTTAGAATTCTAATAGGTTATATTAAACCTTCGTTCCAGATTAGGAGAGACAGTAAAAGATACGTGCATACTACTTATTGTGAATTATACTTGCATCAGGTAAATACTTTTAACTTATTTTCCCTATACGGGCTTGGGTTACGGTACATAGCGTACCGCTTGATCGGGCATCAAATCTCCACGCTTAGTGGGTAGTTGAATAATTTGATCGGCTCGTTTTAAACAGATTTGTTTACTTTGCAGCCTTTGGGGGGTTAATGACCATGTCTCGGATATCCCTGGCATCATCTTACGAGATGGCCACGACCTGAGAACGGGGTGTAGGCGTACTCCCGTGTATAACTCACTTAAAGTGGTGTGTCTATTGATCTTTAACCCGGATACGTTCCGGGCTACTGAACGCATAAGTAACATGTAAATCGTTCACAAGATTATTATATTATTAAAATAATTCTCCCAAGTTAAATAAAACGATTTATGCCACGTGCATCCAAACCAATTTACAATCATTTTCCAAAATGAGTCAGTTGAATGTATTTACCAGTGTAAACTGACGTATTTTCCCAAAAAAGACTGAATGCAGGTACTAAACGTAATTGGCTGGATTGTCTCCTAAGCATCAATAAAAGTCTCGCAAGCTTAGGATGCCAGAAGTCTGTTGAACAATTAAATGTTATTTTGTTTCGATCCATTCTGTGGATAAACACCGGATATTGTGACTTTGTTTACAATAAATAAATTCGGTTGTATATTATATTTTCAATTGCTTCCGCTGTGCATTATTATATTGTGTTGTTTGACTATTACGTTGCCAACCACGTCACGATACTCCCCCACCGGGCCCACCGGTGACACGTGGAAATCGGGGTGTGACAGGTTGGTATCAGAGCCAACACTGAGTGAATTAAACACTAGCCTTTTGTGTTTAATCTCAGTTACACAATTGCACATATCTAAACTTTTGAGTCTAGACTTATAACCTAGGACAAATTCCACCTCTTCGGTATTTGTTTTGTCCTTTAAATTTTTTATTTTTGTTATTGTTATCTCATGCTTTATTGACAAGAATAACAAAGATGCCTCCGAGATTCTTCCGAACAAGAGGACGAGGAAAGGGGCCAGTTACCGCCCCCAACGATCATGAAGCTGGATCTTCACGAAGACGAGCTCCATCAAACACCGAGAGTGACGACCCTCGGGAGAATAGAAGAAACCAGTACGAGCCGGCCAGGCGGTCGGTTTCTCATAGTTTGACTCCGCCCGCTCTTAACCCTTACGAGCCGAACAATCCACAGCCCTCATACGTACCGCTGCAGAGATCACTGTCTCATCATTAATATGGAGACCCTACACCTATCTTTCGGGGACAGTTTAACCCGGTAGGATTCATACCGGAACCCGTGGGTTTTAACCCACTGGGTCCCGATGACCACTTTTCCGGAGATCACGCGGATGATATGGACGAGGATACGGACCCCGTCATGCCAGCGAGTGGTACTCCGAACCACCCCATCGAAATTTCGGATGGATCGTCCTTCCACGGATCACCCTACGGTGGTCCAGATAGTTTTCAAGCCCTTTTCGATCAACACCAGTGGTATTATACACCATCACACCACTCGTCATCACATGGGCAGCACCAGCAGCAGCCGTCTCATCAGCAACAGGAGCCACAACCACAGCCGCATCATCAAGATTCATCAGAGGATCATCGGTTTGTGGCAGTTACGCCACCACCTCCACCGCCACCAGTTCATCCGCCACCTCCTCAACCGCCAAGGCGTAGAAGAACCGGTGCCCGTATGTCGGTGCGACCGGGGGGTTTCACTTTCGATTCCCCACGTCAGTCTAGTGCTAGTCACTACCCACCGCACTATGAGGACCCACAAATGGGTGGGCCTTCGCAGCCAGTTTTTCAACAGCCACCGCCCATGGGTTTTGAAAACCCAATACCAGCGTACACGGGTCCAAGTAATTACAACCCGTTTGAACCACCAGCTTACCACAACTACGGATACGCTGAGGCAGATCCTTATATGGAAGCAGCAAATTACAACGCCCTCAATGCCCAAGGACCCTACGGAGATCCATGGGGGGTAAGCTACCCGAATCAGGGGTACCCAATACCTCCCAGGCCCATCATTAGAACGCAGTCGCAGCCGCCACAAATGTCTCCCCCAGAACGGGAGGAAATTCTACATAGATTGAATCAAGTTGAGCGGGAAGCTCGCCGCGACCGCCAAGAGAAGCAGACCTTCTTCCAGGGATTAATAGGACTGCTCAAGGGAAAGAACAAGAAGGATTATTAAATCCTCCTAGTCGGTTGTTAAGCCCCTACGTGGGTGTGTATGTTTGTTTGTGTGTATTGACCCCTGCGTGGGTCTATCTTTCCATAAACCCCTACGAGGGTATGTTGTATGTTTAGTCCCTGCGTGGACTTATGTTTGTTTAAGTCCCTACGTGGACAATTGTTGGTGTGTTAGTCCCTACGAGGACTTGTGTCTTCTGTAAGACCCCTACGTGGGCATGTCTTCTGTAAGACCCCTGCGTGGGCATGTTAGTATGTTTTAGCTCCTGCGTGGGCAAATTTCATGTGTAAAAGACCCGTTTAGGGCGATATGTAATATAGTAATAAATTAATGGAGTGTTATTTTTATAAACTTCATGTTTGCCAATTGTGCATAAATAAATTATAAATGAAATAAATAAATTAAAATCATTCCTTTTAACCTGCCTAAGTAATTATTTAATTAAGAATCTTTAAGTGTGAAACCTAGCCTCGTGTCAAATATAAGACCGGGCCAAAATGGTAAGACCGGTTTAAAAGATTCAAATCCCTGTTAACATCTTAAAGCATGTTAACACTCCGGCAGAAGTGATTCGTTAAAAATCACATGTCATTCTTAAATGAATAAGGATTCTTTAGAAGATTCCTAAATCCAGTTTAATGATCTCTGAATCCTGGATTTACATCATCAATTAAGATGATCATATTTAACCATACGTGGTACTATAGTGCCTACGGGCCTTGCTCATTTCTACATGAGCCAAAAGACAGTGGTAGCTATGACTCCCTGTCTAATAAAGGTAATGAACTAGGTTCAAACCTTAAAAGTCTTGATTCTCTGAAATCATGGTTTATGAAATAGTCCATGAGACCAAGCCTTATGTGCTAATATATATTGTTATTGTTTTATGTTTAGGATAAATTTTAATTGAAATCCTAAATTAATACGATTAATAAGTTAACCAAATATGGTCTCTGTTTACCATGGTTAACGAATTACCCTAAGGGATAATTCCATAATAAAATCCCAAATAAAATATTGACCTTGTTTTCTGCAACAGTTCAATACAAATGGCTGACTCCAATGAAGGCAATAGCCATCCTGTGGAGCCGAATGAGAACGCCCAGATTACATTAACGGGTGCTGAACTAAAAGCAATCATAGACGGAGCTATCACACAAGCTTTGGATAGACAATATGAGGAATACAGTGGTACTCGGAGTAGGACCCACTCTGCGTCACAGTCAAAGCCAAGGACACATTCTGAGGCTCGTAACAAGCCTCCTCCCAAGAAGAATGGACCCAAGAAAGACGGTGATGACCGTCAGTCCACCAACAATCAAAGTGACCCATCTCAGCATATAGTACTACATCAAGGACCCCGTAACAAGGGTTGCACTTACAAGTACTTCGTGTCTTGTAAACCCAGGGATTTTACTGGGGAAAAAGGGGCCGTCGACTGTATGACATGGCTGGATGAAATGGACACGGTGGTGGATATCAGCGGGTGCGCTGAAGGGGATATAGTTAAGTATGTGTCACAGTCCTTCAAGGGGGAAGCATTGGCATGGTGGAGATCTCTGATGGAGGCCTCCGGAAAGATCCCGTTGTATAGTATGACGTGGGATCAATTCATTGCCCTGATCAAAGATAATTTCTGCCCTCAACATAAGGTGGAAAAGATAGAATATGACTTTCTATCCCTGGTGATGAAGAACCTCGATTGTCAAGCTTATCTGACAAGCTTCAATACACTATCTCGGCTGGTTCCCTACCTGGTAACCCCGGAGCCCAAAAGAATCGCTCGCTTTATTGGTGGTTTGGAACCCGAGATCAAGTCCAGTGTAAAAGCTTCTCGGCCAGTTACCTTCAGGTCTGTAACTGACCTTTCCTTATCCCTCACTCTTGATGCGGTCCGGCAGAGATCGCAGAGGAATAAGGCGGCCGAGAAGAGGAAGCATGAAGATGATGGTTCGCGTAAGTCGAACAAGTAGCACCGTGGGAGCGGTGATCACAAGAAGGGATCGGATTCGAAGAAAGAGGGGCATGGTTCTGGAGAGAAGCCCACATGCAAAACTTGCAAGAAACAACACTTTGGAAAGTGCAGACTCGAATCAAACTCGAATAACGAGTCAAGGTCTTTTGCTTGTGGTTTGTGCAAGTCCAAGGAACACAAAACCTTGGATTGCAAGAAGATGAAAGATGCAACGTGCTACCGTTGCAACGAAAAGGGCCACATAAAGACTAACTGCCCTAAGTATAACAAGAAGCCTGAGGAGGCTAAGAAGACTTATGCCAGAGTCTTCAGGATGGATGCGAAGGAGGCTGTGCAGGATGATAACGTCATAACAGGTACTTTCCTTGTAAATGATGTTTTTGCAAGAGTACTTTTTGATTCAGGCGCAGATAAGTCCTTCGTAGATCATAAGTTTTGTAAATTGTTGAATTTACCTGTCAAAACCCTAAAAGTGAACTATGAGGTAGAGTTAGCAGATGGTACCATTGAAACCGTCTCTACTGTGTTAGATGGATGTGATATATCCATTAAGAACCATTCTTTTCCTCTATCTCTACTTCCCTTTAAACTAGCTGGTTTTGACATAGTTCTGGGTATGGACTGGTTATCTCATAACCAGGCCCAAATCGTCTGTAACATGAAGCAAGTAGTGATAAAGACTCTGTCTGGTGAGTCACTTACCATTCGGGGAGATACCCAGTATGGACTACCTGAGCACGTGACTATGCTCAAGGCTTCCAAGTGTTTGAAGAAGGGGTGTGTCATCTACATGGCACATGTGATTATTGATGAGCCCAAACCGAAGTTAGAAGACATCCCTGTCATCTCAGAATACCCAGAAGTGTTTCCTGAAGATCTACCTGGTTTACCACCAGATAGGCAAGTTGAATTCAGGATAGACATCATCCCCGGAGCGGCACCAGTTGCTAGGGCACCATACAGATTGGCACCCACAGAAATGAAGGAGTTGCGGACGCAGCTAGATGAATTGCTGGCTAAGGGTTTCATTCGACCTAGTTCATCTCCTTGGGGAGCGCCAATCTTGTTTGTCAAGAAGAAGGATGGATCGATGCGTCTATGCATCGACTATCGCGAGCTTAATAAAGTCACGATAAAAAATAGATATCCATTGCCCAGGATCGACGATTTGTTCGATCAGCTTCAAGGGGAAAGTTACTTCTCAAAGATTGATCTGAGGTCAGGCTACCATCAGTTGAAGGTTAAGGACGAAGACGTTCACAAGACTGCATTTAGGACTCGTTACGGTCACTACGAGTTCCTAGTGATGCCTTTTGGGCTCACTAATGCACCAGCCGCGTTCATGGATCTCATGAATCGCGTCTGCAAACCTTACTTAGATAAATTTGTTATCGTTTTCATCGATGACATCCTTATTTATTCTAAAAATCAAGCTGACCATGAGAAACACCTACGTTGTATTCTCAAACTCCTACATCGGGAGAAGCTCTATGCCAAATTCTCTAAGTGTGAATTTTGGTTACGAGAAGTCCAGTTTCTTGGAGACGTGGTCAGTGAGCGTGGTATCCAGGTGGATCCCGCTAAAGTTGAAGCTGTTATGAATTGGCAAGAGCCAAAAACACCTACGGAGATTCGTAGCTTCCTGGGATTGGCAGGATATTACAGGCGCTTTATTGAAAATTTTTCAAGGATTGCTGCACCCCTAACTTCCTTGACCAAGAAGAAAGTAAAGTTCGTTTGGGGCCCTAAGCAGCAAGAGTCCTTCGATGTTTTGAGACAAAAGTTGAGCAACGCTCCTGTGCTTACCTTACCTGAAGGCGCTGAAGAATTTGTAGTTTATTGTGATGCATCACACACTGGCATGGGGTGTGTGCTTATGCAGAAAGGCAAGGTGATTGCCTATGCATCACGACAGTTAAAGGTGCACGAAAAGAATTACACCACCCATGACTTGGAATTGGGTGCCGTTGTGTTCGCACTAAAACTGTGGAGGCATTATCTTTATGGAATCAAGTTTGTGATCTTTTCTGATCACAAGAGCCTCCAGCATCTGTTTAACCAAAAAGAATTAAACATGAGGCAACGCCGTTGGATGGAAACTTTAAATGATTACGATTGTGAAATCAAATACCATCCCGGCAAAGCGAATGTAGTCGCTAATGCCTTGAGCAGAAAGGAAAGGGTTAAACCCATTCGAATTAACGCCAAGAGTATGGAGATAAAGAACAGTTTGATAGAAAGGGTGTTAGCTGCACAGAAGGAAGCTGTGTTGGAAGCTAACTATCCTAATGAAAAGTTAGGAGTAACTGAGGAGCAGTTAACTCTTAGCAAGGACGGAATTTTACGGTTAAACGGACGAATATGGGTTCCAATTTTTGGAGGACTTCGTGATGTCATCCTCCAAGAAGCCCATAGTTCCAAATACTCCGTTCATCCTGGAGCTGATAAGATGTACCAGGATTTAAAGGCAAATTATTGGTGGATAGGCTTGAAAAAGTCTGTAGCCGCCCATGTAGCAAAATGCTTGACATGCGCGCAAGTCAAAGCCGAGCATCAGAAACCGTCAGGTTTGCTACAACAGCCTGAACTTCCTACGTGGAAGTGGGAGATGGTAACTATGGATTTTATTACCAAGTTACCCAAGACAAGGAAAGGAAATGATACGATATGGGTTATAGTTGACCGACTGACTAAGTCAGCTCATTTCTTACCCATCAAGGAGACTTATAGCTCCGATATGTTAGCCCAGTTATACGTTGATAAGATTGTAGCCTTGCACGGCATACCTGTAGCTATTATCTCTGATAGAGATACTAGGTACACGTCACATTTTTGGAAGAGCTTCCAGCAATCTTTGGGCACACGTTTGAACTTTAGTACGGCTTACCATCCTCAGACAGACGGTCAGAGTGAGTGTACTATTCAAACGTTGGAAGACATGCTACGCGCATGTGCGATCGATTTGGGAGGTAGCTGGGATAAGAACTTACCATTGATCGAATTCTCCTACAACAACAGCTACCATACCAGCATAAAGGCTGCGCCTTTTGAGGCATTATACGGTAGAAAGTGTAGATCGCCAGTTTGTTGGGCGGAAGTTGGAGAAGTCCAGTTATCAGGACCAGAGATCGTGTTCGAAACGACGGACAAGATTGTCCAGATTCGTAACAATCTCCAAGCTGCCCGGAATAGGCAGAAGAGTTATGCGGATCCAAGTCGTAAGGATTTTCACTTCGAAGTAGGTGACAAAGTCCTACTTAAAGTGTCACCATGGAAAGGGGTGATGCGATTTGGTAAGCAAGGCAAACTAAGCCCGAGATACATAGGACCTTTCGAGGTTATCGAACGTGTCGGGTCAGTTGCCTACAAGTTGAACTTACCAGAAGAGCTCAGTGGAATTCACAATGTGTTCCACATCTGCAATCTAAAGAAGTGTTCCGCTGACGATTCACATGTCATGCCACATACAGATGTGCAAATAGATAAGAGCTTAACGTTTGTGGAAAAACCTTTGTCGATTGAAGATCGACAGGTAAGGAAGCTTCGAAGAAAGCATATACCTTTTGTTAAGGTCAAATGGGATTCCCGTAGAGGTCCCGATTTCACGTGGGAGGTTGAATCCACGATGAAAGAAAAGTACCCTTACTTATTTCGGTAAATCTCGGGTCGAGATTTATTTTAAGGGGGTGAGGATGTAACACCTCGGAAATTCACGTCCTATAATAGGTTGACACGTGTCATAAAGTTTAAACGTGTGAAAGAAATATTATGGAAGGACTAAAGTTGACAAACGTTGAAAGTATGTGAATATACGTATTCTAAGTGTCAACTGTGAATAAATACAATGTATATTAACCCTACACGATGCTCATACCTTCAAACGAATAAGACATGGATCATACGAAGCTAAATGTGAGAGATTTCAAACTACAGGGACCAAATGTGTCAACATGTTTAAATTATACCTCTGAGTGACCTTTTGACAAACCTGAAGCTTTGTAAATATTAATTATACTCACGAGAATACATGATTTAAATTTCATAAAGTTTCGTTAACGTATGAGAAAGATATGATCAAATTCGTGTGCGAAGCGTTAAAGCGTAAACGTCGAAAGTTAGGACTTTTCGGGTGAAAATAAAGTTACCCGGGGACTTGGCAAAGTGGGTAAATGTTTTAAGGCCCTAGTAGATCAATTATAAGGGTTTAACATACAAGAAATCAGTGCCTATCCGAGTTTTGAAGAGCCAAGGACTGATTAGCAAACAAAATCAACAAATCTGATCTGCAGGGGGCTCGCGTCACGCGAGGGGACCCTCGCGCCACGCGAGGGTGGCCCAGAACCGCAAATCGTGGACTGTTGTCTGCCAATTCGTTTGTGCGCGACTTTAACCGAATTTTCACATCCCTCTGGCCCCTAAAACGTCCCCTAAGCCCCTAGGACACATGTCAATCGATTGTGGGCACTCCTAGACTCAGTTGTCAAAGATTTATGGTGTGTGGAACCATTATAAATAGCCTTCAAAGTCACAACCATTCTCATACCTTCATTTGATCATCTGGAGCCTTTCTGGAGCTAAGGAACTCTCCCAACAGATCATAAGTCGTGCATAGGACCCTTGTAAGTGTTCTAATCCTTTCTTGTTTGAGTTTAGCTTAGTTAATTAGCTAAAAGTCAAACCGTCGTAATTACGGTTTGACTTCGAGATTAGTCAATAATGGCTCAGTCAAATCTCGAGTTAAAAGTAGTTATAAGTTGGTATTTATGTGGGTAATAAAACCCCAAAAGGGTTTCCCCTGATCACCACTTTAACTAGTTCAAAAGTCGGGTCAAACATATACTTAAAAAGTCAACAGAATTCTTAAAAGGTCATTTATGCATAATTAGCTATCTAGACCATGTATAACCTGTTTGATTATTGTTATAACTTAGTAATTAGTGTAAGAACATGTCCAAACCTGTTCAACCCGACTATTTCCTGTTTAGACCCGGTTCGGAACCGAAAGTCACATAGTTTGACTTTCACTTTGACTTTCAGTTCTGACCCGTTTAGGCATATTTTAGAAATGCCTCAGAGCTTTAATTGGACTAGGATACATGTTAGAACAACCCTCTGTGATTATACACCGTGGTTCACTAGTTATCCAATTAATATGCATATTTCCGTTAATTGCTCATACATTGACCGTTATGCCCTTATTACCTTAAAACATGATTTATGAAAATGTAAAAGTGTAGAAACCTTGAATATTGATATATAAACTTGTATGCAAAATTTGACATCAGTTTGACTTGTAGATTAAGAGTTATGCTCATTAGCGTAATTACGGTGCTTTATGTTAATAAAATGGCGTAATTAGCGTATAGCCTAATTAAACATACTTTTCGGTATCAAACGAATTACCCACTGATGTAATATATTATTTTGGTAATTTTAAAGATTTTTAATTAATTTTAGGCTGAGCATAACTCATAGTCGTAGGCTTAATTCGGTAATTGTCGGTTTTGCCCTTACGGGCCATAAAATGAGTTTTACACATCTAAACGACTCCAAACCTTTTGCCACTGATTAGTTATGATAAATGAATTATTTTAAGCCTTCTGGAAATATAAAAATATCAGACTTAAGTATCGAACCCGGTAATGGCCTTTAATCGCCTTATTTAGCGCCATTAGCGCATAGTAGGTTTTAAAATCATATTGGACATACCCGGGTTGATACCTACTGATATAAGAAGCAAATTATCATATTTTAACAGTAAGCAAAAGTTGATAAACTCAGACTTCAGTTTTGAGCTTGTCGGCTTGTGTGAAATTACCAAAATACCCCTACGGGGCCTAGTTTGGTTAAAAATGATAAGTTTCACATACTTGCTTTAGCCTACTGTTAAAACTCATCAAATTGAGTATGTTTGCTTTTTACATCAGACCTGTAACTCAGTTGAACATATAAACGCTTTTACAAACTTTAAAATGACCAAACTACCCCTACGGGGCATAGTTTGTGTTTAAATTAGTTCGGGGCATAATGAAAGACATCCTACTGATGTTACAACATATTTGAAGCATATTAACTTAGGAAACCTGTATATAGCTCTCATGACTACCCGTCACGCTTATTACGCGTACGGTTCGGTTTATGTAACAAGTTTACATAAATTAGCCGAAACGGGTCAAACCTTAACGGTTTTATCTCAAAATCCAGAATGTGAATAATAAACCCATATTAAACAAGTCTTCAAACTTGTCGGGTCTGAATCACATTCTATCCGGTCTTCGCTTAATTGTGCGTACGAACCGTATCTTGAAACTAGCCGGTCTAAGCTTAAGCTTAATAAAAGACCCGTTAGAATTCTAATAGGTTATATTAAACCTTCGTTCCAGATTAGGAGAGACAGTAAAAGCTACGTGCATACTACTTATTGTGAATTATACTTGCATCAGGTAAATACTTTTAACTTATTTTCCCTATACGGGCTTGGGTTACGGTACATAGCGTACCGCTTGATCGGGCATCAAATCTCCACGCTTAGTGGGTAGTTGAATAATTTGATCGGCTCGTTTTAAACAGATTTGTTTACTTTACAGCCTTTGGGGGGTTAATGACCATGTCCCGGATATCCCTGGCATCATCTTACGAGATGGCCACGACCTGAGCACGGGGTGTAGGCGTACTCCCGTGTATAACTCACTTAAAGTGGTGTGTCTATTGATCTTTAACCCGGATACGTTCCGGGCTACTGAACGCATAAGTAACATGTAAATCGTTCACAAGATTATTATATTATTAAAATAATTCTCCCAAGTTAAATAAAACGATTTATGCCACGTGCATCCAAACCAATTTACAATCATTTTCCAAAATGAGTCAGTTGAATGTATTTACCAGTGTAAACTGACGTATTTTCCCAAAAAAGACTGAATGCAGGTACTAAACGTAATTGGCTGGATTGTCTCCTAAGCATCAATAAAAGTCTCGCAAGCTTAGGATGCCAGAAGTCTGTTGAACAATTAAATGTTATTTTGTTTCGATCCATTCTGTGGATAAACACCGGATATTGTGACTTTGTTTACAATAAATAAATTCGGTTGTATATTATATTTTCAATTGCTTCCGCTGTGCATTATTATATTGTGTTGTTTGACTATTACGTTGCCAACCACGTCACGATACTCCCCCACCGGGCCCACCGGTGACACGTGGAAATCGGGGTGTGACAACAACCCATGCCATTTTTCACACTACCCCATGCTAACCATTTTTTCACATGCGATATGTATTGAATTCGCACCAGATCCGCACCTGCTCGAACGACTGGGATGATAGCGTACGTATCGTACGATAAGCGCATTTGTATTTTACCCTTTACCTATATATATATATATATAGGATTAGGTTCAAGACTGAACACTAGTGTAGTTTGCGAACTGAGCGAACTAATCATAGCCATACATGTGTGTAGATCAATGGCCATGATTTGATGATGAAATATACTAGTGTATTTTAAAATTTGATGATTAAATCCTAGCCATCCACATGTGTAAATCAATGGCCAAGATTTGTTCACTCAGTTCGCAAATACATTAGTGTTCACTCTAGAACTCTACCCTATATATATATATATATGGGACCGCTAAAATGAAAACCACCACCAGTTGTAAGAACCGCGAGAACCATTTTCTGGCCATTAGATCTTAAAAATGGATGGATGAGATTAAAATTAGTTAAAAGTAATCTTAAATTCTTTTTTTCTTATTATGTCTTTAATATTTTAATCTAAAAGAGTATTAAAGTAATTTTATTTTTTTTGTCTTATTAAGTTTATTGTTTTTTATTACAATTTTGTCCTATTGAATTAATTATTTTTTTCTAAATCAGATTTCTTTATTAAACAACATTTTGAAATCAGATTTTTTTATAAAAAAATTTTACGCGCGTTTTTTTACGACCCGTTTTTTATGCGCGTTTTTTACTACCCGTTTTACACTCCGTTTTTTCACGCCGTTTTTTCGACCGGGTTTTTAAGTGCCGTTTTTTATGCCCGGTTTTACGCATCGTTTTTTGCCGCGCCGTTTTTTACGTCACGTTTTTACAAGCCGTTTTTACGCCCCATTTTTTACGTCCCGTTTTTATATGCCGTTTTAGTGTCTCGTTTTTTATGTCCCGTTTTTACGCGTCGTTTATACGGCCCGTTTTACGCGCCGTTTTTTTCACGCCGTTTTTGCGACCGGGTTTTTACGTGTGGTTTTTTATTCCCGGTTTTACGCACCGTTTTTTAGCGCGCCGTGTTTTACGTCCCGTTTTTACGCGCCTTTTTTGCTCCCTTTTTTACGTCCCGTGTTTTACGCGCCGTTTTTTTTCCCCGTTTTTTACGTCTCGTTTTTTGCACGCCGGGTTTTTTCAAGCGTCGTTTTTTTCGCGCGTCGTTTTTACTCCGGGCTTTTTCAAGCGTCGTTTTTTTAACGCGCCGTTTTTTCAAGCGTCGTTTTTTTAACGCGTCGTTTTTTTAACGCGCCGTTTTTTACACGTTTTTTAACGCGCTGATTTTTTGACTTTTTACGTTTTACGTTAAAACCTTTTACGTTTTACGTAAAATTTTTTACGTTTTACGGCTTACTTAAAACTTTTTACGTTTTACGGCTTACTTAAAACTTTTTACGTGTGACGTAAACCTTTAACGTTTTACGTAAAACTATTTAAGTTTTACGTTTAACGTTTTTTTTTTACAAAAACTTTTTTTTACGTTAACCTTTTTTTTTCAAAAACTTTTTTACGCAAAAAAAAACGCACTCAGAAAACGCAAAGTCTGGAGGTGTCTCAGATATATTGTTATCATCATCGACTTGGGGGGAAAAATAAAAAACCAACAACATCAAAACAAAGTGTATCTCACAAAAAAAACGGGGTTTGGCTCAGATTATCCGTTAATCAAAAGGCTGCAAAAGTGGGGTTGTAGGTTCAAAAAACCAACCCTCCGTCGTCCTTGCCGCGCCATCGTCATAAAAAATCTACGTTTTTTTTCCATCATCGCCGCCCAATCCAACGGATCAAAACCCACAAAATCAAGAATACAAATCAAAAACCGAAATCAAAGAACCCAATTCAAATCCCCAAAACATATAAAAAAATACCCATCAGAATCAAGAACACAACTCAACCCCCAATTCGGGCACCATCGGCACCGCCGCGGTGACCACCACCGTTGCCGCCACCTGAAATAAGTTCAACCAACAAGACCCACTAAAATTGTTTAAGAGAAACAGAGCTGACAAAAACACCCAAATATGTAAACAAGTCAACTAAGTTCAACCAACAAGGTCTTAGAGAAACAGAGCTAAACAAAGTCATTGCATCATGAGACCCTTGTGATTTGATCTTTTCTTTTAGTAACAAGCCTCCATTTTTCTCAAAGAATTTTTCTCGAAGCTTCATTACCTTCCTCCTCCTTATACAGTAGAAAATTCCTAATATAGCATACTTTTATGAAAAATTACCTATAATGAATATAGATGAAGAAGACTTTGAATTGTTAGGGTGTTCACAACCATTTTCTATTTTAGCATCGCCAAAAGATCATGATGGACAAAGTACAATTATAACTCCCCAGGAGTATTCTTGCAATCACCATAGCAAGGTCTCAGAGAAAAACAGAGCAAACCAAACACCACTGTCGCCGTCAATTCTCACCGGCACCCTCACCGCAGTCGCCGTCAATCCTCACCGGCACCCTCACCGCCGTCGTCGTCAAACGATTGAAACTCCGACGATTGAACTCCGTCGCCGTGAAACCTACCACCACAACCCGCCCTTCGCCACCGTCGTCTCCGGCGGTCCGGCGACTGAAACTGGTGTTGGGGGTTGTTGTGGTGTTAGATATGGGAGTAGGTGGAAGAAAATTTAGAGATTGGGTGGAGGTGGGAGACGGTGGTGTTTGGGGGTAGCCGGTGTGGGTGTGGTGCCGGTGGTGAGAAAAGAGAGTTTCATAAACTGAAGATGATGATCTCTTCATCTTCATCAGAGATTAAGGTGCTGTTTGTTTTTTCTGTAGGAAAAGGTCTGCAGTCTGCGGACCACATCTGCAGGCATCTGCGGGAGAAGAGGTGGACCAAATGTCTGCAGTCTGCAAGGAGAAGAGGGTTTGTTTTTTTTATATAAAACCTCTTCACACACACATTACACACACAACACACACAACACACACACCAGACTTCTCTCTGCTTTCACCACCGCCACCACCGCCACCACCGTCACCACCGCCACCACTTCACCACCGCCACCACCGTCACCACTACACCACCGCCCTTCACCGTCTCTCTCTCTCCTCTCACAGATCTCTCTCTCCTCCCTCGATCTCTCTCTCTTTGCCTTCATCACCACCACCAAGCACCACCGCAAACCAACAACTACCACCGCCTTACACCACAACCAACAACCACTACACCACAGCCACCACCGTCACCACTCTTCTCTCTCTCTCGATCATCTGTTCCAGCGACCAAGAAAGGGAGTCGGCTCCCGATTTTTCATCTCCGACACAACCCTCACCGGTAAGTTGCTGATGAGCAGCGGGTTCGAGTCTCACCGGTAAGTTGCTGATGACGTTCATTGATTCGATTTGGGGGTTTTAGTTTGTGGATTTGGGGGTTTTAGTTTGTGGATTTGGGGGTTTCGATTTGGGGGGTTTTATTCAATTTGGTGGCGGAGCAAGGGTGGGAGGTGGTGGCGGAGTGGAGGTGGGCGGCGGAGGTGGAGGTGGTGGCAAGGGAGGTGGTGTCTGGAGGGAGAAGAGGAGAAGGTGAGAAGAGGTTAGAAGACATATGTCAATGTCTGTGCCAAGAAGAGGTCTCGCAGACCTTTTTTAATGAAAGGTCTGCGAGAAAACAAACAATCTGCGGACTCCAAACGTCTGCCCGTATCTGCGCGGCGCAGACATAAGTGGCCAGAAGTACTTCTGGCCAAAAAACAAACAGAACCTAAGAGAGAGTTTCAAAAAATGAGGATGAAGAGAGAGAGAGTGAGAAATGACATAATAAAGAGACATAAAGTAAATTACCTAAATACCCTTTTGGTTGGCATAATCTGATTGGTGGAGAGTGGTTCTCACAGTTCTTACAACTGAGGGTGGTTTTCATTTTAGCGGCTCCATATATATATAAATGGGAATCACCACGAGTTGCGAGAACCGTGAGAACTAGGTCATCCAAAAGGTTTTTCCATTTTTTTTTCACAAAAGTCGTAAAAATAATCACTTGTTTCAGCAAAATAAGAAAAACTGAAAAAAACGTCGCACACCCACATTTACATGAGAGGTAAAAAAATATTTATCTTCTTCCAAAATTTACATCTGTCGTAAAAAACTTGCATGAGTCAAAACTACCGACTCAACAATTTTTTTTTAAATTTTATTTACAGATGTGTTTATATTTTTTTTCATCAACGTTTGTTTAAAAATTTTTTGGCCCAAATCGCGCCGGATCAAATAGTTCACATGGTTCTCGCAACTCAAGGTGGTTCTCATTTTAACATTTCCCTATATATATATATAGGGTAAGATCAACTAAAAAGTTCATTTTGCCTAAGTAAGATGAGAAGTAATATTAACCATTCATTTTTTAAATCGATGGTTAAGATTAAAATGTAGGAAAAAAAAGGAGTATAACGGCATCTTAGGAAAATCCTATTTATTGACTTTCTGTCTCCACATGCAAGACACATGCATATTTCACCCTTATTTTTTAAACGTTCATAACTTTTTTATACGACATTATTTTTTCATAAAAATTTCACCATAAAATCGAGCGTTTTTTATCTTTAATTTGATTACCATATTGCTATATAAAATATGACGACTAAAAGAACCCACAAAAATGTGTTGTATTTATATGTTGTATAACATTTTTTTGTGCTGGATTTTTGTGCTAAATTTTTTTGTCTTAATTTTTTTTTCTCAATTTTTTGTGCTAGATTTTTTGTACTATATTTTTTTTGTGCTGAATTTTTTCGTGCTATAATTTTTTGTACTAGATTTTTTTTTCTATTTTTTTGTACTAATTTTTGTGCTATATTTTTTTGTACTTGATTTTTTGTGCTAAATTTTTTGTACCGGAATTTTTTGTTGTATTTTATAGAAAACAAAATGGGTGCCACGTGTCATTTTCACACTCCTATTTATAAGGACCAAAATGCCATTCCTTCCTACTTATAACGAGTGTCGCATTGCATCATCACAATCTTTCTTAGGTCACTTAAGCAAAATCTACTTTTTAGTGGATCCTTCCCCATATATATCTACCAATTAAAACACACCTAAAATCCATTCACCAATTAAGAGCCTCCACTTCACAACCCAAATGCCCTCCACACCGATGGAAAACTGAAGGGGTACGGTCCCAAATCTCGCACCAAAGCAGTCGCGAGTGACCATCACCCTTACCAAATACTCCCACCAGCAAGGACTTATCTTCGTCCGTGCGGGCACGCGCGAACGTGTTTGACGATTCCAATCGGTCAAGTAATGAGAAGACTTACCTTGTGTATGAAAACGGTTGTTTTCGTCACGACAAGGGATGCGGTAACAACAGCAGTTACCGCACATAGCGATGCGGCTTAGCACCGCATCCTATACATATCTTCGTCAAGGCAAGGGATGCGGAAACAACCGCGGTTACCGCAGATAGCGGTGCGGCCCAGCACCGCATCCTATTGACGACGCAAGTGGGACTGACACCTTGACTTAAGTGTCCAAAACAGCAAGTGGCACTGATAGCAGTTACCTGTTTAGCCCACACGTAAGAAACACTGACACACAGATTGATAGCCACAGCGGGACGTGGCGTCACCTCCGTGACCTACACGCCTGACATACCTGCAAAGGGCTGCGCGTTGTCAGTCTAGCCACTCAATTACCCTCCTTCACTCTTCGGATATATATACCCATCCCGGACCAGGTTTGAGGTGTCGCTTATCTACTCTCTCTCACACTTACTACTATCACACGCTTTGCTATCAAGCAAATACCGATTCTCACGCCGGAGAGTGGTAACAAGGAGCACCCCCCGCCTCATCCTCCTTGTTACGAGTCACAGTGTGTTTCTTTGTGCAGGAGATAGATCAGCGGACGATCCAGCCACCGATCCTCGGAAAGAAGGGATTAACCCTACTTGACGAGACCAGTGAATTAACCTCCCTTGGTTAATGACTGTTTCATCATTGGTGCCCACTGCTACTCTTAGCACCTTTTTTCCATCTCTTCATTTCTTGAATATTATGTTTGATCGTCAACACAATGCTACTGGGGAAAACATTACCCCAACAAACGCAGAGCCAACAGGGAACACTCCCCCTGCCCAACCAACAGGCCACATCGGCATTTCCGCACAAGGGTGCGTTCCCCCCATGTTCATACCGGACTTTTCACAGTACGCTTTAGTACTTGAAGTGGATCTCCACACCTGGTACTTGCAACAACATGCTACTCTACCTGCAGCCTACAACAAAGCTTGCGCAGATACGCAAGCGCCAAGTGGGCCAACATCAGTGTCGTATACACCCGCGGCTCGTATCTTGCAATACGAGGGCAGGGCACCAACACATCCCGCGTCACAGGATAGGCACAGGCCGCATGGACTTTCCTACTGCAGTGTCCAAACACTCGACGAAGACGACGCCACTTACGGGTCCCGAGCCAGAGCACCGGTTCACGACCGCCTTGGCCCGCACGGAGAATACAGGCGAGAATCAGCTACTCGCCGAGGGTCCGGCGTACACAGCCGTCTGGGACCGCATCCCCACAATGAGGGATACGACCGAACCGACCCAGACGATCACACATACCACGGGGATTCCCAGTCGCCTTACAGCCAGTCTGGGGATTACAATCACCAAATCCCCACACAACCACGCACACCATACAACCGCGCCGCAAAGCGCGATCAGGGTTTAGCCTACAGGTCGAGATCCGCCGCTGGTAACTCCAAATTCATAAAGGAGATTGCCTTAGCCCCACTCACCAAGAGCAAACTCCTGCTCACCGTGGGCAAATACAATGTTTCGTCAGACCCCGACGACCATATGAATGCTTTTACTGGCGCTGGTGTAATCGGCCAATGGGAAGAACCCATCTGGTGCCATTTCTTTCTCCAGATCCTCATCGGAGTCGCGAGGGCCTGGTTTGATTCTTTGTCAGTGGGATCAATGGCCTCATTCGAAGAATTGCAAGAGAAATTCCTTGCCCATTTCAGCTAGCAAAGACGTCACAAGCGCGACTCGATAGACGTCATGAACATCTGGCGCAGAGAGAACGAAGGTTTGGAGGCCTTCATCATCCGCTACAACAAAGAATCCCTCGAAATCGGCGGGGTAACGGACCAACTGGCCCGCAGTAATTTCGTCCGAGCAGTTAAACACGACGAAATGATTATGAGAATATCGGGCAAGGACAGCTTGCCAGAAAAATGGGACGACGTCATGGCGGCAGTCAAGACGTACGCCCAAACAACACGGTCTCTCAGACCCAGTGTCATTGCCCCAGCCCCCGGTTTGACCCGGTGTCGGAGCCGCGGGACAGGAACCCGTGGTATCTTATTATGCGACAGCGGAAGATTTTTCAAACATGATATTTTAAAACTCAAAATGCCTAGTTTCTTTTATTCCATAACTTGGAGATAAACCCCGTAATTTACAATAGAGGAATTTAACTAGAAATTCCCTAATTTATTTAAAACATGTTTATTCATTTTTAACTGAGCCACCTCTTTAAGCTTGTTAGTGCTCCGTAGCACGTTTCCTTGATTTACAGCAGGTCGCCTGAAACATGTTTAAAAATATTTTATCAGCGAGGAAATGCTGGCGAGTTATTCATTTGATACAAAATGACACCGTGATATAGATTACAGTATTAAGAGCGATTACAATTGCCTTATCGTATATATTACTGACCCAGTTGTCACTTGACCGGACTTGTGACTGTGGACATATCACTTGTTGGTCCTTTCACCCACGAGTGATAAATATTTAGTAGCTATGTGCACATCCCCCCACTTACTGGCAGTAATTTCATATACAAAGACTTAATCCCTGTAACTATAACTTTGAGAATAAAGTTTTGGAAATAATTTTGATAAAAAGAGAATAACTCACATTGCAAGTTTACACGGGCAGAGTTTAGCCTACTGATTAGCCTTTTGACCTAAATTAAATAACATGCACACGAACTCGGTTAGTAACTTAATACAGCATTTACGATAACTCACGAGATTGAATCCTCACAAAGAATGACAAAGTGCGATACTTAAAAATCCATCGAATTCACGACGAATGACAAAGCATAAACCCTAATGTGGGCAGCACTTAAACATCCAGTTGGATAGTTTCAATCGATCGGACATTGAATCGTAGCAGCGATCGAGTTAATACCCGGTATCGGAGCAGCACTACACTAATTGAGGTTGTATTTTCGAATTTAGAGCAGCCTGACTTTGTTTTTGATATTTGATTTCGACACCAGTGGACTGTGCAAGTGGCGGGCTTTTTATAGCTGAAATTGAGACTTCACGCGGCCCGCGTAAGCGTTCGGCTTACCTTTACGCGGTTCGCGTTGCCACCTAGTCTACGAGTAGCCTTGATTGGTCATCGGTAGGTTAGCCAGGTGGGGTGATACGTGGATCCGGATACTTATCCGGTCAACATATGTTTGACGCGGCCCGCGTAAGACATAACTTGTCTTTTACGCGGCCCCCCTAGAAACCATATTTCAAATTTTCTTGATTTTAAATATGGTCTAGGTTTTTAGGGTCCGGGATTATACTTACGGGTATTTTTAGGACAATTTTGAGAGTCCTTACATCCTCCCCACCTTATTTAAAATCTCGTCCTCGAGATTCATTGGAATAAGTGAGGATACTTTCGCTTCATTTCTGATTCCAGCTCCCAAGTGTATTCGGGTCCTCTTTTTGAATCCCACTTAACTTTGACTAGCACCAATCTTTTGTGTTTGAGAAACTTGACCTTTCTATCTTCTATCTGGAGAGGTTTCTCAATAAATTTTAATTTTTCGTTTACCTCTATATCTTGAAGAGGTACTACCAAAGATTCGCCTGATAGACATTTCTTGAGGTTGGATACATGGAATACATCATGTACTCCAGCTAATTCTTCTGGTAGTTGTAACCGATAAGCAACTGGTCCTATACGTTGGATCACTGGGAATGGTCCTACGTATCTTGGACTTAGCTTTCCTTTCTTACCGAATCGAACTACTCCTTTCCAAGGAGATACTTTTAAGAGAACCTTGTCTCCGATTTGGAATTCTAACGGCTTACGTCTATTGTCTGCATAACTTTTCTGGCGATCTCGAGCCGTCTTCAATCTTTCCTTGATCTGAGTGATCTTATCGGTAGTTTCTTGTACAATCTCCGGTCCTGATAATTGACTTTCTCCTATTTCTGCCCAACATACCGGAGTTCTGCACTTTCGTCCATATAGTGCCTCGAATGGAGCAGCTTCGATGCTTGAATGATAACTATTGTTATAGGAGGATTCAATTAAAGGTAAGTGGTCATCCCAATTTCCACCAAAATCTATTACACATGCCCTAAGCATGTCCTCCAAGGTTTGGATCGTCCTTTCACTTTGTCCGTCTGTTTGAGGATGATATGCAGTGCTTAACTTTAATCGGGTTCCCATGGCTTCCTGGAAACTTTTCCAGAAATGGGAAGTGAAACGACTATCTCTATCCGATACAATGGAGAGTGGAACTCCATGTAAGGATACTACTTCATCTACATACAGCTTTGCCAATCTTTCCATGCTAAAGGTTTCTTTCATGGGTAGAAAGTGAGCTGATTTGGTTAATCGATCCACAATTACCCAAATCGCATCATTCCCTTTTCTGGTTTTGGGTAACTTAGTAACAAAATCCATTGTTATGAGTTCCCATTTCCATACAGGCATTTCGAGTTGTTGTACTAGATCTGAGGGTTTCTGGTGTTCTGTCTTAACTTGTGAACAAGTAAGACACTTAGAAACATATCTAGCTATGTCCTTTTTCATTCCGTTCCACCAGAAATTATTTCTTAAATCTTGGTACATCTTGTTGTTACCAGGATGAATGGTATACCTAGATTTATGGGATTCCTCTAGGATTTGATTTCTTAATTCTCCCTGTTTAGGTACCCAAATTCATTTCTTATGGAATCTCCAGATTCCATCACTACCTTGTTCTAAATCCTTAATTCGTCCTTTCATTCCTTCAGCATCATCCTTGATTGCTGTTTCTTGAATGCTCTTCAGTTGATCCATTAAGTCTAATTGTAAACTTAATCTAAGAGCACGAACTTGCCGTTGTTTCTCATGATACTTACGACTTAAAGCATCAGCAAGTACGTTTGCTTTTCCTTCGTGATATTGAATATCACAATCATAATCACTTAGGATTTCCATCCATCTCCTTTGCCTCATGTTTAACTCTTTTTGCCCGAATATATATCTTAAACTCTTATGATCTGTATAGACAGTAAACTTACTTCCGTACAGATAATGTCTCCAAATCTTAAGGGCAAAAATTATAGCTCCTAATTCTAAGTCATGAGTCGTATAGTTTTCCTCGTGCTTTTTCAATTGTCTTGATGCATATGCAATTACCTTCTTGCGTTGCATAAACACACTTCCTAATCCTAGCTTTGAAGCATCACAATATACTTCAAAATCTTCTGTTCCTTCTGGTAAGGCTAAGATTGGAGCATTGGTTAATTTCTGTTTTAAAATCTTAAAATCTTCGTCTTGTTTGGGTCCCCACTCAAACTTAACTGCTTTACAGGTTAGCTTAGTTAACGGCACGGCTATCTTAGAAAAATCCTTAATAAACCGTCTATAATACCCGGCTAAACCTATAAAACTTCTAATCTCCATTGCTGATTGTGGAACTTTCCATTTGGTGATCGCTTCTATTTTAGCAGGATCTACATGAATGCCTTTGTGATTCACCATGTGACCTAAGAATTGCACTTCCTGCAGCCAGAATTCACACTTCGAGAATTTGGCGTAAAGCTTCTCCTTTCTTAACAAAGTTAAGAGTAAATGCAGGTGCTCACAATGTTCCTCCTGACTTTTGGAATAAATCAGTATATCGTCTATGAAAACAATTACGAATTTATCCAAATACGGTTTACAGATTCTATTCATCATGTCCATAAATGCTGCAGGAGCATTTGTTAACCCAAAGGGCATGACTGTAAACTCGTAATGACCATACCTAGTTCTGAAAGCAGTCTTAGGTATGTCTTCTTCCTGTACCTTCAGCTGATGATATCCGGAGCGTAAGTCGATCTTAGAGAAATATCTAGCTCCTTGAATTTGATCAAAAAGATCATCAATCCTAGGTAATGGGTATCGATTCTTAATTGTAACTTTATTTAATTCCCTATAATCGATACACATTCGCATCGAACCATCCTTCTTCTTTACAAACAACACTGGCGCTCCCCAAGGGGATGAGCTAGGTTGTATGAATCCTTTACTTAGTAATTCATCTAACTGCTTTTTCAGCTCTAGCATTTCAGTGGGTGCTAACCGATAAGGTGCTTTAGCTATCGGTGTAGTTCCAGGAATTAGATGAATTCTAAATTCTACTTCCCTATCAGGTGGTAATCCAGGTAGTTCTTCTGGGAATACATCCGAGTATTCTGATACTACTGGAATTTCCTTCAGTTCCTTACCCTTAGTGTTAATGATTACTGAAATCATATACACCATTTCTTGTTTCCTTGAATAACTGGCCAACTTCATCACCGAAATGAATTTTAGTGGCTTTCGTGGCTTATTTCCTGTAATCCTTACTAATTCTCCTGTAGGTGTATGAATTTCTATGGAATTCTTATCACAAAGAATTCGAGCATGGTTGGCTACTAACCAATCCATTCCTAACACAACATCGAATTCAGCTAATTTCATAGGTAATAGGTTTGCAGAAAATTTATGACCTAAGAGTTCTATCGTTTCATCATGCAAAACCTTATCTATGTTAACAGAATTGCCGTCTGCCGTTTCGACTATAAAAATCTGCCTAAGTTGGGTTAAGGGTAACTTAAGTGCTTGGCAGAATGCAGTATTTATAAAACTTTGGTTTTCACCAGAGTTAAATAATACTTTTGCATAAACGTTGTGAACTAGGAACGTACCCGCTATCACGTCAGGAATCAGCTCTGCTTCCTGAGTCGTCAATTGGAAGGCTCTCACATTCTTTTTAGCTCCTTCTGCAGGTTTAGCTTTGTTGTCGGCTGGTTTGACTAATTTAGGGCATTCCGGCTTGAAATGTCCAGCTTCTCCACAGTTATAGCAGACCCTCGTTTTATTTCTGCATTCTTCTTCACGATGTCCCGGAATTTTGCAGAAATTGCAAAATGGCCCAGTGGAAGATTACCCTGTTCCCCTTCGCTTGAAATTGTTACGATTACCCATTTGGAATCCTTGGGTAATCTTTTGGGCTACTTCTTTCTTTCTATTCTCTTCTCGCGTCCGTACTAGTTCGTCAGTCAAAGTATTGGCTAAATCCACCGCATCATCGATCGTGCGAGGTTTCGCAGTTTTGACGAAATTACGAATTTCGCCAATCAGTCCCCAAATATATCGGGAAATGAGTACTGGTTCTGGCGAAGCCAGAGTTGGTACTACTCTTGCATACTCGAAGAACGTCGAAGTATACCCTCGACAATCGACATCCACCATCCGGTGGGTGAGGAATTTATTGGTCATTTGTTCCTTTTCGTATTCGGGACAAAATTTTCTTTCCACAAGATTCTTAAATTCTTCCCAGATCATAGCATATGCCACCGTCCTTCCTTTGGCTTGTAACACCGTGTTCCACCATTCTAGCGCCCCTTCTTTAAAAAGATTCGACACATACATGACCTGGTCTTTTTCAGCACATTTACTTATGGAAATTACTGCCTCGGTTTTCTCTAACCAACGCAGTGCTGCAGTTGCCCCTTCGTTACCTGCAAACTCAGCTGGTTTACAGGCAAGAAATTCTTTATAAGTGCAACCAGGCGTTGCAGCTTTCATTTTCTTGGGTATCGAGACTTGCAGAACATTATCGTTTTTATTATTATTGTTGTTGTCGCCTCCGTTTACACTATTACTAAAGTTGTCCTCAAAAGTACGTTTACTAGGAACTATTGGTTGAGGTTCAACTGGAACTCTAGCAGCAGCAAGTATTGCTGGAATAGCATTGGCTATTCTGTTAGGATCGGAGGCTCACATGATAGTGTTTGTTTGTTTAAAATGAATGATCAACGAATATGAAAACATATTAAGTGCAGCGGAAATGAAAACAAACTCTGTAAACACAATCAAAGGAGAAAGTAGTTTGATAAACAATTGCTTCTCATAGAGTCGAATGATTTACAAATCAAAGCAAAAGATTACAGATAAGCTTACAAACTATACTCCCCCTCAGCCTGATGCCCCAAGGTTGGTTGCACACAAGATGAAAGGATTTGACATGAGGAGAAGATCCCACTCAGTCAATCAAATGTAACAGTACAGGGTACTGTTACATTTATAGGCAAACCAAACCACTGAGGTATCTCAGCTGACGTCACCATGAAAGCGACGTCTAACAGCCTAACAACCTGTATCTACTGTCCTTACACAAACACTGATGTCTAACAACTGATTGTAAATAAAATACAAAACATGAGGAAACAACTGCTTCTCGTTCCACTGTTGTAGCCTAAGCACTGATGCTCAACAACAACATCAGTGCTTTCTTCAAAGGTGATCAGTCCTTGAATGAGCAGTGTTTGTGTCTTCAGCAGCACTTAAGAGACAGCAGTAGATAGAGCACCAGAGTTTGTCTTTAGCAGTCTTTAGGATTACATCAGCAGTTGAAAAGGGCATCAGTAGTTGATTATGAGCAGCAGATAGAGACCATCAGACGTTATAATCCACTTTCAAGGGGAGAGCAAAGTGTAAACTGCTGCTTATTGTGAATCCTCTGTTGTGACCTGGTTTTGGCTTTACATTATCTGTTCCTCTGGTAGGGTTCAATCCCAACAATCTCCCCCTGGAACAGATAATGCCAAAACCTTTCATTATTCAGGACCTTTATTACTCATCAAGAGTGCCTTAGCTTGTTCTTTGAATTCAGCTTCAAATTCCTTTGCACTCTGGTCATCCTCATCCCTACACAGTGAAAGCCCAAGGAGATCCTGCAAATCTTGAACACTAAGGCCTAGTGCTTCTTTCCTTGATATGTGTTTCACATCGCCATTGGCTCTGACCAAGGTCAATACGTGAGTCTTTTGATCAGACATCCACTTTAGTATTTTTAAGCCAAGTGGGTTTCTTGGGAGAGACTTATTTGAAGATGAGTTGAGGGATAATGGCCTTGAAAACAACTGCAGACTTTCAGACATTCTTTTGAAAGCTTCTTCAAAGACTTTGTCAGCTGCAGCTATATCTTCTGCAGTTTCTTGTTCAATAAATTCTTGTCTTTCAGCTTCTGTTTCGTCTTTAGCAGTGTTTGGAGATGCAGATTTGTTTAATGCCTTAAAAAGGCTTTGAAGCTTTGTTGAAGTTTCTTCTTTTAGACCCATTTTCGTGATGGTATCTTTGAAGTACTCTGCTTCTTTTTCCATTACCTCTTTTTCAGTCAACTGTTCTCCCTCTTCTTGATTTGTTACAAAAGTAGACCGGAACAGTGTGTCGAGGTTTCCCATCTTCTGTTCAAGCTTCATCATTTGTTCTTTCTTCTTAGAAGTGCCTGAAACAGTTATCTTTATTTTCTTCAGCCTTCCATAGGCTTCATCAGTTTGCTGTTTTGACCATTTTGATATGGCTTCAGCAGTATCCATTTTTGCATCCACCAGCTCCCTTTTCTTTTTCTTATATTCAGCAGTTAAATCAGCAATGAGTTTTTCATATTTTCTCCAGTTAGGAGCATTCTTCTTCTTCGTAGGATCATTCTTAATCTTTTCAATCCTTTCTGCCTCACGCTTGAGAGCTACTACTGGCCATTCTTTGAACTGTTGTTCTTCAGCAGGATAGAATTTCTCTTTCATGATGTAGGCTAGATATTGTTTTCTTAACTCTTTCTTTTGATCAGCCTTTTCTTTGATTAGTTCCTGTGCGAAATCTTCCATCTGCTTTATTTTTGTGAAGTAGAACTCCAGTCTTTCAGCTGTGCCATCTTCGCTTAACTTATCTTTTTCACTATCAAATTTAGCTCTTGCTTTAGCCTGTCTTGCCTTGAGTTTGAGGTAATCATCCATATCCTCTGGTGGCATGTAGCCTATGAGTGAGGAGAATCTCCTTTTTGAAGGATCTTCTTCTATATAGAATTGCCTCATTTCATTTTTGATAGCTTCAAGTTCCAGTGGATATTTTGCAGCATTAGGATCATGTGTACCCTCATCGACATGTATTGGCTTTCTTATTCTGTTGAAGAGCTTTGGCTGTGAAGTAGAAAAGGAGAGAGCAGTGGTGGATGACTGACTCACAGCTGTTGAAACAACTGGTGTCTCAACATCTGTTGTCATTACAACTGCTGATATGTCAGCAGTTGTCTTCTACTTTTGAGCAGGGGATGGAAGTAGTGATGTTGGTGGTGAATCATCATCTGATATAAGATTTCTTCTCCTTTTTAATGAAGAAGAAGCAGATGATGTTTTGGGTGGGTCAGTGGTGGTAGATTGGATAGCAGTGGTTTGTGGCAGTGATTGACTGACAGTGGTTGAGACAACTTGTGTTTCACTCACTGATGTCATTACAACAGATGTTGTAACATCTGTTGTCTTCTGTTTTAATACAGGAGGCAGTGGTGATGGTGTGATTGTAGATGATGATGGTGGAGCAGTAGTTGTGGTGTTGTGTGGTAGAGTGGTGTGTGTTGAAGATGTTGATGACATGGCAGCTGTTTGGCTACTGACAGCAGTTTTTGTAACTGCTGCTGCAGCAATTTTTGTAACTGCTGCTGTATCAGCTGTTTGGCTAACAGGTTTTGAGACCTGCTTTTCTTTTGCTTTTTCAGGCTCAATATGGAGGCCATGTTCTATTCCCCTCCTATTCAAATTTCCCAACAGCTTGTTATTCTCCCCCTTTTTGGCATTATCTGAAGGGGGATTTACAAGAAATGGTATGGAAGAAGGAACTTTGCCAGAAGCATTTTGAATGCTAGCCTTTATAGCCTTGATATCTGCTTGAGTGTCTTTAAATCTTGATTCAACCATGTTGGTCAGCATTTGTACTTGAATAGCATGCTTTTTATCAGCCATTTGTTGTTGTGCTTTAAGCATGGGTTGAAATATATTCCATAGCTCATTTGCAGCAAATGCCTGTTGTGCAGGTGCTTGAGCAGGAACAGCAGATTGTGGTGGGGCAGCAGTGGATTGTGCTTTTTGAGCTTTTAAAATCTCTTGCACCATCTCCTTTATTTCAGCAACTGATTCTTCAAGTTTGTCAACTCTGCCCGTCAATTCCTGATATCTTGAATCATCACCTACTTTAGTAGGATCATCTGAATCCCCACTAGCAGTGGTTATATCAATGTTTGACTTAGGAACTGAGTCCCAAAAGTCACCCATTGATGCCCCTTGTTCTTGGTACTGGGGACTTCTTTCTTCAGCACTTGATAAACCTTTTATGGTGCCAGTGGTTAGATCCAACTCACTGGTGGTTATCGAGGTTGCCATGGAAGAAATTGCCTTCAAGGGAGTCTGATTTATGAAACAACTGGCCAACTGGAGACCTGTTGGTCCACCAGTTGTAGTTGCTGCTCCGCTTGAACAACCACCGAGAGTTACTTGTAACTCAGGGGGTGTAACCTCCTCAATTGTTGCTGGGATAGCAGAAGTAGTAGCATCAGACCCAGTCACTTGTGGAAGTATGATCTCAGTGATAGGTGTTAGAGAGGAACTGGTTTGTGTCTGAGCTATATCAGCTGCATGCAACAAAGGTAGCATGGTTTGTGGTAATATGATTGGTGAGGGGATGGGAGTTGAAAGAGACATGTCCTTGGGATCAGGACTGAGGAAGATGGATCCAAGTGGATTCAGAGCTTCATAGTGTGGTGTCCCTGTGCTTACAACCTGATCCTTTTGTGAGGATGCAGGAGGAGTTTTAGGCATGGGTTGAGATCTTTCTTCCAACTGCTGTGAGGAAGTAGCAGCAGTGGTTTGTGGTGACTTTTGTGTTGTCACAGGCATTTCCTCTGGGATCTCATCTTCCAGAGTTGCCTTTGTTTTGGGTTTGGTGGGTTTTCTGGATATTTTCTTTTTGGTCTTTTTAGTGGTGGCAGGTGTGGGTTTCAAAGCAGTGGGAGTGCTGCTATGATCACCTGGAGCAGTGGGCTCAGCAGCTGATACCTGAGGAGCAGTTGTAACCGCTAAAGTCTGCTCAGGTACCCCTGCTTTTGTTTTTATTGGTGCCATCATCCTTGAAAATGTTTCTTTTGTTATGCTTTTTATTTGACAATGAACACCTTGTTTGAGCAAATTTACATCTTTCTTTTCAAATTTTTGTTCAAAATAATAACTCAAAAATCTTGGAAAAAGTAAAAATGCTTTACTTTCAACGTTTTTCACCATGTCATTGAAAATCTCCTGGGAGTAGTTATAGTTTTTATTATTCAAAATAGCGTAACCCAGGCTTTGAATTTTCAGTGGTATTTCGTTGAAAGATGTTGTTTTATTTGAAGCACACATCAAGAGTGTGTGAAATAAAAACCTGGGTGCAGATGGAAAATTACCCTTTTGTAGGGTATCTACCTTTGGTTCTTCTGCATAACCCCTTTTCAGAAAATCAGCTTTTAACTCGTTTTTGTCAAAAGAGGTTTTACCGTTCTGATCGTCGAGTATGAAGACTTCTGATATCGATTTTGGTGTGACTTTGATCGCTTTTCCCTGTATCGAGGAGTTAATGGCTATGACTTTTCCGTCTTGTTTTTCAAGCGACGCCTTTTTCCAAAACTCTCTCTGGGTTTGCAGATAGATAGGAGCATTTGCTGTCAACAAAGTTTTGTACTTTGATGCAGATAGTGCATCAATGATGGTGTCAAAAGTGTGATTATCAGTAGGTTTTGTGAATAAACCCAGATAGTTATGAGATTGTTTGAATGGTATTTCGATGGGTTCTTCGGTCGTTTGAGCGACCTCAGTTGAAGGTGGTGGTGATGTAGGTTTTGATTTTGATTTTCCTTTTGACTTTGTCATTTTGATGAAGAAGAATCGGAGAATGATTTTGAGGGTTTTGAGAAGAAGGGTTGAAAACTGTTATGAGAAGAGAATTTTTGGAATTCAATTCGACAGTGTAAAACCCTGTTTGGGGTTTAGGGCAAGGTTTTATTTAAAAATAATCGCTGATGTGGTAGCGGTTATTACGATCTGAGGGCTAAAAACTGACCACGTGTCAAACACTGATGGAGTGGATGAAGTATGGAGAACAGTTGTTTTAAGAGCCACTGACATATCAAGCATCAGTGATTACAACGGTAAAAATCTTGGGCAGTGGATGATTTTTACTATCAGTGGATAGCATATTAGTGGATAAGACACTGATTTTGAGCATCAGTGCTTACAAGAAAATGAGGGATCAGTGGTTAACTTTCAGCAGTGGACAGTGTTTAGAGGTCAGACGTTGGAATAAAACAGTGGTTAGGGTAAATGGTGCAAAACTGAAAAACAGGTGTTTCAGCAACAGTTTTGAGAATTTTCATTCAAGGTTTTGCCACATGTGAATTTTGAAAGACAGTAGTTTAGCATCCCAATTTATGAAAACTTTTTACTAAGGCAACTCATTTTTGTTTAATATTCAATTAACACATGAGTACCCTAGTAATTTAATCACAGTTTGCAATCATCCTTTGAAAAACATTTAGGAGCAAACCTGAGTATGACATGACCATGACTTATGTACCATTTCCTTTTGACCCATTTCTGAGGAGACAAATACCATGCAAAAATAAGGTATTACATCCTGACAGGAGCTGAAACTATTGCCAACAAAAAAACAAGCAAAAGTTTCAAATATATTAAAAAAATGAATAATATATCCTGGTTATTCGAGAAAATCCTTTGAACAAAAAAATGGTTAAAGGATTTTCTAAAAATAGTATCAAAAAGATCTGGTATAATTTCAATAGAGAAAATAATCACATCACACACAGGTTTTTGAAAAATGGTCAGTAGTTTGTTAACATTTTGACCACTGTTTGGTACCATTTTCTTTGTCAGTTGATTGCAAACCTGAGGACACATGGATATGTTTTTTAAACATTTGTCTAGTCCTCTTTGGAGTTCATTTACTGGCATCAAAACCTTTTTCTGAACAGATGAATGCACATAGTTGCTTAATGACCATTATTACCCCAAGCTTTGACTCTTAAGTGTTTTACGTTTATACTCTTTTCTTCTACTTCAGAAGTTTTGAGATAGACACACTTCGGAGTTTTTGTGAATTTTCTTAATGTATTTTAACATAGTTGATTTTGTCCTTTTGAGGAACTCAACCTGTTTCCAATACATAAGATTTAAATGGCTAAAGTTTTAATCCCCCTCTTTTTAGATTACCAAAAACACTAATGTTTCATGATCATAGGTTTTTGTTAATCTGAGGTTCATACTTTAGCATTTTAATAAAGGACATCACAATTTTCATAACAACATTTGAGATCAATTTAGAAAATAAGAAATAATCTCATAATTTGACAGATATACTTTCAGATCTGGAAACCATGAGTGTTTTATGCATGAAATCACTTGATGTATGAAATTTGTGTGTCATATGACATCTTGGTTGATTTACAGAGTTTTTGAATAACCATTTTGAACATGATTTACACAGTACTCTGTTTTTCAACTAAATACAACCAACCTTAGTATCAATGAATTTTGAGCCGAACTGTTATGTCAAATTGATTGTTAGATCGAATTTGACTGTCCGTGCTCTGATACCAATTGTTAGGATCGGAGGCTCACATGATAGTGTTTGTTTGTTTAAAATGAATGATCAACGAATATGAAAACATATTAAGTGCAGCGGAAATGAAAACAAACTCTGTAAACACAATCAAAGGAGAAAGTAGTTTGATAAACAATTGCTTCTCATAGAGTCGAATGATTTACAAATCAAAGCAAAAGATTACAGATAAGCTTACAAACTATACTCCCCCTCAGCCTGATGCCCCAAGGTTGGTTGCACACAAGATGAAAGGATTTGACACGAGGAGAAGATCCCACTCAGTCAATCAAATGTAACAGTACAGGGTACTGTTACATTTATAGGCAAACCAAACCACTGAGGTATCTCAGCTGACGTCACCATGAAAGCGACGTCTAACAGCCTAACAACCTGTATCTACTGTCCTTACACAAACACTGATGTCTAACAACTGATTGTAAATAAAATACAAAACATGAGGAAACAACTGCTTCTCGTTCCACTGTTGTAGCCTAAGCACTGATGCTCAACAACAACATCAGTGCTTTCTTCAAAGGTGATCAGTCCTTGAATGAGCAGTGTTTGTGTCTTCAGCAGCACTTAAGAGACAGCAGTAGATAGAGCACCAGAGTTTGTCTTTAGCAGTCTTTACGATTACATCAGCAGTTGAAAAGGGAATCAGCAGTTGATTATGAGCAGCAGATAGAGACCATCAGACGTTATAATCCACTTTCAAGGGGAGAGCAAAGTGTAAACTGCTGCTTATTGTGAATCCTCTGTTGTGACCTGGTTTTGGCTTTACATTATCTATTCCTCTGGTAGGGTTCAATCCCAACATATTCCCTGAGCAACGATATCCTCGATATCTTGCCTATTTAGTAATTGTTCTTCCTGATTTTGCTCGGATTGATTTATTTCATTAACTGGTGCATTACCAGCGTTTTGCCATCTGGTAATTAATTTATATAAGTGATTAGTATAAATACTTAATATTAAACGTAATCAAAATAATTGCACATAATCATATTTAACACATATAGCCAAAAGTTATCGGTTTCCCGAGTTTCATTTCTATATATTATATTATGCATCATTACATACTATTATCGTACAAACGTTTTATTGTTAGAGTTTTACACATACTGGTTTTTATGATTATTATTATTATTAAACATGTATTCCTGCAAACTCCCACTATCATGTCAACTGTCCCCTCAGAAACGACGCTCCCTCTCGTCGTATTTCCAGGTGATTCTTTCTCCAACATCCCTAATCCTATTTCCTGCATCAATCAACTCCTCGCCCCAGAGACAAAGTTCAGCCAGATTCTCCGAGCTCATAGTTGGGTATAGTGGAGGTTCTGGGTCAACCTGTGGGAAAAATGTATCAGGGTTGTTTAAGAGATACTGGTACTGCCAATCAGTTGTTCACCATTCTTCTAATTCTACTGGTAGAGGTTGGGTTTGGACAATAGGATCTGGAATAACAGGTTCCAGATTGATTGGAAGTTGAGCTTCTATTGGATAGTTAAAGAGATCTTCTTTGGTAAATACGAGGTTTGGATTAGCTGGTTCAAGATTTCCATCGGCAGGTCCGATGAGGTCACTAAGTACTAGCTTATGATCTATAACTTCCCAGGGTGTCATTTCTTGGTTCTGTCTAGAACTTTCCCCAGTCTCTATCACCTTGCTTTTACCTTTATCTTTTGGATCCTCAGTTTTGGTAACTTTTCTTGTTGCTGTCTTTTTCCTGCCTCCAGCCCACAAATCTGCTTCTTTTCTTGGTTTTAGGTTTCTTCGGTGGTTGGGATTGAAATTCCATGGGTTCTTCTTTGTCGACGAAGTAACCGGTGAATTCCTTGGAAACTTCTATCTTAACGGGATAGAGGTTGAGATTCTCTATTACTTCAGATAATTCATTCATGCTGTTTAGCACAGAATTTTTAAGTTAAAATTTTGTAAATCACAGAATGGTAATTTAGAAAACTTTAATTTGATTTAAAATGAACTATTTATTACAACAGAACTTTGAAACATACTAGTGGTTTTATTTTATAGGTCTCGTAAGTGCTAATACTGGTTTTGTGAATTAACTTATATATTAGCATTTACTGCTACAGTGGCTAACATATAGAGGTGATGTGCGTGAAGTGTCGTATATTTTAGGTGTATATTTTAAGCCCTTTTTAACACTTATTTTAGCCAAGTTTTAAATTTATAAAACACGATATTTCACTAACACTAAACACACATATGGGCAAGTGCACCCATCGTTGAGTGTAGTATAGTGTTGGTAAGATACCGAGGTCGTCCAAGGACACAAGAGCTTTTAGTACCGGTTTATCCTCAACGTCTAACCAAAACAAAAGTTTAGAAAAATGTTTTAAACTAAGAAAAATAAAACTAACTAAAATGCTGAAAATAAAAATAAAATAAAAACAGATAGACAAGATGAATCACTTGGTTCCGACTCGTATCTAGTATAACCTTTGATTATTTCCGCACTTTTGCACATAATTAAGAGATTATCTTAGTTATTGTAGTAGGCCCCTCTTTTGAAGGTGACGTTACCCTCACCCCAGTAGTTTGAGTCAGCAGGGATACAATCCTAAAGGGGTGGATTATTGGAAGATAATGAATTAAGTTATTAATGCAGTATTGTGGTAGGCCCCGCTTTTGGCGGTGACGTTACCCTCGGCTAAGTAGTCTGAGTCAGCAGGGATACAGTCCTAAGTAGCCGGGTTATAGTATTAATAGTAGTTAGCTTATGAGGGGATCAAAGAGTTTGGACCCCCGCCATCCAATACCGTGAAGTATTGAAGGAGGTCCTACTAAATTTGACCCAGGTCCATTGCAGGACCTCTAAACGCTGAACAATGGCAAGACCTTTACCAAACCGTTCCCTTAACCCCCTACCAGGTAGCCAACATACCTCCATATAGACCGTGGAGATATGAATGGTGAAAATCCTTTATTTTATATAGACAGTAAAATAATGCCAAGACACCACGGACAAACGATAAGGAAAGATCACCTTCAACATAAGTAACTAGTTATTAAAGTCATTAATACAAAACCAAATAAAAAGTGCAAAAGATTAGAAATAAAAAGTATTATACTAGACACTTTGTCTTCACCAAGTGATGTAAGAGACTTAGGCAAACATGGCCTTGATTGTCAAGAACTCTTACGATCAATCTTGGATCCCGAGACAACTCACACACTCTATGATGGACAATGGATGATGGTGGTGGATGATGGTGTTGTGATGGTGGTGGGTGGTGGATGAAGTGTGAGAGAGGTGGTGTGCCAAGGGATGAGATGAAATGAATCCAAGCACTCCTATTTATAGGCTGAACAGAGAGCTGGACACGGCCCCGTGTCCGCTGGACACTGCCCCGTGTCCGTCTGACACTCTCTCTCCTCATTAATTGTAATTCGCAATTACAATAAATGCGCCTGCTGTACTTTCGACACACCCCCGTGTCCGCTGAGCACGGCCCCGTGATGGGCAATAGAAGCTTCTATAGATTTGTCTTTTCTGCTGCTTCTTGGGCACGACCCCGTGCTGGCTGAGCACGGGGCGTGTTCAGCCTTCTGTTTTCTCTATTTTGCTTTGAAAGGTGCCGTTGAGGGTTCGGGCAGTCCACTAATGTTCCTTTTCTTGTATTTATGTTGGATTTAGCTGTCTTTTTGCTTCTTTTGTGTTTTTGAGCTCATTTAATCCTGAAAATACAAAAGGAAGACAAAAACACTCTTTTTCCAATATTAGTACTAAAAAGGGTTAGTTTTATGCCTCATTTGATGTAATTTATATGTTGCATTTTACACACATCAAATACCCCCACACTTGAACTTTTGCTTGTCCTCAAGCAAAACTCTTTAATATGTGGCTTACACTCCCAAATGGAATAGGTAGAAGAGAAGGTTTTGGGCTTGTCGTAGAGTGTCGGGATATCCAAGATCTTTTTGGGTTTTATTTTTGTTTATTTACATTCCTATTCGTAATGATTTATTTAGAACTGTTCATAAAAGAAATTACTTATTTGGGCATAACATGCCTTTTTTTTTTAAATTCTATTTATATACAAGTTCACATACCTCGCGGGGAATTCACTCACACTCGGCCGAAGGTGTATTTTTAATGAATCACTCGAGAGCGGCATGGAACTTATTCCTACCATAGGCTTGCCAAGAAATCAATCCTCCTCCTTTTTAACTTTTATACCTTTGTAGATATCAAGAGGACTTTGTGGGTTAAGGGTTGGCTAGGGTTAAAGGTAGGTGGTTGGGTTAGTGGTTAGTAGAAAAAGGGCTAAAAGCGTAACAAGTGTCGGTTTTCGCATTTTTGCAACTTTTTATTTTGATGAAGCTTTTATTCAAACAAAGTTATTTTTGACTACTTTGTTTGTTTATTTTCTTTTTGCTTCATCATCATCACAATTTTTTTTTTTTTTTTTCACGAAGAACCGGACTTGTTACTAAAATAAAGGGTTAAAAATGAAAAAGGGTTTTGGTGGTTGAAAGGGTTTTTGCTTGGGTGATGAAACGAAAAGGTTTAGGCTCAAAGGGGCTAACTAGGGGGATTTTTGGGTAGGTGGTAAAAGAAAAAGAAAAATAATGGTGTAGAAATGAAAAAAGTTAGTCCTAATGCCTCCATCATTTACTTACTCGGGTTTAAGTTGATAAGGACCGGGAATGTATTGTCATGGCAAGTTCTAGAGTCGTAAGAACCAAGCGGCTATTCACACAAGAAACGAAAAATGAGCGTTTAGTCAAATGATATGAAATTGTGTGCTCAATAAAGGCTCAAAACTCACTTTTGTGGGAATGGGTTTTTATGTGATCAAGTATATATAATCAAATTTTAAATAAGTTTGTCATGCCTTTTCATAATTTTCTTATGTTGGTTCTTTTTATCACTACGCTATCGGTTGTAAATTTGTAAAAATATAACCTTTTTGAGAACTTGAATTTCCCGAGTTAAACCTAGATAAGTAAAAAAAAATGAATTTTTTGAAAAAATTTGGGGTGATTAGCGGTTCCAATAGAGTTTTGTGTAAGGCTTGTATTCAGGACTTGCAAAATTCAAGGTTTTAGCATCCCCCCCACACTTAAATTACACATTGTCCTCAATGTGTCCCAAAAATAAATTTTTAGGTTGATTAGATGTGTAAAATAGTGTTTAAAAAGCAAAAAATTGTGTTACTGGGCACTTAACACGGCCCCGTGTTATCCGGGCACGGCCCCGTGTTCAAGTGCCAGTAACAAAATTGAAATAAGAGAAACAGAAGTCTGGACACGGGGGCGTGTTGGGTGAACACGACCCGTGTCCAGTTACCTGTACTGGGCGTTTTCTGCAGGTGGTTCGACACGGGGCCGTGTTGGTTGGGCACGGCCCGTGCTGAACCTTCTGAAATGGAGAAAATTGTCGGGTTGCCTCGTTCTTGTGCATGGGATCATTTTTCTCGTTCCCCTTTTCATCCTTTACCACCATGAGTGTGTTTTATTCATTACAAACCATCCAAACATTAAAACCATCATTTCATTTTATCATAGAGAGAACTTACATAATCCTAAATTAAACTAGATAAAACAAAGAAATCAAACCATGGAGTTCTAGCCTTTACTTTATTTTAGTTAGCAAAATTTCCAAGAAGCAATTAATCTTGGTTTAACCAAGGCCTTTTTGAACTCCATCTTCCGCGTGCGGTTCTCCTCAAATGTCGGCGAGCCATTCTTCCACCTCCCTTGGAAGGAGAAAGGAAGGTTCATTGGCATTAGTTTGAGGAGTTTCAACCTCCACCGGGATCTCTTGTAGGTGTTCCACAGGAGGTTCCGCTGGCAAGTCTTCCCACCCGGTAGGGTTGTTGATTCCGAGTGCTAGGTTCCAATCATGCTGTGGAAGGACTGGTTCCATTGGAGGTGCTACAAGAATATTTAACCTCTGGTGCAAGAGGTTAATTTCTTGGAAGCTGCTTTCAAGTCCCATCGTAAGATTGTTAATACGGTCGATAAGGACCTCCTCTACTGAAGTCATTTCGTCGAGAGCCTCCCTTAATGCTATCACATAGTGCACAAGTGTAGCTTCAATGGAGGGTCTTCTTCCTCTTCGGCTGTTTGACGAATGCACAGAAGATGTATCGCTGTTTTCATTCGACATCCTACGAAAAATAAACTAAAAATAGTTTATTTAATGAAACAGTGACCGGACACGGCCCCGTGCTCACTGAGCACGGCCCCGTGTTCATCTTTCTGCAGAGTTTTGGAACAAGGAAACTTGGATTTTTAAGTTATTTTCTGAATGTTGTGGGACCTTTTTGGCTACTAATAACTTAAAACAATGTTTCATAACATGTTTTTACCAAGATTCTTTGAACAAAACTCATTTATCCCTACCATAGAGTTGGAGGAATTCCAAACTTTCAATGGTAGCTCTTGGAGAAAGATGAAGAAGAAGGAAATAGCTAAAAGAGGAAAGGACAAGATGGGTTGTTGGAACCTTCTTTTAGACTTACCTAGGATAGTTTGAGAGAAGATTCCTGCAAATCTCTGCCCCAAGTTGGTCCAAATGTGCAGAATTCTTGGCTGCATTTATAGAAAATGACAGCAACCTGGACACGGCCCCGTGTTCAGTGGACACGGCCCCGTGTGCAGGTGGAGTTCTGACACAGTTTGTCCGTATTCTGACGTACTGATCAGAATGGAATCTTTCGATGGACACGGGGGCGTGTTGGCTGGGCACGGCCCCGTGTCTAGGGACTGTTTTATGAAGTTGTCTAGTTTTTTAAGGAACTTGTTAGTATCGGGTGGCTCCTGACTGGTTGGAACAACCCCAAAGTGCCTAATATACCTTAATTGTCCTAGACTAAGGCGAGAACGCAAGAGGTTGTCGGTGAGGGTAATTCCTATTTTCATTCTAGGTGGACAAGTCCAACCCTTTTCCGGGCTCTTGTTAAAGAAGGTATATGCCGAATCGCTCAGGTCTATGTATGCACCGAACGAAGTCGATGGTGAGTCCTTCACGGCACAATCGACACAGGGACGACTATCGTCCAAGTCTTTGCTAGGTACGAAGGTATTTTCGGGAGCAACGAGGTTGTCGGAATGCGGTTCCAACATTTCTTCATGGGTATCGTCTTGAGGTGGATCAATAAAATCCTTCCCAAGCTCTTCTATCCATTTCAGAATTAGCTCTTCTAGTTGAAATAACTCACTAAGGAGCATTTCCCCTAGAATATCTGGCTGGGCGCATTCGAGGGAGAAATAGTGCTTATTTTTACTTTCGCCCCTCTTAAGGTTATGAGAAGATGGTGGGTCCATGTAGTGGGGCCTATAATTTAGGAAGTAGCATTTTACTTCTTCATGTTCGCCACCACATAATTGACACCACGTACCATAAGAGTGCCGAAAGTAAAAATAATTACTATCACTCATTTTTATGTCAGAAATTACCAACCGTCGGGATCTAACGGTTCTGTTTTCAGTAACTGAAACTTGGGCACGGGGGCGTGTTGAGTGGACACGGCCCCGTGTTCAGCTTACTGTCTGAGGTAAAACAGGATTGCCAGTTCCAATGATTGAGCACGGGGGCGTGTTCAGCGGGCACGGCCCGTGCTGAGCTCTGCAGAAGCTGAAAAACTAAGAAAATCCTAAAAAAAAAAAAAGAAAAATAAAAGATGATTAGGCCGTTGATTCCTAACTTTCTTAAAATCCTTGTGTCCCCGGCAACGGCGCCAAAAACTTGATGTGCGTGAAGTGTCGTATATTTTAGGTGTATATTTTAAGCCCTTTTTAACACTTATTTTAGCCAAGTTTTAAATTTATAAAACACGATATTTCACTAACACTAAACACACATATGGGCAAGTGCACCCATCGTTGAGTGTAGTATAGCGTTGGTAAGATACCGAGGTCGTCCAAGGACACAAGAGCTTTTAGTACCGGTTTATCCTCAACGTCTAACCAAAACAAAAGTTTAGAAAAATGTTTTAAACTAAGAAAAATAAAACTAACTAAAATGCTGAAAATAAAAATAAAATAAAAACAGATAGACAAGATGAATCACTTGGTTCCGACTCGTATCTAGTATAACCTTTGATTATTTCCGCACTTTTGCACATAATTAAGAGATTATCTTAGTTATTGTAGTAGGCCCCTCTTTTGAAGGTGACGTTACCCTCACCCCAGTAGTTTGAGTCAGCAGGGATACAATCCTAAAGGGGTGGATTATTGGAAGATAATGAATTAAGTTATTAATGCAGTATTGTGGTAGGCCCCGCTTTTGGCGGTGACGTTACCCTCGGCTAAGTAGTCTGAGTCAGCAGGGATACAGTCCTAAGTAGCCGGGTTATAGTATTAATAGTAGTTAGCTTATGAGGGGATCAAAGAGTTTGGACCCCCGCCATCCAATACCGTGAAGTATTGAAGGAGGTCCTACTAAATTTGACCCAGGTCCATTGCAGGACCTCTAAACGCTGAACAATGGCAAGACCTTTACCAAACCGTTCCCTTAACCCCCTACCAGGTAGCCAACATACCTCCATATAGACCGTGGAGATATGAATGGTGAAAATCCTTTATTTTATATAGACAGTAAAATAATGCCAAGACACCACGGTCAAACGATAAGGAAAGATCACCTTCAACATAAGTAACTAGTTATTAAAGTCATTAATACAAAACCAAATAAAAAGTGCAAAAGATTAGAAATAAAAAGTATTATACTAGACACTTTGTCTTCACCAAGTGATGTAAGAGACTTAGGCAAACATGGCCTTGATTGTCAAGAACTCTTACGATCAATGTTGGATCCCGAGACAACTCACACACTCTATGATGGACAATGGATGATGGTGGTGGATGATGGTGTTGTGATGGTGGTGGGTGGTGGATGAAGTGTGAGAGAGGTGGTGTGCCAAGGGATGAGATGAAATGAATCCAAGCACTCCTATTTATAGGCTGAACAGAGAGCTGGACACGGCCCCGTGTCCGTCTGACACTCTCTCTCCTCATTAATTGTAATTCGCAATTACAATAAATGCGCCTGCTGTACTTTCGACACGCCCCCGTGTCCGCTGAGCACGGCCCCGTTATGGGCAATAGAAGCTTCTATAGATTTGTCTTTTCTGCTGCTTCTTGGGCACGGCCCCGTGCTGGCTGAGCACGGGGCGTGTTCAGCCTTCTGTTTTCTCTATTTTGCTTTGAAAGGTGCCGTTGAGGGTTCGGGCAGTCCACTAATGTTCCTTTTCTTGTATTTATGTTGGATTTAGCTGTCTTTTTGCTTCTTTTGTGTTTTTGAGCTCATTTAATCCTGAAAATACAAAAGGAAGACAAAAACACTCTTTTTCCAATATTAGTACTAAAAAAGGGTTAGTGTTATGCCTCATTTGATGTAATTTATATGTTGCATTTTACACACATCAAGAGGTCTGCCCATTTTTCATCTAACTTGTCTTCCCACGGTGGGTTACTGCCTAGTTTCTGAGTTTCCTATGACTTCTTCATTTTCTCTTAACTTTTTCTAATAATCAAACTTCTTTTATTAGGAGAAAGTGGTTTCTCATATTGTGCCTTTCGGACAAATATTCCTTCCTCAGGATCTACTGAGTATCTTGAGGAATTTGATCGGGACGAACTTCCTTTTTCTTTTGGTGTTTTATCTAGTTTATTATAGATATCCGAAAGTCTTTGCTTACCCATACTGTAATTAACAAATAGTCAAATAAAAAATCACATAATCACAAAATGGCAATTAGGAAAATTAAGTATTTTGAAATACTTAATAGGCTTAAATCAGTGGCTCGTTCAGTAGCTCTGATACCACCTTTTCCTGTCACGGCCCCAGCCCCCGGTTTGACCAGGTGTCGGAGCCGCGGGACAGGAACCTGTGGTATCTTATTATGCGACAGCGGAAGATTTTTCAAACAGGATCTTTTAAAACTCAAAATGCCCAGTTTCTTTTATTCCAAAACTTGGAGATAAACCCCGTAATTTACAATAGAGGAATTTAACTAAAATTCCCTAATTTATTTAAAACATGTTTATTCATTTTTAACTGAGCCACCTCTTCAAGCTTGTTAGTGCTCCGTAGCACGTTTCCTTGATTTACAGCAGGTCGCCTGAAACATGTTTAAAAATATTTTATCAGCGGGGAAATGCTGGCGAGTTATTCATTTGATACAAAATGACACCGTGATATAGATTACAGTATTAAGAGCGATTGCAATTGCCTTATCGTATATATTACTGACCCAGTTGTCACTTGACCGGACTTGTGACTGTGGACAAATCACTTGTAGGTCCTTTCACCCATGAGTGATAAATATTTAGTAGCTATGTGCACATCCCCCCACTTACTGGCAGTAATTTCAGATACAAAGACTTAATCCCTGTAACTATAACTTTGAGAATAAAGTTTTGGAAATAATTTTGATAAAAAGGGAATAACTCACATTGCAAGTTTACACGGGCAGAGTTTAGCCTACTGATTAGCCTTTTGACCTAAATTAAATAACATGCACACGAACTCGGTTAGTAACTTAATACAACATTTATGATAACTCACGAGATTGAATCCTCACAACGAATGACAAAGTGCGATACTTAAACATCCATCGAATTCACGACGAATGACAAAGCATAAACCCTAATGTGGGCAGCACTTAAACATCCAGTTGGATAGTTTCAATCGATCGGACATTGAATCGTAGCAGCGATCGAGTTAATACCCGGTATCGGAGCAGCACTACACTAATTGAGGTTGTATTTTCGACTTTAGAGCAGCCTGACTTCGTTTTTGATATTTGATTTCGACACCAGTGGACTGTGCAAGTGACGGGCTATTTATAGCTGAAATTGTGACTTCACGCGGCCCGCGTAAGCCTTCGGCTTACCTTTACGCGGCCCGCGTTGCCGCCTAGTCTACGAGTAGCCTTGATTGGTCATCAGTAGGTTAGCCAGGTGGGGTGATACGTGGATCCGGATACTTATCCGGTCAACATATGTTTGACACGGCCCGCGTAAGACATAACTTGTCTTTTACGCGGCCCCGCCTAGAAACCATATTTCAAATTTTCTTGATTTTGAATATGGTCTAGGTTTTTAGGGTCCGGGATTATACTTACGGGTATTTTTAGGACAATTTTGAGAGTCCTTACACCAAACGGTGGTTAAGTCCGTCCCCAGGCGGAGGGACAATCTGACGTGATGTCATGGTCACAATCAAATTTAATCCAATTACAACTAAATAGATAGCGGTAAGTGGGTATCGAACACAGGGAGTTTGTGGAATATGTGTTATTTGAAGATTATATCTAACTTGACTAAATTACTCTAATTGAAAATAAAATAAAATTCAAGAGATGATTTGATTGGATTGGTTTTAAAAACTAAATTTAACTAAATAGATTGCAAAAGAAAAGTTTTGGTTGTAAGCAAATTAGAGACAAATGACCATCCTAGATTTCCGGTTTGTTTCGACATTCATATTATCATTTCACTAGAAAGAACTACATAGACATAGCTCATGTGTGATTATTTGCAGTGATGAAAGGGAACTAAGTACTCAGATTCCTAGAACGTGAGGTTGTTACCCGATGATCAATCAACCCTTACCCAAGACTAACTATACCCATGATATCTCGATTGCCAATGGCACCAAGAACGTATGGTTTCTAATTAGTTCAATGAAGAAACACTAGATAAATGGTCGGAACCGAGATATCTAGGGGGTTTGAATCCGCATAAAAAGGTTAGATCACACTCACTTCTCAAATACTTTCACTTCTCCATTATTTACTTGACTTGAAGGGGTAAGGTCCCAAAAACCTCGTTCCGAGCGTTTGGACCATACCACAACCTCGATTCCCTAACCTTCTTTAGACCTTGCGCGGCTGCACACTGGTCCAATAAAGAAGAGGAAAACCACAACTTCATCCTTAATCCTCTTTAAACCTTGCGCGGTCGCGCACTGGTCCAACAAAGAGGACACAGAAGAAAGATGACAAACAACACCTGCGCGCCAAAAGGAGATTTATAAATCCTTGCGCCTCTCTCATAACAGACAAGGATAAAAAATCCCAATCAGCACTCCCGCTTAAATAATATCCAGACAGACTTGGATATTATTTACTTGACTGATGCCACACGATAAAGAGTCACACCCGATTACAGCAGTAATCTTCTAGAAAGAATTCAATCGTGCACCACTAGGACGGTTATAACCGTCTGGACACGTGTCATCACCTCAGGCATCCCTGAAAACACAACAATAGCATGTAATTGGAGAGAAACCTCCACTTGATCACTTTCCACGTGGCAAACCCCCAGCCATAGATCTAAACAGCGATCCGTGTGCACTCACGTCAGATCAAGAAGCTTAACGGAAGGAATGTAACCGCTTACGGGGTTAACATCTTCCGTCAACATTTCACCAACAGGTTTTCCCGCCCAATGACTCCCGGTTATAAATTTGAGGCCTACTCAGGTATGAAATTTAGATCACACTCACTTCTCAAATACTTTCACTTCTCCATTACCAATACTTATTCTCACACCGGAGTCGGGTCAAGGAGAGAACCCTCTTCTCCCCTTGGCGAGGCTAACGGTGCTCTTTTTTGCAGAATTGTCGGAGAAGAAGATCAGCTGTACCTGAATCAATTGAGAGGAAACTAACCTTTTTATGCGGATTCAAACCCCCTAGATATCTCGGTTCCGACCATTTATCTAGTGTTTCTTCATTGGCGCCCACCGATTCCTCTGTCTTATCAGTTTTCATCTCGTTTCGATTCAGTTCTTTTCATTCTCTGTTTTCCCATGGCAGAGAATTCATTGTCTCACCCATCAGGTCCTCGATCTGAGTTCAAGGGTTCTACAACCCAAAATACCCATATTAACGGAATCATGGGAATCAATACAAATAACAATCACTCAGGCGAAAAGGACTCCTCAGATCAACTCATAGACAAAGCTCCAGAATACTGGATCGGCAGATTCCACAAAGCTTTGAACCTAATTTCACACAAATTATCAGATCTGAGTCCCCAAACATCAGATCTGATATTCGGCAAGAAAGCAACAACAGTCATTCGGGAGGAATTACTTCCCTAATGCAAACGGGAGTTCATAACCGTTCAGATCTATTCATGGAGAAAAACTCCAGAGTACTGGTTCAACAGGTTCCAGATCGCCATGAACCAAATTTTGCACAAACACTCCAGAGTTGGGGGTTTCATTTAAGCTCTATGTGGGTTTTCTTATCTGCAATTTTAGATACGTGCTCACTCAAACTTTAAGCATGGATTTCAATAAAAAAAAAAAAAACGTTCAGGATCAACGAGCTGCAGATCTGAGGTCGCACAACGCATAACTTCCGGAGCTTTGCTTCTTGGGGCTATAAGCCTTGACTAATACGGTTTTCATCAAAACCTAGGTACTACAAATTCCTCTGAAAGATCATTTTTATTTTTCCTTAAACGAAATGAGGGAAAGTGAACAAATCCCAGAATTCTTTTACATAACGTGAACACCTTCTAATATACACTAAACAATTGGTGCTATCACTTATAAACATTTAAACTGGCACTTATGCTAATTCAAGTGCCATGACTTTTCAACATGAAAGTGTTACAACCTGACACTTATCTAAGCTATAACGGATATATATGCACAAGCATTTATATTGACTAGCATAATTAGAGCATCTATATCTGTACAACTGGTACTTAAAATTTGATGGATGAAAGAAATCATTAAAAAAGACATACCCAATCCGTTATCTTTTCAAGATGACGGGAAAAATATAAATACTATTGTTGCGGTATAATACCACCGATTAAAAAATCACATCAAAAATTTTGGTAAAACTTATACTCCTTATTTAAGGATAAGAGCACGTCAGTCTCCATGCGGGTCGGATGCTCCTTTACATACAAGCACGTAAGTCGCCATACGCGCATGCTTCTTTACATTTGAGCACGTAAGTCGCCATCCGCGCTTGCTCCCTTACATACAAGCACGTAAGTCGCCATACGTGCAGGCTTCTTTACATTTGAGCACGTAAGTCGCCATCCGCGCTTGCTCCCTTACATACAAGCACGTAAGTCGCCATACGCGCATGCTTCTTTACATTTGAGCACGTAAGTCGCCATCCGCGCTTGCTCCCTTACATACAAGCACGTAAGTCGCCATACGCGCATGCTTCTTTACATTTGAGCACGTAAGTCGCCATCCGCGCTTGCTCCCTTACATACAAGCACGTAAGTCGCCATACGCGCATGCTTCTTTACATTTGAGCACGTAAGTTGCCATCCGCGCTTGCTCCCTTACATACAAGTACGTAAGTCGCCATACGCGCATGCTTCTTTACATTTGAGCACGTAAGTCGCCATCCGCGCTTGCTCCCTTACATACAAGAATGTAAGTCGCCATACGTGCAGGCTTCTTTACATTTGAGCACGTAAGTCGCCATCCGCGCTTGCTCCCTTACATTTAAGCACATAAGTCGCTATCCGCGCATACTCCTTTAAGTCGCCATACGCGTATTCTCTGAGAAAACACACATACACTTAAACGCGCAACCCTGACAATCCATGGAAATACGCTAGTACAACCAATCAACGAGCACCAAGTTAAAAGGACACAACTAGCAACTATTCCTCACACCGGGAACGCGCAGCAACTAGCCAAGCTATTCAACAAGTCAGACTTATACAGGCAAGGTATTTTTTCACTTTATTGGGCCCACACCCTATTAATGCAAAAATTATCTTTACATGTTATTGTTTGTTACAAATTGCATGTAATTCCTTTGGTATACGCGAAAACAACATGGTGAACATTGTAAGCCTCATGAACGGTCTAAAAAATAGCAAGCCTCGTGCACAGTCTAGACTTACGTTCGCACATGAGCATAATACCATTTTCATTCGCTATACCTAAACAAAGTAATTATACACATGCAACATATTGTAATTCAAACATAAACACAAAACATGAATGCATAACATTGCATCAACAAAGGAAAGTTACTAGTGTAGCAAGGCACCTTTAGCAACATTTACAGCAGCAGAACATCAAAACGTTCTTTACAAAATAAACGCCAAAAAACATAACTGAAGCCTCATCAGAGGTATACAGTACTTCCCCGAACACCCTAACAAGGGGGAACAACAGCCAGCTCAATCTCCCCATCAACAACTGGTATCCCTTCATTCCCAAAGGAAGGATCAGAATAACACTTGTTTCGACGCCGCCGGTACGCAAGCAAAGGCTGATCTTTCCAGTTAACCGGAAGATACTCCTTCAAGCATCAACAAGAGAGGACAACAGAACCCGTAATGATTAACTATCAGATCATCTTCCTCTAAAACGACGTTACCAGAAACACGTCATATCTCATTAAATGAATTATGACAACGTCTGCACATATTCCAAAAAAAGAAAAGACAAAAAGGTACTACATGTATTTATATTCAAATAGCGTTATGAACGCCAGATCATGACGGAGTAGGTCAGAACAAAGAAGAAAACTCACAAGTTTTCCCCAAAGATTTATCGGAAAAACAAAAAATAATGCGCAAGAGTATTTTCCCGTAAAAAATTCTCCACTTTCGCGCCAAAAACCCTGCAGCAAAAAGCATTTCTCTCTCATAGTCCAGTGCTCCACTTATTTGCATAAGAGCAACACTAGACTGGGGGGACTTGAAGGGGTAAGGTCCCAAAAACCTTGTTCCGAGCGTTTGGACCATACCACAACCTCGATTCCCTAACCTTCTTTAGACCTTGCGCGGCTGCACACTGGTCCAATAAAGAAGAGGAAAACCACAACTTCATCCTTAATCCTCTTTAAACCTTGCGCGGTCGCGCACTGGTCCAACAAAGAGGACACAGAAGAAAGATGACAAACAACACCTGCGCGCCAAAAGGAGATTTATAAATCCTTGCGCCTCTCTCATAACAGACAAGGATAAAAAATCCCAATCAGCACTCCCGCTTAAATAATATCCAGACAGACTTGGATATTATTTACTTGACTGATGCCACACGATAAAGAGTCACACCCGATTACAGCAGTAATCTTCTAGAAAGAATTCAATCGTGCACCACTAGGACGGTTATAACCGTCTGGACACGTGTCATCACCTCAGGCATCCCTGAAAACACAACAATAGCATGTAATTGGAGAGAAACCTCCACTTGATCACTTTCCACGTGGCAAACCCCCAGCCATAGATCTAAACAGCGATCCGTGTGCACTCACGTCAGATCAAGAAGCTTAACGGAAGGAATGTAACCGCTTACGGGGTTAACATCTTCCGTCAACATTTCACCAACAGGTTTTCCCGCCCAATGACTCCCGGTTATAAATATGAGGCCTACTCAGGTATGAAATTTAGATCACACTCACTTCTCAAATACTTTCACTTCTCCATTACCAATACTTATTCTCACACCGGAGTCGGGTCAAGGAGAGAACCCTCTTCTCCCCTTGGCGAGGCTAACGGTGCTCTTTTTTGCAGAATTGTCGGAGAAGAAGATCAGTTGTACCTGAATCAATTGAGAGGAAACTAACCTTTTTATGCGGATTCAAACCCCCTAGATATCTCGGTTCCGACCATTTATCTAGTGTTTCTTCATTCAACATAAGGATTAACAAGTTACTAACAAGCAATCACACACCATAACAAATCATAAAGATAAAGATTGTTATTCTAGAAATTAGAAAAAACAAACATGAAATGTCTCAACCAAACCTTCAATCTAGGACAATCACCAAGTGTTTAGCCACTCATGGCTTGAAGCAACATCATAACAAAAGTTTCAATGTTCATAAAGATCTAAGACAATAAAACCTAGATAAAAGATAGATAAAAGAGCATGTTCTTCATGCCCCCAAGTGTCTAATATACTCCCATTTTCGTTCCCTAGCAAGTAGTAACCGAAACTAGCATGATTGGTCATAAAAACCCTCATCAAAAGTGATTTTAATGCATAAGTTACACAATGGGATCAGTCGGCGCCGTAACCTACGGCAGATTACCGTAGGTTACGGCGAGCAGCAATGTCCTACGGCGTGTCTCTTCTGATCTACGGCAAGAAATGCTGAAAACTTGTTTTCAGCATAACTTTTTCGTTTCAACTCCGTTTTCTTCACCGTTTTCGCCTACGTTCTCGTAATTTCATCCTCTATCATGCTATACTCTTAATTCTTCAATTCCAAAAATTGATTTTTTATTGATGCTCCAAATTCTTTCCCTTTTATGCTCCATTTGCACCTGCACGTCCAAACAACTAGTAGTTACCAAGTTCAAACAATTAAACGTGTAAAGCATGGGATTTTAATCTTTTTAAGGAACTTAAGGGTTGTCCTACGGACCACCCGTCATATCCCCACACTTACTCGTTGCTTGTCCCAAGCAACCTATTCAAAAACCATTTCAAAACCACAAGCGATCAACATGCAAATCAAGCTAAAATGTATCGTCCTTTTACTAACTTTTTATCACACCACAAGACACACCCCTCACAACAACTCTCGGTGACAAGAAATATTAGCACATTATGCTAAAACACTCAATGCACGTGTGTGTGTGTGTGTGACAATAAGCTTGTATAAAAATCTAGTCTCCTCCTAACAAATATCGAGCATGCTTATGAATCAAAGGAACTTACGGGTTGTAATGAGGCTAGGTGTAAAGGTAGGAAATAGTGGGAATGTGAAAGTAGCTCATTGATTCGACCCAGTTTTTATTTCTACTTCTAAACAAAGCAAACATCAACTATATACACAACTTCTTCAACATCTCAACTACTATTGCAACTAAATACTTCTTTTTGTATTTTTCTCATATTTTTCTCTCTTTTTTTTTACACATAAACTCAACAATATATACAAGAACATCAATAATCACAACTAAACTCCTAAACCGGGTCGTCTCAATAGGTAAGGTTTTGCAGGAAGTAGGTTTGGGTCGCAAACGAATGGTATAAGGCTCAAACATGGCTTTCAAAAGACCAAACCCCCACCCCTCACAATACCAAGCTCATATATGTAACGTATGAGGATCAACCCCCAATTCCCACACTCTCACACATCTAGACGAGGCTACCTACAAGTCCCCTATCATTTTCAAAAGCATGCTAACTCTAGAATTTAACAAGAATTCGTACACAAGTTCTATTAACACAATACACACACCGCCACTCAAAACAAAGAAGTATTCTATAATTATATGTGGCTCAAACTCTCACCAAGAAAGGACTAGAAATGGGTGTCGGTGTGTCAAATGGAACAATATCAAGTTTTCAAATTTTGACAATTTTCGCTTGGCTTCACAAATTTTTTTTAAAATTCTCAAACCCCCCCCCCCCCCATCACCACACTTGGGATACATTGTCCCAATGTATGGTTTTGAGGGAAAGATCGCTTTTAACCAACAACATTAGCTTTCGCTAATACTCTCAAATCCCAAATTTCTTTTTGTATTTTTTTTCATTTCTTTTTTATTCTAATTATTAGAAACACCACCAATCCTTCACAACCCATAAACCAAACACATCAAAACATTAAACTAATACACCCCCAAACCTCCCAACCATAAACAAAAACATGAATATACACAAAGGTGCACACAATGAGAAAAAGACACAACCTGATCTGTAAATCAGTAGTGTTGGTAATGATGCAGCTGTAGTAATCGGACAAGAACATAAACATCTCTTGGATTCGCTGATATCTCAACGGGGATGTTGCCAAATATCCCCACACTTGAATCATTGCATCTGCGTGGATTGAAACATAGTAACCTGCAAAAACACAAACACAACACAACACCAAAACAAAACAAAACACAAAACACGAATACAATACTCTACATCCTCGGGTTGCCACCCGAGAGCGCTAAGTTTAAAGGTCTTCAGCCAGACCATACCTGATATGTGTTATGGTGGTCTCAATGCACACTTACCCAAAACATTTCCAACGAATGCCCGAAAATTTACATGCCATCTCCATAGATTTGTCAGTATAATTGGCATGTTAAGACTGCACCTGCGGGTTTCACTAATCCACTTCATGATGTATACCCTGATGTCTTGTGGTTTCACCCTTCTCATCTTCTTCCTCGAACCCTCTTCCCCACACTTGTTATTTTGAATGATTGATATGGGAAGAGGTTCGGTACACATATTCATCTCCTCAGACTGTTCTGCCTCATCATCTGCACACACCATCTGATCCACCAGTGACTCTTCATCAGATAAAGGACTCATTGGTGTGGTGTTATCCTCCACAACCTCCTCCTTCATGTGAGAATAATCTCTAATATCATCAGGTAATGGTGAGAGGCGTTGTTCTATCTCTATCTTCATTTTTAAATTATGACACTTAGAAACTAAACAGCTGATTCGATCTTCATCGGACAGGTTGGGTGTTGCTAAATATTGCTCGAGTTTGGACAAAGTCACTTCCAATATAGCAAGCTCTTTCTCCTCCTCGGTCTGATAAGTATAAACACCTTCGGGCTCATAATACTCTTCGGGATGATATTGTCGATATCCCTGATACGGTCTTAAGATGCGCACATCCATCATTTTTTTATTCCAATACTTTGGGTTTTCTGAATACACCATGCACACATCATAATCATAAGTGTGATCGCGACCGCAACAAAAACATAGACTATCCGTCCTTGTCTCATAGTAAACATCCTCGTCCCGATCATATCCATCCGAGTAATAATCATCCTCCATTTCTGATTCATAATCATCAACGTATGATGGAGGTGGAAGCTGTGAAACATAAGACACCGGTTTTCCATGTGCCCTCCTGTAGTGGGCCTCATGGCAACCGATACACGGATGACGTGGACCCCCGCACAGTCTACACGTAGAGAAGCTGAAATCTGTGTAACGCACTGTCATCCTGCACAACACCACTCAACTACCAAGTGTAAATCACGAACATCAAAGAAAATCTTTTTGGGATTTTTTTTTATTTTTTTTAACTAATACACAAGATAACACACATTGCGCACTACTCCTCGGCAACGGCGCCAAAATTTGACGTGATGTCGTGGTCACAATCAAATTTAATCCAATTACAACTAAATAGATAGCGGTAAGTGGGTATCGAACACAGTGAGTTTGTGGAATATGTGTTATTTGAAGATTATATCTAACTTGACTAAATTACTCTAATTGCAAATAAAATAAAATTCAAGAGATGATTTGATTGGATTGGTTTTGAAAACTAAATTTAACTAAATAGATTGCAAAAGAAAAGTTTTGGTTGTAAGCAAATTAGAGAAAAATGACCATCCTAGATTTCCGGTTTGTTTCGACATTCATATTATCATTTCACTAGAAAGAACTACATAGACATAGCTCATGTGTGATTACTTGCAGTGATGAAAGGGAACTAAGTACTCAGATTCCTAGAACGTGAGGTTGTTACCCGATGATCAATCAACCCTTACCCAAGCCTAACTATACCCATGATATCTCGATTGCCAATGGCACTAAGAACGTATGGTTTCTAATTAGTTCAACATAAGGATTAACAAGTTACTAACAAGCAATCACACACCATAACAACAAATCATAAAGATAAAGATTGTTATTCTAGAAATTAGAAAAAACAAACATGAAATGTCTCAACCAAACCTTCAATACAGGACAATCACCAAGTGTTTAGCCACTCATGGCTTGAAGCAACATCATAAAAAAAGTTTCAATGTTCATAAAGATCCAAGACAATAAAACCTAGATAAAAGATAGATAAAAGATCATGTTCTTCATGCCCCCAAGTGTCTAATATACTCCCATTTTCGTTCCCTAGCAATTAGTAACCGAAACTAGCTTGATTGGTCATAAAAACCCTCATCAAAAGTGATTTTAATGCATAAGTTACACAATGGGATCAGTCGGCGCCGTAACCTACGGCAGATCACCGTAGGTTACGGCGAGCAGCAATGTCCTACGGCGTGTCTCTTCTAATCTACGGCAAGAAATGCTGAAAACTTGTTTTCAGCATAACTTTTTCGTTTCAACTCCGTTTTCGCCTACGTTCTCGTAATTTCATCCTCTATCATGCTATCCTCTTAATTCTTCAATTCCAAAAATTGATTTTTTATTGATGCTCCAAATTCTTTCCCTTTTATGCTCCATTTCCACCTGCACGTCCAAACAACTAGTAGTTACCAAGTTCAAACAATTAAACGTGTAAAGCATGGGATTTTAATCTTTTTAAGGCACTTAAGGGTTGTCCTACGGACCACCCGTCACAATCCTCCCACCAAGAGTACAAGCGCAACAACAAGCGCAACCGGGATGAGTGGAACCGCGACCACGATTACAAACCATGTGTCCCGTGCGGGTTTCAGCCCGACGCGAGGGCGATAATAAATGCCTAGAGAGATCAACGGGCATCAAAGAAAGAGACTCGGGAGCACAATTGGACCGAGCTCAGAAAGTCGCCAAGGGACGTTCTTCTGGCAGAAGAAGAATACTTTTGACCGGCCCAACCAATGAAGTCTAAAAAAGGGCAAGACACGGCCCTATATTGTGAATATCATAAAGACTCGGGCCACTCCACAAACAATTGTATTAGTCTCCGCTTGGAAATTGAACGAGCCCTAAAGGAGGGAAAGCTGTAACACTTGTTGCCGAATGCGCCGAAACAAACTAAGCGCATCACCCCAAACGACGAGGGCACCTCCAATGGCAAGAATGCCATGTATGTGGCAACTACCCACATGATCAGTGGAGGCCACAGACAGCCGCGCAAAGCGGTAAGGAGGGGGGACGACAACTGGCGCGACGAAAAAGTCGTCTTCCCAAAAGTTCAAGGTGGACCGCGCGACAGGCGCGCCGTCATAATCACCGGCTACCTAGCTCACTATTGCACCGAGCGTCTATTCATAGACCCGGGTAGCACATCTGATATCATATACGAGCAATACTTCAACCAATTCGATCAGGAAGACAAAGATCGGTTGCAGTCGGTGGATTACCCGTTGGTCGGGTTTGCGGGGGAAACAGTGTTCCCCCTAGGCCAAATCAAATTCACCGTGCGCCTTACCAACGGTAAGTACACGCGGATCGATGAGGTAAATTTCATGGTTTTACCCCTGATGTGTAGTAAAATACACATATTTGTCCAATGTGAAATGTATAATTATTGTATAGTTTTTATTTGTTTTTATTTAGTTTCCAGTTTGTTTTATTTTAAGAGTAATAATTAAATAACCAGCCAGTTGGGCAGAATAAAATACCTGGACCAAATAAAAATTTCAGCTATTTTCCGTGATTGGATCGAACCCACTATCTCTACATTATTAAAGAAAGGAGGCCATATATTATAACTTTGGGGGTGGCTAAAAATCATCAACAGACAAGACGAAAGAAGCTGCCATTATTGTCATTTTGCCATAATATTATTCTAGTGGGGAATAAAAGGCTTGGCTCTCATTATAATAATATGAATTGAATTAATTCAATTTGGGCTAATTAACTTTCACACAGGAAAGTCCAAAAGAAGTTGAAGGTGGGGCCGGCACATTAATTGAAAAGGTGAGGAAGGAATCTCTTTTGAGAGGTTAGGAGGGACCTACGGCTATTTATAAAAAAAGAAGACAGAAGGCATTAGACGACAGGAATTCCTGGACGCACAACTTGGGGGACTATTATATTGGAGTTGGCCAATATATTATATTGAGGCTACCAATATCATCATTCATATCAACGAAAAGAAAATAAGAGTTGTGCATTATTATTGTTGGAGTGGTTGCCGTTATTATTGGCACAAACTATCCACACACCACACACCAAGTGTGTGGATAAGTACACCTAAAAGGTGTTTTTTGTTTTATATGCATACCTTGTAGTATCGAGCTGTGACCAAAACGTGACGTTTTGGTCCGTTCAACCAGACAAAGATTGACGGGTGTCTGACGGGTCTGTTGAGCGGACCAAAACGCCGAGCTTTGGCCGCGTTTTGGTCCTGTCAACCAGACAAAAAACTGACCGGGTGTTAGTCTTTTGTCTAGTTAACGCGGCCAAAGCTCTGCGTTTTGGTCCGGTCAACAGACCCGTCAGACACCCGTCAGTGTTTGTCTGGTTGACCGAACCAAAACGTCACGCTTTGGTCACAGCTCGATACTGCAGAATGTGCATATAAAACAAAAAACACATTTTTTTGGTGTGTAAATAGACAAAATGGTGTCTAAATAGGTACACCCTTATTATTGTTGGAGTTGTGCATTATTATTGTTGGAGTGGTTGCCATTATTATTTATTTTGGGGGAGGCACATAATCATTGAAAAACTTTGGAGGTGGATATGGGCCCTTGAATGATTGTATATGCAACCTTATGTTCATAAATAGAGGAATCAAGGGGGAGCATTTTCTGTTGATTTGAAGTGTGTTGAAGCTCTAGGAATCAAGGGGCAAATAATTAGAAGCTAATGAAAGTGAAGACCTAAGGCTTGTTTCTACAATTCTTGTTTTCATTTTCATAATTTCTATAAATTGTCAATGAATTCTGTTTTAAGTATTATTATTGTGATATTCATAACCATGATGCTTGGCTAAACACTAAAAATTATCTAGGTTATGATGAACACTTGTTAAAAATGTAGTTTTTACCGGTTATTATGTGATTATGGTTTGTTCTTGATAAGTAAATAATTTAAGAAACTAGTTTGGTGTTTATGCATATTTTAACTTGGTTAATATTTTGATCATATATTTCACATAAATTCCGGTGAATGTCTTTTCATAAAAAGAATTAATGTTGATTTTCAAATCTTAGCGGGTTTGGGTAATCTTATGGTAAAATGGCCAATAAACCATAGAAATAATGATCAAGAATTAATCCGGTTTTAATGTTCTACTATTTTTAGCGCCGAAAAGTATAAAAATATTAATATGTCTAGTTTAGTGTGTTACTAGGATTGTGTTTTGAAAGAAACCCGGTTTTAGTTTAATTATCACTAACTTGTCTATTAAACCAAATCAAGTTCCTTAAATTGCTTTAGACTTACAACCGAAAGGAAGTTAGTCTTTCCAAGCACTTTTCTAGAACACTAGATAACCGACAGGAAGTCTAGATTAACCGGTAATAAAAATAAATCTTTAGAGCTACATAGATGTCTTCCCGAGAAGGATTGGGAAACCTATTTGTTTTCTTTTAAGATTTAATATATAAAGATACCGGTTTCATATCACACAATTATCCGGTAGAAAATATGTTAATAACAAGTGAGATTCTAACCTAGATAGTTCCTTTATCATCATAGAATTTAATCCTATGCCTTAATTTGTGTTTTGTTTGTTTTGTTTTGTTTAATTAGTCTTTTATTTTGTAATTTTAGGATATTTAGAAACCCCCCCCCCCCCCTCAAACATATATATAAAAAATAATAATTAATGTCGTGTCAGTTTAGTTATAGACAAAGTAATTAACGTAATTAGAGAGTCTCGTGGGTTCGATATCCGGACTTACTTTACCTATACTATACTGATCGGTACACTTGCCGGTTGTGTGGTTTAGTTTTAGATCGAGTCTAAGTTTATAAATTTAAAGCTTAGAGTGTCTAGATTTAGGGTAATTTTAGTTGTTTCTATTTAACCGCTTCCTACACATCAACCCCACACCTCTCGATATGACGTGCTTCTCGGCAGAGAATCGCAAGGCGATTTCAACATGATAACGTTCGTTCCCCACCCTGCTATCGGTTTTCCAACCGAAACAGGGACCGCGATAATCTACGCCCGCAGAGAAGTTATGTCAATGGACGAGTTGCGTCCAACCAAGACGGCAAGGCTGACCCCCAGCACCGAGCCGGAAAAATGGGTACTTAATGCAAAGTACCCCGAACAAACGATCACATTGGGTGACGCCTTGTCCAACACTACAAGGGCGTGCCTGAAGCAGCTTCTCTTCAGGAATAAAGACATCTTCGCGTGGACTCCCTCAGACATGACAGGAGTCCCGCGTGAAGTTGCGCAACATTTCTTGAATACCCTACCAGGTATCAAGCCCGTGATCCAGGGAAGACGTAACCTGGGATCCGCAAAAAACGACGCAATGAATGAGCAGGTCAAACAGCTGCTCTCCGAAGGGATCCTACGGGAAGTTAAATACCAGACTTGGTTGTTGATCCCACTTATGGTAGAGAAAGCAAGCAGGGGCTGGCGCATGTGCGTCGATTACAAAGTCCTCAACAAGGACTGCCCCAAAGACTGCTACTCACTTCAGGAGATCAACGAAAAGGTCAAAAATCTCACGCCATTCCGATGGAAGCGTTTCCTCGATTGCTACAAAGGGTACCATCAGGTACAGATGGCAATCGAGGATGAAGACAAAACGACATTCCGTACCCCTATGGGAAATTACTGCTATACGAAGATGCCGTTTGGGATGCGCAATACGGGTGCAACCTACCAAAAACTTATGAACGACACTTTTGGGGACTAGATCAGCAAGAGTGTCGAGATTTACATGGACGACCTGGTCGTCATGAGCATGGAAGAAGACACCATGCTCCAAGATATTGAAAGAACATTCCAAACTCTACGAAACATCAACATGAAGCTCAATCCAGGGAAATGTCGTTTAGAATAGAAGAAGGAAAATTCCTTGGGTTCATCGTCACAAAAGATGGATTTAAGGTTAACCCGGAAAAGGTTCAGGCGATCGAGCGCATGCCATCGACTTCAACGATAAAGGAAATGCAAAGGTTGGCCGGCCAACTGGCCGCATTAAATAGGTTCTTGGCCAATCATGCGGCAAAATCCTATCCCTTTATCAGCACCTTGTGCAACTGCCAATCATGCAGAGGCAGAACGCGCCTTTGGGAAATGAAAGAGCGTTTGATCCAGCTACCCACTCTCACCGCACCGCGCAAGAAGGAACCACTCATCATGTACTTGTCTGCCGCGGACAAAGAAGTGGGCGTGGTATTTATAGTGGATCGAGAAGGGGTCCAAACACCAATCTATTATGTCAGCAAGATGCTCAACGACCCAGAGACAAGATACTCCATCATGGAGAATTTGGTCCTAGCATTGGTACATGCCTCTAGCCGGCTGCGCAGATACTTTGCAGATAATGTCATCACCGTCTTAACCAATTACAGGATCGGGCAAATCCTCTCTAAGCCCGAAATCTCTGGAAGACTTGCCAAATGGACAATTGAACTTGGTGGACACAACCTTGTTTACAGGCCACGCCCGACAATCAAGGGGCAGGTTTTAGCTAACTTCGCCGTGAAAGTACCGGCAAATCGCATCCAAGAATACGAGGAAGAACAAAACCCTACACCTCCGTCGTCCCCATCAGACATCTGGGCACTATACATTGATGGTGCGTCCAATGAGGACGGCGCGGGTGCAGGTCTGCGGCTCATCAGCCCTGACGATCAAGAACTCACTTACGCCATACACCTCGACTTCAAAAGTACAAACAGCAAGGCTGAATACGAGGCATTGCTCTCAGGGCTACGGTTGGCAGTCAAACTTGGTGTGCAACATTTGGAAGCTCACGTCGATTCGTTACTAGTTGCGGGGTAAGTAAACGGAGACTACGTCGCGAAAGGGGACATCATGATAATGTATCGCGAAAGGGGTTATAATAATGTATGGCGAAGACATGCTTTAGCCTATAAGTGGACACTCACCCCAAGAGTTCCCAGGTAAGAGTGACTAGTCCAATTATGTGGATTTGTACGAACACTCTAGCCTTAGACAGAAAACTCGAGGTACAGGTACCCACCTTTCTAGATTGCACGTGTTCACATTATTTAGACCCAAACTTTGACGAGATTTTGAAAATTGGGAAGGCATTAAGCCAAAAAGAATCATCCAAGAATGGATGATTGATTTTCAAAATCGTTTTGGAAATTTGTGTTCTTGTTTTGGTAATCACCTAAGGATAGATGATGTTTATTGTTTTAAGATCTAAACACAAGATAACTTGTGTTAGGGTCCTAGAAAGGTTATAGTCCAGGTTAAAGCATTACTAATAACCTAATTCCCTATAACCATGAGCTCTGATACCAACTCTTCTGTCAAACCCCGACCGCGTAAAACAACAAACCACGGCGGAAACGTCGAGGAGTGTAGTAACAGAATCATTGTTTCATAACACATGGAATTTAAAGTTTGGTTTTATTAGTTAAAATGTTTACATTGTCTTAGTTCAAACAGGAAACGGAACATGAATTAAACTTGTCTTCCTTGATTTTAGTCACTACGGCCCAAGTCCGCCCTAAGTGTAGCAAGATCATCATCAAACATTAGCTCCTGAAACACATGTGAAAATAGGTACGTCAGCATAAAAATGCCTGTGAGATACATAGATTTTGTTGATGAAGGATTCATGACTTGAAGGTTAAAAATAAATGTTTAACGAAAAGTAGTCATGAACCTTATAAAATGTTTTCTTTTATAAAATCATGTGAAAATCAATATGAAAATCAGATGAAAGAAAAGAATGATGTATTGTTAAATAATTAACCAAACAAAAATGAATTTGTATAAAATACGTCATTTGTAAAACAATGTCTTGTAAACAATATGTCATGTCTTTGTATAAAATGTTTCATGTCTTTGTCTTTGTTAAAGTGGTTTAGATAATGGTACGATATGTAATATTATAAAAGCACCTATATAGGAAGTACCAGCGGTGTATCCACCATGCTTTTATCATATTACACACGCCTCGTTATTTAAATCACTTATCAATAAACCACCAAAAATGTCTTGTCAAACCAATGTCAAATGTCATGTGTAATCAATGTATAATGTCACAATGTCAGGTATGAACCATGTCTTGTATAACAAATGTCTTGTATGGCAAGTAAAAAGAATTTACTCAAACCATATATATAATGTCGTGTTTAACCCAATGTCTTTTGTAACCAAATGTCATGTACAAAACAATGTCTTTGAATAAACCAAAGTTTAAGTCAAAAGTTATGTTTTGAAAAACCAAAGCTTTATTTGATATGAACATTTATGTGGTTGTGTTTATCGCATACATTCAAGCCTTGAGACTGTCGGATAAACCCTTAACAAGTCAAAGGTTTATCAAAAAAATGTAATCGGATTCGGTTATTCCCTACTTCCAAACAAACCTAGGAAGCTGGGAACGGGATTTCTCAAGTCCTATGGTACCATTACATACTACCGAGCGGCGTGATCAATGTTAATGAATGTATATTTGTCCCGTTAAACATACCAAATCTCATAACCAATGTAAGCATATCATGTAAAAACCATGTACTAAGTATGCTAAGTAAACATACGAAGTAGAAATGTCCATGAAATGATTGTGCTAGCATGCTCAGTCAACATACATAGCAAAATGCAATGTGAATCAATGTGCTCATATGCTGAGTAAACATATGCCGTAAAAAGTATCTTTGAAATCAATGTGCTAGCATGCTCAGTCAACATACATAGCAAAACATAATTGAAATCATGTACTATACGTGTACTAGATGAACATAGCAAGCATATGTCATGAAAAACATGAAAACATGAAACTAACATATAGGCACAAGTGTTTCACCCGAAAAAAATTGCAAAAAGTAAAAGAGGGGACTATGTACTCACTTGATATTGCAAGTATCCTTTATCTAGTAAACTAACAAAGCTCGGGAAGTTAAGGAATCAAGTGGCACCTAGTATCGGATCACTATGTTAATAAATCGGAACCTAAATTGGGAGATCGGATACAATGAGGTCTTGTAAACCAAATGAGTGTTGGAACTCATATGAAATGGTTTAACAAAGCCTACATTCTGATTTGAAAGTAATCCTAAGTGCTTTTGACCCGTTATGACCCGTTAAGGTAGTTTACGCTACTTTAACGCGTCATTTACGCAAATGCGCGTTCAGATGGTCTAACTAGCCATATGATAAGTATTATATGCCTTAACATGTTTAATATTGTTGCATAATTAGTTTAAGTGTCAAAATTTACGTTACATACGCTTAAATTGGAATTATGCAAAAAAAGGGCAGTTTGGACATTTTTCTAAGGCATATAAACTACCTATCATACAACTAATTAAACAAAGTGACCATAAATTATAACCTCGGAAGGTTATTCCCTATTTAACTATGGTCACAATATATGTTTGGTCAGATCCTAATGATCGACCAAACGGGTCGGGTTCGGAAGTCTAAGCGGTTGTTAAGACCGCTTGACTTACGACCCTAAACAAGCACTAAAGCTAAAAGTGACGAGTTAAACATGTTAAAACATGTTAAACTAAGTTAGAAAACTGATTTGATATCAAAACAAAATGTTTTGATACCCGAAAATAGTTTCATCGCAAAATGCACATAATCGTGCATTTTGACCAAAACTTTGACTCGTCACTTCGACTAGTCAACATGGTAATCGGTAGGTATAGTCGCAAGGGACTATAACCATCGTGATTACGTTCACGTTGCAAAGTTCAATTGAACTTTGACTTGACCAAATCATGGTCAAAACTGAAAGTCAAACACTGTTTGACTTTTTAGCTTGAAATGAATAAACAAGACATGAAAGAACACTTACAAGTGCTCTAGGATGGAAAAATGACTATGAAAACTCAGGTATGAAGCCTCCAATAAAGTGTGATAACCTCAATTCAGAGCTAGAGTGAAAGAGAAGAGAAATGAGCAAGTTGGAATGATGAAATTCTTGGGTATTTATAGGAATCAAGGATGAATATGATCTTGCCATGTGTTTTGTGTGTTGATTAAGGAATGATCTACACCATACACTTGTTAGGCCAGGATTTCAAGCCTTGTTGATCACATAAACCAGCCCACAATAACCAAAAACTAGGATAAAAACCAAGGACAGCAGGCTGTTTTGATGAAATCAGGAATCTGCCCAGCTCCATCTCTCGTGGCCCGAGACCAAGACAGCCTCTGGCAGTCGTGGCCCGCCAGCTAGTCTGGCCAGACTTTTCAGTTTTGTCATATTCAGTCCCTGCAGCTCAGAAACTTGATTTTTGACGCGTTTAACCCCCGTTAACCCAATTTCAAGACTCTACAAGGATGTTAAAGCATAGGGGACTTGACATATGCTTGAAAATATCATGGATCTCGGTTCGTTTGGTCGTACGATCGCGTTTTTCAATTAATTATGACGAAACTCGAATGGACGCGAAAACGAACCAAATTGCCTGATGAATGATATTTTTGCATTCCTATCAATAAAATACAATATTTAAATGATTACAAAAATTTTTGGTTGTCCAGATATGGTCAGAACGCAAGATATGCACGCATTTGCATCCTTTCACAGTTTTGACGCTTTTAGTCCTTATGATCATATAAGCATATTTTCACATACCGAACCCCTCAAAACTTATTTCTAAGCTATGTTAAGGGTATCTAGGGTATGTTTAGCTAATGATCTTATTCCAGAGTGTACGTTGCTATACGAATTGGCAGACTTTTGCAGTTTGTCGCAAATAGTCCCTGTGATTGAATACACTTGCTTTTGCCATACCAAACCCTTCAAAACTTATTTCTAAGTTATGTAAAGGTTATTTAGGGTATGTTAAGCTAATGTCACTGTTCCATAGTGTATGTCGCGTTAAAATGATTACGTTTACGTAATAGTTTGCGTATAACTTTCTAGAAAGTGATTAAGAGTTTGAAATCGAACAAAAATTAAAACGTGCAAATGTCAAACATAAATAAACAAATATTGGGATCAAAACACATTGTTTTATTGATATTTGAATTGTTTAGAGTTATACAATGATTACACAAGCACATATGTCACAGTCTCCCCTACTTTAGGAAATTTCGTCTCGAAATTTATTTAGAGGAAACTTGTGAGAACAGATGTGGATATTTCGCCTTCATTTGATCTTCACGTTCCCAAGTAAATTTTGGACCACGTTTAGATTCCCCGCGAACTTTAACAATTGGTATGCGCTTGCGTTTGAGCTTCTTGACTTCACGGTCCATGATTTCCACAGGTTTCTCAACGAAGTGCATCGTGTCATCAACACAAATTTCATCAAGTTGTATGTGGAGGTTTTCATCATCCAAACACTTTTAAGATTGGACACGTGGAAGGTTGGATGAACATTTCCGAGTTCAGGAGGTAGCTCAAGTCTGTAGGACACTTTTCCGATTCTTTCAATGATATTAAATGGTCCAACATATCTTGGTGCAACTTTTCCTTTCTTTCCAAATCTAATCACACCTTTCCAAGGGGAGACCTTGAGTAGGACGTGATCACCAATTTGAAATTCCAAGGGCTTGCGTCATCTATCCGCGTAACTCTTTTGACGGCTTCTAGCTGTTTGAAGGTTATCACGAATTTTCTTGACCTTGTCTGTAGTCTCTAGAATGAGTTTAGGTCCAGTAAGCTAAGCTTCACCGATCTCATTCCAGCAGAATGGTGAACGACATTTTTGATCGTATAAAGCTTTGAAAAGAGCCATGTTGATGCTGGAGTGATAACTATTATTGTAGGAGAATTCGATCAAATGTAGATGCGAATCCCAACTACCACCAAAATCGATCACACAAGCTCTAAGCATATCCTTCAATCTCTGGATTATTCTTTCAGACTGACCATCCATTTGAGGATGATAAGCTGTGCTCAAATTAAGTTGGGTTCCCATGGCAGATTGCATGGTTCTCCAAAAGTGAGATGGGAATCTAGCATCACGGTCAGATATGATGTTCAAAGGAACGCCATGTCGAGATACAATCTCATCTACGTATATCTTGGCAAGTTTGTCAGCTGATAGATCCTCACGGATTGGCAAGAAATGTGTTGAGTTTGTAAGACGATCAACGACTACCCAAATGGCGTCATGACCTCTTTTAGTGCGTGGCAATTTGGTAATGAGATCCATGGCAATGTTTTCCCATTTCCAAATCGGTATCTCTGGTTGCTCCAATAATCCAGAGGGATGTTGATGTTCTGCCTTAACCTTGAGATAAGTAAGGCATTTGGATACATATAAGGCAATGTCTTTCTTCATGCCCGACCACCAATACTGGGTTCGAAGATCCTTATACATTTTGTCTGCACCAGGATGTATAGAATAACGAGACTTATGAGCTTCATCCATTAACAAGGTGTGAAGATTGTCTTGACTCAGGACCTACAAACCGTTCATGAAATAATATAATCCATTGTCCTTTAGTTCAAGATCAGGCTTAATATGATATGGTAATTCCTTACCCATCAAGTCTTGTGTAACACAAGTACGTTGAGCCTAAGAAATACGAGTTTGAATATCAGATCGAACTTGAACACAGTGAAGCTTGACACGTTCTTTACGACTCAATGCATCAGCGACGACATTCGGCTTACCAGGATGATAGTGAATTTTGTAATCGTAGTCGTTTAGAAGTTCAACCCATCATCGTTGCCTCATGTTTAGTCTTTCTGATTGAAAATATGCTGGAGACTTTTAAGGTCAGTGAACACAACACATTTTGTACCGTACAGGTAGTGTCTCCAGATTTTGCGAGCAAAAACTACTGCGCCTAACTCAAGATCATGAGTCGTGTAGTTCTTCTCGTGCACCTTCAGCTGCCTTGATGCATAGGCTATGACTTTGTTTCTTTGCATGAGAACACAGCCAAGGCCTAAGTTAGATGCATCACAATATATGACAAAATCGTCGTTGCCCTCAGGTAAAGATAAGATAGGTGCATTGCAAAGCTTCTGTTTCAAGGTCTGAAAAGCTTCTTCCTATTTGGGTCCCCACTCAAAAGGTTTATTCTTTTGAATTAAAGCTGTGAGGGGAACCGCAATCTTGGAGAAATTTGCAATAAAGCAACGGCAATATCCCGCGTGACCAAGAAATGAACGAACCTCGGTAGGAGTAGTAGACGTATCCCAATCCTTAATCGCACTGATTTTGTAGGGATCTACATGAATACCTTGTTCGTTAACAATATGTCCCAAAAATTGAACTTCCTTAAGCCAAAATTCACACTTGGAGAACTTGGCGTAGAGCTGTTCTTTCTTCAGGAGTTCCGTAGTAAGACGGAGATGTTGTTCATGATCAGCTTGTGTCTTGGAATAGATTAAAATGTCATCAATGAAAACAATGATGAACTTGTCCAAATAAGGCTTACAAACCCTATTCATCAATTCCATGAAAACAACATGAGCATTAGTTAAACCGAAGGGCATAACAGTGAACTCATAATGACTATATCTTGTGCGAAAAGCAGTCTTGGTAATATCTTCTTCGAGTACACGAAGCTGATGATACCCAAAACGTAGATCAATATTTGAAAAGCAAGTAGCACCCTGTAACTGGTCAAAGATATCATTAATGCGAGGTAAGGGATATCGATTCTTGATGGTGAGCTTGTTAAGCTCATGATAATCGATACACATTCGGAAAGATCCATCTTTCTTTTTCACAAATAGGACTGGAGCACCCCACAGTGAAAAGCTTGGATGGATGAATCCTTTGTCAGAAAGTTCCTGAAGCTGTTTAGATAATTCTTGCATCTCTGACGGTGAAAGACGATAATGTGATTTAGCAATAGGATTTGCACCAGGTACGAGATCAATACGAAACTCAACTTGGCGTGCTGTGGGTAAACCAGGTAATTCTTCAGGAAATGCCTCAGGATAATTCCGAACAATAAGGATATCTTGAATAGTCTTACCTTTGCCTTTCTCCTCTAAGATATATGCCAAGAAGTCCACATAATTCTTTCGTAGGTATTGTTGGGCTTGGGTACAAGTTACGAGTTTAAGACTACTAGCAGGTTTCTTACCATGAACCTCTAAGATCTCACCAGTCGAAAGCGGAACCCGAACAATCTTTTCAAAACAAACCACCTCTGCATGGTATTTGGCTAACAAATCCATTCCTACTATAACATCAAAGCTCCCAAGTTGCATTGGCTTGAGGTCAATAGAAAAAAGATGGTTATTAAGGTTCAGCTTGTAACAACCCGTGTTCTGGAAGTCAAAGTCAAGGTCAAAGTCAAAGGAAGAAAAGATTGCTAATTGCGATCTGTCACTCCTTGCTTAACTTCGATTTTGACCACCTTGACTTATAGCTAGTTGTGTTTTTGAATTGCTTTAGTTGTATTATGTGGAGTTCATATTAATAAATCGCTACTTAATCGCATATTTATCGCTAATCGACTTATCGCTAATCGCATCGCCATCGCATTCGCAACTTGAATTATGCGTTCTGGATATTGTTTTACGTGTGTGTGCTTATTATGTGTTACTTGTGCATGTTATATTATGTTGGGGTGATTAATCGCAGACGCAATCGCAATTCTATCACATCGCAATCTAAACGCCAACGCTAAACGCAAGTTATTTATAGTGATTGTATGTTAGATATAGGGCTTGAGTGTGGTTATTATCAATCCATCGCATTACTCGCTTGAAATGCATCGCAACGCTCAACACTCGAATCGAAACGACAAAACCCAACACGATGAACACTTGGATTGAATGGCCAATCGATCGAGTGGCCATCCGATCAGATTGCCACCTGATCGGATTTCCATCTGATCGGTGACCTACTCGACACTTTGCTACCCTTTCCTCTTTTGGAAACCCTATAAATACCCCTCCTATCACATCATTTGTGATGTGACAGCTCCCTCACTCGACCAACAGCATTCAAGCCTTATTTCTCTTGATTTCTCGCGATTCTTGTAAGTTTTCAACCTAAATCTTGTACTTCTATGATCTACACGCACTTCTTCATCTTTTCCACCTTTGAATCTTAACTTTTAACCATGAAATCAATGGATTTGAGGTGTTCTAGGGTGATGTCATCATGGAGCTCTTATGAACTTCAACTTTTGGCCTCATTCCACCAAGAACAACCTAGATCTGAGAGATTTCCACATGAATAACCAAAGATCTTGCATAGATCTGAACGTTTTCAAGGATAAAAGGATTGAAAGATACTTGTTCAACTTTCTTTCAAATCTTTTACACTCAATGCACTCAAGACCGATAGAATCAGAGCTCGTTCCGATCTTCTACTCATTCTTAGTGAAGTGTTGGTCCAAGATCTGATTTCTATCAGAGGGACAACCGATTCTGGGTTAAACTTGAACAACCGTCATGAACCAGTAAACTGATCAGGTAACTCGGGTCTTGATGGGTTTATGTTGTTTAGCACGTTGTCATACTATCTCGATCAAACCGCAAAACTTTCCAAACTTAACAAATCTCCAAGTTGCAAAAGATGAGATCGCAGGACGGATCGCTGTCCGATCGGATTGCCATCTGATCGAACCGCAATTCGATCGGATTGCACTTGAGGATTTCCCACTTAAACAATTTTACAACATGTTCAATGCATACTCAATTCCAACGAACTGTCACCCGATCGGTAGACCATCCGATTGGATGTTGATCCTGCTGTGAACTTGTTCTCTTAGAAATACCTCACCGAACGGATTGCCGTCCGATCGAACCGTCGTCTGATCGAACGAACTCTCTGATTTCAAAATGCTACAACGAAAACTTCAAAGCCATCATACACAAACACATCCATCCCAAACGAGTGTCAATACGACCGAATGGCCATCCGAACGGATTGACATCCGATCGAATGGCCATCCGTTCGGATTGCCATCCGGCCGGATGACCACTCGTCAACTGTTCACTTTGCATCATTTTACACGCCGCTTATCGCTTATGCTATCGTTCTGATCAGGCTAATCTCACTCTAGCGCTCCCTTCAATCAATTAACTTCCATCGCTGTGAGTATACTCGATCCCTTTTTGCTTTACGCACTTTTGGGTGTTACATACGTTACTTATTCTAAATCACATCGAACACACAACGCAAACACTATTTATACGCTGACCGCTATTGCATGTTATACGTGACTCGATGAATGCCTGTTTGTTATGTTTACACATTGATTGCTGTTTACCTGCCTTAGCAACGATAGTACTATAGTTTGGACTCAGCACCTGTTCACTCAGGGGTTGTTAAGGACAATACCTCACGTGTTCGCAGTGGTGAACATGTGATGAGCACTTGCTACTCGCAGTCAACTCGCAGTCATTGGTATTGATAGGATCTTTGTCGATAACTTACATGCTTCACATTATACGTTGTACATGCTGGTTATGCGTAAACGATTTCGAACTCTACTATACTATTAAACTTGTATGCTCACCTTTACACTATGTGTATTGACTTTATTTTAACGTATGTGGCAGGTGTTTGAATGCTTAGGATGCTTTGCTCTTGCTTTTGTGGAATCAAGTAGGAGAGTCTAGAAACAAACAAACAATTTAAATCTGAGTTGTCGGAGAGTATTTTATTTGTCTTTTAGAACTACTTGTCTGTAATAACTATGCTACTTATTATGTCATGATATGGGACGTGATGCTTAAATAATTGGTAATCGTAGTTGTTATGGAACTCATGGACAATCTGTTTCGCTCAGTGCCGCACCCCGATGTTTCCGCCATCGGTTGGGGTGTGACAGATTGGTATCAGAGCCATAACTATAGGGAATTAGGCAAGACTCGACCTAGTCTGGGTTGATGTCTTGGAAACGACCTAGTCTATAGTCTAAGTACCAACAGACCGACTTGTGCATACCCAGTGAGGGTACTACATGAGCTTACTTGCTATTACTCGCTCGAACTCGCTGTACACTACACACTTGCGCGGACATCGCACACTACCGCTTCGCAAGGACAACCTTTCCTAAGGCTGGTAACTCGCACTATTTTCAAATTTATCGCGAAAGCAAGATGATTCGGCCGAGAATAGGTGTGAAAACCGCAACTCTCGACCAGATCGCTTGCTTGACGTGGAATTTTACTATCAACACGAAAATTTGCGTGGGATCAGGTGTGAAATCCATACTTCAACGCAAATATTCTCCTCAACTTCTTCAAAACAGGAAACATAGTCATTGAGTTAGGGGTGAAACCCGAACCTTGATGACTTATTCCACTCTTTATTGTGATTTTACAAACTCTCACCAAAGTCGCGACGGACGCCAACGACTTGAAGTCACACTGTGACTGGAAGGATGCGTGCCGATCGCCCAGATTGAGGCAAGAGCACAGTCCAGAAGGCCAAAGTGTGCACCTAGAGCCCTTGAGAATAGTCGAATCGCTTTGGGTAATCGACGTCTACCAAGGCGAGACAGTCTATTCTCGATTTTATGTGTTTTCGATTCTAGATTTCGCCGCCGCTAACTCTGAGGACCTATTGCTTTTATGTGAATTTTATGTGATTTTATGTGTTCGATTTTGGTGATTTACTCGCTTTCCGTTGTTCGCTTTAATCAACACGCACAACTTGCATTACACATCTATCCCAACACACTAACAAATCGCATGCCATGTTACTCTCGATCGATTTTCGCAACTTGGAATGATAAGGGAACAAGTACACCGTAGGTAGGTAAATACATGCAAAATACGTGCTTACGTGGACTACGTGCTTATTTGCTTTTATGCTTACGTGCTTAAGTGGACTATGTGTTTATGTGCTTATGTGATTACGTGCCTAAGTGATTTATGTGTTCCTGACCTTTATGGTGAATCACTAGACTATACTAGGGATATCGAAATTGAGTTTGAGACCTATGGCGATGTCTGTTGCAGACAATGTCGTCATCTGGATCACTTCACTCCCGCGCTGCTAGACGCAAACAAGCTGACAAGAGACTCGCTTCTCTCGTCGCAAGTCAGATCGTGAAAGTTATTCCACAGATCGTTAGTGAGCTGAACGAAAACGCAAGCAAATCATCAGAAGAATCCAGGACAGATACTCCTAAGGCCGCTTTCAGCTTCAAGCAGTTCAAAGCATGCGGGCCAAAAGAGTTTACCAGCGAAGATGGGCCAACGGCCATGTTTCAATGGTCTGACTCGATCGAAGTCACCCTGCGTCAGAGTGGCTGCCCAAAAGACCTCCGTACCGTCAATGCTACCGGCGTCTTCCAATCCCGCGCTCTTGATTGGTGGACGGCAGAGAGGAACAAACGAGGGAACGATGCAGCTTTCGGATTGTCTTGGGATGAGTTGAAGAACATCATGATGCAAGAGTTCTGTCCTCCCCATGAACTCCAAAAGCTCGAGGATGAATTCTGGCACATTAAGCAGGATGGCGGAGACAACGCTGGTTTAACTGCTCGCTTCAAGCGTTGAGTATCATCTACCCTGGTCAGGTTACTACCCCCGAGGTTATGATCAAGAAGTATATCCGTGCTCTGCCGGATTGTGTCGCAGATTTTGTTCAGGCTGCAAAGACAACAATAATCTAGGAAACCTACCTACTCGCCGCTGAGATCAATGATAAGTGAGCCAGGGCTGGTTATTTCGACAAAGCCTCCAAGAATCTACACCAATTCACTGCTACACTCACCGCTGAAACTACCACCATCGCATCGCAAACTTCAAAGCTCTCACGTCACAAGAAGAAGAAGAACAACAGTTCCAGCAACAAGAACTGTGCAGTCACGGCCGCACCACTTCAAGCTGTACCAACCCAACCGCAACCCTAACACCGCCAAGTAGTGGCGCCTGTGGCCAATGCACAGCCAGCAAAGCGTGCATAAACTGGCCCACATCCGCTCTGCCCTACTTGTACTTATCTTCACCCGGTTGGTATCGCATGCCAGTTCTATGCTCATTGCAACATGTACGGCCACTTCACCGGAAACTGCCGTACTGTTTCTCGACAAGCTCCAGCTCCAATTCAAGGACAAGCTCCTGCTCTACCAGCTCCGCAAGGACAACAAGCAGCTCATGCCCCCGCTGCTCGAGCAAGAGTCTGCTTTGCGTGTGGTGATCCCAACCATTTCGCAAACGTCTGCCCGAACCGAGTGGTGAAGCAAGAGCCATAGCAACAGCAGCCAGCACAACAGCAGCAGCAGCCAGCTCAGCAAGCAGCCCGCGGGCGTGTCTTCAACATCAACGCCCGCCAGGCTCAGGCAGACAACAATGTGGTTAATGGTACGTTTCTCATAAATGGTATATATGCTTCGTGTTTATTTGATACTGGAGCTGATAACTGTTTCATCAACCTTCGACGTAGAAGTTGCCACTGGAAGAACCATCACCGTCAGTTCTGTTCTGCGTGACTGTACTCTCGATCTCAACGGTCATGTTTTCCCGATTAACCTCATTCCGATGCAACTCGGTAGCTTTGATGTCATAGTAGGTATGGATTTCCTTCGGGAAAATCATGCTGAAATTATTTGTTTCGATAAAATGATTCATTTTTCTCTCGCGAATGGTGATCAATTGTGTGTATATGGTGAAGTCGCTTCGAAAAGATTGCAACTCATGTCACGTGTCCAAGCTAGCAAGTATCTCCGCAAGGAATACCAAGCTTTCTTGGCATACATCGTAGTAGCAGAGGAAAAGAACGGTAATCCCGGAGTAAAAGACGTTTTCGTAGTTTGTGAATTCCCCAAGGTATTCCATGAGGATCTGCCAGGCTTACCTCCCACTCGTGATATCGATTTCCGAATCGACCTTATTCCTGGAGCAAATCCTGTTGCTAGAGCACCTTATCGCCTCGCTCCCTCCGAAATGCGCGAACTCTCGAGTCAGCTCGAGGAACTACTTGATAAAGGCTTCATTCGCCCTAGCACCTCTCCTTGGAGCGCACCAGTCCTTTTCGTCAAAAAGAAGGATGGGTCGTTCCGGATGTGCATCGACTACAAGGAATTGAATAAGCTTACCATCAAGAATCGATATCCCTTGCCTCGAATCGATGATTTGTTTGACCAATTACAAGGTGCCACGTGTTTCTCGAAGATCAATCTACGCTCAGGCTACCACCAACTACGAATTCAAGAAGAAGATATACCTAAAACCTCTTTTCGAACCCGACATGGTCACTACGAGTTTGTTGTCATGCCTTTTGGTTTGACCAACGCTCCTGTAGTTTTCATGGACCTAATGAATCTCATGTGCAAACCCTTCCTTGACCGCTTCGTCATCGTGTTCACACTTGATATCCTGATCTATTCCAAGTCAAAAGCCGAACACTCGCAGCATCTGCGTTTGGTTCTTGAGTTACTCCAGGGAAACCGTCTCTATGCCAAGTTCTCCAAGTGCGAATTCTGGCTAGAGGAGGTCCAATTCTTGGGTCACATTGTCAATAGTCAAGGTATACACGTCGATCCTGCGAAGATTGAAGCAGTTAAGAGCTGGGTTACACCCAAGAACCCGTCTGAAGTCCGCTCTTTTCTCGGACTAGCAGGCTATTATCGCCGGTTTATCGAAGGTTTCTCTAGAATCGCTGTGCCGCTTACCTCACTTACACATAAGGACAAACCTTTTGTTTGGGAAACTAAACAAGAGGAGGCCTTTCAAACTCTCAAGGCAATGCTTTGCAATGCTCCCGTGCTTTCACTTCCTGACGGAAACAACGACTTCGTAGTCTACTGCGATGCCTCTAACCTCGGTCTTGGTTGTGTTCTCATGCAACGAGACAAGGTTATCTCATACGCCTCTTGACAACTCAAGATCCACGAGAAGAACTGCACCACACACGACCTCGAGCTTGGCGCGGTTGTTTTTGCGTTAAAGATTTGGCGAAACTACCTTTAGGTACCAAGTGCATGATCTTCACCGATCATAGGAGCTTACAACACATCTTTGATCAAAAGGAACTAAACATGCGCCAACGCCGGTGGGTAGAACTCCTCAACGATTACGACTGTGAGATCCGTTACCATCCAGGCAAAGCAAACGTTGTCACCGATGCTCTCATTCGACGAAGCTATTTGAATAGCATTCGTAATGTTCAAGCCCAACATAATCTCGAAACTCTCATACGTGATGCTCAACATGCTTGTTTTACCGAACGAACCCTGAAGAAGGAAAGAATTCTAAATGACGGCGCTTAACTCGAAAACAAATCGATTGGTATCTTTCATTATTTAGACCGAATTTGGATTCCCAAGCGTACCAATTTACGACAACTTCTGATGGACGAAGCCCACAGATCTCGATATTCTATTCATCCCGGTGCTGACAAAATGTACCAGGACATGCGCTACAAGTACTGGTGGCCGGGTATGAAAAAGGATATTGCTATCTATGTTTCGAAGTGCCTGACTTGTTCGAAAGTCAAGGCCGAACATCAAAGACCCTCTGGCTTACTCGTGCAACCCGATATCCCTTTGTGGAAGTGGGAGAGTATAGCTATCGACTTCATAACGAAACTCCCGCGCACGCCATCAAGTCCCGACAGTATCTGGGTTATCGTTGACCGTTTGACTAAGTCCGCTCACTTTCTACCGATACGAGAAGACTATAAGGTAGAACGATTAGCACGAATCTACACCGACGAGGTTATCTGTCGACACGGGACAACTCGTGACATCATCTCTTACCGCGATGGTCGATTCACTTCGCGTCTTTGGGAAACGTGTCAATCTGCTCTCGGTACTACACTTAATCTAAGTACCGCTTTCCATCCGCAGACTGACGGTCAGACTGAACGTATGATTCGTACCCTTGAAGACATGCTTAGCTCGTGTGTCACAGATTTCGGTGGTAATTGGGACACGTACTTACCTTTATTCGAATTCTCGTACAATAACAGTTATCACTCTAGCATTCAAATGGCACCATTTGAGGCATTATACGGAAGGAAATGTCGATCACCTATTGTATGGCACGAGATCGGAGACGCGTAACTTACCGGTCCTGAGCTATTGCAAGAAACGACTGAAAAAATCCAACAAATTCGAGACAATCTACTGAAAGCTCAGAGTCTTCAGAAAAGTTACGCCGATAGAAGCCGCAAGCCCCTTGAATTTGACGTTGGCGATCACGTACTCCTAAAGGTTACACCTTGGAAGGGGGTGATCAGATTCGGCAAGAAAGGAAAGCTAGCACCTCAATATGTTGGACCCTTTAAAATTCTGGAAAGAATTGGCAAAGTGGCCTACAGACTCGAACTACCAGAGGAACTGAGTAACGTCCACCCGACTTTCCACGTTTTGAACCTCAGAAAGTGCCTAGCCGAACAGGAATTACATGTCCCTCTCGAGGATTTACAAGTGGACGAAATATTACACTTCGTGGAAAAGCCTGTCGAAATCATGGGCCAAGAGACCAAGGTACTCAGACGCTCACGCATTCCCATTGTGAAGGTTCGTTGGGAAGGCAAACGCGGTGCCGAGTTTACCTGGGAACTCGAAAGTGACATGAAGTTATTTATAGTGATTGTATGTTAGATATAGGGCTTGAGTGTGGTTATTATCAATCCATCGCATTACTCGATCGAAACGCATCGCAACGCTCAACACGCGAATCGAAACGACAAAACCTAACACGACGAACACTTGGATCGAATGGCCAACCGATCGAGTGGCCATCCGATCGGATTGCCACCCGATCGGATTGCCATCTGATCGGTGACCTACTCCACACTTTGCTACCGTTTCCTCTTTTGGAAACCCTATAAATACCCCTCCTGTCACATCATTTGTGATGTGACAGCTCCCTCACTCGACCAGCAGCGTTCAAGCCTTATTTCTCTCGATTTCTCGCGATTCTTGTAAGTTTTCAACCTAAATGTTGTACTTCTATGATCTACACACACTTCTTCATCTTTTCCACCTTTGAATCTTAACTTTTAACCGTGAAATCAATGGATTTGAGGTGTTCTAGGGTGATGGCATCATGGAGCTCTTATGAACTTCAAGTTTTGGCCTCATTCCACCAAGAACAACCTAGATCTGAGAGATTTCCACATGAATAACCAAAGATCTTGCATAGATCTGAACGTTTTCAAGGATAAAAGGATTGAAAGATACTTGTCCAACTTTCTTTCAACTCTTTTACACTCAATGCACTCAAGACCGATAGAATCGGAGCTCGTTCCGATCTTCTACTCATTCTTAGTGAAGTGTTGGTCCAAGATCTGATTTCTATCAGAGGGACAACCGATTCCGGGTTAAACATGAACAACCGTCACGAACCAGTAAACTGATCGGACTAGGGTGATTCCTGTTCGATCAGGTAACTTGGGTCTTGATGGGGTTTCTGTTGTTTAGCACGTTATCATATTGTCTCGATCAAACCGCAAAACTTTCCAAAGTTAACAAATCTCCAAGTTGCAAAAGATCAGATCGCGGGACGGATCGCCGTCCGATCAGACCGCCATCCGATCGTATTGCACTTGAGGATTTCCCACTTAAATAATTTTACAACATGTTCAATGCATAGTCAATTCTAACGGACTGTCACCCGATCGGTAGACCATCAGATTGGATGTTGATCCTGATGTTAACTTGTTCTCTGAGAAATTCCTATCCGAACGGATTGCCGTCCGATCGAACGACATGAAAGGTAGAGATACTTCTCTGATTTCAAAATGCTACAACGAAAACTTCAAAGCCATCATACACAAACACATCCATCCCAAATGAGTGTCAATCCGACCGAATGGCCATCCATTCGGATTGCCATCCGGCCGGATGACCACTCGTCAACTGTTCACTTTGCATCATTTTACGTGCCGCTTATCGCTTATGCTATCGTTCTGATTAGGCTAATCTCACTCTAGCGCTCCTTTCAATCCATTAACTTCCATCACTATGAGTATACTCGATCCCTTTTTGCTTTACGCACTTTTGGGTGTTACATACGTTACTTATTCTAAATCACATCGAACACACAACACAAACACTATTTATACGCTGACCGCTATTGTATGTTATACGTGACTCGATGAATGCCTGTTTATTATGTTTACACATTGATTGCTGTCTACCTGCCTTAGCAACGATAGTACTATAGTTTGGACTCAGCACCTGTTCACTCAGGGATTGTTAAGGACAATACTTCACGTGTTCGCAATGGTGAACATGTGATGCACACTCACTACTCGCAGTCATTGGTATTGATAGGATCTTTGTCAATAACTTACATGCTTCACATTATACGTTGTACATGCTGGTTATGCGAAAACGATTTTGAACTTTACTATACTATTAAACTTGTATGCTCACCTTTACACTATGTGTATTGACTTTATTTTAACGTATGTGGCAGGTTTTTGAATGCTTAGGATGCTGTGATCTTGCTTTTGTGGAATCAAGTAGGAGAGTCTAGAAACAAACAAAAAATTTAAATCTGAGTTGTTGGAGCAGTATTTTATTTGTCCTTAAGAACTACTTGTTTGTAATAACTATGCTACTTGTTATGTCATTGTATGGGACGTGATGCTTAAATAATTGGTAATCGTAGTTGTTTTGGAACTCATGGACAATCTGTTTCGCTTAGTGCCGCGCTCCGATGTTTTCGCCATTGGTTGGGGTGTGACACAGCTGACAATTTCGAAGGACAGAATCAAGTACAATGGGTTCACCACTAGCTACTTCTACTGTCAAGGGCTTTCCTAGTTTTGTTCTAGTCATGGAAAGCAAAGGTTCAAAAGCTAAGGACACAAAACTCTTATCGGCACCCGAATAAAAAAGAACAGAAGCAGGTTGGTTGTTAACAAAGAACGTACCATTCACCACTTCATTATCTGCACACGCCTCATTTGCATTTATATTAAAGACTCGTCCATGAGCCTGGGCCTGGTTTGCATTTGCCAACTTCGGGCATTGGTTCCTATAGTGGGTCAGATCCCCATAATTATAGCAAGATCCAGGCGGATAGTGAGGTCGTGCAGGCTGCTGTGCAGGCTGTTGTACAGGCTATTGTGCAGGGTTTTGTGCTGCCTGATTCTGGGTAGGAGCAAAACGGAAATTGTTGGTAAGGTGACTGGATTTCCTACAGTTAGTACAAATACGACATTGGACATGTGGTTGATGGTGGCTGTTACATTTGTTGCACAAAGGTGCATTGCCAGCATACTGTTTCTTAGCAGGTGGTCGAGCAGGCTGATTTGGAGCTGTCTGATTTGGTTGCACCACCACAACAAAGTTCTTGGAAGCCTTACACTTCCTCAACTTCTTAGAAGACTCAGCTTTCTTACCATTTTGTTTCTCATTCTTGTCAGACTGTTTCTTGTCACCCTTTCTGTGGAGTTTACCTTTCTTGACTTGAGAGTCAGTCAAGGTTGCAACTAGCTCAATGGCCTATCGGACGGTAGTAGGGTTGCTGCCAGTGACAATATCCTGAACAGGATCTGGCAAACCGTCAATGTATTTTTTGATCGCCTTGTCCAAAGGCGTGACCATTGTCGGACAGAGCAAGCTTAACTCCTCGTATCTGTCAGTATATGCACGGTGTTCACCGCTGTCTTGCTTAAAGTCATGGAACTCATTTTCAAGTGCCATTTGCTCATGACGAGGGCAGAACTCTTTCATCATCAGAGCCCTAAGTTCCTCCTTTGTCTGACCCAAAGAAACATCGATACCTTGATCTCTCATTACTCCGTCGACCACGTGAGTGCCCCCTTTTGAAGCACACTAGAAGCAAACTCAACTTTACGATTGTCAGGACACTGAACATGGCGAAAAGTACTCTCAAGACTCTCAAACCACTGTAGGAGCCCAGTTGCTCCTTCAGAACCACTAAACTTGAGCGGTTTAGCTGAGTTAAACTATTTAAAGTTGCACAGAGCAGGTGCATTATTGTTATTGTTGGCTTGGTTGATTGGAGTAATTAGATTTGGTAGCATAGCAGCCATCTGCTGTGCTATGATAGTTGCCAGTTCGGCATCACATTATTGTACGTTTTGTCGATGAGGCATTCTAAAAGAGGAAAACATGAGAGAAAACGAGTGAGATGAATGTTGGATAATCAAAATGAGATGTTATAAATATCGACAAAAGTAAGGATGGTGGTCATTCGTTTGTTACCTCAAAACAAACAAACGACACACAATGACTAATAAAAGTAAATGGGTCATAATAATGTATCGCGAAGACATGCTTTAGCCTATAAGTGGACACTCACCCCAAGAGTTCCCAGGTAAGAGTGACTGGTCCGATTATGAGGATTTGTATGAACACTCTAGCCTTAGACAGAAAACTCGAGGTATAGGCACCCACCCTTCCAGATTGCATGTGTTCACATTATTTAGACCCAAACTTTGATGAGATTTTGAAAATTGGGAAGGCATTAAGCCAAAAAGAATCATCCAAGAATGGATGATTGATTTTCAAAACCGTTTTGGAAATTTGTGTTCTTGTTTTGGTAATCACGTAAGGATAAGTGATGTTTATTGTTTTATGATCTAAACACAAGATAACTTGTGTTAGGGTCCTAGAAAGGTTATAGTCTAGGTCAAAGCATTACTAGTAACCTAATTCCCTATAACCATGAGCTCTGATACCAACTCTTCTGTCACATGCCGACCGCATAAAACAACAAACCGCGACGGAAACGTCGGGGAGTGTAGTAACAGAATCATTGTTTCATAACACATGGAATTTAAAGTTTGGTTTTATTAGTTAAAATGTTTACATTGTCTTAGTTCAAACAGGAAACGGAACATGAATTAAACTTGTCTTTCTTGATTTTAGTCACTAAGGCCCAAGTCCGCACTAAGTGTAGCAAGATCATCATCAAACATTAGGTCCTGAAACACATGTGAAAATAGGTACGTCAGCATAAAAATGCCGTTGAGATACATATGTTTTGTTGATGAAGGATTCAAGACTTGAAGGTTAAAAATAAATGTTTAGCGAAAAGTAGTCATGAACCTTATAGAATGTTTTCTTTTATAAAATCATGTGAAAATCATTATGAAAATCAGATGATATAAAAGAATAATGTATGGTTAAATAATTAACCAAACAAAAATGAATTTGTATAAAATATGTCATTTGTAAAACAATGTCTTGTAAACAATATGTCATGTCTTTGTATAAAATGTTTCATGTCTTTGTCAAAGTGGTTTAGATAACGCTACGAAATGTAATATCATAAAAACACTTATATATTGGAAGTACCAGCGGCGTATCTACCATGCTTTTATCATATTACACACGCCTCGTTATTTAAATCACTTATCAATAACCACCAAAAATGTCTTGTCAAACCAATGTCAAATGTCATGTGTAATCAATGTATAATGTCACAATGTCAGGTATGAACCATGTGTTGTATAACAAATGTCTTGTATGGCAAGTAAAAAGAATTTACTCAAACCATATATGTAATGTCGTGTTTAACCCAATGTCTTGTGTAACCAAATGTCATGTACAAAACAATGTCTTTGAATAAACCAAAGTTTAAGTCAAAAGTTATGTTTTGCAAAACCAAAGCTTTATTTGATATGAACATTTATGTGGTTGTGTTTATCGCATACATTCAAGCCTGGAGACTGTCGGATAAACCCTTAACAAGTCAAAGGGTTATCAAAAAAATGTAATAAGATTTTGTCATTCTCTACTTCCAAACAAATTCCTATGGTACCATTACATACTACCGAGCGGCGTGATCAATGTTAATGAATGTATTTTTGTCCCGTTAAACATACCAAATGTCATAACCAATGTAAACATATCATGTAAAAACCATGTACTAAGTATGCTAAGTAAACATACGAAGTAGAAATGTCCATAAAATCAATGTGCTAGCATGCTCAGTCAACATACATAGCAAAATGCAATGTAAATCAATGTGCTCATATGCTGAGTAAACATATGACGCAAAAAAGTATCTTTCAAATCAATGTGCTAGCATGCTCAGTCAACGTACATAGCAAAATATAATTGAAATCATGTGCTTACGTGTACTAGATGAACATAGCAAGCATATGTCAAGAAAAGCCTGAAAACATGAAAGTAACATATAGGCACAAGTGTTTCACCCTAAAATATTTGTAAAAAAGTAAAAGAGGGGACTATGTACTCACTTGAGATTGCAGGTATCCTTGATCTAGTGAACTAACAAAGCTCGGGAAATCAAGGAATCAAGTGGCACCAAGTATCGGATCACTATGTTAATAAATCGGAACCTAAATCGGGAGATCGGATAGAATGAGGTCTTGTAAACCAAATTAGTGTTGGAACTCATATGAAATAGTTTAACAAAGCCTACATTCTGATTTGAAAGTAATCCTAAGTGCTTTTGACCCGTGATGACCCGTTAAGGTAGTTTACGCTACTTTAACACGTCATTTGTGCAAATGCGCGTTCGGATGGTCTAACTAGCCCTATAATAAGTATTATATGCCCTAACATCTTTAATAATGTTGCATAATCAGTTTAAGTGTCAAAATTTAGGTTACATATGCTTTAATTGGTATTATGCACAAAAAGGGCATTTTGGTCATTTTTCTAAGGCATATAAACAACCTATCATACAACTAATTAAACGAAGTGACCATAAGGTATAACCTCGAAAGGTTATTCCCTATTCAACTATGGTCACAATATATGTTTGGTAGGATCCTAATGATCGACCAAACGGGCCAGGTTCGGAAGTCTAAGCGGTTGTTAAGACCGCTTGACTTACGACCCTAAACAAGCACAAAAACTAAAAGAAATGAGTTAAACATGTTAAAACATGTTTAACTAAGTTAGAAAACTGATTTGATATCAAAACAAAGTGTTTCGATACCCGAAAATAGTTTCATCGCAAAATGCACATAATCGTGCATTTTGACCGAAACTTTGACTCGTCACTTCGACTAGTCAACATGGTAATCAGTAGGTATAGTCGCAAGGGACTATAACCATCGTGATTACGCTCATGTTGCAAAGTTCAATTGAACTTTGACTTGACCAAATCATGGTTAAAGTTGAAAGTCAAACTCTATTTGACTTTTTTAGCTTGAAATAAATAAACAAGACATGAAAAAACACTTACAAGTGCTCTAGGATTGAAAAATGACTAAGAAAGCTTAGGTATGAAGCCTCCAACAAAGTGTGGTAGCCTCAATTAAGAGCTAGAGTGAAAGAGAAGAGAAATGAGCAAGTTGGAATGATAAATTTCTTAGGTATTTATAGGAATCAAGGATGAATATGATCTTGCCATGTGTTTTGTGTGTTGATCAAGGAATAAACTATACCATACACTTGTTGGGCCAGGAATTCAAGCCTTGTTGATCACATAAACCAGCCCATAATAACCAATAACTAGGATAAAAACCAAGGAGAGCAGGTTGTTTTGATGAAATCAGGAATCTGCCCAGCTCCATTTCTTGCGGCCCGCAACCAAGACAGCCTCTGGCTGTCGCGGCCCGCCAGCTAGTCTGGCCAGACTTTTCAGTTTTGTCATATTCAGTCCCTGCAGCTCCAAAACTTGATTTTTGACGCGTTTAACCCCCGTTAACCCAATTTCAAGACTCTACAAGGATGTTAAAGCATAGGGGACTTGACATATGCTTGAAAATATGATAGATGTCAGTTCGTTTGGTCGTACGATCGCGTTTTTCGGTTAATTACGACGAAACTCGAATGGACGCGAAAACGAACCAAATTGCGCGACGAATGGTATTTTTGCATTCCTATCACTAAAATAAAATATTTTAGTGATTACAAAAATTTTTGGTTGTCCGGATATGGACAGAACGCAAGAAATGCACGAATTTGCATACTTTCCCAGTTTTGACGCTTTTAGTCCCTATGATCAAATAAGCATATTTTCACATACCGAACCCCTCAAAACTTATTTGTAAGCTATGTTAAGGGTATTTAGTGTATGTTTAGCTTATGATATTGTTCCGGAGTGTATGTTGCTATACGAATTGGCAGATTTTTGCAGTTTGTCGCAAATAGTCCTTGTGATTGAACACACTTGTTTTTGCCCTACCAAACCCTTCAAAACTTATTTCTAAGTTATGTAAAGGTTATTTAGGGTATGTTAAGCTTATTTCACTATTCTGGAGTGTATGCCGGGTTAAACTGATTACGTTTACGTAATAGTTTGCGTATAACTTTCCAGAAAGTGATTAAGAGTTTGAAATCGAACAAAAATCAAAACGTGCAAATGTGAAACATAAATAAACAAATATTGGGATCAAAACACATTGTTTTATTGATATTTGAATTGTTTAGAGTTATACAATGATTACACAAGCACATATGTCACACCCTTTGTCTGACGTTTTAACTGTTGGCGCGAATTCTGGACGACGCAAGTTTTGCAAGGCGCGTCGCCAACTGCAAACCTGGATCGCTGTTTTTGTTGAGTTTTCATCCCACGAGCCTCGCGCCCCCTAAAACGTGTTCCATGACCCCGATAGACCCCAGAAAAGTGATAAAAGCTAATATGAAGTCATGTGAATTTAATTGTGTTATGTTAAGGTGTTCTGGGAACAAAACATTCTGAAAGGAAGGTTGAGAAAGTAGAGAATAATAAGTCTTCCGACCTTATGATGGCACATAGGTGCTTCGTGACCCGTTTGGGTCTTTACGGTAGTAAGAATGCATAAATATGAAATATGACAATGAATGTTAAAATAAATGTGATAAAACTAATGAATGTGAAATGTTAATAAGAGAAAGACGTAATTGTGTAGTTGGCAGACGAAAGGGACTTGAATGATAATGATTTAGCACATCAAGATGCATTGAACGAGAAAATTTCAAAAGTGGTGGGAAAGGCTATACAAGCCAACCTTCCTCAACTAGCTCAAGAAGTCGAAAGTTGTATCTTAGAAGCGGTCGAGGCTTTAATGGTGAGTAAAATGGAAGAATTAAAGGAGTTGATCGGTGAATCCGAAAGCAAAAAAAGAGATCGTAGGTGCACATATAGAGATTTTATGGTATACAACCCCGCATCATATAACGGTGAGATCGATCCAATAGTGTGCCAAAGATGGGTCTCGAACATGGAGGCGGTTTTTGCAAGAAGTCGATGTGAGAAAGTGGATCAAGTGATGTTTGCAACACGCCAACTCCAACTCCAAGCTAAGGATTGGTGGGACGCCCATTGCAAGGAGTTGGGTGAAGATAGACCTTGACATGACAAGAATTTAAAGAACCATTCCAAAAATATCATTGCCCGCAGTCAATAGTCGATAGAATTTCAGAAGACTTCCTATGTATTCGGCAAAAGGGAGAATCGATTGATGAAATAACCAATATCTTTCTTGACAAATTGAAGTTTTATCATGATTTTGTGTAGATGGAGAGAATGAAGATCAACCGTTACCATGACATGTTGAAGGCTGAATTCAAGGAATTCATCACTCCCTCAAAGTGTGAAACTCTGAATGAGCTCATAAATTGGGCTCGAGATAGGGAACATCAGCTAAAGAGACAAGAAGAATGGGGAGAAAAGAGATCATAAAAAAAGATCAGTAACCCAAGCTCGTTGAAGAAGCAAAGGTTTCAAGACCATGGCATGAAGGAAAGGACAAAGAGTAGTATGCCCCAATGTAAGTCTTGCGGAAAGCTCCACATGGTGGAATGCTTATTGGGTAAGAAAGGGTGCTATAGCTGTGGTTAAGAGGGACACCCTTGTTATAAATGTCCCAATCCCTCGAGGACTTGTTTCAGTTGCTTCCAACCGGGTCACAAAAAGGCGGAATGACCAAAACTCCAACAGAAGGCGAATAAGGATGGGAAGAAGAATGAAACCCCAAAAGCTCATGGAAGAATGTTTCAGATTACATCCGAAGAAGACAAGGCCCTTTCGAATGTCGTATCAGGTATATTCTTATTAAATTCAATGCCTACGTATGTGCTATTTGATACTGGAGCTAGTAGGTCGTTCGTTTCGAGCGAACTTGTACATCACCCTCCTTTATAATTTTAAAAAACAAACCGGTGCCCCTAGAGGTAGAAAAAGCCGATAGTAAGAGTTAGTTATTTTATGAAGTATGTAGCGACTGTAAGATCACTACAGAGGATGAGAGTTTGTTATTGACCTTGTTCCCATGGTTTTGGGAGAATTCAAAGTTGTGGTAGGCATGGATTGGCTAGCCCAATATCATGAATAAATCCAATGTGTAAAGAAGGTCATTCATGTCCTATCTCCCAGGGGAAAATGAGTAAGCATACAAGGGGAAAGAAATGTTGAGCCGAAGCTTTGTTCCATTATTCAAGCTGTTAAGTATATAAGGAATGGAGGTAAGGCGTTTCTAGTCTATGTGGTAGATACCAATCAAGATGCCCTAAGACTCGAAGATGTCAAAATCGTTAATGAGTTTACGAACGTGTTTCTGGAAGACCTACTGGGGCTCCTACCGTAGCGCGAGGTGGACTTCAGAATTGAACTAAATCCGGGAGCCAAACCAATAACCAAGGCTCTTTACAGATTGTCCCCGACCGAAATGCGGGAGTTGATGGCTCAATTACAAGAATCGCATGATAAGGGCTTTATACGCCCGATTGTATCACCATGGGGAGCGCCCGTACTATTTGTGAAAAAGAAATATGGCTCGACACATATGTGCATCGACTATCGGGAACCAAATAACTTAACGATGAAAAACCGCTATCCCTTGCCCCGAATTGACGACTTCTTCGATCTATTGCAAGTAGCAAGTTAGTTCTCTAAGATTAATTTGCGATCAGGGTATCACCAATTACGAGTACGGGAAGAAGATGTGGCGAAGACGGCATTTAGAACCCGTTATGGACATTACGAGTTCTTGGTAATGTCCTTCGGGTTAACTAACGCGCCAGCCGCGTTTATGGACCATATGAATTGGGTGTGCCGGTCCATGTTGGATAAATTTGTAATAGTGTTCATAGATGACATCTTAATATATTCTCATGGTGAAACTGATCACGCACACCATTTACGTGAACTTCTTGAAACACTCCGTAAGGAGATACTATATGCGAAATTTTCTAAGTGTGCTTTTTGGTTAAGAGAGGTACAATTTTTTGGCCATGTGATAAATGCGGAAGGCATCCAAGTAGACCCGTCCAAAGTAGAGGTCGTGATGATATAGGTTCCCCCAAAGAACCCAACCGAAGTGAGAAGCTTTCTTGGCTTGGCTGGTTACTATAGGAGGTTCATCCAAAAATTTTCTAAACTAGCCTTGCCTATGACCAAGCTGACAAGGAAAAATGAGACGTTCGTATGGGGCTAGAACAAGAAAGGACATTTCAAACATTGAAGGAAAAACTGTCAAGTTCTCGAGTATTGACCTTACCCGATGGAATAGAAGACTTGGTTGTGTACACGGATGCTTCGTACCAAGGGTTGGGATGTGTTCTAATGCAAAGGGGCAGGGTCATTGCGTATGCTTCAAGACAATTGTATCATTAAAAAATGACAGGAGTTGGGCCCTTTTGTTACTAATAACGGTAAACAATGGGCCGTCGAAAAACGACATTAATTGGGATTGTATCAGTTTGCAATGGGCAAAGATTTGGCCAGTATGAATCGACACTCTTTGGACCTATGTTACCTTGACCACGCCACAAATTGGGCCGCTTTCTTACAACACTGATTGAGCCCTCACATGTTTGAGTCTGGCAGACTTATGTCTGAGCCAAGCCAGATCAGTTGAAGCCGAGTCTATCAACTGTCATGATGGAACATGGCATGATCTCAAAAATTACGGACATGTACCAGCTTAGATGTTTGTCTGACATGTTGCCACCGATGACAAAAAGGCCAAATTAGCAGTGTAACGACAATGTGTATGCTGGATCTAACATGTGTCATCTTCTGGTTGACTGTGCTACGGACCCAGATGCTGGTTCTGAGTCTTATATGCCGATCAATGTGATGTCGACGTTACAGGAAGGGCTTACTTGTCATCATCTCATTGATTGGTTCTACCTTGACTAGAATGAGAAATGTGAAAGTCAATGCCTATTTTGATAAACTTGTTGGTCAACATACCTACTTTCATGATTTTTGCTACAAAATAACATTCAAATTCTTACTATAATAAATTATTCGCAAGAATTCCACGTGTATGTATCAAATCTGTTCTCTCAACTTTAATATTATATATAAATATAAATCTCTTCTCTCAGTCTTATATTATATATACATATATAATATATTAAATAAAGATAAATCATCATTCAAATCATATTATTATATATGTATATCCTTATTATTCGGTTTCTCTATTTATTTTATTGAATGGTTATGGTGTTTGGGTAAAAAATAAAGATAAATCATAGTTTCAATAAGAGTAAATTACAAAAATTGTCCTTTATGCATGTATGTTATTGCAAAGTGTATCCTTTATATTTAATAAATACTGAAAAACATACTTAATGTTTACAAACTCTAAGATGTTATATCCTTTACCCCAAACTCTGTTTATTTTTTCAGTTAACTCATGTCACGTGTGGCCCACTTGAGGGCATTAAAGTCATTTAACCTACTCACTTTGTCTTCCTTCTATTAAAACCCTAATCCACCAATTCAACATACCAAACTCAACCCCTGCTTGAGCAATTCAGAGAACTTTTCACCAAGTTCTTCTTCTGCTCTTCTTCCACCGATTACGTGGTGGTGCCGCTACAGTTGCTGCCACCAACCCATCCTTCGTCCTCATTCTCCCACTGAATTCTGGTATCAACATCTGGTGGAGGCCTCTGCCTACCACTTTCTCCTCCTGCACTAAAAAGGTTAGAACACACAGAAATGGCAGAACTACATAGATCCACCATATCATACAGACACCAAGGATCATCAGGTTTAATCCGGGACGACAAACTCTTATCCGGAAAACTCAAATGTTTTCGCGATGGAAAACGGTCATCATCGGCCAAAAACGATCACATTCGAAGAACAAGACAATCAGATCCATCAACACCGTCTGCCGGAGTTGATCCAGCAACGGCGGAGAACAAGCGAAAGAGCCAACTGTCTCCTAGGGTTCCGGTTCCGGAGTCGATCCAGCAATGTCGTTGTGTGTGGCTGGTGATCAGAGAAGTGATTGTTAGAATTTCTTTTGATCGTTGTGTTGTGTGAATTGAATTGGAGAATAAGGAGGTGTGATCTTGTAAAAGAGTTTGGTATGTTGAATTCGGGGATTAGGGTTTTAACAGAGGGAAGACAAATTGGGTAGGTGACATGAGTTAACTGAAAAAATAAACAGAGTTTGGGGTAAAGGATATAACATGTTAGGGTTTGTAAATGTTAAGTATGTTTTCTGTATTATTAAAGATAAAGGACACACTTTGCAATAACATACATAAAAGAAGATTTTTGTAATTTACTCTTTCAATAAAGATAATTAATTCATATATATCGGGTTGAGTTATAATACAAAGTATTTAAAAACAAGAAAGGTAAGAAGCCACCAGAGAGTGACAAGTGGCCTAGGTGGAATTAAACGAAAAGGATAATTTTGT